>CM059583.1:63388750-64701875 GCA_030407085.1 Trichopria drosophilae | reverse complement strand
GTTCTTTGGAGTGAGTCCCCTTGCCTCTTGCGAATCAGGGTGCTTTTTGAATTAGGGTGGTAAAAAATAATGGCTTTACATACATTGACTTATCCAAACTCTCAAAAACAAACTTATAATTTAGCAAACTTTTTTCGACGGGTGTTTTGCAGTTCTCGCCATATAAGCGTCATTTTCATCAGCTTTCCACTAAATAAGGAAAATCTTAAAATCGCTGACGACGACTGGTGACGAGGAATCGAACAAATGGCGCATTCGAACGCGAGCGAAAAACTGTCGCTCCGGCGACGCATCGCGCGCGATGGAATTCTACTCACGGAGCTTTCGCAACTGTTTTTGTTCTTAACATACAAAAAAATGTTTCTTATTGTTAATATTTGAAAGTTTAGACTTTTAATATATATACATTCAAAATTTCCCTTTTATTTTTGTAACTGAAAAAAAGACGTTGATGCAATGGTAAATACCTGTAATTGTGTTAAAAAAAAAATCTTGCTGGTCTCAGGGCGTTTTAGCGCCAACCAAAAATACTGCAAAAGTTTCGTTTCTGTTTTGTCTATTCATAAAAAAAACTGAATTATTAAAAAATGACGTTTCTGAGAAAATCACGTTTTCTGATTTTTGAAAAAACAGCGGCCATTTTGTTAATCTTCAAAATTTTACTAAAAAATGGCAAAGAAAGAAGATACCAAACAATACTAAACTGAAAAAACAGAACAGTAAAATATTGATTTTTAACGAGAATAAAGAGATTTGAAAATAATTTTCCATCTGGTTTGGACAAAATGATGGAAGTAGCGTAATTCTTGTAGTGCTCGTAAATATACGGAAATTTTGTCTTACAAAACAAAAAAATACGTATCTTTTTATTTCTCCCAAAGAACAATAAAAGTCATATAAAACATGATTTGGAATTTCCAACTTATTTTCTTTTCTTCGATTTGATGTAATTGGTCTAATATCCTTTTAATCTGTCAACAAAGTTTCCAGCCGTTTCACAGAAATTCTTAAAAAACTACATCAAACGTCTAAATTAATTGTATAATTCTCTCCAGTTCCCTGCGTATTAACGACAGAGTTAAGAGGTTTTAAAAAACCCTGAGCGCGAGTAACCCAGAGAACTCAACAATAGGAAGATATTCGGTAATGGTAACGTTATCATTATGTTCCAATTTCACGAGTGTTGCCATCATACAACTGAGAATTTGACTAATTTTTTACATTCAATATTCAAACTTGAATGGTTAATGAGATTGTCAGATCAGTCTCCTATTATATTCTAAATTTCTTAAAGTGAAAATTCAGCCACTTTCTGCAAAAAGTGAATTTTTCGCCAGCTTTAAAGTGGAAATCTCACTTTATTAAAAGTAGATAGAAACGTGTCACTCCAATGAAGTGAATTTTCCACTTTAGAAATAGTGACAACGTCACCTTGAGCAGAGGGTGACTCAATTTTCACTTTAAGTAATTTAGAGTATAGATACTGCTCCATGCAGCAGAACAATGATCGTAAACCAAAGAACAAATCAAATGCCTAAAAAATATTAGGTCGTATTTTCGGGTTTTTAATTGTTCGGTTTTTATATATGAGTTTTTGAGATATTCCCGGAAATCAGCATTCGGACATAACCTATACAACACAGCTGGTATGTCTTCCGGCGAAGGATATGTGGATATCCTCAGACGGTCAAAATGATAATGCAATTATTTGGACATCCTGATGGAGGGTCTCCGGGGATCTCCTTGTCACAAATGCTGTATACGAAGTCTTCCAATAAAAAATGAATATTTTATGAATTTCATGAATTTTTTATTTCAGAAAATGAAAACACCGAAACCGATTCGACGCCTTTCAGCAATGAATTTTCCTGGAATTCTGCGAACTTCAACGGCGCGTACGAAAACTCGAAAATCCATGATCCTGGGGATACCCGGGACACCGACAACTTCAAGAGTGAGCCCCGTGATCAGTAAACCGGTCTCCACTACGAAAAGTGCATCGGCTATTACACTTCAATCGTCGAGACCGGTAAAACGCCTGCTGCCGAGTCGTTCAATGAACAATTCGGGTCTAAGCGAACGGAATAAATCGACGAGACTCCAGGCTAAAAGTCTCGATCTACCGATCAGTAAAGGATCTCCTGGGACACTTGTGTCAAAACCGACGATGCTTCTGATAAAATCGACAGCGCTGGGTGAGAGTTCTAAACTGTCGTTCGGAACTAAATCGTCTGGAAAGGTTAAACCGAAACCATTGAAGTACCCATATTCGCAGAGCTCTATCCCCAAAGTTTCTATGAAACACAAGACTACTGACAAACTGCAATAATCGGAGGCATCTCTGGTCCCCCAAAATTATTTCAGTTCCGGTTTAATTTGTATATTTATAGTTGAATTAATATTTAGATACCAACAGACAATCGTTGTCAGTTGTATGTACGTTATTCGTTAAGTTATTTGTTTGTATGTTTCTAATACGTGAGAATTAATGTATTTATGGTGTGAACGAACGCCTGTCATTTCAATAAAGTTAAAGTGAGGTCTCATCCTAATTTGCAAATTTAATATTTGAAACACATTCTGCATATATGTAAACCATAATAAAAAAGTAGTCCGAGGCGCTGAAACCTGTTTACACTTGTTTTGGTCGTCTTTAATCGATCCCAGACACCTGGTTCATAAATAAATAAGTTTGCACCCGGTGTGTAAAGAACGCACACTTTAATTGTTTAGGATGATGGGCATTTCATTCTAAACCTGCAAATTCCATCCACGTTCTCTACGACCAGTCTAACATTTTCTCGCGGATGATGGCACGGTTGTGCAAGCAGCCCGGAGGCTATATTTAGTGGCGGAGTGAAATTCATAATACATGATTTTTTCATTTTAGTAGAAACATTCATAAAACATCAGTTTTAGCAGGAAGCACAAGTCGTACAGGCGTACGTACATCAATGACGTTCACGTACGACATTAAGGTAACTTAATATATAAACTTTTATTTTTACTTTAACAATAAGATGACAGCTATTATTCAATGCGCGCTTCCACTGCGTAATTTTCCAATCATACCCATGTATCCCTCAGTTACTCTATTCCAACGTAAATTATTTGAATAAGTGTTCAGAAGCGATATGCCTCAATTGGATTTTGTAATTGAATTCCAGGTTTGGTAAAGTCATAAATGAATTGTATACATGAATTAAATATAATTTGTTATTTATATGTATTTTATAATAATATAGTATTATAATGTAACGTTAAACATTCGTGTGACTGTTTGAAAAAAGTGAGTGCAAATATCGTTAGGCTTAAGCACCAGCTATTAACTATAAAACCTCTTCCGTATTCGCGTCCCAAGCCGTCATCGTTGCTTATTTACAATTAGTTCTACCGCTACCTCACGTGTATACATCTTGGTCTTCGCAAATACGCCCATACTAAATTACCGCGTATTCTCCCAATGTATGCATAGTGTGCATGTTTGTATCCAGACGCGTACGTTAAGTCGCTGAGATTTATTGTTTTAGCAGAAAACGTCACCTACCGTCTTCCTTGTTCATCCTTTTTTTCCTCGCTTATACATATAGCAGCAATATATTTCTGGCTAAAGGGCATCGAGAAAGCGAGAAAATATGCCGATAAACTCGTTTTGCATTAAGCATTAACGCTACACATCGTTTCGTAACTATTCAAGGAGGAGCCGTTTATATGTTAACTTTCAGCCGTTAATCGAAGCCAATAAGAATGCCGATATCAACGATTATAAGAGCCCGAGGTTTATAGGAGCATAAGAAAAAACACGTGTGCTATAAAACCGACTTAGCTGGACTTTTATTGCCGGATTCGTAGATTTCTCGCGAGAGTGAATGCTCATTTTTTGGCGAATGACGTATTTTTTACTTCATCGAAACTGGAAATTCATGTTCTTTCTTTTTAAATATTGCACGATGAGACGTATCATTTGTAATTTGAATGAGAAGAGGGAACTAAAAGTATTCGAAATTAATACCACTTACGTATTTCGACACGATATTCAAGAAATGTGTTCCTGCATTGAACTAAAGTCAAAAGAAGAGATATACGATCATTACTGTCTTTCATGTCTAATAACTAATATTTTCTATGCTTTCTCTTAAGATTGAGAGGAATTTTGTATTTCACGATGATAATATTAAAAAGTATAGGTTTATCAATTAAGCAAATCACAATTATAATTTGATTACTGGCATAATGGCATATTTAACATAATATGTGTGAAAAAACAGTAAAAAAACCTGTTTTCAGAAAAATTATCGAATTTGTCGTCTTCTGCAGTAAATCGCCGGTGATGTGGAAGCGACGGAAAGATCAGCGAAACCTCGCTTGTAGCTCGGTAATGGCACCTTTTGGTCAGGATCGCAACGTTGGTTGAAAATGCCAAAAAGGAATATTTGCAGGCAAGAAATGATATTGCAACCATGTGCAGCACAACAATTCAAAGGCACTACTTTTATTCTGCTTACAACAATGGAACAAGTTTATAGTATCGAGACTCGTTGTGCACTGACTTGAACAGTGTGTCTCATAAACAAGAACGCCTCGTTGCGCAGAAAAATACAAAATCACGCATTACAGCGTCGTTGTCGCAATTCGCCGTCGTTCGCTTATGGTCGCGTCGACATACCGCTCGCCTCGTTGCACGAATGCAACGACACTATTGGATGACCCAATAAGGTCAAAATAAACGCATCTAAGGTGATAACAAGACGCATAAACGGACTACAGAAAGGCGACCGCACGCCGTCAAAAACTTATTGACTAAACACATACAAAACAATCGACGCTACCATAAACTTTCCGCATTTACAACTGTTTCAGTCCGATTCTTCCGTTGGTAATTTGCAGAGCTTATGTATAGGGCGCACTACCTCGGTATCCGCTAGCTTCACCTTGCACACACGCACCAACCCATCTCTTCCCGGTAAGCACTCCATAACGCGTCCTAAAGGCCAGTGGGTTGGAGGCGTATCGCGATGCACGAGGACAATATCTCCTGCTTTAAGAGACTTTAAGGCTGTACGCCACTTGGTGCGTGCTTGCAAGGTCACGAGATAGTCTCGTTGCCATGTACGCCAAAATTGATCGTGCATTCTTCGCACCAACTGCCAATGATTTCACGAATGTTGAATAATTAATTGACCATGGTTTTTTAGGAAATAAAAATGAAATTGAAATTTTCGGTAAAACTCGAATATTTTTTAAAATATGCTCAAAAATTAAGTTTCAGTCATCAGGAATTTCAATATGGCGCCAAACATGATACAAATTTCAAAAAAATGAAAAATATTTATTCTTCTGCATTTTTAAAGCTGTTAGAATATTGGGATTCTATAAAAACTGTCTACAAGGTTGGTAAAAATATTTGAATTTTAAGAATTTATTTTAGGCGGCTTTGAAAATAGTAGGATATGTATCTTTCAATTCTTTTTTAAACTTCGATTTTCGTACGAAATACTTGATTGAAATTGAAGAACACAAAAGTCCTGTCGGCGTTAATTTGTTAAAAAATATTAAATATACTTTTGCTGAAAATTACAAATATATTTTCATTTTTTTAAAATCATTGTCAAATTTAAAAAATGTTGTAAAACCAGTCCTATTAAAGAGACTATTGACAAATCTTTGAATATCGTTTTTAAAAAATGTATATATGTTTCCATAGTAAAAAGTTTGCAGGTTTGGCAACGATGACAGTCCGAGCGCGTCGAATTTGTACGCAGCATCACATGACGTGGAATGACCCATGTAAGAATTCTTACAACCTATTCGCAATGTTTATAGTGGGCATAGCAGATATTGTTCTATTAGTATGGGTATTATTCTTCAGCAATTGTCTAAATAATATACCCTACACTACATAATACTACTAGCAAACTTGCATTAAGCAATATTAGAAACTGCTACACATAGTGTTAGCAATTACTTGTGGCATTACAATGACTCAATTTTTGTTCGAAATTTTTCACAGTGAGAATATTTAAATAAAAAAAACATTTTTTTTAAATTTGCTTGGTATTTGAAAACTCTTGTAATAGAAAACTTGAGTAATAGAAAAACATATGTTTAGATAGAAAATACAAAAACACTTCTGTTGAATATGCAATAGTCAGGAAAAAATATTTAGTTTCTCACTTTATGCAAAATAATTGTAAGTAGCTCTGAGATCTAACAAGCACCAACAGAATATTAAGCTTTAAAAAAAATATAATGTAATTAAAAGATTGCCCGATTGATATTAGGCGATGTCAATATCACATAAATAGTTGTATATAATATTATTATATAATTATATAATTTTGAATATGTTATTAAATATTGAATTTTTATAAGAAAGAACAATGATCTTTATTTCTTTATTTGTTCAACGTTATAACATTTATTTTCTGCTTAAAAATATGAAAAAAATACGTTCTTTTAAGTTTTTTAAATTTATTTGGCGAAATTGTAGTATTTTATAACTGAAATACTAATGCGTTTGTATTCACCATTTTTTTATATATCTCTCAGCTCACAAGATAATAAGAAAATAAAAAAATGTTTTTTTAATAATAATACTGATAAAGTTTTACTATGATACCATTAGTTTTATTATCGAAATATTATATATTTCTAGTTGTCAAGCATTTAAATAAATACAACAAATATTGTATTTTTCCTTATTTCATTGTTACCCATAGAAAATTGAAATAATTAATTTCTTTGCTGCGCTGAAATTCTATTGTATTTTTAAGATATTATACTTTTATTAAAATGTAATAGTAATCATGCGTAAGTATGGATAAAATTTGAATGTCTTTGGACAGAAACGCAATAATATCATGTATTCTGAATAATTGTTTATTTATTGCAAACATTAGATAACTGAATATGATAAACATATGTGTCTTGTGCGGAGATAAATAATTTAGTTAATGAAACGCACGTAAATGGTTACTATACTACCGAACCCGCTGTTAAAAATAAGTTAAATGGGAGGTCATATCCGAAATTCGAATCAGCGAAAATTCTAGGATTCAATCAGTGAAATTTCCATCTGTTCATTCCATCTGCGACTTATTTACGTATCATTTGCAACCGATATTCCCTCTGTTTCAATCAGTGAATCCTTTCTTGCTGAAAAAATACGAAAATTTTCGCTGGTAAATAAGTGAAATATGAATAACAATATATACTATTTCTCGCAAACGGCGAGAATATTATTTTCTTTTGCTATTAAAAGCACCCGTTCCGTAATAGTACAAATATAATCCATTCCAATGCGGCGAATAGCTGTGATGTTTAAGTCAGTCGATAAAGTAGTTTATATACCTGCAACAACACCTTTTTCTACTTTATAACAGGCGGTGATGGTCAACCCGTCATCGATTACGCACATACATACCATACGCAACGCTACGCCTCTACATAACTAACCATGTCCTCATAATTTGCGAGAAACATTACGTTTCGCTGATTTTACAGCGAGATGATGAACATTGCTGATTGAAACAAGGAAAATTGTTATGATTTTTTAGAGAGCGGCCCGATTATTGTAAATATTTATATATACACTTAGTGTATGCATGTCACTGAAAAGTAGTTACCGGCAATTATATTTTTTAAACTGAATGAAAACTTAGAAAGCACGTGGAATAACTATGTACTGTAATAAGATAAGATCTAAAGTATAATAGTCAATCTAATTTAGAGATCACACTGTCTTATATTTTTGAATCATAAAATGTTCAACAAACATAAACCTCTCGAGATAGTTTTTTATAAAATGGTAAATTTTTAGCTCATTAATTAATACGAAGAAACCACCACTTAGAACACACAGCTTATAAAACGAGGTTATCAAAGCGAAGAAATTATATGTTCAATTATTCTACAGGGTCATCGAAAAGTATCGGACCCCCCTAATATCTTCAGTTACAATGCACTTAGGAGAAAATGTCCAATAGCAAAGTTGTATGGTTTCAAGCGGGGAGTAAGATGATGACCTTGACTTTGACCTTGACCATGTCCTTCAAGGTCATTTCAAGGTCAATCTTATTTTTTAAATAGAACCCCCTACATATTATTGCATATTCTTATAGCTTATCTCGAGAGCTTTCCAAAACACTATAATAAAATATTTTTTTATTAAGTACTTTTTGGGTTATAAAGGTTTGAAGTTAACAATTTGAAGTGAACAACTGAAGATATTAGGGGGATCCGATTAATGTATTTTCTTTAAACCAATTAATTGGTCTCATTATTCCGCGCACAAAAGTATTAAGGTTATGATTACTGAAAACTAAATAATATTTTACAAGATATTCTACATTTTGTGTCAAAAAATTGTTAACTTCAAACCTTTATAACTCAAAAAGTACTTAATAAAAAAATATTTTATTATAGTGTTTTGGAAAGCTCTCGAGATAAGCTATAAGAATATGTAATAAAATGTAGGGGGTTCTATTTAAAAAAATAAGATTGACCTTGAAATGACCTTGAAGGACATGGTCAAGGTCAAAGTCAAGGTCATCATCTTACTCCCCGCTTGAAACCATACAACTTTGCTATTGGACATTTTCTCCTAAGTGCATTCTAACTGAAGATATTAGGGGGGTCCGATACTTTTCGATGACCCTGTATACAACGTTTCCATTGGTGTTTTCTTTTTTTTTAGAAATCTACAGTAGATAAAGCATACAAAATTTGAAAATGATGTAAACTTTCATGTATGACTAAATAGCTTAATTGCTCAACAAACTTCACATCAAGAATTTCATATATATTTAGTTATTAACATCTTGGGTGCCAAAAAGATTTGTTTCCATTAGTGTTTTCTTTTTTTTTTAGAAATCTACAGTAGATAAAGCATACAAAATTTGAAAATGATGTAAACTTTCATGTATGACTAAATAGCTTAATTGCTCAACAAACTTCATATCAAGAATTTCATATATATTTAGTTATTAACATCTTGGGTGCCAAAAAGATTTCAATAGTTTAGGTTAAAGTAGAAAATGTTGTAATACGTGCGTTAAAAATATATTTTCGAGAAGCTTTCGTATCTAAAGAGTTTTGTACTCGTCGATTAAAAATTTGTAATTTTTTTAAATTTCATTATGGCGCATCCGATAAGTGAGAATAATATTTTGAAATTTAACCGATTTGCTAGGAAGTCACTAAACTACAAAAAATATAAAATACAAAAAGCGGTTATACACAAATAAAAAAACATGAAAGTGTAAAATAAGATGATTTATGTTAAGTGATTTCGGTGTATCGGATACGACGTTTGAATTTTGTAAAATCTGACGTCAGATTCGCAATCAGCTACTGCGTAACCTTTCTAATAACATGCTTTAGGCATATTGAAAAAGTTTTAATGCACGGTATTGTGTTGATAGTCAGCTGGTTAGATCGGTTAAACTATTATTTCTAATTTAATAATTGTATGATTTACTGTTCATCTTCGAGATACTAATTCGTTAATTTTGTATGCATTGTTTGAAGATTTTATATGGGTTTTTATAAATCTAATTATTTCAGTTAAATCGATATAATACCAGTTAAGAGCTTATAATAAGTCGAAGTAGTAACAAGAAAAGTAAATTAGCTATGCATTACTTCATTATTAAAAATTAGTAATTAATTAATAAAAAGGATATGGTGATTTTATTAAATTTGGCGATCCTAGTATCATGTAAAAATATAGATTACCGCAAAACCCGGGAAAAAATGGGTCGTATCTGAATGAGATATAATTATATCGGAATTATATATGGATCAGATATGCTTCAGATATAATTTTATCTAACTATATATGACTACGTATGGATATAACTATATACTGCTAGCTTTGTCCATATATATTCAGATATAGCGATATATGACCCTATATATGACCTCGTGAACATAGCTGTACACCTATATATTCTTATATATACAACGATATATAAGTATATATTACCATATATACAGTTAGACATAGGCATGTATGTAACTATATATAGGTATATATGAGCATACATATAATTATATCTCATAGCGATTTTCGGCCAAATGATCACTACATAAATATATATATATATATATATGTATATATATATATCGTTGTAGATACATATACGGTGGACTAACGTATGGGGGAAGTTTGGGGGAAACAACGACAGTGAATGAAGACTGCTGTTGATATTTGAACTTTGTAATACCGTACGTAAAAACACAGTTTTAACCATTAACGATTAAAAACTGTTGTACGCTTCATAACAATAACAAATAAGCACGACTACGCAAGTATATGTTTAAGACGTCGAAAAAAACATAGAAAATAAACTATATCGTGTCAAAAAGTTATTGAAAGTAAAAATGAAAATAGAAAAATATATTGTAACCTAATGAACTGTGTGTTTATTACGCCATAAGAAACAAACACTTAATAATTACTTTCATTAATATATTCATACTAAAACATAATAACTTAATGAAAATAATTAAAAGAATGTATTTACTCATTCTTTTTTTTAAGTGAGGCACTTTAATTTCAAACTTATATTTATTAATTAATATAATAAAACAATTCATGTTAATTAAATTGTTAATCTGCTAGTTAATCAATTTATTTGACCCATTTTTGATAATTTCAATTATAACAACCTGAATAAATAATTGTCTCCACATATTTGCGGTTTCCTATAAGCGTATTAGCAAATGATTGAGATAAACTTCGACACGAATTTCCTAATAAATGTGTCGCAACTTGACCGTACACATTAGATTCTGTGCACAGAAAAATGTCCTAGTCCCCATTTCAACCATTCATTATTTTCACTTTATATTATATAATTGAAGCGTAGCCGAGTGGTTACGGTTAGAGATTGAAGAACGGAAGACCCGGGTTCGATTCTCGTTAGAGACGAAATATTTTTTTCTTTCTGATCTTTAATTTATTATTAGATAAAATTGTATATGGTTATATTAGGTCAAAATTCATATCTGATATTATTCAGATAAAATTATATATGGTTCATTTTTTTCCGGAAAGACAATAAAATTAAGGTTATTGATGACACTTAATCGCTCTCTTTTTTTTCTTAGTTTACAAACCACATTTCCAATTTCAACAATGAAACAATGTTTACTATTCAATAAAAATAAGATGTATCGTATCTGTGTATCTATACTCAGATTACATAATATTTAATAATATGTTTCCAATAGCATTGTAATTTTAATGTAATATTAGTTATAATGTTTACTATAGATGTTATCTCTGATACAAATATTGAATCGAAAGTTTCTTAGTTACTCCCAATATTTAGAAATAACGAAATCATGATATTTAAAAAAAAAAGCAAATTCCTACTTTTGTAAATCTACTAGTCCACATTTCTAATGTTTTATGAACTTCGTTACCCAGTCTTATGTCTTGTCACTCTTTTTCAGATTATTGCACTGAAAAATCACAGTTTACAGAAACTATTGCAGAATTAAGCATAATGAAAATGGTTACGAATCATCGATTTCAATAACGATAATAATGATAATCTAAATTTCATAAAACAATTATTGATGTTGAAGATTTGCTATAAAATTATTACCCCTGGATGGCAGTAGTATGCCATTGTGAAATATCACACTGAAAATATAATTAGCAGTTTGGCTTCAGGCGTTAAATACAGATTCGTCGCGCTTGATTAATCTACCGAAATGGAGTTTGACAGATCACATCTTCTTACGGGACAAAAAATACTCCCCACCTTAAAGTCGCAGATCGTAAATTAAGGGACGACATTTTGAATCGTAGGATGAAAAATCTTGAACGCTCCAGCTATACGGTGAACTGCCTAATGAAGTATTTGATGATCCTGGATTCAAGATTGACGTTCAGGGGACGAGTAAGCGTCTAACCCTTTGTGCTGTAGATCCATTAGTAATCTCGCCGTTAATTACATAGTCTGCATAAGCGGCACTTTGACACCTGCAACCTTCATCGATCATCGACCGATATATAGCGACTCGGGTTAAAATGATCGTCATCCCAGACAGATTAGACGATCGAGGTCTCGCCAAGACGATTCCAATTTTTCAAGACTGGACGATTTCGTTTCTAACTTTCCAGACGATCCTTCATTCTTGACCCATTCTCAACGCCGTTGTTGTCATCATACAGAATTCTTTTTACTATATCCTGTACATAGATCTTTGCATTTAAAACAATAAAATGTGTTCAACAACAAATTTTATTTAACGGGAGAATACAGATATATCTTTAAACCAATTGTTGCCTTTCAAAGTGTTTTTTACGGAATAAGCATACGAACCGATCGATAATTCATTCGATTTATCGATCCAATCGACTGGTACGTCCATAGATAATAACGGGTGCAGCACTTGAGTGATGGGTTAAAAAAAAAAAAAAAATATGCTGGAAGGCACACGCGTGCTGGCTGACTTAGGAAATTCTTTCTAACTTCAGCGATCCCTCAACATGCATTGACGCATACGAGTTTCGTGCATTGCTTAAGAGGCCTTCCAGTGAAACTAGGTAGCTCATTCTCGCTCGATCTTGCCACGAGATCCTCTTGACACGCACGTCACCGTTTATACATTGTTCGAAAATATTGAACGTTCTTCGAAAATTGGAGGGAAACGTTTCGTATCTTCAGCCCCATGATTTCGAAAACACATGGTGCAATTCTCGATCTTCTAATCATTCGTTCATTGCGTGCAATTTCCTCCTTGATGGCGCATTATAGCACCTGTCAGTAACTATGTTATTAGATATGATTGAAACCATTATTCGCTTCTGTGTCAACTATTTACCAGAGTAATGGCTGTCTTGCACTAACGAAGTTGATAATAAAAGGTATCTCATTATTTCTGGTTGTGATATGTCATTACATTAATTCAAATATTAAAGGATTTTATAAAATTGACTCGATGCTAATGATAATGTATAAGATTCAACAGAGGATGTAGAAAAATGACATGTCTGTTCTTCATTTCGAAATGGCGGACTGTTCTTAACGTGAATGTCCACCCTTAAAATGTCAGTGTAAAAATCGAAGGAGCAGAACAGGAATCATTCCATTCATCTTGCCAAAATGTATTGAGTTTTTGTTACACCTATCCATCAGAGCGATAAGTTTAAAGGTCTTTTCGCATGCTTCGCCTGAACTGTACCTAATGCGCTTCGTCAAGAAGCAAAGTTTTTCGTAGCAGTATTGCAAAAAAGTTTTGCATTTTTCATGTACGTATTTAGCGTGCAAAAACTCGCGTAATCTAATATAATTTCATTCGCTTGTCCTTGTGAAGCGAAGCCACATAAATTATAAAGCGAGACAAAGTTAGGACAGACATGTGAACGCAAATGGATGTCGTCTACGAGTGCATACTTAAAGCATAAGATTACTTCAGGTTAGTTAATCATAACCATCTTTCATGACTTTTCGCACCTGCGAGGAAGAGCTCGTTAATTTGTCTGGACCAGCGTGACCGAAGTTCGCATCTACGAACTGGGTAAACGAGTTGATCGCACTACGTAGGTGATGAGCAAACCTTTTCTATTTCTTTCCTTCATTTTATACCAGATATATCTCTCATGCCGTGAAGAGGACGAGTTTTTAGTGGAAAAATAATACAAAATGCTCCGTTCTTTGGGCCGTAGAATTAAAATACCTAAAAAGAATACGTAGCCGATCGAGTTTTATAATTTAGCACTCACGCCGAGATCTGCAGATAGAATCCAATTTTGTTTGGCTATCGTACTACTGTTTCCGTCAACTGAGTCTTTTTCTGAGCGCGTTAGCTAATTGAACACTTTTAGAACACAGAATACCCATCTTACTAATATTATTCTGTTTTTGAACGGGAAGAAAGGTCGAGCATAAATATTCTTTAATTACCGAATATAATCTCTTGATAATGTTATTTATTCTTATTTTTAAATGGTGCTGAGAAAATTGCTGAGTCATATATTCTTTATAAATATTTATTCGCAGGTAACGAAAACGTTAAGATAAATGCGTATAAGCATCTGCTCATGATGTGCAAACATCGTAAAAAAAGTGCGAGTCAGTTTTTAACCAAAATTGGGTCCAACAATTTATCGCGGACACCTATAAAGTCGTCATCGTGGTGCAAGTTCGGCGCACACATCGATGGGCACACGCGTACAGAATGCATTGCATATGAATCGATCGTAAACTGCGACGTTGGGTAAATACCGTCATGAGATGCGATCCTCCTTTTTCCCATCTAACGGAAAGTCCGTCGTCCTGGACTGCAATTTAGGCCGCTTAAAGTCTGACCACCCTGACATCTGTTGTCGGATACTTCTGATGATCCCTATGCAAAGTAACCCTGGCCCGGGTAAAAAACCTGCTTGCTATGCATCGAGGGCTCGGCATAAAATCGCCCCAAGGGTTCGAGCTGGTGCGACTGGCACGGTTTTGAGGCGCGGGGTACTGCTTAAGTTTTATTCGCCTCTTTCTCCCTCTCTTCTACCTCTTGGTGATTTTGTAAGCCCACGAAGACTGTTGAGCGGGGAGATGATTACACGTGTCTTTTTAACACAAAAGGCTCGAAAACCAACACCGTAATACGACGGCACTGGCGCGCCCTGTAATCTATGCAGGTGGGGCCCCAAAAGGAGCCTCGTTGATGAGACAACTATTTTTCGAAATTGCGAACGTAGATGATGCCGAGATGGAAAAGTCAGTAGATGGCTTGCGGTGATGTTAGCGGGGAAGTGGTGTTCGATGTTCGATGAGGCCCGAAAATATGATGGAGAGAGATGATGGCCTGAAACTCCGGACATATGCTAGCGCGAATCTTGCCACGCGATCGAGTAAAGCGTTATTAGTTTTTGCTCCTGAAACATCACGGTACTTAGCGTGTCAGTATATTCTACTCCTGATGCATCACCTGCAATGGTGTGACACGCCTGCTTCTTCGAAATAGCATTCGTGTTTCAGCAAGTCCAAGCAGCTCCCGAAGGGTTTCTTTAGATGCTTGTTAGACCCGTGTACTCTTTTTTCCTGGACGAACAGTGGCGAAGGAACATGTTGTTTGGATCATCGTTTTTCAATATGATGATTCGAAGAATTTACGCACGACGTCGTTAGCGTCTTCCAAGTTCAGATGTCCCGAAGACAATGTCTGAATACCATTAGGGGGTCCGTGTTCCTTCTTGAACATTTGATGCATGTGAAATTAGTATTACCCCTGTCGAAACATTTTTTGCAGTGTATAACACCGTGTACAATCTCAACAGGATTTGGATTAAATGTTAACCTATTATATCATCTAGTGAGTAGACTTTGAGAATTTTCGCAAATTTTATGGCAGTTTAATTTAAGGATATTAAAGAATGTTCCTACATCAAGAACTTTTGTATTTATTATTTATACCAAAAATAAATATCCTGATTTTGTCAGATAATTGATAACAAAAAAAGTACGTCGGTTGGTAATATAGTTGTCATATGTATTCTTTTAAGATGTATACTTTTATGAAGTTGTCCTGAAAATGAAGGGGATTACAACATCGGACCAAAAATGCCCAACTGTGTGAGTGTATTTCATTGCACATTAAATCCTGATTTTTTCCATGGTACTTCTTCAGTTTGCTGCCGCTTAGTATCGCTTGACGCTGCATTCTAGAAGTATTCTCCCGGTAGATTCGGTAATCGCCACCGGCCAAACAGGGCGACGATATGAAAATGAACATTCTCTAGGGCTTGATCGGAGAAGAAACGAGAAGTAGCGACTAGGGGCGCGAATTCAGCAAATTGATGGCGAACCACGCGGAACGAGCGAGATTTCTCGGCAGCTTCCCAGCGGCTTGGCTGCAATCTTGGGCTCGAAACCAGGCGCCTCTTTCAGGGTAATTGATATCACCTGCCATGTAAATATTGGGTGTACACCGTCTCGCTTGTATACCTGCCAGGCGTGCGAAGAGAAAACGAGCTAAACAGGGAGGAGTGGAGTGTAGATGAGGATGATAGAAAAGGAAAGATGCCAAAATAATAAGAAAAGGTGGAGGTGATACGAATGGGGGATAAGGTGCGAGAGGCCTAAAAACCGGATGAAGAGAAATAAATTAAATTTCTAGATTGATTATTGACTATAATTGCAAGTAAAACATGCGTACGAAATAAATCGGGACTTCTGAAAAAATGAACGTGAGAAAAAACAAATACCCCATGTGTGAAATATTGAAAATTTATCATCAGAATAACACCACTTTTGTTTTAATGAAAAGTACAATGATTTTGTCATCTATGAAACTTTTCATTTTACAGTACCTGCTGCAGAAGAGTGATTCTACTTGGCGAAAATGAGACTACAGGAAAATTAAAACCCTTTACCTTTAGTGAGTTGCCCATTAACAAACTGCACTGCAGTGGGCTGAATTGACCTGTAGCGTAAATGAGAAATGTTTTTATTTACTTCAATTAAGATTTGGTTAGGTCAACAAAATGCAAAAGTTAACTTTGGCGAAAAGCGTATTCAGTTATGTTTACAAAACGATATACAGGGTGTCATACAACTCACGGACAGTATTGCAGGGGGTGAATTATTAACGACGATGAGCAGATTAGTTTATTAGAAAAATTAGATCCGACAAATAGAATTTGAATGGCGAGCCTTTAAATTTGAGTCAAAATAATGACAGTAATATTTCTGCAATAACTCGGCTAATTTAATTTTAATGAATCAGGGCTCTTTTCATGCCCCACAATTGATCTTTTAGCTGCAATGAAATATCTCTTGTTATAATCCCAAAAAGGCGGAAAAATGCCGGTTTTTATACGTAACTCGTTTTGCTAAATATCTACGCGAAAATCACGTTTAAGTTGTAGAGTTTGAATAAACAAAGAATTTGACCCTTGGGGATTACGTTTCCATAGAAAATGAGAACAAAGAGAACACTTTATTGTCACAGAATTTTCGAAAAATTGGATTTTGGAATGACGGTGCCCGCGTATAGACACTTTTATGACATTAAGCTGTGAGCTTAATTTTCATCTCGAAAACCGAGTTAGACGTGAAAAGCCGCACAAATCGGTATTTTTGAGATTATAACAAGAGACAAGTGTATTGTCGATGAAAATGACTCAGGTATTAATTATGTGCTTTGACAAAATCTGTAAAATGAGCCTTCCTTTGTTAGTATCAAATAACTTGTAAAATAATGGAGTTATTGCAAAGTAACGTATCTTTTTCTCAAATTCAAAGGCTCCCCAAGTAAAAAAATTAAGGCTCCCGGAGCCTCCAGAGAGAAAGCTCCCTCAAAACTCCCTATTGTTCAAATCCGAGCCGAATGCGAGCATTTGAAACATAAAATACAGGGATCTACGATAACTCTATGAGATTCTTTAGAGACAATATGAAGACCTGTAGAAATCATCTTGTAAAGCTCCCAGATATCTCTTCCAGAGTATGCAGGCACATTATTATGAAAAACACTGTATTTTTATAAAACTTTAAGATAGATCTGCGATTTTTTTCCGAGAGCTTTTAGATATTTCTCGTAACTTTTCTAGAGAACTATCAGGAGCTCCTATAGTGCTCTAATGGCGCTCAGAAACCTCGCAGAAATCTCTCAAAACCCTCTCTGAAACCTCGCAAAACCCTCTCAGAAATCTCTCAGAAATCTCTTATTTTTATTTATTTATTTATTAATCTTTTATTTTTATTTATTTATTTATTAATCTTTTATTTTTATTTATTTATTTAATTTTTAGTATTTATTATTCAATTAACTAATTATTATTATTTAAAAACACAACATTGAAATTAAAATATTTTAATTTCACGATTATAAGAGAAAAATAAATATTAGAAATGTATTATTGTTCTTTAACAATTCTGTAATATAAAATAAATGTAATTTTTCATGTCATCATAAAATATAGTTGTTCTCATAACGCTCTGTGGTTATCCATTTGTATTCATTTACTCATCTTAGATCATTGAATATTTATTTAATATTTTTTAATGATCCGGATCACGATTTGTAGAGATCGTATCTATACCCTAATAAAGCAATTAGGTTTAGTTATGTAATTTATACATAATCATCCAGGTATAGATTATGCATAGAATTGAACACATGAGCAAAAGTCCACGAAACGATATTGTGAAGTGGTACGACGAAGCGTCAACAAAAATGAGATATATTTTATTAAAATGGAAATGAAACCGTCGAAATTGGACTTCATCACTAATGCCAAATAATCACTGGTCACAACTCACGGCTCATGGCGAAGTTTCACACGACACTATAAGGAAATCATCAGAAGGTACAAATCTAAAAATAACTTGTAAAATTGGGTAAAAAGCGGAAAATAACATTTTACTATTATTTATTTAATGATTTTACTTGATAATTTAGTTAGTCGTTTCATTACGACGTACCGACACTGTCAGAAAAATGTGTGCATTTTAAAAATCAACATACCATAGCAACCTCGTTATTAACGAATCAATAAAAAGAAGAAGAACGTGTTTTATTTTTGACAGTTTCTGCCGAAACCTCACTAAGGCAGGTGTATTAAAAAGTAGAACTATATTAACAAATATATTACAATTAAATAAATAATAGTAAAACGTGATTTCTTTCCTTGTGTAATTGAATTCTTTTGGATTTTCTTTGGATTAGATTTTCAGGTCGGAAGCAGCTAATGATTTTCTTGACCATACTTGAAAGTTCGTGATAATCCAGAAAAACTTTTGGCTAGTGATTAGTGGACATCAGTTTTCAAGTCGAATGTCGCTGGTTCCGTCTACATAATTTATACATAATTTCTTTACTTTCTCTGTTGCTGCAATATAATATCGTCTCGATACTTCTGAGAGGGTTCTACGAGGTTATTGAGAGATTTCTGCGATGTTGCTGAGCGCCGTTAAAGCACTCCAAGAGCTCCTGATAGTTCTCCAGAAAAGCTACGAGATATATTTAAGAGTTCTCTGAGAACAATCACAGATCTGTATTGAAATTTTACAAAAATACTTCATTTTTCTTAATAATGTGCCTGCCTGCTCGGAAGAACTACAACAGAGATCCGGGAGCTTTACAAAAAAGATATTGGAGCTTTACAAGATAATTTCTGTAGGTCTTTAAGTTGTCTCTAATGTATCTCATAGAGTTATCGTAGAGCCTTGTATTTTATTTTTTAAATGCTCGCATTCGGCTCGGATTTGTACAATATGGAGCTTTAAGAGAGCTTTCTCTCTGGAGGCTCTGGGAGCCTAAATTTTTTTTACTCGGGTCGCCATTCAAATTCTTGACGTTGGATCAAATTTCGGCATTAAACATTTTTCCCATAATGTTATTAAGCTTCACCCCCTGCAATTCGGTTCCTAGTATGTGGGACACTTTATATCACAAATCGTTTGGTGGGCTTAACTGCACATTTCGTTTTGACGATCAGATATTTGTTTAGTATAACCAAACATAAAGCCATCCCAATAAGAATTCTAACATTACTTGCGATTGATTTGTTGTTTTCGTCATGCTTAATGCTCTATAAAGTTTATGCAACACATTTCTGAATGAAAATTTTTCTCTATATTAATTTTGCCAATGACTAATTTCAAATAAGACAATAATGTGATGAGCTAACGGGACTGTGTCAATTCTGAGAGGGTCTAAATTCATCTTTGGCCAAAATATTGGCCGACGGAAGGCCGAATGCCTCTTACTGCACGCATGTACATTTTTCTCCAAAAGTACATTTGGTAAATGTGAAAAAACGTATAGCAATATCCTATGTACGATTCGATACGAAGAGATAAAGAACATATATTCACAATAAACATCTATTTTGAATCAACACTGTTTTGCAAATAGCCAACCTCTATTGATTTTGTTACTACAACGGAACAATTTTATCAGTGTTACTAATATAGAGTTTTGAGTATACATTTTATATAAACACAGAAGTGAACGTAATATGAGCAAACTATTTATAACTCACCTTCAAATTTTAATTTGGACAAGTTCTTCCGTTTGCATTCTCTTCGCTAAGTTTTTACAGACAGGTGAGATTCAGGTCATGCGTCTTTAACTTATTCAACATAACACGTATTTGCATTCTTCAGTCGGACATTCTTAAAACTTTATTTTATATCATTGCGGCTTCGAAATGTATTAATATTTCAATAATAGTATATACCTATTACATACCTACTAACTTAAAATCAAACGACATGTGCCCGCATCTAAAATAATATGAGAAACGCTTATGTGTATGTGATGTGTGACTGTATAAGTCTCATAAATTATTTATCTGTCAACTCATTTATTAGATCATTAAGTACATAACGCAGAAATTATTTTCGGTTTCTCTTTCTTCCCCTTTCTCTCGCTTCGCTGGCTATTTCTCTCTCGCTCTCGTTTGCTCTCTCTCAATCTCTCTTAGAATAAAGTTCGTTTAAGAGTTTTTGTCATTCTCATTTGGTCATTTTTTTCGCAACTAAGCTTAGTTTTCGGCTGTTGCTTATTTATCTTAGTTTTTAAATGTCGTAGTATGAACTAATCTGACAGGTTTCTTTCTAAACAATTTTAATTGAATTCAATTTGAAAATTGAAAATTTTGTTATCGTTATAAAACGGTATCTTTCCATATCTTATATTCTATTTTAATACGTAATCTTTATATTTTTTTTTAAATTTCATAGCTATCTAATTATTATTGTTATTTCTTTTTGCAACACCAAATGGTCTAACGTAGCACTAGAAAATTGGGCTATGTAAGCGCAACATTTTTTACGTTCTGAAAATGAATTTAGTTTCCAGTCGGTGTGTATACATAATATTGAGCCATGAAACACCACGAAACCGCAATGTTTCCAAGTTGGGGCGAAACCTCCAGTTCCAGTTCCAATATTATCTTTTCATCAAGGTTTGTCATTAATATTGCTTCCTACGTAAATTTCGTGTAAAACCACTTTGATCTAACCATATAGTAATAAATGTACACTTCAAAGAATTTTCAAAACTAGTTGGCGGTTCAATCCACCAATTCATTTCTAAATTTTTGTTTCAAAACAGTATCTATAATATAACGTTTATTATCTTTTTATATAAAAATGCTAGTGTTTGCAATTCGGTATAGATGAAGTATTATGTATTTGGTTGGTTATTGGTAAATAAAAGAATTTTCTTGAAGATTTGTAGTTATGTAGCGTACACATATTTTAGTACCTACAGTTAACTCAATTAAAAATAATTTAAAAATTACCATAAATAATATTAAAACGTTGTCACAATGACGTATGTGCATTTCCCGATTATGTTTGGACATTTTTTTCAAATCTTAGAAAATTGCGACGTCTGCCTTTGTTCTCGGAGATGCCTTTGTACTGTCCACTGTATTGCATAAAGAAGAATTATTGATCCCTCCGGCCTTCGCAACAGTTAATAAAAACTATTGATTTTTCGATTACGGGACGACTTATACAAATTATAATCTGTCCTTGGATGTCAATTTTGAGGCAGGATAATCATACAGGAAAAGGCATCACGATGTCTCCCGATTCCATAAACAAATCGTAATTTGTTCGAAGTACTCGCTTTTATGTAAGTAGAAAAATTAGAAATTTTGTGCATGGATATCCCGGGCCATATAGTGTATAATGGGGCGTATCGAAACATTTTTTTCTTACTCGCTGTGGTTTTAAACCAAAGTTCACATTGAAATAAGTTCCAAAAAAGGTCAACGAACAATTTTGATCTTAAACTGGTGGAGCACCGAGCGCACAAATACTGAATTTCACGTACTTTCTTTAATTAAGGCCTCGTAACTTTTGACTGTTTTGACTGAACATTCTAATTTTTAACTTCCCGGTCTACAGGGAAGTTATTGAAATGATCTCGAAAATGGAAAATGCTAATTTCATGATATCTCCACGTTTTGTGACCACTAGAAGCAAACTGACACATTTTTAGAGAGATGTGCGTGCGTGCGTGCGCGCGCGCGCGCGCGTGTGTGTGTGCGTGCGTGCGTGCGTGTGCGTGCGTGCGTGCGTGCGTGCGTGCGTGCGTGTGCGTGTGCGCGTGTGTGTGTGTGTGTGCGTGTGCGTGTGCGTGTGCGTGTGCGTGTGCGTGTGCGTGTGTGTGTGTGTGTGTACGGATGAAAACCAAATTTTGTCCAACGATTTCTCTTCAACGGATGAAGCGAATTGATTAATTTTTTTTTTTCTCGATGCGTCCTGACCTAACTTCGTGCTGATTAGATTTAGAACATGATCGGCTGAGCGGTATTCGAGTTATTCCAAAAAAAAGTAGT
Source organism: Trichopria drosophilae (assembly GCA_030407085.1). NCBI lineage: Eukaryota > Metazoa > Arthropoda > Insecta > Hymenoptera > Diapriidae > Trichopria > Trichopria drosophilae. Next base: position 64,679,560 of record CM059583.1, on the reverse strand, counting down.
AAAAATAGTACAAATAACGTGAAAAAATGATATTATTTAACAAATTCCGTCATTTTTCGTGAGGAAACTATTGATGCGCGTCAAAAAACTGAGAAATAAAAAAGCCGACATATCAAAAAGCCGACAAGTAAAAAACCAACCTATTAAAAAGCCGACACGGTAAAAGTATTATTCTCTTTACAATATGCCGATTTTTCCTAGTCGTTTTTTTTTTAAGAAATAATGGGTAGATTTCGGAAATAGAACCTCTCTATATAACGCAAAATATGGAAAATGTACGTGAATATAGCTAGTCCGTTAAATAAACCGGAATAAAATACGAGAGATTGATCGGGAAGTTATTGTTTCGACTCGCTAAGGGTCACAACCGCTTTATTTTATTTTACAATCGGTACAATAGCCGTAAAATTCGATTTTACGGCCAACTTTTAGTCCGTGAAATGAAATTTTACGGATCACGTGTAATTCGCTTCGTGCATGACGATGGAGGGGATATCGAAATCGACGGCAGCGCTCAGCGTGGAGATTTCTGACAACTCGCATCTGCAACGTCAGAGCTTTTCCATTAAAGTCAATTTAAAAATGCTCTTATTTATTCGTTAATTTGAGACATTTTAAAGTTTATTTCGATCTGTTGCTAGTGTTGCAAGTAAGGTTTAAAGAACCATTTGAAAGGGTTCATTTTATATTATACTGTGCAAAAAAAAATGATTACTCCGAGTTCGAAATTGTATAGAATACAATTCATTATTCAGCTGAAATATATTTATATTTATGTATATATTGTAATTTTCCATTATTAGTAATTTAGTTAATAGATAAACATGGTATTTTTCTTATTTCCAATGTAGTTTTGTACCGTGGAAGAGTCACTGAGGTTTGCCGAATTATACTGAAACGAATTAATTTATGTTCTGTACATATTCCAAATACTTCTTCTACACGAACTACATATCGTACAGCCAACGTTCTTTCCCTTTTTATACTTACTGGATTAAAATTTATTGAGTTTGTGATTGATTGAAACCCAGTTTGGATTATCGTATTCATTTACGCCCCTTAACCTCGTTTTGTTCAACTCAAAATGATTCGAATTAAAAAAGTATAATATTTTGTTACAAACAAAAATGTACAAAATTTGAGCCGAATTTCAAACAATATACTCAAAATACTAATGCTTTTGAAAACCCGCAGAAAATTAAAAAAAACTAAATATTTCACTTTCTCATATCACTCTCCATACAATTGCAAATGCGAGTTGTCAAAATTCACCACCAGGCGGCGTGGCCGGCGTCTTGCACTAAGCGAATATAGATCTGCGCTGTCAAAAACATAACCCATGCGGACTACATGCAGTCCGCAAAATCGAATTTTTACATAGCTTTCAGTACCAAAAAATAATATTCCACACGGCCTCATGCGATCCAGCAATTCTCCGACAGGCTTCGCTGGTCCTCGTGCACTGGTATCGCATTGAAGCCGTAAAATCTTGTTTTACGGCCTTGTATCGAAAAATACTATTTGAGCCGTACATTTTTCCTTACACGCGAATGAGCTGAAATTTCTTAACTTACCGTATTTCTATAAAATATCTTATAATATAAGATTTTCGAGGTTGTTGATTAAGAATCCGTTACCAATTTAAAATGTCTGATCCAATGTGACGGCGCGAAATTGTGAAAAAATAATAATCCGGATGAAATTGGGCATTCGAGGGTTTTCAGAGTCGCTGTTGATAAATTTGACTACGGTTCATAGACAGCAACACTAAAATCCCCGAGTAAGAAATGTCAGCTTATTCACGTGTTTTAAGAAAAACGTGTGGCTGAATAAGTTTTTAAAAATATAAAAAAATGTCTTTTGACCATTTTTTGAGCGGGAAAGTATAGTTTATATAGATTCAAATATATGTGGAATAGTTTTCATATAGTTATAGGGCCACAGGGGAAAAAAATTAGAAAGTTCAGTCACAAAAGTTAAAAGTTACGAGGCCTTAACTGAAAAAAGGACGAAAAGTTGCGTTTTTGGGGGCTCCTCCAGTTTTGAATGAAAATTGTTCGTTAACCTATTTTTTAATTTTTTCGATTTGAACTTTGGTTTAAAACTGTAGCGAGCAAAAAAATTTGTTTCGTTTGATCGTTTGATACGCTGTAATATAACTGTATGTGTGAAATTAACCATACAAATCTAACCGAAATGCATTTACCCAGAAAAGTAGCACAAATCTGTCTGGAAAATATTTTCGGGGTACATTAAATAGAATAACTGATTATTATAATTAGAAAATTTTTAACAAATCGCATATACAGTAAGATCTCCCTTGAAACGCTTTCTCTTTCAGGTATCGTTTTGTTGAGCGGCCAGATGCCGTTCTCCTTTTGGGCGAACGCGTGCCCCCCCCCCCCGGCCCCCCACTCATGTGTATATATGTAACATTGCGCATGTGTAGTACACTGGCCCAGCAGTAAACGCCGCGCCGTAGTAGATACAATCGCTCACGTGGCCCATTAAGAGGTTGCGCTGAGAACCGACCCGTCCCATCAACGGAGATCTTACTGTAGTAATTATTTTCAGAAATTTTCTCCGAATGTGTGAATGCTGCTAATAACAATATGAATTTTAGGCATCTAATGAATTGGGTATTTATCTTTCTTAAAGTTTTATAGATTTGACGGGTAATAAATACATACTATTATATTCTGATATGTAAGAGGAAGAACATAACCTAAATAAACAAAACCATTTGGATATGCCATATGATGGATGACAGGCTGACACCATTGCGCATGCTCGCAGTGACAGTATGCCAGTTCGTCCGAAGCATGCACGTAATTTTTTGCTTCTTGTAACCAATTTAAAAATGTCTGTTGTTACTATCTGCTTTTAGGCAAACCATCTACGGAGCTTACTCATTGGAAATGTTTGGCCTAAACAACTATATGACTATCTCATATAATAAAATGAAAGTTAGTAAGGCTTATTACTTTTCATCGCTTTCTCAACGATCCTTTTTTCCCGTGTATGTACAAATGATACAAATACATTGTAATAGTACCATTCTACTGGTGCAGTATAACACTAAACACCAAAAAAATGATTTGAGTAAAGTTTCCAAAAATAGTTAATGCAGGTTTTGGGACTTCTATTTCGCCACCAATTCCAGTTATTAAATCTAGGATAGTTTCCTCCGCCTTTATCTACTCGCGCCTTTTTTTGTCTCGTGTGAAGTTCCGCGTGAATGAAATAAAATAGGGATAGCATCTGACGAAAGGCGTGGTACGGGAGAGAAATTGAGAGTTAGAGGAGGTTTTTGCTTATATGCAAGTAAAATAGAAAAAGAGTGTGAACGAGGAAGATAAACACACTGACAGAGGACTGAACAAATATGAGAGAGCGAGGATTAAAAAAAGCCTGATACGGGATAAGAAACGGGGTGTAGCGCGGGGTGAGGACGTCCTTCCTCGTAGTAAATTGCCGAAATAACGGGTGACGGGAGATAATTACGTGTTGGTTTTAGAAAAGGGCCCGCGGCTTAATTCCATGGTTCGGTAAAAACCGACGTCGCTGCCTTGGTTAAGATTTCACCGAGTCTCTTGGAATCTTGACTTGTATATATATACATATATAAATATATATATGTATATATATATATATGTAGGCATGTCGGAGCTGCCGTTATACGTGATGAGAATTTGGTATCAGGTGTCTCAACGCGAAGATGAATTCCGTAGAAGCCGAGAGACTTCGATTTATAATGAACTGATGAGAGAGCCGAGTTGCGCCGTCCGGTGAAAATCACGGCTCGACTGATGCACCGGGGCGAGAAGATTGAAGGGCGCGCTGTCGCTAAGGGTGGCGATTTCGTCGCTTTCGACCGCAAATCCTATGGCGTTAGACGTGGAGATGGCGGCCAATCTTTTTTCACTCAGGAGCCAAACCAAAATTATAGTTTTGGACACAGCAACAACGGCCGGCGCTAATTGTTCCTGACTGCTATTATCGCGTGCGTCGGCCACAACTTGATATCGGGTTTTGTTGAATTTGTCCAGAATTGTTAGTTTACGCGTCAGGTAAATTGATTACGTTGAGCATGCCTGCCTTTGGAATATAAGCACTTACTAGCGAATTTTTCGATTATCTGCAAGACGAGTTTAGACGAGTCAAATTACATACCGCCTTTTATAAAAGACCATGACAGGAAATGACGGAAAGAATTACATGTAATTTCAGTTCTGGTATTGGGTCCCATTCGAATAAAGAAAAAAACAATTTGCATTAAATTAATTATATTTTAAAATTATGGTCAAAGTTATAAAAACACATGTGGCAGTTGGTTATTTAACGTATGGCTATAATTGGCACGTTTTTCTACGATGATTTGTTACGAAATTCTGCTGAATTTAAATAAGATTAAAAAGATGCTAAGATTCGAAGATCTCCATTTTTTAATCGATAGCCTCTTGCTTTCTGATGTATATTTAAGAAAGGGCCCACCTGGAGATCAACGACGACGCCCGTTAACACCTCGCAATCAACGGAAGACAGTTCGTATCTCGATCTGCCTTCTCAACACCATCCTTATCGATGCTGCAATTTCGCGCCGATAATGACACGGTACACATTCTCTCGCCCGCAGCCCTTTATTGGTTTTGAAAAGCACTCGGCGTTTGCTTAGTAACTGGATATATAGCCGGACATTTTGTGCCCCCAGCTATAACACGTCGCGAACTCTTCGTCCATCGATCTTTACTTCTCCTCCAAGATTCGATACAGGGATGATCGCGGTTATGAGATTGCCAGACAATAGCCGGGACGGATCCTTCGGGCGAATATAACGCCAAACACCCGCAATTTCGCTAGTAAAATCCAACCAGTCTCGAAACTTTTTTATCTATTTTGCAACGCTTCGTTTATATATAAAAAGTATCCCAGTTTTCATATCCTAGTGTTTTCACTCCTATTATTATTATTATTATTATATCTCATAAAAAGAAGTGTTATTCTCTTCTTCATTTTGTTCCTCGTTCTGTCCGTTCCTTCTGTTTTTCAAGTGCGTTCAAATAACATGACCCGTGTGAATTAAGGTTCAAGTTAAATTTTCTCTTTCGCGTTAAAATTACATTTGAGGTTTCTTTCGGTCTCCTTCCTTCCCTATTTCACTTAAATTGCCCAAATGAAGGTAGCTGCAATAGCGTAACGTATTTCGTGAAAGAAAAGAAATTTAATATAAACACCTGAAATCATAAATTTTTATAATTTTGTCTGGGTATTTTTATACTAGTATAAAATTGTTATATCCATTTAGTGATGTAAATTCTGATATTCTAAGGGATAATTTCATAATGCTTTATATTTGGATATTTCCATATGGATATTTGTGTATAAATTTTTCATCTTTTTAAGGTTCATGTATTTATTAACGTTATCATCGTTTTATACTCATAAAGAAAGTAAAAGTTTGAGAATATTTCTGAATATCATACTCACATTTTTCTGATTTTTACTATTCAAACTTTTGCCAATGATGATCCTATATTGTAGTGTTTTGCTTTAATTTTACTGAGGGTTACCATCGATTCCATTATTGGACATTGACTGCACAATATTGTATTCATTTTTGTACCATAAAAAGATGGAAATAAATATTTGCTTTCATTTTAGATTTTTTATTCCATTTCATCAGCGTTTGCGAGTCCAAAACTTGGAGATTTGTGTAACAGATATCACGTGGCACTCATTCCTCTAAGCTATACAGTAATTTTTCTTGCGTGCTTTTGTGTTTTACGACAGCAAAAAGGGATAAAGTAAAAGTAACATCAATTTTTGCACCAACTAAATCTCGCCATGGAAAGAATCAATTATAAGAAATAAGCAATTATATTATATTACGAAAAATCATTACTTTTATTAACCGATTAACGCCGAAAGGACACTTTTCTTGCTTCAATTTCAATGAGTATTTCGTATCAAAATCGTTAAAATATGTTACAAAAAATAGTAAGTTATAAAAGAAGTTATAAGTTATTAAAAAGTTATTATAAGTTATAAAAAAAAGTTACAAAAAATTGAGAGGTATATATCCTACTGTTTTCCAGGTCGCTTTTCAAGATTCCGAGGTCAAAATTGAGTTTCAGTCATCAGGAATTCCAATATGGCGCCGAATTTGAAACAAATCTCAAAAAAATTGGGAGATATTTATGCTTACCAATTTTTTTAAGCCATTACAATTATAGGATTCCATTGAAACTATGAACAAAGATGAATAAAATACTTAATCATCAATACCTTAAGCTTCATGAAATTCACTAAATGGAATTTGGATCATAAAAGTTCATGCAGCCGGAAAACATTAATTTTCTGATCAACGAGGACGACATGTATTTTGGGCAATAAAATTTTGTTTTCAAATACGAATATTCGAAAAACGTTGTGCTTTCAGTATTATATATCTATCTGTTGATATTTTCCTTAAATTTAGATCAAACCATTCCGATATGAAATTTCCATTTTTTTTTTCATTGTATTCTTAAAATTACTGTGAATTAATTATTATCAAATATAACAACCTTTTGATTCAAAATCATTGTTATAATATGCCAAATAAATCTCTAAAAAAATTGGAGATCGACGGATAAAGTAACGCAAGTCACTACAAATTTTGAGCTGTGAATGACCAAATCAATCAGCATCCAATATCACTGAAACCTTAAATAACGTTTGTGTTCTACTCCTGTCAAAATAACACAAAAAAATGTTCTGTGGTTCGAAGATTCGATAAGTGACCGACACGAAGTAGTCTGTAATTAAATGCATTAGGAGGGGGCCTTTCCAAACTTTTTTCTCACCAGCCTGGGAGGAGCCGACGAAGTGCTTTATTGTACTGCACTTTAGCAAGTTGAATTGAAAGAGATTGGAGACGTGAGGGAGATACATTAAGTATAAATAATAAAAAAATCAAGAACAGAAGGAAGAGCGAGAGAGGTGACGAATTCTGAGAGAGATAAGAAGCAATTATATTGATTGGCTTGCAAAATTCCGTGACGATGCGCGTAAAGTTTTCGTTTCACTTTCGCACCTTTATCGATGCACGTGCCGGGCAGTGTTAAACTAAGAGATCGCTCTCCCTTTTTCTATCTTGGTTCCATTACCACTTCAAAGATATACCAAGTTGTGGATTGTTTATGATGATAGCAAAACAAATAAAACGATTCAATTACGAAATTTCATTAAAATTATATAAATTTTTATTTTAATTTATGTCATTGAAAAGACAAAACATCTATGATAATAAATAAAACAAAATATCGGAAATAACCATAATAAAAAAATATCTGCATTGACCAAAATATAGTGACAAATAAAAAACTTCATAACGATTTTTTTAAAGCATTTTAGTTATTCATATATGTTAATACTGTCCACCTAAAAGTAGTTCCCATTAGAGAGTACTTAACAAAACTACTAGAATATTGATCTAGTGTTTAGCACTTTTAGCATCAGGCTGTTAACCTCGGTTGTGCTTCAATATCGTCGTCTTTTAGATGTCTCTAAAATGATTAATTTTTATGTCAAGGTCTGATATAAAAGCAATGCTACCAGATAGATAGCTAGGTCGAGTATATATGATAGCGTACAGCAAACGTCCTTCGATGTAATACCAGATGTATAGATTTGCTTTTATCTGTTCCAGTTTGCTTGAGTTGGAAATGAGTCTTACACAGTAATAATCTATTATCGGAAACCCTAGCGATGTAATTAAATCCCTTAATTAAAAATGAAGTAGATGCTTGGTTACTATTCGCATATGCACCAACGTGTTTACTATTAGATCTTATCTGAAAATTCAACGTCCATATTCCTGATAAAAATGTTGGTGTATTTCTTTAGTCCATCGAATTATCGCAGCTTAACTTGTCCGCATGACAATCGCAGCATTCGTTTTGGAATTATTAAGCATGGGACCACGATTGTCCGCCCACGTAACTATTTTAAAGATTTCATCGGCTGGGAGCAACAATGTTCTATCTTGTTGAGACACAAAAAGGGTTTTATTCTGGTGTGATATGTGCGTTAAGGCCGAGTATGAAAAGCCTAAACATTTTCAAGTAGCCAAGTTAGGTTAGGTTAGGCATTTGTATGTCGGGTGTCTTTTTAATGTCATCTAGTATTTCGAGGAGAATAGTTTGTGAGCTATGGCTGTTTTTACAAGAATACTGAAATGGATCTATTTTATAATTTTACTAAAGATAACATGGTAAGATGCAGAATGTAGATAAACACACTGAAATATCTTAGAATCTTAGAATATCGAAAATTCTTCATGCCTTAATAAGATATTTTTCATGTATTTTAAACCACTTCTATGAAAGATTATCGTGAAAACATGATACCAATAAGAACATATTACAATTGATGGGATATTTATAAGATTAAGTAATTCATCTTACTTTATTTACATTTGTCCATTAAAATATTAAATTTCCTTTTCAGCCATAAAAAACTACATTCAAAGTAGTAAAATTTTAAGTTAAATTTTTTGGCGATGTAAACTGGACTAGAATATTAAGCTAAATACAAAATGGTAAATAACATTTTAGCCGAACTTAAATAACCACTGAAGCATCTATTACTAATAGCAGCATTGTTGTATTTATTCCTCGTTGAGAATGAACGGACTTGCTCATAATATTTAAAATCAATGGCGCAAACAAGGAATGCTATAAAAATTACAAAGAACGTACTTAATTTTCTTGAATAGTCCATGTCCATATATACATTATGGAGGTTCTGGCACTAATGAGTTGATGAAATATTTCTGCTTCATGATGGTCAATAAAATAGCTTTTAAAATACTTCGAGGTGTGATATGTAGATATCAATAAATTGTCACCCAGTAATGCTCGAAAAATACAAACATGTATATATAATGTAAGTTTTAAATGTTTTGGAGATAACTTTACGAGCATCGCACCTTTGTAATGAGGGACTTCGGTCGTGTTTGTACAAATCGATACATTTAAAAGATATGTATACCATGCAATCTTTACTTTTGGTGCATTAAAAATATAATAAAATCTCAAATATAAATTACAGCAAGTTTAATTAGCAGTTTATTCTGAGTAAATTATTATTTTATGTATTTGGAATAAGTAAAATACAGCATTTCATGAAACAAAATCACGAGCTGCAATAAAACCCTAATAAGTGGAAATAAAAAAGTTCGATCAAGTTGGCTTTCAATAAATTTCGTGAGTCAGTGTGAATCGTGGGATCTCTGGTATTTTTCGATTATTAAGACGCCCGAGGCGTCATGGTCGTCGTCGCGGTTATATTTCCGGAGAGCTCATTTGCGGAGAGCAAAAGAAGAAAACGACCCTGTCCTAAACACGTAAGGGCCTATAGTCATCCACCATTTAAGGACTATTCGTCGCCTTCTCCTGAAAAAGCATCACTAAGATAATACAGCGAAACGGCCGCCACGGGTAGGTGGAAGACGAACCGAATGATAGGTGATGAGAAAACAAGGGAGTGAAAATAAGGTACAATAAATGGAACCGGAATGGAAACAAGAAATTACATCTCTGATGATAAAACAAGATTAGCACACGCGGTAAATCTTCAGGCGGTAAGTATCCGCAGCGACCAAATTACTGCTGGGGAGATAAAGGTCGCCAAATACCATCAAGAACAAACGTCAAAACCATTTGTTGTATAATCTTTTACATTACTTGGAATCGCGTTGAATATAACGTTAAAAATACATTTATATTGGATTAATAATTACTATCAAAAGTTATTTTCGTTGCAAGGGTGCAAAATAAACATTTACGCCCGAAGGTGTTCAGCGGGTCTGAGAGGCGGCGAACCACACAAATGGGGGCGTAAAATCTCATTTTATAACACCGTATGACGAAAAACTCTTTTTTTTTAATTATAGCAATCAATCCAAATAAGGATTATTTAGCTTACTTTCAACACAGGTTATATCAGTTAGTATATAGAATTAAACAGATAGTAGACTTTTTTTGAGATATACAAATATTGCTTTTAAACACTATAAAACACAAATGTTCGGTTTTTGCAGAAATGCTGAAGTAATATATGGAGTTCTGTCGCTGTATTGGTTTAGAGATCTCAACATGTTCGCTCTGTGGTCTTCATAGAACGAACATTGCCAAATAATGTGATCGATGTCTTGCTCTCCTGCCCCACATTGACTTATTGTGATAATTATAAAATTTATTTGTCCATGTTTGTTGTAATTTGTTTCCTTTAATAAAGCAACACCGATTTTCATGTGTACGAGTAAAAGGAAAGAAATATAATACTAGTGTGGAAATATGCTACGTCGTTTACCCCAAATATGAAATATATATTCTTAAAGTCATGATCTATTAATCAATATTCTTAAACTGAACTCATTTTATACGCTAAAAAGCAATTAAACGAAATCCGGAAAACTTGAGGATTGCCACTTTATAAAAAATGTGCTTTTTTGTTAAGCGTGAAGGCTTCTTGGAGAGTTCTGAAATTTTACAATGATCATGCAATATATTTTGAAAATGGCATAAAAAATAGTTTTACAAGATTTAAATTATTAATCGTAAGCAAAGTTAATAACTGCAAAACTTTGAGTCATAATTATCAATGAACTTAAAAATGGCATTAAACAGCAGGGTCATACATGATGAAATGTACACATTTAAAAAAAATTGTAAATTTAATTGACACATGTATATTATTTTTACGAATGTAGTACTTAAAAAAAGTGTTGAATTACTTGTGTATTAAAATTAATATAAGTACATCAATTCCAAAATTATGAATTAAATTTAATACAATTTACACTAAAAATAATACCTGCGTATATTGTTTTTCTCGACAAGTGACAAAAATTCACAAAGTTCGTATATTAATATATTAAGAAGGAACCGGTATTTTAAAATTAATACAATGACATTAATTTGAATAAATTTCCTCTAGATATTACAATTATGGTTTTTAATTTCGAATGTGAATTTTTTATACTTAAATTTCACTTCATTAAAAATCAGTCTGAAATTTTTAATATACTCATGCCAAAAACAATGCATTGTTTAATTTGATTCCAACATAAATTATTACTTTGTCCAATTTCTTTTAATACAAGAAAAAATTAGTTATGGGTAATATCTCTTCGTCATAGCGAAACGTCTACCGTTAGCATCAAAGTGGTAACGTAAATGGTTAATGGTTTCACGAATCTTAGCTAATAATATTATTTAATAATTGAACCTTTTCTAAAATGAAAGCTACACTTAACAAAAATTGTAACTGAAATTACAGATGAAATAACAAATTCTGCAATATTCTGATACGCGCTCTATTTAAGAAAGTAAGAAATGACATACAGAAAGTCATAACAAATACCTGAAGAAAATAGTGTCTGTCCATTAATTTCATAAAGATGCAATTTTATATTTGTATAATTTATTTATTGTTCTCTTCACGAAGAACTGGATTACTCCATTATAAAAGTAAATGGAACTGCCATGCAGCGGGTTTGAAACTTTCATGACAAGTCTTAAATATTACAGAAACCAATTTTTTGTTTATCAATGCGGAGACATTAAAAGAAAGTTAAAGTATTAAGAATCAAATTTGTAAAAATACAAATATTTCATTTAATCGAATGTTTGTTTCCTTCATTTAATAATTACTATGCCAAAACATAGTAAGTGCAGGTTCGTGTGTGGTTGAATCCACTTCAGAATCAAAAAAAGTTGTACAATATAAGCCAACGCCATGTTTGATAATAATTTTGACGGGATATTTAAATAATTTAAATTTTAAAAATAAAAGTATGAAAGACTATGCCAAAGTTTATGTTCACCTTATTTTCTTCTCAAATAATTATTGTAGCCTACATTATTCAACATAAGAACTATAGGTAATTGATGTTAACAACATCCGACAACATCGGTCATTATGAAATGTTATTTTTTTATTTATCATGTTATTTATTTACATAATACTTATATAATTTATTTGTTACTTTTTCTTAAGTTGACTGCAAAATAAAGCCGAAAACTTAATATTTTATACATTTTTAATGATAGTGACCGATTTAATCTATGACGAATTCAGAAAGTTAATGTTTTGTTCAATTGAAATTATATATAAATAGTCTACAATTTATTTGAATATAAACGTCAATTTGAAGAAGCTTACCCTGATATTTTTATTAGTTAAAAAGTTTTCGTACATGGAATTGGCAGCCATGGCATGAAAGTTGTGTTCACATAGTTATATTTGATGTGCGAATGGAAGTTATAATAAACGGAGAAACATTTTCTTGGATATTTACCACCTCAGATGGTATTTTTGGGACGGACTTGTAGAATAGAAAAAATTGCTAGTAAAAATTAGGAAATTTTATTGTAACTTTAACTGTCTGAATAGTAAAAATTCCAAGAACTGATCGTCATTTTTGTCAGAAAAAATGGGAACATTTCACATTCTGCCCCAAAATTACCATTTGAAATAATAAAATTTCCAAGAAAGTTTTTCTCCGTGTAACGAAAAGGATCAATAAGGTTTATTCGGAGATGTTTTTTTTTATTTATTCACGTTAATGCGTCGAATTACTAGTTGTCGTACATGGTATAAATTGGTTTAAAAAATTATGTTTGTCACTACATTGGCTTTGATGAATAGTTGTAACATGAAGCTGAGGTTTGTAACAACATATTCTGATGTTATTACCATCCAAATAGTGCTGAGAATACAGTTTTTTGGCGATCTAACCTTACTTTGCATAAAACTGACGAGACAGAAATATTTTTGTACTATTTTCTTGTTTACTGCAAACTGAGAATGGAGTAAATACAAAAATATTTAAATCAGCGATTACGTACATTTCTTTAAAGCCAGTTTTCATGTTAGGAATTTTTAGAAGTCTGCAGTTGCCTGGATTAATGCCCACGTTAAAGTTGTGCAATTATTTAATATCTGACGCGTTCTTAAGCAGGGCCTGCTACAATATGTAATTATAATATACATAGAAGGTATGTCAAAACGTTTTACTTTACGTAATCTACAATATAAATTTTCTTAAATAATTGTGTAGATGAATATTCGTATGATTAAGGTATTATCCGGTTCATATTACTTTGGTAGCCACTTGCCACTTTAGTACAATGTTTCCACCAACGGAACTTGTTTATAATGTATGCTGATACCCATAAAATGGTAATATCAACTAAATTTAAAAGAACGTGTAATCGACAGCGATCTGGTAATTTAAGGCAATCTAATTAATTCTGATACATTTTCAGGAACTTCTTACGCAAATACCAATAGCTTCGAGCAACTTTATGGATCGTTTGCACCATAAATGATCTGATAAAATGTTGAAAATGCCATCGAGGAGTGCATGTACGCTGCACTGGAGCGATCTCACGATTCTTCCCCTATATCCAGAGTTTCCCTCCTCGGGTAACTTTATGTATCCGCGACGCTCTCGGCACGGTGCTTTCATTGTTGTAAAAATAAAAGTGTCGAAAGTGATTTCATGCCGGCACGCACGAGTCGCGCACGACGGTGTTCGGGAGGTGTGTCGCGTTTCGACTTCATGCATATTCATAGGGTTGGAACATTCTTAGAAATCCCGTCTCCGATGCGACTCACACACCTCGTTTCCTATATATTCCGCATATTGCGGGCCTTGATTTGCCGATCGCATATGCAAATACTTATAATCGAAGAAATTCGAAACCGCGCGCGTGCTTTTGCGAGTTTCCGATAAATCTGCTTATACGTGAAATTACAATGTGGATATTGGCCGTTTTGGCTCGTGTACCAAGACCGAGCACAGCTTCAATCGATTACCTTCGTTAAAATCTATTCTCCGCCCACTCGTAGGCAACGGGTGAGAAATTTATTTTACGCCGAATCTTGTTCCCGACGAGAACTAACGGGGCGGATTCTTTTTGAGCTCAATTAGGAAGAGCGGATGATTTTTTATTAATGGAAGGCTCACGCGAGCGGCTTCTTCAAGGTTATTATACAATGGCGAAGACAGAGATTGTACATTTATTTTCTCGATTTTGGGAGAGTTTATTAAATAGCGAATAAATCATTTTAATTATATGCATCCGCCCGTAGGGTATGTCCAGTTTTCAAGTCGCAATTAAAACCATTATGGCGTCGAATAAACTGAAAATAAATATGATAAAATTGACTATAATTCTTAAGGAATACCGAAGACGCACCTAAGATTAAGAACGCTACGCGAAGCAACGTCGTGAAATATTAAGTCTGTTTTGAATATTTTGACAACATGTAGTTATAGGGCGTTTTGTGTGTCGCGGCAGCAATATTTAACAACTGAGTCCACCATTTGTCAATTACATCGGTGAATCGGTCCCAGTTAAGCCACGCGCGGTTTCGGCCGTTGGTGGCTATAAAGCAGTTACATGTATATTTCCGGAGGTCGAGTCCTTTTTTTAATTCTTATGTGACTATTCTTAGATTGTTATAAACATGTTATAAGGAATGTGTAATAATAAAATTATGTCTGAAAATAATAGATACCTATATAATTGGAAGTATTCGTAATATGATTTTGAACAGAAACTTACTCCTTTCATTCTTATTCACTATATAAATAACTACAGCCAAAACATTCTTTTTACATTTTTTTACTTTTGTTTTTATTTTGAATTTAGTTATATATTATTATTTCATTTCTATCTCTTGAATTTTTGTATTAGAATATATATCCTGCATAAAGATCCATGTGTATTTATCAAGAGTAAGGATTCTTTCGTTTTCCACGTGACATCTGCCTGTGTTTGAAGAATATAAATTTACAAAAAAGAACAGACATATCAAACTTCCATGATTTTTGTACAATTGAAGTGTTAATGAAATTCAGAATTTAAAACCACTTTATAGTCTTTTTGATAAACGTTTGAAACAAATGTATATTACCAATATATTAGTCCTAAGTTCATAGCATTATAAGAATAGTTACATTAACTATTTATTTATGCAACGAACTGATTGGTGCTACATATCACGCAAATTATTAGTTCTTGCCAAACATGTAGTTGTAGTGATGTTTCGGTAAAGATGTTACAGAAACAGAAAATGTCCGACCTCAGGACTGTTACAATGAAACGTTATTTTTAAAAAGTTACAGCTTAGAAATTAGATTAAATGAAATTTATTAATTTCAGAATCTAATATGCGTAATATTCTTAATTGCTAAATTAAAGGGTTTACCCTAATTAGAACTTTCAATAAAAGACAATTTTTCAGAATTTTTTAAAGAGTTTGTATATAAATATTGATATAAAAGTTGTTACACTGCATTAATACACTATCGAAATACATCCACAAAATTTTGTTGTATATTTCAGTTAAGTCTTCATACATGAAAATGAATGATATATCCGCGCTGTTGATGATATCACTGCGATGGATGGTGTGAATGAAAAAAAATAAATGGCGTTAGATTCAGTATGTTAATAGCTATAGCGCATTTCGAGCGATTTTTTATTTTTTGAAAATAGACAAAATAGCACACATTTTTCGAAAAAAAAAAACACGTTTTTGTTACAGTTTTTGGCAGAAGAAAAGAGTTAAAATTAACATTTTAAAAATTTCATAAGGATAAAGATTTCATAAGGATCGGTCGAGTAGTTTCGGAGATTTTAAAAACAAGGCATTTGTTTTGAGAAAAACGCGTTTAAAGTTTTTTTCAAAGAAAAATCGTGAAAAAATATTATCTATTCTTAATCAGCGATGCCTGTACGATACATCATCCTTTCCTCTTCTTCATAACTTTTACTTTCGAAAAATGTAAAACACAAAAAATCGACTTTTTGAAAATTCTAATTAGGGAAGACTCTTTAAAATAATGTATTTCATTCAACTTTATAAGCACGAAATATCTATTTTTTTTAAATATCGTGAGACTGAAGCGTTCCTAAGATAGGACATACCTCGTTCCTTTTTCCAGTTAAAGTATGTTTATTAACTAAAACTACAAAAACGGAATATTATACGAAATTTCTGAAACAACTACAAAAGAAATGTATATATAGTAGCAAATCTTATAGTTTAGTATGTGTGTTTAATTCAAAGTATAGAATGATCTTAGATAGACACGTGATGCTGGCAGGAATGCAACAAAAGATTCATCTTTGACATTATTCACGTTCAGGCATTTACCCCGTTTTCAAAAAAGAATTAGTTGCATTAGAAGTAAAATTTTACATGTTGAATAGGAAAATTCAAACTTTAGGAATACTGAACCATTTATTTAGTTACGACGTTCAAAAATATAGTTCAGCACTGATTTCTGATTCTAGAAAATTAAAAGAACAATTTACTTATTTCAATAATTTTTTCTATTTCGTTTCGACTCCAAAATTGTATGTTACTGGCTATTATTATTGCGCCACCATATTCCTGATCAGTTCGTGTAATTTACTATAATACAAAAGCAATTTTGGTCTTATATTCTAAAATAATGAAGATCGGTATCGTAAGTTTATCCCTGGAACATAACACTCCCTCGAGTTTAAGCCCGTTTTTTTATTTATAATCACGTATTAACCTAATGCATTGGTTGAAAATATATCTGCCTAAATTTTCTGCAGTTTTTTGTAGACTGGCTATAATAGAACTCTTGAGAAAAAAAATTGTACTTTTGTACAAAAATTGTACAAAAGTTGACTATAAAAATGCGATTTGTTTGCATGCGATCATATATCAAGACACCGATCAAACGAGATTAGGTTCTGTTCAGCCAGGATTAGATGCAGGATACCTGCAGCAAGTGTGAACTTCTTGGCGAACATTTTAAGTCCCAAGATCTGGCACATAAGTAGAACTTAAGACTCGACGTTCCGAATTTGTTGCATCGAATAAGGAACTGAAAGCAGATACAAATTTGCTCGTAAATAAACACTACCGCAGTGCTACAGTGTATCTTCAGATCACGCGCCGTTGCATGTAATTTAAGTATTCATCATACCAGGACAAACACTTGGAATAAATGATGGTCAATATACATTTCGTGTAAGTATATTCAAAGGCGAGTTAAAATTTCACGTGCTAAATCTTATTTGCTTACAAAGGAAACCTGTACTATTTCATAACATTTAACGAGTCACGACTGACAAAATGATTGTTCGTTTGTTTAATATTGGTAAAAGAAAAAATTCTAAAGTGTCGAAATAAATTTAACGATTACTAAATTTGGATATCGGGAACATTCAGTTGCTGCTTGTAATACTGATAATATATGTCCGCAAAAGAGTGTATTGAATTCGCTATAAATATATTGTGACTTAAATTTTCCTTTAATAAATAATCAATTCACAATGACAAGAATATTTTATTAAATTGGATATAAATTTACTTCGGAGTCAGTGAAATTTCAACGAGAATTATATCTTATTTCCTCGAAACATATTCGTTTCAGTTATAACTTGATATTTACTACATAAAATTATTTCATTTCTTAATAAACGATAAATTTTATTTTCAAATTAGCTGCAATAAAGAATAGTTGTTAAACTAACTATGAATAAAGACATGTGTGAATTATAATGAATTACATTATTACAAGATATGACCAGTAATCAGTAGTTCGTTTGATAAACAACGATTTACAAAATTTTAGAATTATTTAAAAATCTGTAGGAATCGGGAAGTATATATTTTTAATTCGCAATTAAAATATCAGTGAAAATAGATCTCGAAGCTTTTGTACATCCAAATTCTCACAGGTTATTGACGACGAAAAAAACACGATTGATTGGGCAACCTCTTAGTACATTCAGCTCTAGATGAAAAATTGGTTAAAACTAGCCAAAAACTGAACTCACTCTACCAAAGTTAAGAAATTAGTTACACTATTCAATTAATTGCTAAACAACTAAACAATTAACGAGAGTGCTAAGTGGTTGGTTGACTCGATCAATTTTTTGACAAGAATGATTAGCTCCGCACGAATATGTACTTTAAATTTCTTAAAGCGAATTTTGACTTGATTTCCACTTCTATTATAGCGAAATACCACTTTTTAACGCAAGTAATTCACTAACTATCTGTAGCAAGATGTGCCAGTATACCAGACTCTTTTGTTTGTCAGATTTTAAATATTAAAGTTTAAAGTTTCATTTAAATATCAATATTAAAAAAAAAACGTTTAATTGTACAATCAATCACAAAACTTGGATAATGTAAAAACCACATTTGAATTCCTTATCTAATTAACGTAATTCAAAATAGATTATATTGGGGAAAGTAAATTGAAAAACGCTTTAGTGAGTCATTGAATAGAATTTTTTTGTCTTGAAATTTGAAATTGTAAATGCAATATTTATTTCGAAGAATTATGAAATGTACAGATGATTTTAGTAAATAATAAATATCTTTATAGTAATTTTAAAGCGTTAAAAGTAAAAAATGAAATCAATGTTATATACTAGAACGAATTAATATGAGAGATAAACCGAATATTTAAAAAATAAACGGAAATTTGAATCTAAATGTGAATTTAAAACTCTCGATTATATGCATTCATTATGTTTCCTTGCCTACGGAGCTGAGGCCGTTCTTATTGAGGATACTCGTTTTGCCTCTTACCTTTGCACCATCCGCGAAGAGGAGACATCACATGACACACGCGAGTGGCACGCGTTCCTTTCGCCAATCGGAAACTAGCTCTTCACACAAAAGAAATATTTCCAACCATGCCGACGTATTATTAAAATATGTAAAACGTCAATTTTAGTCAAATCAAGATAGATAATTATGTATCTTTTTTATTTATATTTTATTCTTAAGAAGGATGTGGGTATCAAACACAAAGTATTAAAATATAAATATTGAAGTAAAAGCGTTGATAATGTGTATACAGTGTAATTAAGAAAATGTGACTGGACTATGTTTCATTCAAATACTCACAAAAAGCATTAAATATTAACATTTTGCCAAAAGTCACAGATGAACGCTCTTATGTAGATGGACCCAGTATATTTAATAAAACAGAGAAAGGATAAGTTTTAAGAAGAATAATCAAATAAGATTATTAGAAGAACAAGATTTTTACAACAAATTTACACGTTTATTGAACTAATATGTACTAATAGTGACTTAGTTCCTTCGCAGAAATGTACTACACATGTAGATGAAATCGACAATAAATAATTCTATCAGGCTAAAATTTAAGTCAATTAATGTTTCTAAAATTCCAAATTGTGTAATTAATACGCCAATAGCTATTTTGTTCGATATGATTAAAACTGCCCAGAAAGTGTTATAATCCTTTCTGTTGAACGTAAAATACTTACAATTTATTCAAAGTTAAAAAAACTTTTAAAACTTAGGAATCGGTTGAACATATTTTTGTTGTCGACCTGACTCCCAGGTACATTTTGTCCTTACGAACCCGAAACTGTCAATCCCGATTACATCTTAATGGGTCTTGTAAAATATATGTATAGGTGTAGCTTGCCTCTTTTGATCTTAACTCTTTTTTGGAGATAATATTTTCAGAATGACCAAAAGTCATGCAATTCGGTATAGGGGATATGCAGGATATGTCCTATCAATAAATCTGGCATTATCCATTTTTGGCAATGCATAAATTCTTATTTCGTATAGAGTTTCATTTATTATTACATTTCATTATAATGCTAAAACATTAAGTTCTTGTACAGTGACCTTTAGTAATGTATTGTATAAATATGTGTCAAGCTGAAATTGAATCTTGCTTTTTAATCTCTGTTCGAAGACCAAGAAATGAAAGAAGATACTAAAGGGCCTCTAAAGTGGTGCACCGGTAAGGTAGGAACTTTCAATAAAAAAGGTAAATTAATGATGACTAACTAACATTTTCAAAATTCGGGCTGAGTAGAGGCAATTCTAATTATTATAGGCAGTTTTCTAGAAAATATCTAAGACATTAATTGAGAACTGACTGTGAATTTTCCGAAATAAAAAAAAAGCACTTATTTCCGAAAATTACCAGTCAGTTCTCTATTAATATTTTTGGCATATACTAGGATATCGTCTATAGTAATTAGAATTACCCTTACAGAGCTCGCATTTTGAAAAATAGATTCAATCATTTTTTTTTACGGATTTTAGTGAATATTCCTGCCATATCGGCCGAGTACTTTGGAGCCCCCTTAAAGGTGAATTTGGTACGTCACGAAACAGCTTCTATTTTTCATAACCTTTCATGCTTCGAAGGGTAAGCATTTTCCCAATCTATAAATTCAAAGTTTAAGAAAATGGGAGAGTTATTTATTTTACAGTCTTCTGGCATGGAAAAATCTAATAAATATTCTTTAAAGAAAGCAGTTCTATTGTATGTTTTTACAAAATAAGTACTACAATACAATTTTATGTTATCTAGTAATCGTAGTTTGTAACTATATTGTAACGATTTTAAACATTAAAATTTTCTTAATAATTTTCTATACTAAACAGCAATATGTCTATTACTAAACACGTTCAACTATTTTTTACAAAGCCTTCAATGATAAATAACCAAATGACAAGTTAAATAAATTTTGCCAAATTTAATGTTTTTTTATTATAAAACTCTTATTCTTTTCGGTAATATCATTCATTAATATTTTGATTTTTTAAGTATTTGTATACGGAATAAAATAACTTGTAAATCCTACCAGATAAATCGGTAGATTTAGTAGAAAGTGATAACAGAAAGTATAAGTGTGATTCTTTTAGATTTCATCTAGTGAATGTAGAAGAAGAATTTGTTAAATTCAAAGAAGACGTAATTAATTTAATAAACTCATCAGCAAATGTTTCATATAAATCTACAGTTTTTCTACATAAGTAACTACTGTTGTACTCTAGCCGTTAAAACTGCAGAAAATTTTTCTTATGTCAATTGCCGCAAGAATATATCATAAATCTAATTAAATGAAAAAATTATTATTGTTAATTAGAATTCACTTAAGTTGTTGGGCGACATAAAATTTCAACAAGGAGTATTATAATGAAATACTAGCTGATTCGAATTATGTATTCGATTTATTGAATGTCAACAAATTCAAATGATGTTATTTATAAATTATTGCCCACAACAAATATCTTTAGCAACGGGATTACATATTTAGAAGTCCACTTTGTGGCTGAAATTAACATTCCAAATGTTAAATATGGGCTCAACAAATTTTATTTAACTTACTTCGTTTCTGTTTAGGGATAATTTATTTCGGTGTAAAATGTTATTGATTCTAGTACGCACTCTGGTACAAACTCTCCCTTAATAAAATTTCAGTAAATATTTCACAGTTCCATCATTTCATTAATATTCCACTGCATTCCACTTGGGAATTCCAAAATATTGCCGGATTCGTTTTCAAACGAGATACCGCATTTTCCATTTGCGCTCACATTGATCTCGTGGCAACACGAAGTGGTGTGGTTGCACATCGTGTCGAGATTTTTGTGAACCAAGTACCGAACTCAAATTCATTGTTCGGTTGTTTCCAGCAGAACTAAAGATTTACAATGGATTCAAAAGTTTTGAATGGAATGAATAATTCCGGAAGATGTTAAGCTAGAAATGCGGTTATTACGCTTTTCTTTATGTTTGAATACCTGCCACGAAATGCAGTAGTGGACCGCAAAAGTGGCATGCGATTTACTTTGTTCCGTTATTCCCTCCATGAAAATCGATTTGTTTTTTAGTTTCATTTTTGAGATGCTATAAGCTTTTAAGTCTTATCCATTGTTTCATTTAAACTGCATATTCCTTATTTTTTATATATGAATAATACATTCCTATCCCTACATCCCTACACGATCGTGAAATGAAATATACATATATTACAATAATATGTGATATTATTCATAAATAAATGTTTGTATATTAATATAATAATTTGTATATTAAGACTGATTTTAGAAATAGAGTGCGCTGCACCTGCTTCAATAATCGAAAATATTTTGAAAATTCAGAATTGTTCATATGATGCGGAAATATTTTTGAAATTTTTGTAAATTTGATATGTGAATTCATCAAAAACTTTTGCAATCCCTCATAATTTCATTAATATTATTATGCAATGTTATGCAAAATTAGAAATTATAACTTTTAATAAATCTTACGTTATTCAAGAAAATCTTTTAATAATGCCAATAAATATTTACGTCGATTAACAAATTCTATTTTTAGCATAGTTGTGTAAATATGAATGAATTGGTTATAAACAAATCCTCTTTACACCAACAATTCATTTCAGCAATACTTTGTCATTTTGCACTATTATTTTTGGAAAATTATATACTGAAGAGATATTGTGTCACTTAGTCGAAATTTGGTAGGAGTTAAAAAATTAACATGCGCAATAATATAAGGTATATTTATAATAATATTTTCAAACATATTCGAGTATTCTTAAAGGCGGTTTTGAAAACAATATGTGTAATATAGCTTTATAAATTACTATAGTCGTAATCAAAATTCCAAAATTACTATTAATGTTGACTCTCTTGGAGGACTTTGCGTAAGAAAGTTTGAATTATTATCGCTGTACCACAGTTCATCCTCGTATATCCCTAAGTTTATCCTGTTACAAATGTTACGAAAAATCTCTCATGGTTAAATATATTACCTGTTATTATGGTATTATTTGTAGAATAATTGGATATCAAAACAAATAAAAATATAAATAATTATTAAGATTAAAAATAATATATTTTTATGTTTTTTAATCATTTTGACAAGGACGCAAAGAAAAAAAGTAAGATTCAATGTTACGTCAGGTAAAATGCGGATATATAAGAAAATTTATTCAATTCACAGTATTTTATAGTAAATAGGATAATAAACACCTGCGTTTAGAATTTTCCATATTAAACCGTTCAATTTTAAAATTTGACATATAGTTACTACAACTATTACTCTCCAAGGTTTTAAGAGCGAAATTTTCACACTGACAAAATGAAAATCCACATTCAGTAAATTCCATTGTTTAGCAGTGCAAACGTTAATTGCAACGAAAACGAAAATTCGCTCCGTGATGAATGTAATTTAAATAGAATTGTCTACATTAAAGAAATTAATATTCCTTTCATCATTATTATCAGATTTATTTTATTACTTTAAAAATTAAAAGTGTGATACCACGTTTTGTCTATGTTCGACATCCTTTTATTAATCATACACGCTTAGATATACATACAGTAAAAGAAAGAGAATGAACAAAATCTCATATATTACCGAAATTGGTTTACCCGCGTACAAGCTCAAAAGCAGATTTTTATATTTCATTTCCAAAAATTTAACATATCTTACTAACATTTCCATATTTCCTTAATGTTGATGTAATCTTTTTCTATGCAGTTTTTAAAATTTCCTTTTATTTACAAAACGTTGAGCCAAGAACAAATTAAAATGGTGCAAGAGTAAATATTTCATTTCTGCATTGAATCCAAACTAGCTAACACATAAGGACAATAATTGGAGTGGTACTAATAATGAATATGTGTATCGTGGGTCGGATTTTAACAAATTAAACAAATTAAATTCGGCTTATGCCGAATTAATTGTAGTAGTACATTTTTTATTAAATTTCAAATACCACATATGAATTTTTATTTTCGTTCGGCATGAAACTTCAATAACTCGCATAACATTTTCTTCAAGTAAAGTTCATTAATTTTCATTAGCAGTTTCGCATTATGAATAAAAAGTGTATGTTGCAAAAAAAAACAATTTGTTTTAAATTGGATAATTTGTTGTGTAAATATGTTGAAATCCAAAGCCATTGTTATATATCCTCAGCTTTCTACGTGTTCGGTTATTTTCATAGGAAAATTCTTCCCTGAATATAATGTTATAGTTAAGCATCAAACTTTTCAGAAAACTGAAAGAATAGGAAAAGTCTAAAAGTTTACCGGAGATAAGTGCATATTGCAAATCTCCAGCAGATTAGCTTTTCGGAATGTTTGAACTGAAAGCCATTCTGCGAACACTTTGGTGAACCACGTATCTTTAACTCATTTCAAAACTATAAGCCGAACATTTTTCTAAAAACTGAAACAAAACCGTCTAATTGGCTGTCACTTTTGTCAGAAAGCTTTGGGAAGCGCCGCCTTCCGTTATCTTGAATCTAATATCGTAAGAGTACCTTTTACACTCGAAAGATCCTACGGTCACTTCTTTCACCAACGACAAAGAGGGCACGCGCGCCAGTTGATCTCCCGCAACGATTCGCTTAGCCCAGAAGAAAAAAAAATGGTAAAGGCGGAAATATATGGACGTTTGAAAATCTCAAGTCGACTGGCCGCAGCTGGGCAGTAATCTCGTTCGCGTTGTTCTTTCCGGCGGGAGATAATGCCCAAGTATGTTCCGAAGAATGGTGTCGGCGAAACGGACAGCGATCTTCGTTTAAGCGCGCGACAGGGGATCTTGCAGTTTTTGCATTTTCTTTGAAACCGCAAGGAGGATCGTGTTTGGTATATTGAACGTTCACGAACAATGGGAAAAGACTATGGTGATTTGCACTGCGTTTTCTTTTTACTCTCGAGTGTTGTTCAAAATAGTATCCGCAACGTCATCCGCTCGAGAAGAGCTTTTCGAACAACTATATACCATTGAGATTTAATTAGATAGGGAATTTGGGACTTGTTCTCATAAAAAGAATGCTCTTTTTCTTTCAGAGACTCATTTTTAATCCCTGAGCGTAGTATAGAACAATGGGTACATAAATCATTCTCGAAAAACATTATTTTTAAATATAATACTATAATACAATCGAATTTAAGAGCACAAATGGAATTTTTACTAATCCTGGCTTTATGATGAGAATCATTAAGCAAGTCAAGTTTGGAGGGCTTATGAGTTGAACTAACAACTGATGGTAATTGGATTATTTAATTATTTCAACAGGCTTAAATTTTTTCAAACACTAACACTCTCAAAATCATTTCGATTCCCGAACAACGGGCCTTTTTGAAAAAAAAAAGATAATTTTAGATATAAAATATATGAAAATATTTGCCGGATATATTTTATGAATTTTTCACACATTTGGGATTTTACCATATTTTCCATACATTTAACATGTTAAAAATTAGCATTTTTAACAGTTTTATTGAATATATTTTTTCAAAACAGCCGATATTCGAAAATCGAAATGATTTCGACATAGAGGGCACTAGAAAATATTTCATCCACGTTGAAGTGTTTAAATAATACAATTACCAACTTTTTCGAATAGTCACGTGAATGAATATTTAACAAATTTCATGAATTTGAAATTATTTTGCAATACAGACAACAGAAAATCACATACGTTCTATATTCGATTTGTCATATTTAAGGAGAGGCACCACCCTCAAATCAGGTCTATGAAGTACACATTTAAAAAATTTGAAAAAAATTATTTCTTTAATATTTTTTGACGAGTAATTCAGTGGTGCCAGAATAAAAAGTCTTTCAATTCCAAAGAAAATTTGTGTTTTTTAAACAATGCTACTATATTTTTGTAAATTAATTTAAAAATTCAAAAAAATTAGAGTGAACATAAAAACATATTTCCCAAATAATGTCATGTGGATTTTAAAAAATTCAATTTTTTGGGGGGTAAAAAAAATATTTTTTATTCACGCATCACCGAATTCTAGGTCAAAAATTGCTAAAGAAATAATTTTTTACAAATTTTTCAAAGGCGTGTTTCATAGACTTTATTTGAGGGTGGTGCCTCCCGTTAACTGACGTCGGTTTAGGTATATTTAAATGTTTGTAACGACGGCTTTCTATTCAAAACTATTGCAAATTAAATACATGTAATAGTAAAACAACCGAAATGGAATTAATTGCGTATAAAAAATATTCCCTCTTAAAAATAATCCGACCTTTCTGAGTCAATGACATAATATTTTTATGAAATTTTGTCATGTTGTTTGCTAAACTATTCTAATAATTATAATAACTACTACAAACATAATAACATTTCGTTCAAAATCATCGGTATAGTATTTCCGATTAATTATTTTTATAAATTCTTACAGAATAGTTGGTACAGTGACAACAAACTTTACCTATTTCCCATATTATTCTCTTTGACAAATGTAATTTTGTTTAGAAAATAACGTTCGATTATGACGAATATCAGGATTTTTTTTTAATTAAACACATTCATCAGGTTGGGTAAAATATTACGAAAGTTATATCGTCATTTTCAACATGGACTAACCGAAAAAATGAAAATATATTCAACAATACGTATTTTTAAATATTTGTAAATGTTTTCTCGTTTTTTCCATTATTTTTAAAATGTTTTTTAGATTAACCCATTAAGCCCTGAATGGATTTTTCATTACAGTTTTCAACGGTTATATTTGTTTAAGCGATATCCAAGTATTCGTATCGGACATAAAATTTGCAGAATCTTTTATTACAATTTTCAAAAAATGCAACCGCAAAAGTATGATTCCAAAACCGCATTTTTTGAAAAATTGAACAAATAATTCTGTTAAAGTGCAGTTAATTGCCTGCTTCGACATTTTTTAGAAGTGATTCAGGACTTTAATAAATTTCTACGTGGGAACAATATCACTATTAATAAAAGTGCACATTTTTAGGAGATTAAAGTGTAAATTTAGGTTACTTGAATAAATATAGTACGTTTTCTTTCCCACAATTGTTTTTTTTTTTAATTATTTTGACTTTTACCACTGTCTTAAAACTTTCCGGCGGTAGCGTATGTATTGAACGAAAAAAGTACCTTTTCATATTTCCAAAATACGATTCATCGATAGAAAGTGCATTGTTAATAACACTTCTTCATCCACAAAGGCTTTTATTGTGATTTTGTAGTGAGCACTCATAGAATAGGTCATTTATTGAAGACATCGTATTCTTTTTTTTCAATGAATTATTGTATGTCGTGTCTGAGAACATCCTTAAGTTTGCTTGCCCTCAGAAGATTGTCCATACTCCAGATCAAAGCAATAATGTTAACCCACGCGCGCTTCCTAACTCAAATCAGTCCATTGTTACTGTGCGGTCGAGTGGATCGCAAGAGTAAAGGTCAACATTATTTAATTCGAGCATAAAAACTACATTGTAAATCGTAAGCATACCTGCTCTTAAAAATTTAATGGAGTATCATAACCTGGAACAAAATCATGCCGTTATTCATTTGAATATTATTATAAAATTATAGATATATACTTTAATAGGAAAATAGAATGACGCTAGAGGAAGTTTTTTTTTATGTTATATCGGTGATTAACATTTCACTAAATAGAAGAATATAAACATATCTGCAGAATAACATACATAAAATAACGTAATTGTTTATTTCCAATATTATTGCGATATGATTCCAAATATGTTTTCAAGGAATATCTGACTAACTTCACAAAGAGGACTTATGTTTATGTTGTACTCTGACAGCTTTTTATCAAACAATATTTACTTTTTGCAACAATTTTTTGCCGTTTTATATGTAAATATATAATTTTTAGTTAACCTGAATTAGGGTTTACAACGTAATACAAATAAAGTAAATCAGGTTTTGAGCAGGTGCCATAACTCCGCTGATGTAAAACCTTAATAAATATGAATTGCGATCCAGCAATCTCGTATTGTTGCGAAACTCCCAAGCATTATGCCATTGCCAAAATCGGGCTCGAAAAAAATCGGGTATCGCTGAAGTTTGACCCAAGGCGATAACTCCCTTGAATCGATCGTTCCTTAAAATAATCAAGATCGTACAATGTTCACTCCCAGATCAAAAACATTAATTTAAAATTATCTCGATGGAACCGATGCTGCCACGTCCGGTTGTCGGATAATGTACTGCGAGTCCAAAGGCGCCGAACACACGCGCATACAAAGATCTAGAAGGATATGTGATTGCCGATATATAAAACAAAAAATAGTAGTGCGGGACTCCGATCCCGCTCGGGTATTGCTAAAAAAAAGGCAGATTTCACTTTTGATATATTTTCCGTCACACGACTGCATACTTTGCGGGGCACAAATTTATGAGTCACAGCGTACATAAACATGTGTTTGTTGCTGAATGTTGTTGCCACGAAACATGTGTTGCAACACTTTTCGTGTATACACGTATATAACGATGAAACTTCGTCTTAATATAATAAATACTGTATTGTTGTTGGATGTTGTAAATGTTTTAGTTTCTTTCCTTATTATGTATAACCGCTATCTGTTGGTGCTTCTACATTTAAATAAATAACGAATTTAGGACTAGTAACTTTTAAATTCTTAAAACTATAATACATACAAATGTAAAAAGGCTCACGCGTTATACATTTAAATGTAACTTCAACTTGGAAATGGGTTCGCAAGCATTATGTCGAGTAACAAAGATCACGCGAGTTAAGCGATAAAAAGAAACAAAAATTCATTGCAAAATATCCTCATACATTAGTAAAATACCCCAACTGAAGTTATTCGACGACCCGACGGGAAAAAATGAAGGCTGGTTGCTATATTAATAATTCAACAGCATTATCTCGATATCCTGAGAGGTAGAGTGGCAGCGAAATCTAGATGAGCAATCAACCGATCCTCGTTGGGTATGTACACAATGGAAGCCCGTCATGCGTGCCCTCAACGATATCGTATTAGCAAGGCAAACAAAGAAAATGGAATGCGCGAGGCTATGAGATGAGCACGCGGGAGTCAGTTATCTCATCATGACCAATTACAAAGGTAAACCGCTCACGCACATATGAGTATCGTTTTTACTGCGGTCCAAAATTAAAGATGCGTATCGGCGACATCTGCTTAGCAACATTGAATTAACACTTTCTCGTGCTAACAGATAATTAATCGATTGTGCGATAATACCCGCACGGTGCACGGATTTCGCACCCGTAAAGTACGTCTTTGACCGACTGATTACGCGAGACTTGAGCCGGTTATAACATGAGAGCGGCCTTGTCAGCGATCGTGTTCTCGATTTTATCGATATGTGAAATGCCGTACTCTTCATGAAGCGTATATGATTACTGGGTTACATTTTTGAGACAGTTTTGGGAGAATTCCAATTTTAGTACTATATGTTCATGGCTCTTATGGTATCGAAACGGAATTGAAGATTGAGTTTGAGATTAACAGAATACCTTAAACAGGGGTTACGTATCGAACACAAAAGCAGGGTATAATTGAGTTTGCTGCGCTTTCACTGATCTACTGATTGTAGTAATAACTTGGTTTGTTTACTAAGTAAGGATTAACAAGTTCAAAGAATTCAACGATATAGTCTGATACTCGTCTGATCAACGAAATATTCGTGGTTGTGTTATTACGTATAAAAGTAAATCTACATTTAATACAAAAATTAGGAGAACAAGCATTCAGAACAATCTACAATTCTTCAACGAACAAATAAAAAAAAACAATAGTTTTTACATATTTGTACAAGCATCAATACAATTATTTTTTCTCTATCATACGGAAAGTTGTAAATGTATCTGCTATCTAAGTCCAAAATGTTCAGTTTATTCGATACAACGTAAAATTTTTTTCTTACGCAATCTTTTTTTTACACAAGAAAATGGTCAGAAAATTGGTTTGCATTCTTGACTGAAAACTTTCCGAAAGTTTACAAAGTTTACAAAATGGTGATCCAATTGTTTTCTATTAGTTGGACCCTGAACTATACATAAAACTGTACAACCCTTTTAGTAATTTTAATAATTTTATAGAATCATACGAAAACATTTTCTTGAATTAAAATTACAAAATCATTGATACTCATTTTGTATTTGAATTTATTTGCAATTTTCAAATGATTTATGAAAAACTTTTGGTTAGAAATTGCGGTGGTAACTGAGAATGTTGGAATCACTTTGATAATTTTCCAGAATTCTGATACATGTACTTAAGTGTAGAAAACCTGAAAAACCGACCTTTGAAAATTAAATACCACGAATAAAACTTACTTCAGCTTAAAATATTTTACATTGAACTCTACTTCACAATTTTTAAACAGTTTCACATGAAAACAATAGCAATATATTCATAAAGTTTATAATATTCTTCTAAATTTGTATTATGTCGAAAACTTTTAATACAATTTTGGATCGATGATATGAAAACACTCGTGATTAAATGTAGAAATTAATGAAATTCCTTACTGATATGACAAATTTAAATTTTGTTGAAAAAAAGAAACTAAAATTTTTCAATTTTGCAGTTAATTACAACGTGGTTAGCCAATAAGAAAGTTTAAATATGTACTTAATTTTGATGAAAATTCAACTCCCGCTATAAGCAATATCAAGATGGATAGGTCCGAATGAGGTTGGCCTTTTGAAATTGGAAGAGAAAAAATATTTCGCCAAAAATAAATGATACTTATTTTAGAATGGTTGGATTCAAACAATTATAATAAAAATGCATTTTGACCTTCATAATGGTGTCTTTACATTGGTATGTGTGAAAATCACAAGATTTTTTGTTAAATTCGGTGAAATGAGTGAGATATGTTTGAAAATAGATGTTTGTACGGTTACATTAAAAACATCTAATAGAAAATAACATCCGATACGTGTTCTGCTAGGTTAACTAATTCAGCTATACTTCAGTATAGTTTAATCAAGTTGATATTGATGGATGATCTAAGAACACCGTTTACTCTTAAATAATACGCACCTAATAATAACTTTCGGCAGCCTTCAATAGAGAGAAGACAGTTTGTAATTTGAATATTATTATTGAACCTGCATGATAAACGTTTAAAAGATAATGTGAATAACGTTCAAGAAGTTGCCTCATGTATCAGATTTAATTTACATTATTACAACTCAATATGTAACGGAAAAGTAATGTAATCATCTTTCTAAATGTAATTATTAAAATGGAAAATGTAATATGCTGATAATTTTAAGAATTGTGTCAACTGAACCACCGTCTAGATTTGTAGAAAAGTATATCAAAATATAGTGGACAAAAATATTCATTCCATTCCCACTATTTATACATCATGCACCAAAAAAAATCATTATTATTATTTCGTAATACTGATCTACAATAATTCATATTAACGTTACATTGTACATATCATAAGTTGCATTTTCCCTGGTAGAAACATGAGGAGAACATTACATATTGGAAATGGTCTTTTTGGGCAATAAACGGAATGAGAAGCCCTTGCTTCCCTTCTGGAAAGTTTCCGCAGATATGTAATGCTATCTTCCTGAATTCTTCAGGAACCACAAAAACTAAAAAGCATTGACAAATTATCCAGGACCACAAAAAAAGTTTGTTTCGAGATCACTTGAATCAGACATAGAGAATCTTATAGATTTTTGGCCGCTGAAAACGAATCCATTATTCGATTTGGCCCATCACGTCAGGATTTTAAGATATCTGATCCGAAAAATATTCAAAAATATACTTTTTGGCAACTTCCGTGGTAGAAATTTGTCCAGTTTTTTGTTACACTGCCGAGTTTCCAATAAGTAAAACGGCCAGAAACTGGTCAGAAACTGCATTCATTTTCTACCAGGATTAAGGTTAGGATATGTAAATAATCCGAAACGATGAATTAACGTGGACAACTAATTTATTTCCAGCAACCAAAAATCTATAAGATCCACTACCTCTGATTCAAGTTATCTCCACAAAAAGATTTTCACTGAAGGTACGTCCTAAAAAAATAACACAAGACTGCAAAATGTTTTTTTTTTAACACAACTTGAATCAGAAGTGGAGGATTTTGTAGATTTTTGGTCGCTGAAAACGAATTCTTTGTCCAAGTTAACTCATCATTTCATATTTTTTACATATCCTAACCTTAAATTGCCAAAAAGTATATTTTTTATTAAAATCCTGACGTGATGGGCCAATTCGAATAACGGATTCGTTTTCAGCGGCCAAAAATCTATAAGATCCAGTATTCATGATTCAAGTGATCTCGAAACAGATTTTTTTTGTGGTCCGGTGTTATATCTTAAAAAATTACAACAAATTAGTTATGTTACAGCATAAATAAAAGATATTTAGGAAACAAATAGTAATAGTCGAGTTACAAGATGTATTATGCCCATGATGATCGAATTTGAAGCAGTTCCGATATCAGTAATAATTAAGTGAATCGGATTAAGCGAAATTGAAACAGGTCGCCCAGGGGCATTTTGACCAGAGCAAATGATTGTGCAAGTACATAACTGCAATCTTGAATGCACAAGAGCACGCGTTTCGCTTCTAATTATTCTGTGTGCATAGGTTTAATTAAGACTGAGTCACGTATCCTCTTGATAAATCGTTCTCTGGTACTAGAGGTTCCCGATGCACCCATTGATTGGCCGTTCTCCGGTATCGGGTAATGGCTAAAGCTACGGGCTACGCAAACCGTACGGCAATTGCCAAATAACCATCAGCTTGAAAGTTTCGGATGCAGCAGCGATCGAGAATGCAAATAATTTATCGCCGTTCGATCGAATCTTTAATCGACATCATGAAATTAAAAGCGTTCCAGTCGTGCAAACACTTTAACGAATAGCTATGCGCGATTGAAGAGCGACGTTTTGCATAAAATCGGAGGAGTCGGGAAATGAAGTTGGGCATATTAAAAATTAGCGTTTGCGGGCAGCATAAAAGCTTTTTGCGTGAGCGGCAAAACGCAAGCCAGAGAGAAAATCGTTTCTGTATTATTTGTAATGCGCGGCCGAATTATGGTTAATGATACAGGCATTATGAAGTACATTGAAAATGCCACAATGAGATTAAAATTAATATCTATATAATTTACTTACATTATGTAAAACATTTAAAAAACAATGTATCACATATGCTTTTATTATATCTGGATAGTAAGTAGATTATTCTTTGCGATAAATGTTTCTTTAGCAATTCACGAAGAGAAAAATATTGTAGTACACGGAAAATGTATTGGGAGATTCACTGCCCTAATGGCGAAAGCATGACCGCCAGTCACAGTGAAATGGCGCAACTTCGATGTTGACTTTGGGAAGGCTGCGCTCCCAAATTCTGTCGGCAGCAATTTCATGCGTTAGGAATACAGCGCCCTCTGGATACATGTCGGTAGTATTCCCGCTCGTTTGTTCAGTGCACATATAGAAAGCGAGATACATACTTTCGTTATACGTGGATATATATATATATATATGCCGGTAAAGACTCCCTTTTTGGAATTTTGATTTTAGAAAATAAAAAAATTTGTTGTGAAAGTGGAGAACGATTATTTATCTACTAACTGTATTATATACGCCATTTTTAATTTTGAAAAACTAACATCATATTTACACTCAGCAACTGCCTTTTATATGTGCTGACATAATTTATCTTCTTCTCTGAGAAATTCATGTTTTAAGGGTGCTAAACCGACCCCGCCGATAACCTCACTTCCTAACCTAGAATAAATATGACGTCAAAAAATACTACTGATAAGGATTTCAATATATAATATTGGCAATGAAATGTGTGATTTTATGAGTTTCGCTGTCCACCGCAGAAAGCAAATATTACTAACAAATAAATGTATATACCATTTTGTAATGGCATATATCAGCAAAATGTATACATATAAAAATGTTATTATTTGCTAATAATAAAGATTAGGGGAGAGTCGGTAATTTTATATTGATTTTCCCGAATTATCAATGAAAACATATGATTTCTTGTAAATTACGCGGTAAATTGATTGATAACCTGGAATATTCAAATTAAATAGAAACTGGAAGTACTTTCAAGTAAAACTCGTTGTTAGGGCGCTTTTACGCATTTTTTAGGAATGTACGCCAAATTTCAACGAAATCGGCTTAAAATTGGAAGAGAATTATCATCAAGAATAAAAATACAAACCATATAAATGTCATTGCAATTATATTCTTTCTATTCTAATGATTAGCTATTAAAATACTATTTAAATCGAAAATCCCGAACTTCACTTCCCTTATATAAGGTTAGAGGTCTAGTGCGGTTTCATACCAACTCGCGATGTGGTCATGGTCTTTTTCTCGGCGCAGCAAGTTTCCCGCGTTTAAGTTTTGCCGTTTTTCCAGAGTTTTGGGAATGTCACGCTCCCAAACTCGGGCGAAATGACGAGCCAAAGGGGAGGGGAGGCTCCGTAACTCTGTTAGGTGGCGTTCATCGTCCAACATATTTTCCGTGTAGGCAACATAATGACCATTGATAAAAATGCATAAGGGCCCTAAGTCAGGGTTCAGTATTGCAGATCATGGTAATATTAATTTCTGCTGGAGATACTATCTGTTATTACTTTTAATTTGTCAAAGTAAACACAAAATTGTATAAATAATAATATCTGATGGTAAAAGAACATTATATCATTAGATATCGTTGCACTTTTACTACTCATTAATTTGACAATGACCAGTAAGTATACGGCCATAATATAATTTTCCTTTATCACAAATTTCATAACAAGTGCAAATAAGTTTTTTAATCACACATTCTTTGCTAAGAAATTTTGAAATGTAGCCACTATAGTGAAGTATTTTAGTGAAGTACGTATAAAATAAAAAGTAAACGGTAACCAGT
This sequence comes from Trichopria drosophilae, assembly GCA_030407085.1. Lineage (NCBI taxonomy): Eukaryota > Metazoa > Arthropoda > Insecta > Hymenoptera > Diapriidae > Trichopria > Trichopria drosophilae. The sequence goes on along the minus strand of CM059583.1, from coordinate 64,645,005 downwards.
GTCGTCAGGTATTGGATAATATAATTAATTTAACCATCAATGTTTTGCGGTTCGTTTCTTTCCGTGTTTGCATTACACTAAGGATGATGAAAACGTGAGATGTTATGTCATCGGAGGAGTCTAGCTAAAGTATGAAACGCGATAACTTTTTGAGATAATTTTTGGATTATGCAAACATTGCTCGTTAATGTTAATCCAAAATATAGGCGCAATCTTAAGTTTCACCCGGAAGAGGCAATAATGAAGCTAAAGACCGAAGCAGAGAGAAAAGAATACAACGAGACTCCGCGACCCAGTTTCGACGCACGAAGTATTGGTAACTTAAGATCGAAAAAGCCGATCGATGTATCGATCCTCTCCAATTTCATAAAGCCTCCGGGGGATTAAAATATTGTTCTCCACGATAATCCCTTCTTTGCGGAAAATAATACGAAATCGTGAAACTCGAGCCGGCCTCTTCTCCGCTCTCTTCTATCTTCAATATTTCATTTTACGTCCTCTTCCCCGTTTATCTTTCTACCTTTCAACCTCTCTCGTTGCTCTTTTCTTGTTAATTTTTATATCCCCGTATCTTAACCCTTTTTCATCTCACTCGCCGTTCACTCCGGTATTGAATTTCTCGAATTAGTTGGAATGTTTTTGATAATCGTTTTACGTAAAACGAACAAAAAGCGCCGGATTAAATGACTCGAGTGTCGCATCATTATACGACGTCGTGGTCGTACGAGAGAGGCTAACGATTTTTTGGATTCTATCCGAAATCCTCTGGTACGATCTTTTTCACGGTTTTGCGTTTCATAAACAGTGGACGCGTACGGCGCGTTGCATGCGAAGCGGTGTTTCGGCACATATTCCTCGTTGCTGAGAGCTTACGATATTTTTCTACCGAATAAATCCCTAAATCATGTTTACAAGCGAATTCCACAACGGGGAAGCATACGAGATTTAATGCGACTCCAGGCGTCTTTTCGGAGTCGTCGCAAAAGCTTCTTTAAAGTGTAATTTACTACGAAGGGATTACGTTCAGTTTGGACTACGTCGATCCGCCGCTTGGAAAGCGGACGTTTGGCGAAACTCGTTCCTTTTGTCGCATGGGCCACAAAGCGCGAATTATCCGTAAAATGCGTGCTATGGGAGAATATCGCTGCCAAAGTCGAGGTCGATATCCATACACGATGACGTCCATGACATTGGTGACGTGACGGGGAGGCAAAACTTTTGATGGATTCGATCGCGTCCTCGGATTTCACACGTACCGCGGCTTTCCTCTACTTTTATTGCGAAATCTTTTTTATCCTTTATAAGCTTTAAATCGAAAATATGATGCAAAGAATTCATGTCGTATATGCTTTATCGGTTCTGACGCTTGTAAAAAAATATGACATTTATTGGTATATTTCAATTTATGTCTCAAAGTAAAAAGTTCGTACGACAACAATTTCCGCAAATGAACAAAATACTTTACTAAATGTTTCTTTTTCGTAATAAATCTTACTTCACTAGAAAATATGTCCTAACAAAATTATTTAAAATAAAAGTAATCCTATTTGTTTTGGGTAACTGTACAGTAATTAAAAATCACTCAAATATTATTGTGGTTTTAAATGTATCTAAGATTTTTTTACTGACACATATAAAAAACTAATCCATAATGTTATTTTTTAATCAGTATGACAGTAAAAAAGTTCAGTTACTCAAGCGCAAATGTTTGATATAAACAGTGATAGTAAAAGTGACTTGATTTATAAACCGAGCCATTTTTCACTTGTTTTTACAAATGAGTCGTGGTGTCTAACAAATGGGGTGTTGGATGTATCGCATCTCCGAAAACTAAGTTACTCTCATCATTATTCGAGAACGAAAAGACGTCTTCTTTCTTCGTATATTGCTTCAGAGGCGTGGTTGAAAAATTACACGACCTTTATCGTCCATACGTCGTCTAGACAGGAAACTTTTAAAACTCGCTCACACGTAAGGTTCGGAGGTCTCGTGATCGAAACTGGGAAAACCGGAAAAGGCGGACATGTTCAACGCTTGCTGAAGTCAACGAATTACCTAATCCGAAGAGAAATATCGATGCATTAATTTCCCCTTGAAATCGGCTAGTTTGGTAGTGCCACATATTTTTTCCAGTATACTGACACTTATTTCCCTATCAATGGATCAGTATTATTTGATGAATTCCCCAGAAATGTTTGAAACTCTGAAATATCGTTTTTATAACCTCAAGGAGCAAGATATAAAACTATTCATATACATGAACACAGAAACAGGCAAGATCCATGTATATTTAAAATATTTGTGGATTTGTTCGATTTCATGCATTTGTCTAGGACATGGTATTGTAGTTTGTAAATTTTGATATGATCGGTTGTAAATTTAAAAAAAATCGATATCAAAAAGTATAATAGCAGGTCGACAAACCCCCGATTATCCCTAAATTGATAACGTTTTTGCAATTTTTGTAAATAAGTTTTAGCCCGAGTAGAAATTTATTAGGGTCCTGATCAGGGCCTGACAAAAAGCTTTACACCCTGATCAGGGCCTGGACAAATTTCTGTTCTGTTCAGTTCAGCCGGGATTAAAAATTCAATTGATATTGCTCAAGCAAAACGATCGGAAACTTATTTTTTATAAATTAGAACATAATCAACACCCGCGGTATCACCGTGAAAAATGCATAATTAAAAAAACACTGTTATATCTAAACAATTGCTTAGCCTTTCTCAGTATGTAAAGGAAAATAATGTTAAAATTTTATCGTTTAACACCATGCGAAACAGCAACCTCAAAAGAATAATACTGCTAAATCGATTGTGGACATCTGTGCCTATTTTTATTTGTACTTCAAATAAGAATATGTTTAAAAACAATTTTATTATACTGGATGTTTTAATAGAATTAATATTTGGTATCTAAGGCTCAGACGCAAAACATATTTTAAAATAATACATAAAAAACAATACTAATAAGTTAGTTACCGGAATTTAATAAAAAATTAGATAATGGCCTAGTTTGGAACTTTAATTATACCACTCAATAGGTCCCATACGAAATATGCACATCTTATGCTCTATTGCATGTTTGCTTAAATAAGTACATGAAGTAAAATAGAAATAGGATGCACCAGATGTCATTAAGGTACATATATTTGTATAATTATTATAAAAGCACTGTCCTGTACTTTTCAAACTGTCGCATAATGGAATTAATATTCACGATTAAACTCTGCGGACATAATAAAATTTTAAAAATTACGTTGGAAACGATGTTAAGTGTATATTGCAGAGAATCAAAAGTGCTCAAACTTTGACAGAAATTGTATAAGAAATTTTACTATTTTGAGTAGAGTGTATATTGACCAGCAGGTCTTATATGTAATCTGCTTTGGTCAATTATTAACTTCCCGGTCTACAGGGAAGTTATTGAAATTACCTCGAAAATGGAAAATGCTAATTTCATGATATCTCCACGTTTTGTGACCACTAGAAGCAAACTGACACATTTTTAGAGAGATGTCTGACTGTGTGTCTGTCTGTGTGTGTGTGTGCGTGCGTGCGTGCGTGCGTGCGTGCGTGCGCGTGTGTGTGTGTGCGTGCGTGCGTGCGTGCGTGCGTGTGTGTGTGTGCGAGTGTGCGTGTGTGCGTGCGTGTGTGCGTGTGTGCGTGTGTGCGTGTGTGCGCGCGGATGAAAACCACATTTTGTCCAGCGATTTCTCTTCAACGGATGAAGCGAATTGTTTAATTTTTTTTTTAATCGATGCGTCCTGACCTAACTTCGTGCTGATTAGATTTTGAACATGATCGGCTGAGCGGTTTTCGAGTTATTCCAAAAAAAAGTAGTAAAAATAGTACAAATAACGTGAAAAAATGATATTATTCAACAAATTCCGTCATTTTTCGTGAGGAAACTGTTGATGTGCGTCAAAAAACTGAGAAATAAAAAAGCCGACATATCAAAAATCCGACATATCAAAAAGCCGACAAGTAAAAAACCGACATATCAAAAAGCCGACACGGTAAAAGTATAATTCTCTTTACAATATGCCGATTTTTTACTAGTCGGTTTTTTTATTTGTCGGTTTTTTGACTGTCGGTTTTCTGACTTGTCGGCTTATTTATAGTGTTATTACAAAAAAACAATAAAATAATTTGTGTCTGTGATCTTGTATGTACGTCCGTACGTCCGTACGTACGTACGTCCCGTTTTTCTTTTAAGAAATAATGGGTAGATTTCGGAAATAGAACCTCTCTATATAACGCAAAATATGGAAAACGTACGTGAATGTAGCCAGTCCATTAAATAAACCGGAATAAAATACGAGAGATTGAGCGGGAAGTCATTGTTTCGACTCGCTAAGGGTCACAACCGCTTTATTCTTTTAATGTAATGAAACTGGAATAAAATACGTATATTTATGTCTCTTCAACATTGTATATTTTTTATACAAGATCAGAATATTGATATGTCTTTTACGAAAGGTGCATTGTTTACTGTTATATTTTCGCCTGAAAACTCAAAAAATGATCAGATTAAGAAGTTGTGAATATAAAAGGAAAATATATTCACAGCTTTAGCAACTCGCTTTAGTGTTTATATATGTCTGTAACATATTAGAAAAACTATTTAAACAGGAATATTTACTTAAGATAATAAAGATTAAACGACAGTTGATGATGATATTACTACGATATTAGTGTAGATGTTTGTAATGCGCAAACATCTAATAAAACCACATCCACACGACAAATACATAATCTCGACTATAATATTAGCATTTGCGCTCTAAGCGTATGTACCAAGTCGCCTAATCTATAACAACTATGGGCAGGTGTGCATTTTCATGACAAACGAATCAATGGGAAATGTTTAACACACAGATCTGAAAGGGCCGCATTCCTAATTTTTAAGCTGGCCCACAGCGAGCATGAGTCCTCGCGATGGCTCACAATACTACTCTATTTCCTTGACGCGTATACAATCATGTCAGGCTAATCCTGTTAGCAGACGCTCCACTGGATATAGGACACCCTGCTGAGTGACGTGAGGAGGGGGTGATTTTAATGCGTGGGTGAATCTCTTCGAACAATCATAAAATCGATTCTTGCTGCGATTAGTATATTAACATTTCGCATTATCGTATTTAAGCATAATGTTGAAAGAACGAAATGTCGCATTCGATAATAACCAGTTTTTATAATATTTACACGACGATTTCTTTTTTGATGACGGGCGGAAAATTCATTGAATTCATCTACATGCTTAAGTGTTATTATTAAAATACACCATTAAGATACTTTTGAAGTAAAATTGGTTAGTATTGACAATTCCGAACACATTTAAAATCACTTCCAAATTAAGAGATTTACTGCAATAAGTGCAGGTAGAATGATTCAGGCGAAGAAAGATTATTTTTTATCCAACGGTACATACACTCCATCCATCTGCATTAATGTTACAATATACTATTATAAAAAATTGATTTTAATCGACGCATTACTTGAATCGAGGTTTGGAAGGAACCGAATAGTTTTTTCAAAATATCCAGTCAAGCATCCTCTTAACGAGTGATTGACGTGGCATCGATAAAAAAGCATCGTTTCAGTTTTCTGGTCTAATGCGAACCGTATGACTATACGCCACCCACGCGCCCAATTTCCCCAAAGTGAATATCCGTTTTCCTATATGACGTCTACGTATATGTATCCCGTGATTTCACGAAAATTGCACAATGCCGCGCCATGGGGTCCAAGGTGTCCCAAATACAATGATGAAATGCCCCATAGAAAATATCCTTACGAATGGCATCGGGAGCCCATCGATTCACGCTTCACTTAGTTCGAGCCTTCGTTCGACATTTGTCGTACAACTCACTCCAATGTTGTTACATAACAATTCCCCTGTTCACGGCTAGAGAAATCGGCCGCGGCCGTTTGTCGCGCCGCTTCGGTCGTTCTGCGTTCGTTTTGTGTCGCGCCAGTTTTCGCCATGTATAGCCCAGCAAGATAGATATGTCGGCTTGGAACACTGGAACAATGAACTTTTCTTCTCCGCGCGAACTTTTAGCGGTCTAACACCAGGTACTTTTCAACGATCATTTTCCCCATTCAAAAGTTATGGCCCAGAAGTACCGAAGACGCACATGTTTCCTTCGAGTGAACACGCGCTTCCTTCAGTTTGCATTCAACACACAACATTGTCGAGATTTTGTCCGAGATTCCAAGAACTTTTTAAATCAATTTGAGTATTACGATTATTTGGAACTCAATTCTTGGACGACTGGTTAGCGACGAACTTCATACGCGTTTAACGCGCAAACCGAAGCGTGCATCATAATCGGTTTACACATGCCAAGTTACGTGAGAATAAATTTATGGACCGTTCACAGCATTTTTCAACGAAAGATCATTTTTTAATTAATTTTATACTTATTATTTGATTTTTATGCGTGACTTAATGCGACTTTTATTTACAATAAATAGTCGAGTACTTAACACGTTGACAGTTAATAAATATGGAAAATGAAGGATTTGAGAAAATATTTTCTTTCAGGAAACAAAGATTACAAGAAACCTCACTAATTGTTGGGGGAGTTGTAATGAAGTTTCGGAAGTAACGCGTGACAAACAAGCTAATCTACTCGAGAGAATACTAAGATCCTCTTTAGGTGCCAGCTGTCTTCACTAACAGCCACAGAAATTTGCGTAATTACGTGGTACTAGACACCATTAATCATTGCCTTTGGGAAATGTCTCATTCATGCCAAGAAACGGGGTAAGAAAAACCAACTAAACAATCCGCAATCTTATTCTTTGATTTCTTTAAACATGCTTCCAGCCTCTGAATATTTAAAATTAAGAGTTCGCTTAGGAAGAGTCTAGTCGAACCTACACAAATCCAATTAATCTTTTTTATTTAATTTATTCAACTAAGAAGAGTTGATGTTTGTAACGTTTTACCAGGTATACAAATAATGGGAATAGCGACTTTGGGATATTTGGAAAAGTATTGACACACATATAAAATGCAATCAGATTTACAAATATGTTATGAGGATTTAATAATACATTGAAGAGTTTCAAGTTCAAATATAAAAGGATTAAGGAAAATGAATGAATCAGGTGCCAAATATTAATGAATGTAGAATATTTGTATACAAACGCATTAAGCGTAACCTCTGAACAGTTGCATAATTATATAAAAAACATGTTGTTGAAATATCAATTGCATGACGTCTTGAATACGGTAATATAATCTCATTTTATTCAAAATAAATATTGAATAAATTTCAAATGAAGATGAAAAAGAAACATTTTATAGTATTTATTTGCACAGTACTAGTCGGTAGATTAATGTAACTCGAGTACTTCTGAGTTAGTTAAATACAATAAAATATGTGGCTATTCACATTTAGTGTTCGGTTCGATAAATTTTACACTTAAATTTGATGAATGTCAAATGTATCATAAATCACGATGGCTAATTTAGACGATTATATTATCACATTTGTATATATGCTAAATGAAATCATATTAACATTCTGATAGATTACATTGCAATTAACTAAAATAAATAGTTTGCGAATTTCGTAATTACTATTGGTAATGAAAGTAGGCTGATTTAATACGGAGCCCAGGACGACAACCGATGAAATATCGACGGCGCAGGTTCAAAGGTTAAAAACAAAGGAGCCTTTTGGTTTTTTTGTCCACCAATTCGTTGGCCGGTTTTTCGATCAATGGTGCACGGCAGTGGTACTTGCCGTTAATCTACGGCGAAACCTGTTTATACCGTAAAATTTCAGACGTTCATTCGTTATCTTTTTCCTTCAGTTACTCGCATTTATCAGCCGGGATTTCTACGGGATCCTTTGTCCTTTAGCGCCAATTTCTGCGTGAAATATAATGCGTTCTTATTGCTTTGGATGTTTGAAGGTATACGTGTTCATAAAGCGACGCTGAAAGTGTTGACGACTTGGCACATGTCGCAGGTCAACCCAATTAACAACTTTCGAAAACCGAATCGCACATTTTTAAAAAACGTACAACGATTAAGTTTATGTATGAAAAGTTGCATTAAATGCAAAATATTTTTTACCAGCAGCTCAAAAAAGAAAAAAATACAATATCGTGTACTGATATATTATTTTAAATTTTACGAAACCTAACGGTATGTCGGATTTAAGGAGCCATAATTTCAAACTTGTATAATGTTGTAGGCATTCACTATTGTTATGTACGCACATCGATCGTAGTTTTGGAGGTACACGTATTCCAGGACTTGTCCTAAAGTTATCTAACTTCGTGAATTTGAATAATTTAGAATTCCCTGAGACTAAGTTATGGGTATTTCCCTTAGTATAGAATAATTCGGGTATTAAACAATTTCCTCTAAAGACGAATATTTATTATATATTATATTACTCATTATTGGCTTGTAAGTATTTTATCTGAATTGTCATAAAAGGCACTGGAAAAATGGCCGTTGCAAAAAAGTGGCAATTAATGCAGGCAATACTTATTATAACTATTCTTATGACTACGCGTATTTTCTAAACTTAAATATCACAATGGTATCAATTAATGCGATTTTGAATTTATGGATTAATGTAATAATCGCAACGACGCTGCATATGGTATACCAGCCTTGAAAATTTTACTTTTATAAGCTAAATGTTAAAATGTAGTTTTTGTAAGCGGTACCCATGTTACTGTTCGAGATTTTCTTATTATTCTAATACTACCTAGTTGAGAAAAATACGAAAGCATTATTGTACTAAACATAATGAGAATTTACTATTTGTTTACCAACATTACTACAAATAATATTATAATACTCAATGGTATCTAAAACTATATTTAATGGTATCCAATACGACTCGTAATAGTTGGCTTGTTTGACTACTGCATGTAGTATTGTGTATCATACATTTTGTAGAAAATATATGTATGTATTTTCTCATTGTGAATCAAATTTTTTTTTTCCCTATCATTTTTCTCAATTTTTGGTAACATTGCAAATTTTAATAAACTTATTAGAAGAAAATTAGCTTCACTTCTATATATACTAAACAGTATACAATAATGTTTTTTGAAAAGTGTACTTAAAAAGTCAATAGAAACTAACGAAAATAAAATTACAATCTTTAAAATGAAAAGTGTATAACGGCGAAACCTCACTTTAAGATACAGTTCCAATCAGACCACTCTCTCAAAAGTGATAATGCACTTTATTAAAAAGTATATTTGTGTTTACTGCATTTAAAAGTGAAAATTTCATTAAATGAAAAGCTGGACAGAGCAAACATTGGACTATTCAAATTATGGAATTGTCATTCTATAAAAGGTGAAATTCCACTGCAGGCAAAATTTAGCTCCTAGGCTAAAGTCTATATGGAAGTTGCAAAAATATAAGATAATTTTGAGATATATTAATGACCATTCGCAAGTTACTGAAATTTAATGAAACAATTCAAATACTTGAATTAATGAACAATTCACTACCTTTTCTAATGTCTAGTAATGAATGTTAACTTTTTTGTATATCGTCTTTTCTTGTAATTCCTACTGACAATGACAACCTATTCTATACTTCAATGGTATCTAAAACTACGTTTACTTTTAACCGATACTGCTCGTAGCAGTTAGCTTTGTATTTAACCACTACAACTAGTAGCATCACTATGTTTTCGCAGTACCCGCTGCACATAACCAAACTCTTGCATCTTTAGCGACCAGCAATTTGTAACACTGCCACTCAGAATCAATAAGAGTAAAAATATCAGATAACAAACAATCAGCTCACAATGCTAGACTCAACTGATAAGTGGTGACGTCCTGCCATCACACTTATCAAGAAATTAATATTAAACATGTTAAAATATCACTAGCCTTTCTATGCTTCGACACTCATAGCCGTTTACAAATATTAGGAAGATTAACAGAATAAAGGAGTTTCCGACACATTCATGTGCATCATCGCTCAAAATATCATCCCTCACTATATTAAGTAAATTCCGAATGGGCACTATCTCACTTTTAGCTGAAAATTACACCAGGCGAGAGAAGATCTCCGTATTTCACTGAAATCTTGAAGACGAACATTCATTTGCAAAGTATTAAGTATCATTTAAAATTCAAATCATAAGAATGATTGCCAATATAAGAATAATGAATGTTTGTATAATGATATATCCCTCCTGAAAATTAGCGACATCTGATGAATGTATTTTAGCTAATAACGAAAAAAGCACGATTCCCAATACGTAGACACCGTAATCGCCGAACCTCACTGCCTAGTGCACGTATTCTAGCAAATAACATGAAAATCGACGAAGCGTACTACCTAGACCCTGTAACCGGCGAACCTGAACGTCCGGTGCACGTATTTTAGATAACATGAAAACCCTGAACATGAAATATATATTACGCGTAGGAAATGATAATAGATTATTTACGTATAACCCGGACATCGTCATCGGTGATAAATAACGTATAGTTGCTATGTTTCTGCAAGAAATGGACCTTGTAATGAACATTAGTTAACAGAATATTCAGAAAATGGCAAAAAATCCTTAGTTATGTAATAGACATTATGAATTCGTGTGCAATTATAAATTTTGGGTTTTTAAAAAAATATCAGTACTCAACACAATCATTATTATAATATTCATAACGAGAAATAGAACAAAGAAATGTGAACAATCAAAACCCAGACAATGACTTCTTTCAGTGTATCTATATATATATCCCCTACACGTACAAGCAGTGTTTTAAAATTTTATGTTCCCTCCAAACTTGAGTCTTATAACAATTTCGAAAATTAAACACATTTACGACCTATTCGCACCTAACTAAACAAATCGCGAAAAAGCATTAAAAGAGAAGGATCATATTTTATTATTTATCTTTGCTTTCGTGAAACGAACTTTGTTTTAGAATGCCTTTTAAACGGCGTGCATTTTAAACATGATTAACGGTAAGTCGTGGTCTCTTTCAGCAGCCTTTTTTACGAGCCTGTCTTTTGCCTTGGAATATACCCACGCGCGGCAATAACTTTCGAAATTCGATTAGACCGGTCCTAGAGGGAGGTTACCCCCAGGGCTACTTCGTAATAGGTGCCTCAACCCTTGCATCGACACCCACGCGCAGGTATGCCACGTCGTAAATTACATTGCGAAATTGTTGACTGTTGCCGCGTGTGCGTATGCCTGTTAAACGTTAAACAAAAGGCCGCGGGACGTCGGGCGCCTGCTTGAGTATCTTTGATCTCTGTTTGTTGAGGCATGCATCATTCCACTTCCACCGATACCAAGATAATCAAGAATAATTATTCGTTAGATAAATACGATCTTACTGGGCGATAATCGATGCAATTTATGGTGAGCCATTCTCCACACAAATTATTCGCAATGGCCATCTGTGCATAACTGGTAGATTTAATTGCATTGTTTTTCATCCATGAAAGATATCGAGTCGACATGTTTGGAAATCCTGCAACTTGATGTTAGTCACTATGTAAGTGACTTTATTTACGCGATCTACCTTGTTCGATACACGTCAACATTACGGTTAATGAAAACTTCCTTGTTGGTGAAATGAAAACGTGATTAAATTAATGTACTGCTGGCTCTATTTTTTATTTTTCGGAATATTGATTAAGTACATACAGTACACCTGTTATTGTTTCGAATAAATAATCCTGACTGGAGATTTATTCGGAGTACAATAAGTGCACTTTACCTGACATCTTAAATATAATAGCCTGGTCCTGATTAGGCGGCTTCGTTCGGCCGCAATATATTGTATTGTACTTTTTCTGATATGGCCCTAATTAGGTGCCAGATTAAGCATTTAATGAGGGTCTCACCAGAATTTATTATTTTTATCTGGGCCCAATTGTCCAGTGGGTCTCTACTGCGTCAGTATCTGGCGCAGCGCTGAAAAAGTAACCTAGCGGCACGATTGTACAATACAGATTCGACGTTGGCATATTGCTCAACCAGTATTGGCGGAGCATTGCTAAGTACAGAAATTCGTCACAAATTTTACGAATTGCTACAGCTCTATTTATTTTTAGCCGATTTAATTTTGATAATATTTATGTGTTAACGCATATATTTACAGTAGTTTTACATTTTTAATGCTTGCAAATCAATCCGTGAAACTGAAATGGAATAATAGACTCGTCCCGCAGGGAATCGAACCCTGATATTTCGCCTTCAATTTTGATGCTTTAACCGTTACACTGCGCTAGCAATTGTTTTATCCCTATTAGAAATGTACCATTACTCTGCGCCAGCAATTGTTTTATCCCTACAAAAAAAAGACAGATCTCATAGCCATGATCTGCTTGAGACATGTATCGTGGAGAAGCAGGGTCTGACCAGGCCTGTGTTGACGCTGAAGAAAGCGAACATAACCTCTAAACACCCTTGCAAAATATTTTTGGGGTTTTGCTATGTCTACTCGGTACACTAAAATATACCAAACAATAATGCATCCAGGAGCAATTAATGAATGTTGCGGTAAATGCAATCGCTCTAAAGGATTATCTAATTTAGTTTTTGAAGGAATAAATTGTGTAGCATTCTAAATAAATAAAGGACATATTTTGGACTGAAATCTTTAATGAACAAACCTCAATTTCGTTCAAAAACATTTTATGTGAGAATGCAAATATAAATTCTGCATAATTCTCAAAAACTGTGACTAATTTTCGAACGAGAATGCGTTCTTCTTTTTAAGTAACTATATATACTTAAGAACTTGAGCAAACGTTGTGACATATTTGCATTTTAAGCCTCGACTAACTGTAACTCACTAGCTGCAAGGTACTATTTCGATGTTTGGCTGTATGTAGCAGACACTGCACATCGTACATCAAGTTCCCGCAGGTGGGCGGACAAGACGTCAGCCTGCGCTGACGCCCCGCGAAATTGAATCTAAAGTTTAAGTCGACCTTTTCTCTCAGTTCTTCTGCCATACTCCTCTCAGAGGTCGCAAATCATCACCTCGGAACGTTTACTACGTTAGATTGCTGAAGATTACAGTCGAGTGGCGCAGCATGCTTGGTCGCTTTAAAGAAATATGAGAGAGAATGAGAAGAGAAAGATTGAAAAACAAAAAGATTCAGTGAAAATAAAGAGAAAAGAGCAAGAAAATGGAGAGAGAAAGTAAGTGAGAAATAACTGTTTGACAAAGGTGACGTTCCTCGCATACCCGTGGTTTTGAAATGTATATACGTAATATCAAAATGGCATATAAATATGGCATTCCTTTGGCTGACGATTTTTTGGAGCTTTATATTAATGACGTGATATAGAAACTATTTCTTACTAACAGATGACATTATAACTGCTGGACCATATTGCAGACTAAAAGAAATCGACTGGAATGTTAGGGCTTTTACAGAAATTCGTTAACTAATACCTAGAATGCCAAATTTTACAAATTAATAAATGGAACATTTTTTTTCTATATAAATGTTGCACACGGCTCTGCACATTCCCCATTTTCTAGCAAAATATATGTTAAATTGTATAAATCTCATTCACAACAGGATTACCATATTATTTAATACTGTTTCGGGCCACTAGATTACCACATATCACCAACAGAAATCGTAGAAATAATGGCATTGAAGTATTGATGTGAACATCGAATATTAAATAAGGGAAAGTGTGATATTCGTCCTTTTGACCAATTTAATAGTGAGATTTCACGTCCACTGTAGTCATACTTCAATGCTGAACGACTTTATTTTGGATTTGTTAGCCACCTAGTGTTCTACGAAGAAACTCGACCTTTCACAAGTTTGCCAGAATACATTCATAAAAATTCGTATTGGGAAAACATTTAAATATATCGATGCATTTTTATACCAAACATCTTTTACTGTACACTCAGAAAAAAGTAGTTGAGATGACAATTTTTGTACTATGAATCATAGTGCAAAATAAGGACTAGACATGGTAATAGTTAAAATAACTATTCTGAAATAGTAAAGTTTAACTATTGTTTCATGATTCAAAATGCTACGTATCATAATAGACAAATAGACTAAACTATTTTTAACTAGTCATTTCAGAAAATAACTACCTTCACCGAGAGAAATTGTATAAGAAATTGCCATAAAAAATATGGAAAGGAGTCAATATTTACTTTTTAAAAATATTTGCAAACTATATATCTCATAGATTATGAAAAGTCCATTTTTCTCCCTTCCTTCTTTGTTTAAGATAAACAGGAAACGAAGAGGAAAACAAAAAATCAATACTTCGCCAAGTTTGTGAATGTTACACTCTATCCAGTTAAAAAATGTATTATGAAATGCCATTATACACACAAATTTCAATGTCGTGTAACTAATCTATATGCGTGAGCGAGATGCATTATGTATTATCATATATTGACCCTTGACAATCCTTCTTATGACCAAATGAAAATCCACTTCAATAACGGGAGCTACGTGCTCGAAGAAAAGCTGCGACCGCCGCGTCGCCACCTGGCGGCATCAAAACACTCGGAGTGCGGCAGTCTTTAATATGGATTTATAGTAAATACAAACTTTAACTATGAATAACAGTAAATATAAAGATTTACTACGAGACATAGTGTGAAATGATTATAGTTATTTTAACTATATTTATCATTTATTTAAATCATTCTACATAGTTGATTTTTTAACTATGAGGAGATAGTTGGTGTAATAAAATTATCGTATAATCGACTATGAAAGAGGTAAATTTAACTATTTTTCATAGTAGTTTTAACTACATTTTCCCAACTATGTGATATAGTCAGTTTAACTATGGATTTTTTCTCAACATACCTATTTAGAAATGTCAAAAATGTAATATTGATGGCCGAAGAAAAGTACGACATTCGCATTTCAACATTTGCTAGTTATTTGTTTTTCATTGCCTGCTAATCCTTTGTACACAACAAATGTTTCATAAACTTTTGTGAAGCTGACAAAAACAGAACCTCATAGGACTTGCTTGTCAGTCGCGCAATTCCATTGATCGCGATCTATCTTTTGCCGGGACTAATGAGCTCCTGATCGTGGTCTATACGTCTGGGCTGTGCATTCGCTGCCGAAGAAACGCACGTAAATATACGTAACGAAGTTTTATGGCCGCCGCTGAGGCCAACATTTGCGGCAAGACATACGTCAAGTTGCGTTTATCAGATCCAATTACGATATGCTTACGACGGGAATGAGAGCAACTGTCAGCCGACACGCGAAGATAATCGTATATTCAGGGGTCTTTGTAGCGTTAAAAACTCGAGCATAGAAGACCCGTGCCGACGGCGCTTAACGTTTCAATCGACTGTCTTATTTTCGTCCCCGGTTTTATTGAAGTTACTTGAGAAATTTTTCGAGAGTTTCACTTCGGTTTAATGACGCGCGCTTCAAAATTGACTTACTCGATATTTTGTGTAAGTCGACATGTCCTTTTTACGGAAGTATTATAATGATTATATTTTAAGTGCAGTACATATCTTAATTATAACAATTTGTTTAATCGTGTGGTCGTAAAGTTACCGTGCTGAATTTGTTCTGTAAAACGCGATTGCGAGGACATGATGAAAACGGTATTTGACACGGAAATATCTAGATTTGCATGTTTATGTCAGTTGAGAGTAAATTGTTATTATTATAATTTTTTGCAGAATTTTATATGATAGTTCATTAGCTGAATAAGTGACGTGTGAGAATATTGTAAGTCATGTTTTCATTCTGATGTGACAAAAATCTGACAAAAAAGAAGGTAGATTGTTTCCAAATTTATCTAAATTACTATCGAATGCATGAACTTATACAAACTTCACGTATCAACTTTCCATGCTATTTATAAATTATTTTCATAATTCAAGTATGTATTGACCTACTAATTACTTGAAAGTTAAGAACTATTTTCTCAGCGTACATCAAAACTTCTGGAAGATCTTTTTGGCCTAAAGAAAGTTGAGAAAAGATATACATTTTATCTAGTTTAATTTATAAAAGTTTTGGTTGTGAAATTGAAATTAGCTTTATTTGCTTAATTTTTTATTATAACTGATCCAGAGTTTATAGCCTCAATTATAAAGCCCCATTTTGTTGAACAATGGTCATCAATAATGTATTATGTTTTCAATATTTTGAGTTGCATCATCTATACATGGATTTCTCCATGTTCTCCAAGTAACTGAGTGAATTAACACCACAATACACGCAGGGAAAAAAGAGTTTGCTGCTCCAACAAATAGTTAGACCAACAAACTAACTTGTAACCACTTACTGCCAAGTTTGTAAGCCTAACTACGTGTTCGTGTCCCATACGTTTCTTTTCTTCGTGTACTTGTTTCATAGAACAAGTATTCACGATTTCGTTCACGGTTATTGAATAAGATATTTAAATTCTTTATACAGATTTAAAAAAAAACAATTCTGTGAGAAATATGCTTATATCGTATGTTTGTCCTCGTAATATAGTTGGCCTTTTTGTGTGTTATACTTCCTGCATTTTTGCCTGCAATGCAATTATAAGCGCAAAAAATAACGATTTAATAAATGTAAATAGCTACAAAATATTAATTAACGACAAAAACTGTGAACCAAAACTTACTCGCTGATATAACTAATTTCGACTCTAGCAATGAATAATTTTGTAGTTCGAGAATTATTGTGTAGCGTAAAAGTAAATGAAATCGAAACGAAAAAATGGAGTAGATGGAATTACTAAGTAGATAGTAGGATAAGAGACAGACAACGTTTTTACTTAATTTGACTATCTAAATACTGGTTTAGAAAAATTAGGTAGCCAAACCGACTATTTATATAATAAAAATAACTGAAAAATGCAGTTATGTCAGATCTTACTAAAGACATAGTAAAACCAACCGTTTCTATTTTCAGGGGAGTAATAGGTTGGCGTAAGTATATAAAACTATTTTGTCTATGGTTCATAGTATATATTCTAAAACCTTTATGGCAATTTCTTCATTCTCTTCACTGCTAAAAATCATGAAACTTAATGATAGTTGCATAAAATGTATCCCGAAACATTTATACTTATAAGACTAAACGAAAAATTCATATTTTTACAATATTTCTTAATAATTCCATTTAATCATTATTTAGGAAGAAGGTGTTATTTAATAGATATTCCCAAAGTAACGTTCAATCATGTACATTATAATTAGTGGCAGATCAAGTCTGATAATTTTCGATTTTTAAAAAATTTAGTATATATCTAAGGACCGTGAGTAGGAGAGTATTTTTAAAATTCCATTATTCCTGGTGTATATGATAGATTACAAATTTGTTTTTTTTTGTATAAAATAAAAATTGCAAATACTTGACTCATTTGTTGCATTTTGTTATTGTAACATACATTACTCTATATTATTTCACATTCATTATGTATACATATAGAATTCGCTAAAATGTTGTATTATACCTTAATTTGCTCAAAATTATAAAAAAAATATATTTTGTTGGAAACAAAATTGCAAAAAGATTGTGACTACTATGTTCTTTCAACAATATTAATGCTGAAATTTGCTTCAAATTAAAATATAAAATTTGTACGTCATATATTTCAAACATTTAGTTAAAAGGTTAGCTTTTGGACGACGAATTTATTAAAACTTTTATTATCTTCGTAGCCCTATGTTGATGCATATTATTTGTAACATATTGGGTCTGTCCTACCCTTAAATAAAGTTATCATCAAATCCTGGGAATTTTTGTGAACTCCTAAAGGAATACTATAATATACTATGTTACTTAATTAAACAAACATTAAATTTATATGAAGAAAAAAATCATAATGATTATTTTCTTGAAAAGTTAGATATCAGGTAATTATAATATTAAAAATATATTTACTCCTTACTGAAAAGGGTAAAAGCTGTTCAACGAAGTTCACCGAACTCTGAGTGACGCTCAGTTATGAAGTTAAAGAAGAAAATTCAATACGAGATTCGCACTGCTTCATGATGTAATAAATAAATGCAGTACACTTCTGTGACATCTAAAAAAGAAAATATATTGAACTTACTTTACTCTGAACCTCCATAAATGAATAAAAATACTAAAACTGCTACGATAATCAATAAATATCAGTGTACTTGTAACTTTGTACGGCTGATTATTTTATTTATTTGTATTATACATTCAAGTATAAAAAATAGTTCCATTGAGTCTGATTATTATACATTTAAAAAAAAAACTCTGCCGTATAGGAAATGTTGAAAATATCATTTTATAAACACAAATCTCTCATTCAATTTTCCGAACATTGCTAACTTTTTATCAATTATTTTATAAATGTATATTTTTCTGTTGGGGGTGAAACTCTGTTTCTTATTACCCAAAGTCGGAAAAATTAATCGAAAAAGTGCTGGTTTGAAAATACTCGCTGGCAAAAGAGCATCCCTTATTTCCTTTTACTCGACGTGTTCCGCGTCTTACAATGTTGAACCCTTGCCAACATTATCGGTAGAAAATAAGTCTGTCAAGCTTCAAACTTGTCGTTAAAACGTATTTTTGTCTACGTATTCATAAAATACGGTTATTTTAACTTAAGTGATTATAATGGATATAAAGCCATATTATTCGTCAATCATAAATTTTAATTCATTTCGAAAACAATTGACAAGTACATAAAATCGAGAAATTCAAGTGTCATTTCTTGCGTTTCATTTAACTTATTTTGGATTAAAATTTAAAGTATAAATTACATTTCTTAAAATAATAAAAAAATGGCGAAAGAACTTCCGTCTGATATGTTAAATAATCACCTGCGGGAAATTGTTTTCAAGAAGAAAAAGGGCCGTTTATTTCAGAAACTTGCAAATACAACTCATTATAATGCTCGAGAAGTTGAAGGTTAGTTTTTATGATCTTTTCTTAAATTTTACTTCAGCATAAGTGATTAGCCTAAAATAATGATTAATTATTATTTCACAAAATCTATCTAGCACTATGTCTAATTCACCGTAAAATTAATGAAAGCCTCGGTCCCTTAACAAGATTAAATACGCGAGATCTTCTTCATTCTGGATTTGATTATACGGAAAATATACGACATTTACTTGTCGACAGAGTATTTTCAGCTTTCGACAAACGAAATACATTAGCGGTAAATCAACAACTGTACAAAATGTAGAGAATAGAGAAAAATTAAGTTAGTAAAATATAAGTATGAAACGATTTTTAATGAAATAATTTCTTTTTACAGATCAACGATAAACAATGGGTCAGAGGTCTTTCAGTTTATTTGCGAGGTGACATCGATGAAAAAATAAAATTTGCTTACGGGGTAACAATGTTTTCAAAACGACTAAATAATTATCATATTCTATCTTTTACATGAATTTATTTTTTGATATTTCAAATTAAAAATTTTGTAAAACAGGTTTATGATCTTATGAAATCGAATCGTTTGAAAAAAGAACAAATTTTTCCAATGCTGCGGGGCTGCATGATAAGGCTTCAGAGTGAGGAAGATCCGGACGAGACTGTCAGGGTAAGTAATCGCAAGATATTTAATATGTAGTAAAACTAAATATTGATGTATTTAATTAACAAATAACAATTATTAATGATGTTTTTAAAGGATATGATAGAATTAATGCTGAAAAAAATTGATCTGGACCGAGACGGAGCTATAAGTTCACCAGAATTCGAAGCTGTAATAAAAGATAAAAGTTCTCTGTTTTTGGAATGCATGGGTCCTGTATTTCCATCCAGGGAATTTAAACACGCCTTTCTAACTACATTTACTGATCGAATAGCGAAATACTAAATGGTATTTAATAACAAAAATATTAATTATTCAATAAAATATTTGTACCTATTGTGAAACTTCATACGTGGAAGGATTGGTGCTCTCAGTAAAGCGTACTGTTTTCATTTTATTATCCAATAAAAAAATTAATTTTTAAAATATTAAAAATAATTGTAACTTTAAACAGTTACCCGTTTGATTAATGCTGCGTGTAATGAAATTATTTTGCAAATCCAATTCAGAAGTGATTTTAGTACCTGAATAGTGAGGAAATATCTATTGAATGTTGTGGTAGGGAAGGTTGTCAAGAACCATTCAGTTTCATGAGTGTACGAAAGTTTTTCGCGCCAATGATCAAGCAAATGCCTTAAATCGGACAGAAAATACCAACTAAAAAGGACCCGCCGCGCCGCTGTCGACGCTCGAACGAGTTTCCGAGTTTGGCTACTTTAAGTCACGTCACGACTCATCCGGTAACGAAACTCGGTGCTCTCCCTTTGCAAACAATCGCAAATGGACCGCGATAATTCCACCATCGCGATAGGTAATCGTTCCCAAAGTGCGACACGCGCACGCAATCATCCGGGAAAGGTTCGTATTTGTTGGGGCTTTATTTGAAGTCTACCGCTTCAGATTATGTTCGCTTCATATCATTAATTATAGTAACCTGCAGGGGTATTGCTAAGAATGAAAACTTTCAAAAATGAATGAATCTCTTTTTCCAATTCAGTTTTCAGCCTGCTTAACTAAAGAACTTAAATTATAGTAATTGACTCCTGAAGTCTGTTAATCAGTTTCCAGGCAAATATGTAAAATTCCGGATTTGACGACATACCAGTGGTCCAATTGGCATTTTTATACAATAATATTTTGGAGTTATCACTTTAAGGCCTTTGAGAGTAAGTGGTGAATAAAACAACAGAGGCCAATAAATTGGGTGTTTACATTTACACAATTTATCCCAATATTAGTAAATCCTCATTTTTATTTAAGGGGAGGGTACACGCAAAAACTAAGCTCTATGGAATACAACTTTAAAAAATTTGAAAAAATTATTTCTGTAGTAATTTTTTAAAAATTACTTTAAAATAGGTATTTTTGTATCGAGGGAGTAAAATCAACTTGTACACCAGAGGCGATCCGGTGCCCAAGAGTCAGCGAGTTGGTGTAAATTCATATGTCGAATTTGCAAATCGAAAGGTTAGGAAACTCCTATCATTTTTAATCCCCCAAATTCGGATGTAAAATTACATTTTAAACTCACTACGATGCGAATGAATTTTAATTGAAAAGCGGAAATTGATTGCACCGAAAAATTGTGCATGTATATTTCGGAGTCCCGTATATGGTAAAATAACAATAAATGTTCAAGGGATCCACATTATGTCACACATATATAGGCAGACAGAAAACAATATCTTAGATATTTTCGTTGATAATTGATATTCTCTAATACTGCAGAAATATAATTGATTCTCCCAATTGAACACATGGTTAACAATTTTTGAAACATGTTCATTCAGTGATTTAAATTATGAAGAAATTCACTAAACATGGTATTAAAGTAATGCACGACGTCCATACACTCTCGTTAAATTGAAATATTATTTTCAATTATATTCCACCAGGAACAAAATTTATTACAGAATCATACTCAACCCAATCCTTATCTTAATATATAATGCAATTTTTCATACTTGTTTTGTATCGTGGAAGTACATCTAAGAAAGTTTTGAAAAAATGTATATTTTTCCGGAAACTCCCTTAGTGCTGTGTAATGAGATTTCTTGTAAACATCGCTGTAAATCGTAAATGCTATTTTACAAAAAGCTGGCAAAAACATGTTATTTCTTGAAACAACAAAGCATTTTATTTTTTATAATAGCAGTTCCAAGTTCTATATACGAATATACAAGATGTTTTCCCATTTAAACTAACAAATAAAATCAATAAAAACTGTGATCGTTAAAACGAAGTCATTAAAATAAAAGAAAATATATTTCGGATACGAGCTCCAAGTTCTGGAGTCAACACGAAGATGCAATCAATTAGCCAATTCATTAAAAGATTTCGTACGCTTTATTTTGTCTGGAACCCTCCTTTCATAGATCGATGCTTGTGTATTTACAAGCCTGTGTCGTGTTTAAACGGGTAGTTTTATTCGCTTCCATTCCCACGTTCACTTATTTCGTGTTCTTATTCTTCTTCTATGTTTACTTTTCCTTCCAAGTCACCTGGATTTATTTCGTAACTTGTATCAATTTATTTGTTTTTCTGGGTTAACTCTATTTACTCTGTTCTTTAACGTTTCTGTAAGTTTTCAAGTTGAAGCATTAAATTGAAAATATTGCTCGCAAAACTTGTATTATGTTTTAGCCAGTTAAAACTTTAAGTATTTTAAAATATTGAAAACACTTGGTTTCTGCACAATGTGTTTTGGGCTTCCAGGAAATAGGATTAACGCAGACGATCTGCACAATATGAATGCAACATATATTCCGCCCCATTTGGCTGAAAATTCTTGATTTTCCGAGCTTCAATATAGACCCGAAGATATTATATGGATAGTTTCAAAGATATATAGAAGAGGGAAGGATGTCATATTGGCAATAAGCCGTAGTAAGTTTCATGAAGTCGCTAATCGATATATTCGGAAACTTTAGTTTATAATGAGTTCTAATCAGTCGATAAATGTATAGACTGAATCTGTGTGAGAAGACATCTATTCCTACATAGCCAGCTGAATGTAATCGAGATCATATTAAGGACAAACTAACGTAGTCTTGAATTGAATGTAAATGAAATTTCATGACATTTTTAATAGTGCATTTTAGGATTCGATTTCATCTTGGTGTAAACCAGCCAGAAAAGTAATCCAGAAATATGATCCTCTTACAACTCCGAATTGATTACTTGTTGTTCCTTCACTATGACCATTGAAAAGAAATCGACCCAATCTCAAGCTATCATCGCTATAGCGAATCCCATGAATAGGTAATAATTTAAATGTGCTTTTGATCCACGTATTTCAACCACTTATAGTACAATGATAATAAATAGGGATGGAAGAATACTTGAAATCAATGCCCTAGATTTCTATTGGTATAAACATGATTGCTGATGGCGTCTTGTTATGTTTTGGTCATTGATGTTTCTGGTTTATTATAAACTGAAATATCATAGTTTGATAAAGAATAATTACAATTCAATTTTTTTCAATATTGTTTGAATTGGCATTATAGAATTTAAAAATCGTAATAGATGTGCATTCATTAGCACTGACCGTTTCTCCTTAAACACCACTCTATAGATTTTAACTCCCATTCATCGCAAATTTAAATGTACTCGAGTACCGAGCTTAGTACTAATATATTCTATATAAGTATTATTAATAATGTACTTTGTATTGAAAATATCTAACTAAATGTAACAAGATGAGCATTTTTTTTACACCCTCAATTTTTGCCAGTTTTCAGTGAACTACTACGTATGTGCCTTTCCATCAAGTGAATCCCAATACATTTTGAACTCTGAGCACTATATCGAGCCTGTATTATCCCTCTTCCTACCACTATGTAGCTATTGATCTTGACCTCGTGAACTCACCTTTTCCTCATTGCTCTCGCTTGTAAATACTGAGAAATATTCAACTGCAAAAAAATATTCTAATTTTTCAATGTATTTTAACACTCGTTTTTATATACAGATTGCGGATCGATCCCAATATGTAATCAAATATAAGTCCAGCACTCATTTAAAAACAAATTATTTCAATACTTCAATCGCTTCACGAGGTGTCGCGTGTACAAAAAGGGACACGTAGGTCAGTACACACGGACAAAATTATACGCACAAGGGTCCGGAACGTCCACATTTGGTGAGAAACTATCGAATTTTGATCGCCGGGGTGACAAGATTCAATATTTTGTCAAGATCTGTCAAAGTAATAAGTGTGGTGATTTAAATACGACTTGATTCCACGAAAGTATGAAAAATTAACTTAATTCGAGTTTGCAGGCGTACTAATAGCTCTGGCTGTTTTTTTATGTTATTACGTACTGTGAGGTAAATGATTTTTAAAAATAATTTTTGTTTCTTGAAATATTATTAGAAATGCAGGATTGCAATGAAACGCCCAAAACTACCCGTGTTTTTTTATAGTATACAGTTATACCAATATGATAGAATCTGACTCCGAATGTATAGGACATAAATAATTGAATCAACATTCATTTAACAAATTTTCATTTTGATTCAATTCACAGTAAACACAGATATGCTTTTATACGAAATCATATATTATATATACGATTTTTCGCAAAGTTCAAGATTTGTATTAATTTACATTTTGTATTAAATCATTATTTAATTTATTACTTTAGAATATTTATGTTTAGGTTTCAAGAAAATTATTCTATAGAAAACACGAGATGAAATACATTATCATTCATTTTCACACATAACTCTTAAAAACGGCAAAAACTAGGCATATAAATATTTTTTGCACAAATCGAAAAGTACTTTGCGATTGGTATTTTCTCGTCTTTTCCTCTCAATTTCATATGATAGATTTCTTTCACTTTTTCACTCTCGGCACGCATCTGCACGTCTCATCGATTATTCCACGGGCAAAACATTGCGCAAGCGGCTCGCCTCCGAGGCATAACGTAGATTAAGAGTTTGCGTATACATGTGCCGTGTATTTTATGGATGCGATTCTGAAACGTCCAGCGACCTCTGTTTGAACACAGGAGTTACGTGAATTACGATACTTGCAATCAGGCGCATACGTGAGAGAACGCCGAAGAAAGTAAATTCTTGAAAGAATCGGTTAATATCTCCATTTCTTTATTCCTCGTGTATATCTCCATTACATTCAGTAAATTAGAATGTTGGGTTGTGGTTCATTTGTCTTAATTTGGAGACATAAAATACAACATAATATATTCAATACTTTTATGAAAAACGTGGATACCCAAAGTTTTTATTCAATATTATGTCAATTATAAGTGCGTAAGGAGGTGTATAATTTTTTGTAAATTATGCAAATTTTAAAAAAAGTTCATTCGATATTTATTAAACAAGATTTACCAATAGATTTGGCATTAACATTTTGGAAATTAAAAATTTCCTGATTTTTTTTTCACATAAATAGTGGACAACTTTGTTCCAGGTTTATGCAGAGTTATTGAAATATATTAAACGAATAGTTTAATAATTTTCCTAGAATAATAGTTTATTACTTTAATAATTCGATCTCGTTTCATTTTAGATACAATGACAGAAATGATTTCAGGCTATTGGAATTTGGCATTTTTCACTGTTGGCAAATTCACAAGGTGTCAACCGCCATTAGTTGCCTGTGACACTTTTTCTTTTAATGAAGTCTTAACTAGTTCGAAAATTAGCCACTGGCAAAATATCAGTTCCAAATAGACACTACTATATATAGGTACATCATTGGTATTGTACTGTTGTAAAGCGTATTGAAAGATGATATTTTAGTCCGAAATATATCCATTTCAACCATAAATTTTCATATAAATAAATGTGAAACTGAAATTATACACCTGTATGTTTATTTAACGTAGGGTGCTGTCAATAAAACACGTAACTTAATGCTTTGGTATTTTCTACGTCGCATCGTTTCAATGATCGGTGTATTATAAAAATGAGAACTATTTGGTAATACTTATCCTTATTTCAGATATGCAGATAGTAACGTTTAACATCTATTTTTTTCGTATAGATTATTACTTAAAACCCGTTCAGTTAGGCAACTAAAACTGAAATAAAAACTAATTACTTATGACGAAAGCTATGTCAATAATTAAAATATTATTAATACGAATGTTTAATCTGTTAATCTTCGGCTTTTTTCTATCTCTACATACCACATTTTATTAACTCTTTACAATTTATTAACAAATCAATTATGCTATCACTATAAATATTACTGAAATCGGCAATATAAACATGTACATTTAGCATATCATTGCATGTCGCTTTCTTGTCAAATTATGACACGACTATATTGCAAACTTTAGGACAGTAAAAGAAATATGTTAGCCATACAAATTTCCCTTTGACTTAACCCATTAACGCCTGAAATAACATTTTTTACCCTTCAATTTTAATCAATTATTTAGTATCAAATACGACGTTAAAAAAGGATACACATTTAACTATTTTCGAGGTCACTCCTTTGAATGGTGCTGTCAAAATTTATCTAAATTTACAAAGAATGCGTATTTTTGTCATCTATATTTAAAAAACTAGATTTTTTGGCTGCATGTTTTTTTTAACTTTGTCTTTTCGCCCTCATACTGGAATGTGAATGATCTAAAATGTATTTGAATCGTGGTCTCAATAATAGTATTGGGAAACTTATGCTGATAGATTTTGAAAATTAATGCTGGCCTAACCAAAATGGCGTCCTCGAATAAAAATTTCTTTGATAAATTTTTGGACGCTCTAAATCAAAACCCATGAGCTTCCTAAAAAAGTGATAAAAATGAATAGTTCTTAGAAACCTCGAAACTAGTATAAGATGTTTTTAACCGTATAAGATATATTGTTTTTTAGATATTAATATTTGATTAAATTGGATATGAAAAAAAGAGAATTTAAGGTGTTAATGTCAAAGGGATTTATTTCTGCACGTTTAACTGACTTTAGGTGTTAACCAAAATCTAACGCAATGAAACACGTAGACTGGAATTAACGAGATTCATTCATACAGTAGAGTGTAAAATCCGCATTGATGTTCGTTCTAAAATTCTTGCAAGGAGGTAATACTGAAATGGAATGTAAAGGAATGTAAGAATGAAAGTATAAATACTTATGCATAAGTATTAGAATGTATACGTGTAAACTTATATAAACTGCAGTGTAAGTTACAGTTCTGGCTGGAGCTTATATAGGCACATTGCGTTCGTTCGTAAATTGGCGTCCGTATTGCATCTGGTACCATTAGTTACTTGCTGCCTAGCTTAGGTGGAATACTGCCTCGCTGAACATGTATATATGTATATACCGAAAACAACGATATACCTGAATAAGTGATGATACCGACTGCAACATGGGCACGCGCTGCAGCCGTTAGGTAAAAGGAAAAACAACTGATCTAAGACAGAG
Source organism: Trichopria drosophilae (assembly GCA_030407085.1). NCBI lineage: Eukaryota > Metazoa > Arthropoda > Insecta > Hymenoptera > Diapriidae > Trichopria > Trichopria drosophilae. The sequence continues at coordinate 64,618,085 of CM059583.1, read as the reverse complement.
CTTGAATTATTACTTGAATTCTCAGGAAATTAAATTTTAGTATTAAAAGGGAATGTAAGTACGACATTCAGGAACAACCTGCATTTGTATTCATTTGAGATTTTGAGAATTTAAATGAAAACAAATCTACAGGGTAAATGTTATTTGTTACGGAGATTCTAAACTTTTCCAGTTTATTCACTATACATGGAAAAAATGTTGTCTTTGAAAATTACTGAAAAGACATTTCCGATATTTTACTTTGTAAGAATTTTGAAAAACAGAACAATTTATTTCTCACTTGCACTGTAAAAAATAACTTGAAAATTCTCACACAAAAGTAAGAAAGTAAGTTTTCCCGTACCGTTGTTGGAATTTTTCTGCTGAACTGTATAATTGAGGTCTGTGAAATTCCAAATTTTAATGAAATTTTACATGTGCCGCGACGCAAACGCCAAACCCATTTCGAGTTCTATTTTCCCATTCTTTCCACACAATCTCAAAGCCGTGTAAGGACTGAAGTTAACAACAGCCTCAGTAGAAATTTCGATACTGCGCTGATCAGGTCCTGTTCAGGCTGCCTTGATATATAAGGGCCTTATCAGGCTATGTTATCAGGGCCTGATCAAGAACATCACGATTTCACTGGTCCAGGTCGGATCAGACATCCTCATATTTGACCCTGATCAGAGTTTGATCTGATGAGGTACCTCTAAAGTTCGTTTAAACAATAAATACATAAGATTAATGTATTTATTATCACTGCATGAGTCATTTTCAAATACACATTTGTTACAAACGAGTGCACCGAGGGACTATAATAAAACTCACGGCCAAATAGTAAAACCGGCTTTATTCTCGAATTAAGAAACGGTAACGATTCACGTGTGACCGATCCGGAAACTCTTTCGATTCTGACCCGAGTCGACGACGCGCAGCTTGGGACGACTTGTTAAAAAATTGAAGATCGTTGCCAGGCAACGTCGCCGCGAAATATTCAAATTCTGAAGCCTATACATGTTACTTGTAATTACATATATACTCCTCCAGGAGGGTAAATCTGTCTCTTTTCCTCCAAGAGGCAGTCTGTCCTTCACGTCAGTAAGTTCATCACTTCATCCTCTAAGAGGGAAATTCGTGATTGTCATCCTCCAAGGAGGCAAGGCAGGATTTTCATCCCCCAACAAAACAAGGTAGGATTTTCATCCCCCAAGAAAGCAAGGCAGGATTTTCATCCCCCAAGAAAGCAAGGAAGGATTTTCGTCCCCCAAGAAAGCAAGGCAGGATTTTCATCCCCCAAGAAAGCAAGGCAGGATTTTCATCCACCAAGAAAGCAAGGCAGGATTTTCATCCCCCAAGAAAGCAAGGCAGGACTTTCGTCCCCCAAGAAAACAAGGCAGGATTTTCATCCCCCAAGAATGCAAGTCAATGTCCAAGTGTCGAATCGTTGTTAGTCTGCGAGTGTTTGTCGTAACTATTCATCGCAAGCTACGCATGATCGACTTACATTGCATTTAACGTTCTACTTTATCGACGAATCGTTACCATTTGTGAAGAGCCCGTACAAAGGACCTAATAGGCACCCTTCTTGCGTCTGCAGCCGACTTCATTTGAGGAGTACTCCCATTCGGTGCGCAATGGTGTGGGAAAACTGCACAAAAACCCACACCGAGTACCGCAAATAATTAGAACTAATTCTGTCCGTAACAACATTATATTTAATGATATAATTATATTATTACTAATTCATTTGTATATGAAATTTGATACAGTGTCATTCGAATGATTATATTAATTTTTATATGATTTACATCTTAATTATATTTTTGTATATCATATTATATATTTGTATTTTGCAACGCTCTCAAATAAATAAGAAAACTCGGATCTATCGCTTACTATGCTGACGTCTTAGCCACTATGCTACAATATCATTGCATTATATTAAAAAAAGTGGTTTCATTTATTAATCCAGTCAGGCCCATCTAGTACAACCTGGGACGAGCTAAACTAACTATTGAAAATATGATACCTGCCAAAAATAAAATACCCGTGTTTTTTGTTTATACAATTTTACTAACATATCCAACTATTAACGGGAAATCAAATATTTGATAAAAATAAAATAAGTGAATTTTTTGTTTATAAAAAATAATTATTTATATTAATATGCTATAAACTATTTCGTCAAACGTATGACTCTTATTGTTATTTATTCTATATAAAAGTAATAAATTTTTATATGCGGCTACATCCATGCTTACTTGGTTTGCCTTGTAATCGCCTGATCAGAACATGCTCAGGCAATCACTACTTTTGCCTGACAAGGTTCAGGTTGTAGTCTCCTGATGAGAGCCTGGTCCGGCAGTGGTAAGATCCACCTTATCAGGCCCGCACGACTGTTGCCTGATCAGATCTTAATCAGTCAATGTTAAGACACAATTTATCAGGTTATAAAGGACACTATCAGGTGCGCCTCGTTGCTGCCTATTCAGGGCCCGATCCGGGAGTGATCGGTAGGGCCGGACCCGGTAGTACTTTTAACGCGGAACCTATTTCTGAAAAAATGTTTTGCAAAAAGTCCTTCACAAACTCGGAATGTAGGCACAATGGTGTTTCTTTTCTCTGTACAGCGACAACTGGCAATTTAGAAATAGGAGGGACCTTAATTGTAACAAATTAACAATAAAATGATGGAAATTTCCTTATATGTTTATGTACTCTTAAGTTTCAATGAGTAATTTAAACAAATACAATACATAGGCAGATAGAAATCTGAGATGAAACGGATTTTTCCATTGGGTCTGCTCATATAGCGATCGGTGGGTGTATATGTTCGATACTTTTTTTTTAATGCAGGAACTTGTTCTTTGAAAATCAGGCAGCAGGTGAGATTATCTGAATAGTTGGAAGAACTCGTATTTAGTTCACACAATTAACCTATTATCTCAGTGTCGTTTCCATAATGAGAGTTATGTTAGTGAAATAACGCGATGTTCGAATTTAATCCCGACAATTATCAGTGGTCATCAGCAGTTTCCAGTGACTAATTTCCCAATGGATTAATATAAATAATTACACACTACCCAGTTTCAAATATTAACAAAAACAATTTCGTGCGTATCTTGATTACATAAAACCCTGAAAAATAATATTCCAATTAATAATATTAGAGGTGGATGGATGTAGTTGTGTAATGTGAATAATGGCTTAAATAAGTATAAGAAAAAAACTATAGTAGTAAGGACAACATACTCATAAAATGGAAAATTTTGCTATAAATGGATGGTATAAATATCTCAAATTTAATATTAAAACGCATTAATTAGAAATCGATGATTTATAATTATTTTACACGAATAGAAAGCTAATAAATAATCTGGAAAAAAACTAGTTTTCCAAAGGTAAAAAAACATGCTGAATAGAGTTCATAATGCTTGGGTCATTGCCTATCACTTAAACAATGTATATTAAATAACCTACAATCTTATTTATCTATTGCTGTAACGAGAGCGGAAAACAACGACCATAGCTCTGCGATAGTCATAACTGAGACTAACGGCAGCAAGAGTAACTTAACTACATGCAAGCTTTCTTAAATTCCGTTGGATTTGCCCACGTTTACTACTCAGTAATGGTAAAATTGTTGGTCTGTATTATAATCAGCATAGCAAATTTTACATCATTTCAGATTTTTGACTCGTATATGTATAAGAAATCATCGTCCAGATATAATAATTTATTGTAGAATAAATTGAATCCTTGTAAGATTATCTTCAAATCAAGAATGACAACAGTTTTTATTATTATAATAAAATTTCTCTAAATGTTAGTAAAATAGAAGCGTCTAATGTTAATGGGCATTGAAAACGAAACAACCTACCTAGATGAGGCCGCTCAGAGATTTCCAAAGTTGGGTACGAAAATAAATTCTCTGAAGCTGTGTTAACTGTGATAGCCTGAAAAACGTATTCTTCCAGAAGTCATATTTATGAATTCTTAATTTTATTAATCTTGAAGTGGTCTTATGCTTTCATTTCCGAATATCTGAATTTACCTCATATAACACTACTGGGACAAGATTTCAAGAACGTAATATTGTCATAATATTAAAATAAGCTTTCTTGCAACGTACCTTCAAGTGTAATTTTAATGTAAAATGGTGATGTTATAGAGAACTGAAAATGTAATGTTACAAACTTAATCACATTGACGTTATGTTAATCTTTTTATGAAATTACCGTTTGAAAAAATACCTACTTACTATCAGTTAGTTTTATCGCCACCAGGTGCTATAGCAGATTTTGCAGCTCTGTTCGGCTCCTAGAATAGAAATAGGATTTGAATTATATATATTATTTCGTATCGAGAGTCGAAGTATTTTTTTTCCATCGTAAGATAAGGTACACTAAGTTATTGTATGAATTGCAAGTAATCATAAATTACTCTTACCCGAAATTGCTGTCACAACTTCCCTGGTAGAGATGGTCACGAGAATCTGCCCAGAAATATCATAGATTTTGATGATCTGGCTAGAAACTAGCTCTATAATATGGGTAGAAATCCTACTAAAAATGACATGAATTCTAATGTAAATCTACCGAGATGGGAGACATTGATACAGCTAATATAGTTTAACATCAGTGCGACAAGCTCCTACAACTTATCGACCTCGGCTCGATTCGAGAATCTCGAATACCTCTCGATCGAACACCCAATATGGCGGCTGGCTCTCAGCTGATTCGCCTGCACATGCTGTCGCGGTTGTTTACAAAACTGTTGTAAAAATCAAAGCATCATCTCGAAAGAAAAATTGTATGCATTTACACCTGCTCATTTTGTCGAATCGATTGTTCCTTACCTATTATACAAATTTAATATGATATTTTCAGTTTGTAATTATTGATTTGTGTTACTCTAAATATATGTTAGCGGGTTTTCATCTAGAATTCCTGTATATTTCTACCGAGATTTTACCGAACACTAGAATACTGGATAGTTCAACCAGCCAAATCTCTACCAGGATTATAATCCTGTATGAAAATGTATGTAAATACAAAATTATAAAAATATAATGCCATTGATATGTTTGAAATCCAATAATACCTTCGCATACATGTAAAATGTTAACCTTAAGAGAACGTTGTTAACAAATGTTATAGGATGATTAACCTATAGTTACCTTAGTTTAACATTATACTTTAAACTCCATGTAGTAAGTTTTGGTAGATGATTCTCCTGTTAAGTTAACGTTAGCGTTATCTGAAGGTTTTTTAACTTCCATATAATATTACAAGCTTAAAGTTGAAGGGTTATTACATCCTTACAGCAACATTCATATTCTACGAGATGAAACTTCTAGTGACAATAGGTCAAACACAAAAATGAACCCTCGCGACATGTAGGGGAAGTAGGGGCAAAGTGGGATGGTTTTGAAAAAACTTGTATACCAAAAATATGGGGTATAAGAATGGTTAGGTATGGTTTAGAAACCCTTATTTAGGTCCTCAACTAACTTATTATGAATTGCATTTTAAAAAGAAGTATCTGTTTAATACTCGAAATTTCAATTTTACGAAAAAACTTCTTTTTTAGTAATCTGAAAATCCAGGGGCAAAGTGGGACGGGTTGTTAAAATTACTTCTGGAAAGGTTTGACAGAGAGAGAGAGAGAGAAAGAGAGGGGGGAGAGAGAGGAAGAGAGAGAGAGAGAGAGAGAGAGAGAGAGAGAGAGAGAGAGAGAGAGTGAAAGAGACAGATATTAAAAATTTATTTATTAGTGTCCTGGCCACTTCGAGCCGAGGACATAACTCAAGAGAGAGAGAGAGAGAGAGAGAGAGAGAGAGAGAGAGAGAGAGAGAGAGAGAGAGAGAAGAGAGAGAGAGAGAGAGAGAGAGAAGAGAGAGAGAGAGAGGAAAAGAGAGAGAGAGAGAGAGAGAGAGAGAGAGAGAGAGAGAGAGAGGGAAAGAGAGAAAGAGAGAGAAAGGGAAATGGAGTTCTTACTTATCTCTGTGAACCTAAATTAAAACGGAATACATCCCACTTTCCACCCACTTTGCCCAAAAATAGAATTTTTTTAAACACGTCGCAAAAAATCATCCTCAACCCCAAATGAAACAAATAAAAAATGAACATAGAGTGTAAGAGAAGATTATTAAGTCATCCAATTCAGATTTTAATTACGCTTAATTTATTGATACTTACTAATCGATTGAAAATATGTCTGAATTTACAAATTGACTTCGACTTCCTAGGTCATGTTCGAACGGTTGGTAAATACTGAATGGAAACTGAAATATGTTTCAAAATTTGTATTACAATAACTCTTTTGTAAATAAACAATGCAAACAATCACATAGGAAATGTTCCAATACTGCGAAACGCCAAAATCCCACTTTGCCCCGTATCCCATTTTGCCCCTACTTCCCCTACTTATTCTTATAGTTAAAGTTGATGTTCTAAAAGATCTTTCTTGCTACCACATGTTTTGAGGAGGTCTTGTAGGATCACAAAATCGATTTACAAGGGTTCTTAACCCATTAAAGCCCAAAGAACACTTTTTCGTGCTTCAATTTCAATCAAGTATTTCATATCAAAATCAAAGTTCAAAAAAATGGAAAGGTACATATCCTACTGTTTTCGAGATCGCTCTTCAAGATTCCGAGGTCAAAATTGAGTTTCAGCCAGCAGGAATTCCAATATAGCGCCGAATTTGACAAAAATTTCCATAAAATTCGAAAATATTTATCCTTAAGAATTTTTTTCGAGGCATTAGAATATAGGGATTGTATTGAAACGATGAACGATGGTGATCGGAATACTTAAATTTTTACTTGTATACCCCACATCATTCTAACGACTTCAAAATGGCGTCAACAATGAAAATTTCTTTAAAAGTTTCTGAACGCTCTAACTAAAAATCGACGAGCTTTTTTAAAAAAATGTTAAGAATGAAAAGTGCTTAGAATTAGTCGAGAAATATAGTGGAATTTTTTTAGATTTTTTTCAAGACATTTTCAAAAATTTTTTTTTAACATTTTTTTCAAAATTGTAATTTATTTACGAAAAATTCTGAAAAAAATTTAGTGTTTTCTCTGACTGCTGGCTAAAAAAGGAATGGTTTTGTTGCTCGTAGAACTAGTATTTTAAGTGAAAAAAATTAACCTACTAGAAATCGAATAGAACATCAGAGAAATTTAGTTAGTGAAGGTGTATCAATTCAGGTCATATTACGATTCTTTACGGACATCACTCGAGTAGGGTTTGCTCAATAATGTGAATACCTGAAAGATTCGATTAAAATCTTTCCATCTCCATCTTTTTCAGTGCGTACAAGGAGTAGATTAGGACGTTACATTCTTCAGTGCGATACTTTTTGTGAAAGCAATCGCGATGATCTTGATGCAAAGTAACTCGTTCGTCTGATCCTTGGCGTCGTGAGCGTGCGTACGGTCGAAAACACACGTCACTCTCGCTGGTGTATATATAGAGAAAAAGAAGGGTTCCTTTTTCTCACGCGCGAGCGGATTGTGAATTTCCTGTATCGACGTCACGCACACGCGAGCGCTGCGTGAATGGCAAGAGAGGCGCGCGGCTAACGGCCGGCCTTGTTCGTGCCGGGATACACGTGAATTAGCCGTCCAGGAATCACGGGTAAAGGCGGAGAACGCTCGGGGGATTATCGCCGGACAAAGGTTTTCGTAATCCTTTGCCGAGGCGGCGCGCGAGAACGCGGTTTTATACCGTGTAACCACTCGGTATATACGCCGGAGCCGGTTCCTTTGATGCGTGGGCCTACAAATCGAATCGCTCCGCGTTTTATCACGTAGTCCGCTCGCGTTCAAACGCGAGAGGATCCGGGCTGATTATAATTTATGTCGCTATCGGCAAGGCTTTCCGGATGAAAACGACCGAGCTACCGGCCGAGCAGTCGGCTCCGAAACAGATTCACATCTTTTTTCATGACCCTCCGACAAAAAATTTCAGACCGCATTCGGATAATTTCTTAAATAAATACTGGAATGCGTTTTCTGCCCGTCGGAAATGTGCTCATACCCGCATACCTGATTTTTTTTGGGATCTCGTGTAGAGTATTTTTTGTGGAGATTTCGACGCTTTCTTTATTTTCAAGTCACTTTATCGTTGTTGTGTAAGTTTTTTTAGCTTTGACTTGTAAAGTCATTGCCGAAAAGCGGAATGATATATTTCTAACGTTTGAAGGAGTGCGAACCGCGTTTCAATTTCTGTTTTTATTCTGAAACGTAAATAAATAAGAATTGATTTATATTAAACAATCGATGGAGATGAAATACAAGCTATAAAATTTAAGACGTGAAAATCACATTGTTTCTTAAATTCAAATCAATTTTTCGAGATTTCACTATACCACAATAATCTTCTACTGACTGGACACTGATGTAATCATGAAATATTTATTTCATTATCCGAGCGGAAATTTATTCAGGCAGCCTAAATATGTACCAGAGCCTGACCAGGCTCTAGTAAGGCATTCCTGATCAGGTACTCCTGAATGTAGCCAGATCAGGACATGGTCAGGTTACGATAAGTTATCCTGATCAGGTTCGCCTGAATAAGCCCTGAATAAACCCTGATTATGTTAAAATAAAGTGTAACTGATATAGTGAGCCTGTGAATTTCCATATCAAGACCAAACCATGAATTGATAAGGCTTGCCTTATTTTCAATTTTCGGGAATCGCTAACTGTGTTAGAAATTTCAAATCAGGAGCAGATCAGGGGACCTGCTCAGAGCCTGATAAGGACGTCTGAATTTTTTAAATTCTAAATTTTATGTAATTCGTTCAGTCGCCACTAGGCGAGATGGCACATCTACTTCAGTCTTGTGAAGGAAAAGTACATCTATTTTGTGTATTAGCCTACTTGTAGGAACGTTTCGGCACAGCATATTTTACATATTGTATGTGATGTATATGTATACGATTCGTATATATGCGGAAATAATATTTTATTATTTTGCAGCCTTTTTACTTGTCAGATAGTAATCATTAAAAATTAATTTGTTGTTTCGTAATACGATTGTAAATATTTTCACCATGAAGTTTGAAAAGCTTGCGAAATATTGGGCATTGTAATGTCCTGATCAGGTCCTGTACATTTGCTTGATCAGGGCCTTAACAGAAAAAGCGTTACACAATATGCCAGGGCCAAATAAGGGGACATATCAAGACCTGATTTTGTTCACAGGCTTTATGATCAGGACCTGATTCCAGCCTGAATAATTTTCCGCTCGGATAAGTTCGGTGAAATGTTTTAACTTTGACGCACTTTTATCGGACACTACTATTAGGAGCTAGGAAGCGTGAAATGGTTGTTTTACACCCGCAAATCCAGGCCTAAAATAAGCATTTTATATATTGAAAGTTTTGATGGCCACTTATTAAGTATCCGTAGATGAATTCAAAATATACAAAGTGGATGATCCACTAGCCTGGATAGTTCCTTGAAAATATCTTGACTTTACTTTATACCGCCAACTTTCGAATTTAGTTATGCCGTACATTATGTAAAGTTTAGACAAATATAGTATGTGTAAGGTCATATGTATATTCAAAATTTGCAATACCATTTGAGATTTGTTATTTTGGATTTTTAGAATTTGCCGTCAGAATTATAATTAGTGAGCTTTAAACAGGTGAAATTTGAACTTTAAAGAGTTGAAGGATCTTACGGAAAAAGAGAATAGAATATTGAGATTTAATGTCTGATCAATATCAACACGTATCACTGATTATTCTACGATGCATTTTAATGTATCTCCTTCAGACAATAATGACACATGTAAAATTCTGCTGTACAGTCATTGTATTCTCACGAACCACACTTAATTTCAATCAAGGCATTATATATTGTTTTATTGCCATTAATTCCCAATTTCAACTTAACAGAGAGAGATAAAACATTACATCTTCTTATTTTACATTTCGCCGTTATTTCATTATTCCCTATCATTTCGCATTCCACAACAATTTACTGCTTCTTTTTTAATTAGTAGATAATAATGACATAGAAAACTTCATTACTAAAAATGAATTGTATGGTTTTACTAATATGCCATGCACGGTCATAACGTTGTCATCAAACAACAATTCTGAATACCAAATTAGTGACCAGAAAGCCTCGTATGGTATGTCTAATTTAATCTTGCCCAACCCATGATCAGCTATTTTTCTCTAACTTTTGATATAGTAAACCTTATTGATCTTAACTAAGCCCTGATCAGGGAGTAATTATGTCTACTACATAAATCCATCATTGTCGCTGCCTGATCATGTCCTAGTCAATAATTAGGTAGACTGAAAAGGTGTTTGCTCTAGGAAAAGTTTAAAACAGAAGTCATGTTATAGGAGACAACTGTTATACGAGAGCAAGAGATGTATTGGCTCTCCACACTGTGTTGCTCTTACTTTGATACGACTATCGCCTCAAAACAATACAAAATCTGTCTCAATGTTTACATGCGGCAGTAATCTCACTATTCCCAATGACCCGGGAGTAATATTTGTATTATATGATTTGGAACGACAGTTCACTTCCAATCTGAGCCACTGTTGTCTCTAATTTAGCGCTACTGTACGATACAGTAGGCAATACCGCTGTTCTCTTAAACTTTTCTCAGTGTACACGGAGGGAAATTTCCGTGAAAAATTACTGTGCCGGGCACCTGAAAACAGGTGCTAAGTGATTTTATGGAAGTATTTACTGTTACACATAAGAATCATTGCATATCTAAACAGTACTATTTGCAATAAAGGCTAGAATACTTCCTGAACACCTAGGCAAAATGTGTAGTAACAGCACAGTAAAATTTCTAGAACATCGTATTTTCTCTTTGGTGCGAGACAAATAATCCCTTACAGTTGAAGAATTTTCAGTTGTCATATCCCGAGACCTTCAAAATTATCGGAATATTGCCCGATAGCTTTGTTGCAAACAAGTGAATATGTCAAGTTTTGCAGGTTAAAGATCCCGAGTGCTACGCAAAACTTAACATATTTATTTGTTCGCAGGAAAGTTAGAGGGAAATATTGCGATTAATTTTGAAATCCAGTCGCGAAAAATAATCAATGTGATTTTTCCTGCGCTATTTCGTAAAACGTTAGCGAAAGATATCGAACATATCTGAATTTTACCGACGGTAAAAACGGTAGCAATATGGCGCTCGAGCAAATTTAGTAACAACTGATAAATGGAAGTTATCAAGGTTGCCTTGTTGATTGAGCCTTACCTTGAGGTTTGATTCGTTTCAGTCGATTTACGTTCGCTTAAGTATGTAAATGATAAAATTATCATCAAGACTTATTGTAATCTTTCAAATCAGATTGATGTTTGATGTCAGTATAAAATTGTAGAAAAAAAGATTGTAAGTATACAAGCAGTGTTTATGTTTCTTACTACCGTGCAAGCTTCATATACAGCAAGTATCGGTAAACTTATGGTTATTATAAATAAGGTGTTTTTAAGGTTATAGCAATCAACTCCACTGATAGGATCACAATATATTTTGTTTATGTTTTTATGCTAATCACAGGCAACTGTATAACTTGTATGTTTATAGTAGGTGGTATAATACCTGTTGCATGCATGACAAACTATATATAATCATTAACAATACTAAGAAACGTGTACCAGTATTTCTCCATTTCGAACTAGAATATGTCAAAATTTTACTCTGTAAAGTGTCAAATTTTGCCACGGTGTGGCACATCAATTAACCAGGTGCTATTACCAAAAATTTTATTATGCTGTGACCCGTGAATTTTTCTGGTCCTATTAATGTAAATTTTACTTTTCATTTTAGTTATGTTAATGGAAATGTACATTTCCGACAGCATGCATGGAAAATAATGTTTGTGTTGCTGCAACCTAACGCGTGGTGTTGGCGCCATTGTCTTACCGTAGCCTCACATTTATTGTTTTGCTTTCGCTACTGTATTGTAGGAAAACTCTTGTGCCGCGGTAGCACAACAAACGTTTATGCTGAGGTTGTTATACAGTGGAAAGGCAATACTGAGGTCATGGCCATATCGGAACCACAATTTTGCTGTCGCACCATAATATTAGCCAGTTGCGGAGTAAAATTATTTTCCGTGTGCACTACATTTCTTATTTTCAGGTAATTAACGTACCATTTTTAAAGAAAAATTCTCTCCGTGTATTTTCAGTATCTACCTGAAGTAGTTAAAAACATCAACACCAATCATTTCCGCAAACATACAGATTCAAACCAGCACGCAGGCACGTTATTACTGCAAAATTCCTGGCAATTTCATTCAGTATTCCATTTCTCGTATACAAACATGAAATTGCTCGTAAATAGATTCATCCTCCCGCTTAATTAAACGCTTTGTACGTTATTCCACGAGGAAGTTACATTCAGCCTACGGCAAATCGCAAGCTTTGCGCTATGTCCTATACGGTTCGGAAGCTGTTTCGCGTGAGAATTCCGCGTACTCATCTGTACGAAGCGCACGCATCTACTTATAAGGATCGCGAAGTAACCGTAGGTACACGAATTACGCAGCAATTCTAGCCTTAACACGACGACATCCACGTGCGCATTCGCAGTTTACAAGCACGGACCTCGACTTCCATATACTCTGACAGAGGCTGGTATATAGAGATTCCGCGAGAATAATATGGCATTCGCTCTCGAGACACGGCTACGGGCATGTTTTCTCAGCTGGCGCCCCAACAGAAACTCGAGGGCCGATCCTCCTCGGATCTCCTAAGAACATAATATAGCCTTCTCCCTCAGCCTCCCCGACTTTCCACCCGCTCGATCAGTCTTTCTTTCTCGCTCCAACGACGCGCCATGAAACCTCCGCTGATCCTTTCAAGGCATGCTTGGCTACCCACAAAAAAGTCCTTCGATCCCTCGATACAAGCGTTATTATACTTTTTACACAATATCTTCGTCCACCCCCTCCAAAAAAAGGAGCCGCAGACAGTGATTTCACCCGCGGCGCTGGAAAGCTCAAACGCGTCACATTGTGCGCGAAAACACTTCGCGGTTCTCCAGGTCTCTCTGGATGCTGGAATAGGACACAAATGCCGGGAGCCCAGGTATGGGTAAGCCCGGATTCGCTGGTCGATTCGCCGACGCTAATTTTGTTTTCGTAGCTGCTGCACGAAAAGCCCGGAATCGCATCCTAAGGACTTCCTCAAACATTCATTATGTTTTTTGTAACACGCTCGTCGTCGTTCGATTCACGCGGTAGCTTGTTTATTCTGCGGGAGCATTCGAGTGAGAATGGTTGCACAACGGATGATTCGGTCCTACGTCAGTCGAACGGATAGATTTTCTTTGTGGCGTGTTTGAGCGGGAAAGACTTAGACGTCTCATTTATCAGGCGGTCTGGCTCCCGTGTTTTTGTACGCGTGCCTTCACTTTTATCGCCAGAGAAGGGTTGCGGCAAAATAGGATTTTGAGGAGCCTCCGAGTGGTTACGTAGTTTGATTTTCGGATGGAGATTTGAGTGGGCGACTATTATTTGATTCGGTTAAATATTGAACTTTTCTATGGGTAAACTCCGTACCATCCATCATATTTTTATGAGCGTTGAGGGTTACAGTAATTGATTAACAAAGGGATGAAAATCTTTGTGTTGTGATTCGTAAATGGGCAATTTTCTATAAGCTACTAGAAAATGTGTTCTTTAGTTTACTTTTTGAGATAATCCTATTTTGTTCAATGTTGTATTAAGCGCAACAGAGCAAAGAGTTTTTCCAATTTAAACATTTTTTTTATAGCACATTTAATTTTGTGTAGCACAGAAATGTTTCTGAAAATTAATATAATTTGGTAATAAAGGCCTTTCTTATATTTATTCAATTTAACTTTTAGAGGAGATTATTTTCATCAGCCATAACAAAAATAATTACTTATTTCCTATTTGCTAGTGTATGATTTTCTATATAGTAATTTTGCTACTGAATTGGAAAAAATTTCATTAATATTGTTACGCCTCAATCGTGTTGCCGGTCGAATTCAATTTGATTCAAACTTGGCCCCTCTTCTCTGCCCCGGGATAGATATTACACATTTTCGCGACGATCGAAGTAGGAGTTTTCGTTTATATTATCATTCTTCTGCACGGACTCACATGTGCAAAATCGAAAATACAGTCCACTTTAAAATTATGAATTCGAGTTGTGAGCTTTATTAAATCTACTTCCCCTGACAACGATCGAGTGACAAAACAATTATTGTATAATTTGGCGCCTTCTGTAGTGTTAGCACTAAGCATGCTAACAAAATTATTGACATGCAAAATTAATGTGTTATTAATTTAAGCGAATTGTGGCTCCGTGTCAATAATGAATAAACTCGAATCTCAAACTCAAACTTAAAATATATCTCGTAACTATAAGAACACCAATGGAAAATAATATTAAGTCAATGTTATTCTAAGTAAAAACCTAAAAACTAATATTTTACAAAATTTGTTGCTTCTTCTATTCAATAACTTAATATATGATATTTACAAACTGTAACATTATAATAATAAAATAATAATAACGTCTTTATTGGCAATTACAAAAACGAATACAAGATATAAATAGTACAAAAATGCCTAAGGGCGAGTCACAGCAATAGCTGTTTTACAGACTGACATTATTTAACAGATTTAGAAATGATGCGATATATATAATATTTTTTTATATTTTTTAAATGATAGAAGTTGTTCATGACATCAAATTATCCTTTATCCAATTTAAAATTTACAAAGCTTTTTCGTTTTTCATATTCAAAATCATGACTCCAAAAATCTCTATATAGTACTTTTTACGAAAATACTTTTATAAAATTTGGCCCGCCATTTTCGATGCTCCAGTACGAATATTGAACATTTTACTTCAGAATCAAAATCGACGAACCAAAAAAATCCTCAGACAGGAACTTTTGTGGAAACGAGTTTTACTTCACATGTGCGTGCATGCTGTTATACGTTTTAGGGGGTTTCGAGAAATTCAGGGATCAGTTTCAACCCTTAAACCTACTTCTTTGCCAATATAAAAAAATACGTATGGATTATTTTACGGAATTCTGAAAATATGCAGACCATTCGGCGTGTCACACTTGGGTGGTGTTACTTGTTAGTGAAAATAAGCCGTTGTGAACGTTCTATGACAATTAATTACATAGTTAATAAGTTTCGTATACCCAAATGCAATGAAAATTAAAATTCTTAAAATTAAATGTTTTTAAAAATACATTATTATTTTCAAATGTCAAAATTAACCTAACCAAACAATTTGATGTATATTTTACAACATATGTGTACTATAAAATGCGCATTAAAAATTTAATGAAATTTTGTGGAAGAAAATTTTGCCTAACAAAAATTCAATAAATAAATATTCCTATTTATTAAGAACATAATTTAATATGTTATTTGTCCTTCTGCAGAAATTCTATTTTTTATTTTGTCCAGTTCCTACGGTTTGGAAATCTATAAAATATTAATTTTGAATAGTTTCCCCCGGAATTTAGCGTCCAATATGCAGCAATATCGTGTTCATATAAATAAATACAAAAATATAAATAGATATTTTCTTTGTATTCTACTAAAAAGTATCAATAATAGCCAGAAGCGCGGTGTTATTTTCATTACACTGCATCCTGTACTCATTTAAAGTACTTTGATATGTGATCAAATTTCTTACAATAATTTTATTAAATGTTCTTTTTCTATGTTTTCAATAATGCCATTATTTCAGAACGATCCTTATGCGTAGAAAGCCCTATAATGAAAGCATTTTTCTTTTTGAAACAATTAAAGAAACTTTTATTTATCAAATTACCGTACTTTAGACTGTTTGTGCGTTTAAAACAATGTTGGTAAAAATAATTAACTGCACGCTTTATCTGTATGTTTTCAATTATGTTTTATCAACGAGCAAACCTTGACGTAAATTATACACGGCGAAAAATGATTAGAACGAAAAATGATTAGTACGAAAAATGTATAAACGAATGCGTGATATGTTCTAATTCTAGTCATATTTCCTGTACATAAATTGAAATATACAAGAAATATGTGCAAATTAATATTGTTGATATTGATATCATTACTAGCAGCAACTATTCTATTAGCTGAATCCTCCAAGGAAACGTGCATCCCACACGGTGGTCCTGTAAGTAATTAGTAATGATTTTCATAATTTAGAATCAACCAATTATTGACTTTCATAAAGTTGATTTCTTGGCTTTCTTACAATTTTGCTTTTTAAATTCTAATTTATTGCATGGTTTTTGAAAGGCATGTTTTCGCTAATGCTTTAATTATAATTAAGCTTCTTCGAATTTTATTATTCCTTGTGTATTTAAACGTTCAAATTTAAGCGGCATATATGTGTGAAAAACTTAATTTTTATAAAAGGTTTTAAGTTGATCACTTTTCATTTTTTTCGAATTAAACATTCAAATTGATAACTGCTTGCTACATTTTGGTAAGGGATATTGTACTATCTAAACTCTCTTGAATGACATTGGCATATGGGTTATTTCGCATACAATTTACAGCAAATTTTTATAGCCACTGGTTTGTAAGTTATGAGTTTTCCACTTTTGTTACTGTATATTTTTGGGTACAATGTATATCTAATATTTTACATATGAATATAGTGTTTTTTCTTTATTTATTCTGTATTTATTTATTTATTTATTTATTTAAATTTAAACGGGATAGAAGCCCTTTACAAAAACAAATACAATAATATAATACAGTAGTCAGTCGTTCAGACCATCAAAGAAATATGCATATAGACTCATAATATCACCTAGGCCTAACTAACGTTAGCTAAGATGTGCGCACGAATTAACAATTTACAAGCCCCAACCGATGGGAAATTTCGAAGTTGTGACGGGGTATTGTTCCAAGCGCGTCGCAAACGGTCTACTGGTCAATAAAAACTATAATTAAATAAATTGCGTGATTCTTGAATTATTCGAGTAGCACGAAAATTATAGGAAACGGTTCTATGATGAAAAAGAGAAGTGACGTCTTCGCAATTTAGTAGGCTTTTACTGATCTTAAACGCAAACAGATAATCGTAATAAACAAACAGTTGGCGTAACGACATTAAGTTAAAAGATCGCATGATTGGCTCGAAATCGTGATCGAAATAGCTTAATGGTGTTCTTGATTTCCATGACATATAACCCAAAATTTTATGTTGTACTGATTCTAGAAGCTTAAACATACTTTTAGTGTGAGGAGACCAAACTATCGATGCATAAGTTAAAACGGGCACCACTAAAGTTTTAAATAAATAAAGAATAGTTTCTGGCTTACGGAATTGGAAAGCAACTCGTTTTATAAAGCCGGTTAATCTAAGTGCACGTAATGTAACACTATTAATGTGCTCAGAAAACGATAAGGAATGGTCAAAAATGACACCCAAATCGGACACAGAATCAACTCTTTTTAGGGAATTTCCCCCAAGTAAATAGTCATATTTCAAATAGTATTTACTTTTGCGGAAACTTGAGACCTTACATTTATCGAGGTTAAGAGATAAGTTATTGTCTATAGCCCACTTAAATAAACAATCTATGTCCTTTTGAAGTTTAGAGCAATCCTGCGGACTTTTAATACTCAAAAATAACTTTATATCATCGGCATAAATCAGACATCGCGCACAACGAAGGTAACCAGGTAGGTCATTTATAAAAAGAATGAATAATAAGGGCCCTAAATGAGAGCCTTGCGGTACCCCAGGTGTTGCTAAGATTGAACTAGACGTAGCTCCGGCAATTCTGACTAACTGGCTACGACCTGACAGATACGACTTAAGCCATGCAAATAGTACACCTCGAACTCCGACATTCCAGAGCTTTGCTAATAAAAGATTGTGACTGACCGAATCGAAAGCTTTAGAGAAATCGAAGTAAATAGAGTCGACTTGAGAATGTTCTTTAAATGCCGAATAATATAATCGCTATATAATAAAAGATTGGTCTCCGTAGAACGCCCTTTAACGAAGCCATGCTGCTCCTTAACAATAACAGTAGAAAAAACTCAGAGAAGTATTTAGTTACAATGGCATCGAAAATTTTTGCAAAACTGCTTATAGAAATAGGTCTATAGTTGGTCACATCATGGATATCGCCAGACTTATAAATCGGATGTATAAAAGCTTTCTTCCATATGGAAGGGAAAGTACTAGATGAAAGTAATCGATTAAAAAGGAGCAACAGGGGTTCGATCAAAGACAACGCGCATCTTTTTATAAAATATGGAGGAATTTCATCCGGACCATAATTTACATCATCGTCAAGGGCGCCAATTGCGAGACGTAGTTCACTCTCCGTAATACAAAACGGGGGCATGGGAGCAGCACTATCATCTAAAGTAATATTAAAAGTTACAGGGGGCTTATATACAGTTGAAAAATATCCGGAGAAAAGATCAGCGATACTGTGATTACTTCCCGCTAGTTCGTCACCCCAAAACATATTCACCGGCAAACGATTACTCTTTTTTAATGCATTTACATGATTCCAAAAAATTCTCATACTTTTATGAATACCCGATTCTATATACTCCATATGAGCTTGAAACGCAGAACGAGACAATCTTATACATTTCGCACGCAAAAATTTAAAAGATACATAGTGGACATCTAATTTAGTACGCTTCCACTGACAGTGAGCAGGTTTTTTATCGCTCAGACATTGCTTTAGTTGGGTAGTGTACCAACGGGGATACGAACTGGTAACTTCCCTCTTACGCGGAATAAAAGAATTAATAGACGAGTACACAATATCATAAAATTTGTCGAGACACAAATCTACACTTAAATTATGGAAAAGTTCGTTCCAATTTAAATCCCCAATGCTACGATTTAAACTGTCATAATTACCGCGAAAAAAATCTAGAAGAAGAGCCCGTTTCGGTAAAGAAACGTGCTCTTTTACAGACACTTCAAAAAAGGCAGCATCATGATGATCATCTGTCTTCAAAAGTTGATCGTGAAGCTGGAGATTTCTGGCATCTGAACTTGAGGCGAACAATAAGTCTAAGGTGTAGCCTTTCACACGATGGTTCTGATACAGTTGACTTAAGCCCAAAAATGAGAAGGATCGATGAACTAACTCAGCACAGGCATGGCATTCTGGAGTAATATGCGACAGCTTTTCCATAGAAAGTGGGCTGTTAGACCATCGCAGATTAGGTAGATTAAAGTCCCCACATATTACATTTTCGTGATTGGGTAATTCAGACGATTTCATTTCAACCGCAACAAGAAATTCCGCAAATAGCTCAGACGATGATCCCGGTGGGAAATAGGCCACTACGTGTATGTAACTCAAAGATCCAATTTTAATGTCAAGAAAAAGGACTTCAGAAGAAAGATCCACTTGAAGACGAGTCGCATCAACCGAAAGCTTTATTGCGGCCAAGACATCACCGCCTCGAATATCTTGAGATACAATTGAAGTACTGTCACGACGATAAATACAATAATTTTCAAGGCCTAATTCTGAATCAGCAGTGTCCGATTTCAGCCAGGTCTCAGAAAACAGAATAATATCAGGAGACAGATTTGTATGTAAATAGCTTAATTTGTTATTGAGCAAATGTGCATTCTGATAATAAATTGTGATATTGTTACAAACTGAAATACTATTGTGGACGAAAATTATGCGTTGGATCCTCAGTTTTAGACCTCGGAACGGTAACGAGTGTTGGAGTGTCCCCCACATAACGTATAACTTTGGAGTTCATGGTGTGGGCACTATTGTAAGAATCAGCTTCCGATTTCAGAGTAGCTAGACGACGTCTTTGCAAACTAGTTTTATCTGTGGTAACTGATACTCCATGCGGTAGAAGTTTCCGATTTTTCACCACTCTAAGGACTTCACCACGGGAATGCAGGCTGGCTACGATGGGGCGTGGGTCCTTACTTGGTACCTGACCTATGCGGCGAATTTTTATCGATGATAGGTCCACATTGCTGATAACGGAAAGCGATTCTTTGATGCTAGATATATCCAAACTTTGATCATTCGAAGAAGCTGATTCCGGAACCCCATAGATCATGAGATTGCATGCGCGTGCCACTCTGTCAGCAGATTCGCTTGCACAATTATCTATGTCGGTGTTTGAAGTTGCTTCAAACGACTCAAATTTTTTCTCTAATGTAGAGACTTTTTCGTTTAAAGTTAACACAGATTGAAGCTGCATCTCAAATGTGTTCATTCGGTTGGAAAATGCTGACATTTGAGAATTTATGGATGACAATGTAGCATTAGTCGTTTCAAAAGATTTCCGAATAAACACGTACAAATCATCAAAATTCGCGGGAACTGCATTTCCGTATAAGAAAAATATATCCTCAGGATGTCCACATGATATCCAATAAAAAATACGAATATCCTTGAGATCACCAGAGGATATTCTAAATATCATTAGGACATCCAAGGGATATAAAAAATTCCTCCTTTTCCAATATCTTCGAAGATGTCCAGAGGATATCCACGGATTATCCCTCCCGTATAAGAAAAATACATCCCCATGATGTGCACAGGATGTCCAGAAAAAATGACGGTTATCCCTAGAGATTAACGGGAGATGTATTAAATAACTTTAAGATATCCAAGGGATATATAAAAAATAAGGCATCCATGAGACATCTCAAAACGAGATATTTTGGGTTCAAACCTAATCGATATCTAGAATATTGAATTTAAAAATTTCAAGGCAACAATGCACCAAAACGAACTTTGCCATTGGTGGCGCGAAAAGGTTAGAAAAAGCCCAATAGTACCTCTTGAAAAAGCCTACAAAACGAATGGAACATTCCAACACAAAGGTACAACATTTCTAAAATCATTGGTGAGGATTCCAAAATTAAAAAGTGGTGCGAAGCATTCTTTGGCTGCAAACTGAAACCCATCTGGTAGCGTCCACTGATGTTGAAGAATTCGTAGTGATTTCTGCATCTAAGAAATTGAAAATCTCTGGAATCCGATATTA
The DNA here is from genome assembly GCA_030407085.1 of Trichopria drosophilae. Taxonomy (NCBI): domain Eukaryota; kingdom Metazoa; phylum Arthropoda; class Insecta; order Hymenoptera; family Diapriidae; genus Trichopria; species Trichopria drosophilae. The sequence continues at coordinate 64,597,082 of CM059583.1, read as the reverse complement.
TATCTGCTTCACAAACTACACAGAATACATGTACGGTGCGCAGAATTTTTATTTTCAATCTCTACATTATTTTGAAAAACGATGTGTTTTACGCGGAGGTTGGAGGAAAACTGTCAAAACACGCTGCAGTGCACATGTGTTGTTGTTACATGGTTGTTACCATGGTATAGTTGTTACCTCCATAGCTTCGAAAAAAAGGAACGTGGATTTCTTTGACAGTTTCCAACCTATGCGAAAAATACGTAGAGTACAAACAATAATATAATTGACATTGACATAAAACTTCTGCGCACTTTTCTCGTGTTACATATGGGGTGTAAACTGGGAACTTCTTATGTAGCTTGCTACATAATTTCGTGCAGCAGTGATTTTCTTTATTTCTTAGTTTCAGAAATTCCGATAATTTCCTCAACCAACAGTGGAGAGTTCCAGTTTGTGGCCAAGGATTACAACGCACAAATTTTCGAATTTGTAAATCGTCACCATCGATTTTAGGAATGTTATGTGTTTTAATTCGTAAGGTTCTATTCATTTTGTGGACGTTTTCGAGAGCAAATGTTGCCCTTTTTTCTAACCTTTCGAGTTTTGTTTGATTTCCGCCTTGTAATTTTTAAATTTAAATACTTATTTTTAATCTACAAATTTCTGATTATTGCGAATTTTCTATTTCATTAAAAAAATTATCAATTGGGTTTAAATCCGAGTTTGGTAAAAAATCTCGGTTTTGATTTTAAACTATATTGAATTATGTAAAAATCGGAGTCTAAAAATATTATTCAAAATAGTATAAAAATTTCAAAAACAACGTATTTAATTTGTAAAATTGTCAAATATATCCTTTATTTGCTGAGATATCCATAAATATCCCTGCGATATTCTTCAGGTTATCTGCCAGAGATTCTAGGGATGTCCAAGTAACACCATCTGATATTGCCTGGATATCCTAGGGATATATAAAATTCCACTTTCTTGGATATATAATTGGATATTCGTTGGATACCCTAAGGATATCCGGGATGTTCTGGACGTCAAGAGGCCCTTATACGGATATCCACGGAATAAATTACCGAATTGTAGCAACATTACTAGATGGCAACGTTAGGGGTGCCGTATTGATACCCGTCATATTAATACCGCTGCTCGTGTTGCCAGTAGGCTCACAATTTCCAGACAGTGAACAAGACGATAATTGTGAATAATCTTGATTGCTACACTTTTTATGTGAAGTCGGTAAAACACTGCTCACCGGAATTTCACCAATATTGTTAGGAACTCCCTTATGTGTTTCAAAACAGCTGCTGCAAATAAACACACGTTTGTTACCGCGGAAAAATACGTGTCCACTACCCGGTTTATACGAACAGGCCAAATGTAAATAAGATTCACACACACAACAGTTGGCCGGATTGATGGCACTTTTCTTGCACTCTCTACAAATTATAGAATTTTATATTCTATATATACTATATATATATACTATATATATATAGTATTATATTCAATTCTCCACTTTTCAAAAGATTTACCAATTAAGTTATTCAACCATATTAATGATTGGACTAGAAGTGTTTTTTCGTTAACTTTAGGTACTGTAACCGTAATCGCTAGTCAAGGACTATTGTAGTAAATATTATAGTAATATTATAGTAAAATGTTTCTATAATTTTAAAATTGAATTTATGAAATCCATAAAATTACTGCTAATAAATTTTTATTTTAGTATTTATTAATTTATTTTGTGTACCGGTCACTATCAAAAGCAATTTAAATAGATTCAATTGCTAATTAATTAATTTCGAAATTTTCAGTGCGTTAGTACCGCCCAATGCTGTTTCCATAACCAATGTCATAGATACGCAAATAGATGCCAATACATGATTACTGAAGATTAATGCGATCAGACTCATCACGAGGATAGTTCAGAATGAAAAGCATTCTTCAAATATTTATCATTGGAAAGTTTGCCATTCAATACTGAAAGACTGAATGCTCTCTCTCTAAGGCCGATTTTTTTATGAATTCTCACTTTAGGAAAATTAAAGTTAGCTGATACTTAAATATTAAACCTTATTCCAATTACCCTAAGTGAATGCAGTGGATCTTCTTTTAGAATTGTAATTTATTTGAAAAACTTCTAAATATGTAATATCGCGAGCTTGGCAATGCTATTTCTAAATAAATAAAATTTTGAGACTTACAAAGTTTAGTGAAAAAACGCATTCCACTATACTGCGTCTTCGTGAGAGGGGTACTTCACCTCTACGCTAGCATAATTTTATTACAGCGCATGGGTAAGTATCGTCTTCTTAGTAAAAACTTTAAAATTGTTAAATTTTACTTTGAAAATGTTGAAGTTATTAAAAAAAGTGGGTTCGGGAGTAAATGGGGAGCTTTACCCCTTTTTCAAAATCTTAAAATTTTCACAGATTTTGCATATCTCTGGCCATATTCGATGTATAATAATATTAAAAATTTCAAGTCCATAACTGGAAATTATAGATTTAATTTCAAAAACTCTAAAATACAAAAATGTATAAAATCGTAATGGAAATAAAAATGATAAAAAATTAAAAATGCCAAAAGCACCAAAGTATTTAAAAAATACAAAAAGTAAAAAACGAAGTCAACAATCCCCTGGTCTTCGATTCTTGGCGTATGTGGGTTATGCAGATTGTTCAATATAAAACTCAACAAATTTTTTTTTATATTTTGTGCCACAGATAATTTGTTATTAACGGTTTGCTGAATTTTTATTCGTCCGAATGTATTCCAGTTTCGGATACTTTGAGTTATAACGCAAATTCTGAATTCACGATTAAAGCATGGACCTAAGAGTATTCTTAGGTCTCTTGATCTAAAGGCACACATTTTTGTTAAATCAAACCATTTTGCGAATTTGCTTACGCGATATTGGATCCATCATTTTGAATTTTGAAAATCCGTTTTCAAATTCGGATTCAGCGACTTTAAAACCCATGATTTAACAGATTTCAGCCGAATTAATGAAGTATAAACATGTTTTTTTTCAAATGCGACATGAGACGAAAAATGACGCAATTTTTCTTCTACGCATATGTGAGTCGAATGATTAATAGTAAATTGCGTATAGACTTCGATAATTTACTTTGATGTATATATTTACATCTACTACTAAAATTTCAAAGATAATAAATAATAATGAATGTACACATTTTATTTAATGTTTATTTTATGTTTCTTGCTACACCGTGTTAAAATATAGTCCTAACTACGTATTTTTGGAACTTGTTCAACATTATACATTTTTTTACCAATTATTTATTGGTGGACATTTTCATATCTTGCAAAGGCCTGGGTTCAGGCGTGTAATCTCATCGTTGATTTAGTAAAATTATGTCAAGATCTCTTAGGAACATATGTTAAAATGTCACTAATAAGAAATTCGACATGCAAGTCCTGAAAACAGACGATGAAATATAAAACTCGACGTATTCATATTATTTTGTATTACTCAGAGGCTCGCATGCCATATAACATGCGAGGCAACTTGACGAGGCAAAAATATAGTCTACTTAGAATACGCGGACGTGCGACGCACCAGGCTTCTTAATAACGTGCCACGTGCCTAGCTAGGCAGACATCCAAGATGAAGAAACCGCTGTCGTTTCTGACCCGATGCCGGGCAACAAGTCACACGGTTCGACATGACGGACGGCCGCATTAAGTCAACTCTCCCATCTCGAATTGTTTGTTTTCTGGTCCGAATTCAATTTAGTCTGACGACATTCGTAATTCGCGGAATATAATTGGATGGATGATGTGCCTCTAACATGACGTTTGACGTAATATTGCTCAGAAACATTCCGACAGTTTTCGATTTACATTGTCTAACAATTTGGCAAGGTTACAATTTTAAATTCGCCTTCGAAATTCAGTGTTAAACGAATTGGAAGATTTAAAAAAGGAGATGGAGCGGTCTTAGATCCTTGGCAGCTACGTCTGCGATTGGCGATGAAAAATTCACAAGGTGCAGATCCACGCCATAAACCATTTCAAGGTATCTGTTTCGTCACGGTCATGCGAGACGAAGTTTTCGAAATAGGATTAAACGGCAGGATTTTCGGCGCGATACGAATGTGCCATCTTCCGCCTGACAAATGTACATCGAATATTTTTTACTGTATATATATTGAACAGATTTTTTTATTCTTCATGCGCGATCCACGTACCTTCCTCCCCATTTGACCCGCACCGAGCCCAACGGGATTATCCACATCCGGTCACTTTTATTTAACTTTTTTTACCTTTATTCTATTGCTAGTATAATATCATATGGGCGCAATTCTTCCCTCGCCGAAAAAACTATTGAATGATATCGAGTGGTTTATTGGTGCATCGCAATGAATGCCTCCATTCATCGACCTGCGCCTCCTTCGACTCAATGGCTTTTTCGTATTATTCGGGGTCTTTTTGCAAACGGTCGATTCTACGATCAGATTATTCTCTCAGCATTCTTCTTTCTTCCTTTTATCGCTTTCTTACGGGGTTGATTTTTCTTCGCGGCTTTTCATGCCCTCGGCATTTCCCCACGTTTGACCGTAAATCTTGACGCTGTAAGTGATTATTATCGGCCACTTTTCGTTCACAGCTGCTTATTTTCGTCCATTTTTTATAAATTAGGGTTCATATTAGATATTTAATGAGACTTCTAAATCATAGTGTGGTAACAAAATTAATATGTTAGATATAGCTATTGATGTTATAGTATTATTATACAGATCTAAAATTTGAAATATATATTTCTAAATTTAAGAACCTTTCGATTTAATTAACCCCTTAGATTCTAAACTCTGCAATACTTAAAATCTTTATTTCATTTTGGATTTAGAAGTGAAATGAATGTAAATCAAAAACTTGAAACCTCTAGCGCCATCTCTTATACGCGCTAGGTAATAAAATATAATTTGTATGTATACAGACGCTTACATATGGCACCTTTTTTAGTAAACAGAGAAGCGAAGAATGGAATAAATTAAATATGTTGTTTGTTTTTTGAAGCACCAAATATTATATTGAAACCTGCCAGCTAATGTTTTCTATATGATATTGTACTAGATTTAAGTATCAATAACATTTAATGTCTTTATATCTCTATTTTGCTATCTGTAAAAAAATGATCATATAATTTCAGCGTTAAAGATACTATTTTATTACATTTTTCGCAATGAAGATATTTCGGGAGTATCGTTCGCTATTGCTTCACGTTCATGTGATATTTGAAAATAATGCTGACTACATTCGCCATAGATTGTAACAAAACCAACTATATAAAAGAATTCCCAGAACCGTAGCTAAATAATCAATCTTTCATACGTTGCTACGGAGTTTTCGATATACCATTATATCAAACTTTCATACTTCGACAATTTTCTTGCAATTGTTAATATCCTACTTAATCTTTACATACAATCATATTGTATTGAAAATCAAAAAACTTTATAGTTATTCTTTTCTACACATATTACAATTATTGGATACTTCACTTTATTACTTCGGTTTCATTATCGGTAATGCATTTGTGTTTGATAGAAATTGCCAACATGTGTTAGGCCCACATGTTTTGCTGTATAATTAGCAGTGCCCATTTGAGATAGAAATTTGAAAATTTCAATATTGGCGCTGTATGATGAGAATATTTACATCACGTAGATGAGGAATAAACTTTGAGTTTTTGCCGTTTAAAAATATTTAATGTCGAGGGAAATAATAAGTACGTGTCAGGTTGAATACTTTATCAACCCTCCAGCGGTGCAGTCGAAAAAATTGTTACTCAAATTAATTTCAAGTGTAGTAAGAAATTAAGATGTAGAACATTTTGAATGTTTTGTTTCATATTACATTATTCCTCCACGAGGGCAAGTTTACGTTCCTACTGTTTATCGTATACATACTCTGAATTTGAAATAGTGAATGTTGTATTATTATCGTGACTATTCCCTGAATATTTCGATTTGAGTTCAACGAATAATAATTAATGAAGGTTGGCCGGAACTTATCGAGCAATTAGGGGCCTAAAGTTTATCTGCTATAGTAGTATTGATTAAATGAACTTACATCATAGAGTCGTGAACGTATGAAATTGTCGCAAACTTTTCCGCACACCACATTAAATTTCGTAAGCACCTTTTGTGCTCAAATTTAACAATATCTACATGCTTAATTAAATTAGAGATTAGGTTACGATATAGAATACTCAATTTATCTATTCACATTTAACAAAAGGGCCTGTTTCATCTTAATACAGGAATATCCCTCACGGAACATGAATACTACACAGCAAGGTTACAGCAGTCTTATTCGTGTACGCGGTTATTAACATTACGTGGAGTTTGAGAAATCATAATGAAAACTTATACCAACCTTCTATTTACATTAATATGTAAATCATCGACCAAACTTATTATGATTGATGTTATGGGGTAATATTACATTAATGATAATTAATGCTCCATTAAGATATATGCAATATTATCGTAAGATTAATATTCAACATGACAGGTGGTCATTTCATATATGTTTGTCGCATTATAATTATGTAATCATAATAACTTTCTAATTTGATGTATTGTTATTGTCTATTTTACTGATTTTCATTTATAGCATAAAATTACAACGAAGAAACTAGTGTTGGCGTGGTGCCTCGCTCGCTTCGCTCGCTTAGAAACTTCGACCCAGTAGAGAGTCGGCTATTCCTTAATACTCGGTTGTTTACTAACAGCTTTCAATTATATTATAAAATTATATTGATATTTGGGGGTCCAATCATATTTAGGTCCAAGTGGCTTCGATAGATATGTTACAACAATATAGTGTTTCTTATATGTATGAAAATTGAAAATGAGCATTTTCAAAACTTCGACCCCGACAACAGGCCACCTGAAGTATTAATAAATAAAAGTTGCAAAACACTTACTTCAAGCACTTGTATTGTAATAGACTATTCGATGCATATTACATGTTTACAATGTTTTACTAATTACTGTCTGTATCACTATGATCTTATATATACAATATATATAGATATAATTCGTCAAAGATATCATGAAAGTGTCGAAAAGATCTCTGACGAATATCTTTTAGATATCTATAAGACATCTTTTAGATATATCGAAATAGTTATTTTCGTATCAAGGGCGTAAAAGAACTTATGCGCCCATAGGTGATCACCGCGCCCGAGGGGCTGGCGGAGACTACCCCTGGGGGTAGGGGGTCGAAACGTCGAAATTTTATGGAAAACAATGGAGTAATTTTTTTGCCGAGGTGACCAAATTCAATACTTTTTCAGACACTTTGTAACAATTTGGTAACCTTGTCCCAATGCTGCGTTCTCTGAGATTTATGTAACATATTCTGAAATATCCCTCTGATATTTTCACACTGTAATGTACGACAAAATTGAATTGCCTTAGCTCACCTTTAATTTTGGATTTATATAGTAAATCACGAATTAATCCGAAATTCTCTTTCGCTTTGAAATAGTAAAATTTTTTCCGAAGAATATAATGTATGCTAGATATTTTTAAAATGATTTTTAATAATATTATAAAATTTACATGCGCTGTTTGAAGTATTAATCTCTTTTAATTCTCAATTTCAACGTTATTCAATTTTTAGGAGAGCAATAGAATATTGTTGCTCTGAAATAACAAACTTTTTGTGCAGAAGATTGATGTGTTTCACTGACAGAGAATGTCGTTAGATTTATTTTCATTTTACTTCTTTTTCCTTCCTAACTTTACTCTCATGAGACACACTCAGTGAATGTTAGTAAACTTTATCAATAACACTGACAGCTATGCAAATTTTTTAAAGTTGTCAGAAAAAATTATTTTCTGTTTATTAGTTTATTTTTAATACTTCTTTCACTTGCTTTGATATAAATTCGTAGAAAGATTTTTGCAATGTTAATACCATTTAATTGTATTCTGTAATGAGGTTTACTCGGATGTATTCCGTTGAAAGCATTTTGCTTTGATCTACACTTCATCTTGGGTTTTGTTCGTTTTCGACTGCAGTTTTTATTACGAATATATGTGTTCCGGATCGCCACGCGACGAAACTCCTAATAATCGTTTAGGTCGAGTGGGATAATATCATAATAAAATTCCTGTAGAATTAGGAGGAAAATATGAATTAACTTCTTTGCAATTAGTTTGTTTTGGGGCGTGGTTGTTGTTTTCCGAAGTCCTGCCTCTAGTAAACAAATAATCCGAACCCGAATAAGCAGGCCTGTGGAAGGCACCTTCAGTCAGTTGATCGTGGGGTTCCGAGACGTTCGGACCAGTTTTACCATTATAGTTCGGGTATATCAGAGACAGAACCTTGTGGTGCGTTGGTTGTGACTTCCCGGGTCGCTTCGCGGTCTCATCGGTGGGTGAGTAATATTTGTTACATTGTATATTATATTATTTATTTATATTTTGTATAAAAGTGACATATTTGTTGGCGAGATATGTCTGGGGCAGGGTCCGCTCATAAGCCCCACTGAAGAGTCCGTGAGCGGACCCGGGACGAAACATCAGCCAACCTGTTTATTTATATTTTTCTAATATTTGCATGTGACCTAGAATGACGTGGTAGGAAAATACGTTATTGTTTATCGAAATATATATTCGACCCCTATAACCGCGCGACAACCCCCTTCCCTGTACGTAACAAAATGGTGCCGAAACCCGGGAATCAATGCCGGTAATCAGGGAAGTGGGGTTGGAGAGAGTTTGTGATTTATTTATTTGTTTATTTATTTAACTTTACCTTATTTATTTGAATATTTATTTTGACGGGGTAAACTATTCTACATTGTAATTCAGCGGTTTAAGTCGAAATATCTATCCTTTCGAGTTTGTTGAATATCAAAAACAAAACAGCGCCTTTGACAGGTGTTCTGGCGAACATCATCTTTCTCTAGATGTCCGTAAGAACATCGCGCCTTTATAAAAATGTTGAAACGAAACTGTTCGAATCGTTCGAAAGATATTACCAGCTTGCATAGTTAAATTAAGAGACGAAGTAATAATCGAGGCTAAAAGAAGACGGCTGCAGACACGACATGAGGGTGATAGCGATTCGAGTCGAGAGATCGTTTGTAAGAAAATCGTTTTCGGGGCGGAAAAAACGAATTGATCTACAATAAGTAGACTAAAGCGCGTCGAAGGATTCAATGGGTGCTACATAATGCCTTTAAATGGAGAGTAGCCCGAAGTGTTCCGAGCAAACTGGGCTGGCACTAGGGTGAACAAGAAGTTTCTAGGCTGAAGCGGGAATCGGTGTCTCGCCTTCGAATGGAAGTACCCAGGCGTTCCGAGCTGGCGGCTACGGCGTCGAGCTAAGCTGGCGTCTGGCGAATATGAAGTTCGTTGGTTCGCAGCGTAGAAATTTGAATTTGTCTTCGGCGCGCGCGTGCGCGAGTTGGGTTTCTTTCGATGATACACAATCATACGTGGCGGTTTGTGTCAATTTCTCGGCTTGGTGGCTGCACCCTTTCGTTTCTTTTTTCTAATAAATGGATCTTATTGCCTAACATTGTGCCCGTTATTCGTCCTTCGATCAACAACAATAACAATGTATAATTGAAATGAAGAAAACAAAAAAAAAGTGTAAAGTGAGGAGATAGTAAATATTAATAGGAATAACTTGCGCACAAAAAGTATTGAAATACTTAGTTCGTCTTAATAAATGAGTATATATTGGTGGTCAATAGAAGGGTTTCCTACAGAAAATAAATATATAGTAGTGACTATAAGAAACGTTTTAAATAGAAAGTTTCTTCTAATGGTTACTAACCGCTGCTCTTAGTGTAACGATAGATTTTCACGATTCAAAGGAATCGCGCCTTTGCTACTCTGACTTCGTAAAAAGAACGTGTTGCGAACAGAATTGATGCCTCGCGTATTTGCGGTACCCGGCGTGTTTTTTCCACTAGGGTGGTTTTCCCACTACATCGTCCCGAATGGGGGGTACTTCTCCAAGTCGAAGGGTGCCTCTAGGTCCTAACGTTATGGGCGCTTTGAAAGCAGTAGTACTTTCCAGATAGATAGATGGATGGATATATATGGATAGATAGATATCGAGGAAAGTGCCGATACGATTTATGACGAATTTGAATTTGAATATAGTCGGTAATTCGGTGCCGACAAAGTATATTGATCGATAAATACAAACGAGAGATTCGATTTGACGGTTGGTCTAATTCGGACATTCGGGCGCGAAGGTATCACGGCGAATGTAGGAATAAATAAAACTTTTTGAATTCGAATCGTCGAGTTTTATTCTCGAGGCATATCCGGTTATTTTAGTCGTAAACAAAATGGAATTTAATAAGATTATGCGATAGAAATATTTTACATATGTCGCGAACAGAATCGGCGTTTATTATCAGCGGTGCCGGGCATAGGCTTTCCCCACAATTGTGGTTTTCCCTACGCCATTACACACCCGAATGGGGGTACCGCTGCCAAACGGCTACAAAGAACGAGACGATAATCTGATTTATACGTATGAGATTCGACGGCGATATCACGTTAAACAGTGGAGGTTTGACTGATTGTAGACAGCTTCTTTTCTCGGAGTACCGAGAGTGGTGCGAGTTAGTAAGATTCTTAAAGGTCCTAGAAAATGGGAAAGAACACGAGTGTGAAATTTGTGTCGCCAACTCGCTTCCAAATGGAAGTAGTCCGGGGGTTCCGAGCACGCGGGATTGGAGCCCAGCTCTAATTTGGCGGCTGTGCTGGCCTGCGGACGAATATGAAATTTGGAAGTTCGCAGTGCGTTGAAATTGTTAAAAGTAATTCGTTAATTGATAGTACTGTCTGGTTCCGAGCACGTGGGGTTAGAACGAGGTGCTAACCTGGCGGCTGTGCTGGCCTACGAACAGTTTGAAAGAGAGAAAGAGAGAGTAAAAGAGAGAGAGAGAGAGAGAGAGAGAGAGAGAGAGAGAGAGAAAAGGAGTGACGAAAAACTGAATGAGAAGAAAAGCGATAGAGGTTTAAGAAACGAAAGCTTTAACTTTCGGTCCCACTATTTAAATGCGAAAATGATTTAATTGTATTGTTTACCAGATTTGACTTCCATTGTCTATTGTTGTGGATTGTCCCTCACTGTCTTCGCCTTCCCGTTATTTTCGTTCGTTGTTTATTATTTTTTCTTATTCTTGTTTTTATTATTTTTCGTTATTATTCCCTTTCCCCCTCCCCGTAGAGCCACGTAGTGCGGAAGGACATTGGTCCAACCGTGGTCGTCGAAGCCACTCGGGCTCGGGTGCATTTTGCACTTGGGGCCCTTCGACCCCGTCGTGGAGCTTGGCTCTGCCATGTGGGTCACAACACGCTGGAGAGACTAGGTGCTCTCCAGGCAATTTAGGCTGTGGGTAGCCGCGAGGGGGAGGAAAGAGGTAATCAAAGAAAATCGTTTTATTTCTTGTTAAATTCATTTGCAACTTTATTTAAGACTACGTTACGAGGTCTTGGGCGAAGCCAGGGGAGGAGTAACGTTTGAGAATCATACTAGACTTTTGAGGCTTATGAAATTTAGTTTAGGCAAATTTAAATATCTTGAAGTCAGGGTGGCAAGGAGTGGTCCTTGACAATCCGTGTTCGTTCGAAATTGTTGTGGTAGGTTTACTTGATAGGACAGAGACTCGAGTAGAAAGCAAAAACAAAATTGAATTCCTTGTTTCTTATTTGTTTTGTTATTCAATGTATTCAGTTTGCGTAAATATATACGATACATTAGTTTAGAGCGACTTGCATCCTTTCTACATGTTCAGGCCTCAGTCAGTGAATAATAAAAGTATTAAAAATTAAAATATAAAGAATTTGATTGACTAGACGTTCATGTTTGCCAGGATAGATTTATCGGAATGTCTATTTACACTCACGAAATGCCTCCCACCGCGCGTACTCCGTGATGCTCCTGTCGCGGTTAGGTTAACGGATAGTATCCGGCGCGGTCCCCCGCAGGGGGTACGGGAGGCAGGGTGGGGGTTGTTCCATACGTGGATATAGACTCAGCCTAGATTTATAAAGCGGAAATATGGCGAATTAAATGTACTTTAATTGTTTCTCTATTTTAATCCGTTCCTAAATATGGGGGAGAATATCGACGAGTTCTGTGGGAAACGGAAAGACAGACAATAGATTTGTGCGCCGATTGTAGCAGACGTCATCATTGGCGATAAGACGTCCGAAAGTTATAATTTCCCATGAACAATCAAATCATATTTATCATAGTATCTACGCGATGAAGTAACTGAAGTATCTAAATTTACTTGTCCCCAGAACTATTTTGACTTTACGAACACATGTATATAAAAGCTTAACATCATTTACAACCCCGTAAAAATCTTTGGATGTCATGATGGAAGTGGTGTCACGGCGACCACTATAAAATATCGCGATTTTATTATCGCACATCCGAAGTATGGATGTCGACACATGAAGTTTAGATCTATTTACAAACGTATTTCTCCGAGAAGTTCATACGAATCATGAATAGTCTTTTGAATTCGGGTGTAGCTAGTTTCCTACATAAATGGGCATTTGAAATATTAGTCGATATTGAGAACGGATTTCAAAATATAGTATCAGGAATTACGTTGACGGGAGATGGGTTTGTGCGCCCGACTCCAACAGTAAAAAGCGCGACTTTCAGCTGGGGGAAAAAAAGGGAACTAACTTGATGAGATTAATGTTCCGAATTATACAAAAGTGTCGAATAGTCCATGTTGCATTTTATGATTTTACATGTTTGTATTATCGGCCTTGCTCTGAAGAAAAGAAAAAGGGACACTGTAAAAGTGGAAAGGAACTAGACGGACAGAGTGAATTGCTTACTTAACCCTTCTCTCCCACATGGGCCACACTGCGCGGGAGGATGCGAATCCGACCGTGGCCTACGCCGACCAGGCCCGAGTGCATTTGCATTCGGGGCCCTTCGACCCCACCGTGGAGCTTGGCTTTGACATGTGGGTCACCATAGTTCGGGGAACCAGGTTCCTCCGAGACAAAATCCGTGGACAGACATGAGGGAGAGAAGTGGGTAGCCAAAAAGGCTCGTAACTATAATATACGGTGATGTATTGGTTAAGCTGAGGATGTAATCGCGAGAGTCGGCCAAGACAGCGCAAGGACGATAATACCGAGATGGATGATAAATAAAACGAATAAGATCAAAAATAATTTGAAGGCAAATCATTCATAACAAAACTAGAGTATTAGAGTAAGATGGACATATAGTGCCCGTATGTGGGCAACAATAGTTTCTCGTCATGAAAAATAACGCGAAAATAAGTAACTGGCGAGTTTAGAATTGATTTTTTTTTATGTGTCGACACCGTCTTTGGAAATTTTTTCGAGATATCGACTTTAGAACGTGGTTGTTTATATTGTGGAGTAATTGTGGCGGACGGTTCAGGCTACACTTTGGCGCGATCCGGAATAAATGTTAAAAATTTAAATTATTTTAAATTTGTGGGGGAGAATGTTCCGGATCGCCACGCGACGAAACTCCTAATAATCGTTTAGGTCGAGTGGGATAATATCATAATAAAATTCCTGTAGAATTAGGAGGAAAATATGAATTAACTTCTTTGCAATTAGTTTGTTTTGGGGCGTGGTTGTTGTTTTCCGAAGTCCTGCCTCTAGTAAACAAATAATCCGAACCCGAATAAGCAGGCCTGTGGAAGGCACCTTCAGTCAGTTGATCGTGGGGTTCCGAGACGTTCGGACCAGTTTTACCATTATAGTTCGGGTATATCAGAGACAGAACCTTGTGGTGCGTTGGTTGTGACTTCCCGGGTCGCTTCGCGGTCTCATCGGTGGGTGAGTAATATTTGTTACATTGTATATTATATTATTTATTTATATTTTGTATAAAAGTGACATATTTGTTGGCGAGATATGTCTGGGGCAGGGTCCGCTCATAAGCCCCACTGAAGAGTCCGTGAGCGGACCCGGGACGAAACATCAGCCAACCTGTTTATTTATATTTTTCTAATATTTGCATGTGACCTAGAATGACGTGGTAGGAAAATACGTTATTGTTTATCGAAATATATATTCGACCCCTATAACCGCGCGACAACCCCCTTCCCTGTACGTAACAATATGTGAATAAATGTCGCACTATGATGAATTAATTTGTTCTTACCTCTGGAAACAATTATTAAATATATACATTTAAAAATGCTAAATAATCGTATTTTGAAACATTTAACTTTAAAGTACGAAATTGCAGAAACCCCTTGAATGATTAGGAAAAAAAAACAAGTCCATTTTGGAAGATAAAACGATTTTTAATTTTCCAATGTTTTATTTTGAATCATATCTATAATAGCTTTGAAAATATGTAAACCGAAAATATTTCAATGCGGTTGAAAAGTAACGATAATTTTGTAAAAAATAGCTTAAAAAGGTTGTCCATAATTTTCGTTTTGACTTGAACTGATGGTAGGATAAATTAATATATGACTATATTGCAACGTATATATGTTAAATATGTTATTATTTTTGCTTCAAATTATATGCTGCAATACAAACGTTATAATGGCATATTCAATTAAAACATTATATTATTTCTGATTACCAATAAATTGCTGATGAAATTATTTGGAGAATACTGGGGGTGATTGAAAAATAACTTGAAGGCAACCATTAATGATGCTTAAATGTTTGAAAATATGAAAGTTCGACAAGTGCAACATTATGCATTTGCGTTAAGATAATATAGATCAATGTGCACATTGCATAAACATTATATGTCAATCGATTAATTTTATCACATAACGTCTACACGATACACTTATCGCATCACGTTTCATTAACTCTTATACTTCGAATTCGAACATTTAGTGTTTACAGCAGGTATTTATACTTTAAGAAGTCGAACTGTTGTCTTTATTACTTTTTGGTACGTGCTTTGTTGGCAAAGCATCCGTAGCCGTTGAACTTCCTGTTCGACATACCAAATTCGACCTCGCTTTATTAAGACTTATGCGATTTCGAAGCTCGAATATTGATGCTGCACAAAAAGCAAGAAAAGCACGCGCAAAGCTGTAAAATAGAAATAGAAATCTAATTCTCACTCCGAATTATATTTTATAATTTGGATAAAAGAATATGGTGAAATTACTCCATTTCCAAGAAATTTCCCTACATCATCTCGTGAAAATATTATATGCAGCAATTCTGAAATCTTTAAATGACACTGAGAGAACGGTGTAGTTCTGAGGTTCAGAAGTATAGCTAAGATAACTATACTACGAGGGTTGTGAAGAAAACTAGCTTTATTTCTGATCCTCATAACTATATTGTTCTATCTGTGCAGAATTCTATTATTAAGTTCGAAAAATTAACGAAATTATGGCTAATGAGAAGTGATGTAAATACAAATGTGAAATCATCGGAAACATAAAGAAATATCATATTTTTCACATATTAACCCTAAATGTGATGCCCAAATATACAAATAATTAATATATGACGATGACATAAGCAGAGTTGTGCACGTGTCATATAATATTACATTAATGACGCTTTTTACGTTTGATATATACTAAGCAAACAAATTTTTATTCGTCAATAGTAATTATAAATTAAGATCTAATGAGAGTAAAATCCAACTTAAAATTTAAATTATTATTTATGTACTGCCGACAACCCTCACATTAATTTCGTCCATTTCAACGTGACTTACAACAGCCGTACCCGAAGAGCAATATAAGAAAGAGAGTAAACTTTGTGAAAGGAAAAGAAAAGTTCAAAAAGAAATATTCATACATAGAGAAAAGTCGGTTACGCACAATAGCAAATTTTAACGTCGAATTTGTAAATTTGACATCAAAGGCTTGTACGAATAGGCTGGCTAACGACTATATCTTATGTATTTTATTGCTTGGATAAATTTTCATTGTTTCGGTAAAGGCTATGGCAACAGAAGATGAAATTACTGTGGATTTACAGTATAATTTTTTAAATCATATTCATTCTTAATAAGTATACAATTATGACCCGAAGATAGTGTTTGTTATTAATAATTACTTGATTCGCTTACGTTATGCTGCGCCAAAGTTTGTGGGCCTCGATGACACACTGAGGACAATGACCATTAACTTTGATTTCAGTACAATTTGCCTGCGCTACAATTTAATGCTATAGAAGTACACATTATACGGTGACCCTAAATTACGTAACACTAATATTGATTAGCAATTAAATTAGTGTATAATTGAAATAACGTTATCAGACCCCGCCCCCTCTGTCGAGCATTACGTAGTTTAATAGCGGGAAAAAATTAGTAAAAAAATATGTTGAGTAAAGCATCTTTGTTCCAATTATGAATTTAACTTTGGTACTATTTGCCCTAACTATATTATTTTCCTAATTTAATACGTAGCTAGTACGAATTAATACATCCAGTTTTTTGCATCCACATAAGCTTTAAACCATTCTCATGTTATCTGAAGTTGACCTGTCTCTATATAACTTGTGTAATTTCCTCGTAAATTTAGTTACGATACTTTTTATGTACACTGATGTAAACATGAAATGTTTATTTAATTATCCCGAGCGGAAATTCACGAGCGCCTGACCAGACTCCAGTAAGGCGTTCCTGATTAGATACTGCTGACTGTACTCAGATCAGGACATGATCAGGTCTCAAGGTAAGTTATCTTGATCAGGTTCGCCTGAATATGACCTGGTTAAACCCTGATTACGTTAAAATAAAGTATAACTGATATAGGGAAGCCTGTGAATTGATAAGGCTTGCCTTATTTTCAATTTACGGGAATCGCTAACTGCTTTAGAAATTTCAAATCAGGGGCAGATAAGGGGCCTGCTCAGAGCCTGATAAGTACGCCAGAATTTTTTAACTTCTAAATTTTATGTAATTCGTTCATCATTTTAACAACAATTTGATAAGATTTCATTATATATACATATACGCTACACAATTGTGAGAAATGGTTAAAGAAAAATGTACTTTTACTCCAGCAGCGGATGTTTTGTAGTATTATCAATGACTATGCGTGTATTTCAGCAAAAACGGACCAAACATATTTAGTTCAAGACCTGTCCGATTTTCTTTTAAAGAAAACAGGATGTTCATATACGATGCATCATTAACGCATGAAATGAGCCGTACCTCATATAAGTCCAAAATATTTGGAATTTTTTAAATATTCGACATCTTCAGGTAAAATATAGGGTTCTCTACTTACCGCTCTCTCTCTCTCTCTCTTAGCCACCCGCCACATGAACGAATATAAATATTAGCAGGAAAATTGGAGCAATTAAACATCTTTATTTACTGAAAACCTTCGAAACATGCCAGGAGTTTTTACGCCCCATTATAACAATCTTCTCCTGATTTACTGAAAAGGGGAATTCACAAATAACGGAAACGCAAATTGCATTCGATATTTATGTAAAATTCCACGGTGATGAATCGCCATCAGGTCGTTCCGACAAGAAAGCACTCCGAAAAGTAAACGACGCGTGTAGAAAATGATTCCAACTGCGCCCTCGTTTCACAGCGATTTTAAAAATCGGTAATCCAACACTGGCTGTACGGTGCCTCGTTATCCCGCCGCGCGCATCCGAGGAGAAAATGACGGACCCTCGGGAAGCAGGTTAAAAGTCAAAAACGAAACTTAAATAACACGCGGCCTCCGAAATACATACACTTCGGCACACGTCAAGCGGTACCGGTTTTCATAAATCTCGTGCGTTGACTTCCCGGTCAATTTGAAATAAACGAGCTTCTTATTAGTTGTTCCCGCTGTCCACGGGGCTTTTGAGTTTTTTTAGTTCGTGGGCTACAACAGCGGATAGAGTCGCAGACGCGTGTTGGAAACGTGTTAAACACAACTTTGTTTTTCCTGCGTATTTACGACGCGGATGTACGTGTAAAAAAACTTACTCTATCTGACAGATTTATTTGACACAGGTTGCGTGAAGAAACCTGATACTGTAATCAATTCATGATAACCTTAGCTTAGAAAATATTGTAACTATTTGTTCTTGTCAATATTTTTCTAAGAGAAAGTCAGCCATTTTTTTTAATCAAAACAAATATTAATGTAGTTGCTGAATTACAAACAAGTTCTACACTACATACATGGGGTGTTGTGTAGTATGATGTAAAAACATAACTAGAAATGAAAGTAAATAGAATATGAACCCGTCACGCAAGTTCGAAACTTCCTTAATGTTTTTGTTTCAAGAACCAGTGAAAATCTACGCTAATAATAGTTGAATTCTTAGTAAGAACAATTTTAACTAAATTCCAAAAACAAACATCAAATGCAGTCGATCTTCCATTATCATTCTCATAACTCATACAAACCGGCGAGAGCAGAAGTACAGCTTTCGTGTAATATAGTCTGTTCTTTTTGTTATGACGTATCCGATAATCTTTATAGGAAGACATTTAAGGTAAAGTTAATTTAATTCAAGAAGCATCTCGACCTTTTTGGTCAAAATTACAGTATCTTCGTCTTAACTTCAAATATTGCTGTATTGACGGGTGCGGGTCGAAAAATCGACAAATCAAAAAGCCGACAGGTCAATAAACCGATACTCATAAAGCCGGCCGTCAAAAAACTGACAGTCAAAAAGTCGACACTTAAAAAAATGCACACATCGTCAGGATGGCAGTAATTTTTTGAACTGTCGGTTTTTTGACTGTCGGCTTTTTGACTGTCGGCTTTTCGATTGTCGGTTTTTTGCTGTGGGTTTTTCGACATGATGGTTTTTTGATTTGTCGATTTTTCGACCCGCACCATTGTCATCTAAGCTTACCCAGTCATGAAGACATGTTTATTGCACGATTTGGTAATATGAAACTGATGTATAAATCTGAACATATAACAATTTTAAAGTATTTCAGGGTCTATAATACATTCCGCCTGCATTATAAACTTTAAAGTCTATGTAAGTTACCACACTCTAAATTCTCTATAAGTGAAAATTACTTCATTACTGCGACATTCGCCTTAAATGAGTAGGAGTTGGGTAATCCTTCCAAAGTCTTTGATTTTATTTCAAATATGTAAACTAAATCTGTACTGTACAGTGATATATCTTGCCCACAATAATTCGTTAATACTTTCATATCTTCAATCGATTTGCATAACTACAACCCCATTTTTATGTTCTATACTGATAATTTTATTTTATGCTTATACCTCATCCTTTATTTTGTGTAAAATAGAATAAACTTTTTGTTCCAAACAAATCCTTGTTGAAACCTCCTAATATTAAAATATTGCAATTAGAACAAAAATGAACGTATAGGCCCCGAGTAAAAAAAATACTGATCAAATTTTATAAAATTTTGATCAAAGTAGAGCAATCAGATTGATGAAAAACAGATCAAATTCGATCCATTTTTTGAGACTATTACGGATCTACTTTGATCCATTCCGTATCAACTTCGATCAATTGTTTAACAACTTCGATCAATTTTTTATCAATTTTGATGATTTTTTTATCAACTTTGATCAATTTTTTATTTGACACTAAAAAAATTTCAATCAAATTGGATTAAATTTTGATCAAAATAGATCAAATTCGATCTCTTTTTTAGACTATTTCAGATCTATTTAGATCAATATTGGCTCGGTTTCCGATACAAATCTGATCAAATGCTATCTGTTTCAGTACATTTGTGTCTAATTTTATTTACATAAATTTCCATGCGATAATGATAAGAGATCATTAAAAAGAAATAGATCGCATGTTGATCTGTCTAGACTGACTGTGTTTCAAAAGAAGAAAATCAATATTTTTTCTTATTTCGTAGAGTACATAAGACCTGGTTTAATCAACTTTAATCTTCTTGGATAAACGTCGACCAATTTTTTTTTAACGTGCGTTTATGGCTTATTGAAGTAGGATGCAAACGCAAAATAAATATTAAACTACGATATGACCACAGTGTAAAATACTGTATTATAAAAGAAATTTATTAAATTTTAATCAAAGTAAATCGCATAACGTGAGAAAGAGATCATCTTGGATCTGCTTTAATTTATTACTGCAGATTACGTAAAATTTAACAATTACGAAAAACATAAATATTTGTGGGTTTAAGAACCGATATTCTTTTTCTGTTTTTTTTTGTTATTTTCACGTTGATATTCTTCACTTTTTCTTTTCTGTGCTTGTCCTGATTGATCAGAATTAACATCTGTTCCTGCTAAAAAATCTTGTTCCGAATTTTCTTTTTCTTTTAATATGCTAGCTTTAACATTTTACGTCTTATTTTTCGTCTGCGATCTACGAAGATAGCACAATGCAGAAACTTTTCTTGTATCATCAGCATCAGTTATGCGAAGACTTTTCGACACATTTCGGTTAACGAAACCTATAAATTAATGAAATAAGCCCAAAGTGGTTATGTTATGACTTTAAATCTAACATCTATATTAGTTAAAAAATGTATTATTATTATAATATAAACATGACATGAATAATGAAGTGAAATAATCATGAAAGCGTTGGAATAGTTTTATCTATTTTTGTTAAGCAGCTACTGACTCACAAAAACACATTCGTAAATTTACTACAATATTTCTAAAATATTTAAAAACATCTAGAAAATATTCTTGAGTTTTTATGGAGACAATATCTGTTCTATTCTTTGAGGTACTCTTAAGATGATCAATTCCATCAAATAATGAAATATATTAATAAATAATATAAGTATTGTAAGAAACTTTTTGAAAATATTTCTGTTCTGAATAAAATTTAATTTATATATCTACCCTAAAAACTAATGTCGTTATCCGCAGGTAAATATTTACGTTACTTTACAATTTTACAAGTACGTACAGAGAAGCACAGTAATTGATTCAAACAACCAATTGCGTTAATAAAGCGAAACACTTAATAATTAATATAATTGTATTAAATAGGATTTAGAATACAAAACTTATAAAGAATAGGACATCTTACTAACAATAATAAAAGATCGGAGATGTCCTCGCGGTCCTATAGACAGAATAGTAAAAATGTCTATACAATAATTTTTGTCAGTACGCATATGATATTAAAAATGCTTTGTATGAAACGATTGTATGAAAGTTTTGGAGTATAAATACATCTCTTAATGGTGATTAGTAACGTGGTTGCTAAAATATGTTGGTTTTAAAAATGCGCGATTTTTTGTATAGTTGCTGACGAAACTTCATAAATTTCATTGTGTCAAGAATTTTATTCCGATTTTTTGGTATCGATTTTCAAATTTGTAAATTCTGCTGATAAAAGTTTGTGACGGTCCAAAAATTGTCGCTAATGACCAGCAGTTATTAGTTTTGAAGTCGGATTTCGGTAGATTTATATTTTATTTTTAAGGGAAGGTTCCATATTTCCATGTGCCTCCATTTGTCGATATCTTCGTCGGGTCAGGTAGTTGAAATTTCAATCCAGGTGGCAAAATCGTTTTGCGGATTTTTACACCAGACGATGGTGATTTGGCTCTGTTCCGAATTTGCGTATCTCTCCGTCTGGAAAATTTTAAATACCAGATATAATTATTAAAAGAAATAATATAAAATATTTTTAATTTTCAGATAATAGAATATATAGTTGAAATTGATTCGGTTTAAAATTGCCTGAAATGTAGAACTTTTCAGATATAAATGGGTCAAATTATGGAACGTTTTGTACTTGCATAATTCCATTTTTTGGTTTATGTTGAATCCAATCAGGTCCAAATAATGATGCGATGAAAGAGCTTAAGTTATATTTGATCCTATTCTGATCGACATCTGATCCATATCGAAATGGGGTGTATATAAGGACACCAGATCAAACATATATCTGAAAGAGACCTTATTTCAGTGTAACTTTGATCTATTTCCCATTAATTGTCGAAAAATTCCACATCCCCAAATATTTGAAAAACGTATCTTCTTTTGTTCATTTTTCGATTCATAAGGTTTTATCCAATTTGATCAAATTGGGATAATTTATTTTTTACACGGGTCTTTACGATAATCATATAATAATGTTTGCAGCATCCGCGTCTGGCTTTTTCTGACCGGTGAAAAAAAATGGAAATCGAATGTTGCGAAATTCCACCTAATTGGTTAACATAAATCCTGTTTATTATCAGGGGTTTTGATTAATCTGCCTAAGATCCGAAACAGTTCGTCGACTTTAAATTGTATTAAAATACTACTTCAAAACTATCTGCTGTGTATAGTTAAAATCGGTCCAATAAAAATGATCAGTAACATCTTCTCTCATAATCAAGTGAAAATAATTCAAGGAGCATCCGTGCATGGTGGAGCTTGGCAATATGTAAATATCAACAACCCGGTTCGTTTTTCACAATGACGTGTAACTTTGGTAGTATTATACGTATATACATTGTGGTCTTTTGAAATATACCGCGCAATATAACCGAAAGTCTTACAATTTCTCCGAGTACCCGAGACCTCACAGGAAGCAAACGAATTTGTAATTGCGGGACGATCTATAGCTCGAGTTGATAAAAGAGCCCTTCGGACTGCGTAATACCTTCCAGTCCTCCCTTTCAAATGTCGTTTTGTGTTTTATGAAATCGGAATACCGATGGTACTTCAACGTCGTCGCACGATCGCTATCATGGCATAAAAAGCGAACGATGTAAACTTATTGCACTCCACTCAGACGTATATTAAATTAAAACGATTCGCAAGTTAAAAATCTATTTACTCGTCGCATAAACGAGACTTCTACCGTTTTTACATTGCCTACACTTTATGCTAATTAAAATAAGGCCTTTATGTACTTCTGGAATTTGTCCACAGTTTATAGATTAACTGTTCGGCGTTAATGCCGAGTGTAAATTGTGGAATTAGTTGTCGATTGAAATTTAATTCGCTCGTATATCACTATAACGAACTCGTAATTTGCGTAATGCGTATTTCTGCATAAAAGTAAATGGCGATAAAACACTCTGTATTTTATTCGACATCTTGTTTCGTAGACGAAGTTTGAAACAAGTTTCTTTAAAATAATCTAGATAAAAGAGGCTTGCCATTTTTTAACGATAAACGGGAACGGCCGTTTCGTCGGATGCTCATTTATAAATCGAGAAAGTTGCCGACGACGTCGCGACCGAGGAGCTTTTTCTCGCGACGTGTCGGCGAAAGGTCAAACACGACATATAATATCCATAAACCGTTCCGGGTACACACGTCGTTACATATCAGCGCAGAAATCCCATCGTTGGGACCGTAGTGTCGCTAGTCGGGGCCTTTTTTATAGTCCCGTGCTCCATACGGCGGATTCGCGTGGAAAGAGCCGTGTTGGAGCACAGTCGCGGATTTACAAAACGACGAGTCGTCGCAACGATGACAATTTTTTAACAGAACCAAGTCGTTAATTAATGTACGCCTACGTATCTTTCAACTCGTACCTTGGCGAGAGTTACCTCCCGCACGAGGCATCCTTCGATATGACTACGTTACTCCCCGACTGTCGTTAATCGAGTTAAGAACGAACAAAATTTAAATTAACTACGTCCCTGGTGACGCGCGCCGAAGTGTACGCAGTTTTTTATGCGACTATTAGCCAAGGAATTATGCGCCATTAATATCCGGAAAGTTTTTTGGAGCGACCGACTCGTAATCCCAGAGTTTGCCTATAATCCCGAAGGCATTCGGCCGCCGGTGTATTGGAGTAGACGTTTCGCAGAGGCCCCTATATTTTTCACGCAAGGAACTGCGGAATATGTAATTTACAATCGTAAAAATTCTTTTTTTATAACTTTCCTAATTAACAGAGCTGTCCGCGAGCAACTAAAACTTGCGAATACCTTTCGCCGAAGACAGCGTTGCGCGTCGTAGGAGGAATTAAGGGAATTATTAATTAGTACTTTCTAATTTTTATAGCTGCGTTATATTAAAAAAGGAACTGATAATTAAAGACCATAAAATTCGATCATATATTCCAATTATACAAATATTTTAAATTTTTAGGTAATATATTTTATTTCGGTAATATGAATTATAAATTATATTTAAATTAGTATTTGGTATCTCGATCCGGCGTTACGAGAATATTTATATTTAATACGCGAGATATATTCCTGTTATTACGCCTTAAATGGCAAAATTTCTTCTGTAGAATTTTATGTCATGCTTTTCCATATATACACGTCGGGATGCTGTTACTTTCTTTTAAATATCATAATATTAATAGTAACCATAAAGCCTACTGATATAAAAAAACCAAATAATAAAATTTCTAAAATAGAATAAATTATTATATTTTTAAGATTGCATTGTTATTTTTTATATAAATTGTTTTCGCATATTACGTATTTGATTGTTGTATAATTCCAAATTGTCTATTGCACCTTCATACATTGTCCTGCGACAAAATGTTAATTAATTGTATAAGGGAATTTTATGTCCGTTTATAATACCACAAAACAAAACTTATGTTATGTGTAAAGAAACGCAACTCGCTTTTTCTTAGAGATTTTGGGCCGCTGAGTCTGAATTCGAGCACATCATTCCCCCATTGCGTCTGACATTTTTATTCTCAGAAAAAAACTATTTATTGCACTATAATCCTCAGATTTAAAAACTTCAGACGCATACAACCAATTCTGTCCCCAAATTCAGATTCAGCGGCCCAAAATCTATAAGAGAAACCTAGGTTGTTCCATTTTACAGCTTAACATTTTTTTCTTGCAGTCAATGTGTAAATGTTTTAAACATTTAACATGTAAACCATTTAAAACTCAAACGTATAGGACCAATTCTATGCCCGTATCCGGATTCAGCGGCCCAAAATCTATAAGATAAACCCAGTTGGGTTTCTTGCACATGACATAAGTTTTTTTTGTGGTCCGGTGTAATTTAATAAATAAAGAAATCGAAGTTGTAACGTGTGTTACATCTATGATACAAAAAGTTAATATGGTATCACGTATCGTATTAGCAAAATTAAGGAATATCAAATCTTGAAAAATAATAGTTTATGCCTATTAATGTGCAAGTTCATGTTTATAAAGCAATTTTATTTTTGCTGATATGACACTGCAAATCTACCTTTAAAAAAAAGAGATTTTTGACATGTGCATATCTAAGGTATTTCATTCGTCTAAATATTACACAAACTCTGTGAAGTAGTTTCAAACTAAGTGTAACACTGTGTCACGGTACTTTTTTAATTGGCTATATTACTCTTATATTTTATGTTTTTATTATATATGTGTATTATTTATGGTTCGCAATTTAACAAAGTATCGTTAACGTTTTTAAATATCATCTAAGCAATGGTTTATAATAAACTCAAAATACCCAAATGTTAATATTACAAATAAAGGCAATATCTAGTACATTTACAATTTTCGGTAATATTTACATAACATTTTCACAATTTGATTGTATTGGAATAACTGCGGCTACGTATTTTATTTATTAATCTTTTTAAACGATGTACTTTATAATTAATATAATTAATGGTGTTATACGATCCATAAACAATTTTGTGCAACAATTTTGTCCGCTTATTCCTCCTAATTGTTCTGCAATATAAAATATCATTTCTGGAACAAATAAATCTAGTTAGTAGAGGGAAACCTTGATCTTTTTTATTATCTATGTAAGTATTTAGCAATTTTCTAAACACGAATGAATTAATTCATATAATTATGCGAATAGTAGGCAATAATCATCACCATTGTCTACCTGATTATTATGTCCTTCAAAAAAATTTTGTTTATTTTTCTATTGTTGAAACTGTTTACATTCTTCATTAATTATTATATGTACTGATAGCGTGAAGTGTTTTTAATGATCTATACGAGTTCGTATTAATTTAATATTGAAAACAGATTACAATGTACTTGATTATTTGAATGATATAGGATTTTTTTTTAATGATGAGAGTTAAATCTGTCATCTCATCCGAATGCACGTCTAATTCTGTGGTTTTACCACAAACCCCGCAAGTGATTAGTAAAGCGTATAATAAATATCAATAATAAGATTTAGTTTGTTATTATTAGTCGTCAACACTGCAAGTCACGAAAATGAGACGAGTAGCAGGTGAGTTCAGACTATTTTAATATTTAGAATTACATGGCTTTATCTACTCCAATAATATCCAAGCACATCTCAGTGTCCCAATAACCCTTCCTTTCACCTTACGGAAAATATAAATCCGGCATATATATTGACCATCCGTTTTTCCATGTAACTCTGAATAAACAGTGCTTAGCATTGAACATTAAATTTGATTTAAGTCTGGTGTTAAATAATCTAATTTTAGGTGCATGGATATATATATGAGGCATATGCCTTTTTATACACAGAATGTAGTGGAACTGGAAGCGAGTTGAGTTTATGACTGCGCTTTACGACGAAGAGTGCCCTTTATTGTAGAAATAAACTTAAGATCCGCTCAAAACTCCCAGAACTTATTTCAACTTCAAAGTCTTTTCTTAAGGAAGAATAATAATCAACGACATTCTGGAAATTGTGTCGACACCTCAAACTTGTGCAATTAAAACTTGTCCATTTTCAAATGCAATTGTTTATTCTGCGTTTATCGTGAAATATACAAATTTCGAAAGTTCTTTTTTATTTAAACCAACTTTATTTGTCAGAATATGAAATATTACCGATTATGTACCCCCAGAAGCTGCTTTCTTTTTAATTCTAAGCGTATTCGTTTAATTTTTGGGTATCATCATTTTCAGTCAGTGTCCCCCTTCGAGAAGTCTTGCAGGGGACAACATTCATCCCAATATTGCTTTTATAAGACCGAAAACTTAGTGGCCTGGAAACTTATTGTAGATCCAACCGACCCTTTTTGTGGGCGTAGTCGTTCATAAGCCTACTACGAGCCTGCGGTCCCGTCGTGGATCTCGAAACTTTTTCTCACGGGGTCGTAATTGGCTCGTCCGGAACGAGCAGCTGACCGCAACCTGCAGATGTAACGTCAAATTTCAATCATGCAGCATGACATATGACAGCGATTGTAATACTGTGCAGAAAATCGTAATTTTTCACACTAATGACCAGTGGCTATCTGTTCTTTCGGAGCATTGAACGTGCGAATGACACCCTTTCAACTACTGCTACAGGTAACGGTCACACCTTCTTACGTCGGTCTTTTCTTAGCTCGCGCACGTTCGCGGTGCTAATGATGACCCGTTTTGCATATCAAACGATTGACCAGACCCTCGCGTTTCCTTTCGGTACGTCTTTTATATCCTCAACTTGATGGGATTGCGCGCCCAAACTCATGAATGTTTTCATGGATATAAATATATGAATATCGTGCATCCTAATTTTTACGCGTGAAGTGTCATTTTTCAACAGAAAAAGAATTTGAATAACATATGTAATATTATCTTATTGTCCTCCAAAAATACATTTCTATTGTATTATATCTATTTACAGCCGTGTTGTATAAAACTGTTTTTAGATCTCTTTTCTTTCTTAAATTTATAAATAAATAATATTCATGAGTTATCAATAATATAATAATCATATTGTACTTCAAAAGTCTATAATTAAGTTTCCTGTGAGCTGTAGGACATAATTAGTTAGAGCAACGTTTTCCGTAGTACAGCCAAACCTGCTGCAGCAAACATAATACATAATAAGTACGAAAGTCGTTGGTGTAACTTCTTTAAGACTCTGCGCAACTACTAATTAGTAAGTACAACTTTCAAGGTAGTTACATTAACTTCCGAAGTTTATAATGTACGTCTGCATTACTGAAATGGTTTTGTTAACTAAATAATTTTCTCTTTGTACTCTACTTTAACATAATCATTAAAACTTATTGTCATCTATTCATAGGCGTATAATATACTTTGGAAACCACACTTCGACTAAGTCCATGAAATTAAGGGAATATGTGACTGGGGATTTTTGATTGAGAAACTTTTCATTCGCCTCGCCTTTCTCAATCACTTGTTGGCTGTTTCGTTCTCTAACCTGTAGAGTGCATTCGAATGTTGTTAGGGCATCATTATTCGAGTTCCGTCACGCGTTTCAAGATTCAAATTTCGGTCGCCCAGCAAAACATGTCGAATCATCTATTCGGACAATGGGGTGCGTACGAATCCCTACGCGAACGTTCTCCTTATTCCGTATTGTCGAACAAACCTATGTATTTTACCTGACAATAGCCAGTTTACAGTGCAGTGGAGAAAGCCGCGCCGACCTTTCGATTTCCATGGAACAGGTTTTTGATCTAGCATCGTACGTCAATACTCTCATATTTTGAAAATATTTTCAAAACCATTCAGCAAAAGCCGCTATTGCTGTACCTCGGTTAAGCCCATCAAGTCCCACCGATTTCTTTGAAGTCGACTTTAACGCCGGTGGTCGTCTGGCCAATCCTCGCGTTTCAATCGATTTATTGCTTACTAGATGACGATAAAAGGGGTTTCTTCCAATTAACGTGCATTTGAAGACATTTAAGAATATATAAATATACTTCATGAATAGACGGTAATTTTGCAGATTATTCAGGTCGTGAATCAAATACACAGTATTTTAAATATTTATTGACGAAGTTGTTGCTAATGAATGTTTCCTTGTTTATGAAAAAAAAACTTTTTTAACCTTCATAAAAATAATATAATATGAAAAATATTTCATAATATACGGTCTCAACATCAAAACAAATCGATCAAAAATAAAAATATGCATAATTTATGAGTAATAGGGCAACTACTCTAACTTAGTAAATAGGAATTTGAATTTAATTTTGAAGTTAATTTAAGAATAAATAATTGAAAAATTTAAAAGAAAGTATAGTTATAACAAACATTTATCGACTTCAAACCGGAGTTGAAATTACTTAGAAATCACGGAGATCACATACTTTTTTTATTGTATTTGTTAAGGCCATTGATTACAATTTATATTTATTACGACATTGCACTAATTTCCTATTCTTAAACAATTACATTATGCAGGTGATTTTCGATTGATTACGCACGTCGTTACAAAAAGTAAAGCATGTTACTAAAACTTACCATGCCGAATGAATTATTATTATCCAAACATAATCCTGATGTGACAAATAATTACATAAATCAATAGATCTCTATGTACATTAATATTTACTAGTAATCGTTGCACACGCTCAATATTGGTAGCGATTTATTAATAAATATTAGCAATTAGACCTTCGCAATGAATTATGTTATTAAGAAAGAGTGTTGTATATAAATAAATAAAAATAAATGTTAATAAATGTATACATTGTACAATTCTTTTGAGTATCGACCAATTAAAATTTAATTTAAAGTATTGGTATAATTTTGGTCAGTTTTAAACAAAACAAAATTTGAAGGATAATAATACGTGAAAAAAGGAATGTAATAAAATAAAATTGACAATAAAAGAAAATGTTTAAATAAATAATAAAATGGCGTTTCGACCCTGATTCGGGTCCTCTTCGGAAAAGTGTGAAAACCGGTGGAAATTGGAATCTTTTTTTCCAGTTTTTTCCCTTTGCGAGAATTATTGTATTATTGTAGTGAAAATCGTGACCCGTTTCGATGTGTTGTTAAACCGGCATATTGTTCACTTTTTTTGGCAAAAATATTGTTTTTGTGTTCATTTAGCCTGTTCTCAAGGGTTCTGTAGGTCTGTCCTATATACGATTTATTATAATGTAAAAGTATGGTATTTTGTAGACGACTCCACTTTGTTTATCAAAAGGTAATACATCTTTTGCTGGTTTAATTTCAGCGATGTTTTAAAAGGTGTTGCAACTACTTTTGACTTTTGAGTTTTGAAAATTTTTGTTAAATCTTCAGTAAGCCCATTTGTATTTATAAGGTAAACTTACTGTTTTATTAAGTACGTTACTGTTGTTCGTTACGTTAATATTATTTGAACGTAGATGTTGTAGCCGTTTTTGTATTCACCGATTAATTAAGTTAATAAATGTATGCTTCAAATTAAATTTTAATTTTTATAAGATGTCGAATAATTGATGATTCATGAGTATACAACTGAAAAATTTGAGTCTAAATGTCCATTGTCAAATTTGTTTAAGAAATAAACATTTAAATCTAATAAAGCCAAAATATTCGAATTTAAGCACAGATAATAACTACAAAAAATAAACATAGTAATACTAAACGATATGATACATCAATCTTTTAATATTATGTCAATATTCCATTTAAACGTTACACGCTGATAAAGTAGCAATATATCCAAATACCAGTAATAACTTGGTGCATGATTGCGTAATTTTCCAGAAATATTTCTGCTTACTGAAAAAAAATTGTAACTCATACGTTTTCTTCTGTATTTATATAATTTACTTTCATTTCTGTAACTTTTGCGACACTGTAAAAAGAAATACTTAAATCAAGTAAGAAAATGTAATGAAAGTAAGGTGAAATGTAAATAAGACCACTTAGAAAAGGACAAACTTATGCACTATACATTGAATGATTTTAAGATGTAATCAATTTAAGTATTTGTTTTTACAGTGGACATGCTGTACTACAGTAATTAACAATTAACTTAACTAGCGGAAGGAGGGGAAACTACCTTACATCCCAAAGTATACTTTTCAACCGATTCAAGTGAACAAATAAACAACAAATTCAAATGTATAAATTAATGTTGTTTCGTTGCATCACAACTATTGACACACGTATCAGAAATCAAGTATTTTTAGCAATTTTGCAGACAAAATACGCCAGTTCTCACTTCCCACCCCTTTCTAAGATAGATATATTAAATTGAATCTAGCTTAATTATGAATTACTGGAGTTCCTAGAAGAATTTCAATACAACTTAGATGTTGTAATGTAAAAAAAAACAAACAAAAATTGGAAATAAAAATACGCAATTAGCGGATGTATTCTGATAACGGACAACTAAGTCAGTAGCAATAAATTTAATACTATATTTGCTTTACAGTACAACTAAAATACGTATTCAGAACTGTAAATATGTGATATATTATTTTAGGAAATACCCTTGAAAGCAGGTGAGAGTAAGAAATACTTTTGAAAGAAATTACCTGTGCGATTTAACTTGGCAATATAACAAACATTTGTAATAGTCTTTATTCAATATTATAAAGAATATTAACTTCTTATGCATATTCTATATTTGTGATTTTTTTTGCAGCATTGCGAGATCGATAGGAAACTGCAAGTAAAAGAGCGGAAAATCTATGAACTTCAGCTAGAAATGTTTTTGTTTTACCTCGAATCAATATCGTCTTCTCAAAACCTCAACATACAACCAAAAAATTAATCTTACTTTTGTTGATGAGATTTTAGAGTAAAAATGCATTGAAGCCATGATCAGGTCATGACCACTGCGCTACGGGCTTGATCAGGACCCTAATGAATGTTTGCTCGAGTTCAGTTGCTAGACGTATAATTGTCCCGAAACTATAGGCACAGGGATTTTCAGGATCTCTTTGCTCCGTAACAATCTTTTTGTAATGAATATTTCATAAATTATAAATAACAAGAGAATTTCTGATTACACTGTGAATTAGTATTATTTTGTGATTTTTATTTATTATAAAGATTTTAGAGATAAATCTCATGTAAATACTAATCAATTTTAATAAAATTTCACTCATTCCATCAAACTCCACGTAGTTTGAGTTGGGAAATCATTCATATGAAACTTGTATAATGAAATATAGATTATCCTACAGGCTTCGAATTTATGAAACTGCCAGACAGAGTTACAGGATAATACAATTTACATATTAAAAACCGGAACTTTATTAAACATCATAATTTTCCTGAATATAATAATCGATAGTGAGTAGTGCATTGTCAGGATTAAATTGAAAAAGTCAAGACGTGGAATTTAAATGTATTTTTTCTACACCAGAGATAGCGATCTACCCTAAGGAAATCGCGATTTCCTATCGGACGTTGCTTCCCCATCATAGAATACAAAACAAATTTTCTTAAGGAAACGATCGATAATCACGACAGCCTATCGAACCGGATAGCACATAAGAGGAGATTGAAAAAGCATATGGGGTAGAAAGAATACAACGAGATAACATTAAGTCCCGATTAAGCCATATACCAAACCCTCAACAAGCTGCCCGGATTTGATTTTTACAGTTTCCTACATAAAACGGATATGTAATTTTCGCCAGGGGTCTTTTTCTTATTTTCTGATGGCATTTGCGAAGGTCCTCTTCGCAGTATGGACGAACAAACTTGATGCTCGGACTATAAGGGCACGTTCCTTCCACAACAGGGTTCCTTCGAGCGATAGGCTCATAACAATTACAAGATTACAAGACACTAGCGGTCCTGAACAGTTTATAGCAGGGTCGTTACTTAGCGATCATTATAGCCGCGACTTCACGCGCCGCACGTACTTAAGGAAAATTACGAGCGATCCAATTTCCGGGGCGCGTCAAGCAAGAAATCGAGAAGCGAAAGGAGACTCTCGCTCTTCCCTCCCACTCTTTGTCTTACTGATTAAAACTTTTTTAGAACTTTTTCGCGGCTTTGTTCCGCTTGTAGAACTTGCAGGACCTGCGAGAGCACTAACTAAGAGCATTTCAATTTCGTTCTTGAAACTAAAAACGACCTTTCGCACTTTACCGTAATCGCATGTATTTTGTGTAATTGCCCCGTAATGAAACGGAGAAAACATCGAACGATATAAGGACCGACAGGATGAAGTTTGCCATCACGACGTCTATAGGGCTTCGATCCCTAGCATTATCGTAATGTTTCGTGACGGGAATTGGCAAGTATCGAACAAATTTTATGGGATTTTAATCCTCGGAGGAAATATGACAAATAATGGCAAATTCAAAATACCTTTGCTTTAAACACTAAAAGGTTGAGTTTATACAAAAATATCCCAAACAGAGTCGTTAAACGATGCTTTTTGACACGTTGTAATATTAAAAATTTCCTCTATTTTAAAAATTGCCATTAACATGAACTCTACCTTATTAACGTAAAATGAGATTCTTGCGAAGAAGAAAATATATTATTGATCAAAGAAAAGGATAATAACTGTAAGAATGTTGAGATATTACGGATGATCTTTCACTGAAAAAAAAATGTAATAATTTATTGATTAAATATACGGTTGCCAGTTACCCTGGTAGAAATTTGTCCATTTTTTCTTAGACTGGCTATTTCCCCTATGCCTTTAACATGGCAAATAAGAATCTTATACAAGAATTGTACAAAAAATGTTTTCATTTCTACCAGGGTACCAGTCAAGATTTAGTAATTTTAATTAAATTTTATTTGAATTGATTAAGTGTTGTTTGCACTGAATCATGGTCCAGTTGAAAGAACTAATATGCGTTTGAATTGTCTAAATATTTAAGTGCTAACCGATCACCGCATATATTTAAACAATATTACTAATTTTCTTTAAATGTCTAAATATTCCTGGGGTACATTACAAGTAGCTGAATTATAAAGTTAAGGAAAGACTCAATATAGCTGAAAATCGAAATAGTTATTTTCCATCATTTTTACAGTAGCTTCTTAATTGACGCACATCAAGAACTTGTTGTTGGAATACCGCGCATCACTTACATTAAAATATCCGAAACCTAATATTGTCCATGTAAAAATCCACATTTAAGTAAAATTGCGCAAAATTACTGTGTTCATGTTATCCCACGAGTAAAAATATAACAGTAGAAAAAAAGTAGTGATTAATTAAAGCATTGGATCATCAACATCAAGAAAAAATATCAAACTGTACCTTTACACTCGTAAAGTTATTTCACTTTCAAGACACGCGTTTTATAATAAAATTTTCAAATTAACACGGAAAAAAATGACAGGGGATTCACAGCTATACGAATATAGCCACGAATTTATAGCTGTGACAGCATGAAACTTGCCTATTTCCAACCCTTCAATATAGTAGCTGTTACTTTTCAAATATTGTTAGATATATTCTGGAATTCAGCAATAAAATATAGTTACATTTTGATTCGAACAAATTTTTGACACTTTGTAGGTTAAATTAAAATAGTTATATATTAAAATTCATCATTTTCCCCAAGCAGGAAGAAGGAGTTGAAATTAATCTGCCCGATAAAAAACTACTCTGTATTTCAAACTAGGTTTAATTATAGGTGACAATCTCGGCCTCCATTCAATGTTAGGGTTCGTTGAAAGTTTTGTAGCAAACTTCGCTTGTCGGTTTTGCAAAATGTGTAAATCTGATAGATATACATGCTCGATAGAAAATGAAACATTATTAAGGAATCGAGATAATTATGAAAATGATATTCTTATAGATAATGCTACCTTGACGGGGATTACAGAACCATGCGTATTTCACAAACTCCCAGATTTTTAGGTAACCGAAAACTGGTCTGTTGATATTATGCATGATCTCTTTGAAGGAGTGTGCGTTTTTGTCATGGTAGAAATTATAAATTATTTCATCAAAAAAGAATTATTTTCCATAGACGATTTAAATTCGAGAATAACTTGCTATGATTACGGGCCCATAGAAATTAGAAATATTCCACCTGAAATATCTTCTGATCGATTGGAAAAGGGCCACATCAAAATGTCTGCATTAGAAATGTGGACATTTGTACGTCATTTCGGACTACTAATTGGAGACTTCGTTCCTTTCAATTAGCCTGTTTGGCAATTCTTTATAGTTTTAAGAAATATAGTTTCCTTAGTATCAGCACATTCTATTCAGAAGAAGAGTTGCGAACTATTGAAAAGTTTAATTGAGTCTCATAATAGTTTATACACAAGTTTATTTAAAAAGAAATTGAAACCTAAAGCACACCATCTGAATCATTACCCTAGAGTAATGGCAGAATGTGGACCTTTAATACATCTATGGTGTATGAGGTTTGAAAATAAACACAGGGAATCCACAGTAGCTGCCAATGCTACT
Source organism: Trichopria drosophilae (assembly GCA_030407085.1). NCBI lineage: Eukaryota > Metazoa > Arthropoda > Insecta > Hymenoptera > Diapriidae > Trichopria > Trichopria drosophilae. Next base: position 64,562,158 of record CM059583.1, on the reverse strand, counting down.
AGTTCCAGGCGGTCAATAGCTTTAACTCTAGCAAAGAAACACCAACTTCAATTAGCACATCAATTTATTATGAAAAATGTATTTTCCAGTACCCTTGAAGTAGGTCCTGGAAATACTATGAATCTGAATGATTTACCGGTTTCAATTATTGAATGTCCTATTGATAAAAGCACACCAATGTTCTTTTGCAAGTGGTAAAAAAATTTGGTACTCGGTATACGCCTCGTGAATTAATTTGTGTCGGTATCGATGATGGGCAACCTCTATTTGGGGTTATTAAATTCATCGCTGTATTTGAAAATAATATTGTTTTTATATACCAAAGTGTACATACAGCTTATCATGAACACTTTTCATGTTATGAGGTATTTTATGAAAATGCGTCTTTTAAAATAATTAGTTTCTGTGAATTACTGCATTACATGCCTACACATTACTAAAATGTATGGGCGATATTTTATTGTTCCAAAATGTGCAATGTAATAATAGAAATAAATATAATAATATCTTCAGTGTTGTCATTTGAATAATCTGTCGGTCCTGTCACCTGTGCAAGTTGAAGTAATGTTTTCTGGATTTATAACACGCATTTATATACATATTTATATAGCTGGCAGATCTATAATCATACACAACTGGTAGCTATAAAATTTGGCTAAATATTTTACGCAGAGTCGTCACACGTCTCCAATATAGCTGGATTGGTTATGTTATATACGGCTCAATTTACGTGTCTACCATAACCATACAATAGAGCTGTTTCCACAGCAGCCCTTCAATATGGCTACTTTAGGGCGATTTAGACCTGTGCCTCTGAAATTTTTTTTTCCGTGAACCTCATTTCTAACATTCAAGTCATTAAACTTTACACGGCATTTTTAAGTTAGGCTCATAGAATTTTCGACATAAGAGGAAAACATCTTCAAAGAAAGATATTGTTGTTATATTTTGTAAAATTATCTTACTAGAACCACTTTGTTTTTGGAAAACACTCTTCAGAAAACACGAGTCCTTCAGGGGAAAACTAAGCCTAGATCCAATTTATAATAATTATTCATTTTTGCATGAAATCGTAAACAAATCTTAACAATGGCTTGTAAAAGATCAAAACGAAGATGACCTATAATAGAAAAATATAATTGTGTTTTTCGTATCCATTCTCCACTTAAAATGCGATATAACGTGTAGAAAACCGTTTTTCGTCGGAAAATAGTGAAACGTAAACTAATAATATTACTTTACTTATACCTTTTGCACACGTTAAGAAGAGAAATGTAAATATTGCTTTAAATCCGAGAAATTTTACCAAATGATAAAGTAAAGTTATGTCATATAGGGGTTTTAGGGAATTTCTACGGTTACATCGCAGTAGATGTTACATGTAAAAATGTAAAATATGTCTTATCGTTTTAGAATTTTAGCCAAAAGAAACGCAGTTAATACTTAAATAAATGTATATGTTACTCCGCCGCCGTTGGGTAATCTTCAATGCCAAAGAATATATTTACTTCTACATAGAATAGAAAGTACCTTACAGAATGGGATTTTTGCAGTAAATTTCGGAATTCTTGCAAGAATTACTGTAAAACTTACTCGAAATGTTGGGTAATATTTGGTGCTGTCTATAAGAAAAATGTGAACAAAAGAACAAACATGAAAGCCCGATTGAAATGTAGAGATGTAAGAGGATCCGAGGATCGTGGTGACGGGGAAAGCGTATATGCATATATGTATCATAGGCGAATAATTATTATTATCTAACACATTTATATAAATACATATTACCCAGACTTAAATTTACGAAGAAACGCAAGAATGCACGCACAGTCGCAATTACGCAACGCTTATGCACTATATTCGACAAAATTTTGGAATTTGCATATATATACAATAACTCGCGGTCTGTACCACTTGCGCAAAACAGACCATCTGTTATGAACCGAGTGAACTAATTCCCGCGAATATTTGAAATTTGTTACTGATGTGTACATGCTGATACAAGGTTTATTTGTCCGAACTTCATGTTTTTAATTTCTTCTATCTTTAAAATTGCATGAATCGAATAAAAACTTGATTTTTTTTGGGATCTACATAACATCAGAATAATATTGCCGCGTTCTTAAAAAACTACGTATCTGCATAATGCCGACTTTTGCTGTTTTCTCGTGTAACTAATTTTGCTATATCATGTATATCAAAGAACAAAACACCGGGGTTGGGATTATGCATCTATATATATCAAGCAGCCCATGTAGTATGGGTATATATAGCGTACATACAAGCAGCGTGCTGAAACTAAGAAGAATTTTGCCAAATGGTTCAAGTAAAATATGCCGACAAAAAGGATTAATTTTCTTCCTTTACATGTAAATTCTCCTAAATTTAAAGTACAATTTGCCTTGTTTGATGTAAATATTTCATTAAAGTTAGTAGGTTTTATTATTCTAGATACAGTAAATACTACTTTAAAAGAAGAGTCCAAAGAAAATCCAAAAATGCCCAAACACAAAGTATTTTTTCCTATCTTTTGTGTATTATTACAGGTTTAATTTACATTTCTCTTCTCGCGGTAATTTACGTACGAAAGTGAATTCTCAATATACTAGAAAAGATGTAGTAAATAAATATGCAAATATGAAAGGAACTTGATCTCAAAATTTCATGTAAATTAATAAATGATAGCAGATAGATGACAATTTATGATTAAATTAATGTTATCGTCTGAATGAATCTTTAAAAACATGAAGTATGACTGAAAAATAAGTTGCAATGTGCAGTAAATCGGATATGTTCATTGGAGTAACGGTTCGATAATAACGTTATTAAAATGGCCAAAACTTAAAATTTTTAGATTGGGAAATTGTATGTAAAGCACGCTAAATCCACGAAAGCGAGTAAACTGATATCAACTTAATCTAGGGCAGTAAATTGCACCCCAACGCACGATTAACGCGAGCCCTCGGACAATAATAACCTTGCCCAGCCCATATTGGTGAGACCCTCTTAAATTCGTCGTTGATGCAATCTCCAACTGATTTTATACTGATCGAAAAATCAGTTAATTGAGATAATTCGACGCAATTGAAAGTTCAGCCGATCAGGGCACATAATTCTTAATTTTGTTGAGCTATTACCAAGCGCGATGCAAGCAAGAAAGCTCGTTGGCGCGAGACGCGGCAAAGTATTTTTCGTGGTTGCAGGGCGGATGCCGGCAGTTTCCCGCGATGTGGATGGCAATTACTCGTGGCAGACTACTCGGTAAGTTGAGGCGGGACGACCCTCGACCTACTGGAGGATGCTTCCACGGATGCTGCCGGTATTCACGTATTCTTCCATACAGAGGCCTTGCTACACCCTTACACGTTTCATCCGGGATATGGTACATCTCGCGTACCGCTCATCCGCGTGTGCGTCGGTCGTGCGTGCCTGGCAATATCGAGAGGGTGGGTGGGAAAGAAGTCGAGGGACTGTGTAATTTTCTTCCACTTTCAAAAATAATCACCCACCGAGATTGATACCGCATTCCTTTCGAAAGTCGATGATCCGCGAAACTTTCGACAGTTGGTTTGGAGCGGCAGAAACGCGACACGGATGCCCCGGGCGGCAATTATTTGGACCAGGTTGGCCTAATTAGAAATATCTTTCGGGACGTTCGTGTAAGCAAGGCTGTGCGGTTAGGGAATTGGCGTACAACCCAGGATACCTTCGTGTTCTGCGATGCATGAACTTCGATTTGACCTACTTCCTCCATCGTGATTCCTCCAGCATATTCCAACCTGAGCTAAGCCACAGGAATTTTCGCGCTAGTATTTATGAGCCGTATTGATTGATTGCTGGATGATACCTTGATTAATGGGGGAAGTCATCGTGGAGTTGTGAAAACTACAGGTTTTCTTCGGTTTTGTTTTCTTACAGATGAGCGACTCGGGAAATATTATCCGAGGCTATTATATTAGCCGGTACTTTAAGTGGCTCGCCAACGAGTTACGGATTACACTTATCGTCGAATCAAATTAGCATGGATTCAGGGATCAAACATTTTCATTTTCTACGTGATGTAATTCCAAGTAGTACTTGCGATTACCATGTACAGTGATAAATCTTGTTTATGGCTGTTGTTGGTATTAGGCTCGATGAGTGTTTAATTCTCGAATGTTCGAAACTATGTTAGTCTTATTTGTTTATTTTTTCAATTAATTCTTTGATTCGAATATTTCTGCATTTAAATATTGGTTCAGTTATATTTACTTTCAAGGAGTAGACTGAAATATTTTGTACAAACTTATATTTTTTATTATATTTTGTCTTGATTTTCAGGATGTTTTTCGATTCTTTTAAAAGAGACCACATGTGATTTTTTTCTTGACACTATTCGCACTCCAAAGAGACTAAACGATACTTAATCTGCATGTGTTTTCAAAATATTATTATTATGTTTTACATAATATGTCAAACTGGATATTATTGTTCAGTTTGTAGTTTAAGCAACAGCGATTAAATATTATAAAAATAAGGTAAAGTTAACTAAGGTAGATCGAGTTTCACAATTGCTGTTCTATTTGTAGTAAGTAAGAATGTTAAATCGCAGGTGTTATAATAAGATAGGGTACATTCGTGTTTAAGTAGTTTATTACGTCAACGAATACTATTTCTGACATATTAGTTTAATATGTTTGATATTATAAATATTAATTTATAAAAATGACATAAATGCGGATTCTTTTATCGTTTCAATTACGTGTCTCGCACACTGTAAGACCGAAAGGTATCACATTTAGTATCTATAAGATGATTTGTCTGAGATATTTGCCACTTCCCATCATCAAAGATGAATTGTTAATCAAAACATCACAAGAGAATTTGAATTTTTGCAGTGAATAGAACATTAATAAGAATAATTGTAACGCGTTTCTTTAACACCTAGACCACATAATTTGTGTAACAATTAACGCAATTTGTTTAAGTAACCAATTCATTTGGCATCCTAACCATAACTATAAGACAGCGGAAAGCTCCTTTCCGATCGCAGGCTGGAGAAGCGAAATCACTAGTCGACATACCCGGTATGCCTTTGTTCACCTTTGTTCGCTATTGTCTGTTCTCAATCATACCCACACTTTTCCTATATAAATTAAAATTTCATAAGGTTATAATTTATTCACAAGTAGATTTCGTTTTGAAAGTTTATGAATTGTCTCCTCCAAAAGGTAAAAAGTAATCAAATTCTTCAATGTACGATTCATTAGTAAATGATTTCAATATTTATTTCGTGAGTGCAGAAGAAATAAACAGAGATGCATTAAGGATGCTACGAATATTTGCAATTTGAAAGAATTATTGCTAAGTTGGCCAGCGAACTATTCTAAGGGAATTGATTCATAATTTGCAAATAATATATGGCAAAGCCTATACGATCATTGTCTTTTATAAAAAGCTTTATCATTACAAGATGTGTGGTTCCTTCGTCGGTAACTGTAAGACATACAATCTAATTTTGTAATCATAACAATCTTGTAATTTAACTATGATAGGATTTCTATATTATAATAAACCAGATATTACCCAATAAAACATTTTGGTTTACAGTATAAAACTTGTTGGCGGTGCAAACACAGAATGAACCAAGTACATCGAAGAATGTACCCATACTACCATATTTACATTACCCGTAACAAACTAACATTCAACCAACTTTCGTTTACAATCCATTTTTCTCCGTGTAACACAAAAGTAAGAAAGTAATAAGTGTCACTAGATTCTTGCTTGCCTCAACCAATTTTTCTTGTGGATCTGAGATCACTCTTATATTTAAGGGGTTGGTTGACCCAACCCAACATCTTTTTTTTAGTGTACATACATGCGATCTCCGATGTAACAAACATAAATTATGAATTGACCAAGAATTATCGGAAATATAATATATATATATATATATATATATATATATATATAATATAAATTATTTCTATATTCTCAGCGAATTATATATTATTTTTTTTGCTATTTGTGATGATTCTTTTATGATACTATTGATTTCGAGAAACAGATACAAGAATTAATGTAACCTTTATTCTAAATTACTATCAACTAACTACTTTAGAACCTTTTTAATGTACAAAACATGAAATAATGAGGTGCGATAAGCAGAGAAATATCATATAGAGTAACGTGTTCCGAGATCTTAAAACTATGTTATTCAAACAATTAAAAGGATTCTATTGTTGTAATTCATAGAATATGTATTAATATTTAAAAATTATACCAGAAATATCTGTGATTTGATCTAAAAATTTGTATTTCTTAGGCACTGCATAAAAATGTGCAATAAGTGCACACAAAAAAAAGTCTCAAAATTGTTACATCTCAAATTAAGCACTGTAAAAGGCTTAACTTCAGTCTAAAATTGAGCTAATTTTCTTAAATTAAGTCAATATTTGCGCTTAAAATTTTTTTTTTTAGTTTTACAAACTTACTTTTAGTCAATATTCAGGTTCAAAATAAGAATTCTCTAACTTAGGTGTGACAAGCTCGAAACATTTTTCTTTATGAATAAATCTCGACGAAAGTTAAACTTTTCTGTCTGAAAGTAAGACTTTAAGCGTAAATATTGACTTAATTTAAGAAAATTAGCTTAATTTTAGACTGAAATTACGCCTTTTACAGTGCTTAATTTGAGATGTAACAATTTTAAGACTTTTTTCTGTGTGGTTAGAAAACTAATTTGGTGCGATTCATTGAACATACGGTACTCTTAATCACATTTTTAAAACTTACTGACAACCATTATTGATAATATTATGTAATCTGTAATTTAAAATGAGTGAAACGCTATCTAATTTGCTGTCAGTCATGTTTTTATACATTTTTGTTAACGTCACGCGCTAAGTATGAATAATTTCTTCGTCGCTAATTATACATTTGTAAAGGCAAAAAATTCATGAAGCTCACAAAAATGTCGAGTCTCGTGCAGTAAAAAGCGGAGAAAACGCGAGTTCTTGTCGCAGTAGAAATAAGAAAGAAGCGATTGCCACATTTCTACCCCTCTATTAATTTCCGTTGATCCCGCAAGATTCCCCGTGAGGAAGCATGCAGCCACTTGCGGTACCGCAATTACAGACGCCACACATTGGTGCACATGCGCTCGGTCGTAGAGGCTCTAATTTATGAATCACTCTACGCGTTCATGGGCTGCAAAACTATCGAATAGCCAAGAGGCCGCAAAAACCACGACGACATATGCGGGCGCAGGGCTCGAATTCTTCGCTTTCTCTGCGGTATTAGCGTTTTCTTACATCTCCGCTCAAACCGTTACGCAATCGTCGGGAGCGCGTCTTAACGAGCCGGTTGCATCGTACCGAGAGCGCATCCCCACCAGCTGTTTTACGATTATCGCCGAATGTTGCATGCCGTGGGTCATGTAATGCCTTTTTTTAATCGCCTTTTTTTACTCTCTTTATCGTTTGCTTATATGCCTCGACCCTCCCACAATCCCGAGGCATTCTTTCGCTAATTACACGCCCGCAAGAGACGGGTAGCCGATATTTATCGCGAGGCTCGCGCTTAATGCTCGATTTTAAGCCGGATGGAAGAGCGCTCCGCCACCGATCCAAAGTCGGTACCTACACCGACACGAATGCCCTTAAAGTGTAAATGCCTTGTTGCGCCTCTCTATACTTATAAGTATTCCTATAGGAATGGCATAAAAAGTCTCGTGAGAGATCCGCTCGTTTGCATGCATGAAGTTGTAAGGCTAAATCTCACGGTCGCGTGCTCGCGTGCGTGCGCTTGCACTTACACGCCGATTCATAATCGTCCAGAAGTACGAGCCTCTCTCGAGATCCGACAGACCGAAGAGCATGTGCCACGTTACGTGCGCCTTTTTGTTCAAGGTTGTTTCGCAGTTTCTCACGCGTGCTCGCGCATCTCACTGCTTAATAGGTTATTTATACTAATTAGTTTTCGGGTGCAATTTGGATTTTAATGAGGAACGACCAGTGTTTTTGATAAGAGAAGACGATAAATGATCCGAGGTCAGGAGAGCGGATACTTCCCAACATATTGTTGCACAAGCTGAATTTGTCAATGTCACAACGTTGCAAATTCGTTCACCTAATGAGCTTGGAGTCAACTTAAGAACAACTGCGGTATAAGGATGTACTAAGGGTGCAGAGTCAGACGAAAATGAATATTATAATGAAAATGCTTTCCGTGAAAACAATATCAAACCTATTTGAATTCTAAAATGTAATTGTCCGGTTCATTCATAGTACTTTCGCCACGAGATCTACTGCGGACCTTTAAATATCGATCGTCCTGTTTACTTCCTCATAACTCCCGGAATATTGGTCAAGGTTTGATTCGGTAGTTGTAAGTCGCGCCTTTTAAAGCATGGATTACTACCTTATCGGACCGTCGAGGTAAAAACAGATGACCAAAATCAGATCAAAGTCGCTCAGATATAAAAACCATCTAAATGAGGTCCTAATTTGGGGGCGATCCACCAGTATCAAAGTTGAACAAGTTTACAACCAAAAATAGACCTTCATCACATTATTAATTTATCACTTTTGATCACATTGAAAAAAATAATAAACCAATAAAAAAAAGTTTATCACGAGGCGGAAACGAACCCCAGACCGCTTGGTAACAATATGCGTCGCTAACCGCTCGGAAACACTTCTTATTGATATCAGTTGCAAAGACAATTTTAATGTAAAAACGTTTTTATGTGTAGTTACTTAACAAATTAACAAGTTACACAAATTTCCGAAATTTTGTTAACTGCTGCCAACGAGAGAAGTCAGCAAAATAAATCAAATGTTGGCACAACAAATTGATGGTGATATTTCGATTATTTTTAATATTAAAAAATAAGAATCAAGCTCGCAGGAATCGAAATATCAGCAAACTACGCATTTTACACGGGTTTTCGGCATTAAATTTCGATGGGCATTAAAACTGGGCACGACCAAAATTGGATTAAAATCAAGGATTGCAGCATATATTTTTCGGCGAATTAGAAGAACTTTTCATTCTTAGCATTTTATTGAAAAAGATCGTGGTTTTTGAGGTACAGCGTCCAGAAATCTTTCAAGGAAATTTTCATTTAGACGCCATTTTGAGGTCATTACAATGATGTGAAGAAAAAGAGTAAAATTTTTCCTGAAAATTCAAGTATTCCCTCCACCATCCTCCATAGTTTCAATAGAATCCCAATATTCTAATAGCTCGAAAAAAATTGCTAAGAATAAATGTTTCCTAATTTTTTGTCAAATTTTTTCAAATTTGTCGCCATATTGGAATTCCCGATGGCTGAAACTTAATTTTGACCTCGGAATCTTGAAGAGCGACCTCTAAAATAGTAGGATATGTACCTTTCAATTTTTTTCAATTTCGATTTTGATACGAAAGACTTGATTGAAATTGAAGCAGAAAAAATGACGTTTTGGGCATTAATGGGTTAATCTAATTAATATTACAAAAGCTCCTTTATATTCCTATGGAAACTCTTACACCAGTTAAATAGAGTATGATTTCTCAAAGAAATTACAACAAAAAGTATTTCCAACGAACGTAATAAATTAAATCCTGATCGTTATTTCTTAACTACACTCATCACATAAAGCGTGAAAATAAATGATGACGGAAATAGCTTTCATAAATTATTAGAATTTCATATTGAATAGTGGGTCTATATAGAGCCTATGAAACATATCTGTATCAAAGTAAGTATCTTATTTCTTATTTATAACATATTTAATTTTCTACGGGCAATAAAGAGTACATATTTACGATTCTGCAACAAAAGTAAGTCCGCGATCTTCTACTTTAGTACATACTACGATGCATGCACCCTCTTTTAATCCATTGAATAAAGTCTCCAGTCGTGGGCCTCGTTGCGATCTTCACAATAACTCCAGTGCTCTTGAATGCCCAATACTTCACTCGTCATTCTCGTCATCTTTTTTCGAACTGCCGATTCGTCTCGTCTCTTCGGCAAAGTTTTCTCAATATTCCAATAATGTATCTTAAATGGGATCCTTAACAATGACACAAGCCTGTCAGAAACATTTTTAGTGACATGGGCAATTCGATATGTTGTAGACATTCGTTGGAGTAACGAAAGCGAAACTAGGAAGATAAAACAACAATTTACCATGCACTACCCAAAAAATTATGATCTTTCAACCTTCGTCTTTGTCGAGTTTATTTTTTCTGGAACGAGAATCTGTCTCAAGAGAACATAATGGAATACTTATTTATGAAATGACTCGTCGCGCGGTAGATCCGTAGGATACGACGCGACGAGGCTTTGACAAGACCGGTGTGTAACATTGTCCAATATTTCGTGAATGACAGAAGTGAATCTCTTTCTGTCCACGCTATATTGAACATCCATCTCAATGAAAGGCTACTATTGGTCAGCCGGTAGTCCTCAGTCGGAATAAAATCGCGAATTTATTTCTTTCGCCTCGTTGCGTATGCTTTGTAAAAAGGAAGGAGGATATATTGCCAATAAAACGAAGCAGTAGCGTACTTTTTAAATTTATTGCCCTAAACTTCTATCATTACAATGAAGGGAACTTGGTTGTCGACGTGTGAAGTCATATAGTCGAATTATCATATAAAGGATTTATTTAAAGTTATGTATTAATAATCCTTCTTGAATCGGTCACTGAATAAGATTTTTATCTTTTCATCGATTTAATTACTCTCCTTTCTGTTAATTGAATACAATTTTGGATTTTTTGTTAGTGGAGAATTGTTTCTACTTTTATTTAATTTCTGTCTCATTATCTATACAAGGTATATAGTAGATCGAGAAGACTTAATGAATATGTACACTTGTATGTTAAAGTTTTTCTCAGTTTAAAGAATTAATTTAATTTAAGTAGGGAACATTTACTAACTTTTGAAATTAATTATCAGTATTATTTAAACTTCAACAGTGGTTAAAATAGACAATATTTCAAAATATGTTTTAATCCAAAACTGATTGGATAATTTGATAAATTAATTAATAAAAATGGAAAAAGTGTGATAGAATCAATTATTCAAAAAGTGCGCAGTTTATTTTTGCTCAGAAAGATTAAATTAATTATTTCTGAAATTTTTTTCACGAATTTTCGAGGTGTATCTAAAACCGAGTTTAGTTTGTATTCCAAATTTTGGAATGGTTATAATAATGTAAATCTTAAGAGTTTCAAAGTAGTCGACAAACTACATTTTACAAGTTTAATTGTGGTGTACCAGGCCGTAATTCTCACGTACGAAATACTACAACTCATTTCTCAGACGTGAAGATTAGCATTGTGCATTAAGCCAACAAATGCGTATAAAATGGATAATGCAAATGATGATATTTGTGCTTACGACAAATATAAGTATTTTTAATCTCAAGTTTGTTGTACCTATGTATAAAAAATCCTTTATAATAAAAAGTAGCATTCAAACTTGTTTAATTCAGGGGAAATTATAAATATCAATTTTAACCATTTAGCATAAAATATTTTTTAATTATTACAATCATCGATTCAAAAAAAAGTCGTCAAATACATGTATTGTTTTGGTGTTCACTCTGGGAGTAAATTACCATGTTTACTGTAATTCAAGACAACTGTAAAATGGAAGTTTCACAGAATTGTAAACATTTTTAGCACATACTCAATACTATGGTTTTTCTTGGCGTATAGTAGATAATGGTTAACAAGTATTTTGTTAGTGTATACATTCGCATACTTAAATTAGTACTTCGGTTGATTATTCTATGATACTTGATTTTACACTACACGGAATAGATTTTTTTTTAAATTATGAGTACTATCGTTTCTATCTGCTAATAAAAATACAAATCAAATACATTTCCAATGATCCCGTACAGTGCATATTGAACAAAAGTTAATACAACTTTTATTTTAATCCATTACGTTCAAAATTAATATCCATCATTCTAAATTTTTTAAAATTGTTGTTAGGAAAAAATCAGCATGAAAATCAATATTGTAGAATACTCTGATCCTTTTCCAACGTATGTCACCTTCCGATAGTGCAACCGAAACGATAATAACTTGATTGATAACTTGATATTAACTCAGTTGAAATTTTATTTCTGGAACTAGTTTGTTATAGTTCATTGGAAACGCAATTCTTTATGTTGTACTATTTGTCTTTTTTAAATCAAAAACTTGCGGTATAAGTTGAATGTGCTGAATATTTTTAGCAGATGGGATGCTTTTCTTTATAAGGACAGGCGTAAAATTATCTCGTACAAGATTAAATATTACCGTAGCTCATTGTAAGCATCATTCTAACTGCTGAAAGCATCTGCTATATCTCAATAACGCTCACAGAGAATTTCACTCGTTTAACTCTTTAAGGACTGAACGGAATTTGTGAATAGATAGTTACCGTTTAAATTTAAGTTTCAATCTCATGTACTTTACACGCTCTTCTATTAATTTAGGATCTGCCGCTTTGTTCAGCCTCTGCATACGCTACAAACTTACTCTTCTAACCTGAAATGACCCTAAATATGAAAATAATAAGTATTATTAGTCAATCAGCCAAACACCTTGAAAGTGTCTCAAATTAGCAAATTTGTTTCTTCACTGGCCTTATACATAGGGGAAGACGAGGCGAAGCAGCGAACGGGGCGAAGAGACGAATCTCAAATATTTTCATTGTGACCATACTGAATGTAAAATAACACATGTGGTTTCTTTGCTTACACCATTTTATATATTCGAGGCATAATATTTAATTGTTCATTCTCTTAACTACCTTGGGGAGCGATATAATATTTAAATAAAATTTTCCTGTACTTTATTCTCAGATTGGTCAATATTTTCATTTTGGCTGTTTAATAATCGCTATTTATATGTCTATTCTATAAGTACATTTTTTGGACTTATTTATACAAGATGAATTATTCCTTATTTGTGTATTTATAATGAGATATCATACCTGAAAGTCCAAATGATACTTTGGGCGAAGTGACGAAATTTTTCCCGGATTGTCTTTTTCCTTGATCATTTTTTAATTTAGAATTCACTTTTGATGAATGCATTGAATAACTAAAGACAAAATTAAAATAGGTGACGCTGATATAACCCGTATACGAACAGTTATATTGTGGATATCCTAGTAATGACCCGTTGACGTTTTATATTCAAAGTAGAGTGCTATTCATAACTATTTTTTAAATTGAAAGTTTCAGAACCGAGTCAAAATCATAATTTTTTGATATAATAAAAGAATTGCAACTTAAAAAAATGTTTGTATATTAAAATTAGTTATCTAATCCTATATATGTCCAGGCGAAGAAGCAACCGCATGATTAAGGGCTGCAATAGGCTGAACATGTTAGAAAAACGAATAGTACTTCTGGTAGACTATCTCTGAAGAAATGGAAAATTTTAGGAGAAAACACACCACTGCTGAAATCCATGGTGATATATGGAACACAGCCTTTGTCATCACACATCAATTGATGGATTTACAAAATAGTCGGCAATATTTCTTGTTTGCTCTAGAAAATAAAAATCTTTAGAAATTAAACGAACGCTCCTGCTGCACAACTGGCATCGAATATATAAATAAGCTACACAGAAATTTATTGAAAATTGCTTTGTTATCATTTTCCAACTACATGTATTTTGCACAGAGGTTGAAGGAAAAGTGTCAAAAACCCCGCGCATATAAAGAAATAACAAACCATAGCAACCGCGTTCCCAACGATTGCTTTGAGAAAAAAACGGACAAGTTTTTCCCGACAGTTTTTCTCCAACCTCCGCGCAAAACACGTCAGGTTATTCGTATTATACGTGTGTTGTACAGTACGAATTGTCATGTAATATCGGGTTCCAGGGATTTTTTATTTTTCAGTTGCAAAAGTGCCTATTTTCTAAACGTCAGTAGACTCGACCAGTTGGATGGATTCCAGTTTTCGGTCACGGACTATTGGTGGATATCGTTGTTTCACGTTTGACATCCTCACCAAAGATTTTGTTTGATATTAAAATTTTCTGTTGGTTCAGAGAGCGTCTTGAAATGGCTCTATTCCGTTTTTTCTAATTTTTTCTACCATTGGTGGCGAGATCGTTTATTCTGTTAACTAATTCTGATTAAACGAATTATATTGAGTTATATTCAAATAAAATTCTGAAAAAAAACAATTCGATTAGAATTACGTAACGTTATGATTCAGCTTTAGGGATAAGCAGCATGTAAATGCTCTGGACATCTTGGAAGATATTGGAAAAGGGGGAATTTTTTATATCCCTCGGATGTCCTAATGGTATTTAAAACATCCTCTGGTGATCTCTAGGATATTCGTATTTGTTTTTGGATATCATGTGGACATCCTGAGGATATATTTTTCTTATACGGGAATACGAGTATTCAAAGCTTCCGTAGGTGCAATTTCTTTTCTTGCTGCTAGTGGAAACTTTGATATATCTAAAGAGGTTCATTCCGCCAGCGTGGAAATGTTACTTTCATTAAAACTTAAAAGATTATGACTTGCATCTAATTCTATGAGAATCGTCTTAGAGATCTCGCCACTTCACCCCGATATCGCCGCTTCGCCCCGTGTTTCTTAAGTTTTTTAAATTCGCCATTGCTGGCCATCTGTAAAACATGTACCATAAGTAACACGTATGTAAATATTGACAATGAAATTACCTATCAAATAATACTTTGCATCGTCCTGAATACGAAATTCAAGGAGAGATATGATACACGGAAAAAATCATCGCCGCTTCGCCACTCCTTCCCCTATTATCAATAGATAACACGTGAATACTATTTGAATAAATGGTACGTGCAATAACAGAAATATAACTAGATTTAGTAAATGAACGGAAATTAGCAGATTTCTGCAAAGTTGGAAGCGAGGCAAAAGAAACTTTTTCGGAGAAGGAGTTCCTTCTAAATAAGAGATAAGCGTAATAATATGCTCTGCTAAGCGCAGTAATTAAGAAGCATTAAAGCAGCGGTATTCACCTAAAGAATCGCTGAAGGTTAATGCTAGTAGCTGGCTCGCGAGCTTTACGTGCCAATTTCGAATTTCCACGCAGGCAAGGAGATCACACAAGCGGCTACTCGGGTTTCCAGGCTCGTAGCACGAAAAGTACGAGGAACATTGCAACCTCATACGGGCGTCTCCAAAATCTCTCCTGTCTCCAACATAAATGACCGGTTCCTTATTATACGTATTATATCTACCGAGATTCGTGCAGCTGTCCCACGCAGGCGGTTGCCGGAATCGTAATTTTCGACGTCTTACGACCTCTTTCGTGCCACGAATTACCCGATTCGCACGAAGCGTGCGGAAGAACTTTCTCGTTTGTGTGCGATGTCGCTCTTTTGGAGAGGCCACATGTAGATGTAACGAGCTTTAATCGTCCACGCATACGTGGAGAAAGTATCCATCCTGGCGGTGGAAAGTATTCGATCGAATGCATGTACTCGACACGGTGAATTTGCGAATGGAATATCGCGTCAGAGGCGCGCGAGGGCACGCGTGCATATATAAGAAGGTCGGTAGCGAACAATCAATTACCCTGGCAATACTGTTACTGGGGAAGCAGTATTGGATCCTGCTTATTTCCCAGAGAACGGTTATTACGCTCGAATTGGACCGAGATCGATCTTCCAACTTCCGCGGTACGAAGAACCGTTCGAACAGATCGAAGTTCTTTAAAAGTCTTTCTCACGAAAACATTGGAAAATTGACGTGATCCTGCTATTTCCTTTCAACTTTGTACCAGGTAGCGCATAATTCGAGGTATGCGCAGGGGTTATAAAATTTCCATAAAATCATTTTTAGTATCGATGGGCCTGAATTACATTGCGGCATGAATAATTAATTATCTGTCAGACGAAATTATTTTTTGCTGGAAGAATTACTGAAATTACTCAGAATGTCAGATCTTGAGGGAAATTTATATGTTATTTTACTGTATCACTATTAAGAATATACTAATTTTCTTGCAATAAGTGGGCTTTAAGAACACATTGAAATTACACAAAGAAATGATCTTGCAAAAAAATATCATGTGAAAATATTACTTGAACTGCAGTCTGTAAAGGAGAGTTAGATGTTCCAACACATAAGTAATTAAACTTACAAACTAGGTATAAACTGTCTACAGAGAATATGGAAGCCAAACTCTACTACCTATTTATTGGACCAGACAAACTTTTTTCTCGTGTATATTTGAAGTACGCGGGAAAGATAAGACGGTCACACTGAAATACCGATGTGCTCATCAGTAATATAGAATGTTTAAAAACCCAACTACCATAACTTTGCTACAACAAAACATAAAAATCCAAATGGCTTACCAGCCTCTAAGCATATCTCGGGCGAATTATGCATATATATAGCCATATATTTGGCCGAAATTGCTTAACGCTGTTGCTGATGCTTGTAGATACATTTCAGTGGTAAATATTTTAACGTATTTTTTTCGCTGAATGTTTGATGGTGAATTTACATGTTGATATGCCAGTAGCCTAAATTGACCTTATTGATATTATAGCTAATTCTACCATACGCGAATGTGATTAACCTTCATGGTCTGTCTGAAATTAGTAGCATAAATAAGATGCTAAATCTGTCATTGAAAACATTTTACATTTTTGAATTTTTTCTTCTTTCTTTTTGCTATTGTTAATTTCTCTGGACCATAATAATTGTTTATTTTTCATTACTGAGATTTTAAAATTCTACCGGGCAATGATGACAAATTTAGAAACTAAAATTTCCCATGTTCTTTAGTCAAACCGGCAGTCAATATACCCAATAGATAAAATATACTAGCTTAAGGAGGTTCTAATGTTCTCCAATGACAAGCTAGGGATTTTCAATAAAAACCATAATTAAAAAATGACTAAATCGATTTTACTTAAAAACCGGGCTATGTCAGGGCAATTCTAAATACTATAAAGGTTTTCCAAGAAAGTACCAAAGATACCGGTATTCAATTCGATGATTCGTAAATTAAACATATGCCTATTTCAGATCAATCGCATAGCCATCACTATTCGAATAGAAAATATGACTAAACTAGCATCTTGAGACTTTCCATACATATGAGAATGCTATATGAAGGTTTTTGACACAACTGTCGGACGATGACGAATGTATGCTATCGATGCTGGTGCAACGACGAGGACAATTATAGCAGTGACAGAACGAAGATAACAAATTAATTAGTTTAAAAATAATATACACTATGCAATACAAACAGGTAAGACAATTCAGTGCATTCAAAGCCTTTTTCACAAAATTGCTTATAATATTCTATGCCTCGATAGTTTACGAAGAGCATACCTTATACCGGGGCGTGCACTGAATAAAGAAACTAGTATGCTGTTAAAGTGAGTCAATAAAATTTAAATAAGGCTAGACAGTAATCTTTTACATCTAACTATTCCAATAAAATATTACTTGATCCAGACAAATTTTTGAAAGTATTTCTTCTCACAAACGAAATCTTTTATACTCGGGTATATATGTAAGCATTCCTGCAGTCTGAAAGTTAATATTGACTTCGCCAACTACTTTTTTAATAATTATTTTTATTCATATGATTATTTATCAGTTATTATATTTTACGATGATATAAAATGTAGATTGATGATGAAGATGCCTTCTCCACTTTTGAGCTATGACGGAAGATTTTTACATGTAGAATTGTATTATGGCATTCCTCCATTAACGTCATATCCTAATGCACTTTTTTTATGCTAGTGCCAATACATAACAATTATCTCCATATTTAATAGAATCGTGAATAATGTCTGAAATATGAGCTAATAATTCAGTTTCATATCCCAGGAATGTGTCTACTTTTATTATTTTAACAACTTAGTCTACATTATATAAAATATTGATTTAAGTATTCAGCAGCAAATGCACTTGGTACAGGTACAACGCGCACACTCTCGGCTTAGGGGTGGATTGAAAATCCTCTGAATTTTCATGCTTTCTCATTTCCCCTCATCTCGTTTGGCTTTCACGTTCCCAGCAATTAAGTTAGAATCTCTGCAGGGAACAGTGGAGTACATATGTGTACCTCTGAACATACTTCATTATACACAGCTACTGTACACGTACCTCGGAGAGTTCGTTGCGAACGAATTTCGCAAAAAAGTAAGTAGATTTAGCGACATTTATCGAGAGAAAATAATTTATGCAAATTAAACACATGAATTTCTGTATATTTCTGAAAATCTTTATGTAGTTGATTTATCCGTATATTTTCACAATATTAATGCCGAATTTCTGCAGAATACAACAAAAATCTTTCTAGCAAATTGCGATTGCTACTACAGCGGACAGTAGGAGCAAATTTTAGTTTTAAAATAAGAGGAATTTAAGTTTCGAATAAATTGTAGATAGTTATTGAATACACAGAGAGAACGCAAAAGGTTAATTGAACCATTTTAGAAAAGTAAAATACGTGATTATAAAAAATTGTTAAATTCACAATTTCCATAGTAAAACAAAACAAAAACATTGTTCCGTTTACTATTTACAGATACTTAAATATGCAGCATAGCACATAACCTCATATGTATCATAGCTTTACAGTTAAATAGTCACTCGAAATATTCTTGACTAGAAAATAACTACTTATCATCATAACAAGTAATTATTATAAGTTACATATTTTACAATATTATGAATTATATAAATAAGATACTGTCAACTACAACTTTTTACGATGTTAACTGTACTATTATGAAATGTTATAAGCATTTCTACCTTTTCTTTATGGTCCCTTTGGTTACTTTTGATAATTTATTATATGTGGCGATAATTTATGTGAATGTCATAATTATAGGCAATGAGTCAAACATTCGTAAACATCTCTTATAGATATTAATATAAACTTATTATTTGTAAAATATATAGATATTAAATTTTGTTAACCTTAAGGCCCTTTTCACACATATTTAAATGACTATATTTATCTGCTTAAATAAGGTGCCTATATAAATCTGCTACCCAAAAATATATAAATCATATTTGTCAATTGGTAAGTACAGGAATGCATAGATATAATTTCTACATTCCATGCTATATAAAAACAAATACATTTCTTATAAGTTATGTAAATCTGAAAATATTGTAGCAGATATACAGATAAAAAGTTTTTCTATTTTGTCGTTTGCTTTTGTCAATGCAAAAAATGTGTCCATTCTCTCGTCCCCACAATATTGTTCTTTAGCGTTCTTCCTTTAAAGCCTATACATTGTGACTTAAGAACCAACCACCGTGTATAAGGAACACCATATATTATGGATACAGCAGTTTTCGGAAACGGGACTGAAATAGTAGTATAGTATCAGATCACACATTGTGTATAGAGGTGAAAACCAATCTGAACTTGTCTTTACTTGTTTTAAATGATGCATTGTCTCAAAAAATTATCGAGAACTTTAGAAATATCCTAAAATAAAAAAGAAAACATTTTTTAGAGTGAAAAGAGATCCGCCTTTTCTGCATGAGTCAATTACTGCTGTTATTAGAAGGGAATAAAAACAATCCCTTTCACCATTAGTTATCTTACCTTCAAAGAATTAACAGACATGTTATTTTTAGAAGTGAAAATTCTTTATTGCAAGAAAAGCAGACAATGAACAAATCTTTAATATTTTTACTTTAGAATGTTTACAAAAATCAAATAAATGCCGTATGTGTTATACGTAAAAAAAACAATTTGTTGAATGCATTAAAATTTGTTCATAGATTAAACAAATTCCGCTCTCGATAGTTTTGTTGGAGTTTTGTAGGCAACAAAATTATGAAAATGAGTTTGCTGAAAAACATAAAAGTAGCTCTCAGTTAACGCCAGGTTCCATTAATCGGCAAACATTTTATTTAGTTTAAAAATTAAGTTATTTACTGAAAATTGGAGGATTGATATATCGGTAACTCTTGTTTAAATAGATGACATGCACCTCTTCAAGTATATTTTGAACAGATTAAAACGCTAATTCACTGTACCGTAACAATGTGCATGGAATAAGCTTGGACATTTTCGCGTCTACTTCATTCTTCATTGCTCACACTACATAGATTTTGCAGAGCATAGTAAATCATATGTTTAATTTCAAAAAAATGAAATTTGTTAGATATACAAAATTTTGTTAGCCAAATATACGGGCTCTATAAAGGTAATCGTAAACCAGCGACTGCAAAACATTGGCGATTTAAATTAAAACATATACTTATTAATTTAAAACAAAATGTTTTGAAAAAACTAACCACTATTTAACAAAAAATTAATTACATTCAAATCATGGCATAATGGTCTCTAAAACAATGACCTTAAATAAAAAAAAATTACATTCAAATACATTACGTTTTTAAATTATAACAAAATTGTAACTTAAACAATTTTTACTTTCCTTTTAAAAAAGTGTGTCAATAAAATTATTTTGTAAATTGAAATAAATCTTTTCTCTGAGTGTGAAGCAAAGGCTCGAGGCACTTTGTTGCTCACTAATAGAAAAGAGATTGAGATTTTCCAATATCCGGTTTTGGAAACCTCTTAGGTCTATATAGAATGGGAGTTTTTCATTGGAGGTTCTGTAACATTTCCCATTCGAATAAATTAACCAAAGGTCATAGATGATTAAACTTTACGCAGGAAATGCTACCCTTGCTGATCGTAACCGGTAATAGAAAAATTGTCTAGTTTTCATCACCTTCATTGGAGAAGATAAGAAATGAGAATTAGAAATTTATATGGCCTTTGAAGCGGTTGGAGGCGAACGTGGATCATGAAAGATGCCTGATTGCGCACGGTATTCCGAGGATGCGGAGCAGTTCATGCTTCGTATTGCAGGTTGCCGGGGTCAGCCGTGCAATAATGCCCGCAGGCTAACAATAACGGCCGGTTCGGTACGTCTCGCGCTCCGATTACACCATTATAAATCATGATACTCTTCTTATTTTAGCCGATGTCAGGCGAGCCACCACGACCAAGACACTTGACGGCGAGACGTTGGGGGTCAATGGGTCGGACAGCGATGGGATACCGAAAATTAAGAAATTTCCTCTAACCAGTGGTTTAACGTCATTTCATTGTCATCTTTTGCAATCATTATTTGGCCATTTTTCAAAAGGATGCATCTAGCTCGTTTCTTAATTATTTTAAACCGATCGGAAAGAAGTGTGAGGGTAAAAATGAGGATATCGAATTCAAAGATATAATCATCCAATAAAGAGCCTTGAGGAGGAAAATATAAAAAATCTGATTTTGGGTACTACCATTAAAACAATACCTGAAAGCTATATCCTCATCTCTCCAGTGAAATAGAATTTAAATAAAAAATTAATAATAACTACCCAGACAGCATTTATCGTTCCACCTATATTCCAGGAATATAACAATGTTATATTTGATATCATTTCGAATGGTATATAACAGGAACGTACCAGATGTTATCATTTTGAGCGTTATATACCAGGAATATACTAGGAATATTACAAATATATCATATCGCATTGCATGTTCCAGGTATGTTCTCAGTGTTATATTCCTGCAATTACCCACCTGTCACATTCCCAGTGTATAACATTTGCAATGATCTCGTAATGTTATACAAATCGACACACGGACAAAACAGTGGCATAAGCCATTGTGAGCTCGTTATTTATATTTGAAATGAATTAATTATATACCAATTATGTGTGAATAGGTGTTATTTATGTCTTTTTCCAGGTTAGTACATATCAAATTAAGGTTTGAGGTTAACTGACCTGTCAAACAAAAAACCCATATTTTCTAAATCCTTCTTCCCATTCTCATTATTGCAATCTACAATTCAAGCCCTTTACTTAATGTTGTTATATACTTGCATGGTGTATACCTTATCTATGTCAATACACATACATTTCCTTCATATTTTGAGCAAATATATAATGTAAAAGAAATAGAATTGATACTTCAAAATAGGTGCATAAAAAACTTAGAAGCGTAGGAAACGTATCACTGAATTTTGTCGACGGATTGGAGAATTTGCTTATTTATTTATATAAAACTGCATGGTAGATATATTATACGTATAAATACATATTAAAATCTTTTATGTTTAATGTAAATAAATAAAGTAATAGAATTTCAATTGAATTTACAGGATATGCATTTAAAAAAGTCGGAAACAAGCAAAATGTTTCAAAGAGGTTGGTCTTCGGATTTGAGAATTTCGTTTTTTTTTAACATAAATCTGCATGATAGATATATCATACATATAAATACGTATTAAAATCTTTCATATTTAATGTAAATAAATATAGTAAATGAAATTGAATTGAATGTACAGGACAGGCATTTAAAAAGCTTAGAAGCATAGAAACCGTAACAATGAATTTTGTCGACGGATTGGAGAATTTGCTTATTTATTTATATAAACCAGCATGGTAGATATATCATACATATAAATACATATTAAAACCTTTTATGTTTATTGTAAATAAATAAATTAATTGAATTGGAATTGAACGTACGCAGGATATGGATTTAAAAAACTTAAAAACAAAGAAAATGTTTCAAAGAGGTTTGTCGACAGATGGACTAATTTACTTAATTTACGTTTCTATATGCATAAAAAAGTAGCATTACAAATAGGAATCTTCTCATTGAAACAAGAATATCAGAAAGTATCAGAAAATACGTATTTCATTTAGCACCACCATTCCTATACATTAACAAAATTTAGTAAATTGCCGAATTATGCAATACATTAAAAACGACTAATACTTTTAAATATTCTTATTATGCATGTAAGATAACATGTAAGAAAATATTAATTTGATTCTATCCAGCAAGTAAATATTTATTTAAATTAAGAAAATATTTCCTTATTTTAAGTAATTATTTTGTTGTGACTATTCAAGTAAATATTTACTTGAAATTTGGAATTTTTTTTTCAGTGTAGTGGTCGATGGATCACTCTTCACTAATAATATCTTCAAATTGTATCTGTCCGCTGATTGGTGAAAATCTTATGAGTGTTGTTACTTTGATCCTCGATCCCCCTACTAATATATACTCTATATAAGCTACAAATCAATGAATCGATTTTTCAACATTCGGACTCAGCTACAAACAGCTAATTGTAATTACTACATGTTCTCATAAAAAAATACTAAATACATTATAGATTTCACTAAAAATTTTGCTATGTTGATAAATATCAATCTGTAAATATCAACCTAAAATTCTAAGTTAATTCTGCATTACTGTCTGTACTACACTGATTTAGGATATCGAATTTTCTAAATTCACTTATAAAGTGAAAATTCACCTACTGTAAGTTATATTTCCTCCACGTAGAAAATAAGTATGCAATCTTCACTTATGAACAAAGTAAGATAAGATGCAGCCATCGTTTTTAATTGATCTGAATATCTAAATAGTGACCTAGACAAATTTGGTAATCATACTTTTTATGTAGTAAAACCAACTAAAAAAAGTAGTTGTACTAATCCTGTTATGTAGAACATAAAAACAACTACTTTCCGCGGAGATTACATGGTAATTAGAATTTATAGAAATTTTAAATAGTGATTGAATTACTTTTCATTGTGACAGTGTATTCCGTAAACTCTAGCTTTATGGGCTGAGCAGTTTAAAGCAGGGTAAAACCTTAGTAATATTTTCGAATTAAATATATTTTTTTGTACATAGAAGACATTTTTGAACTCATATAATCTCCTTCCTTGGCGATTTCAAAATATACAAAATATTTGTATAAAAATCTTGCTTATTGAATGGAACCGCTCGTAATCTTTGTAGATGTTATTTCTATTGGCAGAAATACAGATATCTACCAATTACTTAATTCTAATTAAAGTCAGTAATAAGACTTTAATTATTGTGCGTAAAATTATATTTAAATATTTGTGATATTTAACAATTTTAATTTCCTTATTTCAAACTAGCTTCATATCTGTTGAAAGTTTTCGAATAGATTTGAGTTTTTTTCTCTTTTTAGTAATTCTTATCCATTCTATTCTATTGAAATCGTACATAGTAATTATTGCCGCGGTTGGCCTACTGCGAATAAGGTAAAATAAAATAATTTAAGGAATATTTTCGTCATAATGGGTTTAAAATTTGAGTATATGCTACCAAATAAAAACTTTATCTTACATCTATGTAATTATTGAATTCAAATGTGTCTTAATGTGAAGGATCATAAATCTTCGAGTAATTTTGCATTATGTTTCATCATGCATGAGCAAAGAGAATTTTCAGAAATAAGTAATAATCACTTTTTTCCGAAAATCCTCTGTCAGTTCTTGATTAATGTCTTTGGTATTTTCTAGAAAACCGTCTATCGTAATTAGAATTACCTTTACAGAACCTGAATTTAAAAATTTTATTCCGTCATTTTTTCGTTGTGGTGTTTAGTGAAAATTCCTACCTTACCTACAGCGCATTTTAAACCCTTTTTAAAGGCAATATATCTCAGTGTAATTAGTATATGGCTGTAAAATATATCTTTAAATATTAATTTTACGGATATTCGTGCAAATTTAAGAGAGTTCCTATAAAATTATTTATATCAATCCATTTATAATTTACTTTTATTCTTATTCCTTAATATTATTATTAAATGTTTACGTAATGCATTGTTATGCATTCTTATGAATGTTATTTTTACTACAGTCCCAAAATTGATTAAATGACGTAAAATAAATTGCATTTTCTGAACGAAAAGTTCATTAACTTTATTCCCTATTGAACAACATTTGCAGATAACAAATGTAATTAAGCACTACGTAGAGTTCGTAAAATGAATGCGTGACATTCCTGCTTTTGTGCATAGTGGTTTCGAACCGCGAATGCGTAGCTCAACATGCAATACTCTGATGCTTGCAGTGTTGCATACTTCAGGGGCGATTGCCCGTAAACACGTTGAAAAGCGGTCACTAACCCGTGAATTGACGTAATTTCGTTGCAGAAATCTCTTTAATTTAATTATTCCTGCAAACCCTCGCGCAGAATACATTTTCAGGTTCTGGAACTGAGTTTTAATAATTTTAATGAATAGAAATACGCGTTTTACACATTCGTCGAATATTTGCAAGACATGGTACAACAATTAATATCTATTGTGATTGTATACCAAATTACTAGTACACAAGGGAAATATATTCACTTTATCACTGACATTTTGCATATACTGAATTTTAATATAACAAGTAATATCTATTACATTTAGCATTATTTTTATTCATGTCACTGTTTCCTCGTGAACGTATTGAAACCTAATTATTTGATTATCATTTGACGTAAAAAGTTAATTCTTTTATGGAAATAAATAATGTTGATCGCAAAATACACCAAATTAAAAAAACAATTTTGTATACAGTTTGTGCTTTAAATTTTTTTATTATAAATGACATAGCATACTAAATGTGAATCTGATTACAATCGTTATCCATTCGAACATTCGGAAATTTCCATTTTCATTAATATTCATATATTCAACGCATAATGGCCCGGTCCTTTTTACTTCCGTGACACAGCACTAATGTGATCGAGAAATGTATAAGCTAGTGTTTCAGGCATGATGCTGTAATTAGGCAACTGTCATCGATAACGTTCTTTTATCAAAAGATGTTTTTGCTAAGTGACAAAATCATCAATATCCTAATGAAAGTAATTCATAATTTTCACATTTACCAGTGTAAAATGTAGAAGAGTATTTTGTCAAGCATGTGGAAGGATCTTTTCAATATTGTGAATAAGCGATAAGGCCTCGCAGTAGTGTGTGTATCGAGCACATGTGTTTAATTAGGAAGATTTACGAGCCGCATTTCGATATACTGGACACGTTGGTCGCCGATTTCTCATTAATTCAGAGGAATGTCCCGGTATTAACATCCATGTCCTCTGATAACAGTAGTGAATGTCGATTTATGTATTCGGTACATCGAGGGTTGCAAATAAATTTGAGTTCAATGTTGCGGAAGTTGATATTTTATGTCCTTACTGTTATTAATTTATTTCGGAAAGAGTCTCGTACATTTTACCGCTTTCAAAATTTCGGTTTAATGGTAGAACACGGAGGATTAAGAATCCGTTCACCAACCATTTTTACAGCTATGAAATCAATAAATGTTATACTCTTCCATTCTGAACATTTCGAGGAAAAGAGTTTGATCAATTGGTGAACTCTCCTTAGTAAGTAAGTAGCTCGAAGAGTTATTAAAAGTTTTATTTATAAGATGAAATATTGAAGTTATATTTAATTATATTTCAATAATATTATTTTATCTAAAAGAAACAAAAAAAATATTATAAAGTGAAGAGCGGCCATTAAAAATTAAGAAAAATGCTTTATAAAGGATGTACGAATAACAAGTGCTCTAAACTAGAGTTATAGGGTGGAGGTGCCAAAAATTTAAATTATTAGATTGCATTTAATGTATGTATTCGAACATAAATAGAGCATTGTTGGTAACGAGAATCTACAGAGTACTAAATCTACTATCATATTACAATACGTATAAATCGAGAAGGTGTAACGAGAGTAGCATTGTACACTACAGCGACTTGATGAATGAGCCGTAGTTCGATTCATTCCCAGAGTTACGTGCAAGTGGAAGGCAATTACATCCTTCGGTAACGAAACACCGTCCAAGAGGTTCAACGGCTAACTCGATACTATCCGTTGGGTAACTTCTTTCAGCGAGAATTTCGATACTCAAATTGAATTCAAATTTCTTTAATTCTGCAACTTATAACGTATAAGCGAAATATCTTCAAAAATAGGAGCAGCTCTCAAAAACCTTTGAATTTTCAGTTCCTGTGTATTTTTCTGCATTTGTTTGTTACTGAAATCGTCAACTTAGATAAATATCTTGTCAATACGGAGTTGAATATTCATTTATTTTATGTAAGCACGAATTTGGGAATGTTGAGAGTTACGTTAATGTTCGAGACGAAGTAACACTTTCTGAAAGAATATTGCCATGTCAAAGGACGCCAGAAAGTACCTATAAAATATATCTCACTATATGTATGAAATAATTTTAATTCTGTTTCCGACGATTGTGTATGTAGCAAATTAATAATTTACTAAATGGGCATGGCGTCATTTATTGTTCATTTAGTTATTCATTTAATGCATGAACGTGTTTATATAACGTGTATAAATTTCAAGAATATGATAACCAACTCACGCAGAACATCAATGTTGCTGTAAGGTTATAGTAACCCTACAAGTATACAGGCATGCAACATTACATGGAAACTAAGAAACCTTCAAATAACATTACGTTAAAACGTTACGATAACATGAGAATCGTCGTTAACCAATAACTTATTAAGTGGAGGTCACAGGATATTATCAAAAAATCCACATCCTTATAATATGTTTCCTTCAAGATAACATATATGAGGAATTCCATGGTACTTTTAAAATTAGACTTTCAAAAAATCGAATTTTTTTAATGGCACCTTTATCAGCAATGTACCAATACATTTCTAGGGCGACTAAAAATAATAAAAAGTGAGACAATTCCTTTTTTTACAGAATTTTGTAAATTTAAAACATAAATTTAATTAATAGCGTTTAGAAAGTTCTACGTCCATTGAAAACATACCGAGTGATGTATTTTTGGTTCTAAATAAAAAATACGGCAATAGACATTTTTCCTACTAAAAATTGATTATGTAAGAATGATAATCTTTACTGGCGCACTCACAAAAAAAATCACTAATATTATAGTATTTGTCTTCTTTCAGTAACACAATATCATAAATCTATTCAATCTACATTTCTACGATTGTCATGTGACTATACTCGTATGTCAGGGTATTATTGTATTTGAAATGGATTTATCGCATCATATTTATATATATATTTATGTATATTAGTAATAAAATTGGGAAACCGCGAAAAGTATTTATAAACTGAGGAGATAAATGCCACATTAATTCCAGAATAATTCAGATTATTCATTTCGCAAAAAAAAAGTTCCGAAAAATCAATGGATTAAAACACATCTCATAGACTGAAAAGGAAACCGGGAGAGAGAGGTAGAGAAAGAGAGAGAAACTGTCTGTGCTCAATTACGCATGTACGGTCTACGCACATTAACAGAAATATTGACATAAATTTCAGAAAAAAATTACCTGGTTTTACTGTTTACATATTAGAATGTGATACAGTTAAGTCCCCGGTAGAAATTCAGTCTATTTGTATTGTATACAGTCCATTATCTGGTTTAACACGTGGTTTAAAACTTTATTCTGCAGAAATGCCCTGAAACTACACTTTTAGAAATTTCTCTAGGAATTTTCTGAAATATTAACTGAAGTTTTTTACTATTACCGTTTCAGAATGTTACGAAACAAAATTAAGAAACCTTTTCAAAAAATTACGAACAAATTTGAGAAAATTACGAAAAGATTTTAAAAAATTACTAAAAGATTTCAGAAAATTACAAAAAATTTCAGAAAATTACCAAAATATTTCAGAAAATTACTAAACTCTGTTTCGTAAAATTCTAAAACCGTAACCATAAAAAACTTCGGTTACTCTTTCAGGAAATTGCTACTGAGATTTTTAACAGTGATAGATTATGTGTACAAATAAGTAGCCACAAACTAGTAAATCAGTTTTTTGTTACAAAACTGACAAAATATTGAATAGAAATAATAGGATTGAAGTTGTCCACATATTTGCGTCTAAACTACCTGCATAATAACTGTTGAGAAAAGTAATTTAAAATATGTACACAAATATCTTGCCTAATTAGTATATACAATAAAATTATATCCCATACGTCAACAGTGTCGACTCTTGGCTCTGAATCGAACGTGCACGCGAAAAGCGGGGTTCGGTTGATTTTATGATTGTTATAAGTAATATTTTAACCATGTGTTGTACAATTCATGCAATACAATTCTAAACGAGGAAATTCTATATTTTCATAGTGGTAATATTATAAAACATGTACGTACAAATTTGTAGACTAGAATTAAAAAAAAACTCTATCCGGATGTGGCAAAATTCTGGCCTAACATTGGTGAGGTTATGTGTTCTACATATTCCGAATCATATCTACATAGGAACTGGGCAGAAATTGTCCAAGATTTATCTAAACAAGCTATCTAAAAAATCTCCATAAAATTGTTACATATCCAATAACTGAGCGAGCTTATTATCCATGCACTGTCTAATACGCTTAAGTTTATTAGTAAAAAAGTAGCTAAAATGTAGGTACCGTTTCAACCAGGGGTTCTTTAGTTCGTTTTACTATTTAAATAATATAAGCTTGGCTACCTAATGTGTCGAAAGTTTCCAGTTAGATAGAATAATTAACTGAAAATGATGGCTGTGTGTCATTTAATTATTTAGTCCGAACTATTTAATTTTGTTCAGTGTTATTCGTCACAATTCATGAGAGTTCATACATATCAAGTAGTTCCTCCTATTTTGTGACTGGCACGATATCTATTAGAAGTGCAGACGTATAAAGCGCGAAATAGGAATGCAAACTTTAATTTTTCTGACTTTTCATTTTTTCGTTTGTAAACTAATAAAGATTTTTTTTCATTTGGAAGCCTTGCCATTGGTTAGCACAGTTTGAGATATTTTATAAAAACTACTAGAATATCTAGAATTCGTTCTATTTCTCCCATTCTGAAAAAAGTTCAGATATTCTTCAGGAAGAAAAATTTCCCACGCAACACTGTATAATTGTCTGAAATTACATCAATGATAGGTTCTGGTCTAATAATGAAATATCATTAAATTATTGTTAGAACTTTAGAAGTGTAAATTTTGCTTAAATATAGAGAAAGTTCTGCATACACGCTCAAATTTAATAAATAGCTAATGACCGGTATTAACGACCCTATTGCAAATCACGTATCTTGGAAATAAACTCGTCGCAACGACAGATTCTACAGCGTGGGCCGTTGGTATCGTAGGCATTTATGTGCGGAAAGTGTTCACGAGTCGCGAGGAAAGATCAGGCAGGTGCGTGCGAGGGGTCATGCGTTGTACTTACGCGATCTCAAAGCACGCATCGAAACCGTGTGTATCTTTGGATGTGCAAGGATATCTTTTTCACCCACACGTGCATTCGAACTTTCCTTCGTCACGTGCATCAGCGATAATGGTATTCATTGCATACCGGAACCAGACACAGAAGAGACCGTTAACACAACATTCTACACTGATTATTTGTGAATATTCACGAAGAATAGAAACGTCTAGTTTAATTACTATTCACTATTGATGAGAAGTGAAAGGCGCGGCTTGCATATGCTAAGATAAAACGATTGACAGTTCGGTGAATTAACAATTGCGCAATTTTAAAACTGAATTTTCTGCAGCGTGAAGTACAATGCGAATGTCATCATGTAGTTTCAATATTGGCGGCAGATATTCAAGACCTGTTTTGATCATTTTAAAAAATATGAATAAAAATCGTAATAGTTATGTTCTAAAATGTAAAATATATCTTTTGAGTTATTTCTAATAATTCAAATAAATTGCGTTTTCACATATCGACCAGACTAGATTGCTGTTATGTTTTTACTTATTAGAGCCTCATCAGGTTTCCATATCATGTTATGGACAGGACAGGTATTCTCCAGGCATCACTTCAATTTTAGTCATCATAATAAAATCATCACGAATCGATGATTAAGCTAATCTCGATATTTAGGTAACATGAAAATATTTTTGACTGTGGCTACAATGTCAGACATCAACATTTATTGGAAAAATAAATCGTTTTCGAAAGACTTTCAGCGATCGTTTTAATCAAGTTTAAATTGAAAAAGAAATAGTTTTCTTCATATAAATTTTTAGAATAAAATGTGTGATAAAATAAATATGCTGGAGTAAAATAATATTATTCTACCAATAATGATAATTACGTTAATCCTAGTAAACAAGTAATTATTAGACATCAATGTTTCCTTATAATTGTGAGAAAATCTCTCAGGAAAATTCATGACGTTTTACTTGTATGATAAGCACGTGTAATCGGCATAGCTGCAACTAAAGTAAGCCGTGTTCATGTATTTGCGTTAATTTATAGTATTCCCACTGGTGGCTGTACTGACATGTATATTTTTTATTGCAGTGATTTTTTAAATAACTGTGGTAAATATCATAGACAGAAATATTTTTTTCTGATATCCATTCTGTAACAAATGAGTCCCTAAAACACTGACCAGAAACTGGGTTCGGTAAACCTTCGGAAAGACTGGGTCACCTGGAAAAAATTTTATTGACATGTTTTCCGACGTATTTTGGATCGCTGAACACAAATCTGAAGTCAACATTTGACGCTCGGACATATGTTGGCTGCTGTATTGAAAAAGCATCGAAAAAATGTCATTATTAAAAATTTTTTGCATTTATTTTGAAAACTCGAAGTCGCACGAAAAAGAGTTTTAACAAACAAATGTAGAGCACGAAATTCTCTACAAAAAAGGTGCTGTACATTTTCTTCGTAAAGTCAAAAATAACGCCGTAAATGGAGGTTGAATATGAGAACAATTAACTTGGCGGGTTTTTAGCATAATGCCCACACGCGGCTGCCGACTGAGAGGGCCTGCGGCCCCCCTAGACCCCCCCCCCCGCTAAAAAAATCCTAACCTTCTTGGTTTGCATAAACTCCGTCTATGAGTGAACCAAATATCTCACGATAAGTGTGATCAATCATTTCTAACATTCACACCACGTGGAGGTTGTACGGTCGGGTTTGCATCTCTTCGGGGTACTTTGTTCAGGTGGTTCCCCTTGCGTAACGTCACCTGTTTGTGTGTGTGCGTATGTGCGTATGTGTGTGGGCGTGGGCGTGTGCGCGTTTCTGTGCGTGTGAATGTGTATGTGTGCGTGCGCGCGCGTTTGTGTGTGTGCGATCTCGCGTGTTCCTCCTCTTAATTAATGGGTAACTCTATGGAACTAGCTGATATCATGTTTTTTGAAATTCGGCGATCACGTCGAAAAACGCAGAGATTCGAATTTTTAACGGGTGGCCTCGTTTGAGCAAATACTCAGCAAGATGTAAAATATCAAAAAACAAAACATCTGATTGTCATAAATAACAATAAGCTGAATTCGTTTGTTCGTCAATGAGAAACTGAATACACCGTCTCTCATCAGCGCATACAATAATAAATTGGGTATGCGTAAATTCTATCTTTGCTGTATATTGCTGTGACTAACAAGCAGCCTAATCAAAGAAACAGTAACCCATTATTGAGACGAGAACGCGTATCGACCGCGGAATCGCAATTCGCCATCTAGTGGAGTTTGAATCCGGCTAGTTCCTATCCTTCTGAAATTCACTGACTACATTCTCATATTCAACCTTCATTTATGGCGTTACTTTTCATTTTAGGAAGAAATAGTATTGAATCTTTTTTGTAGACAAATTCAAGCTCTATATTTTTTGTTTAAAACTTTTTTTCGTGCGAGTTCGAGTTTTCAAGATAAATGGAACAATTGCAGTAATCTTGTCTACCAAATTCCATGTAAGACCTGTAATAAAGTTTACATAGGACAAACCGGAAGACTTCTAGGTACAAGACTAAAAGAACACCAGAAAAACATATACGGACCGGAAGATAAATACACGGGATTAGCGTTACATCGTATCAACACCTCCCGTAATTTTGACTACAAAAAAGTCAAAATTCTAGCAACGGAACGAAATAGTAGAAAACGAAAAGAAATTGAAAACTATTTCATTAAAAGATCACAGCGGACAGTAAACATTAGATTCGAGCAATCAAACTTACCAGCGGTATACGAAGCTATTATATAATGTAAATATTATGAAATTACAGTTTAAATGGCCTTTTAAACTCGCTTATGTACATCCATTGCATTTTTTATTGCATTGAATCATATTATACAATAAAAAATACGATCATGAATGGAATGCAATATAAAACTGTAAAAAACATAATGTTCTGATCGTATGCGCCGAACATCGTTAGTAAAATCAAATTGTATGAATATCGTTAACCATGAATTTGAATACACTCACGTTTAAACTAGGTTACATTGTATTAGTATTTAAAGGCCCGTAACGTCACAAGTGTCAATAGTTTCGTTCTTTCTGTACGGAGTGTAGTGTAGTGCATTATTTTATACGACGTATGTAATATTTAAAACAACACGATATCAATTTATTCTTTTTTGTTGCTGTAAACTTTTTTTTATTAAGTACTTTTTGAGTTATAAAGGTTTGAAGTTAACAATTTTTTGACACAAAATGTAGAATATCTTGTAAAATATTATTTAGTTTTCAGTAATCATAACCTTAATACTTTTGTGCGCGGAATAATGAGACCAATTAATTGGTTTAAAGAAAATACATTAATCGGATCCCCCTAATATTTTCAGTAAGAATGCATTTATTGTTAACTTCAAACCTTTATAACTCAAAAAGTACTTAATAAAAAAATATTTTATTATGGTGTTTTGGAAAGCTCTCGAGATAAGCTATAAGAATATGCAATAAAATGTAGGGGGTTCTATTTAAAAAAATAAGATTGACCTTGAAACCTTGAAGGACATGGTCAAGGTCAAAGTCAAGGTCATCATCTTACTCCCCGCTTGAAACCATACAACTTTGCTATTGGACATTTTCTCCTAAGTGCATTCTAACTGAAGATATTAGGGGGGTCCGATACTTTTCGATGACCCTGTATATATATATATATATATATATATTCGTCATTTTTCGTTTTTATAAACTTTTGATTGTAAGATTTAAACTTTTTGTAGACAATAAATTTCTGAGGAGGACCAACATTATGGTCGAAACGTAAAAATTGAATTTTTTATTGTCCGAAGACCGTACCACCAAAACTCATACCATATAATTATCACCTGAAGCGGTCAAGAAATTTCAAAAATGCATCAGCATAATTATTTTAATAAATGGAAAAAACTAAAACAATGGACGTTTTTTCGATATTTTTTCAATATAGCGGCCACGATATGGCCGAGCGACAAATTTTGACTTCAGATTAGTGTTCAGCGACCCAAAACACGTCGGAAAACATGTCAATAAAATTTTTTCCAGGTGACCCAGTCTTTCCGAAGGTCTACCCTGTGTCTTTTTCCTTTCTTTGGTGTCTACGTGATAATGGTTGTGCTTAAATTATAATGTATAATGTATACGGCTGTGCTCATTAGATACTTGCTCCACGTTTTAGAAATTGTAGTCCATTATTGAAACTTTCAAAATCGGAAGAACAGATCATTTAGTAGCCAATAATTTACTGAAACGACAAATTCGTGCGTGTGAAGGTCACTTTCGCAATAAGTCGTATCATCATCGCCTTTGTGAAGCTCCGACAGAAAAGGTAGTTTCGTAGAAATAGACAAAACTTCGAATTAAGGTCTGCTATTACTAAATGGCGATTTAAATGTGAAAGTCGTAGTTCCTATGATTCTCATTAGCAAAAGTTTTGGCCGGTGTTTATATATTCATTTTAATCAAAAAATGAAAAAATATTGGACTGATATCCTTATGAGCTCTTAAATTAACCTTGATAGGAGAGACAAGTGTTACAAATGCAGATGTTATAATAACTTGTTTAAAATTATATTAAGTCGTACATTGAACAGATATTCATTGGTTAGTGCACAAAATGTTGATACCACAATGGAAATAAATCGAATATCCTAATAATAGAAGACTGACTAAACCTAATCATGTGAATTAATTATGTATATATAGTCGGAAGATATTAATAAAATATTTAACTATTTTGAATTGGAACTCATTGAACAAGTGCTATTAACACATTTTGTAAAACCTCATTTACACATTTAATACTGCGCAAACAATTATCTCCAGTTGAGGCATATAATCTTAATATTCACTTTCACAAAACCGTCTTTTTGCAATCACGGAAATATCGAATAAATTTTGAAATTTGATGTAATTTAATTTTATGTCTTACTGTAAACCATCGACAATATACATGTAATTGGTTAAATTATATTATAATTTAATTAAATTATCATTAATATATTACGAAAAATTCATAAACCATACGCTAAATGCAATAGTCGAAGTAGAAACTTCACCATTGCATTACTATCCATGATACACATATCTGCAATAAAGAATGTGCAGTTTAATAAGAATACGACCAATGGAATAATAACTTGGCACTCAAAACAGAACAAAAGAATGTAAATTTATTAAACAATAAACACAATATATTCGCGAGGTAGGGGTAGTACTATTAGAAAACCTTTTTTACATTTAATTTAAGAAAATAATTTATTAGACTTATTTATGAGCAACCAACTTTTCATCGTGAGTAGTTTACACAAAACTCAGCCCATTCGAAGTCAGTATAAAAATGGGCATAAATGTTTTAAATAAGTTGTAGTGCGCATTACAACATATATACTTAGAGCGATATAAAAATTCGATTTTACTTCGTTTATTTTTAACAATGACTGAACTGATCACCAGATGCCACGATAAAGTTCAAGCATCAAATTATTTCACAAATAAATCCGATGATATTGTTCGACACT
This sequence comes from Trichopria drosophilae, assembly GCA_030407085.1. Lineage (NCBI taxonomy): Eukaryota > Metazoa > Arthropoda > Insecta > Hymenoptera > Diapriidae > Trichopria > Trichopria drosophilae. The sequence goes on along the minus strand of CM059583.1, from coordinate 64,526,581 downwards.
TTCGAATAGGATACGAGAGAAATTGCCTGGGAAAAAGATCTTTAAAAAATCAATGCGGCATTACGCCGTGGTTCTCTCGTCGTGGGTACTTCAGTAAGATTAACACCTACTATAATTTAACCAAACCATACCCCATATCCAGCCTTTGATCAGTCAAGAATGCATCTTTCGAACACCAAATTACTACGGCAATCGCTTATTTCCTCTGATGAATTGCTCAACACAGCAGCGCAGTCTACAACTTCTTCTACGACAGCCTCATTTGTACGGCTTCCAGTAGCTCACCGACCTTTTCTATATAATAACTTTTATAATAAGTTTCAATTTGTTCGCATTAATGTTAGATCTCAAAAATCGCATTTTCTTTTTAGAAAAACATTTTAGAATCTTATGAGTACAATTTTATGGTTAGGTTAGATTACGTAGTAAAATTAATTATTCTCTTTTAAGGATTGATTGAATTGGAAAACGCATGTCTTACGTATCTCTTAAATTTCTTGCAAATTTGCAATGGGTCATTAACTCGTTGTATTGTGTTTTTGACCAATATATTTTACTTGGTGATTAATATTGAAAACGTTGGAGTTAAAAAATTATTACAATCTTCGGCAGGTGATAAAAGACGTGACTAGAGGTTATCCAGTTCCATCCACTTTGATCGATATTATCCTTGACTCTACCTCTATTAATGTTTTCAGATCCTTTTCTAATGATGAGTTTAAGGTAGCTGACCATAACATGGTAGATTGTATTATTGATTGTCCTAGACGTCCAGGAAATGTAAGGTTTATATCGCTTCGTGATTTTATAGTACTTTTCGGTCCTAGGCCGTAAAGTTCAATGTTACGGACCGAGTGGAGATTGTGCATCCGAGGACTGGAGAAGCCGGTCCGAGGATCGCACTATCTCCAAACCGAGGTCGTAAAATTTTACGGCCGAGGAACGAATACTATTTTTTGATACACTGTTCGCAAAAGTAGGCACTTTAACGACTAATTTTAGTTCGTAAAGTGCAGAAAACAGTCCGTAAAGTGTCTACTTTACGGACACTTGTATCAAAAAATATTTTTCTTAAAACTTTATCATTCTTAAACATGTGCATTCATAGAACTACCAACTTTGGTAAAATCAACGTATAATTTTATTTTATATATTTTAGCACGCTGTACGTCGCAAAAAATTGAGCCTTTGCTGTATGTGGTAAATTTACACGCAAATATATTATTTTTTGAGTTGCTTCTTTTTACGGCGAATTAACTTTTCACGACGTAGCAGACAATATTTTGGTCTAAACAATGGTTGTCTCACGTGAATATAATTTGAAATCTGAGTGTCTATAAGCGCGTACATGCCAGACAGAAAATAAACAGAAACGGACAACAGATTTGTTAAAAATTAGAACAAACAGAGAAAAAAATACAGGTATATTTTCTCAAATTCAGGAATTATTATTAAAAAATAAAAATGATTGTCTTCTAAATTAAATTTCTTATTGAAATTTGTTTCATTTCCTATTATTGTTATTTTATCAAAATACAGTACATGTGGAGGTTCCAGAAAAAAAAGAAAAGCTGGATATCCCAAATAAACGTCTTTGATTGGCAGATATTGAAAATATTAATAATATTACTGCATCATATTTTGGCTACTATAATAATTATAGATGTAAGGTAAATGTAATAGTTTTAACTTAATATATCTTAATTATCCTTTTTATATCCTTTAAACGTAAATATATATTTCTCAAGTTTTTTTAAATCATAAAACATAAACTTTTTCAGAGAATATATATTTCTATGTTTAAACGCGTGTTAATAAAAATCCTGTATAAATAAGTAAAAATATTCATTTGCGGATAAAAAGACTTTCGTTACAAATCGGAATCTTCTATAAATTGACTCATTTACTGCACGAAAAATGAAGTAAACATACAGTTCTTGTTTCCAACGTATAATAAAGCTACAATTTCGTTGTGTTGAGTATAATACGTTTTTGCATAATTCATTTTGCTAAGTAATAATTATTATTGCCCCTAAATTAGTATGAATATTCATTAGTTTTCGTATCCATCAGGGGACTATGTTAATATACAATGCTACATCTAGTGTTCCGTCTGTTTTTTACAAATAGAACGTTTCGAAAGATCAAAATTGTATTCTGGGCGTAACTTCAAACGAAATAGTTACCTTGCGAATGCTGAAGTGCTTTCTGTTTCTTGTCCTATACACTCTTAATCATCAGTCTTTGTAAACGTGACGTTATTAAAAAAAGGACAATGCGTTCCTTTCTTCTGTCGCTGCTGTTCATACGGCAGTTGCTCATGTAGCCTCCAGTGCGGAATGAAATTAGTATTAATCTGAAACACAGGACCAACAAAATGCCCAGTTACGAAGGATGCAATTTACATAATTTCACATTTCATAGCTAACCTTCGCTTCGTTTTTTTTTATTTTGAGATCCGCGGCATTTTTCTATTGGGCCTCCCTCGTTGTTACCATGTGCATATGCATGCGGAGGCACGTAGATGTCCGAGGATCTTTACCTCGCCTGATCTCTCAATCTTGTGCCACGTGCAGGTCGTAGGCATGGCGAAGACAAAAAATTCACGCCCGCACGTATGCCATAAATTGGGAACTCACATAATCATTTTTCTTCCTTTACAAAAGCTAGAAAGATAATGGGGTATTAGAGTGATGTTTTGTGAAATTCTCTGAGCGTATTCTCATCGCAGCTCTGCTATACATAGCGCAACGTTACAAAAGCCCTTCTATCATTTCTACATTCAATAATCCTTCCGCTTTTCACTTTTTCTTCCAGCTCTATTTCGCTATTCCATTTGGTGCGCTTTGATATTGTTATTTGATTTCGCGTAATGGGACTTCTCATAGAGCTCATTCAGTCTGGGTTATTTAGTTGATGTTTTTATTGGACGCATAGTTTTCATACACGTATGAATGGTATTTATCACTATCCTAAAACACGTGTTATTTTATTACGATTCGGCCTGCACCATAAATATGTTGTTTCGTGTCTGTGGAAACTGTGTCAAAAAGTGTTCTTAAAAATGGGGTATTGATTGAATTCTTATTTCAATCAGTGACTAATACAATTGATTACAAAAAGCTATATGGAGGAAACAAAAAAAAACACAAAGTTCAATTTAGAAATCGACTTGAATAACGTAAAACAATTTTCCTGCGCGATTCAGCAGGACAATCGAAATTATTACCGCTATAAATAACTGATTCTCTCACGTCAGATGCAGACGCAATCACAAATAATCTTAAATGCCTTTGTTTACTAGTTGAATCGAAGGCGACGGTCGGGGAAACGTCAATATCGAACGTCGACTTTAATGAAAGTGTTCGAGCGTGACGATCGATTCAATTGAACTGTGAATTGCTCAAACGAATGGAAATAAAACCTTAAGGTCCCCTTAAGAAATAGACCCGCGTCAGCGCCTGGGGCTCCAGTGCCGCAATCCCTCCCACGCTATCAGTTGATCCGTGAAAACGAGCATTGAAATTCGTCCCAAAGGGATAAATGAAATGCACCGTTAGTGGCCCGTGCATCAGCGCATTTGCCGTTTTTATTTCTCCAAACTTTATAAAAAATTAAAAATGAAGATATAATTTCGACGATAATAAATATGTATTATATTGTTTCCTATAAACAGAAAATCGTTTTTATGATATTAACATGATACGTCATGTGATGTCCACAGCTCGCCAAAAAATGAGAACTTCATATGTAGAATACACATCACAGTATGGGTTTTTCGTATGATTGGATATGTAATTCCCTCTTGTAGAGTGAACAGTTAGTGGTATATGAATTACCAGTATTTGGTGGGTTCCGATAACCTGATATGTTCTATTACACCCTAGTAGAAAATGAATCCAGTTTTTGGCTAGTTTCTATCCAGTTAACATTTTTCCCATGTTGAAGATATAGGGAAACTGGGCAGTGTAACAAAAAATTAAACAGATTTCTACCAAGGTATTGTTTTCTCGAGAAATATTTGTTTGCGTCATGGATAAGTATGATGTTGCCAAAAAAGTAAGTAGTCGGGGTTATGAAACACAGCAGATACTAGTAATTGCTAGATTTCACTATGTTTGAAAGTGTTTCAAATACCAATAATATTCTTGCAAAAATCAATCTGGCAACTAAATGTAAACATTAATTACAAAACATATCTTCATAGATTCATATATAAAAAATAGTGTATACTGGACGTTACCGTGGGACATCTTAGGTACTTTACCTGCCTCTTACCATTCTTCGCTTTCTGCAAAGTAACACACGCCCGCATCAGTAATCCTTTGCTCTTTGCTCTTGAATCTCGCTCGATGGAGTATTGCAGCAACTTTATCTCTTAGTGGCATCGCTGATAATTTATCGTTTCGTCTTCACGTTGAGGGATTATAGAACGAGAAATCACGATTAATGTGCTACCAATCAAGAGTAGGTAGATGCGGTGTACGGATTCACCTAAAAGTCTCGTCGAAATAAGTGATAGATTGACCGGTTTCTTACATTTGCCAAGCAAACATAAAAAGTAGTTTGACAAACGTTGATATAAATATTAACAGTTGATAAAGAAAAAGAGTGAATTGAACTACAAATAAAATTTTGTGACTATGAGATGGTGTAGTAAGAACAATATTTGCAAGAAATATTGGATCTCACAAGATCAATAACAATTTGTTAAATTCCTGTGTTAATAAAAATTATTAAGTACTTGTAAAATCAAACGTACGTTACTAACAAATAAGATGAAGGGTATCTTCCAGTACTATAATCAGATACGAATGATGAAATCTGTCCCTAGGTAGTTTGTGAAGTCCTTTTACATTTTAAAATACAGCTAAAATATCGACTTGCTAATAATCAAATCCGCTTTTGAGGGTACCTTATTTTGTATATCATACTATTATGAGTTAGACCCAAGAACCTTCCAAACGTTCCGTGTCAATGAAAATGTTTTGAGAAGGTTTAGAGTTTTTCACATTCCCAAATTTTAAATTATTTTGACACAGTCCACCCTGAATAGCCAGAAACCCGAAAACCTTACGAAGTCCTTATTGCAGTTAACAATAATTCACGACGATTCATGAAAATCTTGATTATATTTAATAGTGTTCATGTACCCAAGCAGCAAAATTGGTCGAAATTACGTCAATTCCACTTCCGAATAGGTCCAACTGCCTAATACAGTTTGCTGTACTAAAGTAGTACTGCCACTATTTCAGGTAAATCGGGAATAAAAACACGGTAGATTTTAAGTCGAAATTCGGTAATGGAAGGCATTTGTATTTTAAAGACATAGTCCAATTTGGGAGAACGTATCTATAAGAAGTCGGATATTGGTAATAATTTGGTAATTTTGCCCTAGTTTGACTTTCTGACCTAGTTTTAAAAAAAACTTCTGGACAATTTCCTGCGGAAATTTACGGGTTCATAGTCACCAAGTTTTAATTATGTGCACAGAAATAAGTTATTTACATACATACGTATATGAAAATAACAAACCTGCGCTCGTTCGCCCCATACAACCTAAGATATACCTAATATACATGCCTACGCCTACCACGATTCGACGACATTTGATCAACACAGATCAGTATTCACTCGCACGTACGCATTACTTACACAATTGCTTTCTTATATACGGACCTGCTTATGCTCTCACCGCTTGCGAGAATGTTTGAGTATGTTACAATGTGCAATGTATGCGTTCCATGTGTTAAATACGGCACTTATGCGCCATCCCTCGTTGGGAGCTCGAAGCTAGTCGAAACGTCAATCGACACTGACAGTTCAAAGTTCCAGTAAAATCGAACAAAATCTTAACCTCGAAATAGCTACGGGCGTGAGCTATTTCTCTGTGACGGTAAATCGCGGATTTAATATTCAATTAAATCATTCTAATTTGTATACGTGACCTTTAAGCTATTGTTTTATTGTTAGATTTGTATATTTCACCGACCAACAAATTAGTTGGAATTTCAAAAATTGGGGAAACCAATCCCTCATCAACCACTTTGGGGTGCATTTAAGATTCTGCATTTTAATTTCAATTTTTGCAGACGCAGATATTTTCCAGCACTACTGCTAGTGATTGCTGTCTTGCAGCAAGTAAATTTGCTATCGCAAACAGTTTGCAGCACTTTGAGAGTGGTTGCTGGATCGCAGCAAAGCCTTCATACTTTCAAGTTGAGAATAGAGAATTTAGCAAAGGCATATTCATTTTTAATCAGAACCTAATTTTTCATTTCAAACCACTGGACTTTTAAGGCAGAATACATGTTCATATTTGGTAAATTATATATTAAAATTTAACCTAATCGTTAAAAACCTTCAGGGCAATTTTGTAAGTCGAAATTTGTTTAATTTTACTTTCAAAAGATACCTCAAATACTTGAGGGAATTTTTGAAGTCATTATTTGATTAAATTAACCCATCAAATAAACCTCAAATACATTTTGACTTAGAAGTCATATTTTCGGTTGTTATTTGGCTATTTTTACTAAAATAGGGCACTTCAACTGTGGCTGTGGTCAGAATTCCTTATTTTACTGGTTGAGTAGTGGCCGACAATATGAAAAGGGTACTGATTTGATTGTATAAAACAAGTAGACATTTCTAGTTCAACTGAGAATTAATAATTATTTTGCTATAAAGTTTAAATATCAGCTAAATATGTGACGCACGTCCTCGACAAGCAAATTCATTTATTTGATTCAAATGTCAGCTTTCATCCGGTAATAAGATTTCCTAAAATTTTACAAACCACAAGACGTGTCCACACATCTCAGAAGCAAGTGCATAAATATACAATACTGTAATAAATAACTTATATAATTTTTTAATTAACGTTGAATATCACAATTGCATTACGTGCATAATACTTGGAATTTTGAAACTGCGACTTGATTGTATTGAAAGCGTTGTAACTACAAATACAAAGCGATCATTAATTGACTTCACATTGACCACAGAGCTGGCGAGGTACAAAAGCGAGTTTTGCTATTTCCTCGAAGTTTAAATCATTTATACTATTATTGCGTCTGCGTATTCACAATTAGCGAAACTGAGGCAAGAGCACAAACAGGAACAAAGGAACTTCTGTATAGTACATACATTGGCGGTCGCGCAACCACGTTGTCCCCGACATGGCAAAAGTCTTGAAGCGCATAACCTCACGTTCACCACCCACCGACCGTCTGCATGCCCAATATGCGCCGTACGAGATACCTCAACGCTGCCTACTCACCGTGCTAGTTCGTGTTCAGCGGACCGCATCGTGACTCCGAACTGACCGACCAAAAGTTCAACGAGCACGAAGCTCTTCGTGGAGCCGCTTCGATGGTCGGCTTCGAAACAAAAGGAAGGGTAGTAACTCAACTCGGTGATTAAACGTAATTACGCAAACTTCGTTTTTGAACTTTTCAAGTTGATGAACGGTTCCCGACTATGTAATACAGATTTACGTACCATTCATGGTTATGCCATGCATCATTTCACTTACGCCGAGATTTACATGACCTTTTCAACGTAGATTACGTTTGGTACCACTCCAAAACTTTCTTAATGAAAATGTCGTAGAAAATTACATTTTATTCTCAGGCGCACTTCTCATAGAATATTAGTCACGATGTGATTTAATATTTTCTAGCGCAAATTGAGTATTCATACGAGACTACTTTTCTCTTCATTAGTTATCAATTCATGTTTCGCTACGATAATGACGTGTAATTGTTCATTTTATGTCTACGTAGATTTTTTTGAAACTTATAATATACACAAAAGAAGGAATTGTCACGCAAAAGAACGAGATGTTAAAATTTTGCTATCTGCTCTCTCAATTTGAAACGGTCAAAAGTTCACTATTTGAATCAGTGAATGAATATTCACTGCTGAATCAGTGGTTTACAACATGTTCATTGCATAAACAGTGAATTGGACAAATTACTATTTTTTTATCACTGAGGAAACAGTGAAACTTGTTACATTTCCATTCACTGCTTTACCAGCGATTTGCAGTCAATTATATTGCAGGGACAAACGGTCAAGGATATTTAATAATTTTTCATTTCTATTTGGACGCATCATAGAAGGTACATACATTAAATATCGTAAGGATGTGCACCAAAAAAGTTACTGGTTTGCTGAAAACACTGCTCAGATTTCAGTAAACTAATTTGTAACTTTCGATAGTCGTTTCAGTATGGATCAGCAACATTGCATCATTATCTAATTCCCTGTGTTAGACAAAGATGCAATGCTGCTAAGAACTCTACTGAAACGACTATCGAAACACATCCTCGATCGGAAAGGAAAATGACGCGCGTAAACTAAGCTAAAACTTGGATATCAGACGACAAATATTCTATGGGATCTCTCAATTAAAGAATATTCCTTTGTGAACAATATCACTGGCTCAGACAGTGACATTTTACTGATTCTCTGTGGCGCCTTTTTTCACTGTGGTACTCAGTGGCTATTCACTGAGAATCAGTGAATTTTCACTGTTTCAAATTGAGAGAGTGCATGTGATAAACCTGGTGTTTTATACGCCTAATCGTACTTCTCGAATCGGGCATAGTTATCCTTTAAAAAATGTTACATTTTATTCGAATTGCATATATATCCATCCTTTTCTATTCCTATATTATTATTATTATTTAATATTATCATTGTACGTCTTTATTTGTCAGAAAAGGAGAGTGTCACAATGATCTCGATTCCACCAAAAGGCGAGCGATAGCCAGCTCTGTTTGGCAGACTGTCCTAACACAAAAATACATCTTAGTATCTACAGATTTTAAAAACTATGATGAGCACCCAACCCAACTGTCGCACAAAAATATAAAATTCCGTATACAGAATGGTAACAAAAAGATAAAAATAACATTTAAAAACTGAATAACGCAATTTTTTAAATTGGGAAAGTAAAAATCAAGGTTGAAAACGTAGTACGATATTCCAATGTGGTTTATTAAAAAAAATAAAATGGTCCCATTGGCAAAATTCTTAAATTTATTATTTAAAATATAAAAAACGTCCGTAAACAAATCGGCGTTAGGTCAGGTGTTTCAGCTCTTCTAAATCTCTGTCAGATTCTATTAAATGCTAAACTTGACTGTCCTTTGAGCAAAGCTGAATGCTACTTTCTTCCCGAAGAAGTTTTAAGTCATTCTGTTCTTTTCTAGGTAATTTGGAATACATTCATTGATGTATATATTCTGCACAGGGAAATCATTGCAGATGTGATTTGCTTGAAAGTCCTTTGATGAAATCCGGACTTTAATTAAGGAATCACGCTTGGCTCGTTCCGCGAAGCGCGAACATATTCGAAACTCTTGTAAATTCGTTGATAGAAGATGCAGAAGACGATGCTTTACTCAATTACTACACTGGGTGAGGTGTGATTTCTGCATGTCGTACTTCATTTGCACTACTTAATTTCAGAACAGGCATACGTCTCATCCTAATCACATCTGCGGGTTGTAGAGGGACACCAAATGCCTCGACGATCGAACACATTACAGCTATATTAGGTCTTCATTACCGGTTTCTGGGTAACCATTAACAGTGTCATAATCGCAATTAGATAGTTCAAGATTAAGATGACGATTTGACAACTTTTGATTTTCGGCATGTAAATGTTTATTTTCTTCGTATAACTGAATTACTTTGAATTCCAAGCTTTCTAAGTTTTCAGTTTTTCATTCAATGAAAGATTTATTTTGCTCTTCAGTAGTAGGTACACTGTAAGAATTTTTATAGTTACAAGTCCAATACTGTTTAGTTCTAGCGGAATATATTTGAAATAAGCGAAAAAGTGCCATACTGATATTAAAGATTATCATACTGGCTTTGAAAATTTGCCATATTTACATTGAAAAGTCCCATACTGTAAGGTAATTTTTAATATTAGAATGGCACTTTTGCGCATATTGCTAGTATATCCCAATTCAACTAGACAGTATGGGGGCTTTTATCCAGAAAAATTCTCTTTGTGTAGCAATTCGGATAGTATATTTTTATATTTCGTTCGAGAGCTGAAAAAGCGTGCTCATTCTGAAGATATTTGGAGAGCTCAGTTTTGCAATGATTTCATAAAACTTCATTTTGAGCAAGTCTTCCTCATATTATATAATTCTGATTCTAGAATATAATTCTACAAGTCATTACATTAGTCTTGATCATAATAACAATAAACAATAAGCAATCCTAGGAGATAGTTTGGTGTTTTTCGTGTGACCGACCAGGCTTCTTTATAGACTCGATACTTGATGGATTTTCAAAGTTAATGATATGAACTGAATTCTACAAACAGCAAAAAAAATTTCGAACTGGATTTTGTTATTCAATATTTATACATTCCTCACGCGATACATTTTTAAAGATTACAGAATTGCATTATTGCAGTAAATGCACTTTAAATTGTTCGATGCAAAGGTATCCATTGCGCCTGAATTAAGATCTAAATTTGCAAGAGAATTTTGTATAGACATGTAGTAGCATAGATTATAACTAAATTTCAAGTAATTGTACAGTTTCTTGTGTAAACGTACTGAGACACGTGTGTTTATGAAGCAGCGTTTTAAGTTCGTCTAAACAACGGTTACAATGTCTCTAGGAGCAACCGCTGAACAAAAATCCGCGGTTACCAAAGAGACAGAGGGTTGTTTTTAAAAAATCATTAAATAAAATTATTATAGATATTATCGTTGCATTCTTGGCATGTGCATTTAAAAAAAGCTACACCTCTACCCTTGTATCTGTATTGTAAAAGTCACATAATATCAAGCCAAATTCCAGAATAACTTATTTGGTATAAGTTATTAGGTCGATTAGTAAAAATTCAAGAGAATTCAAAAAATCTTTATTTACACATTTATGGTTACACATAGAAAACATTCGATTTGTAACAGATGACCATTATTTTTGGTTTTTGAATACACTTGATGCACATTCAATTTTGCCTTAAAAAATTAAACTGGTCTGCAAATAATGAGGTCATGCTAGTTGATCGAAAGTTGACAAATATTTGCCTCAAATTTAATTCAAATTGAACTCTGAGACTTAAAAATTAAAGAAAAATATTTATACTATATAATATATCACAAACCTCTTACGTACACAACCTCATAAGTAGTTTGAAACGGCATTTTTCGCATATATACATAACCTCTGATATTTCAAGGTTCTGATCCTAGTAGAAAATGAATCCAGTTTTCGGCTAGTTTCTGTCCAGTTTACATTTTTCCCACGTTAAAGGTATAGGGAAACTGGGCAGTGTAACAAAAATCTGGACAGATTTCTACCAGAGGACTTGCAGGGACAGTTTTAATCCCGGATTCGGATTCTATGCAAAATATTAATTTTTAAACGACACTTTACTCGAGAACAATATAATCACGTTGTAACGTGTAATTCGTAAAAAAAGAAATATTTGATTTTAGGGGCTTTTTCCTTCCGGTTTCTGTTTTCGGCCAGTTTTTTTTTAAGCATTAAAATGTTAATTTAAAATGAAAACAGTACTTCAAACTAAGAGATGCATTTGCGCAGTTGCAAAAAGGAAAACTTTGCATTTGGGCAATTTCCAACTAATTCTGAGAAGATAAAACAATTACACCAATTTTATTGCCCAATATAAAATTCCTAAAATGTTATAAATATATATAGCCCAAAATTTAGTCATATTTATGGTATGCCAGAATGTACCCTGCAGCCCAAGTACAAAAATATCCATAGATGTGCGTTTTAACACACCAACTAGACGTGACTAATTAACAACCCGTACGAATTCGAGGAAAGCACACAAGGGAAGTAGCCGAAAGCGCAATGGTGCGGCGTGCAATGTCGCATTCTCTCTTGTATGTGGCTCTACCCTGCCTGGATAACCTTTCCGTATTTGCGCAATCTTCCATAACAAGGGGTAACAGACTACATAGTAAATTATTCTTCAACCACAATACACATAGCGTTAAATTTTGCGACAACAACCCTATTAATATAGTAAATAAATGACTTGGAAAAGTCATCAGACCGGAAAGAATAATTCATGATTATAGGCAATTATAATGTTAATTATAAGATTTCTGCGCCTCTTTTTTCCACGAAATATAAAATATTGATAAAACATTTACAGCTGCTACTAAATGTGTCATAAAATAAAGTCGGAGTTTTGTTTTCAACAAAATCGAAACGAGCATCCCATTTTGTAGCATGTGATTTTGTCTAAAGTGTGCATTGGTTGTGTTTTATTATTTTCAGAAGTACAATTACCACCTCTTTAGCACGTCGCTTATAGATATCGTTAAAAAGCTAGCCATATGATAATTTGGTATAATTTAGTCAAAATTTTACCCTGTCCCAAATAATAGTCTTCTCCATCTATAGACGAGAGTCCAATTTAAGTCGAGCCGAAGTTTTGCATTTAACTTTGTGGCTCGTGGCTGCAGTGAGAAGTTGGGCGACTGATTATCCAATTACGTTGAATTGTAACGGTATAGAGAAGGTTACCGCGTACCAGGTGTCAAACTGAAGTTCTTCGCGCCCACGATCCCGCTACCTCTTCGGTGAAAAAACACCGATAAAACTTTACGGACGCTAAAGTCTAATCTTCCAGAATCGTGCACGCGCGCTACTTTCGCCAAAAAACCGCATACGACGAGAGAACAAAAGGTGCAAAAAATTAATGCGAGGGAAAGCGAGATGCCATAGTTACAGGCTCATGCCTAAGACAGAAAGAGTACGAGAGAAAGAGTTAGTAAAAATACGGAACACTCGCCTCTTATTATTTTCTCCCGTGGCGCAGCTTTTTTCGCGAGAGGACAGGATTGGAGCTTAATGCTCGTACAATGGCAATTCTGAGATAATTTTCCAGAGAAAAGAGAAATCGACAGTGCGAGCCAGGGATAATAGCGAGGCGTGCGACCGAACTGACGAGCGCGCGCGAAATGTTAAGCGACACGAAACAATTCCTGCCCGCTTGCTGCGGGAATTGCACGATGCGCAAATTAAGCCGGCACCTCTCGCGTGATTCGGGCATTATGCACCTTAATGGCTGATGGGATGATGAGTCACGCACGATCCATCCGCCCAACATCATCCAACAACGGTTGTTTTAATGCCACGACTTAATCGCACAATCGACGTTTTTAGGTTTTCGTGGTCTGCTAAGCTCATTTTTATTAAATTCATTAAAGTTAACGATGCACAACATAATTGGTCAATCTCTGCAATTCAATGATATAGCTAATATCGAAAGGCAATTCAATTGTCATTTTGCCGAATACCATAAGGCCTATTTAATGAAGCAGGTATATGGACAATTCCTAGAATTCTTCGAAATTTGTCATAAAAGTGCGTTAGTCTTCTTTCATTAGCACAATTTGGAATCTGGTATAAATTATTAAATACAGAAGTCGCTCGATATAAGAACGAATCGTAACAATAATTGCAGTGGAACTTTTTAACAAAATTTCTTAACATATTTGAGTATATAAATAATCTTTTTGTCTGACCTGGAGAAATAACGGCGCTTAACGAGCCGGAAAAGTGGGCGGAAAATTCCCAATAGCCGCATCCGCGGTGACTTAATTTAGTGGACGGAAAAGTGTTTTTTGTCACACCTGCACAAATTCGAAGTCTTTATGTGGTAGATAAAGTAATTGGAAAAGTGTCGTTTGTCGCCGGACATCACAACTGTGCTTCTGCGCATGTGCAAAGGGCAATCGAGGATATTTTGCCGCTCGCTGTGCTTTTTTTTGCACGTCCGCGAATTGACGTATTGATGTGACAAAAAATAGTGTACATATCACGGGCAGAAACTCATTGCACACTCGGGCGATATTGGAAAATAGTAATTTTCGTACGGTGGGCGTAAAGTGCGACTTGTAATTGATGTGCCCGAGTGGCAGCGAAGCGGGCCCAAGGGAAACACCATTCACCCAAGGGCGAAGAGTCTTACGCCCTACGTGCGAACATTTTTTTTTCGTCATATATAGGTGAAAAGACATACCTTTTTGCGCATCGTGTCAAACATAGGGCAAGGAAAGTAGCCGGCCTCGCCGAACCGAGAATCCTTCCAATCGCCGACGGGGGTAACTTTACGCCCTATGGTTCACTGTACTCTCAGTAGGTATAGAAGTCAACTTTACGCCCGCAAAAAGGAGCGTAAAGATTTACTTTACACCTACTTTGATGAAAACAATATTTCACGTTGTGGAGTATATAAAATGTAATTTGCCTTTATCATTTTCACTATGACCCTAACGTGGACTTTCTTGTACTGGTGTGACAAAAAGTATCGCAATCTCATTTCGATCAAGCAACTTTTTACGTTCAGGTTTACAAAATTTGAGTCATAATCAACATCCCTGGAAATCGCTGATTAAAACGACTGTTCAAGATGGCCCTGTAAACAAAAACACTCAATGCTCTGATACAATTTTGGCGTTCGAATTATGCTTATTCCTTGCGTTTCATATATGCCACATTATTGAGATAAACTAAAATGCAAACTATAAAACGCATCAATGTAAATGATTGTGAAATTGTTCACCTCCTTCCCTATATTCTAAATTCAAATTAACATTTAATTTTTGAAAAATTGTACCGAACAACGTAATAGATATTGACTGAAGAGATTTGGTGATAAAGAACCAAATTTCAATTAAATGTTCGGTCTGCAAAATTAATAAGAGCGAGTCCTTTGATCGCTGGTCTGGTAATCTGGTATGCTCCATATACTCTCACCATGGAGTTTCCTCAGAACACCACATGTTATCCATGATAAAGCTTCCACGAAGCCTCTTTAAAGAGTTTATTAAAGGATATAAAATTAAGCCCAAAAGATACCTCACAGAAGTTTCGTGGGAGTTGACAGAATCTTCAGATCCTGCAAATTCTTATGAGATTACTGAGAAAACTCCCAGGGGACTCATATGGAGCGTTTGTGCTGGCTCCTAGGAAGCTTCTAGAATCTTCTGTACTTCGGAGCATCTCAGTGGGAGCTATGAGTATTGTGCTATAGATGTTATACGAATTTTCACTACGTAATACTCCCGCTGAGAGAGAAATGATCAAAGCAAAAATTGGATATGAAGTTGTCGAAAGTCGCGAATCCTGCAAACCGATAGGCTAAAACAGCATTGAGAAAAATAATCACTATTATTCCTGTTGAATTATAATAAAGATGCGTTTATATAAAGTATCTCTTGACGTATGCACCAATACGCCATATTGAACTAACACTAGTCAACAAAATGATTTCTCATTATTTTACAAATTACAAATAAATTTGTAGATTGGTCTATGTTATACGGAACCGGTATCAAAGGAATAACCGTTAATATAGCTATTAAAATCCAAATGTATAGAAATGGGAGCTTCTTAAAACAATTCTGAAAAATCGACATTTAGAGCGCTTGTTTCTTAATAATTATGACAACATAAATTGCCGATTCCATGGATACATAACCTGGTTCTTATCTGACGATGGCGAAAACAATTCAATAGATTGTTATAATGACTGAATTTGTATTTAACAATACATTACTGAATTATTTCTTGGCCATCGCAGTTAAATTATATGCAAAAAGGATTTTGTCATAATTAGTCACTATACATAAACAACGATATTAAAACAAGAGGACCATTTTTCCCAACTACGATCCGGCCTGCTTAATCCGACCGTTAATAGAAATAACTAGATTTGTCCCGAATAGAAACGGGGATCTGGTTGTAATCTAGCCCGGCAGATTCAGGTTCCGAATAAAACTAAGAAGGTCATGTGGTAGGCTTCCGAGCATAATCTGGTCAGTAGCTCAATTTAAGCATGACACAGCCAGCGCCACCAATTAGTTACAAAGTAAAGGTTTATATGATATCTAGTGTATTTAGAAAACCACTATTTTTTAACTAGGTATTTATCCTTAGTTTCATTATGAATGTAAAATGCTACTATATTCGATTTACATTTGCAACTTATCACTGGCCCGAGAATTGATTTTGGCATCTTGTGTTTTAATACACGGACATTAATTCAAGTAGAGTGCTCCCTAAGAACTCGGCAAAAAATCCTTAGTAAATCGTTTCATTATCTGAAACACAAGATCAGAACGGTGTAAATGATGAACATAAGAACTTCGAACATCGAATGATACATTGTTGATAATGACAGATCTCTCGTTTCGTTTCATCGATTTGCATCAACTTTGTATTCAAGATGGAACTGTTCAATTGAATGCTTTCAAAAAGCCATCGTTTAAATTCGACTGCCGAAGTCTTCAATCAACTCGTTCATAAAAAGTGAAATTGTCTGAAAACTTCATTATAATCTATCCTGTTCCTGCAGTCGGAAATGCCGTCAATTGGAGGATGGGGACTATGCATTCTGACAGAGTGTTCATTTGTAACGATTTTTTGTTCAACCCGGTCAAACATTTAATCGAAGGAAGTTATCATATGAGGACCAACAGGTGCAAACGAAGGCGCGGAAGGTAACGCGTAGTCCCCCGAGGGCATAATCATCATCATCATAAGCGTCGATATGGCCGAGTGGTTGGGGGTATTATGATATTGGGAATAGGCTGTGTAGTCGCTTAGAATCAAAGATGGTATGTCGGTGCCCGGAGCAAAGCACCTCTGGCCTGTGGGAGAATGGTCCAGCTACCCTATGCATACACAATGTTGCTACCAGCGAGCCGCGAGGAATGAATTTATGATATGAACTCATTTAAAGCCGTCTGATGTACGAACGCGCTGCAACATTCGGTGTGCTAAAGTCTGGAACAGGGAAGCGATGCGCACTGCAAAGACAAGCAAAAAATGCAATCAGACTACAGCGTTTTTCGTTTTGCTAAATCTCTCTGAAAATGTACTCATTTCAACATGCACGCAATAAGTTTTCATTTTAGAATACTCTCAAATGTACTGAATAATTTCTGGTAATTCAAAATAAGTATTCTCATTTCTGTATACAATTTTCTCAAGTGATTCTCGTTTAATAAGGTAAATATTGATAGGTAGTTTTTGTGTTATAATATGTGAGATAAAACTATAATAAATATATTTGAGTATAACAAAGACAAGATACATAAAAAAAATAGCTAGTTGCACCAATAAAGTAAAAATAATGAGCACAAAAGTAGTGAATGTAAAAAAAAAATAGCAAACCCAATAAACCAATATTCGTTACTGCTTGTAAATTTGAATAGTTACACTAGCCAAATTTGGAAAACCTGATACTTACTACTTTTGAAATTAAGGTACTACTTTTTCTACTAACGAAACGAAAATACTAATATTTTCAGCACGCCCCGCCAAACGAGAGAAAATTATTTAAATAGAAAATGCATACGATTTATTACGTATTTTTATTTATTGTGGCCGTTTTGAAAACGCATCCCATTAAAAACATGTATCACTTGGTTATATTTTGTTGGCAATCTTAACCCATTGACCCAATTTCTTCGTTTTTGTCCGTCAATTTTAACGTATAAAGGTTATATGTCGTTACCACCCCATAAAGTACAGGTGAAAATCGGTAGTTTTTAAAAATACTATTTTCGACACAAGTTCTATAAAAATATAAGAGCAGCTTTTATACTCTCACATACTAAAGATAATGCTTAGAACAAAGTTTTGAAATAATGTCTACCCATTATTAATAGTTTTATAGGATGAAGTCGCACGGTATTAATCATATTTTTCATTCATTTTAGGGGTGGTCGCACAACCCCTCTATGACGAAAAATGAATTTTTTGTGGGTATAACTTTATTATCTTGACATTTTGAGCCGGAGATTTCGTGGTTTCAGTTATCGCGAAAACCTCTTTCGCATCGAAAATACGATTAAAAAAATTACCTTAAAAAATCATGTTATTTTTTTAATTGAAAAATAGGGTCCGAAGGGGTGGTTTTTCAACATTTTCATGCCAAATTCTGAAAGAGCACACTTGAAAATATCCGCATACACATGTTAAGATTTTTTTTAAATTAATAACAAAGTTGTCCGCACTCAAAATTGACAGACAAAAACGGACACATTGAGTCAATAAGGGTTAAATAAATGCTTTAAGTGCGTGAGTTCTCTTATTTTTCTTTATTTACTTAAGTTAAAATCTTACATTAGATTAGTGTATAATAAAAGGGGGTAAGTACAGGTAGAAGCATTACATACGTTAACACATTGAGTGATCTCTAGGGATTCATTTTTCTCGTGGGTTCGATTGCTGTATAAGATTTTTTGCATTCCTTGATTGTAGCAATTATGCGCAGCTTGAACTAAACATTTCATGCAGGTTTTGGGTATCCATATCATATTTGATGGTTAGTAATGTAATAACGTATTGTAAATAATATTACATAATAAAATATATTATATAATAAATAAATAAATAAATAAATACTGATAAATATATCTAATAATCTTGAATGCCAAAGAATAACCCTAAATAAATGTAAATAGTACCCTTGAGAAAAAAATAAAACGTTGCTATTGTGAAACAGTGAATCAAATTCTAGGTTTTGAAGGGACCGAAGTAGGGACCGAAAACAAATACTGCATTCTACAAAATTGTTCAAATATTAATTATGAATTTATAAGAATATTTTAATCTGATACGTTATAAGTGTATAAGCTTAAAACTACTTTAATAGTAATAATTTAAAAGTCTACAATCTCCCATGTCTTCATAAGGTTATAAAAAAAATCACCCCGATATTCAAACCACGATCATTGCATGAATGTAAATGAATCCATTATCGTTCCATTTAAACGTCTATTAATCTGAAAGAGAGATTATTAGTGTAGATCCATATTTCTTCATTAATGATTTATGGTTATTGGACGTAAAATGAAGACATATCCGTAATCAATTGCAGCAAAAGATGCAATCCATTATTGCAGTAGCATTTTTCTCTCAAGGTACATAAAAAATACCATTTAATTGGGCAAAATGAAGATCTTTTCGACTTCGATAACAGTTAACAAGGCCGAAATACAACGAAGTAATGGCGCTTTACTTTTGTCGAGATTGCTTTATGCCCGCCTTACGTCGCGCGCTGACCGTACAAAGGGACCTCGGAACATTGCGTAATTGCCCGCACCTAAATCCTGGCGATCCTTGCGTGGCCTTTTGTATGAGACGAGGTTCATAAATTTGTTGCAGCGCTTGTGTTTACAAGGCGCAATTAGCGGCGAATCTCGAGAAATCCCTTGCAGCACGCGAATTACAGGCAGATCGCCGTGTTCCGAAACGAGAGCATCGCGCGCCTTTGCCTACCATTGGGAAATATATATTTCGGGTAAACTGATACTCGTGTCCCATGCGAAAGACTTTGGCAAACGCTAATGAACCGCTTCGATTTATTTAAGTTCCGAAAGTTTCTCTTGGAGTCGCACGAATTCGAATAACCTGCAAATTACAATGTATGTTTGATTCTCCTGTCGGTACACTGAATTGTTTCTGCCGTAATGAAGTGGACCTCGGGTTAATGCGTCTTAGGGTGAGACAGAGCTGTACGTTTCCGAAACCTTAAAATCAATCGTGAATAATATTTCTTTTTTTTTAATTCGTATATTGTTTGAGTAATTTTTGTAAAAAAGTTCAGGAAATTTGCGTTAACAATGTCATCTGTGGACATACTAAATTGCGAATCTTGTGTTTTTTTGTTAAAAGAATCGAGGATATGTCCTGATATTTTAAGGAAGAAACTTAATAAGATTCCATTTATTTTGTTTTCAAGATTATTAATATATGTGATTTTAAGTAGATATATAAGTATTGACTAATTGAATTAACCCTTTCACGCTCAAATGGCCAAAATTTAAACGTCAACTTCAAGCCCGTGCATTTCAATTATAACCCGTGTGGAAAAAAGTTTCGGATACATATTCTTGTGTAAAAAGGTCTCATCTTTCGAATGGCATAACCAAATTTATCAATAAATGACAGCAAATTGTTTCTTTTTAACAATAAACAAATATTTAGTAGTTTTTATTATTCAAAGTTCGTATTCAAAGTTCCCTAATTAATGCAGTGATCCTACGTAATACTACTATTCAGAGTAAGCGGGAGGAGGGGGAATGAGTACAAAAGATTTTGCTATAGCAGTAAGTAAAAATTACTGCCAGAAATCTGGATCATCACTCCCTGAAACCCAAAAATTGAGGTCCGAAAGCTGTGCGGCTATCAGGGTTGTAAAATTCGTACACGACGATTTTGCACTTCATATTCTATATATTATTGTGGTACATGCTTCAAGACGGCTCATCCTCAAATGCAAGGAAAATAATAAACTAAAAATTAGAAAACCTAACAAAAAATATATCAAAATACAAAAGATATATGCAAAATGCAAAAAAAAAAATACAAAAAATATCATTCTTAAAAGTGTTCACCTCCTCGTGGTGAGAATCAAGCAACTCTTGTTAATACGAATAAATCAGAAGCAAAGAACGCGTGATCGTCATCGAAAAGCCATTGTATATACGTCTAAAAGCGTGATGGCAAAGTCTGTAGGCGAATTTTCCATTTTGATAATATTTATAATGTTTTACTCGAAAACGACTGTTTGCGAGAAAATGAATACAAGTATTTTGATTCCAAATTTCACGTAGAATACGGTAATATTTTTTAATTTTCAGGAATCGCTATTTTTAGTTTGCAGTTCGCCATATTGGATCCGCTATTTTTAATTAAAATAACCTAATAACTAATTTAGATCTACTAATCTTTAGAGCTCATAAAACTATTGAATAAAGAGGGTTGAACGTTATAAAGTGGCTATAAAGCTGTTTAAATACGTTTAAAAAAATATTTTAGATGACTCATCACGGCAGTCATCTTGAAAATCAATTGTTTCAGCTAATTTTGCTCATGTGCATCCGATCTGTTGCCAAGAAACTGACAAGAGTTATTTTTCCCATTAAAACTTAGATTGGACTTCAAAAGTACACATTACTGTGATTTTTCAATAATTTCAGGAATTCAGTCGACATTTTGGATGGGTTAACAATATAAATGAAAGTATCTAAAAATATATTTCGAAAGTACAACATTCGGGTCCCGCATCCTGATAGGTTAGAGTGTTCTTAAGTACCGACAACATGATTAAAAAAATTCCTTTGAAAAAAAAAAACGAAAATCAGCGTTTTTGTTTGTTCATTACTAAAAAGAAATAATTTGCTGTCATTTATTGATAAATTTGGCGATGCCACTCGAAAGATGAGACTTTTTTACACAAGATTATGTATCGCAGTATTTTTTCCTCACGAGTTGTAATTGAAAGGCTTGGGTTTGAAGTTGACGTTAAAATGTTGGTTATTTGAGCGTCAAAGGGTTAATATAATATGTTAAAATAATCGAAAGCATCGCATCAAATATCACACCTATTGTTACAATTTTCCCGCACGAGAGTTCAGAGATAACATTAGGTCTCTTTTTGCCACGGGAAATTCCCTAAATAAACGGCAAATTTTTAATTATAAACAATTTCTCTCATCTTAAACGCATTGTCTCAAACTGTCGCGTTCGAATAAAATAGTTCGCACATCATGCTTATTAAGTTTTCATTGGTGCGCCGCACCTTATAAATCGGGATTCGGTTGTTACTATTGCAATCTCGGTCTCATATGAGTAGACCCTCCTATGCAACTACCGCAATAAGTAAACTTGTCCGTAATGGAAACAATTTTAGTTTAAGCGAATGTAGAAATGATATAAATTACAATCCTATAGCGATTCACTCTAACCTTCTTTGGCTCCATACTGAATTAATGAGTAAGGCATGAAAGTGAAATTTGTTGGATCTAAGACAACTCATTGCAGAAAGAGGCGTCTAGCGGATGTTCTTCCAAGTTCTGGGTTATTTTTTCTGAATTTTTAATACATTTTCAGTTTCTTTATATTTTTCATAGATTTCATAATACAAATTAGAATTTTTTTAATTGTTTGCTGTGCCAGAATCAAAAGAATTAAAGCACCTACTATTTATAGTTAAAACAATTTTGTTTACTTATTGATTAATGCGTCAGCTACAATATTTGATGGAATTGGTAGTCCGGTCGCAAGTATTTCTGCAGTGACTAGGTCTGTAATATAAATATTTAATCGAAACACCTGAAATATTCAAGTTAAATGTAATTGTGAGAATTTCGATTGTTGTACAGAAACTGTGTAATTGGTGTAGGTAGGTATAGATAACATGAGTAGAACTAGTAACATTTAACACGACGTCGATTATGATGCATTGAAAATCATAAAAAATATTTGTAACACCAAGATCTTATCGATTTTAGTATCTTTTATACGTACCTAAATTGGTAAATATGATAATTATATGAATTTGATCTTTTGCTGTGTGCGAAAATTGAGTTTTTCTTTACTTTATATTGCACCGCTTTTTTAAGGAGGCTTTGTAAGCTTTACTGCGTACAGTAAAAGTAGTTAAGACTGTAGTCTTTTAGTATGGTTAAAACTAAGAAAAGTGAAAAATCCATAAAACTAGTGTATAATGTAAGAATGAAGGGAGTAACTAACAATGAATGTTGCGAGATATCTTTTTTAGTAATTAATATGTGACTACAGATATTAATTTTTAAACAATAACAAGTGCTTTAAGCGTCGACAGAAGTGAGCACCTATTGTAGACAAATAATATATATCACACTCAATAATTAATAATTACAACGTAACTCGTCTGAGAAATGTACTTGATTTGTTTGCACATGCTGAATCATATTTTTAAAGTCTTAGAAGTTGTTGTACAGACCCACGGCGAAAACAATGTTTCTCTGTAAGACCAAATTTCATTCAAATTTCGATGGTAGTTTCCCAAATGTCTACGCGTAATAGTAGAACCACATTTTCAACACCATACATTTCACGAAGCATTTATCACAATCACTATATAAAATAAGTTGATATCCTAAACGTGTTACTTGTCACGTAAAATTATGTTGATGCAAGCTGGCTGTTATAATATATAATATCCAAGAACTACGACGAACGCTGCAAAATATGTTTGTTTTAAAACCCCTCTAGATGGTAGGGAAATCTTGGCAATGACAAGTAAGATTAATCCATGCCTGCAATTAGTCACAATGCAACATAACCATCCATACCTACGTTCAAATTAGCGGCAATCAGAGAAATCACATTTTTCGTTTCCCATTGTTCATTATGGACTTCCGACGAGTCCAATGCGATAATTTAGTTTTCTGCGCGATGCAGTTGTTAGCGGAAAGATATATGCGGAAAGCATCGAAGCGTATAATCACTCAGAATAGTCACGAAGTAGATGCAGCATTTCAGTTGTGAAGTATGGGATCGGAGTAACTTTGCTAAGTAGGAAAGCTTTACTCACGTCAAAGAATTGTATACATATCTATACTTACCTTGGTGATGTGCGAAACAGATTATCATGCTACAACAAATACAAGTAGATAACTGTCGAGAACTTGAGTAGTTTCATCCGAGATATTAGATGTAGAATCTAGGAATTAAACAAATATTGTTCAGAGTATTATTGACTATTCTCGTTAAATGCATCACGCACTACACATGATGAACAAATGAAAAGTGCAATATGTACCAATATCTGCTGTACTTTTTCATCATAATAAGCATTATAATTACATGCGTTTAAATTCTGCACAAAGAAGAATAGGAATATATTTATGAATGGAGGATAAATTAAATCCCAACGGATTGTATGGGAAATTTAAATTTGCTTTGTTTATTACATGTCCTAGGAAAACGAAGTGTCAAAATCAAGTTAATTGTTCCTATTGTAAGCATCGCACAATGGATATCAATCTGGATAACAGGATCGAGGAAGTTAAACGATAGTCAAGATTAGTTGATGGCATTCGCAAACGGTGGTAATGTCGTGGGCGGCGCGGGATCGAACATGGGAGAGTCTCGCGATGATAGCGGAGGCTGTACGCGGGAGTGGCGCGACAGAAAATCGCTGTTCAACGAGAAAGGAAGGTTGAAAGATATAGAAAAGACGAAAGAAAGAATCGGAAGAAAGAGGAAGAGGCAAACGAGGCAAAGCAAAGGTTTCAGATTCTGAACGCATGGCCAAGGGGCTTAATTAATGAGAGGCGCGCAGCAGCTGCGGATACAGAGATGCATTGTAAATACGGCCTCAGAAAAACTATTGTCCCCGATCGAGATTTATGCTTGCGTCCCAATTACCTTCACCAGGGTCCAGGTAATTTTTTCCGTCCGCCTTGGTACCACAAACGCCGCGATTTTACATTTGCAGGGCTGTTGTAATAAGCTGCTATGGCATGCGAAGACATCAGTGTGGTTTTATTGATGTCGAATGGGACAACACGTGTCCGTCTGTGGTTTCGCACCGAGGAGCCGTAAAGAGCACCCACGTATCAGCGATGAATGTTACGAGCATTCGGTGCGTATTTTACTGCCTGTAAATCCGGCGATATCACATTACCCGTCAACTATAGTACATTTTTAATAGATTGGAAAAGTTCCTTTATCTAATTGGTACCATTTGAAGGATAGTTGCAAATTTTTATCATAATACCAATTCCAGTCTGATTCCAGACTGATCAACAAAGTACCCCCTTTGTTTATTGGTAGCACGGAGTTTTATTTCATAAGGAATGTTAATATCAAGGAGTGTGCAATTCCGCCCAAACTACACAAAGACGGAACTTTCTTCATTCGGATTACCTTTTCCAACCACATAATTCAGAAGCTATATCCGTATATGTTGGTTGTTTCAATAGCAATCGAATTAATTATTGGAAAACTTAGAAGTCTGGTTTTCGTAACCGACCCGTTATTAGGCATGATAATGTTATAATAATAAAATAACGAAATTTTTGTCATATATTACAGAATTATTTCAAAATTAAACGGCAACGAATATTCAGGTAAAATCCGAACAAATTTTGAAATCTGAATTGCAAGGAAAGGGATACATCAAGTACGTGATATCTTTTTGCTGTAGGTGCTCGAATTTTTATTGCGGCTGGTTCACTTGCAAACTCGTTAATCCCTCGCACTCGGTAGTGCCGTTGGTCGAGCCTTGAGCAAATTCGAGATTAAATTCATCAGAATCCAATCCCAAGAGAAATCCCTGCAGGCTCGGATGAATAATGTATAGGATATACGCATTCATGCCAGAGTTCTTGGCTTCTCCTTGTTCACCGATCATTTTGACGTCGGGTGATTAGGTCGCTCTCGAAGTACTTAAGACAAGATCCTTGCTATTATCTTTCGCTAAGAAATTACTGTATGCTCATATTGCAGATATGACCGTCTCCATTTCAATCTTCGATAGCGTAATAATGGCAACAGTGAACAATTTTATGCATACATTCAACTATACATCCAATTCTTTCTTCAATACAGAACTGGCATGAATAGGGACTATAAATTACAAAGATTTATATCTTACGCACTTTTTGCAAATATTACAGAGGAAGAGGACCGTTTAAAATGAAGGAAGAACTTTATATAAAGGAAGTTGAAATAAGGGAAGACCTACTCTACGCTACATACGAAGTTTTATGATTCCTATAATCGATAGGGGACATATTTGCACCGTGTTAGGCCAGTAACTGGGCCATCTATGCTTGCTTTTTACGATGTTGGACATTCCTAAGGCAAACGCAACACACTAGACATTATAGTATTGAATTTTGAATTTGATTTGCTTTTAAGCACAATAAATGATCCTGAATAAATGCACTAAGACAAATATTCTACTATATTTGAAATAATTTTTAATATAGTGCAACGGAACAAGTTTTCCTGACTAAAGTAAAAGCAACAAATTATGATACTTAATTTAAACTCCTTGACATTCGTCTGTCTTTGACAATTGCATTACTCCATAGTTGACCTTAACTTTCAAGTTCGTTCTGATTTAATTAAGGCACTCCGAGGACGCCTGGAGAAGTTTAAATAGAAGACGGATCTCCCTAAAGATTCCTTGTCGCCCATCCATAGCATTTTGCGACGCTTGAAAGTTAAAATGGAGGGAATAAGAAGAGCAGTAGAAGAGTAGTCAGCGGAGGATAATCGTGAGAGTGGTCGCACGCTGAGTGAGTGATTGTAATTGCGAAACAGTAGCTTGGTAATGAAAATCGCCGGCGGGACGTGTATACCGTTGTATAACCTCGCTTGCACATGTGCGTAAAATCCTCACGATGCGTGGGACGCATAAAGTACGACCCTCGCGAAGATGTTGCACGTGCGAAGAACACCCCGAACCTGCAGGCTGGCCCAAGTTGTTGCATCTGACATCGCATTCTCCAACTCGCCGACACAGAACACCACCAAGAACGCGGAATATTCCAGGAACCTCTGTTTGTCGTCTTACCGGTCCAAGACAAAAGGGAAACGTTCGCCGCTACAAAGAATATCTGAAATCAGGTTGCTGTAATTCAGGAGAGAGAATGTCTTTGAAATTGTCGCAAGACAAACAAAATAAGGCAATTGTTTATGAGATACGGAAATCTGAACATAATCTGATAAACCCTGAGTATTCAAAAATAAATTGATGACAATTGTCAAATATGCTAAATTTGATTGATGCATTTGATCTTAATAGACTATTATTTCATAGTTTATACTTAACTCCCGTTAAATTCATTTAAGGATTGTCTATAAAACTCAATCAATAATTTAATTGTATTTGAACTTTTTTCAAAAAAGCTGGTTTTCTTTTACACCTTTCTTATAAAGTGCAACATTTTATTCCCACCACATTCGCTTTTCCGAACAACGTTTATGGTAAGTATTCAATAAGAAGTCACTTCAGTTTATTTGATAAAATACTGGATTTTTTCTAAGTTTGAATAATCTTCGTGCGGCTTCATTCTTATTCCGAGTCATTTGATAACCACGGTAAAAATAAAATTAATCTACTGTTTTCCATCAAACGTCTATCTGTAAAACTCTGATCACAAAAATCATTTGTCTATGTGATCTTGTACGTAAGTCCGAGAAATCCATTTGCGATTTAACGTACGAATGAACCCGTGTGATTTCAAATTTGTTAATATTCGTGTTTCTGCTCAACTCATTATATATTAGATTGCAACAAGAAATTATTTTTTACATTCAAGGAATACCAAAGACCAAACATTCAGGATGCTTGGGTGAGGGTACTACTTCAAGATCAACTGCTTAGTGATACAGAGAGGGGACAAGACATATGCATTAGTCCATTCAGAGTTTAAAACATACTTTGTAATGATGACCTGATGGAATGGCAGATACAGTATTGCTCCAAGGTTGGGAATGACACATGCACAATGGTCCTCAGCAAAGTCGGAATAGATAAAGAGTTGGGTTCACTTTAAAATCTTGTATATAGCATTATTTATAGTGACTAGTACAATCTAAATTACAACCGATGTGCATATTATAACACAGTATATATAAGGATTTGATCCTTCTAAAATCATTGGATTGATACATGGCAATGATGGCATAGAGGTATGCTCTAACAAGAGCAACGACAGCATACAAAACGACATCCGCACTTGCGATGTCAGTCATAGCAGAATGGTACCAATCAATCTTGAAATCGAGAAAAGACTAAGCCATTACAAAACTTGCAAAAAGCTTATAATGATTGAGACAATTTCCAACTGTTTGAATTACCTACGGTTCATCAAACTTAGATGTCAACAAGATAAAGGAGCTGAAAGATTGAAACTTCCAACACCCATTATACAACTGGCATGGTCATTGGAACGAGACAGAGCTAGGTAGGTAGCTAATTTAGTAGATAAAATGATTTTCAGTCCTTAGACTATGTATGAAATAGAAATGGATTATGCCGAATTACTTTGCATGAAAATTTTGGTCCGGCCACGGCAATTTCCAAAGCTATAAACACAAGATTGTCATTAATAAAAACACAGACAAATGCTCGTGTGGAAGTTTATTGACTCAGCAGAATAGGTACAAACTGAATGCCTCAAATAAGAGGGCACCCAAAGCGCTTATAAATCCTAATACAAAATCAATTAAATTACTATAAATATCTTTTTTAAACGCAAAATGTGTAAAAAAAGCTTGCTCCACTTCTTTTTCCGAGGAGTTTCTATAATATAATTCAAGAGCTAAAGATTAGGAAACAGAAGTGGTAAGAGAACTACTCGACCATTAGTTTTCTCTATCTTTCACATATCAGAAAATATACTAACCAGTATTATTACTTGACGAGATCAACCTTTACGTATCTGTACATTGACTACTACCATTATATTATCGGCCGCGGTACAAAGTTCCGAAAATCAAAACCCCGAAAGGTGAAAATTTCGATATTGCATGAGTTCAAGGTATTTTAATTTGCTTTCGTTTTACAAAATTTTCAAAGACAAAGTTAAGAAAACCACGCTGGAGCCATGCTATATCGAAATTTTGGCCTTTCGGTGTGTCGATTTTCGGAACTTTGTTCCTCGGCCATATTATCAATGCTAAAAGAGCTACAAAGTTGCATTACACCGTCTTATATAAGATTAAACTGTATAAAGTAGACAAAAAAAAAATAAGCTTCAAAGAGTGTACGTGATACGAGCAAATTATTTAATCACCAATATGAGTTGTTCATGGGTTTTAACTGTGAGTAATATTATGTAACACATCATCGTAATTCGCGTACTTAAAATAATATAATAAAGTACATTAATAAATTCATGATAAATTTTTTAACGCCTATAAAATCTCGTGTTGGGAATGGAATGCATTCCCTAAGCTGCTACGCAAGAGTAGAATACAATTATTACACATGGTGTTTCTCATCCCAGCATCTTGTAATTTTCCCTTCAAAACCTTTTTGTGCTTTCTGATTTTCAGCAGTTCTGAATGAAATAATTTGTAATATCAAAGGCGCGAGGAGATTCCCGCCTCTGTTCGTCATTGCTTTATATCTCGTTTTAGCCGAATCAGTGTGGATTGTATGCAAATTGCGGTAGCGGCTACTTGAGCCGCCGTATTTGAAAGCAGCATGATGCCCTTCTGTCGTGATACAGCGGCGATTATGGTAGAAGAGCCAAGAGGAGTAGCAGCAGCGTCATAGCAACGGCAAGAACGAAGAGGCCCGGCGGTGTCTCTGAATAAAACATCCGGCGAGAAGAAGAATTTGAACTGGAGATGCTCGCAGAAGTTGGTCCATGCACACGAGCCTGCAGAAGCAACAGCGGGAGTTGTTAAGTACACGTCGCACCGACTGATGCTAATTAAAATGAGACTCGCCTCGCTCTTTCTTTTCTACGGCAAGCGAAGATGCTTGACTCTTGCCTCACGGCTAAGAATATAAAGATCCTACTTAGCCTTTATTACGACGCTACCTCATAGGCAGATTATTTCGTGCCACCGTTTTTGTGTGAAATGAACAGCAGCCTCCTACTAATTTCAGTCTTCGAAATACGTCGCTGAAATATGCTGCGCTCCATACGTTACGACAGTATGTACTTTTTGTAATTAAGGCCTAAGGGGAAATATAACACATTACATGAATCAAAATCCATATTGCGACTTGATGCTAAGAATCCTTGAAGGTTTTCATAATTCAAGAATTCCAAAACCTCGAGTGGCTTGAGTGAGTGTGGGTAGAGCACTCTTCGGACCCTATTGTTAGAAATTATATTACAGTTTGCGTCGAAACACTGTAGCAAAATTACTGGAATATTACAATCGATATATATTGTCATGATATTACGAAAAGCTTACTTTTAACGATCTTCAATGAGTAATATTCAGATAGCTTGCTCTTAACCACGTTCTAAATGGAAAATTTAATTGCAGAATTATACATACCAATCTGATCTTTCTAAGGTGATTGTTTAAATAATTATTTGAACAATCAATAATAATTATCGTTTGTATTTTAACGCCACTAGGAGTAATCTCAAGTTTTGTATACTGTTAAAAGTACTGGTTTAAATTGTGATATTTTTAATTAGGGGAAATACGAATATAATGAATGATAGCGAAAGTGGTGGATATTTGTTTTATTGAAATAGATTGCAATAAGATCCGTCTATTTGCATATTGTCCGATTTATCAAATGATTAGATAATTACATGTCAAAGTAAATTTAAATTGATTTATAAATAGCGAGACACATGAATTTCGAGAATTATTTTTCATTCGGGCACACTATTGACAAATTCGTTCGTAAATGGAAAATTATAATTAAACGAGAAGAAATCGACTTAAATAAAAGTATCTTTCATAACAATTTTCACTCGCGAAGAAAGAATAAAAATCACTATGTCACTGAAATACTTCAATTCCGTTTTTTAACGTTTAAATATTTTCTGCGAGTAAGCACTTGTAAATTAGTTCTTTTTTTTATAACTATAAAAAAAGATAAACACTAAAAAGAGACTCATCCGTTGAAGTCGAGTGTTCTTGAAATACCAGTCATCAAATAGCGGAAATATTCGCCTGCGGGTTGTCCAATGATCCGGCTCGTCGTCAGTTGAGAAAAATACAAATTATCAGGCCGCAGGAACCATTATGGACCATCGAAATTCGTTGACGAACAGATTGAGATGGATTTTCGAAGATTCCATTCTTCAGCGAGCACGTGTCATTTTCCTTGATGGAACAAAAATAGAAGGCAGGAAAAGATTTTCTGCAGAAATTATTTCTATTTTTGTGAAAAGTTGAGTGAGACTCACCCCGGACTTCGACAAGAGTGTCGAAGTCAAAAGAATACAGCGCCTAATTATTTCAGGAACACTCCGAGCTGAACGCTCCCTCAACCACGTGCTAACTTCAATCGTCATATTTCTACATCTTGGATCTTCTTTGCGAACGTATTAGCCGGTAGTCAAAAATGTATGTATTCTTCGCGAGTGTGAACTCAAGTGCCGTGCGTCTTTCGATATACGAACACTCCTTCATATACTTCATGAATTGTTATTATCGATACCAACTGTGCGTACACAAATTCCCAACGAATATTGTTGCTTAGTTACAAATCTACTGAATTACGCGTTCTCTTTCTTCGCATATAAACTATTCATTACAAAATCAAAGAAGACTTTACTTTAAAGTGCGATTCATTAATAATAAACTAAATCATTAAAATATTTCTTAATAACCTAAACTAAATATTTCTTCTATTTATTAATGAAAAATAAGGTCTTTTTTATGTAAAAGAAAAATAGGATTATAGTTTATAATGTAAATGACGTTTTAAGCACTTATATGTTAGCTAAATTTGGGAGATATGCCAAATACTTAATATTTGCATTCATATCTGTTACACTTTGCTCGTTATAAGACTTTAATAACTTATGGTATATGTACCACTTACTGCAGTCCATTTAACCTATTACTGTAGACATAACCTCATCTGCAAATACCATTCACCTGCAATATACTAAGCACACACCGCGCAGCAATAGGTTAGATGGCC
Source organism: Trichopria drosophilae (assembly GCA_030407085.1). Classification (NCBI taxonomy): domain Eukaryota; kingdom Metazoa; phylum Arthropoda; class Insecta; order Hymenoptera; family Diapriidae; genus Trichopria; species Trichopria drosophilae. The sequence goes on along the minus strand of CM059583.1, from coordinate 64,495,128 downwards.
CTGCTCTGTACTGGCTAATTATTCTATTATTAAGTTAGATCCTTACATTAAACTTCAAAATTTACGGCAACTAAGCCATACACAGAGGCAAATTAGCGTAGCATTCGTTTACGTCGTATTTTGTGTCTTTTTATACCAAATTTAATACTGACAAACTTACTATTATTTACTTTTAATTTGCACTTTTACCGTTAAAACAGCCATTTTTAAATCAAATAAATATTTTAACCACCAAATTCATAAGTATATTGAATTAGTTTCAAAATATGTTCGTTGCAACCAACTAAACCAGCTCATATAACCGGTATTTTTTGCTGTAAACTTACCAACAGTTAGTTAGTGTCCACAGAGCATTCAGTTCCAGACAGACTAGTAGAATAATACAAATGTAATGTGTTTTTTATAGTAAAAGTTTTATGAGCACAAATGGCGTAGTGTGTGATACGTAGAGAATTTCAATAGGTAAAAATATCTGTTGAAATTCTCCAAACATCTACTTTTTCACAGCTTTTTATGAAAGAAGAACCCTTTGTGCTTGGCAACGTGTGCACAAAATGTCCGCTATAATTATAAAATTAAAAGTTATGGTCGTTAACGTTTTATAATTTAAACATTTTTTCATAAACATGACCTTGGGACTATTTTTTGGAATACATTACGTTGGAGAATACCTGAAGGATGTTTATTTTTAAAGTGTTCTTATTGGGATGACTGACTTCATTACATTATATTAATTAATTATTACAGTAGAACTGTCTCGAACCGAAAATATTAATTATATATTACAGAATTTATAAAACAAATTATATAAAACAGATTTGGAAAGCAGTATATTTATATTATTAACTAAAAAAACATATAAAATTTAATTCCTAGCATACGAAAGTTTTTCCATTTGATATTTATAAAAATAAAGAATAAATATTTCACTGTGAAAACGATACAACATGCAGAATAAAATATAATGCTCCTCAGATGCCTCAGATGCAAACAGAAGGGAACTTTACGGAAGGCCTGCAGAATCTTTTAAAGGAGTATAACTTATGTACGAAGAATATACATGTAGAATGTTCGTACCGAGAAAATAGAAAGAATAATATATAGGCGTATACAAATTGGCTACAGAAGCTGTACCACCCAACGCCTGGAAGGAACAATATCTTCCAAGGGAAAACTAAGTGAGTAGCTCATAAGACCTAATGAAACATTGTCCCCTTATCATCTTCGTATACTTGCAGATTTATAAGAAAAAATGGTAGAATGCTGACAATTTTGTGACTATATACGACCTCTTCTTTATCTGCAGTTAACACGTATATATACAAGTTGGGATTATATGTTTGTAATAAATACCTATGGTATAATTAAAAAATTAACTGACATGAATGGAGAAAAAGCATTTAATATCTAAATTTATCTAATATAATAGTAATGAACAATTAGTATATTACTCAACGAGGGAGGTAAAATAAAGAATGTCTCAGACTGCGTGTAATTTTTACCCGAGGTGAAGCCGAGGGTGAGAAACAGGCAGTCTGAGGCATTCTTATTTACTTCCCGAGGGAAGTATACGAATTTTCTTTATGGCCGAAAAGATGCCGCTTATCCTCCCGGTGTGAAGAAAAATTAGTTATATATTACGTGCCAATTTAATAGGGCTATATCAGATATTAATACCAACTTTATATTTCTAATTAACGGATTTAAGTATGGCGTAACCATTGATAAAAATTTAAGTATAAAATTTAAGAATAAAATCCACTAATTTTGTTCAAAATAAATCAAAAGCTATTATGACCTTATAAGATACCTGTCAGTTCAAAATCAGCAAAAATCAGATGCAAAATCATTGCTATTATCGAATTATTTAAAAGAAATTCTTGTTCAGAAAGAAGAATTGTTGTATAAGTTGAAAATATTTGCGAATAATTTATTATATTCAAGGAACCTATGAAAATGATCACGAAACCTATAGAATATCAAAATCCAAAACCATTGTAGCCTTCATTTTCATTGTAACAGAAAATCGGCACTCCTCGTCAAGTACATCCAATTGATCGTGGGTAATCTCAAAAAATAGGTCGCAATGAAAAACAAAATTGGTGTTTAAATTTGAACTTAATTGTTCTGATAAATGTTTACGAAACACTATTTCTTGATTTAAGTTGCCTTGCGTTGCATCCTGCATGGTCAACGCAGGTTGAAACGCGTCGAAACAGGCTCGCACAGGTCGATCGTGCACCTGTAATTCGGTTAACGATCAATGAAAGCCATTCGCGAAAGAAGGTGGGTGAAAAGAAAGATTTAAATGTATTTTTGTTACACAGTTCTTATACTTATTTGTGTGCCACTTTGCTTACTAATTGTTTTTGTGATACATATCATTTTCCAGGTATAAGGTATCGGATTAATTTATTGAAGTTTCCAAATATATTTCACGTAATATACAAGCATCATTTGGTATATAAATAGCACGTTTAACTCCGAAATAAATGGTTTGGTTAGGTCTTTATGATGTAGACGTCTGAAAAAGGGATGTAAGAAATTGTATAACAATCTTTCGATCTACGTACTAAAGACATGACTATTTGGAGTTATCAAGTAGTATCAAAATTCCCTACAAGTTTGTAATAATTTAACTTATAACTGAAACATATACTTTAGTCATTCGGATTACTTTGTATACAGCAATTTCACGCCGTTCAACAACAAAAAAATTAAATCTATGTTAATCTCTTTTTTGCACCCTCTTTCCTTCATACTTATGGATCTTGATTCATCAAACATATTTGAAATAGTTAATGCCTACATAAACATATTCAACACATTCGTTTATTGAATGCTACTATTATGAATCCTCTACTGACTGTCGAGACTTCCAACTGCAATGGCTATACTACATATAAGCCAAGAGTATTAAATATATTTGGGTATCAACACCATACTCTTGAGGACAATGGAAATTTCAGACTGAATTTTAAAACTATTCATTTCTAAACTGCATGTACGCTATTTATCAAAATTTTCTATATTTTAATGACTCTTGCATAATCGCTATACAGCATTCATTCTACAACGAATCTCTTTAACCATTTTTAATTAATTCTTTTATACCTACGATATTGCTTTAGCATCACTAGGACGATAAACCTTCTTCTAAAGTTTGAGTTACTAAACCTTTAATGGAAAACGTTATCCTCTGGGAGAGTGTTTACAGAATTTTACAAGAAGTAGACATTGTTAAAGTCACGAATGATTTTTATTTTCATTCACAATTTTCCCAAAAAATACACACCTTTTATAAAATCAATAATTTTTAGAATAAAAATCTTGGTTTTAAATATAATAGAACTATTTAATTATGTATCGAAATTAATAGAAATGGAGTAGATGGAATCAAAAATCGTTTTTATATACGATTAGACAACAAGTAGGTAAAATTAATTCTGTATATAAAAATGTGTCATAAATATACTGTGATATAGTAACAGAAATTTGTAATGACACCATCGTTCGAATATAAAATTTACACATCATTTAAATGATTTTAAAACTGTTGTTTTTTTGCTTTCTGAACCGATCTAGTTCCAAATATATAATATAGCATTCAGAGCAATCTCATGCAACAACCTTTTAACGTCCACGAAACGCAATTTTGCCATTTAAATTTGGATCGTCGCCGTATGACGAGCTCAATGACACATTCTTTGGGAAGCATTGTATCTTATGCTTTTGAGGGTGCTCTCTCTGATGGTGGTTAAGAAATCTAATTTTCTGATTGAATCTTTTTTAAAAATGGTTTATCATTCTCTTACCGTTTTGTATGAGTCTAAAACCTGTATAAATAGTATCCTCGATATCGGAACTTAAAATAAATACGATATGCAAACTTACAAAACTGCCTGTTAAAATAAAATGGAGACCGCAATGAGAAATTTCTTTTTAACATTGAACCATTTTTTTTTCTTGAAAATTGTAAAGTTTTGAGAAAACTTTTTAAAACAATATCTTAGAATTGATAAAAGTAGAATACCCTCGACATTTCTCAGATTTTTTTTGTACAATTTTTGTTTTTTGAAATTTGAGAATGTCGTTAAAAAATTTGGGAGTAGTCTTTAATCAACTTGAAGACTAAACTGGATTATGTTGAAACGTCGAGTGATCTTTCCTTTTAATGACAAACGCAATGGAAGTTACGAGCCACAACGTGTTGACTACGGCAATAAATCTGATTTTATAGAAATGAAGATTTAATAAACAGTTCCATAGATTCATATGAATTCCTTTTAGCTTATACGCATTATGGTTGATCATATTAAATTCCAAGTAGAATTTTCAACCGGGCTCTGACCGGAAAGCAACCTGGTTTCTCAGGCTATATCCGCGATCCAGCCGGGTTCGGGACTCTTTCCCTACTAAAACCTGGGCAGACCTAAGATAATGGCCGGACTATGACTGGAACGCGACCAGAGAACTTCCTTGTATTCACAATGCAAAACACTCGGGCTAGTCCGGTTGGATTTCAACCAGAACCCAGTCCAAATTTGGAATCAGGTCAATCAGGCCGCATCCCGGCTGGGGCCCGGTTTCTATTGTGGTCATATCGGGCTATTTCTACTGGGGAAAATATGAAATTATGAGAAACTGTATACACTTTGAAAGAGATACAGATTTCGTTTACAGTTATGTATAATAATAAAAGAATAGTCTATTATTTATATCTATAAAATATTTACTCTCGATACTCCGACTTTGTGTGAACAAAATTGTAACACGATAGCTAATATATTAAATTATGAAATGTTATTAACACCATAACGATTCAGGTTACTTTTTGTATATAACAGAGCCAACACTTTAACGAAAAGACACAAACCTACAATGAATGCGCATTGGCTGCACTTGACCCAGGAAAATGCAGGATGGAAACCACAGTAATAAAATATACCTTTCAGTAACACAGATCGTTAACGAAGGTCGAAAAATTCGCTCAGCAGGTGCTCCAGGAGAAGCTGAGAAACAACGTCGATCTGGGAAAGCAAGGTTACATTATACGAAGAATAAGCACGTGCGCTTTACGATCAAGTGAGAGGAGACTGTCTCGATGGGTTATCTCGGACAATTTTGATAATTGTGTGGATGCTTGTTAAAGGTTCTGGAAAAAGCATAAACCGAAGTACCTTGGAAGTAGTATTCAGGACAGAATCAAAATAACAAAAATGTTACATTATGGAAAATTGGATTGGGTGAATAGTAGGTGGTTATAGCCTATAACATTACTACTGCGTGTTTTCCAGGTAATGGAACTAAATTAAACGTGCTTTTGTGTAAGTTAAATACAACATCATTTTATATTTATTATTTCGTAATAAATATCGATATAACAAGTATTTATAATGTCTTTATATTAATTGTATTATATGAATAATATTTACTTTGTTATATTATAAATATAATTCATATTCTTAAAAAATAAGTGGACAAAATCATTTATTTGTCGTAAAAATACTTAACTGAATATATGAATCCATGTATTTCAATTGTATGATATTTATTAATGAAAAAATTATAACATTTATATCAAAAGCAGATGTTATTTGCTAAGTAACCTACCATCCTTTTTATGTACATCTTTAAGAAATTGTTTATCTCGCTATAATTAAAAAAGACTTCACGTGACAACCAAGTGGAGCTTCACTGCAACAGTTATGATGTGACTTTATTGTTGATCCTATCATTTTTTTCATTATTTATTTCAACTAACATAGAAATAAAAGCTAGCTAAGTTTGAAATATTCAAAATAAGTAAATCACTGTACTGTGCTTCATTGGTACCTATATGAAACAAATTCATAGTATTAGAGATTAGCAATTTTGTAACGTAACAATAAAGTAATTAAAAAAACATTTTTAAACATTTTTTAAAATTTGTCTTACTAAATTTCCTTCAATGACAGTGCACGTCTGCTCGAATTGAAGATGTTGCAATTTTTTTTTGTTAGATGAGGCTCAAACCCTCAAAAAATTTACTTTAATATAAAATAATAAACAATTTAAAAGCAGCTTATATCTTACAATTTTAGATTATACTACTGAATGGCTTTCTATTTTATTAATAAAGTTGTGAATAATTTATATTTTTACAAAAGAAATTGATGAAAAACTATATACGTTTCCAAACGATGAAAACGATGATGCGCCGAAACGATTGGTGTTTTGTCGAATTTTTAATGAAGCGTACTTAATCCTATTGAAATTTGTCGTTTTCAACAAGCAACAAATATTGTTTCAGAAATAAGGAACATTCTCTTGTGGTAGATGATGCATAACTTACACAGAATATTTTAGTGCCGAAAACTAACGTATTCTCAGAATTTTTCAATGGGGTTGAAAATGTTACTACGTTGTTCACAAAAATAGCATTGGATTAATTAATTGTGAGAATAATGTACCTATTGAAATTTGTCGTTTTCAACAAGCAACAAATATTGTTTCAGAAATAAGGAACATTCTCTTGTGGTAGATGATGCATAACTTACACAGAATATTTTAGTGCCGAAAACTAACGTATTCTCAGAATTTTTCAATGGGGTTGAAAATGTTACTACGTTGTTCACAAAAATAGCATTGGATTAATTAATTGTGAGAATAATGTACATACATAATCTCATATTACTTCGAAAATATGATTTTCTTTCACAAAAAGGAATTCGAAAGGTGTATTGCTATAATGCGTTATTGAAAACTGCTATCGAAGTGAGTAACAAAATAATTCGATAATAATAACACTAAAATATTCATGTTTGCTCTAAAATTATTGGAATTATCTAAACATTTTCTGGAGGCACTAAAAATAAGATTCGTTTGCCTTACAATTAAATAGTTTTAATTTTGTTTATGATTTAAACAAGAGTCTATTTGCTTATGAAGTATAGCTGCCGACAACTTTATTCTTAATAATATTCGTTATGGATTCATATATACTATAACCTGTGAAAAATTAAGTTAATGTTAACCGACGATATTTCCTACCGTATCGACATGCGATCAGGGCCAAGTTTTTAAAAAATGATTTCGGAGTTATGTGTTTAAAACTCTCATACGTATTTGGTTAAAGCAGGGTCTGCATGAACGACAAAAAATGTGCTCCAAAAAGAAATCGTGGACTTGGCTTTCGCGACGATAATTGATTACTCCCAACGGGGAGCCGTACATCCATTCGCGACATTGATGACTACGTAATAATGATGCATGTTGTGATATTTACGAGTCGTTTGCTTGCAATGGGCGACGCGTTATTCATTTTGCCTTTTGTAGACTGGCATGCAGTAGCATCTTTGTATGGTCCTTCGATCCATATAAAGGGTTTCCTCTCCTGATGCTGGCTGGAAGCATAATTGACAGAGGACACACCAAGCACTATCATTCACTCTTCACCGCAGCTAAACGCTTGACATAACCGTTTATTACGATGGAGGTGGATAGACGTTTCTTTTATCGGGAACCAATGATTGAATGGCAGCAGGTGAAGCAAGACTCGAGGCCGCATATAAATTGCAACGATGCATCAACGCGAATTGATAATTTTCACACTAAAAGGTGCCGAGATCACTCGAGTACTTGTAGCTGGGAAAAATGATCACTGTTGTTTTTTTTTATCTTGGTCTGACTTATTCGGAGCTACCGATTTCGTCTACCAATTTACACGCATGACTGGTAATTTAACGTCCAGCAAGAATTATTCAGAATGTTTCCTTAACACCTATCATCGGTCAATATTTGAATTTGCTTTAATTTGCATTTACCAAGATAGTATTTTATTTTTAGATGACGAGATTATTTCATTGCGAATATTTTGTAAATATCCAGTCTGCGCTGATATCCGTTAAATATGCCTTCTATATAATAGGGTATAAATTTGCAAGTTAATGTTGCCTGCCAGAAGTCGCAGGAATAGGTGATCAGTCAAGACTTAAGTGACATTTAAGAACAGTCCTTATTACCTCTTTCTTTTTAATTAAAGAATTGGGCAAGGTATTCATTCAAATCTTTGCTTCTAAAAACTGCATCAATCTCATTTTTCACGTTTCTATGAAAAATAGCCGGGTCCTAGATGCTTTGCCCAGGCTGCAATTTTCGAAATCAACAATTTTCGGAACACTTCTGTGATACCTAGGTATCATACTGGCTAAATTGACAAGGACGTCCATTTGCTGGCAAATGAGGTTTTAATTCCACGTCATCAAAATCAACTCGACAATCAGACTCCAGTTTTTTCTTTAACGTGCCCGAATCAACTAGATTCACAATTAATTTCGATTTAGCGAAACAAAAGAGTAGACAGTTGATTACGGGTTGCCGGGACACTGAAAGAGGTTGGTATCTACTCCTAAATCTGTTTCAAATTTTGCCTCGCTTGGTTTCTAAAGACCGGTTAGATTAGCGAGCAACCATCAAACCAGAAAGTTGGAAGCTTTTCTACTTAAGTTTTTTAAACATCATATTTTCAGTTTGAATTTTAAAATATTTTCTGACGATGGATTTATCTTTTACATACAATAAATTATTATTCAAAATTTTTACATATATACTAATACAAAATAATGATATAGAAACGCTTATTGATTCAAGTACAAGTATAACGAAAATATTTTTTTTTATATGTAATAAGTACACGTGGTGACGTTTATATGATGTAAAACATGCTTATTTAGTTGTAATTTTGTAATTAAATTTGTACGTTTTTTTTTAGGTGAGAAGTTTTCCTATTTTCAACCTATCATAAAACATTGTCTGGATAGCAACTGACTTCCTCTGTATCTCTACGTAAATATACACCAATTAACGTAATATTCATTATTCGTAAAAAAAATACAGATAAATAGAGATGATAAACCATTCATTGAAAAGAGGGTACGTTTTTCGTTTGACGAGACTTACATTTCTAATGTCGCAATCGCAACAGCAAATTACTAAGGATTTATTGAGGTTTATTTACCCTTTTCCTTTTTTATATCATTTTCCGATATTTTTCTCGCCATTATATCACGGAAGTAAATGTGAAACATGTCTTTATCACGTTGAATGTCAAACAAGCACTCATAAAAGGGATAAAAGTTGTTAATTGGGGCACTACGTAGACGTCAGAATTGTCAGTGTCAGTCGGTGTGCATTATATGTATACTCGATTTATGCTGATTTTTTGGAAAGATTTTATTCATTCACTTCAGGAAGATTAGAAAAAAGTATAATTGAATGATTTTAATATCTGCTTTAAATCATATTCAAACCAAAGTATTAACCACTTTGTAATTAAAAAAAAAATTGGTTTACACAGCTCATCCAACAACTTGACAATGCATTTTTCAGCAAGTATTTTCAAATAATTCGATATACAAAAGTAATAATAAATGGGACTTTGGTACAATGCATAAATTAAAATTTTTATTTGTTTTTTTATTGTCCTGATTTTTTTAGATTATACAGAATATATTGGACGTGCCAAAATTACTTCCTTTCCAAATTGTTTTGAGCGTTTAGCAAATAATTTTTCACGTTTATACTCGAAAATTAAATTCATTAATGCTAGAATGATATTACGAAGGGAGCATCTAAACGCATATAGTAATCTAAACAGCTGAGCAGATACTATTAATCATATAGAAGTTTCTTTAGTTATTGTGTTCCACAAAACATTCGCAATGAGAGGTCTGCACACCAAAAACAAATTTCAGTAAATTTAACTAAATTGTGACTTACCGAGTGATTTTTAAAACCATAATTAATATAAGTATCACTTAGTGATCTGAATTATACGAAGTTATAAAACCTACAAATTACGCTGCTCGAAATCTTTCCATTTATTCTTACACTCTCAATCCCCCCTATACCTTTAACATAGTAAATATGTAAATTGTCTAATATTCATTTAATAAATAGTTTCATTTCGACTAGGGTAACTAATCCGCAATTGGTAACTCACCATTTAGTTAAATTTATGAAATATTTCTCTGGATGTAAGTATAAGAAATTATGACTTGATTACTACAACAATTTCTTCATGTAATATCTCGCTAGTATCATATTGATTTTTTTCAGTTGCGAATATCTCGCTTTGCATTTAAATGAAAATTAAACGTAGCAATAAATTAAAATATTATTTCTGGACTGCAATCAGTGATTACCGTACTTACAAACTTGTATGAAAATGTTATTTTCATGCATGATCGAGTTGCAATGTTTATGTTTGTGTAATGGAATGATTTCGACTCAGCCCACACAAGCTTGTATTTATATCGTCATGGTCGTATATGAAAGTAGTTATGTATAAATTTAAATATTCAGAAAAAGTATAAACAGATTCCTCTTATTATTATTAAATATATTAGATATTTCTTACTGTAAAGGAGAAAAACATAATATGTTTCAGTGAAACAAAAATTTATGGACAAGAACAATTCCATATAAAATAATGTACTTTTGGCATTTAATCATAGCGAATTATCATAGGTTAAAAAATGATTTATATTCAACATATTTGAACGAATAGATACTATATAAGTTCGGTTATATATTGCTTAATAACAATCTAGTTTATAAAAATATTCCCTTGAATAAATAGAAAAAAATTTTCCGTTTATTTAATAATAACGATATTACTTAGCAAAAAATGTAAAACATCGCTGTTGGAAATCCAGTTTTGTAATACATTATATAACAAAAATACTTCTTGACCGGTGAGTATAAAATTAAAATAAATAATATGTTAGTTACGGTCACTGAATTAAACTGTAAACAAGAAAATAAAACCCAACAAGCAAATACTACCCTCGTAATTAATAGGAAAAATTCAATATATTAACCAAAATGAGAAAAAATTAATAAGAATGAGTAAATATGTTTTTTGTTTATTATTAAATTTGATTCTATATTGCATTTTGATTATGAATTTCTGTATATTGCAATATTTGTTTGTTTGTTTTTATTTACTTGTTTACACTTCAGTTCAGTGACCGAAAATAACATGTTATTTATTGTAATTTTGTATTACATTGCCTTCTTTTCTTACACTTTCAAATTGGTAAATAACGAAACTGGATAAAAACTAGCCATCAACTGGACTAATTTGCTACTAGGGACATTTATCATTACACAATTTAAATCTCAGGGATGACGTTGAAATGTGTTTCCGTGCTTTAGCATGAATGGATTATATTCTTTGTTACTTAATGCATTCGTGAAAATCCCGTAAAAAATGCTTACGAGCTAATTTGAGCCATATCAAGTGACATGATCGGGACTACTTTAGGCTTTTTGACGTCGTAAAAGTAGCTTACGTCATATTTCTATTCCGATATTCAATTAACGTGTCTAGCAATTTAAGTTTTAGAATAGTACATTCATTGTTGGACGTCCAGGCAGATAAGTGCATAATATTTTTTCGAATGGAAGGTTCTTAGTGCCTAAAAGGCGGCTTATCAAAGATCGATAGCCGATCAATATAGCGCGTCACTGAGATGAAATCTCAGTGAAGAGAAAGAAAGAAGCCCAAAGCGAAGAGGTCCAAATCCCTTCGGATGGAGAGCGGTCCTATTGTTCTTCTCCAAACCACGCCTCGTGTCGGTAATTACAGACAGATCTTCGGAACGAGATTCCCTTTGATGCGTGCGCCTATTGCACTCTATATAAGAATACTGGGCCTGCTAGCGATTGATCCTAGAAAGACGAAGATATCGGTAGGGGATTAACCTTAAATTAAAGATTTCGCGATAACTTTGGCAGCACGCGTCCTTAAAGACAGCCTGCGATTAGCGTCGCGCGTGCGCCAGCCCCTTCTCATTTTTAAAGGGCCACAATGTACCAAATGCAGTCACTTTTTTCTTACATGAGAAATACCCATTGGTACGATAAATTACAGCATGAAGTGCGACATATCATATATTTTTTAACATACAGATAATAATACTCATAAATAATTATTTTACGCTGACGCAAATCGTGTCTCAGTGCGAACACCCCAAATAGACAAAAAACTAACGTCAATCATTTGTACTACAAACAGCTTTTGAATGTTATAGACCTTCTGGGTAAATAAATCAAGCCAAGCCAATCTTACCCCATTAATGCTAAAAAACATGGAGACTGATCCATTTCAAATCATGCAGCCAGATATGGACAAAATTTTAGATTTAATTGTCGACTGCATATGTTATTCTTCAAGGAAAATAAGGGGATACGAATTTTGCCTAATTTGAAAAGGATCATTTTTAAGTTATGAGTATTTTGAATTTAAAGCTAAAAATGAAGAAACGTTAAATAATATTTCTTTTGTGTGTCATTTTTTCCTAATTAATATAATACATTTTCTTTCGCTGATTCTTGAATGCGATTTTGAAATCTTGAAAAATCCGTTCAGTATTTAAAAAAAAACCTCAAAATTAACAAAATGGCGTACGATTTTGTAACAATAAATAAACTCAATTTTTTCAAAAACGCCACCTATTTTTCGCTCAAATTTTTACCATAGATTCTTAAAAATATGAAGAAGAATTACTATAAGTTTCAAGCGGGCTAAACTATATTTGTTGTCAGGAGAATTTTATGTTGAACAAGGTATTTTGAATAATTTTGTTCTAAATCAATTCAATGTTTGTATTGAAAATCTAATTATATTTAAGTAAATAACTTTTAGACAATGTATTTTATCTAAACTTTTTTTAATTCAATGCTTGTCCAATTACGTGTTCTAATTTGCTGTTCTAGCCGTATACGATACTCCGCTACCTTTTTTACCACCTTCAACCTTACGAACGTGGCAATTTTTAATTCCCGAAATTGCGTGAACTTTCTTCCATTCACCATTTTGTTAATTTTGAAGATTTTTCAAAATACCCAATGGATTTTTCAAGACTTCAAAATCGTCTACAAAAATAAGCCAAAGAAGACGAATCATCTTAATTAGGAAAAAAAGTGGCACGCAAAAGAAAAATTATTTAACGGTTTCTTCATTTTTAGCGTTAAAAGTTGCAATACTCATAACTGCGTTAAAGATGATCCCCTTATTTTCCTTCAAGAATGACGTATTCAATAGACAATTAAATCTAAGACATTGAGTATCTCTGCCTGCATGACTTGAAATAGATTCGGTCTGGTATGTTTAGCGTATATTCGAGTTTCGACACAAATTGAAGAATGGAAAAGATCATTTCGAACCCTGTTGATTTTAATATTTTTGAGGGTGCTCTTTCAATTCTATGGATACAAATTGCGCGTCTATGCCTTAGGGCAGCTATACATATAGTGGATGGTACTTGAAAAGGTACCGAAAAATTAAAAACTTCTTATTTCATCATTTTTTTAAGTGCATAACGGATGTCGATTCGTTCGAAACTAGGGATAATGTGGAATAATATAATTGTAGATGATAGGAAATTATGTTGTTTTTAGCATCATAAATTCCTTTTTAATATAGCGCAAAATTGAGAAAATTACAAAATATGTGTTTTGTCAGAATAATTCTGGTATGAAATGGGATTGAACCATTATTTTCTTCTTTCCACAAATGTATTCTTTCAGCTTGTCAAATATATATATATATAGACTCTTATTTATTGATATATTAATAATTTAATTATATGAAGTTAGTTCTGACATTTGATCTAACATAACCTGTATTTATAATTTTCAAAGCAAAAAAATAAATAAAGTTTCTAACGAGATACTTTACATTAAACAGTACCACCTGTTTGAAATGCGAGTGTATTCAGCTATATAGGTGCAAGTAAAATTATCTCGTGTATGACTGAAACAAAACTGAGATGAATTTATTTAAACTTTGTTTAGATACTGCCATTAGCTTTCGATAGGATATTGCCAAAAATTGTCATTTGCCGGAAATACGAAGGTGCGTATGAAATATATTGTAATGCAATAGTTCAGAAGTTGATTCTATTTGCACGCAATAAACGCCACGTTTATTACAAATTAAGATATAATTGTCTTGACTATATTTTATTGATCAGTATTCCCTTCCATATCTACGGTTGCTGGGACTATATCTGTCGAAAGGGTTTACATATGTAAAGTTCTCTTTTCAATAGCAATGGTCGACCAATCAATATTTTAAATCACAATGCTTCTTTGGTCGGTATGTCCAAACCTGTTTTTTCCGTGTGTAAAATTGAAAGACTTTCAATTTTCTATTGATTTTTATTGTTAAAATGAATGGAAGTATTTTAATTAATCTAGCCTTTCGTTATATTTGATAGACGTTATGTTCAATTTAACAATAAAACGAATTTGAGTTTTATTTTCGACCTAGCACGGTATCTTCTATAAATAACCAATTTTAAATACAATTTATTTTATCTACAAAGATAAATTTACGTTCTATTAGTGAAAACGAATTTAAATTCAGTTAACGTTTGAACAAATGTGTAAATTAAAATTTAACAAATCGCATGGCTTGGACAAATCAAAAACAAATTCTACGCTCGCTTTAATCTCTATTTCAGTTTACATTTTGTCTAATAAATTCAATTTTTGCTATTTTGATTAGAATTACAATGATCAATACTTTCAGGTATATGAATGTTTTAAGTTAAAAAAATGTTGAAAATTTGAATGGTCATATCTCCGCCATTCTGCACTATATAACAAAATTCCCAAACTGCTGCATTAACATATTACAGTGTTTTTGAACATTTTGTAAAATAAACTCAAAACTTGATCGTTTTAAAATGGAATGGCCCACGATATATTTTATAATATTTTGTATTATAAAAATAATAGCTATTTAAGTCGTTAATTGAACTCTTGTTATATTTTGAAATCATTTCTCCCTTTTTTTTCTATGGTCCCACTAATCATGTTTTTCTCTCTGCGTGAGTTTTCTACAAACGATTTTTTTACAATCGAGTTTTTTTATAAACGTGACCGGTATATATTTTGATACGTAAACGATTAAGTAACGCGTAGCATTATATACTTAAGATCACATGTATTTGGTAAGACCGCAGACGACCTTAGAATCGAAAATAACATTACCGAGTAGTCGAAATTTCCAAATTAATTTTGATTTAATTGCTGTTAAAAGTTTTTAACAAAATAAACGGAATGATTTCTCCGTTCGAGGCAAGATAAAAACAAATCAAGGTATGTAAATATAGGACCAAGAAAGCCACACAATATTTACGTGAGTATTTCTCTTACGAAAAAACGTTATAAAAGGCTAAAATTGTCTAAATTAATAATAATATAGGGGTAAAAATTTACAGTCTTTGGTGTAAATTATCTACTCCCCATACATGGTGACATTAATAATTTATTTTATTGGAATCATACTATACTCCAAAGAATATATCGGTACTATTTTTTATTAAGCGAAGCAAGTTTTATCATTTTGGAGTAAAGTTTCGAAAAAGTTGAGAAATTAATGAATTTAGAGCAAAATTTCACACAAAATATCAGTTACCTTTTTACTAATAATTCTTACATATTGCACGAAAGTAATAAATCAATTAAAAATTCCGGAATATAATTTGATGTTGACGTCGCAGCAATGCACAGTATATTTTTGTAAGGTTGATATCGACATTTCAAATTAAAAGGCAGAAAGAACCTAGTAATTGCAGAAAATATTTGAGAAAATAGGTTATCGGAATTTATTGGCTCTTATATTGAACAAAATGGACCAGCTTTTACTTACAAATTAATAATATTTACACCTCAATCTTACGAAAATTACATAGAAATGAAGAGACTATTCCGTCATTCTGATTATTTCACTGGAAAAAATGATAAAATACCGTAATTCACGTAGTACCATTACCAATTTCGAAGTTACGACCTGATTTTTATTTTAAATTGAAATAAGATTGGTTTTATGGTATACATTTATCTTTTAATAAATAATGTTGGCTTGGAATATGCTATTAGTCTTTCATCTTTTCCGAAACTATTTGTTAGCCGTTTTCGAAAATTATGTTAGTGAGAACTTCTGTTGGATCAAGTAGTTATGCCACACTATTAAAAAGCCATTTTCACGCGGCGTCTCTGCAACTAATTCGTAGATGGAACCAAACAAAGCGGGTCCGTACTTTATGTGACATCTAATCACCGATGGGGCCGAGGAAAAAGGATCCGATGGAAGTTCGGATGCCCCCCGAGTCAGTACCTGGACCCACTAGGTAACCTTGCAGCATAGCCGATCTATAACTTTTTTCGAGTGTAAAAGTCTGTGGCTGTGCTGGGCAGAGTTAAGATTTAGCGTAACCTCTTTCACCCTCACGGTAAGTTATGTACGGGCGGAAAAGTATGTTGCATCTCAGTGGCGACTTAAGGGCGGTCGGCAGACAATGGAAGCAGCGAATGTTTCTCGAGATATCGTTCGGTAACTCGTAACTTAAAAAAGCACGCAGACATAGGAGAAGAGGCTTCGAATTCGATGTTACTGTACGAATCCACTGAGTTATTGTTATTGGCATTAGAACTCAGTCCCCGTTCGTTCGTTGCACTACATTCTCGAAACCATCTGTTGCGTGCTTGTTTACGACCATCGTAAATCGAAACCAGAATAAATAACAGTTTCGATATTCTATGCCTCCAAACAAATAAGATTTTTATGATAGCCAGAAATTAAAGGAAATCTTGTCTTAGAGTTACAATGCCTCTCTCAAAATACGGAGCCAAGTCCATATGGTCTATCTTGATTCCGTTTATAATGAGGGATATTGGAATCATAATAATTAAAGATCAATCATAATGCGGTATTATTATTTTATTGCTGTAAATTATTAAAATTATTTTATATCGTGCAGTTTTTAAGATATTTTTAATGTCTTACACAGATAGAAATGTTGCGCCATTTTAGCGAATATTTTGGTATTGCAGCAAAGCATCTGTAGTAATGAACGAATAACTATTATTTGGCTAGTTTCGCGAAATTGCATTCCTGGGATTTCTATTACATATTCGCTGCGTCAGCTAATAATTTTGGTGAAAAATGTTTTTACTTGCTAGTTAAATGTAAAAGAAATATAAACTAAAAACTACTGGGGCTCTTTCAGTAAAAAAATTTTTAGGAGTAATATCCTATATCATTGAAATTATGGAATACATCCCGACTTATCCGATGCGTATCAACGAAAGGGTTAAGAATTTATATTCTTAGGTATAAATATCCCGAGCGCCCAACGCAAGATTAATTGCCAAAAATCTTCTCCAGATCATCAATACATAAGGAAACTTAGGGAAATATACAATTGATTTCGAAGGTTAGGACGTATTGGGAAAATTATTATTGCTGTATTCGACGTGCGATATTTGTAACCTTTCGCCAATTTCATGTCGTGAGTCGATCCCGGCTTTCATCTAGCCTTTTTAAAATTTTCTGTCAAATTGATGGAAAATAATTGACAGACTAGACAGGTATAGTAATAACCCTGCTGGCAAGCCCTCGATATGACATTGTCCCGGTAAGAAAAGTAATCGTTAATAATTAATAAAATTCGCGAATTTAACACTCGGTGAAGTTTTCAAATTAGAAAAATTGGCTAGATCGATTATCCGAGTCAAATGAATGATAAAAAAAAATCAACACTTGGTCTTGTTTTGTTCAAGTAGTCGACGTTTCGACAGCGTCACTGTCATTTTCAAGACAATTTATTCAAAAATTTTTTTTATAAAAAATGACATAATATAAAAAATAATAATTACAACAGTATATAAAGAACAGTAAAATAAAATATTAAATACGTATCAATATATAATTTGCAAAAATTAATATTTGACATTGTCGCAGTTTTATAATTATACGAAGACTAACTAAAGTTGTTGACATATCGACGAGTTTGTTGTCATTATTGTCAATATAGTAATAGAAAATTGTTTGCTTTGACAATAATGACAACAAACTCGTCGATATGTCAACAACTTTAGTTAGTCTTCGTATAATTATAAAACTGCGACAATGTCAAATATTAATTTTTGCAAATTATATATTGATAGGTATTTAATATTTTATGTTACTGTTCTTTATATACTGTTGTAATTATTATTTTTTATATTATGTAATTTTGTATAAAAAAAATTTTTGAATAAATTTTCAGTCTTGAAAATGACAGTGACGCTGTCGAAACGTCGACTACTTGAACAAAACAAGACCATGTGTTAATTTTTTTATCATTCATTTGACTCGAATAATCGATCTAGCCAATTTTTCTAATTAGTAATCGTTAATAATTCGCTAAATGTTTAACTGATTTGCATCACAATTTATGAGAACCTACAGGTAACAATAAAAGTTTGTACAATTGCCAAATAACCATCACCCTATACGGAAAAAATAAGTTCCACAAATTAGGGTATAGAATTTGACAAAGTTTCTTTTAAGAATTACAGCCGGATTTTATTGGAACTTATATACGAAAAATTCCGTATATGTTACAGTGTACTTCCTTAAGTTTTCTGGAATTTTCCAGCAACATGTACAAAAAGAGCCCACTGTATTGGCTCTGTAATTATTACAACAGATTTTATAAAACTCTATATCTTGAATTACGGTAATTTTAGTAAATACTACATACTTTATTTTTTCAATGTGTTGAAATATTTATATTTATGGAGAATATCTAAACAATAAATGTATAAATACACTCT
The DNA here is from genome assembly GCA_030407085.1 of Trichopria drosophilae. NCBI lineage: Eukaryota > Metazoa > Arthropoda > Insecta > Hymenoptera > Diapriidae > Trichopria > Trichopria drosophilae. The sequence goes on along the minus strand of CM059583.1, from coordinate 64,476,471 downwards.
ATTGTAAACTCATTTGTCCTAACTAAGCAGAAATTTTCAAAAATAAAAAATCCTCAATAAAAATTATCGCAGCAAAAATCGAATCGAGCTTTTAATAGTTTTTTTACTTTAATAGTAGCAAAATACAAAAAGATGAATGATTCTATTGTTTTACAGAAAAAATATAATCTTTTTAATGTTAGTTCATGGTCAGCAGCTTTTATCAATTATGCGATATCAAACCGACGACGTCGGAGTTTTAAAGTGTAAAAATTTATGCGCATATTAGGCACTTTAAGAATATAGAATATCATGCTAAGTTATTGCAATAGGCTTTAACAAAAAATGTAAAACTAATATATGAATGTAATATATTTAAATTTGGATTACATACTTTAAAGGATTCAATTTATGTTAATTATTTTAGATTTAGGTTTAGATTTTATATGACGTTTAGTAATTTTATGAAAACGATCTTCATAGTGCCCAGTACAATAAACACTTCTAAATAAAAACTAATTCACATACTAATCGTAATTGATGATTGTTCATTTATGATATGACTTCTAATCAAATATTTGTTTATTTATATCAATTTGTATTCTTTAAATTGTTAGAAAATGCATTTTGTTTATATTTCATGTTTCTCAGATTAAAATATTAGAAATCAAATTTGTAGCCTGTAAAACTATCCCTTGATTATTATAATTGGAAATTTATTTTGGCAATAAGCTTGTCCACTCAGAAGCCAAGGAATACTGCAGATAAAAACGAAGTAAATTATTAAACATTGTGAATATATCTTAATGTTATAGTCACTATTTGTTCTATTTAATATTGCATCATTATCTTTCAGAACAAAAATGAAATACTACAAATTGTTGGTGATTATATATTTTAGTATCCTTCATGCACTATATCAGAGAAATTATATAAAACAGTTGTCTGAAACATGGAGCTATTAGTATCGTAACTTACTGCACTACTAGTAAGAATAGATTATATTGTTACGACGAACAAGAATTCAAATGCCCTGCAGAAATCCAACACTTGAAAATTAAATCATTCGATTCCATGCGCTTCTGGACTTGGTCTACAATTATACGGTCGTCTAAATTCGAAGCAATTAGAATTTCGGTGTTTAATTGGCGAAATAACGGAGAAGTGAGACTCTTTGTGGGGATCGAAAATTTTCATTGGAAGCTATCATTAAATGCAAATAATGGAAACTACAGCGAAGATTCACAATCGTGCGAAACCCCCTACAAAAAAAACACGTCAGTGCTAGATTTAGCAGCGGTTAGGAATTTGTTGATATAAATTATCGTTTTCATAAATCACAAAGCCAATTTGGTAAAATAAGTGGTTCGACTAAATTGTTTTTGATTATCTATTAACACTAGGAAAACAATTTCAGACAATCTTTGAACAATAGCAGAGGAAATATGGAACGTGATTTATAACAACTGAAAATCGGTTTTTAATTGACTTTTGCACGAAAGTAAGTAGACCAGACTATTACTCAAGAATTTGCTCCTTTTCAGTTCAGTGAGCCCCTGTATTTCTACGCAGGAATCAACTAAAAAGTAATAAGTAACACTCTGCATTTATGGTTGTACATTATCTTTGCATGAAAATGTCTGAAATTCAGTAAACTTTACTGAACATATAGACATATTACAAATATGCAGAGCTTGAATTCAAATTTAACATCATACAAAATAAATTTACATTGCTGTGCCAAATGATTCTTTAGTTAAATACTTTGCCTCTCTCTTAACCTCAATCAGCGAAAAGAAATCAAAATCAGTCTATATATGTGACGCGTTCTGAAGAAAGGGACCTAAGCGTCCGAACGGCAATTATAAGGAGAGGGAAAAGAAGAAGCAAGACTGCGGCGCAGTGTTTCCGATATTCTCTTACTCTCTTTCTGTACACTACTAACTCGAGTTAGGAAGATATGCTGAAAATTTCAGCGCAAAATATTGAAAATTGAGCCGTTGGTAGCATATCTTTTCCCTCTCCTGCACAATTATCGTTCGGACGCTTAGGTCCCTTTCTTCAAAACGCGTCACATATGCTAATTCTCTGTACTTTTCGTCGATTCAGATTAAGAGAGCTCTGACCAACCGTAAAGGTGGACTTTTCTAGTACAAGTATGACCAAAGGCAATTTTTACGAAAGCAGTCATTGGTAATAGTGTTATTACCACTTTCTGGACGAATATCCAAAAAGTTGTAGGCTTATGCTTTTTTCTTGACCTAGTATAAAAGGTGTTGGCTAGTCCTTTAATTTTCATTAAACGGTTAGCAATCGGCAAAATGCTATCGAAATGTCAGTTAATATGTCATCAACGTACATGTTGTAATAAGGTATTTTGAATCATAGTGTATTTATTAATATCTAAACTAATCCATAAAAAAATCATTCTGTGGTAAACTGATAAAAATGTGATTCCGGTGATTTTTAAATATTGTGTTAAGGAAGGGTGTTATGATGTTGGGATACAGTTGAACAAATCATGAAATTAAGATATGATTTGATGGAAATTTGATGCTTTTAATTGTATTGTGAATCTTCTATTTTAAACTCTCTTATAAATAATGGGCAAAAGTAAAGCTAATATTGCAGTAGAATTTAATACCACAAATTTATAATTTTGAAAATATTTCAACGAGGGTCTTTGGGTATTGTCAAGAGGGAACAGCCAAGCCATTAGTATCACGATTGGATTGTAATTCGTGTTAGACTAGAACCTGCGCATAATGAGGTTATAGGGCACGTATTTATGTGGCTGGCTCTTAATTGAGTTTCACGCAGCTAACGCAGAAGCGCTAAAGTTAATCTGAGAATCGTTTACGATCACAAAAAACTATCGAGTGAAATTGGAGACGAACGAACTCGCTAGGTGCCTACCGTAAGAGCGATAGCTGACAAACGATAGGATATTGCAGACGCGGCGAACGATCAAAAGCATTTTGCGCAGCTTGCGGCTGTGAGGATGTGATTTTTTATTCAACCATCGCCGTAAAGCCTCTTGCCAGAATGAGTTTTCGGACTGAGATTCGTCTCGGTGATAATCTCTAGCGGCTACCGGTTATATTGGTCAAGGGGAATTTGGCCCATCGCGACTTTTCGCGTTCTATACGTAGACACACTTAAGATTCTTTGACAAAAATGTTAATTCTCCTATGAATTTTAGAATATCAAGGCTTTATTCGGATAAGTTTACGTCAGTGAGGATTAAAACGATAACATTTGAAGCATTATTGGAATTTATTGCAAAAAAGATATCTGAAATACCATGAATAAAAATTTACATTTTTGCGTGAAATGCGTTAAGCATTTTAAGTCGAAAATTTCGAAATGCATTCTATTCGTACCGAATAATATAGCATTCCGGAATTTTGAGTGGATTTAACGGTAATTTTCATTGTGTATGTATGATATTATTTGACTCGTGCGTACTTCTCATTTCTATATTTCGTTAAAGATAAATATGTAGTTCATACAATTTATATGTTTCCCTTGCATTATTTCAAAAGATCCTGAGCTACACAGAAAAAAAGAAGTCTTAAATTTGTTACATTTTCAATTCAGCACCGTAAAAGGCGTAATTTCACCCTAAAATTATGCTAATTTTCTTAAATTAAGTGAATATTTGCACTCAAACCCTTGTTTTTTAGTTTTGGAAACTTACTTTTAGTCAATATTCAGGTTTGAAATAAGAATCCTCTAACTTAGGTGTGACAAGCTCGAAAAGCTAAAATTATTCTTTGCTGTCTGGAAGTAAGATTTTAAGGGCAAATATTAACTTAATTTAAGAAAATTAGCGCAATTTTAGATTGAACTTAAGCCTTTACGGTGCGTAGTTTGAGATGTAACGATTTTAAGACTTTTTTTTACTGTGCACCTGAAGTGCATAACCTTCAAAACATCGATACTTTTGTATTATTAGTTTGATGATTTATTGCTTTTTATGCTTAAAGTAAGTTTAAAGAGCTATTAAAGAATCGTATGTTGCATTAACAAATGTATAAATTGAGTTTCATAAATTTGATCGTGCGTTTGAACAAATTTTCCGTTTCCAATATCATGGCCAACTGTTTTAGAAATAACGCGTATCTGTTCACAGAAAATTGTCCAAGATTTTGGCTGTTTGATTGTTTAAATTTATACAGGTATAACGAAGGCGCCTTAAAAAGGTGAATTGTATACTTACAAATTTAAAAGAAAATTATAATTTTAATAGATAATATCGTTAAAACACCTGCGGGCCCTTTCTTAGAGCTAATTAAAAAAAATTATCAGGATTTATGTATATTGTTGGACTGTTAAATTGTACAATTAATGTAGTAAAGCATTTAAATACGGGCTGAAGTTATGACATATTTGGGGGACGTAATCAAGACTATAATTTTCTTGAAAATTTAACCGTTTGTTCCTGCAGTGTGCATCAATTTTAACTACACCTATCGCATTAGTAATTTTTCAGATATTTAGGCTCAGAGCATATATGAAGTGGAGTTATGCTCGACTGCCAAATTTTGACTGTAAATTCATATGCAACGTACAATAATTTACTCCAAAATACGGAAGAAGCTATATGTAACATATTTTTCTCGGGATTTGGAGTCTTTATTCTACTTATGTGTAACAATTTATAATGACTACTTACAACGGTGTTCTTCACTTTTGGCAAATTGGAAATTTCCATTTTCGGGTCTAAATATTCCGAATGATCTAAGAATTTTAGAATTAACATTTTGCAGTATATCGTGTCGTTTAATGCTCAATAATTTTAAAGTAATTAATTTCAAGAATACGAACACTTAATTGAAATATGGCAATGTGAACAATGCATGAAAATTCGCAGACATCGATGACCATGTAAAAGCACTTTTTAATGATATAAAAAACAAAGAATGCAAAATTTTAAAATGTTAAGAATTATCGGGTGAAACACCGAAAATATGATTTTTATAATTTTCGAACATATTCATTGTCATTTAAAAATTTACTTCTTAAATTCCTTATGCCATAGACGTTATTATTTTTATATTATTTGTGAATTTTAGCGATTTGATTTAAATCTACTAATCAAAAACGTTTCGCTTACCGTAATTGTAGTTGTAACAAATTGTCAAATAAACAAATAATAAACTGGTATTTATATAAATATTCAAATGAAGATGAAATAGGATCGAATAAACAAAAAACATATTATTATTTGTTATATAAAGCATTTGAAAATAAACAATGGTACGAGAATATGCATTTTGAGTACACTGGACGTCGGAGTTGGGCAGTTTCCATGGATGTATTTTACGTCAGCAGTTTGCCCGCGTCAATAAACTAGAATCGAACGACAGTTAATTACAGAAGTTATGTTTCGTATCTGCGATTCCCTGCATGTAGCTTGGCTTTCTGGCCATCGTTCATCCTTAATCAAGATGTGACGTGGGTGGTAGCTTTAAACCGACTGTATAAGCTTACGCTGGTCCATATACGAATGGATTACACTATTGATTCGATGTACCTGGGATACCATCCTGAATGAGAATGAAGTATCGCAGAATTGACTGCATTGAATACAAATAAAATGATGCATCGAATATAATTACGATTTATTATTGAATATGATATCGTCAACCTCAATATATTTGAAGTAATTGAATTAATCGTGCAGACTTTTTTCAATGTTGAAAAAGTGGTTCAGATGTACGCGTAATGCATGATTATCAGAACTTCAGTGTGAAGAATCGATAATTGGTATAATAATAGCTCTTACGCGTCTTCTTCCGATATGTGGGTCGATGCGACTGACATACAACGAAGAGTGAAGTTGAAGACACTTCGGGGTCAGAGAAGTGAAACGATAAAAGAACTAAAAAAATAGGAAGAGCTTTTTTTATTGAACAAAGACTAAAGCGATAAAAGAGGCGGAAAATTAGGAAACGAGAAAGAAAGGCTAGAAGAGCGATAAAAAGATAAAAAAATGACGAGCTTTAGGTCTACAGAAGTGTCGCATTTAGCTAATTGGGTTTGTGCCAAGACGGGCAGTCTGCAGGTACTAATTGTCTCGTTGGAATGCAGATGGGTAACTGCTCCACGAGAATAATGATGATGACGTGGACAACGATGATGATCATAATTAAGCTTCATGGGTAATTATACGAATGTGCCGTCGTGTTTTACGGACGATGTGACGAGCAACCGCAAAGAGAGATTTTACTCTCTTGTACACGAATGTAAAAGTGTTCTCCAGGAATTGTCATCTAAATCGTATGAGCATGTTCTTTTATCATAATGCTTGACCAGCATCTATAGGCTTACTTTTATAACGTAATTTTATTCAAATTTCCATAAACACGTAGGATACAAATTTTCGAGTAATGACAAAGTAATGGATTAGGATGTAGGTTAATATTCTTCATAATGGCATCTACTAGGATATATGAATATAGTGAAACATTGCAGTCATCATTTTTGCTTTTGATTTTAATTGAATCAAACCAAGCAGAGAAAATATTTGAAATACAGAGTACCAAAAGAATCTCATCCCTATGATTCCTAATGCAAGACCAGTTATTCCTAACACATTTTTCTCGATGATGCAAAACTCATTTGACAATTTCTATGCTTCAGATGTTCCCTCTTTCTCTCAATAAACATAAAATGAATACCTGCGATCGAAGTTAGTCAGACACACTTTTGGTGACTAAGTTAAACTAGGTATAAAAGTGGTATTTAAACTATTTTAGAGTAATTTTATTTGTCAAATTCATCATAATTAAATTGGTTTACACAATAGAAATGGGAATATTTAGTTCCATCATCGGGAATTCCGGTTTTGTTAACAGAATCCTGTTATGAATATAGGCCGTTAACAAAATAAGCTTTTAAAAATTATTGAAATGAAAGCAATAATCTCATCTAATTTTCTAATTGATTATTTTCTTTTAAATGTTCAAAACATCTGCCATATATTTTGGATATGTTCTCAAGAATCATATATTTCCATACTTGTTAGGAGCATTCTAAGAAAATTCAGGTTATAGTGGTAGGTAATATTGGTTGACACAGAATATGGTAAGTTCCTGTGGTAACATACAACCAGAAGTAATAAAAGCATTTTCGCCATATTATTACACTGTTAGTTAAGAAACAAAAAATCTTAGCCTAGTTCAAACCTTGTTAGCATTCTGTCATTTCATTGAAAATTAAATCGCTATTTGGCATTTAGCTTTAACGACAATATAATACATTTGGCCAAGCTTACGTGCCAGGACTAAAAATGAAAAAATTATTAGGTAGAGATATCCCTTGCGAATTCAACACACAGTGCAATTTCATGTAATAGCCCCAGCGCCTCAGGGCCTTTACGACTTCTTATTCAAAACTCCTGTGTGCCTGAGCTACTGCACAATTCATAATTTTATGGTGCTGCTTGTCGAGGCCAAACGATTGCGAATGCTCGGCAGATAGTTTGCAGGCCCTTGGCTGTGCGTTGTTCCACCGGGCAAGGGAAGAAAACGCCCGCGGTAGATTGATGACCACTTGAGAATGTCTTGCGAGTTTTCGAGGTCGACTCTTTTGCCTCGCTTTCGAAGACTTTTGATAAAATTTTAATTTACTATGTAGAACAAAAGGGTCTTTATGAGAAAAAAATTCGCTGAAATAGAAATAACTTTTCTCTTTTCCATAAAAATATATTTTGAAGAAAACACAAAAACTCTGATAAAATCTGTGGGCCATTAAATATCCGATTACCTCGGCTACTTTGAACGAATAGCATTATCCATCTCAGACAACCCTCACCACGGAATGGTGTCACCGTAAAATTACGGGGATGAGCGCCTCTGTGCAATGTAAGGAACTATCGCTCTTCGTGTGGTCCACATTGTGCTCGGTCAAATTACGCGGAGCGGGGTGCTTCTAATGGCAGTTCTCGTTTCTCCCGAGATGCACCGGAGTAACTAACGATGGCTGTAACCGAGGAATGGACAAGGAAGAAAGCGTCGTACGGTGTGACAGGACGCGCGATAAAGAACTCTTGAAGGGATACGGAATAAACGAGAAGAAGCGAAAGCGAGTTCGAGAGAGTGAGATCAGAAGTGAATGTGCGGAAGGGCGAAAAAAACGTAAAAAGGGTACGAGAGAACGAAAAAGGGCAACGTAAGATCACGGACAAGGAAGCATGAATGGATGGGACGAGGATAGAGTGAAAAGAGAAAAAGACAGAAAGGTGGATGGTTTCTCGAGAGCGAATGTGCAAGGGAGAAAGCATCTTGGCGACTTGAGTTGGCCACGCTTCGAGTCTCACACTACTCTTGGCTTCGACTTCACTTCACATCCAGCTCGAGCCAAGCTCCATCCGCCACGCGACGATCGCGAAACGCAACCGTGCAGAACACCTGCTAGTATTCGCTTGAAACGCAAGAAAAATGCGTTTAATCTGTGTCGAAAATCCCCCGACGTCGAATTCATCATAAGGATTTCAATACTTGTTGCACTTTATTACAGCAATACTATAGAACTTGAAGGATATATTGAACGAAACAGCGTTTGGTCTGGATGTAATTATTGGCACTGCAAGTCAGCGATTCCTGGAGCATCAATCATTAATAACTGTTCATTTACTAAACACGTGTGTAATATTATGGAACTCATTTACAATTAAAGCGTTATTTCAATAATGGCGGAAGTAATATAGAGATATGCCATTTACAGGAAAATACAATAGCACCAAAAATGTTTCACTTCGGATAATTATATATTAGACATACGTTATCCTAATGTCATATTTATTGCAAGGGATAAGTATTTCAAGGGAAAGTACCTATCTTGAAAGTCTGCTTCAATCGCAAGAGATGGGTACCTGTAAGTACGTGATTATAATAGTCATGACTAGCGTTAATATAATCAATATAAAAATATTGAATTTAGAATATATTACTGCATTAGAAGATGCTATTACAAGAAATAATGAGAGATATATTATTACTGATGTAAACTTTCGAACCTTACAGAACATTTGGATTGTAAACGGGGCTAGACTGAACTTTACATTTATATAATTTTTTAATAGACGGATACTTTAAAATGACAACCAGTCTGGATGGAGGCAAGTCTTAGTTACTTTAGCTCTGTTTTCAACGCCATAACTTCCGAGAGCAGATATCGATTTTATATATCGCATTTAGATGTCGCAACTAAACGAATAGAACTAGGCCCTTATTTTTGGCATGTACTGAGTTCCATGTGAACAAAAAGTTTTGAATTTGGAACGCGGCACTCTACAATCAGAAAAAAAATCCATAATTAAATTGACTATATATCACATACTTGGAAAAATATAGTTAAAACTATTATGAAAAATAGTTAAATTTACCAATTTCATATAACATAAAAACATCAAATATAGCATGATTTAAATAAATATGACACATATACTTAAAATAACTATAATCTAGTGTAGTCCTCATTTCACACTATGTCTCGTAGTAAATCTTTATATTATTCATAGTTAAAGTTTGCATTTTCTATAAATCTATAGTAAATACTGGCGCACCCCGTGTGTTTTGATGCCGCTAGGTGGCGACGTGACGTTCGCAGCTTTTTTCTTTGAGCCCGTGGCACCCGTTACTGAAGTAGAAGAGCCACACAGATGCCACGCAAGATACAGCGATTGCTCAAAGTACGGCAAAAGTGTGGGATAAGTGTGGCGTTCGACATTAAATATATTTTTACAAGTGTGGCATAAGTGTGGCGCTCGGCACTCGGTATATTTAATTAGAAGTGTGGGGCACTTGTAAGAACTAAGTATACTGTTTCTTTATGTCGGCCGCCACACTTGTGCCACACTTGTAAAAATATACAAAGCGTCACTGCCACACTTATACCACACTTTAAAAATATACTTAATGCCGACCGCCATACTTATGCCACACTTGTAAAAATATACTTAATGTCAAACGCCGCATTTATCCCACACTTTTGCCGTACTTGAAGCAATCGCTGTATCTTGTGTGATATAATGTGGCTGAGTCTACTGCGCCACACATTCGCCACTTTTACCACACTTGTGCCACATTAACTTTTTTTATTCGGGAACCCTTAAATTTTATTACCGGAGGGACACATTTTGAATATCATTTTCAACGGCGTATTTCTTTGTGATAATTATGTCAGCCAACCTAGTATAAAAAATCCTTCCTACCCTAGCATAAAAAATCTGTGTCGCTAGCTAGCGTCATGCCTCTCTGTAGTGGTTTTAGCTAGCACCACGTTTATTTTCTACTGGGGTACGATATCAGATTCTAAAATTCGAATTGCTAAAAAAACATCACTGATTACGAATCTGATGTCAAATTTTCAAAAATTCACAATGGCGGATCAAATAGGGGAATTTTAGGGTCGTTGATTACTAATCTGAAGTCAGATTTTAAAAACTAAAAATAGCGGATGTATAATTTAAAATAGAAGCCTTTATTTTATTTATAATCTGACTCATAGTTAAATATTTATAATGTATTATATGTTATTATGGATATATTAAAAATACTACACGTTCTCTAGTCATTGCAATATCCTTGGATTCGGAATTAGCTTTTTATTAATATTTAATTTGAAACAATGTGAAAATGACCATATACATTAGAAACATCAACTTGCGAGTCTACCACATATAACAAACTATCCCACTCTTATTTAGAACGAATGCTTGTTAATTAAGCAGTAGGTAGGCAAACGAGCTACGTATTAAATAAACAGATGGATTGGATGTAAGAGTTATATTAAATGCTGACAAACTTTGGCAAATATTTAATAAAAAATTGAACAATTTTTGTGTATACATGTCTGTTTACTGTGAGATATGTAAGATTCAGAAATGTTAACATTCTTATAATTTCATATGATGTTAATCACATACGATATAACAAGAATGAATTCCGTTTAATATGCTTATAGTCATAAAACTCTTAAAGTAAATTGTATACATTACACGCTATGCGTTACCTTCCATATTGATCAATTACTGTACCTAACCTTCATATCATCGTAAAAAAATATTGCAGAAATTTCCTGGATATCTTATTATGGCGCATTCTCTGGGTACGCGAATTTCAAATTAAGACATAGTCCTGCTAAATACATACTGCGGCAAAAAAGTGTATACTGCTGCAGACAACAGGATTGCGGATGAAGGCCGCTTTCGTCATTTTCGACATCATATCGTGCCTTTTATAGCAAAGACTTAAAAAGTAAAGATCACGATCTGACCAAATGCTGAACGACGAAACGCCATAAAACGTTTTGTTCGGTAATAACTGCCGTTTCGATGCTCATGGTTGTCCGGTCATTTCAGGAGAGTGTAAGATAGGACCAGTTCTCTCCTTGTATTATCCTAATATGTTCGATCTCCGGTGGTCCGCACTAAGTACGTGAGTGTTCCTTCGTAAGGTCATCGTGGTCGATACATTTAACGCGCCGGCATATCAGAAGCCACTTCTTTCGGACAAATGCGATCGCCAAGATTAAGATCTTTACTTCATATATGGCTGGGCCGACCAAATAAAACTTGTGTGATCTTCTATAGCCACGAACGAGAGAGTACCGGAAGGGCGCAAGAAACTTAACGGTAACGCCTTTCTCATAAGAAAACAGCTATTAAAGATTCATTATATAATAAAGACGCAAGAATATTGAGAAGCGTCGCATTATCTCGGAATAATAACGACTTTCCAGCAAATGCTTCATTGTGACGTAAAAGGCGTTAGGTGAATATCTCGTAATTAGCTGCAAAGAAGGCACGTTCCTGCTAATCGAAACTTTATAGTTAATGTTTTATTTGAATTATAAAAATAATTAAGACGATACCCTTAATTAGTCGGGAAATTAAATTATATTCGTTTATTAATACGTTTACAACGTGGAATTTACGAAGACGAAAGTATATTTATAACGATAACGTTGAACACAGGATAGTACAACAGGATTTATTTATTATCTATTTATTGAGAAATTGATATTATTAATCTAACTCCTAGACCAATATCTCGATCTCACTTCATCTGCATGCGTAATTTTTGGTTCGATTTAATGCGGCGCATATTTATACTTCGTTCTCTATTAATTTTTCTAATACGTATCATTATAACGTATCATTCCGTATTGAATATAAATACACCCAAACAGTACAAACTTCATAAAAAGGACGTCCACAATTCATTCCGAAGATGTATCCAAAAATACCACCTGAAGAGGTCTCTTGTTTGAGGTCTTCAAGCTATCTCGTTTTGGACTATCTCTCTTTTGGCAAAGGGTTCCCCAGAGTTGAGATCCTTGTTTCTTCTATAGAGAGGCTAGGTGGCAACTGAATCCAAAAATGTAATCACGAGATATTTACTTCATATGCAGACCGATATATGATAACCCATATAGCATAAACCTCTTGAGGCTATATGCTATACGCTATCTCGTTTTGGATAATCTCTCTTTCAGTAAAGGGATTCCCAGAGCTGATATCTGTACTTCTTCCTAAGACCAGTAGGTGGCTGTTGAACCCGAAAATGAGATCACGATATATGTGCTTCATGTGCTGACCAACAGATTATAATCTACAATGACAAAATAAGTGCTTTACAACGTTTAGCAAGTGCTATCACATTTTTTTACCATTATTATATGATCCCTAGTCTATTGAATGTAATCACCATCCAATATATAACTATACAAACCGACAAAAAGAACTCAGGTAAAAATTATATACATTAATAATTAAGATACAACAATAGAATCTGTGATTTTCAGTAGCTTGCTTTTCATTTATTTTTTTTTTATTTTATACAACTCAAATAAGACCTCTTTTCTAGAACCACATATTTAATTTACGAGATCTTGTAGAGCTCTTAAAATCGACGAATAACTTTTCTTAAAGATCACGTTAAGAGCTCTTCGAGATGTCTTTTGGCTGATTTGGAAGTTATAGTACTAAACTAAGTGCTTTTACGATAGTTAGCAATTGATATCAATTTTGTATTATTATTGTATAATCTTCGTTTTATTGAATATAATCGTATATATATAACAGTTAATAGTAATAAAAGTACAAACATAGAATCTTTAATTCTCGGTAGTTTGCTTTTCGTTTGTATTATTTATTTCAAATTCAGAGTCAAAGCTTTCAAATAAGACTTCTTTTCTGAAACCTCAAGTTTATAAAGTCTTGTGGAACTCTTAAAATCAATGCATAAGTCGGCCGGTTCCAGCGTGATTTTCTTCACTTTGTCTTGGAAAATTTTGCAAAAAGAAAGAAAATTAAAATACATTGGACTCTCGCAATATCGAAATTTTATCCTTTCAGCGTTTTGATTTTCGGAACTTTATTCTTCCCATAAGTCTTCTTAAAGATTACTTTTAAGAGTTCTTTCTTATAAATATCTTATATTTTGTTGGACTTCTCAGAGTGCTCTAAATTTTTTTTTGCTGTTTGGTCATCTGTGAAAATTTCATAAAAGAAATATTAATTTAACTGATATATATTTCTGTAGATGCACTGAAAACTTCTGAATTCAAATAAACATTTATTTTAATAGCTTCAAATAAAAGATTTAAGTGCATTAAGAAATTACGTTTTTTAGTTAGATCGTCCATAAATTTTCATTCTTTTTTGATGTCCTAAAAATGAAGTGGGGTATACAATTTTTCTGAAAATTTAAAAATTTCGTCACTTTTCTTCACCGTTTAAATAGAATTCCAAAATTGTGAAAGTTGACAAAAATTACTAAGAATAAATATTTCCTAAATGTTTAACAAATTTGGCGTCATATTGGAATTCTTGACTGCTGAAACAATTTTGACCTCTGGAGCTTTAAGAGCGAGCTCCATTAAATTTTTACAGTATTTTTCATATTTTTCGCGATCCTTTTGCGCTACAATTTATAATTTATAATACTACATGCTATCTTCATGCCAGTGATAGGGAAACTGAGAATAAATAGGTATCACATTTAAATGCGTTACTCTTCTTAAAACATTTTCTCAATACAGAAGCCCATCAAGAGACCGTAATTTTCGTTTACGAATATATTAATTGGTTTTAATATTATGATATTGGTTTCTATTGCTATTGAAATTTTTAATTTTGTTGAATATTAATACTATGCGTGTCATATATTGGCCACATTAATTTTGTAATTAAATCGTCGCAGATAATAACAGAGCGCTTCACGGCGCGCGATTGGTGAGCAATTCCCGTCATGACGAGATTATTAAGGACCAATTACCAGGCATTTTATTGGCGGATATAGACTCGTTCAGATTCGCATGGTGATCGTCACCGCCCTCTACTTACCTTGACAGTAATTTATGGTGACGCTTGTCTCGCGTCTCAAGAATTACTTATTTATCGGCATACGCTGTTCGCGTAAAATTTACCATCCTGGAATCTGTCTACTTTCAGAAAAACAGTAGCTGCCGGAATTTACACCACTTATGTTTGGTTTGATCAGGGTTATAAATATGGGGAACTCGTCAATGGTGCAATGCATCGCCTCAATTCAGACGTTGAGTACGGTACAGAGCATAACATATTTCCGTAATTGGATAATAGAGAGAAAAGCATGTAAACGCAGAAAAACAGGGTGTTGTAAAATACAAAAACAACACAGCACTAAATGAAGGGGAAAAGAAAATTTATCATTCCAAAATATACGATTACTTCTGAAAAAACAATTCTGTTCGGCAACTTGAGCTCGTAGGAAATACTATTGTCAAACAACTATAAAATATATTTTAGACTAATTTTGCGGGCGTAAAATGGCCATTTCTCGATCCATGTATTAGATAGGGATTTTGCTAAGTCATCATTTGTAAAAATAGCGACTTTCACATCTACGGATTCGAAAAATATTGTTCACGCCACGGGCGTAGAATTAATGCCTCATATGGCGATTATAGTAATTCTGTTTCTTCAAAATCTGAGAATGTACGTTATATTATGTATATGGGATATTATTTGTTTAATATAACAAATGAGATTATACATCCAACTAAGATAAATGTATTTTGTCTATGATTTTAGTTATATTAATAATTAAAACGAAAGAAAAGCGGTTTTCCACAATTATTTGAGTTATATGAATTTTAATATAGCGCATTTTATATCACACTTAAAAATGAGAATAATTACGCAACAGTTTATGAAACAGAAAGCCAAGAATTGTATACATTAGCTATATTAGAAACCTTCGTTTTGAATTTGATAAACTAACATGGGATTTAATTGTGATATTTTAAATAATTAAACTCATTGGTAACCAGCAACCCTGAATACTGAGAAATACATATATTGTCCACATGGATTCACCGGACTCACACTCTCACAATGCAATTTTCGGCTAATTGCAAATCCCAAAAAATCCCCGTGAAAAGAAATACAATGTCAAAGGGGATAAATGATATACTATTTAAAGAGTATTCCATCGCCATGTCATGCATGGTGGAATGAAGCGGATTTGAATCATTTACGGACTGTTGTTATGTTTATCCTGTTACATGTATTTATAAAACTCATAAAAGAAAGCTTCGAATAAAAAAAAGTTAAAAAGTAATTAATATTTTACTTATAAGGATTATTGATATAATATATATTAAATTATATATTATCTTTTTTTTGCAATTAATTGTACAATTTCGAATTAGTCTACCAACATTATTTCGTTCAACTAACCAAGTATTGAACTTTTATTTCGATATGAGCACAGTTGAAACAGAGTAAATTGGATATTGTACAAACGTTTTTTAATTGTCTTAGATTTTATTGGTTCCTGTTTTATATAATTTTTCAATGTTACCAGTGCATTTTTTTAAACCGTTTTTAAAAAATTACTAAATTGTAACAAAACTAAACCGTTTCAAACAAATTTTGTTACAATTTAGTAATTTTTTCAAACGATAAATCAGAAAACAGATTCAGTTACATACTACAAATATTCTGTATCAGTTTAGTAATTTTTAGTTACCGTAACAGAAAAATATAAGGGAGTAAAAATTTCCTTGACTGTTGGTTAATTTACATTTATTACTATGTTATTAAACATTACTTAAATTAATTTGCATACAACATATTATTAAATTGTATTTAATGAAAGATACATGCTCAGCAGTTAAGGAATAGTATTTTTCGATACAAGGGTGTAAAACCAGATTTTACGGCTTGAATGCGATATCAGCGTACGAGGATCAGTGAGGCCGGTCCGAGTATCGCCTGATCGCATGAGGCCGCAAAATCTTACGGCCGCGTATCGAACATTATTTTTCGATACTGAAAGCGGCAAAAGTTCGATTTCACGGACTGCATTTAGTCCGTACGGGTTATGTTTTTGACAAAGAAGATTCAAGTTACACGTGATCCGTGAAATTTCATTTTACGGACTAAAAGTAGGCCAATATATATATATATATATATATAATCGAATGAAAATCCCACTTCTACAACGGGAAGCAAGGGTGCTAAGTATAGGGCGCTGCGTGCAACAGTCGCATCTGGCGGCTACAAACTAAACTAATGTCCCCTTAGTTGAATCTGATTCCATCTTTGAATTTTGTTAATGTTTCGTAATTTTCTGGTAATGTTACATATGTTTCTTTTTGTTTCAGAAATGAGTAAAAGTCTGTAACCAATGTAACATAAAAGCTTCCGAATTTTCCGAATATTTCTAACCGTAGAATAATCAGTTTAGCAAATAGGGAGATGTGCCTATACACGAAGTACTATTAGGTCCTATTAACACACAGTTATTTCCAAAACTTCTGAAATGTTTTATAAATACTAGAATATCGGATGTACTATGTACTGCAACATTATTCTTAATGAACTTTTGTGTAAATGACACACTCACAATTTATAGCAATTGGCTGTTCTGGTGGAAGTGCGTAGTCCAGTCAATCATTAATCGTTTAATTACGTAATCTTTAGCTCTCACGAGCCGACAATCTTCTAATTCGATATATCTACGCGATGCGCGAATTAGTGGTCCAGTCTGCGCCCACCCCGAGGCAATTTTGGCAGGAAAAGAAACTACGCTGGAACAGAAACGAAGGTAGCCTGTAATTTCGTAGCTCCTTCATCCGGTAAGACAAAATTTACGGTAGAAGCCCGAAGGGTCGCATTTGTAGAAGAAAAGGAACGGGAGATGGAGCTGCCGATCTTGGCGGAATAAAAAATACATGTATGCATCGCTCTTAATTAAATGCCTTACAATTACACATCCTACCTTACTAACTCAACGCCCACCCTTTGAAGTTTAGAATACGACTTGTGTACCTCGTCCCAAGTGAATCCTGCCTAGAACAAGGTAGATGATTAGCCTCTGAAACTCACTTCCAAATTTTTTAAAATTCCATTAATTTACGAAATTTACACATGAATTTAGTTTATGAAGTGATCGCACTTTTAAGATAATATAACATTTTAGAATATAAATCTTCTATTCCAAGCGTATTACCAATATTAAAGTTATCTGTTGCACAATACAATTTGTCCTTCTGCATGGACTAAATAGATGGACTGATCTAACTAGATCTCGGTCAGAAAGAAGACATAAATTATTCTTCTTTTACTGTTGTATTCCGTTTCTTTAAGGAGTTATCAAACTCATTTTCATGTATTTGATATGTTTTTTAACGTCCTACTATTAGTCATTTTGTCATAAAGGTATACACAATTTATAGCAATATTATTGAATTATATGTTGGATGTTTCGGAAACAATTTCGATGGAATACTGAAATGTAAGTCGGTTTTTAATTCAACTTCTCTTTGATTTTGAATATCTGAACACTATTATATATATATATATATGTAATAAAAACATTAAAAACTTGACTGGAATTTTGATTTCAGATAAGATATAATCCCCGCCTACACGCAGTATTCAATGTTTCATTTTTAGGGTTCAACTAATAATAATTCTCACGTGAGGTTCATAGTGTGAAAAACATTATTTTTGATACAGTGTGCGTAAAGTGCGGCTTTACGCATTTTTGACATTTTTTAGGTGCACTTTACGCACACTTGCATCAAAAAGTATTGTTCAATGTTTTTAGTACCAATGTGAATGGGGACCGCGCTTTCAGATCGGCCCACAGCACGCACATTCGTAGAAAAAACTTTTACGCACTTGTATCGAAAACTACTATTGCAAATACAAATATCTAACACCAATATGTATATTTATCAGATATTTTTTCAGCAAATAAAATTCACTGATATAGATTTAAATTAGTAAGATGTCCATTAAAATACAGGTGAACAAGTAGATCGTTAAGGTTTTCTAATAATTGTACTTTATATTTATTCTGTGGTCTTGTATGTATATACTTTAGACAACTATTCTATTTACATGTTGCACATGAAAGCGTGCTTTTTAGATTTATTTCACAGTGGTACGTATATATCATCCTGCTGCGTAATATGATAATTCATTAATCCGTTATTGGCTCAAATTTCCTGACCGCGTACATTAATAGTATTGTTCTTTCCGGTAAAATTAAACTTCATCCATAAACGTGCATTAATATATCAAATGAAATTGAGTAATTCTCTTATGTTATTATTTAACATTCAATAGTTCATTCATTACTAGAGAAATTCAAAGACATTAATCATGAAAAATTAATTAAATTTAATAATAAAGTTGTAACATTGATTATATGAATTGACATTTTTGTTTGGAATTGTTATATCTTACAACATAATATCAAAATGTTTAGAATTCCTATAGGGGAGACCCGGACACGACCACCTTAAGGGATAGTGATAAAAATACATACTAAATAACAGGAAACGTTTGTGTAAAAAAGTTTAATATAAACTAGAGATAATACAGAACATATTGCAAATCTAATAAAATGAAGAGACTTTAGCAGGAAAATACCTTCATAGAACAGAATAAGAATGTAGTTAACATAAGATTTGAGTTTTCTACATTTCCGACAAAGTATGCGTGATTATAACTTTTTTAATTAGTAATTTGTGCATAACGTGTTTAAAAAAAAAATAATTTGTTCAAATTAACTGCTTATATTTTTGAGGCATTGATCAACTCACTTTAATTACATTTTTCTGAGTGAGACGCTAATTGCAGGTTCATAGTTTGAATTTCGGGGGGAATGTTAATTAGTTCTACAATAAAACATTGATTAAATGTGAATTTTTCTTCAAATTCGACAGTCAAGAGTATAAACACATCACGAAAATAAGTGGTTCGACTTTATTTGAAATTTTCACAGTCAATTTTTATATTATTTTATTTTATATTAATTTGGATTTTTCCTATTTTTTCTTGTTTCTTATTTTTCATATAAAATATAACATTTTACTACTGCTTCTTTATTAAACAATTTTTCAGAAACCAAAACTTAACCTATAAGTTGACACTTTTTCTAATCAACAACGATATTTAATTTCTTGTATTATAAATTTTTTTTTATAATAAATTTTATCAATAAATTTTTTTAATCCAAAACTAATGGAATTATGATTTTTCAACTTTTTAAGTATGGTGAGAGTTCTATTTTGTGTTTGGTCGTGCTAAAAATACTTACAACTGTGTTCATTTTCAAATCTTCGTATTAAAAAAACGGCCAGCCTGGGGAAAATAAAATAAAATAGAACCATGAGACGGTATTAACCCTTTCGTACACTGCGATTTTTCGGAACGTTTCAATTCCTTATTGCATTTTTTGACTATTACAGGGCATTCAAAAATTATTCATGGAACTTTTTTCATGGTCCGGGGGCACGGTAGGTGCCGAATATAAATCCGTAACTGACGTCCATTTTGCGATTTAGATGGGAAAAGTTATAATTATAAACCATTTTTTTTTACAAATAAATTCACATTTTTCACGCATTTATATTTTTAGGGACATCAATATTCTTAAGTTTTCAGATTTTTAAAATTCAAAATTGCTGATTCTGTAATGGCGGTGCCCCCGGACTATTAAACTTGATATTGCAGTTCGAATTATGATATTTCGACAAAAGTTATTTTTTCATACCGTTTGTTATTAAAAAATGCAGTTACTTAAGAAAAAAGCAGCCTTCTTTAAAAAAATCATAATTTTAAGTGAAATAAAGATATCAGAAAGAATTAAAACAAGAATATTAATGAGACACAAGCAAGTGAATCCGCTGCATGAAATGAGGTTGTCCTCGCAATTTGCTTTACGCAAAATTGGATACTTCTTCATAGCTTCTGTTTCCTCCTCGGCTTAACGATGACGCAGATCTGTTTCTGCGTTCCGACTCGTGAAACCTGATTCACGTGTGCAGAACATTTTTTAAACACTTTTTAGGCTTAAATAAAAACAGAAAGTAAAAAAAAAACCTCCGGTTATCACGACCACTAACAAATTTGGTATTTCTTCATCTAAACACACATACGCATATTTTTAATGTATAATTGTTCGATGTTCACACTGAAATAATAAAGTTAAAAATCCTGACCCCAAAGGAGTTCGAACCCGCGTCCGTTTGCTCAGCACTGGTCGCTGATGTGCGAAAAACATTTTTCGGACTCGGAGTTCAGAGGGAATGTCCTGAGAGAATTCAGAATGGATATAGGATTCTCGGGGCAATTTCAAATCCTGATGATGTCTTATGCAGGTATGGCTGCGTATAATTTAGTTGATCCAACCTTCATTAAGACAGCTTAAATATATGCGCCAATAAAGCTCGAAAATAATGAGTCGCCACTGGATAAATCATCGTTTATTTAGATTTGGTAAATATTCTTCTGAGTTTGCAAGTCAATTTTCATATTTAAGGAAAGGGGTTGTCTCAAACTTTCCGAGTTTGATTTGTAAAGTATACTAACGGTAAATATTGGTTACGGCAACCAATTGCTCAGGGATTTCAGATCCAGACACGTAAATAATTTCAGCCAGAAATAAATTGGCTACTGACTAATCAATTGGCACAGAAATCTAAGTAAATGGCTGGTGTAACTATTTTCGAGATTATCCCATTAAATTTATCATAATGATCTGAGAGTACTAAGCAGGTCTGTAGCCCCAACTATTGCGGTCTCAATATTCCTTAGAGCATCATAAATTATGTTCAATGTATTACAATCATCTTTCTTCTATTTTATAAAACTATTGTAATAAATCAGTCAATCATTTAAAAAAAAAAATTAAAAAAAAATATATTAACAGATGTGTGATCGCTAATGATTTACTTATGAAGCTTAAAAAAACATTCCACAAAACAAATGGACACAGTTAATTCAATAATGAAATTAATGAGGCGAAAACTGCTTCAGTGAATTGTACAGTAATTCTTACCCACGAAGGGGAAATATTTAAACGACCCTCTTTATTTTTCAGAATGTCTTTTTTATTAAGAGTGGAATCTCTCGTGGTTAGTAAGAAAATGAAGAAAGCCAAGTACGTCGAAGAATTGTCACAACGTAGCATTTGGAGAACGTGAACACATTTTCGCTGATCGGTGATGGGCGCTCTCTCGGCAAGAAGAACAATTAATTTTAATTGTCGGCAAATGCATTGAGGTGACACGGGCGCGTGTGTGTCTGTACAAGCCGCGTGGCAAACATGTCGGGAATAATTGCCGACCGGTCCATTAAGGTCGGTTCGCTTGTAATTATCAAGACTGCTGGATTCGCTGATTCCTGGCGAGAAGGCTCCCTTGGGGTCTTAGAATCGAGTTTTCTCTTGAACGAAGGCCGATCACGGCTACGCTCGTCTATGTACTTTCTTTCAATTGCTTTGATATGTAGCGGCTTGTCATCTGAGTATTTCCTGAACAAGAAACAGTTATGTACAATTAGATAAACTTCATTCAGTAATTTCGAAATATTTTTATAACATATACATCTACACCAATAAAATATTGGGACATTTTTTGTGTGGAGGCCTGACTCAGCAATCACTGTCAGAATTTTGTACTTGATCAAAATCGAATCAGTAATGGGCCAAAAATAATTTTTAATATTCAGCAATTTGGCTATATAATTGGCAGAAAAACTATGAAACAAACATTTGCCCGCAGGTAGGATCAAACTTGCAGAGGTCAATTGCTATGCAGTCACCTTAGAAGGCTGATGGAAAATCAGTAAGGATATTAAGTCCTCTGCCGGTGGTTAACTCCGACTAGATAAGAAAATGTATTATCCCAGATGAGGGTTATTAGGTTATTGGTCTTGGAACACCTAACTGTGTGGCATGGAGCGCTGCTTTTTATATATTTTATTCATATTATTTAAATTTGATTTCTAACATTTAAAAGCATTTCTTATTAACTGATTTTTTCCCAAAAAGATGCTTTATCTTCGGTGGTAACTTCATTAATGAAACTAAATTCCTTTTTATGTATTACTTTTTTCTTGCCTACGAATAAGTATAGAACATCGATGGGGGCGGATCTGACGAGGCCGTCATGCATCGAGCGAGTAAAATAGTGATTTTTCACATTGGAATATGACTAGTGGTGAACTTTATTTATATTGCATCTTCGTTCTGTAATCGAATATTTAAATTTTCTTAAATTTCGGCTGCTATCCAACTTAGGTACCGGCATTAAACACCCTGCAGACACTAAGTCTTCGGCGATTGTTCGAATCCTTTTGTTGCAGTGCCTTTTTTTTTGAGACGAAATCAAAATCTTTGTATCGTCAGGAAATTCCATTCATACAACAATGCATAGTACAATCTTGAAATAAATATACATTAATTATGACCCCAAAAGGATGCACTGCAATAGATATTTTAAGTAATGGTAACCACCCAAATATATGTATCCTTCTTACCTTTTAATTTCTAAAATGCAATCCTTATATTGTAAATTCGTAACATTCAATGAAATAATAAAACTTTATCTGACCATGCTCAAAATATCCCGGACAAACATTATCCAACTAAAATATGAATTATTTTATTGAATTGAAGTGTCAAGTATTATTATATATAAAACGTGCCTGAAGCAGGAAATCCGTCAATTTACAACCGGAACACCGACCTATGCAGGAAACTTACCTCCGTCTCCAATCTCGTCAGAAAACCGTCGAAACTAACAACCGATCTCCTTATAGTACGTGCTCTGTCATAATCTCACAGTTTTAGATACGTTTGCGAGTTTCACGAGGCAAGGCGGTGACAATGAGTGCTAATATTCTTTTTCAATATCGGTGTGTCAATATTGATATTTTCAACACAAATGTCACATAATAATAGTATGCCTATATTGCACGAAAATATGTAAGCCGAAACACGATGCTTCTTTCGGAAATCTTCGCGGCGTTTCCGAGACATGACCGTGAATCCAGGTTAGGGATTACTACCTTATGTGAGCTTGAGGGTTCAATCAATGCACGCAAATAACGCAGATCAATATAGGAGTATGATTATAATATATATGATGCTTCTATAATATTTGGGACTAAAATCGTTATGGCTTCATCCAGTAATAATACACGGTTTTGGGTCATCACCCAACAATATAATCCACCCTTGCAATATATGTAACCCGATCCTGAGAGCTACAATGAAAATAGTTAAACACTGTAGTAATTTGCAAAAATCCCACAACACATCGTTATGATTTTTATCGATTATAACATAACTTTTATTATTTATTATTGGTCAATTTATACGTTATATTTATCCCTTAATTTAAAGTATTTAAATTAGGGCTTGGTATAACAAGTCCTTATTTTAATAAACAGGCATAAAAATAAATAGGTGCTATTGATGCAACCAAATTTTGTTATTTATATTTATCTTCTATGCCATTCAAGCAGAGAGAAAAATAAAATGTGAACTTCATTCTCATCTGACGAACAATAAAATTATGTTTCAATACAATAGCTCATAATTTGATAGAAGTAACCAAAACTGTTTTATAATTGCTTCATTCATGTTCTGTAATAAGTAAATTAGAATAAATATTAAATAAGTTTTTCTTGAAACATTAACAATAGGACATTAGATATTGAGATCAATACTTGATAATGTTCACTAAATCATGTCAGTTGATTTTTACATTAAATTTAAAAATTGCAATAAACTTGTAATAATGATGGACTAAAATTGATTCTATACGAATGCCCAATTGAAGAATTCTCATAAATATTAGTTAATATCAAATGCCCAATTTACAAGGTGTCGTAACTGAGGCAAATTGTAAGTTCTTTAATGTTAAAAATATGTAAATGTACGCTGTTAACTTAATAATCATATTTGTATGATTGTCGTGTTGCTTCAGTATTAGCGTGTCCATGTAAAATTGTTGTTTCTGAATTGAAATCGAAATGATCACCGAATGAATTCAAAATCGGATATCACAATCAAAGGATGCGGAAATATTCTATTAAAATTCAACAGTACCAAAGATTGGTAGATGACTGACAATAAACAATGATCTCCACTGAAAGATGGCATTAAATCGTCGATCATTCCTAAAGTTCCATTTATGCGAAAATACGAACAATTCTTTGAGAGATATTAAGGAAATTCTTGACCCTCTGAAAAACAGCGAACACAAAGAAGAAAGTATTTATTATGATTTTTAGGTTACATGCACTGTGTTGCAAAATGCAGAGGTACAGGACAAACTGTCAAAAAATCATTCTTTTTAAAATTCAACATACCCTAGTAACCACCATGGTAACCTTGTTATGCACCTGTTTTTGTTTTTGATAGTTTCTTTTGAACTTCTAAACTGTAGAGAAGATACATCGCACTTCACGTAACCTAAAAATTATAATAAATATTTGTTTCTTCTTTGTGTTCGCTGTTTTTTAGGGTCCAGAATTTCGCAGAAATGGAAGTTTAGGAATGATCGACGAATTGTTTGATGTCAGTATCGACCAACATTTGGTATTGTTGCATTTCAATGGATTATTTCAGCTGACTTCTTAATTCATCGACAGTGCCGGGTCTCGGAGCATATCGCCAAATGCAAAACCACCTCCAGGATATTTCCACACCCGTTGACTATATTATAATCCTATTTTCAATTTATTCTGTTCTACTTGAATTCAGAAACAACAATACATCATTTGTATGTTGATATACAAATTGTATTCAATTTTGTTAAAAAATATATTTCCTCCAAATTGTACAAATATGTATTGTTGTTGCTGATTTATTTCCTAATTAATTCATAATTTCTTTTTATAGAAATATCTTCAGAAGATGGTATTTGCCAAAAGCAGTGTAGATTCTAATTTCATAACATTTTATAAAATGCTTATAAAACTATACTAACTTTATAAATATTTTATAGAACCATTTCTTTATATAAGTTTTATACAGTTTTTATATAGCAACTTTATAAAAATTCTATACAATTTTTATAAAACTTTTTCACCTGGGTATCTTAGGACAACTTAAGTCCTGCGCACGATACTTCCGACTGTATACGACCTCATGGTCCACACCACTTTCCAGCCCCTCGCGCTTCTCGTCACCCACGCTGAAATGACTTTTTTCTCGCCCTCGGTAAGTAATGCACTATTAATCCTAAAGCCTGGTCTACATAGACGTAGAAATGCAAACGCATCGTAACGAAAAGAATTTAGACGAATTAGAAATAGGCTTTAATTTCTTCGTTTTCCATGAGTGGTTGAATTTTCTTGGATTACGCATGAGTTTGCATTTCCACGTCTATGTAGACCGGGCCAGGCAAACAAGGAAAAAAAATAAAAAGTAGGCCGTTGTATACAATGAGCCCTCAATCCGAGTATTTCTACAGAATTAAAGTTTCGAATTTGCAAATTTAAACATGATATTATTTATAAATTTTTTGTCCCAAAAACTTTGAATAATTTTAAGAGCAACATGAAAAGTTAAGTTACATCAAATATATTACGCTTAAATGTAAAAAAATATTTTTTTAATAATTCTACTATTGATTCGGTTATTTTCAGTTGTGAATCTGTTTCAATAGGAAACGACCATCCTTTTCAGGCCGGGGAACAAAGTTCAGAAAATCAAAACCCCGAAAGGCTAAAATTTCGATATTACGGCAGTCCAAGGTATTTTAATTTGCTTTCTTTTCGACAAATTTTCAAAAACAAAGTGAAGAAAATCACGCTGGAGCCAAGCTATATCGAAATTTTGGCCTTTCGGTATGTGGATTTTCGGAACTTTGTTCCCCCGGCCCCTTTCCAAATATTTATGAAACGAAACACATCATGTATTAAAATAGTCTTCGTTGACTTTGATTTTATTATATTCTTATGAGCACGATAATATTATTATCTTGTGTTGAACTTCGATATTGGATACATTGAAACAACCTTTACAGAAAGCTTTGTTATGTAGCAATCGATAGTTTTGTGAAATTTGGGAACTTATTCATAAAAAAGGACGTACCCAAGTCAACTCTTAAAAAAGTTAACAACCAGGAAAAATCAATTACATACGGCATAATATTTTCAGTGATTATATCAAAATATAGAATACCACTGCATACCACGAAGTTGGTCCCACAGCATTCGTTACCTGGACCGCGGTCATCATGTGAACCACAAAAACAGAGTAAATGAAAAACTCCAACCAGTGGCAAGGTCTCAGCCAGAGTCCACTTGTTTCCAAATTATCAAGTGCCACGAAATGTGAATATAACACACATACACATATGGAATTTAAAGTTCGCATATAAAATGGTTATCTTTGAAATGTATCGCGCATGCGTAACCGTTGGAAAAATGAGAGGACGTATTTATAAGCCAAGGTAGGGTCTACTATACGGGTCGGTATAATACTTGCAATTTACGATAAAAATTTGATCGCTCTCACTAACGTAAACAGATACGAAGGAATGTCAGAAACACAAGCGTTTTGTTCCGAAAGTAACGGCGCGACTTTTATGCTGGGTGAAGGTGTAGAGTTTCTGTACAAAATTGAGATTTCGAATAAAGAACTAACGTTACAGATTTCTTTCTGATTATGAAAGAGATATTATAGAATACAGAAATAGCCAAATTATTATAGCTGTAAATAAATTGTAACCTAACTGTTAAGAACACGTACATTATCTTCCATGGAATATGTTGAAATATCTTGAGGGGCAATGAAGAAGCATTTGAAATTCCAGGTATATCAAGTACAAAAATTTGTTTAATTAGCCTGAGATCGCTGGAAGAATTAAATATCCTTTCATTTCTTAAGCCTTCTTCGAAAAAGTCGTAAAAAGTCCTGAACTCTCATCCGCGAAACTCATGTTTTTTAACGCGACAGGGAGATATATAATTTCTAAGTGGTAATTTCATCTTCTGGATGAAATAACAGATTGTTGAACTGGTTTATAATTTTCAAAATATACACTTCAAATAGGGACTCTTTTACACATGCTTCAAGCACAATTCCAGCTTCTGTATGTGACCTATAATCCTGTGGTATTATTCATCAGTATAATATTGCTACTTCCATACCAATACTTCTATTTCTAAATAATATAAAATTATTGTAATATATACAAAGAGTGCAAACAATTGACTGCACATTCTCCGGTTAAATCCAACTTAGCGTTTTTTAATTTCAAGAAATGGGTAGACAAAAAACTTAATTACAATCATGACATTATATACTGATCTTGCTGGAATACAATTAAATGTTTCTTAAATTAACATTGCACAATATTGCAATTAATTATTGTAAGACTGATAAAATGTGAACTGCTAACACAAGAATGTATTGTAAAGTATATTAGGAATTTAAAAGAAATTATTTTTACGCCTTACTTAATCAATCGGGTAAAATTTGTACTTTATGAGCTGTAAATCACAACATTGAACACTTAGCAATAATTAAATTTATACGAATTAGGTGTTATTAATAAAAAGCTATTAAGTCCATTACAGCTGCAATATAGAAATATATGCATGAGAAACTTAATTACGTTTTCGGCATCAACCTTAGTCCAACGAAATAAGTTGAAAGCAAAAGAAGTGCAAAGTAAGTGTTAACTACCTGGAAATTGCAAACATTTGCATTTAGAAGTAAAAACAATTGCCGGAATAAAATAATTGACCCAATTAACTCGAACGCTGAGTTGTTCAAAAAACTGCAATCTATATGCAAATCGAAATGTACGAGTGCAAGCGAAATTCTTATTAAATCGGACACTAATTAAATTAATAGCAAAGTTGAATCCGTGCGAAGCAATTCGTATGCCGCAGGTGTCGTGGAATTGGGTGTTTTCTACATTCTTTTTTTCGTCAGGACATGTCTTTTACAGTTGTAAGTAACGGGTTGAACGTGTTTTCAGACCATCACGCCAGGAGGTCCGCAGGAATATTTTATACATAAGAGCTAAAAACAATCAAGAATTTCTCTGGACATTGAAGAAAAACTAAATGACGCGTGCACGTTCAGAAATGTTCTTTATTTTATGTCCTGTTATGAAAGGGACACAAGAGTATAGCGTAAACTAGCCGGATACTGCAGAAGAGTAATAATGATACACGAATTATTATTAATACTTATTGCTTGATTAAAGGAAATCAAAATTTGTAACGCACTCTTCACTTAATAACCTAATTGCAATACGGCCGAATTGACATAGCAGAAATGCTGAAATTAGCAATTTCGATGTCTTCCCAATGCTGGCATCCAAGACTAAGGGTACTAATGGTACTATTTGATAGACAGAATTTGTTTGCATAAATATTTTCTGTACATTCCTTTAAACTATCCCAAGTGGAGTATTCAAATTGCCTCCATCTGGAATCTAGCCGGATTATCCGGGCTGAAACCGGAATCCATCCGGGCTTGTCTGTCTTACCCGACTTCAGCTCAGTCAGATTCTATGATATTGATCAGGCTGTGATCGGACCTCGACCTGGTTACCCTAGTTGTTTTCTGAATTTGAAGGGATCAGACTAGCCCATCTGGATTCCAGCCAGAACCAGAATTTAATTTTTAATCGGGTTAACCGTACGGTATCCCGGTTGGGGCTTTGTTTCTATTGGGGTAAAATCGGGTTACTTCTACTTAAATATTTGTTTATTTCTTTAATTAATCAGTGAACAATAATTTTGGTGTGTTTTGAACTATTTAATTTTTGAAAACCAAAAAAAACGGATGATTTTATCACTTGCCAAACAAACTGGACATTTGACAGAAGAAAAAAAATGGCTTCAGCAGTGAAAGGATTATAATGAATAAATATGTATTTAAAAATGAAATCATTTATTAGCATAATTATTACGGCACACGTACACCACAAATCTGTGGATTTTATCTGCTTTAACTGTGGAGAGTAGAAACATTTGATTTTAATATTATTTCATTGAAATATATAGGGAAAAGTATCGATGACTGCTGGTTGTCCATTTCTATGGTTAGAAGCTCAAAATAATAGACTTACATCTGTAGTTATCTACATAGGTGTATTCGACAATTGCGTTATAATATTAACAGTTCGTAGATTTACCCTAAAATTACTAGAAAATTATTCACAAAAGTAATTAACTAATTATTCAATTTTATTTATATTTAACATATATAATTACATCCTGAGCTATTCTAGATATTTAATGCACCCTGACATAAATTTGTAAAAATATTTCATATAAGAAACTAACAGTTTTACACAATTAATGATAGTGGTTGAAGCTTTTGCTTGGCGTATTAATATTGCAAGTTAATATTTTATATATTTTATTAATAAGATTCCAATATTTAAATAGTGGCACTTGGATGGTCCCTTGTCAAAATCTCCTGGTGACATTTGCGAAGAATTTGTATGCTTTTGAGGAATTGGATAATATTTAAGCTCGGTAATGATATAGTAATATTAATAATATACTTATGTTTGACCGCAGGCCATCCGAAATATTAAAAAATAATGTTTTTTTTTAGTATTAATGTAATCATATTTTACTTTTATCGATTACTTGTTAAAAATGTCATTTATACTTTTATTTTATGAAATGTGTTTAAAAAATTAATTTGCATAACGATCTAATCACAGTTAAGTTTAGCCGAGATATGCATTTAAATAAAATTTGCACCTTTACATTTTCCGACATTTCAGAGTAACCATGCGCAAATTCCATTTCGCGCTGCAAAATGTTGAGCAGTTTCTTACTTAGATCAGTGTTTACTTGTAACAAATTATGGTTTGGTAGTTTCTACACACAGCATAACTAGTTTTGAATTAGAATAAAATTTTTGTAGGTTCTTGTGCAAAAATGTTTCTTTTCGCAATAGTGATTGCTCACTTAGCAATAGTAACACTCAATTCGGAAAAATTGTATTTAATTAAACACAACGTGGAACGTTTTCTTTCTTTTTAAATGTTGGATAGTAAATTTTAGGTAAACATTAAAAACGCAAATAAACTGTTCATTTGATTGTTCTAATAATATGTACACTGAGGTTATCAAGGGTGGCTTGGCTAACTAGGAATCTACATTCGGAATGTCAAAATGACGGATGCATTATGAAAATTCAAATAAGTACAGGATTTAGCTTAAAAGATACCTTAGTTCTGACAATCACTAATGCTCAATATGAAACAGTAGATCAGAAACTCCCACTAACGATCAAGAGATTAACTAATTTATTTTTTAAACGGAAGGTTTTTTTTTGCAAAAATAATAATTTAATAAACCGTCCCTATGTATTATTCGATCGCATATTTGATTTTTTCGTAAAAACAACCATAATAGAGTTAAATAATTAGCCACAAGAAGACCAACTATGAGAATCTTATGAATACGAAAGATTTGGGTTTGTTGATATCCGCGATATATTACAATTTCTCAAAGTCATAATTCCATACTTTTGTTGAGAGAAATAACAATATTTTATTCGTTAATTAAACTTTTGAATAATCTTTTTGTAGGATATAAACTAATGAATGTATTGTAAATGCCTAACATTCGTCAGATGTATTTACTATCAACTTCATTCCCAGTCAAGGTTACTTTTATCCTCCGCGGAATTACTTATAATTCCAGTTTTATTAATTTGATTACCGTGTAAAAGACGTTCAACAGAAACCTTAACTAAGACGATAAACATGTTGGTGGATTGTTATGTCCTTGAAAGGTGACTCGTGCGCAAAAGCAGTTAAAGTGCGCATTCAGTAAAACGAGTCACGCAAAGGTATCTCCTGAGGGAAGAACCTTTAAAAAGCGAAAGAGGCGTGTAAAGCGTCAAATCGATACTTGATCGCGCCATTCGCGAGTCTGATAAAAACGTGAGGCTCTAAACAGTACATAAAAAAAGGAGAAAACAGGCGACAATATAATACGTCGCAGGATTCATGGATCGCAACGTTTTTCGGAGATCCGCGCGGCAACGATTCACCGACGATAGCAGCCTAAAAGCATATTAAATAACCTTAAATTCAATTAAGGAATACACTTAGCACACGGGCAAAAAATCTTCCTCGACGCGCTGGAACTCGCGAAGTAATTACGAGAGGAGCAGATCCAACCAAGGCCTTATTCCGGACCGCCTACCGGCCATAAATCCGCGTTTTTGCCCGGCTCTCCTCTGATTGGTTCCCGCGGGATGGAGAGCGTGTTCTCGCTCTTCCTACGTACCGGTCATGTACGTAATCTTCCTCGTTTAATTAGCGTCACGATTAATCCGGGAAACTATCTAAATTCGGTAATGCAATCGGACGGTATATATGATGCGCTGCTACGAATGTGCATCTACATGCCTAGATCATTACTGCTAAGTTAATTGGATGATTACATCAAAGTATGCATACTCACATCAAATAGGTACGAAATTGTAATGTTTGCTGTTGGCGTTTAAGCCATTCAATATGAAAGTAAGTAAAAGTACATCTATTGTTGAAAAAGCAACGCGAGTTCGATATTCTTCTTAACCGCTTAAAATTAAAATCTCTAGATACAAGTTATTAGGTTCTATTATTAAACAAAGGTGGAAAGATTAATTTAAATTATCGGGTTGTTGATATCATCCAATAAATATGAAAATAAGTGTAAATAATATGTTCGTGCATTATTACCGCAAATATAACTTTTGATTTCTTCACAGAAAAAATAAGTCTTAAAACTGTTACATCTTAAATTCATCATTAGGTGAGGCTTAATTTCAGCCCAAAATTTCGTTAATTTTCTTAAATACAGTCAATATTTAGGCTCAAAGTCTTACTTTCAGACAACAAAACTGACTTTCAATCGATATTTTGGTTGGAATTAAGATTCGCATAACTTAGATGCCATAAGCTCGATAAATCTTATTTTAAGCCAAAATATCATCTAAAAGTCAGTTTTGCTCACTGAAAGTAAGACTTTAAGCCAAAACACTGACTGAATTTAAGAAAATTAACGCAA
Organism: Trichopria drosophilae; assembly: GCA_030407085.1. Taxonomy (NCBI): domain Eukaryota; kingdom Metazoa; phylum Arthropoda; class Insecta; order Hymenoptera; family Diapriidae; genus Trichopria; species Trichopria drosophilae. The sequence continues at coordinate 64,444,136 of CM059583.1, read as the reverse complement.
TTTCAGGCTGAAATTAAGGCTCACCTGATGATGAATTTAAGATGTAACCATTATAAGTTAAATGACTTGCCCACTAACAGGTTCCGTATCCCTCTAGCGATAACATAGAGATCTATTCTAAACGGAAAAACAGGTTTGGATATACCAACCAAAGAAGTATGGTGAATTAAAATATTGATAGGTTGACTATTGCTATTGTAAAGAGAACTTTGCATATGGATACCCTTTCAACAGATATGACCACAGTAACCATAGAATGGTTGGTGTGCCTATAGTATGGAAGGGACATAATTATAAATATAGTATAGTCAAGACAACCATATCTTCTTGCCATCTTTACAAATTTAATAACGATCACATTATTTGTCACCTACGTATTTTGTCGAATAGTTCAGAACCTTTCCGGGAAAAATTAAATTTTTGTATGTTTATCAGTATTTTAAACTAGAGCTAATGCAAAGCTGCGGATATGTAATTATCTAACAACCTAAGAACGAGAGATCACCGACTCCTTATACAAATTGAAGTAGAATATGTCAAATGCAGATATACTGTTGGCCCCAGAAACCTCAGAACCACGAGAAAAAAAACAGGAAATTAAGGCATTAAACAAGTATTTTAAAATGACTATCTTTCTGTAAAATACAAACCTGAATACATGCGAAATTTAGAATATTGTATAGTACCCTAAGAAATGTAATATATGTAATATATTTGTAGTGGATTTATTATAATCTTGCGAAAAAAATATCACCACAGTTATGAAAACAGTTACAATTGATGTTAACAAAATAGAGTGCATGTAGATTGCCTAAAAGATACAATACAATAGTTTCCGTTGTTCAAAAGAAGCGACAACATATCGCTGTACCTATAGTTATCGTTCATTTGTGTAAATAATTCTCATCATGTCGATGTAAAATATGCGAGACTTACTGTTGAACTTTACGATAATGTCATAAATCTCTCCATATGGCTAAATTTTTCCGGAGTCTCGCTGATCTCGCGTGAAATTTTTAAGTTGTATTGTGACTAAATTTTTCTCTATATTGTAATTTAGCCATATTAGGTAGTTGCCCGGGTGGAAAAATTGACTACTTTTTGCCTGGTTTATGGCCATTATTACCGTCTAATGGCAAGATTATGGCCAACATTTTCGCTGAATTCTGGCCGGTTTTCTTATGGTAATGTAACGATGACGTCCCACTAGTCATTATTGATGAACAAAAACTTTCGAATATAATGCCAGATAGTTGGCTATTTTTTAGTTATCGCAAACTGTAATTAAATTAAGGTATATAGTACCGAATAGAAAATGGCCAATAACTCGTCAATCATAATTGCAGATTTTATGGATCTACATAGGTTAGGTTTGTCATCTCCTATTTAGAAGTAGCGAGAATATCCTTACATGTATATATGTCAAAGAAAGTTAATAATTAATACATATGCCCATTCTATGTATTTATATCGCACAATGGTTTGGTTATGATTGTATTTAATTGGAAGAGTATACCGGGTGTTTGCGAGATAATGTGAGGGCCGGGGAACAAAGTTCCGAAATTCAACACACCGAAAGGCCAAAATTTCGATATAGCATGGCTCCAGCGTGATTTTCTTCACTTTGTCTTTGAAAATTTGGCAAAAAGAAAGCAAATTAAAATATTTTGGACTCACGCAATATCGAAATTTTAGCCTTTCGGGGTTTTGATTTTCGGAACTTTGTTCCCCGGCCAATGTGAGTAGGAATATCCACGTTAACCTACAAATGTTGATGAGATTGCAAAATGCCCGAATTTATTTAACCTGCGTTTTCTTTTCGTGGACAAATAAATTTATCCAGACAGCAACATTCGCAAATTCAATAAAACTTTTTATATGCAATTTAACATTCATAGTTTTCTACAAACTAATAACCTCCGCACCAAGCAAGTTTTATCGACACTTCTACAATTGCAATCAATGTTTCTGAAAATATGATTCCCCTATATTTAATTGCGAATTCGGAATCTGCGCCGTTTTTGCACTTTTGCACAGTTTTTTGCACTAAAATACATCGATTATGTACAGAGATACCTAACGTGACGCCACGAACGTCGAGTTACTAGCTAGAATTTAGGAAACAAATATAGGGCAGCAAAACTATCTATATTCTGGGTAATGGCCAGTCAATCTGCTCATATTTTCCACCAGGGTGACGACTCATATTTGTTGACAATGTCAGAAACTACAGAAACCCGCATTAAGTACCAGAGATTGATTGACAGTTTATTATACCATGGACACTTAATGTCTAGGAAAAAGAGAAAAGAGAGAAAGGAGAGAGCGAGAGTGAGAAAGAGTGGTTACAAATTTAAATAATTCCTATGAACAAACTGTACATTATATAACCGAAAAAGTAACATACCTTAATTTTTTAACGGTTATAATAGTTTTAGGAAATGTCTAAAAATCATAAACATATCTTTTGTCGGTTTATTTTTGTCCAGAGTTAATTGTTTAAAATTTGCGTAATCCTAGAATGACGCTTGACCATGTCTATGTGATATTAGTCTGTCTAACCAACCCCCAATGCGATTAAACCTTACATTCTTGATCAGTTCCTGAAGTACCTCCAGGCAACCTAATATCAATTCATGCCTGGAGGTATCGCAGTTTCTACTGGTACATGCGAAATTGTTTAATATTATTATCGTATTACACAATACTTTTATTTACTGTGAGCTACAATTTGCGTTCAGAAATATCCTCTGTGTATGGTGTGGGTATACTGTTAGAATTTCGATTTTTTGTTATTTTTAATATCAAAAGCAGAATATCTGAAAAAACTTTAGGGCACTTTTACTAATCCTCATCAAGATAATGAACTTTACTCACGGACGCTTTACTGAACGATCCAGTAGCTTTTCGCACAGTAATAAACGGGTATAATGACATTTTTGAAGCCACTAGTTGCAATATCTGCAAAACTGTCTATCTAAAACGCATTCAGATTCAACATAGAATAAATATTTTACTAGGTCTCAACGCTCATTTGTATTTTCGTTGAAATAGATTATACAGCTACAAAATTATGAAATCTGTAGGGAAGAATTGCGATTTTCAGTTCAGCCAGTTATCAACTATTTTTAAAATATGTTCATTTAAAAAGGGTTTATTGTAAGTTTGATTTACTTTTTAATAATTTTTCAAAACACTTATGGTCGGAATGAGCTATTGCCGAGAAATGATTGACATCGCGGAATCATTGTTTATGGCAGGGTCTCTGTCGATTCTTTCTCCATGACTTATACTTTTACGAAATGACATTGATACATGTTGTTCAAATGTTATATAATTTATTGTGGTAATTACCAAAAAGTTAACTGTAATTACCTCTTGAAAAAATGTCAGACACCTAGGTGTTTTTTGTCGATCTGCATATACGACAAAGTATTTTCAATTCAAACTTATCTTTTCAGTAAAAAAATGTCGATATTTAATCTTATTCTATTAAACTACCGGTTTCTTCATAAATAGTTTGTAATAAAGATAACGTAATGGTGCATTCAATGACCATTGAAATGTCGTACATATTCGTTGCATTGCAAGGATTCTGCAATGCACAAAAAGAAAAGTTGGAGGCTACTTTTCCTTTCATTTCTATCATAAACATCTGTACTAAAGGAGCCGCCATGATTTATCGAATCACGCCTTTTTTTAGACATTTCGCCCAACGTCTCAATCACGCCGTTTATGACGTTACGCTTATTATTAATTACTCTACATAAACAAGATATTTTGTTATTTTCTTATCGGCATTGTCGATCGGGATTTGCGGTTACGCAGGTTAATTGAAGGCTGCGTCGGCCGTCAAATCGCGCCTTTCTCGGGCGTATATACAGCAGTAACGCAAAATCTTTTCGCATCTGCGCACCGGCGTACGATGTAGCTCGGTTTTTTTACGAAACTGTTGGAGAGGTGCCGAGTTGCCTCGCATTCGCAGCAGGTGGTTACTGGGCCGTCGCTCGTCCGGTTAAACATCGAGCTGAAATGCCGAGGGGGCCGATTAACCGGCCGCTGGAAACGCGTAACTCAGCGGGCGCCATTAGCGCTATCTCCCCGGAACGACGAGTGTCTCGCGATGTAAGCGTGCGAATCGCATTCGTCCCGAGCGAGCGACGACGCCATAGCGGAACCACCGCCGCTGGGAGAAAACAAGTGGGTTCCGCGGCTCCTGGCATGTCAGGCGAAACTGACGAACTTCGCCTGCGCAGTCACTCTAGATTTCTCCCCAAGAAACAACCCGAGTGAGAAACTAAGGTAATAATGTGATTAAATGGGAATTGTCGCTTAACGCATTGCCACAATTGGAGCGAAAGAAGCAATTTTCTTTTATTCGAGGGCGAAGAATTCTTTCGGGAGAGTAACGGTCGATTCCAATTAACGGAGCACGCAATTGTTTCGCAGTTAATGCGAATCGTTGAAAATTACGAAAGATTGCACCGATTATCGGTTCCTGGTGACCTAGAATTGCATTTCGAATATAAATCTGGAATAAATTGCTCCCGACTTCATCTCCGTTACGTTTCCATGGAAAATTTCGGTAATTGAGAGTGCGGTTCCACGCAATTAATCTTCATTTTAACAATGCGTCGACTTAATAATTATAGCGTTATTTTTGTCGAACTTTCATTCTTTACTTTCAATCTTTCTGAACTTTTTCACTATCATGATATGCTATTGTAATGGTGAATGGTACGCGATTTTATTTTTTCTCATCTGTGAATCGTATTAGATAACCACCGAAAAGAACTAATAGTCAAATTGAAAACTTATTAGAATAGCCGAAACTGTGTGGTTTCATCCTTAGCTACAATAAGACAAGAATAATTCATACGGAGACAATACCACGGGGTGATACTTCCTATTCTTTACCATGCCGTTATATTTATCTTCTCTGAAGCCTGGGAGCAGTGTTGGAACTATTTTCTACTGCGGAGCCAGTGAGTTGCACTGTGATTTGACATAATTAATTTCGAAACTCGAGTAGCTTTCAGAAATACTTTGTAGTTTGTCTAGAAATCGAAATTGTAGGAGTGACAATACAATGAAATTCATCGCAATATAAAAATCAATCACTAAACACACGTTGGAAACTCAGGAACATAACCGAATTCGCAAAAGTAAAATGAACTTATAACCGATACGCAATGGCTTCATAAAACTTTATTTCATCGAGATGAAACTGGGTACTCGAGAGTTTTCGGGATCCTAGATTACGAATCTATCTTAGATTTTCAAAATTCAACATTCAAAAACATGTTATCCAAGTACGGAAGAAAAAATTTGCACTAAAATTCAATTTTAATCTCCTGAAAAAAAAATAATCAAAAAAGTGTCTTACGGAAAGGACGCTGTACTTCAAAGGGTTAAAGAATGTTAAATTTACTGTTTTGAACTTGTGTCCCATACGCCTGACAATTTTATACATTCGAAATAACGGTAAACGATTTCAAACGCATTGTAATTACCATCGATTGACATGATGGATACATTTGCAGATGGAGACTGTTACATCACTATATCCATCAATGGATCTTAAAGGCTTAAATGTCGGTCGGACTTGTTGACACTAGCAGTGGTAGGTATCCATCAAATCTAATGGGTAATCTATAAACAGATTGATGTATTAAGTTACATGTTCAATAGTGTTACACGATTGAGCTCAATAATTCAGTCAACTAACTTTATCGTCTTGTAGTAATTATGTGCTTCCGATAATTAGTTCACGAAACTTCGCTCAGTTGATTTTCACAAGAGAAATAAATGGCGATCAATTTCGCACTTTGAAAACGATAACTTATAATGAATATGTAAGTAAAAGTATTTCTATAATAATAGCGAACAATTATATAATCATAAATCACATATTTTACGATTTTACTAAATAAACTAGCAGACGTAGTCATTATAACTAAACTGTAAGCATACGATAACGTTTCAATTACACTTGACTATCGAAATTCCTTGTTAAATTAATTATATAAAACGTAAATGCTATAATTTTTGAAAATATAATACTTAATTAAAAAATAATCACGAAATTAATTTATATTTGTATTTTAAAGATATATCTTAGTATTATTGCCGATTGTCGTTCTCAATTTCGCCTAGACGAAGTCTTAAATAATTGACTATTGGAGAACAAGTAATATATATTTTTTCTGGAATTAAAGCTGGTTCAATTTGAATTGATTAATAGTTAACATGATGAACATTCTATACGCATTCCAGTACATAGTAGAACACAATTACGTAGTTGAATACCGAGCGTGCATTCAGTTAGAAGGAATACATTTTTTATAAGATACCGATTTTCAATAATTCAAATCGTCACTGTATAAATTGTACAACTGTACGCATTTTCAAGCGGCAGAACATATTCGACCCAGGTAGTGGGTGGAAAAGGCTTTAAAATAGCCGTCGGAACTAGAAAAGGGTTATCACCCTGACATTTAGCTTAATGTAATATTTTAAACTGGAATAATCAATTTCGTTGATAATTTAATAAACATTTATTTTGCAGCAATAGGAAATTTGTAATTTTTCTGACTGAAAATTTTAAATTGTTATTAAATATACGATCTAAGCTAATTCGATCTTCGATCAATACTAAATTTTATCATACCGTGAGGTAATTTTCCTCGTTATGTCTGGGTGCCTTCTGCATAACTTCGCAAAAGTTAGCTTTGTTGAGTTTCGAGAAACTTCTCAGATATCAGGTTAATATCTGATACTGACCCAATGCCCTCTTAAGTTACCGGCATAGATAATTCTTATGTCTGGATTTGTTTGATCGCATCTTATATACAAATTATTGTTATTGCAATAATTGTCACTAATCAACATGAGTGTAAGTGAATTTATTGTATTTTAGAATCGATTGAAATAAGTAGCTAATGAATCTGGTAAAACCTATCCAGTTTTGTGTTTTATAGTCCACTTTTCCCAAAACTTTAACATGGAAAACTATTATAATAGGTAAAAACAGGAACATTCAATTAAATATCTTAAAACATTTATTCCATCAATATGGGCTTCATGTAAAGTTTTCGTTCCTGTTTAACTGTATGTATAATAATGATTTTAATTTTATGACAAAATCGGTGTTTCAACCTAATTCAGTTTGCGAATCCGAATGAAATTAAATTTAGTTAACGCCAATAGTTCCATACCGGTCACTTATGACAGATTGGTGTGTTATTGTCTGTATAATTTCCAGATATGGGTGACCACAGGATTGTTTTCGGGGGGGGGGGGGCAATTATATATACATAGTCTATATACATAGACTAATCAATATAGACGGTGAGGCCAGGAGGCAACTGCCCCCTTCTTGCCGCTCTTTGCGGACGCCCTTGTTTCCATTCAACCGAACATTTAATTGCTGTGACTATGCTGCATATAACTTCCGCTCTTCAAGACTGAATACTCCGCAACAATGTTACGAGAAACTCTCGGTTGTAATTTGCTGTCATAAGTAATGTAACGGCAGCGGCAGTTCCAATGTTCTAAGGTAAGGAGCTCGCGCTATGCATGGTAATTAATCCAATTAATTAAATGTTAAGATGCTGAAAGTTCATTATTCCTCGCTAATTTCTACATATTTTGGGAGGTCAAATATGAAACTACTATATATGAATGAAGAACTACTTTTTATGTTATCGCATTAAGGATCAGAAGTTTTAGCATTTGTTTTTAGTGCATTATAACTGGTTGAGTTTTTTTATTCAAAACATGTTTTTTTAAGACTGTTGTTCGGGTTACAGTTCAATTAAAGTTTATGTTTAAATTTCTATTACTGCAGGTTAGAATAGTTTTTTGTGGGTTCTACACAACATTACATTACTAATGCATATGTGATGGAATTGACAGCAGACGCATTAATTCACATCAATGAATAAAATAAGAGAATAAAACAGGAATCTCGATTTTGGAAATATCTTCAATGATGTGTACGAACATGCAAAGTATGTAATGAGTAACTAAATATTGCATGTACTTGCCTAAGCAGCAAAACAGGGCGAAATTACCTCTTTTCGACCTTCCATTAGGGCGAGATATTTTCGCGACCACACAATATTTACCTAAATTAGAAGTCGAATGACGGTAAGTGGGGACAAAAGTGGAAGTAAATTTACGGTCGAAATTAGGTAATGGAGGGCATTTTTCCCAATAGGTCGAAGTCCGAATTTGGTCAAATGGACCTGTACGTGGTCGAAAATTGGTAATATTTAGGTAATATTTACCTCTTTTCGACCTATAAGTCGACATTGTTCTCCGTGTAGATTAGATTTTTTTCCTTCGTATTCGAAGTTGACAAGCCTGTATATTTATGTTATTATATATTCTCATGATATGGCAGTACTGTAAAACTCTAAAACTTGCCCCAATGGTTCCTCCATACTTGCACCAAAACACAAGCCAGCAATAAAACAAATAATTACGGATGTTGGTAAGTAATTGCAAATGAAATTGCGCGTTATTTATGGGCAAATTTTCGTGCGATTGATAATTTCTCGATCAGAATTTTATGCTACCCTATTAATATTAAATACGCCTCGAGAAATAGTACATTTTGAAAATTTTTGTAATTGTTGTGAAAAGTATGTCAATATTATTTTGCATTTTAATCATCTGGTAATGATTTTTTCGAATTTGTACAATGAAAATGATAAAAAAGATGTATTATTTTACTTGATACGTTCAACAGAATATCAGAATTATATTATTTAATAACGGGTGAATATTACAGGTTATGTTCGTTATTACATGGCGGATAATGATTTCCTTGCGTGTTTATGAATTTCGACCTGATAGTCGAAGATAAGACCTCTAAGTCAAATTTCCTTCCTCAAAGTATAAATTACTTGCCCTTGAGGTAAAATTTACTTATTTAAGGAATTTTCACTTCAAAGTTGTGAACTTTGAAGTCGAATTGGCGACTTGTAGGGAATTTGCATATATATATATATATATATATGTATGTATGTATGTATTCAATTACTTTAGTTGATTATCGATTATAGTTAGGTAAATCGATCTTCTCGCGAATGTTGACATAATATTAGATGTACATAACCTATGAACTTCGTAAGTCTTCTGAACTAAGAACTGTATAAACAACGCTGTTATAAAGAGGGTAGAGTGCTGGTCATGAGTAAAATGGATCGTTTCACGATAGTGGCGTTGATGAAGAAACGAGGCAACAATATGTGCATAGAATACTGCCATGTTCCACATTTGTGGGTTAAAAACAATAATATATATTGGCCTCCAAATTAATCATTAACCCTGAGGGATGATCCTTTTTTTTCTATAAAATGTCGATGAACGGTTTTTTTCGAGTCATCGTGGTTTGAATTTTAGTTCAGACTGACGTATGTACAGTTTGAGGTTAGGTTAGTTAGTATAAAAGTGAGTTATTCGCATTATATATATGTCGTCGGCTAACCTTCTTAGTCGAAATGCCCTATAAGTAATTTTCCGCGGTAAATTCGACTTTCAGGTTAAAATCTAGCCCCAGGTTATGAAGTCTTAGTTTCCCAATATTGACCAATTAAGACATTTCGCCCTAATGATCAGAATAAGGTAATTTTGCACGGTCATATAGCCTTCCAAGTGGACTCTAATATTGACTTAAAAGTCTATTCGACTATGAAGACATATTTTTGGTCACAATTTGGGAATTTTAAGCTCATTTATAACTTTAAAGTCACATAACTTTCTAGGCATATTTTCGGGAATATTTACGTACTTTTCGCCCTATATTCTCGAATATAAAGACTTTTTGACTTTTAAGACAGTTATTAGGTCGAAAATTGGTCAATTTTATCCCATTAGGGCATTTTGACTTTGGCTTGGTCGAAAAGACTAGGATTGCTGCTTGGGTGGCTCGTGTTGAACTATCGGGGGTGCTCAAGTCTCAAATGATCAGGAAGCTCATTTCAAAGGAGGCACAGGAATCATTTCTAAAACATTAAATTCTTCAACTCCAATGTCATTTAGGAGTATTATGATTCTAACGCAAAACGAGGATTTAAATTTAAACAAAAAGGAGCAAAATATATGCTTGAAAAACAAATAATAAGAGGAATTTTTAGAACTTTTTCGTCGAATCGTTATTCGACTATTAACATTTTTAATCTAGTAACTTCAGAACATCGAAATTCGCTGAAACACGTAAAACAAGTTCCCAAAAAAGCCTTTTAAAATGAAAAAGAGACTGGGTATAGAATATTTTCTGGTACCTGATATCTTAATCAAAAGTTGCAATAGGCACAAGGTAAGGAAATGACTCGAAAAAGTTTTTTATATATAATGAGTGAAAAATAGCAAATGTCGATGACCGAAGTTACTCTTTTGATATACTACTTCCTTCGTATAATACTTTTTCGACGTATTTTTGCCTCCTATTCTTAGCTAAGTAGGACACGTGATATGACATTCATCTTTCTTTCGCGAACATACCGTTCATATTTAATACGATTAGTGCTTTTGAAAATAAACCGAAAAAACTAAGAAAAAGACTCTATATTTGACATTCTTTTTCGATCGCGTCATTAGTTTTTCCTGTCGCCAGTTATTACTATTATATTCGTAATCAGGAGGCAAACATAGATCGAGAAAATGTCATCCGAAATTGTTATCAGAGGAAATAGTACATATAAAGGTAAGCTAATTGTCGTTGACACGTCTTCATTATAATATAAAAAAAACTTGCTATTTTCAGAATGTGAGAAGATATCATGTATCACAAGTGAATCCGATTTCCCCTTTATTATGTGCGAGGTTCTTTAGATGGTTGAAATAATCATGCAGATTCCAACATTTCTATCAGAGTTGTAAAGGTCGTTCAAATTCAGTGGACTGAGATTTCAGACTTTCTTAATTCAAAATTAACACGACGGTTCAAATACAGGAAGGGGATAGGAAAAGGTCTTTGTCATTATATTCTGAATCTCTCAGATTTTGAAAAATTGTGGTATTTGTTAAAAACTCTGCACTCCTAAAATGTAATAACGAGGCCTAGAAATGAATTAAGTAGTCAGAGTTTGTCCTCCTCAATGGGTTAACTAAAATTTTGTTTTAATTTTGTCAAAACTTTTGTTTTGAACCTTTTACTACTTTAAACAATACCTAACTTAGATCAATATTATAACAAAGCTACAAAATTGTAAATTACAAAGAAGTGTATAAAAATATTATTTTCACGAAAAAAACTTTCAAGTTTAATAAAACACGAACAATATTGCAAAATTAGTTCATATATTTAAAACTTAATCTCAAACCTTAACCACTCGTAGTCATTCCACGTTTCCGCATAAATTAAAAAAATAATATTTCAGAGGTACAGAAAGTTTCAGCAGTTTAACGTCACTAATCGTGGATTTAGCTTAATTGAATTTTCGCTAATCCGTTAAAATATGCGTCTTCTTTATCAGCTGCAAGTCCGCTTTTATTACATTTGTAGCAAAATAGTATTTTATGACGCCATTAGTAAACGTTTCATCCTTTTACTTTAATATGCGCAAGCGGGTGCGTTACCAGCGTATAAATCTCTATTTAAGCAAAGTTTAAAATTCAAATTGCATTGGACTAACGCCGTGCATCCGATGCATCCAATGCTCGGGACACACTATTTTTTCGGCATTTTTTATTGCAAACCCCAATCCTTGGCTCTTCGCCGTGAAATACTCGTTGGAACCCCGCAGATGCAATTTACGAGCGCATTGTGTGCGATTTTCAATTTCGCATAATTGGCGTGTTGGTGCGCACACGCGTTGTCCATGCAAAAAAAAGTACAAAATACTCGATAAAAGTGAGAAGGTGCTTAAACGATGCTGCTGGAAGAAAAGGCTTCCGGGTGCGAAAGACTGGGCACCTCTCTCAGGTAGCCGAAAGTTCCACAGGCCTTGCATATAAGCGCGGGTTTATTGGTCAATCTCTCGCAATCTCCACATGGAAATTCACTGAGGCATGCAAGTTGGATGCAGACTGTGCAGCACACGATCATCCGGTAGGTGTGGGAACAATGGGTTCCACGTGCATGCCGCCGAATTTGGTTCGAAAGACGGACAATTTAAAACCGTCGGCGCGTCCGCAGCATGAATGCGCAAAACCCGAGGTAGCTCCGAATAATTTTCATAAATTTCGCGGCGTTCGCTCACTCGTAAATATCCGACAGGGGAATGCGAAACCGGTAACAAAATAGCGCCCTGATCGCGGGAAGCGTCACACCGAGTCCTCTTTGCCGAAGCTGATCATTAAGCCCCTGCGTCTTCTCGATTTATTGGATTATTACCTCGAGCTGAACGATGCAAGCCTTTCAACGGGGAAATAACTGTCCGAACAGTACGGCCACTTCTGAATCGGTATAAATATGTGCGAATATGTCGCCTTGAATATCGTCTTCTCCCCTGGTCATTTATTACATGATAACTCTTTAATCCTATAAATGCTATTTATAGAAACATTTCGTATCCCTGTAATTTGCAATTATGGTTTATAAGTTTATGCGTGAGAAAGACTTGATACAATGTTTATAACTCTGAATTAGAAGCAGTATTAGCCTTCTAGGTATGCGGATCTATTTGAGTTCTCATATGCACCTACTGGCTATTATCCAGGAACGTTTGAATGAAAACGTACAAATCATAGTTTTGTGTATGGGACTTAGATGTCCTGCAAGAAATTATGAATCAGATTTTGAGGGGTTGGCAAATATAAGAATATCAAAAATAATATTTTACTTACATGCAACTTAAAAAAATCTAATTCATTGTCAAATATGAATAAAATAATTATTGCTTTATTATGACAAAAACATAAGTCGTATTTTCCACAACTGCTCTTCTTCAAATCGATTACTTTTCTATCCCTTAACTGTTAAATTGCAACCATTTAAGCTATTTTGAAGAAAAGTATGTACAAACAATTTTTACACACTGGTTTATCAAAATTTAGAATGTGGTTCGAGATTTTCAGAAGTGTAGGATAAGTAATCCTTACTGCTATATTACTGGGCGGAACAAAAATTACTTGGGCTCAGGAATTTCCTGCTGGAAAAGTATATAAGGGTTAGAATAATCACGATTCGGAATTGAAAAAGTATACAGGGGATTCCATGTTGAAAAGCGGCTTTATTGAAAGGTTTCTCCTTTGACCTACAAATTGCGAAAATAGAGAAAAAAGTGTAAATATTGTACTCGTGAAAATGCTCAAAAAAACATTCTTGTTTAGTTATAGAATAATTACAATGTTTTATTTTCGCCAACGATTTTGCTCGAGTTTTTATGGATTAAAGATACAAACAATCGGGAAAATACGAAATTTCCTGATAATTCAGAATTCTAAAGCTGAAAATTGAATTTTCTTAAGTGAAAATACACACCAGAGTACCAAGTTTCAAACGAATCCGATTAAATTTAGAAAATTATTTGTTCATAGTCCAATGTCATATTCCTAATCAGTGACCCCGAAATACCCCGAAAACAAATTTTCAGAATGTTTTAATACGTTTTTTAGCGACGGCTACCTAAGTCACGAGCATTCTAAGTTACTTTTGTTTTTACGGTTGTTATGCGAGTGATTTCATTTTGTATTGGTAATACTCTATACCAAGAATAAAATATTATCTAAAATAAATTAAGACTAAAAATTGTTACTTTGTTCTTACCGTATTATTTTGATTTTGTTTAACATATTCGTGGAGGATTAATAAAATAATTTACTTACTAAATATAATTTTATACTCTTAAATTTCATTAAAATTAAATACATAAACTTGTTATTTACACTATTTTATGAACAATTTCTATTACTGTATACGGACCAATTGTACAGTAGTAGTACTAAGACGGCCCATAACATGGTCAAACTTAAAAAGTGGCCTTTAATGTCTTATTTGGGCATGCACTGACTTAAGCAGGAAATGTATAATATATAACAATTATATCTTAAAAATTTTCATCGCTATTTTTCACTGGCCAACCCTTTCCGTATATTGAATAGTTAAACTTCCTTTGTGCTATGCCTTTCTTAAAGAAAACTTTCTCTTAGATTCACACTAACTTTGGACTGACATGTAACACTACCCAGGTGTGACACGCCGATTGGTCTGCAAATTGGCAGATTTTCGTAATTCCAAAAAATAATCGATAGGTATTTTTTAATATCGGCAAAGAAGAAGGTTTAAGGGTTGTGAAGTAAAACTCGTTTCCATTAAAGTTGCTGTCTGACAATATTTTGGTTCGTTGATTATGATTCGGAAGTAAAATTTTCTATAATTAAAATGGAGCATTGAAAATTGCGGACCAAATTTTATAAAAGTTTTTTCGTAAAAAGCACTATATAGAGATTTTTTGAGATATTACTTTGTATATGAAAAAAGAAAAACCTTTGTAAAATTTGATCTGCCACTTAGATTCCGACATTTTAAGTTTTGTAAATATGAACCTCAGTTCAAAAAATCCTCAGACACCAACTTTTATGGAAATAAGCGTTCCTTCATATCTGCGTGTAATGTGTATATTATTACACATTTTAGTGATTTTCGAGTAATTCAGGGATCAGTTTCAACTCTTAAACCCTCTTCTTTGCCGATAAAAAAACACGTATCGATTATTTTTCGGAGTTCAAAAAATATACCAACTTGCAGTTCAATCGGCTTGTCACGCTTGAGTAGTGTTACTTGTGAACATAAACTTGATTTAGATTGTAATTTGCCAGTATAAACAATATGACATTGAAGGGTGTGAAGATTTTCGGTAATGAATTTCACAACAGTGATAGATTGAAATTAAATCCATATGCGTTACGGCATATCTTTCTCGAAAATAATAGCACAATGACAGCTCAACTGCGTAACATTCTACAGTACTGTTTCGTGATCATAATCACGAGAATCTCTTTATTTACTGATTATATTATATAAAACTAGCTTATTTTCCCAATTATTATATTAAAAGGTTTATGTATAGATGAGATTTTAAATCATATTAAAAAAGAAAAGAATCAAGAGATGTATCCATTCGGCAAAGCAGAAAAGGTAGTTGAATTTCATGAAAATTACAAAGTATAACTTTCAACATCCCACATAAACTGGATTCCCTGCACATACATCAGAGTTCAATTAATTTGAAAGCTCGCATCTAAATTCAACTTGTAACTTTGGCCGGGCATACAGACGTGGATTCTGAAACTGTTGCAGCGCAGTTCCAAAAGGACTCAAATACATCTCGTTGCTCTTTATAACACATACAGTGCACATGTACGAATGTCATTTGGATGCTCGCGTCAAGGTTTACGCCGATAGTACTCAACCGCTAATTGCATTTCGCTCTGAACCGGGGAGTTGACACTATCCATCAACGTAATTGTGATCTGAGTAACATTGTAGAATGGTCTGAGGTAAACTCTCTTTCGATCAATCCAGCAGTAAATCGTGTGCGATTCTCTTGTCGGAAGCACTAAGCGTTGTTCGATTGTTGATCCGCAATCTATCATGTTGCGCAAACGGAGCAATTGTTGTGTCTCTCATGTCGCGAGAATGTACAGTGATCAATCCTGATTTGTCACTATTATTTTTCAGTATTCGAAGACATTGACAATTAATTTAAAATGATTTTTATTTAGTATCGGAAAAATTAAACGTTCTATCCATTTTAAATAAATTTCAAGAATTTAAAATATAAAATTTTGTCATTGTCAATTTGATTTAAAACATCTTTAAAACATTCAGGTATGTTTCATCTAATCGATCATGTTTCTTTCAACAGATTTATTATATTTTGCGGAACTGATAATTATCACATTGAACTCTGAATGAGAAATTTTATATAGGTTTATTTGAAATTCTTTAATTTGAAAAGTAAAATGCTAAATGGACAGATTTAAAGTCATCGAATCGTATTCAGTCGTGTTTGAGTTTCGTTTCTCATTGAGAGAATATTTATGCACTGAATAATTAGTCTTAACAATTCGTAATGCCATTTACAAAAAAATTTCACTTATTCATACACTCTAAAATTCTTAAAGTGAAAATGTCACTTTTATTTAAAGTGAAATGGCCTTTTTTTAGATTTCACTGCAATACAGTGACTTTCACTTGTACTAAAGTGAAAATGTCACTTTTATAAATGTGAAATTTTGACTGTATTGAATACAGTGGTTGAAGTCCTGGCAAATACATATGTAAACCAAAAATATGTAAAGAATATTAGACATGCATTGAATATTCACTTGTGCTTACAGTGAAATTTCACATTGTATAAAGTGACATTTTTACTTTTACATACAGTGATAAAATCCACTTTTTAATCAAGTGAATTTTCACTTTTAGAAGAATGGTGCGAACGGCACTGCCTTAAAGAGAGATTTCATTGTTTTCCAATGAGTTTTCACTTTAAGGATTTTAGAGTGTACATGGCACCACAATTAACTACTATCTCCTAATCTTTTTGAATACTTCTTCATTATATTAATGCATTTTTAATCAAATGAAAATTTATTTGTTCCGTTTAAATTGCACTTTATATACACTTTAATGTATTACTGTCGAAAAACAAAACCGATTGTTCATACATTTTAAATAAAGTCATAAATACCAATGAACTCGAAGTAGATTGATATTTGAATATTATTTGGAAAACGTTTGTACAACGTTTCTTGAATATTTCTTTTAGTTTTTAATTCAATTGAGTCAACTTTCGGAAAATGTAAAGAGAAAACTTTAGGGAGAACACTGCGAAACTTTTCGAGAAACTTGTTTTAACTCGGGTGTCGTACTGATATTACTTTTGTTATGATGTTTCAAAGAAACAGACAAACTGTGAATAAAATTATATGTGCACTATAAGAAAAAATGATTTTGAAGCATATATGAAACGGATTTTAAAACAACTCTTAAAAGATCTTTTTAAGCTTATATTGCGTGTTATATTTAGATATTTGGTAATATATTTAATAAGGTCGTAAAAAATGCAACATTATATAGTTGTAAACGTTTCTTGCTACTGTCGAAATAACAAAAAATTAGAAACTTATTTTACTTCACTTTTTAGGATATTTATACATAGATATGTATTTATATAGATATCATAGGATACAACATGTTGAATAAATTCTGGGTTTCTTCTAATAACTACATATTAAGGACATTTTATTATTATATCGTATATACTGCAGATTTAGTACACATATCATAAAGGGCGAGGCACACCAACTGCTTTACAGCCTGACACGAAAAAAAAAATATTTGTACACGCCGCAGATCCGTCACGTATATCACGGCTCGAAACATTTTTGCATGGACTGACAATATTTGTATTGAAAAGTAACATAGAATTCGTACACTGTCGCTTCCACATATACAAGTATTTTTCATTTTCGGTAGTAGCCCATCTACATGAAAGCCTAATCATTATATGGATCTTGAAATAAATAAATTCATACAGGAATTTATGAGTATCTGTGATTTGGCCGTAAATAATAAAATATAATAGGGTGAAACAGATACAGATCGAAGCGTCTTCAGATTTTTACTACGATCGTGATGATTTATCGAAAGACGCTATAAGGTGCCCGGCCGAAAATTTATTAATATTTCCAAAGGGAAATGAAATGCACGGTAGCTCTTACCTATAGGCTCGTAAAACAGAAATGTTTCATTCTATGCATTAAAATTTAGGATGGCAAGAGTTTATGTATATGGATGCTGATGCATCTGCCAGCTCGTTATCTAATGGTTTCTCTTATATGGAGCTGATAATTGATCGGTGCTGACTCGAGGGCCCAACTGAAACTGGCCGAATAGACGTGAGCTTATTAAAGAGATGATAGCTGGAGGTTTGCGGTCCAGAATACCACGCGTGCGGCGCTGAACACTCGGTAGCGGAATACTCGACTGCAAGCAGCGAATCAACGTACCGCATCGATTCTTGATTAAAATCCGCCCTCGGGCTGCCACCTCATTACGCCGCGCCGCCATATTGAAGCCCTACGCTTGGTTAATTTGACGTCGTTGAAAGAAAAACGAGTAACGCTGCGAACCACGCAAAAGGATTTATGTCTCAGAGCCTGACTCGTTTGCAGAGAATCGATAGTTTCAGCTCCTCCTACGGGTTACGGGTGCTGGCATTATTTATTATTTCCGATGCAATTTTGCTTTTTCCATTTTAAGATTGAAAATAACATAGCCTCCCAAGTAATAAGAATTTTGTAATTAATTCCTATTCGTAGGAATAATTCGGAACTTTACATAAGCCAGTGTTCAAAACTTGTGGGGTTATATTACTATTTGCGAATTATGTACATGAATTAAACATAGTTCGTATGATTTTGTAATGTATATTGTTTTCTGTAACTAAATTTATGATATTAGTACTAGTCTATTGTTTAAATTTGAATATGTGAACAATGCACTTTGAATATGTTCTTCCTTAGGGTATTAACCCATTAACGCCCAGAAGACACTTCAATTTCTATCGAGTATTTCGTATCAAAATCGAAGTTAACAAATTTGAGAGGTACATATCCTCCTGTTTTCGAGGTCGCTCTTCAAGATTCCGAGTTGAAATATGAGGTTCAGCCATCAGGAATTCCAATATGGCGCTGAGTTTATAAAAAATGTCAAAAAAATTGGGAAATATTTATTCTTGCCAATTTTTGTCAAGCCCTTAGAATATTGGGATTCTATTGAAACTCTGAACAAAGGGGAATAAAATACTTCGATTTTAAGAAAAAACTTTACTTATACCTTACATCATTATAACGACATTAAAATGGTCTCAACAATGAAAATTTCTTTGAAATTGGAAAGAATAAATATTTCCCAATTTTGTGGACATATTTTTATTCGTTCCCAGATTGAAATTCCTACTGGCTGAAACTCAATTTTGACCTCGGAAACTTCATGAGCGACCGCGAAAACAGTAGGATATGTACTCTCAATTTTTGTTAACTTAAATACGAAATACTCGAATGAAATAGAGCCAAGAAAAGGTGTCCTTTGGACGTTAATGGGTTAATCTTTAAAGCTATCTAATCTAATTTCAGGAAGATGGACTCCCGCGGAAAGTGGTAATGTTTTGGTAATTTTTACGTCTTCCTAAATTGCGACTAAACTTATTCGCTCTCCTCATGTTTTGGTTTCTCTGCGAGTGTCTATAGGTGATAAGCTGACGAAATAAATCGTTTCTACTGTATACACAAGAGATCAGAGCATCGCAACACTAGAATGGTTCTATAAATCTTACTTTCTACAAATCAATGAATGATAATAAATACGGAGGACATTAGTTATTGCATATGACAGCTTCGATTGATTCAAGATCAACTATGAGTGTATCATGGATTGTCCATGTTATTCTATATGATCATTGATATGAAACGGTGTATACGTTCTCGAATATATTTGTGCGTTAAAATCTAAATTTATTGTAAAAAATATCAAAATGGCTGATTTGAAGAGAAAGTTTCTTATTTTAATTTTTAGTATCCAATTTTCAGGAAATAAGACACTTTGAGACATTTTGTTTTTACAGTATTAAGACCGTACGTAATGTTTATAATACGTATAGAATACGTTCATCTATACCGCAAAAGCAGTGTCTTACTTCAGTACATAAGTGTCTTCAAGAAAGATATCTAATGCTTGAAACTGCCTTGAAAGAAAATAAATGACATTTGAAGCAAGACCTTTGTTACAGTGTAATTAGTAATCAGTTGGGACATTTTTAAGAAAAATATGCATTAGTTTTACACAATGCAAGTGTTAAAAATGTCAGAAAATAACACTAAGATAATTTTTCCTTACCTCGAATTTTCGTAGACGATATGATTGCAGTTCTATTTATAGTCAAGAAAGGCTTGATATTCAAAAAAGAAAACTGTCAAAATCGTAATGGCCATTTTTGTCATTTTCTAGTTGCATCCGAATTGGCAAATTAGGAGATTATATTTTGAATTATGAAAATAATTATAATGTATTAAATATACACCAATGCAATATGTATCATATAAATAAATCATAGTACAATGGCCGGTATCTATTTTTCAATTGCATATTCAATATTCATAAGTCCATTAGCAGAATATTAGCATTTCGTATTCGTCGACGAAATAAGGTTTCTGCACCCAGGAATTATCTCAACTTCTTCATTGTCAATAAGATCTATGGTTCAAACGCGTGAAAAGTATTTTAATGGATTTTTATAATACTTAGGCATTCAAAAGTTGTGATGGTCTCGAGGATAATGAATTTGAAGTTCGTTTTTCAAAATTCCAAATGGTGGAATACTTTGTGGAACTTGATGGTTTTGCTTGATTGTTTGAAATTCATTATTGCATACTTATTACAAATGATTCTATAATAAAAATATTCAGTTAGCAGAAGAGTGCATTACTGGTATATTCCAATCTACTACTTGGTTACATTATTTACACTTCTACACTACTCAAATTTTGAATATGAACACATGATTTAAGTGAACTTGTTGGTTTACGAAATTTCTAATAGAATATGCAAATTTTTAATCTTTAACTACCATAGCCAAGAAACTAAAATGAAGTGTAATTTTGAAATATTTAAAAATGTATATATCTGTTAGAACAATGTTATGGCAAAATTTAATAGGTTTTCAATTGTTATTATAATTGGATTACAGATATTCTCACGAACAACTTTTAACATTTAAACGAGAAAATATAGATTTCCTTTTTCGAAAAATTATTGTGAAATTTTACGAATTATTCTTAGTGCATGTATTAATACATAAGTTAGCAACTATTAAAATAACATTCAAAAATAATTCCTTAAATTTAGCAACATTATATAATCATTCATTAAAACGAATATATGCACACTCGGATTATATGTATTTATCATGTACCAGCGTTCGATACGTCCTTTTATTTGCCATGTAAATATGTATGGAGTAAGATGAAAATTTATGAGGATCGTTTCGTTCGGAAACGTAAATAGTACACATGTCATTTGATCGAATGAAAATTTGTATGCAATATTTCACCCTAACTACCATCGCTTCGATCGTATACACACAGAATCAACAGGCTCTTTTATATTGTGATTCTTCTCAAGACTTTAACTGAGTATTTGGGCATATTTAAATTCGGTAGATAATATTTTTAATTTTCGTCCACGTGAAATTTTAAACACATTTTCAAATTTAACATAAATTGTCGTATGACAAGCAAACATCATAAAAAATAATAATAATAATAATAATAATAAGGAAAAATTATCTGCTTTTCACTCCGAACCGGAGCTCTGCTTCCTATTTTCATTCCGCTTTTACTGCAAAAAAACGTTTTCGAAGGCTGACTTAAAAAACGCAATTGTTTGTGTGTACTTGACATAAACCGAACATATAGATAATCCTTTACTCAATCTTAGAATTACTACTACTGATACATTTAGTGTTTTACGTAGGTTGAAGGGAATCTTTTATTATTATGGTCAAAAAATATGGTAGGACTAATTCAGATATAATATAATCAATCCCAGATTTTTCCTCCCACACACTCGACAACTTTATGCTACATTCCTTCTAAAAATCTAATATATATCCAAAGGCGTTAATATTACAAATTATATGTGTCCAGAAGGTATTTAACGTGGAATTTCTTGAATACAAATTCAAATAATATGGATTTTATTATTTTCACGAATAAAAACAAGGGAATTAGGAGGCTAATTACAATTATTCCTCAGTTATATTTGAATAATTGTTTCATGAAAGACTGTTTCTACATTTCCTGTTAATGTAGTTTAAGATTTCTAGATTATACGTCAAACATTTTTTATTACACTTTGTTGCATTTAAATCTGAGGCGCAAGTAATTACAGATACGTAGACGTCATGAAAATCTCGGCAGCCAGAAAATATAATAACGATTCCTTCAGATAGTAAAACAGATTTAACTTAATTAATTAAAAATGAAATTTTTAATAAATATGATACCTTTTAAGAGTTTTGTAGAGACGAATGAAAATACAGCTAGATTTGTCGACACATGACATATGTCATAAAATTTTTATAAATTAGCCATATATGTATCCAATGTGTATTGTTTATATTTTTTGAGAAAATTGAATTGAACAGTAATCAGTAAGATTTACAAAATTGCATGGTTTTCTACAACTAGTTCAGTTACAGAGCCAATGTTGATAGAATTAGTTGATATTTTGAAAAAGTACAAAATCATACCCAGCATTTAAGAAAAAAAAGGTTGGGTAAACCTTTGTTTTTTTTTTGTAACAACTTTAAAATTATTTAGTTGTATATCATACATAAAATTTACAATACTTCAATGAGAAAGGAACGCTCTTGAACTTAACGCCATGCATATAAAAGAACTCAAATTTGTACGCTATTTCAAAAATAATGATGCAGTTTCAAGAAATGAATCACTATAGTTCGAATACATTGTTACAAATTCTGACCACAAAAAGCGGAACAATTTGCATTATTTTCTACTATGCTTCATTCATTCATCTAGCGACCTCCTGCTGAAGGAATTCATAGCCTCAGATTATCGGGCACTCTCACACTGCAGATAATACCTATAGAATACTAAATGCAATTTTGTCTATGACAAAAGCTCAGTTCTTTGGGCGCTGTTCCGCGGCACCTTGAAAAAATTGCAGATCATCGCCAATTGTCTATTGTTTGTGGCTGCCGCCTTCGGCAAAATAGAAAAGTGGCGTGCGACCATGAAGGAAAACTTCAAAGGAACCTTAACGTGCTAAGTATACGCCATGCAGAAGAAAATCAGGGAGGAGTGATCTTTAAAAGAAATGACAAAGGTTGAGTCGTTGCGAATCAATTTCTCGCATTCTATTACTCTACTGCAAAACATGATGAAAAAAAGTCACGCGTCACACGTAGCTGATCATTTTTCCGGTATCGAGTATAGTATTGCTGAATAAAAAACGACGCGTAATAGAATGCTATATTCCTAAACTTCATGAAATCAATACCAAGTTAAATATTAAAAAGAAGCGATACTCCTGAGTAACGATAGCGCGAAATTGCGGACGTCATAGATTTTTCTTGTTTAATTCAATTTTTTCGAAGATCAAATATATGATTCCATATTCGTAAAGGCAACTTTTATTTAAAGATTAATTAATGTACCAGTATTTTATGGTTAATTCTTAACTATCAAGTTATAAAGAAAATTACTTAAAGTCACTTGAAGTTGTACTTTATTTGCAAACGTTTATTTCTAAGGAACACTTTCAGGATAAAAACTGGGCAGATAAAGGACAACGTATACCTCGTGCTTTTACAAAATGGCAGGTTGCGTACGTTTTCTATGCGAGCGATAAATTAAGCGGGAGCGCTTCCCCTATTCGCTTCTTGTTTACGCGACTTTGCGAGTCAGGTTGCAGAAGCTGGATGGAAAAAAAATCTTGCGGAATGTTGCCTCCAGCCCCTATGAAAGTGCACACGCGCGCACGTCGAGAAGGGGAATGAAGAGAAACGAATAGAACAAAAATTAATAAGGCGAGCTTATCAGATTTCATTCCACCAAAATTTAATTACTCAAGAATTCACTGAACGAAATTAATACTTTAGTCAAAGCTCTATTCATAGAATTCGATTTTTTAAATTACCTTAAATCGAAAGCAATTTATAAATCTGAAACAAAACTAAAAAGATTAAAAATGTTACCCACATTTTACCATTTAACGATGTTCATGTTTAAATTATAAATACGTTGCTTCAAAGTAGAGTGAAATTTATGTAAGCATGTTAATTTAGATGTAGTATTCAGTAAGTTAAAAAATGCAATTTATGATTTTCATCCATCTCATAAACAAAACATTTTATTCAAAAATGTTCCTTACATACTCAAACTATTCCAAACGACATTCATCACTTTAATTACTTGACAATCATTATAATTATAGCGAGGAGATTTATATACATTAAAGTTAAAAGCGTCAAATTAGAGTGTAAATTCTCAACTCTTGGGAGTAAATTACTACTGGCAGATGCAAGATTGTTCCTTTTTTACATCGGCCGAGGATTGGTATCGATCAATTAAAAGATGTTGCATGCTAAATGATGGATCATGATAGGTTCTTGCATGAGCTTGGCATGGATTAATTTATCAGGCATTTATATATAATAAATTAAGGGCCAATTTGCATGAATTGTATCTGAATATAGATGTTCTACCTATAACTATGATGTAAATTAATGCAGTTTAGATCATTGACGTTCCACTCATATAGGCGTACGAATATACGTAAAGAACAAAGCGGGCGTTTAAAGTACACAAAACCACCCTGACGCATAGAACATATATTCGTGTAATAATAATAATTAAATATTTAATTATACGTAATAAAATGTTTGAATAGAATTTCTTAAATTTTTGAAGTAAGTCGTGGTGGGTTTGAACCCCGGCAAATAAATGTTTCACCTAAATGGGATTTCCTTTTTTATGTCAATACGGTGAATATTCGTGTATTTTGCACAAAAAATTAATAGAATCGATAGAACCCTTTTTTAAAAATCTATTTTGTACCATTGTTGTGACTTTGTGAGGCTCTCCTGGACTCAAATTTTGTCGAACCAAAACAAACAACGGATAAAAATTGTTGGTCTTTCCAAACGTGATAATACATAACCCAGACTATCCTTTGGCTGTTATAATTTGTTAAAATTCTGATTTGAAACAATAAAATTGAAGGGAAAAAAAATTGTACCCTGTCTTTTGAAGGCTGACGTTTTTCACTTTTTAACAAATGGCGAGAAATTATTGTGGGACACATCTGAAATCTTTTAATTGGACATATTAATTTCTAAAATGATATTATGCTCTAAAACTTTCTCAGACTTAAAAATTTATAGTTATTATATAACATCGCTCCATGTAATATAAAATAAAATAAAGAGGAAATCTACAATACACGTATTGTAAATTTGCAAGACACGCATTGAAAAGACATGTACATGAAAGAGACATGTATATTAAAATTACGATGAATAGAAATTAAAACGACGGATTCACTTTAGATACAGCAGAACTCAGCTTAAGATGCACTTTAAGAAATTTAGAGTGTTTATTTAAAGCAAATGGTGTTAAATTTAATATGAACAGTATATACAACTTTGTTACCATTCTCTTTGGGTTGCCAGACAACCAATAAACTGACGGATTTTAGAATAGGATGATTTCGCTGTTGGAATTGACAAAAAGAAGAAAAAATATTTATAATATGAAGAAATTTTCTAACAAAATTTGTGATATTTCTAATCGAGCAGATGTATGCAGTCATTAGAGAAAAATTTGTTAGAAAAAGTAATATCACAACGTCAACATCAGCATTAATTCTCGTTATGAATCCTGTATTTAAACTTTCAAAAGATATTTTATTATGTTATTTTTTTATTTAAAACCCAATTTTCTTTATCTCAACATAAAATAAAATGACTCGTACTTTTTGCTGTAAACATAAAAAAAAATCGTTAATTGCCGCGAAAATAAAAATGTAATCAAATTCTTCAACAATATATTCGATTCAAAACTAATATATATTTTGCATAAAAATACGATTAATATCAACACTGTATTAAATTATATGAATTTTCGTATTTAGTAATATTTTTATTATTAAACAAGGTAAATTCAGTTTAAAAAACAGTTTAAATTCTATCAAAAACTATCTTTTCCCAACAGTTTATTTATTTGAACATCCTTCAATTTTTATTAATACTATGTTTCTGTGCACGCTATTAACAATTTTTATTTTAGATATTTTGCATATTTCTTAGAGATTTTTACCTTCTTACCATGTTAAATGCCATCACGGGTGAAAACAAGTTCAATATTATATATTATACAATTAACTGAAAGTTTGCGAGATTTTTCATCACATTTGTGGATCGAATAAATTAATGTTCTGTTCTTTTTTTAAGGATAAATTAGTAGATTTATAAAAGTTTGCATTCTATAAATATGAAAATAGCCCGAGTTCGAATTCGGTGTATTACATATACGAATTGGTTCCACCGCATTTCAAGTATAGTAATTAATTTTGGTTTTGTTGATTATTTATAAACTCAGCAACCGACAACAAAAGGTACTAAATTAAAATGAATAATTAGCAATAAAAATACTTCCTGAATCTATTTCCGATATTGGATATTCTCTCAGATGCACTCTGTGTGCTATAAAAATATAAATTCTCCATTTTCTGACAATGTTTCTTTCAAAGAAAATATATTACAAAACTTACATCAGTATTTATGTTTTAAAAGTTTTAAATAACGGATACTTCACATTCTCCAAGCTGACGTTAATATGAAAATATGCTGTGTAACCAAACCTTCAAGTTTTTCGATGTTATTTAATACCTAATATTTTTATCTGTTCAACTTTATATTTTTTCTTAGAATATTCTCATTGCTTCCAATAATTTCGTAATAATCAATAATAACAACTTTAGAAAGTTTGTTCTGCCTTATACTTGTTATAGTGTTTATTATTTAGTGCAAGAATGAATATATGACAACTCTGAGTTGTCAACTTGAAGTCAGTGAATTTTGACTCTCTGAGATTGAAATTTCACACTTAATGAGTTGAATCAGTTTTTCACGAGAGTTGCTCGGTTTTCACTAACTAAAGAATGAATTCTCACTCCAATAAATTTAGAGAGTGAGCAAATGTTATTATTTTTATGCGATAAACCACATAATAATATGATAAAATTTAACAATATTCTCATACATTGACAAATGACTCTTTTGGATTCCATAGAATTTGCTTGCCATTGTCAATATGGAATTATAAAAATCAAATCAATCTATGACTCTACCTCTCTAGCTGCATTTTGAGAACTAGACACATTTGTCGAAGCTTAATGGAAACTAGATCTGATTGCAGAGCTTCATGTATCATTGTACATTTATCTCCATTAACCACTATCCCGATTACTATGACTATATATCTGCAACGTTTAGATTGGAAAATCAAACCTAGCGAGGAATATTGACATAACTGCTTCAAAGTGCTTAAAATTACCGACAAGAGTGAACAAACATTTATACATTTCGAATTCAGGTAAATGCGATCCCGTAATGTACGTTTCATCACCATTATCTTCCTCTCACTTCCTATTTGCTCCATTCTCCAAATAATGCGCTCTTTTCAAGTTCCCCTCAATTTTAGATTTATGAACAGATTTTGAATTTTGGGATTTACAAAGTTCGCTGAAATCATGTTATTTCAAATTTTTACGTTAAGCTTCATCCACATATATGCGTTTTGGACCTATAGCTTTGTGTTATTCTTATTTGATGTGTTGCCGTGGTTAGCGCGTCAAATGTAGCTTTGTGGCTTGATTAATGCCCTCCGCGGGGCTGACACCTCGCAGAGTTTAATTGCACCTTATTTCGCATGAATATGGATGATTGCCTGCCGGGCTGGGCGCAAGCACAACGGCAGCACGACGGACCCCAATGTGGCTACTTACTACCTGCTTGCAAAGGTATGTTTCTTCAGTCTCAACTGGACTTGGAACAAAAATGCAATTATAATTTTGAAAAATGAACCCAGCGCCGGGCGTGAGCTGTGTGACCGGTTTTACCCACAGTCACTGCTAAGCTGCCGTGCGCAATGAATCCAATATGATAAAGCTTAAGAAGCGCAGGCGTTTGGTAATTACATGGCCACTGGACGATAGTATAATGCAACACTATATTGGAATTTGAGCTGATTAATTTTTGTCACGTATCATGTTTGACAAATTACGGAAGTCGCTGATGCATAATTACTTAATAAAGTACATTAAACAATTTTGATCGGATATATACATCATAACATTTTTATTAATTTTTAATTTTCAGTATACCATATAATAGTATGTTATCTTTATTTTATGTCAAACTGCATCCGATATCTATATCTATCCTATGAGAGCTTACCAATTATGTATAAATTTATATGTATATAAGTTATACTGAAAGTGAAAAATGATTTTCATTTGTTTAAACTATCGTTTCAACAATAGGAAGCGTAAAAGTTGACAATGTTACTAAAATGCATTTTGATATCGTTACATATTAGATACTGTTAGGTTTTAAATTTCACATACATTATAAATTAAAAATAGTAATTCTGTTGTAATAATTGACAGATACTTAGATGAATAACGTAAAATTATTTTAAAAATTATATGATTCTAATTGACAGAGTGAAAAAGTAAAAAAAAGCAAAAAAAGAATTTGTTGAAAAACGATGTCTGAAAATATGACAAATGTTTTCAGTACAAACAATATGCAATTTTTAAAAACTAAATTGTTATTTTTATTCCTTTAAACAATTATAACTGCGCCTTCCTGCTTAGTATGTCTTACAAAAAAATAATAAAATGAAGTTAAACTTGTCTTTACTAATTCTAAACTACTGTTTATAAATAATTTATGCAGATATTATCAAATTACAAGCATTTGCCATCTGAAACAATCCAAGTCAACAATGAAAGATCATATGTATATACCTCTATTACGTAGAAACTTCGGAAGAAACTCCTACAGAATATTTATATACGTATTATTATGTATGAGGTTTATAACAAGTTTATGTAATATTTATGTAGAAAATGTTTTCCGGCAAAACAAACTTTAAAAATAATGTAGTTGATCCGTCAATAACGCCGTAAAACCGGTATCTAAAGTTAATATGTAACAATTATGTAACACTTGTTTTTTCATTGAATATTTTTTGTTAAATGTTGTAGTTGATACATCGCAAATGGTAGGCGGCAGATTTATCTGTAACAGTTCTATGTAGCTATTGTGTAATAGATGTTATTTCCGAAAGCTCCATTTTTTAAAATGATATTGCTTGTACGTTTTGAAAAGAATATTTCGTAATGGTGTTGTTACTTATCGTATATATAGCCCCACATTTATTTTACGAAAGTCTGTTTATATTACCATTTTTGATAAATGTATAGTTTTGTGATGTTAATATATTTTGTCAATTTTTATCAAGAATAAACTAGCAAGGAAATGAATGTTTTGTGGTTTTGCTATATTACGGTTCTCAATTCAAACTATTGCGTTCTGTTATTGTACAAACTATAATGATCGGAACATTTGTTGCAATGTTTAATAAAATCTGATTTTCCGTAGTCGTTGTTTTTTAAATAATTGGCCAAATAAGCCTATTTTTGTTTAATATATATAAATTTTATAAAAATACAAATTCTAAAAATTTAGCTACTTCTTGATCAGATAAAAACCATGAAAACAATCTGAAAAAAAGATAGATATATTGGATGACAGAAGCATATACGAAATAAACATCAATTTCCTACCGTCCCATTTCACCATCAAAACATTGATGTAATTTGAACATAATAAGGGATTTTAGTAATGAATTGTTAAACATTTAATGTTAATCATACAGAACATTTTAGGGTAAATGCACGTTTTTAACCATCAGCCCTTAGAAAGTTGCTTACCGCACGTTCATTACCGAAATTATACGCAAAGCTGAAGAATATCTTGATGTACTTCACTCGACTTTGTGGTCTTCAATTACCGTGGAATTCTGTAGGTACGCGAAAGCCAAAAAGATAATGGCTATATAGGACTCTAAATCAGTAATCGGATCGAACACTGCTTTGGTATTCACTCATAAATAATTCAGGGTAACTCAATGTTCCTTTCGTCAGGTAGGTATTGGGCAAAATAGACCAATAGTATATCCAAAGCGTTCTCTCCAATTATTTCAGAAACCTTCACGCATCGAATTGAAAATTACATTAATCGCAGAGGAGGGCTTTTCGGACGATAAATCATGGTGGTCGGGTAAGACGACCAATAGTAGTCATTAATACGGGACGATGCAGGTACGTGTAAGATCCGCACGTGCAAGCAATTTCAAGGAGAGGACATTGCAATACATGTCCTATATTCTGAGCCGTTTATCTTAAATTGTCATAATTCGTAATGCGAAACGATATGCCAGTCGAAACCCGAAATTACGATTTAAGTGAATTGAAAACGCTGGGGTAATGGGGAAGGCTAATTAAGGAGTGATAATAATTACAGTGACGAAATACAAAGTAGCTCAACAAGTCTAATTTACAATTGAATACCACACTGATGGATATAATACACAAGGCTTTTGTTAAACAGCAAGTCATAAATAAAACGCAGAATAAAATCAATTTTATGAATAATGTCAAGTTTTCATCCGAACTCTGAAATGTATAATACTCAAGCTATAATACTCAATATATAATTTAGTTATTTTGATTATACTGTCGATGCTCACAACTACGCCGTTGTATCAGTGTACTTATAATTAACTAACTGCAGTAAGATAATATTTATAATGTCTAAAATCTATGAAATAAATGCCGTAGCTACATGCAGCGAAAATCATTCACGACTTAAAGAAATTAGAAACTAATTATAATACAATTTAGGCAATGATAAGCAACGAATAAAAGGTGGTTCTCTAGGCGACCTGTTGTGACGCAAAGAATTAGAATATTTAATGTTGAACACTTATTTGTACCAATAACAGTATCTAAAAAACACGAAGCTTATATTCCGTAAAGGTTAAGGTCAAATACAATACCTCATATTCTCAATTTTGCAATCTAAAGGTTCTCGGTTCAATTCCCGACATTGAATGTCTTAGCATCGACCTTCATTTTTTCGATTAAAAAAAAACAAACAAAAAATTTCCTAAAAAATCCCACCTTCTTCGTCTCTACGCAACATGATCGTTTTTTTACTTCCGACATGTATATGGAAATACTTTTAAATTGACAGACGAGTTTTTTACAAATCCACTTCTTCTTTTACCTCTCGGAAAACCCGAAGGCATTAACTCTTTCAGTCAAGAATTTTTCCAGCTACCATATTTTTAGAAGATTTGGTATATAAGCATAGTGATTTCTGACGATTGAAAGAACACTATACAGAAAAAAATGTTTTATTTATAATAATGAAAGCTAAATAACATTTTTAGAATTGGTAAATAACATTAATGAAAGTTAAATAACATTTTAACGTTCAAAATAAAAAAAATATATTTCCCGAAAGATTGGACACAGTCAGTAAACTGCAACGTGCCTATTTTTATACGAAAAAAATCATTCCAGCCATGTACAAGAGTTCACTAAACTATCTTTTTTGAATACGGAACTTATAACTATACATATTTTGTCTAAATAACAAGGAAGAAGTTACTGTAACAGTAGGACATATGCTGTTCCAGTTCATTTTCTTGTTATTACTTGAAATATAGAAATAATATACGTGTAAATAACAAGGAATTCTTGTATTTAACAATTGTTAAAATACAAGAATTCCTGATTATATCAAAACATTCTCCAAGCTATTTGACTATGGCCAGCACTACAGTAAATAGGCATGACGCTAGCATGCGCCTCATGTGTTTTCTACTAGGGATTCGCGTTTCTAGACCAATTTAGTCCGGATAGATTTATTAAGTGAAAACTGTTGTTCCGCTGCCATTTCTTTTTAGTGCGGGACCAAGTAAAAATTTTGATATGTGCTAGTAATTTTAGATTCCCATTATTCCTAGAGTTTCTTCTATTTATGTAGTCTCATGTACTTCGTCACTTGACAATAATTCTTCTTACAGGTGCAGGTTACATATAAAATATACGTAATTAATTTTAAACTTATATTAAACTTTTCAGATATAAATTCTAGTCCATTAAATTAATAATTAGTGTCATCGGGTATAGTTTATTGGCGCAATATGTATTCAAACTTACATTCAAAAACCAATATCTGAAATTTGTTTTCAATTTAATGCGCTATGCAGGTTCATGGCAAGAACATGGATTCAAGCACCGGATGCTTATACGTGAATGTGGCTGGACGAGTATTGGGAAATGTATTGGTTGGAAACATTACACATGCACGTTGGCAAGGAATTTGTTTAGGAGTCCCATTAGTGCGATAGGAGACATTAGCAGAGAATGCACATGCACGTTGAAGATGGTGGGCGATAATGGCGGAAGTCTGTTTGTGTTTATCTCACTTATTTCCTGAAATTGTTTTATCTTGTAGTCGAGATGTACAAGGGATGTACGGGCGAGACTGAACTCGTTGGGGGCCGATGTTCTGCCGGCCACCGCGTCGCGCAGCCGCTGTTTCGATCGTCGACTATATCGATAGTGATCGCGATCTTAACTCCCGATTTATCGGTACAGCACGAAATCGATAATTTTCGCTACTTCATAAAGGATCGCATCTTAATAAAGATCCCCTGGAACGCCCGATCGAAAAAATGATCTGTTCATTTTAAACGGATGATGAGACTATCATCGATGCTTTATTTCGATCTTTTTTTATACCCTTGGGAGAAATGAATTAATAGCATATTGCTATTCGATTTAATTTGCCCAAAAATAATGAAGCCCCTTAAGTAATTTGTCTAATTATCTCTATAGCCAATTAAAAATAACGGATATAATAAATTGTAAATTTAAAAATATATGACTGTGCATTAATTCCACTGAAATTTGGACGAAAATTATAATAATGAGTCACTCATTGAAGTAGTTTTTTAAACGGTATAAAGTAGTAAACGTAACTTCTTTTTTTTTTACCTGTGATAGATTTACTTGTTTTTTCGCGCAAACGCCGGACATTCGAGTTTCATCAAATATATATTATAATAACGTAGAAGCATGTGCATAATACGGATGTGTACACGTAGTGTCTATTTACATAAGGAAAGAGAGAATAATGCGAAAAAATACACTGCAATAACGTAAAATAATTGTACAATTGCTATAGAATATCGTTTGGAATTTATCATTATATAATTACTATTAGGAATCAATAAAAACGTTTATTTTCAAAATTCCTTGCCCTGATATTTTGTATTTTCTAAAAATCAAAAACAGAATAGTCTAGCATTTTTTACACCAATTTATTAAACACCCAATTTGAATTCTCTACATGGTCAAATTCCATGCCATAAGGCCTCAAATCATTTAAAAAAAGAGTGGTCTTTCGGAATG
This sequence comes from Trichopria drosophilae, assembly GCA_030407085.1. Lineage (NCBI taxonomy): Eukaryota > Metazoa > Arthropoda > Insecta > Hymenoptera > Diapriidae > Trichopria > Trichopria drosophilae. The sequence goes on along the minus strand of CM059583.1, from coordinate 64,411,033 downwards.
CACGGTTTAAATTAGTGTAGAATAACAGCTCAAAATATTATACAGCCTGTTAAAAAGGCAAATATTATTGAAATTAATTATTCACATTGTAACAAACAACACCTTTTGTGATATACCTGATTTCACGATTTTGAGAAAAAATTAAATTCGCTCTTAAATAAATAGAAGTTTTTTGTTTAAAAATCAACATAACACATTTCATTGAAACAATTCTCAACTAAAAACTGAATTAATTTGTTTTAAATCATTTTTAGCATTTTTACCCTTATACGAGTACACGGAAAAAATCATAAGTAGAATTTGACAAACTTAGTTAAGCAAAATTTACCCGGCCTCATTTAAAAGCAAAATTTATTGAAGAATATATAGTATTGTAGCTTTTAAGTAATAAGTTTTTAAATGATACGTAATCACAGACTAACGAAAAGGTAGACTAGATATTCTATAACAGCACTCGCAAGAAAACTGTGAGTAGTTATATCAAATAAAAAAATTATGTGAATTTCTTTACTTGGATAAGATTTTAATACATTATTGGTGTTAAGCAAGCCTTTAAAAGATAAATTCCATATAAACTGCAGAAAACTAGGATTGTTTTTTAACTATTTTTATTAATAATGGTTACTTAACTTTTTCGGTAATTTTTACGTAAGTTCTAGATAGAATCTATAAGTAATTATTTTTTTCTGTGTAGAGTATGGGTACTTTGAAAGACACAGATTATATTATAATTTTGTTTGAAATTGGTATATACTGGATGTAACTATAATAAACTAGCCACGTTACAAGTTTGCTGAACGCATGGAATGAAACCGAAGTATTTACTGTAACAATTGTGTTATCGGAATGGACGTAAAATTATCTCTATGTTTTATGCACTAAAAAATGTACTACATATTTTGCAGGAATGAAAGTTACTATTCAGCATAAAACTAAAATTGAATTATGATATCATATAGATTAGATTTTCAGTAAAGAGAATAAATACAACAGAAATAGGATCTAGAAAACTTTTACATTGAAATAAACGTTCCTGTGAGGTTTTCAAAAATCTTGTCCTTACATAAGTGAACAACACGTTATACTTTTTCATTGGAATAATATAAGTTAAGAAGTTATGAAGGCCTATAATAAAAGATTTTTTTGTTACACCAGCACGCAAAGTCCACCTTTCTGCACGGAAAGGGGGCGGAAAGTGCCCGATCGCCGCCCGGTCTAATAAAGAGGAGCGTCACCGGGCGGGAAAATGTTTTTGTTCTTCTCGCTTCCAATCTGTTGACAGTCTTTCATCGCAGTGAAGATCATCGAATGTGCTTGACAGCCTTGGACCACTTTACATGTGTGACAAAAAATAGTCGAAATGGTCGAAAAAACGCATTGCAAGCATCGGGCGACGATTGTGACCCACACAAAGGTAATGGTTCCGTTTCCGCCCTAGATACGTAATATACTATTTCCTTAATTTTTTTGATTTCTTTGATTGAATTGATTTACTTAAAAATCTATGTATTTTATGACGTTATGGTCCTAGTGGAAGTAATAATACTAAATTTTATAACATACAATTGTAGAAGTTATCGAAGATTGACTTAAGCGCTCTGTGTATTAAAAAACACACAAAAAAATAAACTATTTCAAAAACATTAAAAATACGGAAAATGTTATTTCGGGAAGCAAGGCTTAATTTGATACTCATTATTTTTAACTGAATTTTAATTTATACCTTTCTAGGATCCTCGAAAGGGGCTATTTTTCATCAAATCATCGCTTTGTATTCCCTACAGAAGGTAGTAAGTGAATATGTATTCAGAATATTGGAAATTAAAAAACATGACATGAGTAAGGGGATATTTCATTTTGGATTAACTTTAATACGTTCGAAGATTATAAAAGTAATAATTATACGCCGAAGTGTAAGTAATATTATCGAATACTTGAGAATTGAACTGGCGAGTAATAAAATTATGGAAACGACATTTCGTGAACGTCGAAAAAAAAGTAAGCTTCGAAACTGCGAAAGTTAAATGAAAATTAAAGTTGGATCGAAACGTAAAAGTTGTAAATTTCGCGTGTAAAGATCAGTTTCGTGGTCTTCTTTTTAATGGATCGCAGGTCACCCCGCCTTTTGATGATCACCGCTGATCGCGGTGCTGCGCGATCCCTGAAATTTAATTATCGAACTGCCGTGATCGCGATCCTTGAGACGATAACGACTACCACCGCGTAATGGAAGTGCAGTCGCGATAATTGCACGTGCACGTGCCCGTTAAACAATGTTCAAGGAGGGGAAGTGCATTGCTGCAGTGAGTTGCACTGTTTGTTTTCCTCTTCATGGTCGCGCACGCAATTCTCTGTGCGGTGACTTTCGAATGAAACGACCACTTTCTTCGTCTTTTAATAGGGTTTTCCCATTAAGATTCCTCGATAAGCTCGGGATGTAAATTAAAGCTTATTTGCAGCATTTTGAAACCAATCGAACACCATCGCATGGACCGTGCAGCGGCAAAACAATTTAAATTTAACGTCGAACCCATCAAAGTTATCGGGGCGCGTATGGAAGGTTAAAGTAATCTACGAATTTATGAAGGTATAAAATGTGCAAATTGCCGAATATTGCAGCGTGTAATCTTCCATTAAATACGATTATCACCGTTGCTATAATTGCTGTTGTTATATTACTTTGCTTTCCGAAAAAGAAAGCGAATATTGCCCAAAAATTTGTTTCAAATCGATGAATGGATGCTGATAAGCAACGATAGTACATATTTTACCAGATCATAAAAATTAATTAAAAATTATACTTGAAACATTTTCTCTGTAAACGCTTCCTTAAATTAAAAATATTCTCGTTTAAAAGGGTGATTAATCGTTTCGAGCATCTGTACATATAAACGTGAAATTTTAAATGTTAGTATAATTTTAATCGTTTCACCTAATTAATTGTAGAATATACATATTTGATTGATTATCAGAGATACCGAAGTTTGAACTGTATAGTTAGAACCTCTAAAAATTAAACATATTGTCAATACTAAGAAGTAACAACATATCGCACCCACAAGAATTGGCTAGTTTCTAAAAAAAGAATTTTGATATCTGCCTGTAATAAACTAGCTTTTTAATACCAATAAAATGGATAACCACCAAATTAGCGAGTCTACCAGAATATCTCTGGAATCTATTTTGGACGAGAAGTGCTTAACAGTATTGTCTTGTTTATTTTAATTCTTCACATAGAAAATTTAATTTATTTTAGATTTAAAATGTGTACAAAGCTGAAATTGTTTCGTATTGAAGATGTGATATACACATTAAACGAACACATCAAAATACGTTGTTTTCGAGAGCGAAATCTATTTATCTGAATACTAATAACTGAATTTTGTACAAATCTTAATATATACCAGAAAATACAACTGAAACAAACAATGAAAATAGCATGAAAATAGCATGAAAACAAATATTATATGTTTTGAATGATGGCTCTCCATAATATTGCAACCCAACCGGGTATAGAGGCTTCAGCTAGTATTTTGGTTGATGGTAGCAGCTGACAAAACTGAATAAGCTGGTTATGTTACTTAGACATATGTGTGATTGGAAAAATAAAGTTTTTGGTAGAGAAAGGTTGTTCTGATAACTAAACGCATATGATACTAAACGAATCATTGGTTCCTCTAAGCGATTTAGGTTCAACAATGCCAGAGCATATTGATTATTGTCATCAACTTGGATCTGAGTTACTCAATTGCCACACTTGGTCTTTAAAAAAGTGATTTATTTTCTCATTATGGTAAAATGGTTTCAACCGATAATACCAAAAGAATTTAAAACACTGGAAATAAATATGAATTAAATCATCTTCTCGGCCACTTTATACTTTTTTTGCAAGGTAAAAATATATGTGATGAAAAAATTCGGTTGAGCAAACGAGTTTAAATTTTTTTTAATTTGAGACGACGTACATCGCGTGCGTTATTTGGATAGCTGCAATAATTCATCCATGTGTATACGTAAGCAAAGTAATGGTAGCAGTGCAAATATGAAACGTTTTACGAGTTCTGCCACGCAGGGGACATCGGATGAGAGAAAGGCATAAAGATGATTACTTAATGATATGTTTCCTTTTCACTTCCTTCTCACAGTAAATTCATTTATGGGCTGCAATAATCTTCACTGATAACGATAATTTTAACATGCACATGCACAAGTACTCAATCCAATGACTGGCAGTTTGGTTACAAGTAGCTCTTAAAATTATACTAAATATACTAATTACTAATTATTTATAAACATAAAAGGATGATATCATTTTTTAATGCGCCTTCCATTTTTCAGGATATTTTGGGTTGTTAAACGATATTTTGAATTTAACAATTTCCAAGTTCGCTTCATTAATTTTGCGATTACGTGATTTTAGGGAGTGCAGGTGTGATCCATAAGTCTGGTAGAGGTCGAGGTTCATATAAGATTCGTTTGAGGCTTCATAAAGCCCTCACGTGCACGAGATAAACCAATAAAGCAGCATGATAGTGCCACAGCAGGTGCAACGTGGGCGGTGAGTTACCGCTCAGGTCGCAGGTCATCTTGAAGCTCGAGTAATCTTTCTTCGTTCTTTATTTTTTAGGAGCAGACTCTTCTCTCTTTAAAATGCATTCCGGCACTTTCGTGTGGCTGAAAAATTACAACCAAGGCATTGACAGGGAAATCCAATATTATTTACGACACGTAATCAATTTACCATTTGAACAGCGTCATTTTTTGTGAAGGGGATGATAACGGTAATTGAAATCTGTTGCTTTTCTCCTTCTCAAAGTGTGTGTGATAAGTGCTTTGTACGGTTCAAGTAAGATATTTATCATATTTTTAAAGTCTGCATAAGAAACGTCTATCATATGCAATGATTCATTCATAAATGTATACGTAGTCTATGTTAAGTGATTTTTTAAACCGTATTTGTCCAGCTATCTTTCGGTATATTCAAATTTTTTAAATATATCTTTATATTCGAGATCGTCTACCCATATAACCTCAGTTCTATAATCTTTCCACCAACGGTTTTAAGGCGGCAATAATCTGTACATCAAAATAGTTGAAGGTCCAAGTAATTATTGTTGATAGTCTGGTGTCAATTTATAATTTTTTTAGAATACAAATCGTTATGAGGCATATTTTTATGAATACTTGATAAGAAATCATGAGTAAAAATATGCGAGGTGACCACCTGCAATCCTGTACCTGTACTTCATTTATTATGTTTCATAACGCAACATTTCTAAAAAAATATAAGGCCAAGAATATAATGAAAAGTGCAGCATGTTTTATGCAAGTTGTAAATTTTTTATTTGAAATTTATCTACAGCCAAAGAACAGAACGAATGTTTTAATAAGATACCTGCAGCGAGAGTCTTTCTTTATGCATGTCGAGAAAACAGCTTTGGCGTCGCCCAATGAATTTGAAATTACCGGTTAGTATGCTGCGTTTCATTCCCTTCAGACGACCTGTGATTTTCATCTGTAACTATCACGAAACAAGCTGTTTTCGGTGGACAAAAACAGCAAATCGCTTCTTAACCAACAGAGTACACCTGAACTTCTTCGTACGGACATACCCCCTGTGTGCTTGCACCGAATCAAGAAGCGAGTTTTTTTACTGAAATATTTCGACTCACGCTATTTCATGATTTTGTCCTGCAGTTCCGTATAATAAATTCGTAAATAATTTCGTATAATTAAATCTAAATCGTTTTTTAATTGGTACTGAATTGTTACTCAATATTTAAAAACACTTAAAATTCTGGAAGATTTTTGAAAGATTAATTTCACTTGAGGCTGTAATTAAATATATTTGAGTGCAAATTTTAAAGGTACGAAATAATTCTGACCGTGTACGAACAAGTTTTAATATTTTTACTATTTTAAGAACTATTAGATGTAAGAAGATATTCATCTAATATTGTTCAAAAGATTATTATCAATTTATATTTGATTCCTGACGGAAATAAATACATACTTTACCCCATTAACGCCTGAAGTGACACTTTGTTCCCTTCAATATCAATCAAGTATTTCGGATCGAAATCAAAATTTAAGAAAATTGATAGGAACATAACCTAGTATTTTAAAGGTCGCTCTACAAGATTCTGACGTCTAAATTGAATTTCAGCTATCAGAAATTCCAATATGGCGCAAAACTTAAGAAATATTGTCAAAAAATGTGAAAATATTTATTCTTATCAATCTTTTTGAAGGTATTAGAATATTAGGAGTTTATTGAAACTATGGATACAGGCGGATAAAATCTATGAACTTTATGAAAATATGTTGTTTCTATACCCAATTTCATTGTAACAACCTTAAACTGGCGTCCTCAATGACATTTTCATTGAAACATTTCTGAACGCTTTAACTTTATTACAAAAATCCTAAGAACGAAGCATTTTTAGAAATCATCCTGGAATATACTTGAATTTATAAAGATTTTTTAATGACGTTTTAAGAATTTTTTTTTGTTAAATATTTATAAATTTACAACAAACTCTTTATAAAATTGGTACATTCTATCATATATTCTAAACATTTTCTGTTTTTGTTTTCAATTTCTCCAAAAGTTAATAGTTTTGGAGGAAAAGAACTTGAAACAGTATACTGTAGGACATTTGTGTTCTCGAAAACTATCAACTGTTAGAATAAATTCATCGAGAAAAGTACCAAATTCTTAGAATTTATCAAGAAATGCACCAACATTTTTGTAGAATTGTTCGCAGGTAATTAAAAATTTATTTAAAAATTAAAATAGTAATATATTTAATATTCCAGTATATTATTCGATAATTGTTCTTTTTATTGTTAGAATTTATTGAAAAGCTCATCGTTTTCTAATTAAAACGTCCAGAAAATTTTCAATGTAATTTTCGTTGAGGACGCCATTTTGAGATTGCAATGAAGCGAAGTAAAAACTTTTGCAGTAAAAAAATTGTAAAGAAAACGATAAAAAAATGTTTACATAAAATGAATGTATCTTATACATCCTTTATCCAATAGTTTCATTAGACTCCCAACATTCTAATAACTTGAAGTATAATGATAAGAATAAATATATCTAAATGTTTTGGCAAATTTCTTTCAAGTTTGGTGCCAGAATGGAATTTGTGATGGCTGAAACCCAATTTTTACTGAATCTTGAAATACGACTTCGAAAATAGTGGGATATGTTTTTCAGTTCAGAACAAATTAATTGTCTAACTAATTCTTACTTCAACAAGATATTTTGGAATATAATAAATTATCGTTAGTCATTAACTACTGTATTTTTATGTTTATAGTAATAAACAAATTTTTAACATTTTTTACAACGAATTCGTGTTGAATGAAAATATCCCGGATTATGAATCCTGCATTAGAGTTTAAATATTTAAAACGGCGGATCTAAAATGGTGAACTGCAATTTAATAAGTTACTTGGTCATAATGTAACCGGATATTTCGAATTTTTTAAATAGTGCATCAACATTTAAACTTACGAATTGCCAATTGGTAGAATAATGAAAAATATTGTCAGGTACTTATATAACTCGATCTTTCAGTTGGAACCAGCATCTTTCTCAGAACTAACCTGGTTTGATTTTTTACATTTTGATCCGCCATCTTGTATTCGTAATTTTGAATGTTGAAAATTTGAATACCCAATTCATAATTTGTGACTCCAAAAATCTCCGAGTAACCAATTTCATCTGATTTCTGGTATAATTTAAATTTAAACATTATTCAAATTATTCTACGTCTTCTTAAGAAAAAAATTATTTGGAGCATGGTATATCTATAAATCAATGAAGATGATGTTCATGTCGGATATTGATGATAAGTGTCATCTAACAGTGTATGTCTATGTAATTAAAAAACAGAATGTATGGTTTACAAGACAATAAAATAATAAACCAAATTCATGATTTATTGTTTCAATAAACATATTATCACACTATATATATACTGCATTTGGAAATATGAAGTGTGATAGTATTTAATTTTGATGCCACAGAACTATTTCTGCCAATATTCGAAATAGTTCTTTTAATGTACTGCATAAAAATTGGATTTACGGCTAATATATTAAGGGTTTCTATTTTCCAGCGCCACACATTGAATCGAACAAAACAATACATGAAGAAAATAGACGAAACTCGTCGTCCACCACAATCGCGCCGACTGTTTCTATCTTTGGAAATTGGAATCCTAATCGAGTCTTGGGCTGTCCGCTGGCGTTCGTTCCGCAATCACACGACCGAGTGGTCCATTGATCGTCGTCGTGAGAGTCTCGACTGATCACGAAGAAATCGTGAAACACCGCCTTTTTTTCTTTAATTAAATAATAGCTCTCAGACTTCGTTTAAATTCAATGAGCTTTTCGATCAATCTCAGCGCGCGAGCAAGGGCTGGCCAATTACGGCAATCGTACGGCAGATGCAAAGTTATCTTGGCATCTCGCGTGGAATATCTTTCGTATGGTCTTTCCATCGATTTCATGTCTCCGTCGCTCTCACATGGACCCCACAGACCTTACCCACCGACTGCTGACACTTGGTAAGCGACTTAGAGTTAATTTAACCTTTCGATGTATTTACGTTACCATTCACATTCAGAACGTAGACGTTAAGCACTTTTCTGAGCACCTACATGTGAATGCAATGAACTCACACTAAGTTAATAACTAAATTGTGACGTAAAGTTCATATAATTTAAGAAGGTAATTGTATTTTCGAAAGGATTGCCACGAGTTATAGCAGTTCTTTACTGGTTAAGAATCTATTTTGAAACCTAAAATGAAACACTATTTTTCTTTAGGAAATCGTTTTTTGAATTCATTGTTCTTAGCATTAATTTGGCATTTTACCTCCCTTTATCATGCAGGCAAAACTGGGAAAGTATATAGTGCTAATTTCACTAGGCTATATAGTTTATAAGATATCATAATAAGGAAAAGAAGTATGCTTTAAAAAACGTTAAATGACGGATTCGACACGGCGGCTGAATGAACACAATGTGTCGCTTCTAAAAGATCAAAATTTTTAAATTATTCTGACATCTGACCTCTGATTCGAATGGAATGCCAAAAGCCCTGAGCACCAACTGTCATGCCAGTCCAATACATGATATAGACTCAGTTATGGCTGCGCAGTAAAGGAGGTGTAAATTGCCAAAAATGAAATTCATAATTAATTTTAATGGTTAAAAGGAGTACTTTTACAAATCCTGACCATCTTTTTGAAAACACAATGATTACTTGATATCATATGTCCTTTTGAATAGTACTTTTACTTAAGATAGCTCTAAAAATCAACGTCGATTTTTTTTACAAATTTCATCTGCGTATTTAGCACTTGAAACTCTTCGGTAAAGTATAGCTTTCTTCCTGGTGATCAATCTCATTTGATCCTCTTTGTTCCAATTTCACTCATCAACCTCTGCAAAGTATGTTCAGAAAGTATTTTTAAGTAGGTAATTTTTAAGCACTCAGATATATGTTGGGTTATGGGCAATTTTATAAGGTACAAAAATATAATGCTTTTCTGGCAATAAATTGTTTATCACACATGACCAACGACTCGTTTAATTGATTTAATATTGAGTAATATTTTGAATTCCCCTCATCTTGTCAAACATAATAAATCCAAAGTGAAAGAGGACTTCTCTACAAGTGATAAAGAAGAAAATTTATTAACCTTCTGGACTCCAAAAATATACCCTTTTATTTTCCGCAATAATAGCTATCATGCTGTTTCTGCAATAGAATTTCGTATTCCTTAAAAATAAAACTTTTTTCTTATAAAATAACAAAGCTTCTCCGAAATCACGCTTATGTTATATGTCTGCTATATTTTCCATGGAAAAATTCCTATATACTTCCTATGTGGGATATACCGTGAAAATGAACAAATTTTTTACATTTTCATGAATTAGTTAGAATACCAGTACCCAAATTTCCACGCCCAATTTACAAGTATATCTCGCTGACAGCAGAGAGTATGGGACTTTTTCTAAAGAAAATTTTGTCAGTGTGAATTCTCTCAAAAAATGAAGGTCGTTTTTAGAAAATGTGAGGAAATGTATTAATGCAAGCTTTTATTTGGGTAATATTATGGGGCATTTTGAGCAATTACTTATAATAGTGCAGTAAAATTGCTAATAATATTCTGGTATCCTCGACTTCAGAGGTTTATTAATTAGCATGAGAAAAGATTCGTCCTTGTTGTTTAAGCATATTATTTAAAATTAACTAAAATCATCCAACGTATACGGTTACTATAGTGCGATAAACATCTGAGTATTCCCGAAATTCATAGATACGGAAAAATTATATTCTATAGAATTTACAGAAAGTTTCATGACTTATATTATTATGTAGTTTTACTAAGTTTTACGAATAATTACAGAACAAATATAGTGGGCCTTCTATATACTAATAGCCTTTACTGTAGTTTTACAAAATTTTCTGGTAACACCCCTACATAAAAGGTCCACTATATTATCTCTGCAATTCTTATAGTAGATCTTCTAAAACTCTATATACTGTTCATAGAACTGTTTAAAAATTGTACGGAACCCATTTTATTCAGTATGTGCTTAGTGGTAGAATATTCATTATAAAAATTATAATTTTATACTTCTGAATTCCAATTCCACATTTGTCATTCGTGGAGGAACTCCACTCCAAATAATTACTCCAATAAACATGACAGATCCTACGAGATTTTCAAGATTAAACTCGATACGCAATTAAATTGCTATAAAATTCGCAAAGGAGAGTATTATGCTAATGATTGCATCGTTAAAGGTACACACTACAGGGTCTTAACGTCAAGACTTATTCACTCAAATAAAAGTACTAGAGGCGCATTGCTATACGTAGGCAAATCACGATTTTATACATCCCAATTAACAGATTTCAAGTCATTAATATTACCGGAACGAAAAGTAAACGTACAAAATTGATTTAAAACGCACGCATTAAAGAGACATAAATTTTAATTAAATGCTCATTTAGGAAATTCAGAAACTTAGTCTTCCTTTACCACAAAGTGTAGAAGACACGTCCGAGGCTCACGGAACCAAGTCGAGTCCTCAACTTTAACGGAAAGTCGTAATTAGGTGGCATAGACATTGTTAATTAAACAGTCGTTCCTGATATAAATTTCCCGTCAGTGTTTCATTCGTACGCAGATACGCACAGGCCGACGGATACGAATTTATGTATATCCGAATCGAGAGGACGGCCATTCGTGGAACCATTAAAATATCCTAGCGCCGCGTTCGATTCTTTTTTACGCGGTGGGTACGCAATGCCCAGTTTCCCATTCGAAAGTCCAGCAACCCTTATAGTGTACCATGGTGGCTCAAGAGTTATGAGTGTTAATTACTCGTTTCTCGTCCTGAGCACGGTGAACGGGGGCCGTTCTGATTAGTGGCGTATTTTGTTAGCACCTGCACGACCTTCTAAAAATATTATTTTGTCGACCTCCTACCTTTCTCCCCCTTTCGCTCTCCACGGCGTCCCATAAGCGGAGCTTTTTTATGGCTCTTAAATTCATCCGCTGTGTGGTTCAAAGCATCGTGTGTGTTCGTAAGGGTATTTGCGGCCATCCCACGGTTCTACGGTCGCCACTTTCTTTTTTAATCGTCGGATGCGAGAGAGAGATAATTGATATAATTGATAAGATCTCCGTAGAAACAATAATCAACAACTAAGAACGAAACTCCGCTAATGCAGGTGTTTTCTCATCTTCTCAAGGATGTGAAAGAGTTTTGCTCTGGTGTACGGTTGCCTCAAAATGCACTTACACCATGTTGAAAGAAGGTCCTAGGCGGCCTGGGTCTTCTCGGTTACACGCAGAGAATTAAATTCGATCGGATAAAAATTATTCCACGGTCATAAATCAACCGGTTGACGCGATGTTTTCCTCGCGCTTGCGATGTTCATGCACGTACTTTTATCGGCGAGCGCTTGCGGTCGAAAGGTTGAAATTCTTTCCGCGATCTGCCTGCTTCAATCCGGCACGTTTTTTCGTCGCCTGTCAAACGGCTGACGTTGACGTAAAGGTCGGTCGAGCGATTCGCCTGGTTTTTTTTTCGCACGGATCAACCACATTTCTTCGTCACGATCGTGAGCGCGGAAATGCGACGAAATAAGCTTGATTTTCAATGCGGTGGCTCGATGAGGATTGTCAGGCCCCAAGATTTCTGGACTCTTGACGTCACCCGGTGCATTCTTTCTACCGACAAAAATCGTTTTCGTGCGTAATTCAGCTACGGACAATTGCTCGCTCTAATTCCACTGTAATTACACTTTTCTCTCGACCCGAATGACGCGTGTCAAGATTGACGAATGGCGTTGAAGGAAGCGCAAAATTACCGACAGACATGCCCGATGTTACCAAAAAGGATCGAAAGATAGCAACCTTAATCAGAAAAACGTATTTCCAGAAAAGAATGATGAAGAGGTGGGAGGAAAGGTAGAAGAGAATACTGAACTAATTGTAGCACCTGCGTTAATTAAACGCAGCTCTTAATTGAGATGTGTCTACTCTTATGGTCGTTCCGGTACAGCCTGTCATTATTGCAGCTCGACAAAAGCGTAATGCACTTATAATCGACCGATTTTAATCACGTACAACAACTGCACGATCGATCGTGGAGGCAAGCTCGAATGTCGGGTTTTTGTTGGCTGTTGAATTTCATCTGGTGCTATTTTTCATTGTGAATTGATTGAAGAATATGATTCATTAACGCGTACAATTGTTCCAGCGAAAGATTATATCAATCCTGCGTTTCGAACACTGCGTGTTGAAGGTTATGATGCTTCACATTTGGTTGTTACAGCGCGACGTGATGAAGAGAGATTGATTGATTTATTGCATTTGCTTAAGCCATTGGTTTCATCGGGAAACGTATTAATTCGTGTATAAAATTAAAATATTTATTTGTTTTCCTGGCTGGCTGCGTGACAAATTGATTTATTAATAACGTAAAAAATATACAGATTTTATTCACACGTTACTTGCCCAGGTGAAAAAGTTTTATAAAAATTGTATACAGTTGTTATATAAAAAAATGTATAAAATTTTTATACAGAAATGGTTCTATAAAATATTTATAAAGCAGTATATTTTTATAAGCATTTTATAAAATGTTATAAAACTAGAATCTACACTGCTTTTAACAAATACCATCTTCTAAAGATATTTCTATAAAAAGAAATTATGGGTTAATTAGGAAATAAATCAGCAACAACAATACATATTTGTACAATATGGAGGAAATATATTTTTTAACAAAATTAAATACAATTTGTATATCAACATACAAATTATGTGTTGTTGTTTCTGAATTTAAACCAAAAAGATCTCCGAATGAATTGAAAATAGGAAACATCATTTAGTCAACGGGTGCGGAAAGATCCTGGAGGCAGTTTTGCATTTGGCGATGTGCTCTGTAGAAGTATGTAACCTCTAAGACCAGGCGCTGCCTATGAATTAAGAAGTCAGCTGAAATAATCCATTAAAATGCAACAATACCGAATACTGGTGGATACTGACACCAAACAATTCGTCGATCATTTCTAAAGTTCCATTTCTTCGAAATTCTTGACCCTGAAAAACAGCGAATACAAAGAAGAAACAAATATTTATTATAATTTTTAGGTTACATGCAATACAATGTACCTTCTCTATAGTTTAGAAGTTCAAAAGAAACTGTCAAAAAAAACAAAACAGGATGTACATAACGTGGTTACCATGGTGGTTACTAGGGTATGTTGAATTTTAAAAAGAATGATTATTTGACAGTTTGTTCTGAACCTCTCTGCATCTTGCACCGCATTGCATGTAACCTAAAAAGTATAATAAATACTTTCTTCTTTGTGCTCGCTGTTTTTCAGGGTCAAGAATTTCCTTAATTTCTCTCAAAGAATTGTTTGTCATTTCGCAGAACTGGAACTTTAGGATCATCTCTGGATGCCATCTTTCAGTGGGCATCATTGTTTGATGTCAGTATCCACCAATATTTGGTACTGTTGTATTTTAATAGATTATTTCAGCTGGATTCATAATTCATCGACAGCGCCGGGTCTCAGGGTTTGCAGAGCATATCATGATTTTCAATTCATTCGGTGATTTTTCCGATTTGAATTCAGAAACAATAATACATAATTTGTAAAATTTGTATGTTGATATACAAATTGTATCTATAATTTTGGTAAAAAATATACTTCCTCCAAATTATATAAATATGTATTGCTGTTGCTGATTTATTTCCGAATTAATTTATCGTTTCTTTTTATAGAAATATCTTCAGAAGTCGGTATTTGCCAAACGCAGTGTAGACTCTAATTTTATAATATTTTATAAAATGCTTATAAATATATACTAACTTTATAAATATTTTATAGAACCATTTCTTTATATAAGTTTTATACAGTTTTTATATACCATCTTTATAAAAATTTTATACAATTTGTATGAAACTTTTTCACCTGGGTGACTGATAGAATTTTTTTAACACGGTTTATTTTTTGGTTTTTTTTAACGAAATTGAAAACTGAGGGCCTACGATAAATTTGCGCATTTTTCAACCATTTATGATACCACAACACCGTCTATCAAGGAGTATTAAATTAATTCCATTGAACTGGAGGCCGAAAAGGTGGTTTTATACTACACTATGTATATCGAAATAAAGTTAACAGTACCTATATAAAAGTATATTCAACTAAATCACTCATAAAATCATGTCCGCCGGATTAGGTATATCTTATCCCGCATTATTACTACGCGTCACTTAACCTCGATACATATCGCACTCGAATATTGTTGACGACTACATGTGTGAAGGGTTTTTATACTGTTGGTCAGAGATTATGATCACTTTCGTTTTTATTTTCACTATTCATTGCTCTCCTCTAACCTGAATTCTGACAGAAAATCGTCGATCGACTGATCGACAATGTGCAGAGTTAGGTCAAATATTGTATTCCAGAATCTGAGTTCAAAGCGAGATCCTAAAGAAAATATAATATTTTGTTTATTATTAATAGTAATATTATTAACAATTGTGTACTTCATACTCGAATTAAAACAAGCCAACAATTTAAAAATACCAAAAAAACACGCGTCATCTACACATCCTGGAATCCTTTTTTCAAATATATATCTTATTTAAAAATGTTTGTTATCCTGTCAACGCTGTAATTAGAAAGGCATTGAAAAAGCATTAATTCTTCGTAATATTCACGATAAAGTATAAAGTGTCAAGTACGAATATGCCAAATAATATAGGGACAGTGTCGCTGTAATACGTTCATTATGACTTTGTTATGTTTTAGTTGATTATTTAGATATGCAACTGATTTGAAAGTACTATTATTATGGAGAATATAATTTCAGCTAAGCAAGAAATAAAAAAAGATCAATTCTTCCAGTGGAAAAGTACATCGAGTAGAAATTTAGCCCTTATCAGGCCCTGTTAAGTCTGCCTGAATATATTTCAGGTCCTTACTAGGCTTATATTATCACATCAGGTCGAATCAGATCTCCTGATATCCGGCCCTGATCAGAACTTGATGAGGGTTTGCTCAGGACTTTATAAGGACCTGTTGAGGTACCTCTAAGAATCGTTTAAACATTTATTAAATAAAATTAATATACAACTGAACTGCCGGCGACCAAAAGAGCCTACACGGATTTTAGTTGGCCCCTGGATGATAATTTTGTTCCGTTCGAATTTTAATTTCTGAATGATATGTTCTAATAGAGTACTTAATAATAGAAATTCGAGAGGTGTTCAAAGAATGTTTTGTGGAAAATTATAAAAGTCTGCGAATTACAGTTTTAAAATAACAATTAATTAAAATAAGATCGGTGTGGCAACATCGTTTTGTCAAGCATCTAGTGCACTAGTACACGGTGTAGCAATGTCCTTTTCACGTCTCCGACACAATGACGTCGCGCCGTTCTTACTTTAATTAATTATTATTATCTTTAAACTACAGCCAGCAGTGTTTTGTAATTAATTTTCCAAAAAACTTCTCTCAACCCTGTTTGAATTTTTGTTATCAAGTAAATTTCGATTTCTTTCCTCGACTCCGGAAGCGTTTGAATGTTTCAATACGCATTGTTTCAGGAAGTCAATAATATAGAGTATTACCATTTGATTATCTAAATGTGGAAAAAGCGGTTGTTTTAGAGATAACGTAGTCCATATTTTCTGAAAATTTCGTAATGAAAGTCTAATTATTGTAAAAGTTATGACAAGTTAAAGACAAAAATATTAAATTTTCTGTTCGTTTTTTGCGATTATATAGAAAACCAAGAAGGAAAAAATATGCGCATTAATCTCTATTAGGATATATCACTCAGAAATTCTTTTGATGGCGGGCGGTTCAACTATATGACTCACTCTCATATGCACATAATATTTACTGATATAATTATATTATTATCCACATATTAAATTTCATGAAGTGTAATTCGAATGATTATATTGATTTGTATTTAACAATTTTTATATTATTTACATTTTAATTATATATCACATCCAATATTTGCATTTGTCAACTCTCGCTTATTGTACTGGCGCCTTAAACAATACGCTACGCTCGCAATTGTAATATATTTTACAAAAAATGTTTTTTTTTTTGTCTATTAACCTATCAAGGCCGTGTTTTGTTGTTTATAACAAAATAATAGTAAAATATTTTTAATAACATTTTTTCCTAAAGAATTTCGACGAAAGTGTTACATGTAATATCTCACTGCTCCAATCTAATCTACGGGAAAAATTAGACTGATAATATGTATAATGTTTTATTAAATATCATAAATATATATGTTGAATAAGTATGTATAAATAAATATGTTGTTAAAAATAATAAATAAATAATATGGTAGAAACCCGTTTGGCACGCCAATCACATCGCCAATACCGCCAAACTAAACGACTGAAAATCGGATATTGAGAAAAATAAAATACATCCCTTATAGAACATTACTGTTGCACGGGCACAAATATTTACTAATATTTTACTTATTTTACACCGTAAAATAAGTGAGTTTAAAAGTTCTGTGGCATTGTCCATATGCAGATTCATCCACATTTATCTGATAAAGCATGCATCGTAACTCCCTGAGCAGAACATGATCAGTCAACAACTACGTTTGCCTGATAAGGTGCGGGACTCCTGATGAGGCCTAGTTCGGTAATAATATGGCCCACTTTATCAGGCGGGCATGACTGCGGCCCGATCAGATCCTGATAAATCAATTTTAAGACAAGCTTTATCAGGGACGCCTGATTGCTGCCTGTTCAGGTCCTGGTCGGGAGTGATAAAACACAGTTTATCAGGCGCGCCTGATTGCTATCTGATTAGGTCACAATCAGTAAATCTTAAGACATTATCCGGCACGCCTGATTGCTGCCCGATCAGGGCCTGATCCGAATGAGCGCGCCTGGTTACTGTCTGATCAGACCCTAATAAGTTTTCACGCAGCCTAGACAGATTTCTGTTAGGGATGAAGTAGTAGTTTCCGATACAACGGCGTATGCATAAAGAACTTTACACACACACACACACGTGTGCCGAAATATTGTTTTCATCATACTGGGACGAAAGCAGCAACTTTCCTCCCGCAAGCGCGAGGAAAGTTTAGTATATTACTCAACGAGGGAGGTAAAATAAAGAATGTCTCAGACAGCGTGTAATTTTTACCCGAGGCGAAGCCGAGGGTGAGAAACGGGCAGTCTGAGGCATTCTTTTTTACTTCCCGAGGGAAGTATACGATTTTTCTTTATGGCCGGGAGGATAAGCGGCATCTTTCCTTCCGCTTGCGGGAGGAAAGTTGTTGCTTTCCTCCCGGTGTGAAGAAAACTTCTTTTCCTCCCTGTCATGAAGAAAAATCGTATACTTCCCGCGGGAAGTAAAAAAGAATGCCTCAGACTGCGTGTAATTTTTAATTGAAAAACATGTAGTTTGAGGCATTCTTTATTTTACCTCCCTCGTTGAGTAATATACTATTACGTGCGGCTTTTTCGTGCGTAGTATAATCGAGTGCGTAAAGTTTACTTTACGCACAAGTTTACTTTATGCACCGAAAAGACGTAGATAAATGCTATTTCATTCTAGTAATGAAAGTAACAGTGATAAAATGATTTATTTAGAAAACAAATCAGAATCCCTTTGTTTTGATTGCAAGAAACTCGGTAAACAAATAGAAGGTTCGATTCGGAACACGTTTGCTTCAATTCCAACCTTTTATAGACTGAATTGGCAAGTATGTTTATATACAAGTTGAAAGGAGATCGCGAATACTGGAAAGGTGTGTGGGTTATTGAGCAGGCTTTTAGAAGTACTGGTGTCATGCACCAAGGACGCTATATGTATCATTCGCAGCGAGCACGAGCTTTGGCTCCGATTGTAACACACATATATGTTATAAATAATGCAATAAAAACAGCAGCAAAGTGTTGTAATTGAGTGGGAGTAAGGTTGCTGGGGGCCGGAAGGCGGGGGGGGGGGGGGGGGGGAAGTCCCCTATATAATAATGATTCTGATTTTGAATACCCAAAAACTTATTCTTATTTGAATATTAACAAAATATTGACAGATTAATTGCTGATGTGTATATGAATTATATATTATTATAGTAATTATTTGATTCATTTTAAATTTAATTCAAAATTATTTATTTCAAGATGAGCATAAAGAGGATAATAAATATTTTTGAAGAAGAAACCCGAGAAGTCTGATAGGTTTACAATAAATAATACTCATTAACGTATATCTAGTATACTAAGTGTTCATAAACTGTTCCCTTCCAAATATCTAAACTGTAATTTTGAAATCGATATCCGTAAACAGTAGATTTTTCACGACTTTGCATTTCGCGGCCTATGCCTTACGTTTAGTATTTAGTGATCTTTATACCGCAAAACAGGATGCGAAATTTTATGGCAAAGAAAATGTACTTGCAATTTGGTTGATATTTTTTATTTTTACAATTTAAAAGCTCTATTCAGTGTTAACAAGAAATTCCTGACCCATCTAATATAGCTACATAATAATAATGTTAGACAAAAACCATTTTGAATATTAGTATTTAATACACATCATGTGCATTAAATATTCATAAATGGTGTGCTTGACAAATTAATAAAGAGAAAATGCCTGTGTGAAATTCTTCCAATTTATCCCAGATACTAGGCGAACCCCATGTGCACGGTTCATTTAAATAAATTGAAGAACATAAATAAATTACCAAATATATTTAATGTGTCATAAATATGCAGTTTGAACCAACGCGCTATTTAAAATGTAATTTTTAGAACTAAAAATAAAAATCCTGCGATGCTGGATCTCGCTGGGTTCCTCGCAAAGTACTTATGCTGTAAAATTGGTTGCGTATAAACAATTCCTGCAAAATAATGAACGAAATTACATATCAAAAAGTTTTTCAAATCCACTACACCTGTATAATCCTTTTCGTAAAATACTGATTAGCATAGCTTCAGTAACACGATGTGGGGGTTTATTGGGAGGAGTATTATAAGCCAGATTAGGCTGGGCATCAGGCAATATTTCCACCTGGTAGCCCTTGTGATCAGGAACCTATTTCTGTAAAGAAATTCCGTAAAAAAGGTCTGAAAAGTTTTAAAGTTTCCTCACTTTTTTAACAGCCCCAGGACGCGTGTGGGTCCTTAAAACTGTTACTTTATATCACCCGGTAGAATTAGTGTCAATTGGCCCAAATAGAAATAGGGTCCCAGCTGAGATCCAGCCTGGTTATCCCGATTAAAAACTTGGGACGACTCCTGGTAGCAAGCCGGGTAAACAGGAAGGGTTCCGATCATTGCCCGGTCAGTATCTAAACTCTGACCAGGCTGTAGTCAGGGAAGCAACCCGTCTGGATTACGATCAGAACCCGGTTGAACATTGTATACACATAACATGTTGTATGTATAAGCAGGAGGAGGAGTTTACATCTGAAAATAGCAAATGGAACGATATCATTGTCCGGTTTAATTTGACAAATAGTGAAATTAACGGCTATTTGGAATAACTTGTTTTACCTTTTACGAATAGTTCGACAAACTATTTTTTTTCACTTTATGTAGAATAATAGTTATCACAAAGAACATCAACTATGTTTACAACTATACTGTATGACAATAAAAGTGACAGGATTCTTCCGCAGAATTGCCTGATTCAATTGCAATGCAGAATCCTTCTTACAATTTATGTTATTCTGCGTGAAGTGGACAACAAGGTAGCACGATCGCGGTTTCACATTCGGTTAAAACGATATGCGGCGTTGCAACGCAGTGGCATAAGAAAGGGAGACGAGGGGAGCGAGACAGTGATAAATCACAAATTACACGAGCTCGTTGCGTCTAAAGACAAATTGCTCTTTGGAGTCATGAGCTACGCACCGAGTAATAATATAATTATAGGACTGTCAAGTTCTTGCGACGTTTCAGTTTCAACTTCTTGCGTACGGACCACTTACACTCGTAGAGCTGAGCGTTTGATTTACAAGCGGCACTTTTTACACGTCTCCTATACTATCTTCCACCAGGTGAATTTCAATATTGAATTTTCGATAACCGATGATATTTCGTTTCGACAAGTAGGTTGATAAGAGAAAAATGATTCAGCGGCTTCGAAAGCGCTAACGTTGTAATTTTCGACCTGAACCTCGAGCGCAATTCTGGGTCCTAATTTTTTATCGGAGATGATACAGACAGAGGTTTACGTAATTTTGCAAAAGTGATTACTGCAATGTAGTGAAATATTATGTTTTTAAACGAACCTTTAGAATTGAAATGTGATAAATGAGCATAATCAGTTACTGAATTTTGAATTGAAATCCGATTTCCAATATATATAGCGTGCGATATAAACAAATAAAAAGAGAAGTTATTATGATTGAAGTGGTATGTAAAATTAATGAACATACGTATTTTTTCAATAATGCATAATTTTGACAAAAAGCGTACATTTTTTAAAACATTATACTAATATGTACTTTCAGGAATGATTATACATAGACGATTAAATTAAATAACAAATCCCTTTATAAATTAATTTCTTCATTCATTTATGCATTCTTATTTCTAAATATTTATCTAATTGGTACTAGTATTATAGTATAATTATAAGACGGTGAAGTTCTTGCGACGTTTCAGTTTCAATTTCTTGCAAGCTGACAATGTTTAAAAATCACTATTTCTCCACATTAAAGTAACCATTTTTTCAAAATTGAATAATCCTTTTATAGTATCATCTCCGGTGAAAAATTTGGACCACAAATTTCACTCGCGGTTTAGGTCGGAAATTGCAAGTTTCTTATACTTTCGAAACCCGAGAATCATTTTTCTATTATACGTGCCGAAACAAAATATCATCGTTTCCCGAAAATTTAATTCTGAAATAGATGTGGTGGCAGGTGGTATATAAGAGAATGTACATATACAGACTATCATTATTGAATTCTTTTAAAAATTCTGTTTTCACAACAAAGTCACGCTTAAAAATGCTATAATTGAAACCAAAAATTCATTAGTCATTTCTATTTTCATTCTTACACAGAGAGAAGAAAAAGTTTAATGGAACCACGAAAAAAAGGTGGAAATGATCATAACATTTCATAATAGTACAATTAACATCGTGCAAAGTTGTACTTATTTTTATAATTCATAATATTGTAAAATATAACATACAATAATTACTTTTTATGATGATAAGTAGTTAAAACTAAATTTATTTTTCTAGTCAAGAATATTTCGAATGACATTTAACTGCAAAGCTATGGTACACTTGAGTTTATGTGCTATGCTGCATATATAAGAATCTGGAAATAGTAAACGGAACAATGTTTTTGTTTTGTTTTACTAGGGAAATGGTTAATTTAACCATTTTATATAATCCCGTATTTTACTTTTCTAAAATGATTCCATTAATCTTTTTCGTTTTCTCTGTGTATTTCATCCATGGTTTAATATATATGCTAGATACTAGATTGAAAACACAATTTTATATAATATTCGACAAGTAGTGGAAAATGTACTTCACTTTGAAATTATGAGAATGCAGTGCATATTTCAGAACTTTGTAAAATATGCGCCCATCCCTGGTAGAAATTTTGAGATTCTCATTACACTGCCGAGCTTCCGTGTTCTTTAAACATGTAAAATAAGTAAAATCGACAGAAACTAGATTCATTTCTTACCATGGATTTAATCCGATATTATAATTTTTCAAAAAAACCACCCAAAATAAAATTAATCGATGTTGAGGTCAATAAAAATTATTATGCAGGATAAATTGAACCATTTTTATACCGATTTTAGCAATTTAATTAAATCAGCAAGTTGGATAACAAATAATTAACTTTCGCTGTCAGAATGGTGTTGTTTAAATTGTTTAGTGATTAAATGACAATTTTTAATTATTGCTGTCATATTGCTGATTAGATTTATCTTACCTAAGCCTATATAGGAACAAATAATAGGAATAAACGGTCACGAATATGTTGAAACCTACGATACATAACTTACATATTAGCGATGTGCGGTCACCTGCAATCTTCTTTAATTAAATTGGGTCATTGATCTGTTGATAAGAAAATCTCCCATTAGCAAATTTTGACTTTTACGACAGTAAAATATCAGCTTTTGTCCCCTATTATCATAATTTGACTTAAGTACATAAAACAAGATCACTTTGATATAGGATTGAAAAGAGGGCAATTTTGTTCTATTTCGATGTTTTGAACGTAGTCCCTTAGATTGCATGGGACGCTCGCCATTTTTCTTTCCTTTTACTTTCGTAAAAGCAAAAAGTCATGGAACAAATCGCCATTTAAATGAATCTAGGAACGATAATTAATTAAATAAAAGGAAGAGTATTAAACGCAATAAAAGGTGCGAAACGTGAGAGCCGATAGCGTTGGTAGGAGACGATAAAGCGCTCCGTAAAGGGTAGTCAGTCGTATGCAAAGTACCTCATTATGCAGCGAGGGAGCGAAAGCTCGGCCTGCGAGTCCGTAACGCGAGGTGATGCAATAAATACTTCAGTCAGCGGCCACTAAGGCGTCCGTTGATATCAGACCGGTGGTGCTGTAGTACTGTTAAAGGACAGGACGGGCGGCGTTCCCCAAAGCCAGTGGCGCGTTCTCCAGTTTGCCGTTGCGTGGGTAACGTATGCTCGTCCTCCGTTGACAGCCACCTGCAAGGAGTCGTCGAAACGTACTCCAGATTCGATACCTCGTTCCCTGATCTGCATATCGTCGAACTCTCTCCTGTATACCGTAAGATTTTTTGTTCTTAGCTTCGGTGGCTGGTTGTATAGTGGCGCTTAACCCGGAAAGTGGCCAGTTAGTGCGCCGTAGCGAAATCTTGGGCTACCGATCGACTCCATCGATAGCAATTAATCCTGCGTCCCATGCGAGAGCGTCAGAATTTGCATGCCAGCCAATAAGAAGCTTAAGAGAGCCAATAAGAAGGCATCATCGATTTATTACGGCTCCAGTTCGATCTTAAAAGCTATATAAAGCAGTATATGAAAGTACTGCCTACTCTTTGAATTGTACTCGTCGCAATATTGACTACTGAGAGCTGGATGCATTGTTTGTACTAAATTTCATACATTGGTGTTTTTTATTTTCTTTATTCATCCATAACATTATAAATGTGAATTTTTGTGAATTGATCCACTGGGTCCATGTTTCGAAAACTTCTTCAAAGAAACGAAACAAAAAAACTTTTCTCAAAACAACTTAAATAAAATAAACTTTATATCAAAAAAACATAAAACTTAAATAAATCATATTGAATTTATTTATTACATTATAAAAATACAAAAATTAAATACAAATATAATCACATCAAATTCGTTTATTTCATTACTCATATCGTACAAATTCAGATTGCAAAGATAAGTTCATTGCAATGAGACAAAGATATTTCAATAACGATTTGTGTTCATACGTATCTACAATATTTTTTAAATGAACATCATGATCTTTATAACGTTTACGTTTATGAGGTGCGATGCATCTTCCACTATCAAATTGTGTAAGTAACGTTTCAGTTGAACCTTGTTATATTTTTAATGCATTAATGAATTTTCCAGTATTAGCATGGGAAATGCGTATTTGACTACTGAAACCACGATACCATACCTCAACCGAATTATCAGTCCGAGGCAGATTCTTCTTAGCAGCATTATCAAGCATTATATCATAGCAGTTCCACAATTCTATTGAAAATAACGGATCTACACGTCGCGTCGTCCATGATATGAATCACTTCCGATCCATGTCTTCTCAAAATAATCAAACTTTCATCATAACTTGTATGAATATGAAATTCACTTTTTACAAGTTCATCATATGCCGGAATAACGTCCTTGACTGCATAACACATTGATTTTCACAGCGAAACTGACACATTGTTTACTACTAAGCACACTAATGCACAACACATCACACTAACACTATTAACGATATGCCGAACATTACAGATGTAGACAAACAATAACATGCTACACTATACAATATACCGTACCAATATAAAGTAATAAATAAATTTAACATGATTTATTTAATTTTTTTGTATAAAGATTATTTTGTTTAAGTTGTTTTGATAAAAGTTTTCTGTCGGAATTTTTTTGTCGAAGTTTTTTAAACGAAGTTTTTGAGACGTGTTCCCGTGAAGACAATACTAAAGCACAATTTCACTGTTTGTGGGTTCGACTACATGATCAATTATTTGGAATGAATACCTGAACTGTACGATATTTTGAACCCAACCTACTGCGTAAGCGGTACCATTTTCTTTCTCCAATTTATTTTCTATTTGACCGCACGACGCGAGCATCATCCTCAAAAGAAAACGTTAACCGCTTGAGGAGTTACTTAAATCTTTTCTTCATTTAAATTAGGATTTACCTTTTCACCATCTATCCAAGAGGATTCATGATCGATATTCAATTTAATCTGATGTTCGGAGCGGAAATATCCGAATTCGTAAATTCATATGATAGAAATATAATTGTATAGGCATCCTGTGAAAATGATGGGTTATTTAAGATATGGTTGTTAAAATATTTAGAATGATCAGAATATCAGTATTTATATCGAAATGAACTTAGGATATGTTTCTGAGAACAACGTCTAATTAGATTCATCATCCTCATGATTCGGTTCAAAATGGTCCAAAACGTGGAAAGGATCAAGCGTTTAACGTTCCATAATTTGACTCATTTATATCTTGAAATATTTCACATTTTGGTCCATTTTGAACCGAATTATCTCCAAAGATATTCTCTTGGCTGAAATTTTTTAATATTTTATTTTATATTATTGTAGGAGAAAAAGAAAAACTATCTTTTAATAATTATAACTTGTTAGTTGAAGTTCCAACTGACCCGACGTAGACATCAACCAATAAAGGCATACGGAAAAACAAACCCTTTCTTGAAAAATAAAATGGAGCCACCGAATTTCGACAACCACTGATATCTGCTGATCATTGGCCGTAACTCCTGGATCATCGCAAACTTCTACATATGGCCAAAAAAATCATCAATCTGAATGAAATACTTGACGAAATGACACCAGGGAAGAAATTATATTTTAATAATATTTTCTCAATGCCTTTTATAGCTGCGCAAACGGTTTTAATATGTCTTCCTTTTATGGAGGTTCAGTAGACCGATTTATCGTCCTGTATTAATATAAAATATTTTGAATTTCAGCTGGCAGAATATGTTTGGAGATGATTCGGTTCAAAACGTACCAACATGTTGAACTTTTCAGATCTAATGCGTTAAATTAAGTTGAATTTGATTGGATTTCAATAAGGAAGCGATCCCATACTGATCAACATCTGATACTATTTGAATATATATTACCTTTGCAATAGTATGTATATAAAAAAACAGAGCTAATATGTATCTGAAGAAGACGTCATTTATGTGCAAATTTGATGTAATTACCATTATTTGTGAAAAAAATGTCACATCCTGGAATTTGATCATTTTTCGATTCACTTGCTTTTTTAATAAACTTATCGTTTCAATTAAAAGACTTGGATGTGGCCATCCAATCTTTTTTATAACTGCATGTACTTAATGACACATCAAAAATGTTTGATAGTATATCAGTAGACGTATGCCTAAATTATGCTAGTCTAATACAGGCGTGCTGAATTGAGCGTGTGCAGTGATTTTATAACGTTTTGTAGTGTGGTATTGCTCGTCGTTATCGTTATTGATTGACGCTTATATTCAACTACTACACATTGTACTATTTACTTTTGTTGGTCAAGACTTACTTACTCCTATACAACACATTGATCGAGCCGCATCTGGTTTTCTTGCACGTAGCTTTATTTATACTCTATTTCTCGCAGATTCTGGGTTACTATTATTAGTTAAGTGCTACTATTTTCAATTGCGTACAATTTCTCTGAAAATTGTATATACATAGGACCGAACTATTGGTTTATACCTTTCTTATATTAAAGAGCTCCTCGTGCTGAAAAATCTTACTTAATAAGTCGGCCGGGGAACAAAGTTCCGAAAATCAACACCCCGAAAGGCTAAAATTTCGATATTGCCTGAGTCCAAGATATTTTAATTTGCTTTCTTTTTGCCAAATTTTCAAAGATAAAGTGAAAAAATCATGCTGGAGCCATGCTATATCAAAATTTTTGCCTTTCGGTGTGTTGATTTCCGGAACTTTGTTTCCCGGCCAATAAGTCTTGGTGATTCACGGTGCTCATATATGTTCCAGTTAAGCAGAATTATTACCAAAACATGATAATATGTATTCATTAATATACATATTGATTTCCTCTGATATGCTAGTTTTGTCCTGGAGACCATAACCGCAATGTGTATATAAATCATGACATCAAATTTCGAAAATCAACCAAGTGGAACTTGATATCGTGTTATTATGCCAAATAGAACAAATAATAATTTGCGAGTATGACGTTGTCTACAGTATGAATTGATTAATAACATGTATTCTATATTATCTGATACAGTCGAATTGCTTTACGCAAAATAAAACCGTTTCAGTCGATTACATTATCGCCAAATAAAGTCGATGGAATTACTTGTGGTAAAAATACGCCGTCGGCAGCGTGTAATGCTACGGTACAAATTGACATATATTCCAGCAATATAATATCGAGAGAAGTAAGCCCAACGGCACTACGTCATTTCATATCCCGTTTTATTATAAACGAAGTGACATTATTTTAATGTCAAGTTACATGGACCGTTTATGTATCCACTCATTTGTACCTATGTAAGTAAAGGCTTTCGGATTCATTAATTAATCGCGATTATGGGTTTCCATACAGCAATTTTTCCCAGTTAAAAATCACAAACCCTCACTTAGAAACGGCAGCGAAAGCTCGCTGCAGCTGCTGATAATTGGACGAATGAAGCGACACGAAGCCCTCGGGCCTCGATCATTCGAATCTCCCGGTTACGTTTCAGTTCGGGTCTTTTTCGATTTCTGCGTCCTTCAGTTAACAGAGTCACTGCCAACGTATGCCAACGCGTCTTGTTTCAAGTACGATGGTCAGTCCTGCAAGGGACGTCCATGCGATAAATCTAGGTTCCATCGGTGGGTAATTGGAATCACTCGCTCCGATCAATCCGATACTGTCTGAACCGCGTCTGTCCGTCCAAGTCGATACTTCATTCCCTGTCTTTTGCCAATCTTACGTTCGATTTCGGTTTCTCGCTTATGAATGGTACCGCGATTTACACCAGATATGTGTGAATCACGAAGAATAAGAAACCTTAAACAGAAATACAAAGTTATTAAAAAATCTCGTTTAGATACAGGGAGAAATATTTTCTTCGAAATCATTTCAGATGGTAATTTTGGACGAGACTTGTAGAATGATGAAAATGGTAATTTTTTCTGGTTAAAATATCTAGATATTATTGTAATCCTTACTTCGGAATAGTAAAACGTCCAAGAACTTATACAGTCATTTGTATTAGAAAATATATCAATTTTTCTCATTCTGCAAGCTTGTCCTAGAATTGCCATTTGAAATGGTAAAATTTCCAATTAAATGTTTTTTTGCATACATTGCACTAAATAGCAAAACCAGTTGCAATAGGGTAACATTTTTTTTATTTTCTACCATTTTCAATTATTCATTAATCAATTTCAGTAACATTTTTATGTAAACATTAAAAAACTGGGAGATTAAGAAATACCTCAGGTAGAAATTTTGATCGGATCATACATATTTCAATTTAATTCCATGGTTTTAAACCACAGAAGTTGATAACGTTGACTAATATTAACATATCTAATATTAACCAAGCCTATCTTACGCATGCACTCACTTATCAATGGCCAAAGGACATCCTTGCATCTCGAACGCTGAAATGTTGTACATAGGTTTCTCTTGTTATCTATACAAAAAACAAACTGATATTTCGGATTAGTACTTTATAGGGATGCTCGTAAAAACAAACCACCTAACATATTCAACATAATTTTCGGTAAGTCAACCCAAACTTAGAATTTGGTTTACAGACGATAATAATGAATTATTGCTTAAAAGTGGCCTGATTTCTGTAAATACGAACCATTAGTTTTAAGGTAATGTTTTCTACTGGGATACTTTATAGTGTTTTTTATGTGCAATAGATTAAATAGAAAAAATACGTTAACTGATTGTTAGACTGTTATATACGTAATTGAATCCCTGTTAATTATTTGTGGAAATTGTTTTCAGCAAATTTGAGTTTCAAAAATAAGGGTTGACAGACGTTTGCTACACCTACATGAAGTTCACCGACGCATATGCTCTATTGTCGACAGTGGGATGTTTAATAGTGTCGAACGTTCCTTGGCAACTTAGTAAAATTGCCTGATTTATTTATATCTTTGCGTAGTGATGTAAGTTTTTTTCTGTTTACATTTTTGCGTTTAGAAAATTGGCAATTGAGCAAGGCCCGGGTAAGATTCGACCTCGAAAATGCTACTGAAATCAGTGGATAGTTGTCGGTACCGACAATAGTTCTTTTGTAATTTGGGTGTCGAAAACATTATCTGCTTTTACGTAGGTTCTGTTGTCGTTTGACAAACTGATTTCCTAAATGATTATATTATCAACCGATCGATAGGTCCGTAAACATATGGAATCGAGTTCATTTCACATTAAACGAGCAGTTATATATGGTCAAATCCATAGAACCTTTGAGTTTTGCTCAAATTATTAAACTATACAATTACCCCTTAGCATTCGTGTTTTTGTAGTACACTATAGGAGAAATAATCTATACCTGTATAATTTTTTGTTATTGCGGGCCGTTTGAATGGGTATGAAATGCATAGGTTAAGTATTTTTAATAATTTTGAATTTATTTTCAATAAATTATTAATTACATTTCCGCCAATAATACGAACAAAATAAAAGAATTCTTTGCAGCCCACATAGCTTCTGTTAATAAGTGATCGATTAATGGAATGACAGATATCAAGAAACATATTGATAACTTATTAGAGATGTGTTCTACGATAATGTGAAATTTTGTATCGTTGCACGAATTTTATTATTTATTTCAACTTTATCTTGTAATGGATTTACAACGAGCACATATTCGTAATATGGCTACATTTCTTCATTTTTATCTCAGGAATAAAAAGCATCTATTATTTCGTTAGGTTATTGCAGGCCGCAATCATGAAACAGCAAAATATCAATAAAATGTAGATTTCACAAAAAGTTATTTCATCTCAAAAGAATGCTGAAATCTTATAATAAACTTCTCGCACATCAATATCATTTATAATACTGTTTTCTAGTATGTGCAGTTATAAGTTAAACGTCAGATCAATGCCTTAATCCCGGGAACGTGTGTTTAGCATAAGGGAGATTTTTACTGCCTTTATAACTCAAAAAGTACTTAATAAAAAAATATTTTATTATAGTGTTTTGGAAAGCTCTCGAGATAAGCTATAAGAATATGCAATAAAATGTTGGGGGTTCTATTTAAAAAAATAAGATTGACCTTGAAATGACCTTGAAGGACATGGTCAAGGTCAAAGTCAAGGTCATCATCTTACTCCCCGCTTGAAACCATACAACTTTGCTATTGGACATTTTCTCCTAAGTGCATTCTAACTGAAGATATTAGGGGGATCCGATACTTTTCGATGACCCTGTATATTTTTTAATCCCTGAAAATACAATATACGTTTCGAAGTTTCCTCTCTCGTATTTAATGCTGGAAAAAGTGATTGCTAAAAACGAAAAGATGACTACCATGAAATCTAAAAGGACCATTTTTACTCTTTAATGTGTTAAATGGGCACTACATAACCGATAAATACAGAAAATATCTTATTCTATTAGGCTAATTAAAATGAGGGGGGTTCGAAAACCCGAATGAAAAAAAAACCCGAATACTTAAATCTCCGAAAAAAAAAACCCGAATACTAAAGCCGCGAACGAAAAAAGCCCGAATGGAAAATACCCGAATGTATTTTACCGGGCACGGCAATACTAAGGTCATTACTAAGCAGCGCGACAATTTTTTGAACGACAAAGTTCATATTCGGAAAATTCAGAAAATACCCTTGCCTGCCTGCACGTTATATCTCGCTTAATACAGATGATACAACCTTTGTAGCAAAATGTAACCCAGCGAATGCTATTTTGCAATAAAAAACAATATATAATAAACAACATCTGATTTAATTGCAAACAAATAGGGTGCTCTTAATAATATTTCCGAATCAAACCATTACTGATAAGCAGATTTAATGTTGGAGAATTGCTAAAGGACTACTTATATATTTTTAACATTTTCATATTTATGTACATTTGATAGTGAACTGCATTAATCGTCAGAATATCCGATAAAACGTTGCTGCATTTCTGTTCTTTCGTATTTCCATGTATTTTTGCCTCTCTGGTGATCGCTAGGGAAATTCAGGAAATCCTTTTTTCGATATTTTCGAGTAAGCCATGTCGTCGATAGTACGAATTGTAAAGTGATTCTGGTACGTACACAGGGAACGCGCACAGTTGGTCCACTATCCCCTCATGTATAAAATCGTCATTCTCGCTAGAGGACTAGCGAAAAGTAGAAGTATAGAAGGTAGACGAGGGTCTTGGATTCATGCCTTATAAAGAGTATCGCCGACCCTCGATGAAAGCGGCTTGTTACGTGCCGTCCTCTCATTCAAATCGGGCCAAGATCGTGTCGTATGCAAAACGTCGAATTTGCGAAGTTCTCTCCTCCTCGCTCCCGTGCTCCTCGTTCTTCTTCCACCCTCGATTCTACCCGTTTATCCGTCCCCAAAGAGCGGAGCAACACCGGCAAAGAGACCTGCCGATCTGTGGGAGTCACTTGGAGACTGGCTATAAATCTGAATAATAAATGAATCCCGACGGCCTCTAAGAAGTCTCCGCCTCAGCGCGGAAACGTTGCTGAGGGCCTAAAAGATGAATTTACGACGGTGCCGCTCATGTGACCACGCGAAGGCCACTGAGACCAGATGAAAAAGTACGATCCAACATTTTGTTAAATCGCGTATGTGCACTAAGTCAACGATAGAGAGGATGTCATCGGTCGTCGTGACTACGGCAAAGCGGTATGCTTGCTCCCCATGCAATATATCTGTAGAATTGGCCTCGTTTCTGAAAACCTGAACGTTATCATTATGACAGAATGTAATGTAAGTCATAATTACAAGATAATTTCAATTACATGCATATCGAATGTTAAATTAAACCACTTTGATGGTATGATACTTTTGGCCCCAAGCGGAACCTGCCCTTCCAGAATTAATGAAATGACCTCAAAACTGAGAACTCGATGAAATGGGCTTAAATGGAATTTAAGTCCACAACGAATTGTATTTTTTAAGTCGATTACAGTACACTTATAGACGATCTCTATGCAATCATTTAAAAATTTGCTAGAGCCATTTTTGCTCTATACTGATTTCTGTATATTGAAAAATGAATACCTTGAAACAAGAACAAACTTACGAAAATGTCGCTTTTCAAATGTATAGTGCAACTATGAGTAGTTACCTAATTCGATGCGCTGAACACAAATAATATCATAAACAAAATTGGCGCAAACCCAAGCAGCGAGAGAAGTCATTCGACCAAGCCAAAGTCAAAATGCCCAAATGAAGTAAAATTTATCACTTTTCGACCAAAAAATTGTCCTGCAAATCGAATAGACTTTCAAGACCTAAACGCAGGTCCAAATCACCTAAATATAACCTAAAGTCCTGTGACTTCAAGGTTATACATTAGGTCGAAATTACCAAATCTGGACCAAAAATATCTTCAAAGTCAAATAAACTTCTAAGTCGATATCATGCCCACTTTTAAGTCAATATGACCGTGCAGGTTTCCCTTTTTTCGGCTACGAGGGCAAAATGTCTTAATTGGTCTCATGAAAATCTTCAAATATCGATAAAAATTATGATTTCCTTAGCACATTGAATAACGTAAGAAAACGTAGGTATATTAGACATTTGAGAAGCGGAGTTTATCCTTGTTCCAATTGATGGATTTTGCACAAAATAAATCAATATAAAACGAAACGGCTCTAACGATAATTTCAATTTTTGCATAGAATTATTTTATTGATTTTTGCGTATAAATGTCTTGGAATCAAATTAAAAAAGAAAGTTCGATGTGCTTTTCACTTGTCCTTTAATACCATTTATGGACAATCTTAGTTAAGATGAAGGTCGGAATTCATAGTCGTTTCTTGAATAAGTTCTTAAGGGGGTTCTATAGTGCTCATCCGATAAGGAAGGGATTTTCACTAACAACCGCAAATAAAAAATGACTGAATCAATTTTTCAAAATTCGTGCTATGTAACGGCAATTTGGATTACTATAGACGGTATCATAGAAAATTCCAAGGAAATTAATTAAGAACTGACCTAAAACTTTCGGAAATAAGTGATTTTTATTTATTTTCGAAAATTCTCGGTCAGTTCTAAATTAATATCATTAGTATTTTTTAGGAAACTGTTTATAGTGCTTAGATTTGCCCTTACAGAGCTCGAATTCTAAAAATATTATTCAGTCGTCTTGAATTTACGTTTTTTAGTTCAATTTCCTACTTTACCGACGGACCACTTTAGAACCCTCTTAAATACTACTTACTGAATCATTGTTTATCTCTAATAAACAACTTCAGCATTTTCATCACAATAAGGAAAAAGAAATGAAGAAATATTCCAAAACAATTTTACTGTTATGCTTTATAAAAGAAGAATTCTTTGTGCATGTTTAAAATGTCTATTATTATACTCCAGCTGGACAGCGTAAACATCGCGCACGCAGTACGATCCAATACCAATCACATGCACGTCATCTAGAACGCCATATTTACATAGGCAAAAACTCGTGCCTTCATCAGTTGCGAGAATAATTGCGTATGATCTTATATAGGACATGCACCACCATACCATGACCGTTCGAAACGACCAAAGTTATCGACTGCGCGTTAAAGATGTCTGTATACCTTCATTGTATGACGAACTTGTTTGCAAAGAACAATTTAAGACTACTTTTATCACAACCGTGATACGCTCTTTACCTTCGGTCCAAACCTTTTTAATAAATTTTAGATTCTTTTTAGAACTCATTGATTTTTTTATAAAAATGACTTTATAAGTACTATACTTATCTGAGAAGAGAAAGATTGAAATTTAAGATCTGACTTGATGTAGTTATGCTTCATTTATTCGTTGTGCATTTTTGCAGATTTATAATCTTTATAGAACGTTCTGTATTGTTTGTAAGTGATAACGTGATAGAACAATTTTTATGCCACTTATTTAAGACTTTTATTTTTCAACGGCCCTCAAATTATAAAAAAACTCTTACAAATTGACACATATATTTCAAATGCAACAAACAAAAAGCTACGTTGATTAAATTCGTTCATGCTTTTATCGAATAACAAGAGTCGTTTAAAATTTGAGAATTCCATACAGATTGTTAGGAAATCTGTAAACGAACAAACGGCTGGCATCAAATATCAATCTGATATTTTACACCACTCGATACATCCACAATGGTCATATATAAACGAAACTATTACAAGTTGCAGGTCAATATATAATAGGAGTCAAATTATTCCTGAATCCGTAATAAAAAATACTACAGTATATCGCCAATTCTGTAATGAATTTGTTCAGATACAGTTACAATGCATCCTCCGAATTCGGGTTGCAGAATGATTATTGGGATCAATACTAAAGGTTTAGAATTTCTTGATGTGTTGTGAACGTAATAATAATAAATTACACGACGAACGGCCCTAGTAGAAATTTATCCATTTTTAAGACTGTCCATTTTCCCGATACCTTTAACGTGGTAAATAAGAATGTTATACAAGAATTGTACAAAAGATGTTTTCATTTCTACCAGGGGGCGTATTTCTCATTTTTCGCAGACTATTATTATTGAAGAAGCTGTATGTCGGACAATAACTACCCTGGTAGAAAATGAGTCCAGTTTTTTGCCAGTTTCTGTGTTTCCCATGTTAAAGGTATAGGAAAACTGGGCAATGTAACAAAAAACTGGACATATTTCTACCAGGGTATCACTTAATTAGATATTTATAAATTGAATAAGGGCTTTAAATGGAGTGTGGGTCGAAAAACCGACAAATCAAACAGCCAACAGGTCGAAAAACCGCAAGTCAAAAAACCGACAATGGAAAAGCCGACAGTCAAAAACCGGTCAGTTCAAAACATGACTGCCCTCCTGACGATGTGTCTATTTTTTTATGTGTCGGCTTTTTGATTTGTCCTTTTTTTGACCCGCACCCTTTAAATGTTTAAGTCAATTATTTTAATTTAGCCGACTCACAATAATTATAAAAAAGACTAAATACGATATTTCCATCAATAATCTCACATTTATCTTAAATATTAATAAATGATATAGTACAACAAGAGGGGTTGCACTATATCATTTTGTTGAGTTGGTATATATTGCGACTTACGCCCCACTTTGCTGTCACGTGATCAAAAGCAGGCATTCTGTCGGTGCGCTATTGCGTCACCTCTGAAAATAACGGGGGAGGGGAGAATCTACTTGAGAGGAAACCTACTCGAGAGGTTGTACTCGTTACACGATTCGACTATCAACATTGTAAATTTACTTTTGTAATTAAATAAATTAGTTTTATATGTGAATATTAAATATTTTATTGAATTGTCTACAGATGTATCCATTACTATTATACACTTAAAAACATATATCCCTACACAGATATTGCCAACATTTCGTAAAATTTGAAGTGTGAAGTGTAACAGTTAATCGTGCATTTGTTAAATGTAATAATTGCAGGTATTATAAGTGAATCTCATTTTTATTTGCTTTTACTGGGCAATTTACAGAAAAACACTTTTCAAATCAGTTCAAATTTTCTAACGAATGATTGAAAAACTTTATTCTGCTAATCTTTATAATAACTCAAATTTTTAATAATATTAACTCCGAATTGTGGTTACAAAAGTTACATGAGCATATGTTTTGTGTTGAGACATAATATCATACTAAATATTTTATAAAATTTAATACAACTTAACTAGAATATTCTAATGCAAGCTTGTATGAAAGTAATTCACAGAACTGGAAATAAATTTCCTAGAAAATGCTGATATTTTCTAGGAATCTTAAACAGTTTCTAAGCAGCATGACTGGCACGAAATCTGAATTGTAATTCTGTATTCTTATATCTACTATTTAATGCTCAACAGAGAATAACATTGCTTAGAATTATACTTCGTGTTAAAAAAGTGCTAAATAAAATTTAAGAACTGAAGTGTTCTCTACTAATATAGAAAATAATCGGTACAATCAATTCATTTGTTTAGCAACTTCGAAGAAATGTAATTTAGATTTTGCAATGTTTTTGAGAATTTATAGTTATATGATATTGTATATTCTAAAAACCACATATATGATCAAAATATTTAAATTTACTTTATAAATTGTTCCTTTTCTGATTTTTATTTCACGTTATGTTATTGAAATATAGTGATAGAAAAGTTGTTAAATTATAATAATTAGTTTCTGGAAAGACAATCTGTTTAGAAAAGAAAACTATTCTGCAGAAAACATGAGTGCTCGGCGGTTCATTTGTCTATTTTCAATATTAGGTTTCGTGATTATTGGTCATCCTCCCTAATCACTTAATACAAATGACCCGAGCCACTCGAGTTAGTAAGAATGAACTTTTTCTCATGGAGTAAAAATTCCGGAAATTCTGGACATCAAAATCGAAGATCTATAATCTGGGAACGACTAAACGACGAGGCACACGTGCGTTCTGATGATTCGAAAATGGTAAGAAGTCACCCTCAAGATCAGAAGTCTGCCGTCTGAGAAACTTGATCAACTCGAAAGATGCACCTGCTCTTGTTTATTGTGTGCTACGAGAGTGGAAGCCTGGGAAAATCCGGCAATTTATACACGCTTGAGGTCACCAGTAATTAATGTCTCTTTGCGGTGTGAAATATTAATGACAATATAATTGGTTAAAGTAGTTTTTCTTTCAACCCCCCGATAAATCGCAGATTGCGGGTCCTTTCATTCATTTTAATTACCTCAAATTCGTTTGGACATTAATAAGTTCACCATTACACTATAATAGTCAGTTATAATCTTCGTGATATTCGAAGTTTTTTAATAGTAACGTTGATATAATATTAGCTAAAATTGCTTTAATGTCAGGGAAAAGGGAATATCAAATGCAAACGTATAAAATACATTCCCTCAGCTAATATCATTTCGTGTATTTTTTGGTTTTTGTATATTTTATTATTTTATGATGAGTTTATCAGGAATACTATTACCAGGTCATAAAACAAATCAATTATCAATTAATTAAAAAAAAAGGGTAATTTTAAATATCAGAATGCAGAATAAGAAATTTATGTACAATGTATACTTCTTTAAACTGTCACTTTTAGTTTGGTGCATAAGACATTTCATACATTACCCGGTAATTTATGTGAAATACTTTTGTAATCAATTATTATCTTCGTACTTTTTCCAACATGATTGTGATACCTACCATCTGTTGAGCATAAAATATTGTAATACATTATAATATTATATTAAATCAATCAAGCAAAATGTCATATGACTGATTTACTAATAAAGATTTACGATTAAAAAAAGGTTGATTATCAATATTGAATGCAATAAATCAAAGTACTTAGTATAAACGGTAAATTTCAAAAATTATATTTTTAGTTATTTTTTGTTATTCTCTTCATATATGTTATTATTATAAATATCCAATTGTTTTAAAATCTATTGTCATAATGTGTTACCATCCTATTGTCTGACTATAAATAACATTTCTTTAATTAATTTGGTTATGGAACTTCCTCTCCGTTTTCCCCTCGAAATTAGCTGAATATTAATTCGTATAATTGCAAAACACATTTTGGGTCCATTGCCTATGACTGCAATTTCAAACCCACAAAATGCCTTTGTTAGATTCTAAAGAAAGTGATGATGTTTTTGATAATCAATCACAATTGTAGATATACTTTCTATGTTTATATTACTACTAACCTCACATTTGTTTCATCAAGGTCCGTTAAGACATTGCGTATCTAATCGTACCCAAAAAGGAAATACTAAATAAATAAACAAAGAAGATAGTGAACCTAATCATTTAATTCCACGTAAAATACATTGACTGAATAAAGAATTGTCTTGACTAACGTTTTTTCAATATCAATAAAAATTTAATGCAATTATATTGGGTATTTAGAACTACGCTAGAATATTAAGTGTAGGGTAAAGGGGCTAAAATAGGATACTAGTCAAAATGGGATTTTCGTGTTTCATATTACAACAGCATATCTACATGTTTATTTACATTGTTTGTTGACAAATGAGTTGACCTAGTCTACTATTTGAAGGAGTTTCAAATTTCCATGTGATTTTTGCTAAGCTATATGTGTGATGTAATATTCTAATATTATATATTATATTGCAATTGAACCAAAAAATTAAATACAACTACAGGTGTCATTGCATTGATTTATATAAGCTTACTTTTAATCTTCTTTTCCATTTTTTAATCGTTTTAGTAGTTATTATGGATTATTATTTTCGACGTATTTTGTTTTAAGTTGCGTTTGGGGCAAACTGAGAGGGGTAAAATGTATTGTTGCGTTTCGATTCATGTTCACAGAGGTAACATTTTATAATTTCTTTATTAGAAAATCCTGCACATTTACAAAAGGAGGACAGAACGCAAATTGGATAGCGGAATCAATGACGATGGCAATTTCAGCCGTTAATTTCAATGAACGATTCAACGAACATCGGTTAATACACACGATAAATGTATGCAATTTTTTCTGTTCGGAAAATAAATAAAATACTTTCCTTTATGTAATTTTGCATTATTTACATTTTATTTTTCTAGCATTCATTTAAACGACCCAATCAATTTTGCCCCGTGATTTTTAGATTTTAATAAACGAAGTATTTTCGGCATAATGAAATTCTATGTACAAAAACGAAATTTGTTACAATAAGTATTAAATTATTTAAGTTTATGACCCTCAAATTTCAATGGTTAGCAAAAAGCTTTCTTTTTGTTCTAATTGTATGTAACGATCAGGATAAGTATAAGTGTAACTTGTAACACTTTGGTGGCAGTTGCATTTCTATCAAAGTCATATATTAACTTGACAAATTAAGTGTAATGTGATGTAAATCATATTTAATACCAGTACAGTACGGACACAGTTCATCTTCGAAAGCAGTATAAATCATTGATTAAAGTTTTGCAGCATGAAAGAATTGTGAGTTATTTTTTCAAACTTTCAGATTAAATAATGATTCCTTATATCGTTAGCAAAAATGCGGTCACTATTCAAATTTCAGATAAATTATTGCATTAAGCCATTTTTTTGTGATGCATTTATTTTTTAGATCGCATCCGAATTTCGCTTACCTTTCATCAGTGCGAAGTTAAGGGTATCTTTTAAAGAATGATAACTATGAAGTTCATAATAATATCACCGCCATTTTGCAATCCGCTATCTTTAATTAAGAAATTATGTGCAGTACATTTTAATCCTGAGGGTCGATGGACGCTATATATATATTTATCCCAATAAGAGTTTATAAAGAAAGTTATGTTGGAATTGAAAAATAATTGAAAAATAGTGTTTTTTTGCTCCACCAATGAACAATCTATATTTTCCCACTCTCGGCCGACTAGTGTGCATTCCCGAGGAGGAAACTAAGTTTAGAAACTAAGGATATTAAATCTTTAATACCTCTTTTTAATGCCAAGAACTGCTATGTCTTACACGAACCAACTCCACACTCGCCAATGTAACAAAATAAAGAAATTTATCATTCATACTTTTTACACGTCATCTTTCAAAGTAAACAACAGAAACGCATTCCAGCGAAATAGGAGTAAAACGTGTGTTTTGTAGTATGATAAACAATGTGAAATCTCCTTCTTGCTTACTGTTGTTTACACGATGAACCTAAACTTTCTATCTAAAAATATTTTTATTTCTCTAATTTGAGACTTGCTAAAGATTAAGAATGCACTCTTTATAAAAGACAATGCACTTGTTCAAACTACTAGCTCACATGTCACTTCAGAATGAATAATTTTTCACCTCAGAAAATATCGAGTTAATGTATTCTGAAAATGACAATAAGGTCTGATTATAAGCTTCTGCAAATTGAAGACGATATATTTATGTAAGAAACATGAAAGGTTCATTCTTACTCACGATATTTCTTACCACAACCGCATCCAAATCAAACCGAATGCATAAATGTATTCAATGGGTTAAAAAATATGCACATAACCCATTAGTCGATCGATCGATGGTAAAGTGATGCAAAATCGTTCATTTTTAAGACCCTATCTATTGGTTTCATATAGAATGAAATTGCAATCAATAACCTTCCTTTATATACGACAATCAGGATACAAGAGATCATTAATCTTCTCATTTCACGAACGCGTATGCATGAGCAAGAATGAAAATTCCGCGGCACCTGGCTACGATCGTGGATGACTTACGATCTAGCGAGTGCATAATAAACATTGTTCGCGTATCCAGCACGCCGTGCATCTTCAGGATGAAGCATTGAACGGAAAGCTCGCGCTGAGGTTCAAGTCACGGGTAAATACACAACCTCGCCGAATTCTCGGCGAACAGCCGGGGACATCAAAGGTCTCAAGGTGCAAGGTGTATAAATATGATTGGGCGTCTGATATGGGAACCACGGGTGATCGGCGCGTGCGTTCTTGGAGGTTATGTATACGTATATAGGTACACCATTGTTCGTGTGTGTATCTTCATATACATATGCAAGCTTGCGTCTTCCCATGCCGACATTCGTTACCGCGTAACTCACGTCACCACCAACCACGATTAGATCTCCAACTCTTTCACGTTTCTACCGTGATTCTTGCACATTCCGAGAGACACTTTGTGTATGAATGCGAGTTTGTGTATGCACGCGTGCTCGGTTTCCTCTTTCTTCTCTTTCTTTATTATATCCTTCTCTCCTTACCTTCTCATCTCACCAAGGCTATTGTTTCTTCCATTTAGCCTTGTTTTAACCCTGCACTCATTTTTTTGTCGGAAGAAATATAATACGAAAACATTATGTCAACCTAGGAGTAGAAAACGCTTCGTGCTCATTATTTGAATGAAGTGAACCAATCAATTCTGAAACAAACAAGACTTTTATGCAGGAAAAACAGATTTCAATGAAGATAATCCAACGTGCGGATGTTGGGAATACGAGAAACATTAAAACTTTGTACTTATTGTTCAAGAAAATTTAGGATTGTTGCAAATCAGTTGTTGAAAATAAAAATGCCAGGAAAATAAACATTAAATAAATATTTGTCCGTAACTTTGATAGAATAATCATATTTGTACTATCTTCCAAAATTCAAGATAAAAACAAAACGGATCAAATTTTCATCACTTTCAATTACTTGCAAAGTACTAACAAATTTGTGAAAATCAAAACGGCCGGTAATTTCTTTTGTATGTATGGTAGGAAAAAGGTCCCCAAAAGATGCAAGTCCTGAATCGAATGTTATAATATGCAGAGAGCCTCAATTTAACAACCCGTTTAGAAAATACAGCATCATTAACCCTTATTTGCACAAAATGAGAGAAGCAGGTACATCAACATCAGCTCAGTTTTACAGTAGAAAGAATTTTTTTAATTTCTGGAAAATACGTTTCAGACTATTTTGAGGTGTGCTCTATCGATTCCCGTCGAGCAAATGGCCAAAAAACGATTATTTCTGCAAAAATTTTTCAAAATAAAAATAATACCATATTTTTAGGTATTTTTTTTTAATTATTCACGTTTTTCTACACCGTAACGGATTTTAATGAATGAAATACATTTATAAAAAGTGATCCCAATTATTGACCATAAATAATAAACTAATTGAATATTTTTTAGAAGCAATGACCGATTCAAAATGGCCGCTAAACGAAGCACGTTTTTTTTTAAATTATTATTTCCTTGAAATAGAGAGCATAGAATTTTTTTTGTAGTAATATAATGATGACATAAATATTGGCTGGTTTTGGACGAAAACTATAATAATTTTAAGTTGATAAATCTAAAATAGCGGATCCATAATGGCTACCTTATGTAAATTGTTCCTCTTATATGAATCGTTGTTCCATAAATGTCTTTCAAAGTTGAA
The DNA here is from genome assembly GCA_030407085.1 of Trichopria drosophilae. NCBI lineage: Eukaryota > Metazoa > Arthropoda > Insecta > Hymenoptera > Diapriidae > Trichopria > Trichopria drosophilae. The sequence goes on along the minus strand of CM059583.1, from coordinate 64,369,204 downwards.
CATATATGTTAGATAATTACGAATATCATACATATTCTGAACTGACAAGATCAAAATCGCGGATTCAATATGTCCTCCAGTACACGGCATTGAATTTCATACACACTTTACCTTCGTTAAATAATAATTTTGAAAAAATTGTCTTCTTTCCGTGGCCATTTTGAATCGGCCATTGCTTCTAAACAATATTCTATTAATAATAGTATTAGAAAATCGTAAAATAAAAAAAATGACCTAAAAAACATGACAATTTCTTTTTATTTTGCAAAATTGGTGCTGAAATAGTCGTTTCCTGGTCATTTTCTCGACGGGAATCAATAAAGCACACTTCAAAATAGTCGGAAACGTTTTTTCCAAAAATTAAAAAAACTCTTTCTACTGCAGAAACTGTTGATGTACCTGCTTCTCTCATTTTGGGCAAAACGGGTTAATTCTAGAATGAGGTCTCTCAACTAGTTATAAGCTTTTATATCTTTATATTACGATTTCTGAAGCTGCATCAGTAAAAGTTTCTGTTTTCTTTACATTTAGTCCTCGTACGGCATTCTCTTTATGAAAAATCGATTCACAAATTTGTAGTTAAATTTATAAACTCAGATCATTATTTTGTTATCAATAACTTTACAATCCTCTTAAGCTGTACATTTGCATATAGTTTTCATTTGAAATTCATTATTTATTGTAAATCTATGATAAACGCAATCCAATAGATGTTTGTTTATGTAAAAATGTTCATCCTAATATAAACTCTGTACTATGAAGTTGATGCATAAAATAGAACTATTTCATTAATCCGCATTAAATGTCGGTATTCCAACAGTGTACGAATACACGTACAATACCATTAGTGTTGAACTTAGTTACTAAGTGCTCTGCACTGTAGTTTTAGGAGTGTATGTTTACATCTTAGCGCAGTTTCCCGTCGACCAAGTAAAGTTTTTAACCTGACCATAACTTACATTTTGGATAAGGACCATCTGAAACTAATTGACATCGTGTATACTTTCAACGTGCAAACTGTAAACTGAACTCTCGACCAGGGCTGTAAATCCCATATTTTTATAGTATCATTTACTACAGAAATGGTAAGGTATATGAACATAATCTGTATATAAATTGGTATTCATTAAATACTTGTGAACTATGTATTACATGTTTTTATAATTCATTAAATGCCCTTGGTATTATTTTAGATGTCGCAAAATTTCGAATTACTCTTTGTTTCTATTTTTTGCATTTTTGAACCAATTTCTTCGTTCCCTTTGATTTTAATTCACGTATGCATCTCTCATCGCGAGTATTTCCACACGAAGAGATTCGTAAATGGCAAAGTGAAGTCGAGATGCGAAGAGAATTTCATAATGCCCATTACTGACGGCTATTCGCCCAAGTAGTCTGAAAATTAACCCATTAACGCCCAGAAACAGAGATTTTGTAACGTCTTTTCGAGCCTTATTTTTTTAATAATGCGAAAGGAATAATGAAACGGAAATGATGCTTCGTCATATTTTTGACTACGCTCTTTCAGAATCTGGCATTACATTTTCATTTTTTTTACAAGAAAAATAAATATGGCGGCTTTTAGATGAAAAAATACGGAAAAATGAAAACTGTTTTTTTTTATGAATTTTTTTCAGATTGAAGCAGAGATATAATCCCGTCGTTTTTTCACTAATCGGTGAATAAAATAGTTGTAGTTTATCGGAATATTTTTGAAAATGGTTAGAAATATTATTTTCATTATCAAAATGGCGATTAACGTCTTCCTGGAGAGTGAACAAATTTCTGAATTGGTAATATGACAAAAAGGCTGATGGATTTATATGAAACTTCTTTTCCTAAGGTTTTCGAGGGCGCCGAATACAAATGTGATGTCAGATTTTCAAAAATTCAAAATGGCGGATCCAATATGGCTGACATATTTTTGAAAAGACTTTGAATTTGCATGAAATTTGTTATTCGGGGGTTTTTGGGGTCGCCGAATATAAATCTGATGTCAGATTTTCAAAATTCAAAATGGCGGATCCAATATGGCTGACATATTTTTGAAAAGACATTGAATTTGCATGAAATTGGGTACTCGGGGGTTTTTGGGGTCGCCGAATATAAATCTGATGACAGATTTTCAAAATTCAAAATGGCGGATCCAATATGGCTGACATATTTTTGAAAAGACATTGAATTTGCATGAAATTTGGTACACGGGGGTTTTTGGGGTCGCCGAATACAAATCTGATGTCAGATTCACAAAATTTCAAATGGTGAATTCAATACGGCGGACATTTTTTCCCAAATAGGGGAAAATTGAAATGTATTACTCCTGAGTTTTTGGGGCTTGCTGAATGCGTTTCTGACATCAGATTTTCAGAATTTATAATTGCGGATACAATATGGCGGACATATTTTTCAAAAATGAGTTTGGCCAGCTTGAAACTTGTTATTCGAGGGCACTTCTAGTTGATGAATACGAATTTGGCATTAGCTTTGCACAATGTAAAAGAATTTTATGACAACCTACAGTAGTTTTCGATACAAGTGGGAAAAAGTTTTTCCTGCGAATGTGAGCATTGCCGATTATTTCTGATCTTTATGTTTTGCACCGAAACGAGATTTGCAAAGATATTGATTGCATGTTTTGCAAAATGATTGTGTCCTGATCGGACAAAATTTTGTGAAACATTTTTTTACGCTTGAATGTTGCTCTATTACATGCGTTGACATTCTTTCATTTTTAGCGAGGTACTCTTTAGCAATACTCATGGTAAACTCTTTTGTTCCAAATTTGTTGCTTTTACCGCTATTAGCAGCATTTTATTCGTGGAAAACCAAACAAATTTATTTCACAATTTCGGGCATTTCATACTTCTGATGGACTTTTTGCTGGAATTGTAAGGTGGTAAAAATTTAAATATTGGTGACAAATTAGGGAAATGTGCATTAGGAACGAGAGTAGACTTGAAGTAACTAATCAATTTTTCAAAACCACTGGCTCTCGAAAAATACCATGATAATAATAACATTATGTTGTATGAATAATCTCTTCACTAGTTTTGAACCGACGACAAAATCATATTCAGCTATCCTGAAACTCCCTAAGTATAATAAATTTCATGCAAAATCAAGCTCTTTTGAAAAATATGTGAGCCATATTAGATCCGCCATTTTGAATTTTGTGAATCTGACATCAGATTTATATTCGGCGACCCCAAAAACCCCCGAGTAACAAATTTCATGCAAATTCAAAGTCTTTTCAAAAATATGTAAGCCATATTGGATCCGCCATTTTGAATTTTTGAAAATCTGACATCACATTTGTATTGGCGCCCTCGAAAACCTTAGGAAACGAAGTTTCATATGAATCCATCAGCCTATTTGTCATACTACCAATTCAGAAATTTGTTCACTCTCCAGGAAGACGTTAATCGCCATTTTGATAATGAAAATAATATTTCTAACCATTTTCAAAAATATCCCGATAAACTACAACTATTTTATTCACCGATTAGTGAAAAAACGACGGGATTATATCTCTGCTTCAATCTGAAAAAAATTCATAAAAAAAATAGTTTTCATTTTTCCGTATTTTTTCATCTAAAAGCCGCCATATTTATTTTTCTTGTAAAAAAAATGAAAATGGAATGCCAGATTCTGAAAGAGCATAGTCAAAAACATAAAGAACCATCATTTCCGTTTGATTATTCCTTTCGCATTGTTAAAAGAATAAGGCTCGAAAAAACGTTACAAAATCTCTGTTTCTGGGCGTTAATGGGTTAAGAGAGATAACGTTCAGCCATGCATTATCAACTTCTATTGTCATTTTTAGATGGAATATATTTACAGAATGTCATGGGAAATAGATGCATTAATCCATGCACGGGGTTAAAAAAGCCTTAAATTTTATCACATTCATAAATATTATCTTTGGTTTTTTAATGATATTGTCTGATATATAACGATATAATGCATACTGATGTGAGTTAGAATGACTGAAACTGTACGATTTGAATTTCCAACACTACAGTTAGATGCAAAAGTGCTTTATATATTATTATACATACCCTGGTAGAAATGAAAACATTTTTTGTAGAATTCTTGGGTATATAAACATTACTTTCTTGTATATTAGCTTATATATAATAGCTATACTCTTTTAATTAATGCTTGAATTAACTTGCAGTATCCTTGGTACAAATTTCGATTTTTCTTTCTTCATGTCTATCCTGTGTAATTTCATTACAATCTGCAAGAATCATTCATTTTCATTATCTACACTTTTGTTTGTATTTACTGCTCTAAAATATTTCTGCCATTATTACACAGAATTAAACAATGCAATTTTAATATACTGACTTTTTACAATGCAAGGTAATTTATTCATTTGTATTTACTAATTGTCAAGAAATTGAAAAAAAAAACGGTATTTTCATATAAGAATCAGCAAATCCATATTTTATTACGAAACAATCTACGCAGTGGATAAAAATAAATGCATTAAAACTCTCTCAGAGTTATCTAAAAATTCTGTCTAATAACTGTTAAAAATAATTAAAAATACATATCGCAATACCTTAGTTAGTGTACAATATAATTATTTAAAATATCTAAAAAATAAATGGATAATTAGTGCACGAAAGTACATCACATTTATAACTCACTAGCAAGAGTTTAATACATAGACCGAATAAATTTTCCAGCGATGCATTCCTCAAAATTATTGGTTTAGGGGCTAGTCCAGTGGATTCTTCAGGTTTAGAAAATAATTTTTATTTCATGATGGAGACTTTTAATCCATACACATCTTTTCGCACTTTGAAACTGACATATTTTAGTTGCAAAAAAAAATGTTATATATATATACACATGTCATACTTTCTCCGCTGTAGCTGCGTGAAGTCGGTCCGATCTTAAAACAGCATTCAAGATATCTCGGGTCTGAATCATTTGAAATAAAAAAAATCACCATTTTTCTTAAAATATAAGTTAGTAACTATGTTGTGAACTAGAATAAACATTGTACGATGAAAAATAACGAGGTGGTTAACTTTTGAATTTTTAAGCGTGTTTTTTGCAATTTCAATTGTTTATAAAATTGCTGAATATTAATAAAAAATTAAGATTCTTGTTCAGATGATAGCCAGACATGCGTAGAACATCCCCATAAAATTTCAGCGCGATCGGATGAATAGTTGTATTTTAATCTTGAATGCCAGCTCAAAAAATACTGTTTCGAGAAAAACGCGTTTAAAGTTTTAGGTCTGAAACAGTGACTAAAAAGCGACTTACCTTAATCAGCTATGCCAGGACCGTAGAAACCAATGAAGACATTGAAATGCTTACTAAAACAAAACAAAACAAAATAGCATGCATGCCTAAACAGGACCCAGCCTGATAACAGGACAGAGCACGCGGCGAGTACGCAAGTACGGCGCGGCGTTTTTGATATATCAACTTTTTATTCGGATTCTGAATAATTTTTGAAACAAAATCATTTCTAGCCACTTTCAGCGTATTTTTAAATGTATATTCTATACAAAAATCATGTTTTTGAAAAAACGATTTTTTTATGAAAAAACCACTGGACTAGCCCCTTAAAATCCCCAAGAAGTAAAATGATATAAACATAGTTTATAATAAATCTCTTGTGACACAAGTAAACCAAAAGTGAATATAATTATGATGTTTAATCGTTTAATGAAAATTATGAATAAAACCTGTCACTTCTCAAACGGAATAAGAAATGTATGACAATTTATTATAATTATTTAATTTTTAAATTTTTTTTTCAAAATTGCCCGGAAAAATTATTTTATTTTTAGCACAACATTTTCAGCTGCTTAAAATCCAATTCCGCGCACGTTTTATTAAAAAATATCGTATGGAATACGAGCGAAATGTCAATCTCCAACGAGCTTGCGTAGGGTTGATGTTTGAAATGTAATGAATAGCTCTTGCTCTATTATATATAGTATTTCGACTATGAAGTTTTTGTTCTTCCATTTTAAGTTGGAAACACTTGCTGGAAATAAGTAAGGGTGCGCATTTTTAAAACTATGCTGTTATTTCTTTCCTATCAACAAATGGACTAAAAATCTATCTAACCTCAATTGAAATAATTCAACCTTCTCTTGTTAGACTGGCCAGTACAAATTATCTACAATATTTCCTGATTTATGACCATTTCTTTTAAAAAACGCGTAAAAGTGTTATTTACATTTTTTCTACGGTGTTTTACAGTCTTCTCGGCATTATTTTTAATTTTAGTTAAGTTTCGTTGGAATGAAAATCAAACTCGTGATTCAATAAAACACAAAAATTGCATTATTATCGTTTTCCTAATTCTGCTTATTATTCCCAGCTAATATACCTGGTGAATATGGAAAAAAAGTGCAACGTGTTTTCGATGCGTTTTGCCTCCTGATTAGTATCATGACATTAGAAATTGGCCTTCGGCCTTACCTTTGCCGCCATTTTGAAAAAAAACAGCAAATATTATGATTATTTAGATTTTTAAGATTTTTTTTTTAATAGAAGAAATTTGTCACGGAAGTTTTTAATAAGAAAATGACAATAATAATAAATAACCTTTGTTATTCATAGACAGCATTATTGCCAAATTAAAATAATGACCGTAAATGTCTTACTCGAAATGGTATGGTTCAAACAATTTACGCAAATAGGTATGTTTTGTAATCTATCGGAATGCTATGCTTTACAACTGATGTATGTTATAATGGTATGGTTTTCCACCAAGTCGACAATTTGTACGTGCCCACGATTTCGTTGGTGATACGTGAAATTTTGTGGTCACCCAGGAGTTGTGGTCAATCATCACCGGACATCAGTGTTGTGATCGCATTTCGGTGGTTCTATTTTATTCTGTATGAAATGTTCCATTTGCCTTTATTTGTCAATCGCAAGATCATTTTGTCGACTTTTACACTTGTCGATTACGATTTTACTCTTTTCTTAATTCGTTTATGTTCTGTGTGAAAACTTCAATACAATTATTAGACGAAATTTGTTGTCCTATAATAATAGAAAATATTTCAATGTTTCAACAGACAGAACCTATTTCAAGAAGATTCGTTTCAAAATGGATCAGAATATGGAACATTTCAGATCTCAATGAGTGAAATTATGGAACGTTTCTGTTTGTGATATTCGAACTATCTATTACGCGGGATTCGGCCAAATTTAGTTAAATTGTTTACATTTCCCCCGCTAACTGTTTTTGGTAGATCGGTCAGAATATTTGAACTTTGAACGGCACTAGTCAGTCACGAAACAACCTTTCTATCAAACACATTGACTTAAATCGCACTCAAGCTGTGAATCGCAAAATATATTATTTTGAAAGTTTAATTGTGACTACCTTATTCTCAACAAAAAAAAGAAACCTTTGACTCGAGTGAAATATACTCGCAAAATTATTCAGTTTCATACTCGATTAGATCCACATATTGGTCCATTTTGAACCGAGTCATGTCCGAATAGCTGTTGTCTGAAACAACCTATGTTGAATTTTATTGAATTATGATAAGATTTCGATTAGTTATACGAATCATATAGGGGAAGACGGGGCAAAGCGACGAACGGGACGAAGTGACGAACCTCAAATATTTCCATTATGACCATACTTTAGGAGCGAGAAATGTAATTTTTAAAGAAAATTTTCAAGTCATTTTCCTGTACTTTGTTCTCAGATCGGTCAATATTTTTATTTTGGCAGTTTAATAATCGCTATTTATATATTTATTTTAAATGCATATTTTTTGGACTTGTTAACAATTATTATTTTCAGTTTTAAAATTATAAAGGCAAGTTATAATTGCGAAAATAATAATAGAGAGAGAGAGGTGCGATTCGACAAAGCGATGTTTGTTTTTGTTATTCGGAAGGGCAGCCAGTAGCGTCTCGGCTTCGATCTAGCTCGTATGCGAGGATTTAGGCGGTGTGCCGCGCAATACGACGTTTTCGGGCAGTGTGCTGCGTTAAAAAGGAATTAATGAGAACTTTTGCTTTGCCGTTGCGGAAATTGAAGTCCGATTATTATTTTGTAAACCTCGGGTTGTGCGGTATATGAACCAAAAAGGAGTCCACGTTTAAGCTGTGCAAATGCTAACAACCACGTGTGTACAGAGTTCACTTATTTCATTAATAAAAAAATATTATTAGTTTTCTTTGAAATACAAAACGACTCTATGCATCATTTGGACATACATTTATTCTAACAGACTTATTTACAAAACATGAATTGTTCCTTTTTTGTGTGTTTATAATGAGATATCGTACCTAGAAGTCCAAATGATACTTTGGGGTGAAGCGGCGAAATGTTTTCCCGGATGTCTCTATTCCGTCATAATTTGACGAAGTTAAATATGTGATCCTGATATCATACGAGTATTCAAAGCTTTTGAAGATGCAATTTCTTTTTTTACTATTGTTGGAAACTTCCACGAACGTGGAAATTTTATTTTTATTAAAGCAAACAATAATAACTTAAAAGATTATCAGTTGCAATTAATTTTATGATAGTTGTCTCAGAGACCTCTAAAAATAAGGATTCACCACTTCACCCCGATATCGCCGCTTCGTCCCGTGTTTTTTAAGTTTTTTAAATTGGCCGTAGCTAGCCATCTGTAAAATATATACCGTAAGTAACATGCATGTAAAATTGACTATGAAATTACCTATCAAATAATACTTTGCATCATCCCGAATACGAAATACAAGGAGAGATATGATACAGGGAAAAAGTGCTCGCCGCTTCGCCTCGTCTTCCCCTATATAGAAATGTCATTAAATTGTACATTTTGCCTGGATATTACTAACCTAAATGAAAAATGAATGAATAAAAGTGAATACAAAGGGTATTCAGGAAACACGCTACTTGTAATATCTTTGAACAAAGCCAATAGTCATTAAAATAGCGTCTAGGCAGTTGTCACACGGTAAAGCACACTTACAGCGACAAAAAAATTATTAAACCAGTAAACCACAGAGTTTCCTCCAGAAACATACCGTCCGCGACTTTTTCGACATTTTTGCACGGGATTTCCTTGCGCAAAGTTTTTTTTTCTTCCGAGTTGTAAAAGTTAATTTGATTTTTTATCCAGTGCAAGTGGAATCCGCAAGCGTAGCCGGTCACCGCGTGTCCTCGACGGTATTTTGATGAGGAGTCGACAGAGCAGGTACGCCGCAGCCCGTATAGCTTTGCTCGGTACTCGACGGAATTGCAATTTGAATTAGTCGCGAAAGCCGGAGCTAATGATTCTTAAAGAGCAAAACACAACGACTCCCAGTGCACCAGGCGATATTCGACGCTTCGCAAGAAATTGTCTTATGGTACGAGCCAGAGGCTGTGAAAGAGACCGAGAAGACTCGCTCGTTGCTTGCGATTGGTCTACGCTTTTTCTTCCTTGATCTCTCAGCGAACATTTTACCGAAACTGACGAAAGTTAACAGCTTTCTTCTGTTATTTTCTTTTCTTTTAGAACAAATGATCCCATTACGGGAATGCAGTGCTGATTACCTTTTCCAAATATTGTTTGCAAAAGATACAGTTCTTTTAAGGCATAATTTGATGATTGAAAATGCATAAGAAATCTGGGTACATGATATTGGCGTTCATCATAATTCCAAAGGAATATGACCGAATAAAAACATCTTTGGGTACATATATAATGTACCTGTCATTGCGAAGCAACGACAATTCGCACATTTTCGTGATTTTAAATTGTGTCTCATTTCGCTTGGCATATCCTGCGATTCGCTTTCAAAGTGCATGCACTCTTAATATTAAAAATAATAAGTTTTTTTAGACGAGTTTGTGATCATACACTGTTAAAAATTTTTGTAGCAATATCCGCAAAGAGTAATCAAAGTTTTTTATCATTATGGTTTTAGAATTTTACGAAACAGAGTTTAGTCATTTTCTGAAATCTATTGGTAATTTTCTGACATTTTTTCGTAATTTTCTGAAAATGTTTCTTAATTTTGTTTTGTAAAATTCTAAAACGGCAAATGTAAGAAACTTGAGTTTACTATTTAAGGAACAGTGTAGAGGCAATAACGTTATTAAATATTACATGCTTAATTAATGTTTTTATATTCAACGTATTGACTTATATTCGTCCTAAACTTTAATTTATTTTGTTCAAATGGTCTTGACTAAAGTTTATTAATAGCATGAAAATACATTTTAACTTTCTCGCCGCTGCGTAAATGCAATAATTAACTGTTATCAAAAGTAACGACTTTGAGGTACATTGAAAAATTAAAATTCTTTCAATGTTCCAACCATTATATGTACATTACACAAAAGTATTGTTGTGAAGTGGTGATTTAAATTCCCGTGTGGAAATGCCCACATAAAAGAGTCCATAATTGATATTGCTACAAAATATTACTGTCCATTAATTAATCAAATAAATTCTATTAAAGAGTATGTCCATACATATATCTCATTTAAACAATGAGATATATGACCGAGCCAATGACCGAGTACAGGGTTGTAGATTTATCCATTTCTTTACCGATTTTCCGCGTCAAAAACAAAATACAGGGCAATGCTATTACGTAAAAGTATAATATAATATTGTACTTATTCATTGCTGTTTAAATTACTAAAAGATTTGTGCGTAAAATCATTTTGGGAAAACAGCAGAAGTCACACGGACAATGCCATTTTTACAGATTAAGCTGTTTCAAAGTTGGAGTATTTTATTATAGAATGAAAATACTTCATAACAATAATATAGGTTTTACAGCGATCATAATAATTTTTAAAATTGTGATATTAAGATATTAACAATTTCAAACTCAAAATCACGTATAATGGACTTTTGTTTCCATACCATCTAAGATATTTAATATGAATTTTGAAAATACATTTTAGTATTAAAATACAATAAAAAAATTTGTATCAAGATGGAAATGGTGTATCAATAAACATTGCCAACCAATAAATAAACTGCGAGCATTTATATAAAAAAAATCATTCAAGATTATTTTACGATTTCTTTTCGTATATAATTATTTCGTATTTATATATTTTGCTGTAACTAGTATGAGGCCGCTTCTGTACTCCTCGTTAGGCAAGAATGTCGCATTATTGTTATTATTAATATCTCAGACGGGTATAAATATCGCTTCAAAATGTTTGGGTTGGAAGATGGAACTGAATAAAAAATTAATTTTGAAATAGCAGTCAAAAAATGGCTACTCAAGTAGACGTTCCTTACAAAATCATAGTTGCGTGTTTGAATTATTTCGAACTAGGCATTCTGAATTTTTGGAGTTTCTGGGTCCAAATTTGTTAGTTAAAAAAGAATGGCCCATCGAATTTGTTAAATTCGATCATAATAATATCTTCATACATGGTATAAACAAAAATTATGGTTTCAGCCACTGATGGTTGCAAATATTATGTTATTTAATATTGACTGTAGTTTTTATAAATTAAAAATGGCAAATATAACATTGCTGATAAATTTGCTAAAATATATGATACTCGAAGATTTTTGGAGTCGCTGATTTCCAACTTGAAGATCAGAATGGTGCAACCAAAATGGTGAAAGCATTTGTTGTAACTCGAATTCGATACTCAGTTTCTTCATCGATAGTTACAAATTTAATGTTGTTTTACATCTCAAATACAATGTGGCTATTTCAGTTTCATAATAACATTGTTCTTACAAGTGTTTTATACTTCTTATTGATATATTGATTAAGTCGCCCGAGTTTCACCGAATGCAGGTAAATGTGAATTAGAGTCTGTTTTTGTTAATAAAATTCTGCTTTTTTTGTTAAGTTTACAAAATTTGCCTGTTTAGAAGACACATATATACGAAATACGATGAAATTTTGAAATGAAGAACTAAATAATTATAAACAACTAAAAAGAAGGTATGGCGAAACTGAGCGGTAAAAACTGGACAAATTTCTACCAGGGAATGTCATCATCAAATTGAAGTAACTACTTTAACTTTCAACTATTAAACAACATAAAATTTATAACCAATATTTATATTTTATTTTCTTCCATGGTTTCAATTTTCTTCCGACTTTGCTTAATTGACAATTAATAGAGTAATTCTCTCTATGTTCAGATAGAAACATTTATCATATAATCATCGAATATTCGTTGAATCTAGGTAATGTAAATCATATTTACACAGCGAATTTTTTGACAATTTAAAGAGTTGTATTTGCTGAATATCATATTTCACAGTATTAGTAAATAAGGTCGAAAATTCAACGAATTTTCTTCCACAGAATGTTGTGTTGCTAAAATAGAAAACTCATTTTTTTGTCCGTGCAGAGAACATTTATTATGCCTGACTATAGCCGGCTAGTTCCACTTAATATTTAATAAAATGTTTCTCCGTATAATTGCGAAATAATTAAATTTATTAAACCCTCGTATTTTCATTAAAACTGAATTATTATTGCAACTTAGACTTGCGCAATATTTGTGCAACTATATTAATTTTTCGCATATAGATTTCATCACAGATTTTCTTCGGCAAAATGTCGAACGTCTAACCTGAATTTCATCTAAAATTACAAACAAGAAAATGCGTTGTATAATTAGATTTCAGTAAATACTTTTAGTTATATGCAACAAATACAATTGGAAAAATAATATTTAATGAATTAAACAGACAAAAATATTTAAAACCTATACGATTATGGAATATCCATAGGTTGAATCAGTATTTAGTTACTGGATCTTTAACAGCATACTTGTCTAACGATTTTGTACAAAAACTTTATAATTGTCAACATTATGTATAGTTCATGTTCACTTACCCCTTCGAATCATAAATCATATTCATACCTTAAATTAAATCATGATTATTAAGTATATAATTATATAAATGAATATGAAGCTTTTCACTTAACATATAAAAATAAAGGAAAAATGAATATAATCATAAGATAGCGTTTATATGATATACTAAAAATATTTAAAACAATGACATTGTACAAATCAATTCTTGTGTAATCTTCTGATGATAAGAACTTTTCTACAGAGAGTTTCTCTCTATAAAATTAACTAAATATAATTAAAGCGTAGCAGGATAATCGTAAAATTTTATTTTATAAATTTAAAACTGAAATCATAGTAAGGATCTAATAAAAACCAAGAAGAAAAAATTGCATTTCCGGACACAAACCTGGGAATAGCCGTGACAAGAACCACGAAAGTAGGAGGAACTGACGGTAAGGGGCAGCACCTTCTTGGCACAGTTTGCCGACGCTAATACCTCTTTGATCCCCACTGCAGAGAAGCCCATCCCCTTTCGAGCGTAACAAAGTCACGCGTGGCACGCTCGTCCCACACGTGTAGCGCGCGTATCCGCCTCGGTGATCTTCGGCCACGACCGCGCCGCCTCGCGAGCCGATACCTCCCACGCGACATTCTCGAGCCGATCACGCGCGGATTTCGCGCGCATGCGCGTCGCGTGTCTTCGATCTACTTAAAGCACATATCCGATATGAAAATGAAGCAGCACGTATATCTATTATTTTATATTCTTTTCTAAATTCTGTCGTCATTGACATACATTTTTTTTGAGAATTTCTCCCACTTATATGATTTAATTTTATCTCGAATATAGTAACATAAATTAGGTTATAGATGTATTGCAGCAATGATCTTTACAAACTTAAAAAAAACATGATTTGTTGTAATTTGTTATTTTCATTTCAACAGGAATTCTAATTAATATTGATGCCACTTTTGAAATAAAATAAAATGACATAACAACTCACTGACACGTTTTAATATTAAACATTGCGATGGTTTAGTTATAACGGTTTAATCATTATCCAGCCATCAAAATATGAAATAATCCATTAGAATATAAGTTTCACAAAAAAATACGATCTTGTGTTAAATTATATTACCAATATCTAGTCAATAGTGAGTACATGTATTAGATACGAACAAAACATAAATTAACATGCTCAATCACATAATAGAATGAAAAGATTATGAAATTTTCCTTATGACAAGGTTAATTAAGGTTGCAGTAAGATTATCAACCTTAAGTCAAGCTTATTTCACCTTACTGCAATGTTTGGTGCTGTTAGGGTAATAAGCATGTGGAATAGTAAAATTTACAAAGAAATTTTTCTCCGTGTAAAATCAAAGTTTTGGTCAAATTTACTAAAATTTGTGTAATTTTTACCATAACATTCTGAATTTTTGGCAAAACTAACATTAAAAATTCCGGAAAGTTATGATAAAAATAACAAAAATTGTAGTAAATTTTAGCAAAAAGAATAGGAAAATTTCGCCTGATGCAAGTCTGTCTCCTAATAACCATGTAGAAAAGTAAAATTTCCAAAGACAATGTTCTCCGTGTAAAACTGCAGGAACGTAACAACATTTAAATTTTTAGGGATTACTTTTAATGTTCTCGTTGGTATTTATTTTATTTTTAGAGAGATAAGCAAAATAACAACTATTTTTACTCATTGGTTTTATGTAAACCGAAAATTCCAATGACAGTATAACTTGTTACGACGTACATATAGTTTAAATGAAAAAAAGATTTTATGTTTTTTTTTTCATTAATCCTTTTGTTTTATGTAAATATAAATGTGTAAATTTGATATATGTACTATTCATTCTTTAATCCATCATTCCTTATTTATCAAATTGTAATAACGCATTTTTCGAATAATTCTGTGGTATATCGGCATTCTCACGCCATCTGTTGGAAATCTGAGGTATCCTGTCAGAACGTTCTTTTGAATTACCATACCGACAACTTGGAGAATGTTTCATAAAATTCAATAAGTATGGAATAAGCGCATTCGTAATTCATTATTAGCGATTTTTAGTTTTAAACGTTGCCGTATATAAATAAGAATAATTTCACAATTCATAATCCATTCATCTAAATTAAGATAAGTACAAAAACATTCATAAATTCTTTCACATTCCACTTTCATTTTTAAATTAAGATAAAATAATCATTTCTATTTATAGATGTATCTGGATTGTCTCCTAATAGTTTATTTTATTCTTTTACAAGGAAATAATGAGATCTGATTAAAGCTGGCTATAATTTTACCAGAAATTGTTGGTTCAATAACACATTTTGTAATTCAACTAATTGTCTACATTAAATCGTTTTCTGTAATTTTTTTAATTACTGTAAAAAATTAAATAAAAAACGGATGATCGAAAAAGTTTAATCTATTTAATTATATTATATAATTATAGCAATCCCATAATTTTTTAAAATCATTATAAAAGAATATAAGCATGAATTTTATACCATTTACATAATGTTTTCGTTTCCTGTTATCTATATTTTACCCATATTATTTTATCAATATCATATTATTAGAAAATTGAATTTTCGATATTCATGCGAGAGAATTACAACACAATTTCCAACTTCATCGTATACTAGCAATATATGCGAAACAAGTAATTCGCTCGAAGTTAGAGCACATTTTACGTAAAGATAGGTACGAGAAAATAAGTAATTTATTAGATATCGCTTTGCTTGGTTATTAATTTCAGACTTCATATATCCTTAAGACGGTTCATAATTTCATGATAGTATATCAAATATATTATATTATATATATAGTATATCAAATATAATACTTTGTTATTATATAAAGATATACACCATAAAAAACTACTTACATGATATGATATTCATTTAAGAAAAACTCGTGTTAGTTGTAAATATAAATGAATTTAGACAAGGCACTGAAAAATAGAGTATTCGATTAAATTATTGATTGCAATGGACCATCACAGAAAAGTTTAGATTATTGGTTAAATAAGTGTTCCTTGATTAATAGACTCGTCAAATTTATGCAAATTATTATAGCGTTTAATGCATGCCAGAGACAATACCATATGGAAAACTGTAAGATTAAATTAAGTGTTAAAGAGAATAATTTAAACAATTAATTTTCGATTACCGAATCGGAGACATACTTTTTTATTAAAAAAATTCTGTTTATTTTAGGGGGCCGCTGACTCAGAAAATTGCCTCCAAACCTGAACGAAGAATTAAAAAAATTAAAAATGTTTGAACTAATACGCCAATTTTAAACACAAAAACTACTACCAAAACCACAATTGCTACTAGTGATTTCAAATTTCGGTTATAACACTGTAGTCATATACACAGTGTATGTATCATATACATATATATGATTGAATGTTTTAAAATAATCTATCATTTGCACGAATTCAAAAAGGGTTAATTTGACAATTGAATTGAATAAATAAAATATAATGTTTTGTCTTTAAAAAGAAATTATAGTTTATTCTAGATACAAGTAGAATGGAAATTAGCGAATTGACGTGACCTGTTTTTTGTATTTTTGAAAATTATACATCCGTTCAATTATCCACGTACATGTACCATTAAAAAACACAAATTTTTTAAACCAGTGAGGTTAGTTTTTTTGATCTTGCATATATCTTATTAATGTCTCTTATCGGTATATTTTTTAACGGAGCCCACATTTTACTCAATTCTACATACAGAAAATGGATAAATTTAACTGTAATTATTACAAATATGCTGTGCGATTATTAGGTATGTACATAATAAAGTCATATAGATATATTTAGAAAACCCTGTAACGCATTGTCTAGGGACTTATTCCAATCCTTATAAAAGGAGTAGTTCTTTAGCGCGCGTATTCTTCAATTTTTTTCTATTTTTATACATAAATTTCAGATTATAGAAGTGTTGAAAATGCTCCAATAGAAGATGTAACTTAAAAGGAGTGATGTAGCAATTCGTTTTTTACTTTCCTGATATATTTGTCGATTTTATTTACAGATATCTTTACACTATATTTAACTATATTGATGATTTCAAACGCAGTGGAAGTAACAAATGGGTATCGATTAGACAATGATATATTTGAAGGTTTCTATGAATTTTCCATGCTTATATATTATAGAAGAGGAAATAAAGTACTGATAATCTTCTAAAGAACTATATATACAATTCCGCATCCAATTATGGATGAAAAGTTAATAATAAAACAATACAAATTTAAACACATTCTGATTTTCTCTGTGCCCCTTTTTACATATTGCGCTTACATATTTTGCTTTGTACTATACGGTTACCCTAATTGATTAGTGTTCTTCAAAATAATTTGAAATATATTTGCCAATCTCTTGTGACATAATGACAAATATTATAAGAAAATTGCTGTTACATTGGCAAATCAGGTATACACTTTATGATCATTGGAGGAAATGGGATATAAAATGTTTCTTCCAAAATCAGCAAGAGTATGTTAAAGATGACCTTCTGTTCTGATGCTCTTTATGGCGATTGGAAAAAAAGCACTTATTAACTAGAGCGATTAGGAGTACTCTAACAAGAGGATAGGCGGCTTCCTTTTGTGTGAAAAAGGAAAGTCCTGACGTACGTAATTGCCCGAAAATTATGAAAAATAGTGACCGCCCAGCTTAGAGATCATAAAATTAGGCTAACGAGAGGAGTACGGCGGAACTCACGGAATCGCTTGTTTCTTTGCTATAAAGGCGGCAAAAGCACAGTTAAAAGCGTCGGTCATCTTCATAAAATGTCCATTATTGGACGCTTAATATCTATTCACGACCTCCCAAGATGATCAACTAGTGCGGTCTTAAAAAATGTATATAAATATGAAGACTGATTATTGCTTGTACGCTCTGGGATGGTATCTTATACCAGCGTGATTAAGATCTACAAGTGAATTTCACTGCAAGTCACGTTTTAAGTAAAAATTGTTTCATCCTAAAATGTGGACTTAATATGATGCAAAATGACGTTGTCCCATATTACGTATTTCGGAACCTACAATCAGCAATGGTTTTTAATATTTTAATAAGATCTATTAGAACTATTTTAATATATTATAACTAAAATATCATATAATTATTATACCTTTCTAAATTGACCTTATCATAATAATATGTCTGAACTACTATTTGCTTTACGGGCAAAGTCTAGTCGCAAAATTGTTGTAATGGATAAATAAATTCTATTTCGTTATCGTTGTTATATTAAAGACCGTTTTACTTCATGAGGAAAATGACATTGAAGGACAAGTGTAGCCTCTTCAAATTGTAGTGCCCGCTCTTGCGACAAAATAACAACACATTTAAAACCAAAATAGTGCAACACGTCTTCTCGAACATGTGCAACCACCAGCCGTGAACTTCAGTTCATTTGTTTAAAGTGCCGGAGTTTTAATATTTGGGTACCTCTAATGAATTAGAGAAGGTTTAACATAGAAAAAACGTGGGATTCATCATATTCGGAAGAGCCGATACGTATAATTATAATAGAAATTAGGCAAGTTCGTTTAATTATACAATTAAAAAATTTGCGCCTCTTCCAGAGATCAAATAGTAGTTGTTTAAAGTTCAAACTGAGACAGTTTTAGGAAACGTTGACCAGAAGAACAATTTACATAATGAGATAATTTGGAAGATCATGAAAGAATTACCCATTTAAAATTAATATTAAGTGTATACATATAATATTTTTCAATTACGAACACGCTTCTTATTTAAAAAAAAAAGCATTCTCTGGTATTCAGAGTTGCATATTCTTAATATTAGGATAGTGTTTATTTAGTGTATGATTTTATAAAGAAAAACTACCCAAAATCCTATACAGATATCTATAAATATTTGTAAATTCCCTGTATAATTATATTGATAAAAAAAACAGCTAGATTTAACCAATTTTAGATTTTGAAGTTCATAATAAAAATTTTCAAAGCATGTAGGTACCATACAAAAATATTACACATCAACATATAAAGACAGTATATCATTTTAAAAACTCAGTTAAATCAGATAATCTTATAGTTGCATACGATATTCATTTGTTTATTATGTTTATGCCCGTACATTCTACAACATATCATATATAGAAAAAGTACGTATTTAATTCTCTATATGTGATTCCAAAATAAAATGCAAAATGATGAAGATCAACTACTTTTTTCATTTTATATTTTTTCGGCTGCAGTATACTTTAATACTAATTGGTTTTCAGTTAGCTGTTTTTGTTTGCTTGTCTAATAGGATCTTTCTCAAAATACATTTTTAAACACCTTTCAAAGGATAGGTTGAACACTTAGAGAGCAATCGATGCTACATATTGCAATATCGAAGTTATGAAGTTTATTGCAAATATTTAAAAGTTTTCGTTAGTTAAAAAAAAAGTACTATTTTTATTTGTTTCCTATCCTTTCAAAGGATCTAGTTATGATTTGAATTTTTCATATTTTAAATCAAATTCATTTCTTTTTTTTTTGCTGAAGTCTTATGAATATTTAAGAAACGTCAATTTAATGAAAAAGCAATTTTGTATATTGCGAAAACAACCCCATGTTACCCATTCCCTTATGTGTCAATAAATAGAGTTAATGCTTGAAAAACAAATAATGCTCATTTTTACACTTTTTCTACAATATTAAAAACGACATCATAAATAACCTCTTTTTGCAAAGAAAATTAGATAAGTATTGTTGAAGAAAATCTATGGCTATATAACTATTGAGGCGATAAGCAAGCAAGTGAAGGCAATAAGATCAATTTTTTAAGTCCCAGGCTATTTATAAGAAATGTAAGTCACATGAATTGCAATGTTGTTTCAAAATGAGGTAATAACAACAATCTAAATATCAAATTCACAACTTAAATCACAAAAAACAGGAAATTTTATTTTAAACTCAAATGACACCTAGTTTTTATTGAATTGTAAATTCATTGAATAAAATCTCATAATAGTTGTAAATAGGTAAATATATCAAATCAAGATACTACATGATCGTGTATCTATACTAAATTGTTCATCATAAATGCCATATTTAGATGAATCATAGATTTTATTCAATAATACCCCAATTTTCTTCATAAAAGTATAGCTTACATACCAAAAATATAAGAAAATAGACATCATTTTATGTATTCTACATTTGCATGGCAATAAAGTGAATTTTTTATTAATTATTTTGGTTGAAACAATCGAAACTTGTTAGCTGTTTTGACCCGTAATATTTAAATAAGCTGCTGCCCAACCGTTTACACAGTATACATCTGTTATGTGTGTTTGTTAAATACTTCTTACGTAGTTATGTACATATCCTAATCATTGGCCAGGTTAATATACATATATCACTGAATCTTCTTGCGTCTCTTGTTCAATTAAGTGTCACAGTTACTTTCTGTGTAAGAGAGTATTTTCTTGACATAATATTTGGCACATAAATGAAATGTAATAATATTACAATTAAAAACATCAACACAGAACATTCTTTGAACCGAACTGATGGTTGCACATGCTTTTAGGTTAGCTCAGGATACGTGACGATAATGTAGCAGTTATATAGTAAATACGTGACAAACTAAACTGATACATTACAAATTCATGGAATATTATTCATAATATGTCATGTAGTTTCATAACCAAAATATAACTAAAGCACAACGACTCAAATAATAACTTTATTACATAATCTAAAACGCATTTCAATTTTTGCATGTGGCGTGTATATATACAGACTAGGAAAAGTTTGGGGAAACGATTTTTGGAGACTTAATTACCTTTAATTTCATGTTTGGTGAGACTCATTCGATATATCGTGCAGAAGTTACTTCAGACAAAAAAACGAGAAGAAATTTTTTAAATTTGCATAATCAAATATAAATGTAAACAAATTTCACCACGATGTGCAAGTTTAGTAGATACAAATACGTTAGAAAAGTATTGTGGCATTGAATATAGATATCGACTGCAAACAAACATAAATCACTGCATCATTGCGGACTCATTGGTGAACGCGTGCTGTATGGGTTCATATCCCTTATTTATAAACTTTTTCTACACGCGTATAATTATAAAGTGACGAAAATATCACATTCAACTCAATTCACTACTATAAATAAAAAAAAATAAATTATATAGAACCTATGAATTCATCGGAAAAATAAAGTTAATTCTGGTTCTCTTTTGTTGGACACTAGCTTTTCATTTTCATAGTATTATAAAGCACCTAGAAATAAAATATTACTATGCCAGAAGTTTAAATATTTCATCAAGATTTATTTGCAAATATCAGTAATGTTCACCAACTTCTGAAATATAATAAGACCATTTGTATACAAGTGGAGCAAGGTCCTTAACTATAGTTTTTAATATATTTAAACAATGAAAATGGAACAATTTTGTATCATATAATATGGAGTAACTTTCGAAAATGAAAGTGTATAGTGAATTATGATTGATGTGTAACTACAGACAACTATTTATTTAAAAAAAAATGAATAAATTTCTTTTTAACCGTCAATTTGGATGTTGAAGAAACAAAAGTTTTTGTAACATGCCGACTTTGGTTTCATCGAAATTTGGTTTCACTGATGTATGAAACATGCTAGATCTTGGTCAAACCAGTAATACATAAATAAATTATTCTGCGATGTAAAGTAAAAATCCATTATAAGGCATCAATGATCCTGCATTATAAATTCTGATTTTCCATTTTAAATTAAAAGGCAGGAAAATCGGAAACTTGAAGATAAAAGCCTTTAACTTTACTTCGGCCGTATTTTTTGTCCGCGTTCGATAATTATTTGTATGAAATACACGTGCGTGTAGTATTTAAGTAAATCAGTTCCCCACAAAAGATTGAAGTAAAGATTATACCCTGGGAAAAAATTCGAAAGGTGCGAGTGTATAGCCCTGACGAATTGTAAGACGCTAAAGCTGCAAGTCAGACATGGATCTTATTTATATGTAGGTCTGGGAAGACTTCACGCTCGGTTTCCTTAGCGCCACGCTTTTTGGACATATGTCGCATGTGAGCAGGGTTGTCGCCGTCCGTTAATATAACGCTATTTGTAGTGATGATCATTCGTTTAAATATATTTCATGATAACCTTGAACCTTTTTGTGCTATAATTTAGAAGTTCAGACTATAGTTGTGAAATACACCAAACTTATGTTTATACTGTTTCCATTGTAATATTTGAGTAAGAAAATGTGTAATGCACATATTGACAATCCATGGATTTCGCAAAGATGACCATTACACAGAAAATCGGACGATGTTTGCAAAATAACCCTCTTTAGTTTCTTTAAAACTTTGATGAGCTACAGCTCGATATTCTCATTAAAATACACATACAAAAAAAAAAATAATCGAAGTTACGAAAGATTCGTCGCTGATACGATGACACGTGTATGAACGACCAAATCCCCGATGTTCATCGTAATCAGCGACCTATTTTATTTTTACCCGCAGAAAATACATAAAAAAAGCAACTCTTTCGAACTGGCCAGCAGGTGTAACTCGGGATTTCTCAAAGATTACCTAACAGTATTGCGTAACAGGACTTTTTGAAGAACCGAACCCGGAAGGCGTGCCTTCGCATTGCCAAAGAAGAGAAAAAAGCTTGCCGTTTCTTATGCACTTCTCATTATGGACCCTTCGAACGGTCCGGAAAAACATCCCGTTTACACAGTACCTGTCGAAGGGCTGATCTCTGCTCGATCTCTCAAAAATCCAAAACCTCACAGGAAATGAGAAAAGAATCGTGGGTGTGAAGGCTGTAACGGTCTGCTTTTAAATCCGGATTTTTTATATACTGCGGACGCGGGTACCGTTTAATTGAGCATAAACAATATTAATACGGCATGTCGGTTACCACATGAGGCGGTAGACAGCGGAGGCAAGCTTTATCTCGACAATTGTAACATTAGGCATTTGCACATAAAAACGAAGGAAGGATAATCGACGCCAGACACGCTACTGGTAAAAAGTGCAAAATCTGGGTCGAAGGGCTTCGCAACACTTGTTGGCTTCTGCTTTGTTGGAGTTTAAGTAAGGGTTTCTTCGGTTTTGGGAAAAGACGTAAAAATGTGATTTATAGCGGTAAATGGTTGGTCGTCACCGAAACGCGAAGTACTTCTACGAAATATTTCGCCATGGTTCGTTTTTTTATCCTTTCGGTAAAGAGGCAATCTTCTTTCCTGCGAGAGGATATACGTATAACGAAGTATGTCAGTATCGGCAATGGATTCGTATAAGATTGGTGGTGCCACAAACGCGAAAACTCTTTTTGATTCTCACGACATTCACGTGCTGTATACAGGGCATTCGTGCCTTGCACGTGCGCTGCGGAAGTGGTAATTGGGATGATGGGAGTAATCACTGGGGATGTGTTGTTACTGACACGACAATTTATATCGATCACGAGATTAATTATATCTGAAATTATAAACATCTTTAAATAACATTCGTCGCTGTGAAATAGACCGTTTAGATAATCTTAGAAATATTTTACAAACTGATTTTTATTGTATCTTGATACATACATTAAACAGTTCTAGAAAGAAAGTCTTTGATGTCGATTAGATTTTTGTTACAGCATTTGGTCAAGCACATTCAGACTTCCTGATCTTGCATATCAATCACCGGTCAGACGTCTTTCAGACGTCGCTCACATTTTAATCAATTCATGCAAGACAATACAAACTCCAAACTTATTTACACTATGATTTTTTCAAAATTCTTAAAAATTGTTATCCTTTATTAACCTATTAGAAACTCAAAGACCAATACCTGAACTCTATTTAGCAAGGTATAAATTCATTTACATATATTATTTCATTCTTTATGTTTATTATGGACCTGTTTCTATAGAAACAAGTATTAAATAAAAAGTAGTTAAAATTGTGAACAATCGTAAAAATAACACAAGTATCAAATAAAAGTCATTAAACTAAGCCTTCATTAATTTTTACCAGAGCCTGATAAGCGTTGCTTGATGAAGTATGATATTTTTATCGCTTTCGGACCAATATTCAGGCTCCGTGCAAAAACATTTCCACTCAGCAAAGTGTCAATTGAAATTGCATTTCTGTCAATATAGGTGATTGCCATCATGATGTAAAGTATAACACACTCATATTTCTATACACTAAAAAATTACAGAAATACATACATTTTACAGACATTTTATAGTTCATAATAGTAAATTATAAATAACTGGGCTATAATTTATTAAAAGCTATAAGGTAAACATGACAGTTATCGGCCATTTAAGGCTCTTAATTCAGTGAATTTGACTAATTTGAATGAATTTGCTAGAAAGTACCGTTTAACAATTAAAAATTGTGTGGAAAATTTATCTTGGGGATTATTTAGTATTAGTATGCATGTGTTACAATAATGAATGAATAAATTGTAACCATTAAAAAATTAAAGTTTAAAAGACTGTCGAAACAGACAGTAGTCGGCCATTTACAATAATGGATTTGGCAAAATTAAAAGCAAAAGCGGAACAAGCCATGTTTTTTTTATCGTAATAGAGAGATAATACATGAGTAACAATCGCTAAAAAGTACTGTTTACGTATGAAAAAAGTGTGTTTTTCTGAAGTATTCAAACGACATTAGTCGGCCACTTGAAGCAGACAGTTGTCGGCCACTTTTCAAAGTATAATAAAACCTTTAAAAACCAATATTTCTTCATTGCCTAAGCTTATACATACTTACTGAAACTTGCTAAACCTTAATATAAAATAATCCTATATTACTAAACATTGTTTAAACGTATTACAAGATACGTA
This sequence comes from Trichopria drosophilae, assembly GCA_030407085.1. NCBI lineage: Eukaryota > Metazoa > Arthropoda > Insecta > Hymenoptera > Diapriidae > Trichopria > Trichopria drosophilae. The sequence goes on along the minus strand of CM059583.1, from coordinate 64,344,564 downwards.
AAGTGGCCGACTACTGTAAGGTGGCCGATTACTGCTCTGTTTACCCTACAACCACCAATAAGCAAAACTTACTAAAAGTTTTGAAATATATGAAAACCACATTGAACGAAAATTATTTAAAACTAGAATTAAATCATTGTGGAAGCTCAGGATTAAAAAATTGTAGAAAATCAAAACGCCAGTTTATTAAATAACTGTCCTCGTGAGGACATCTGGCAATTGTATGATTTTATATCAACATGCGGACAATACGAACTGAGAATGACAATAAACGATACAACTGCACGTACCCAGAAATTACGGAATGCAGTCTGATTCAAAAGCACTTTACAAAATTTCATTTCCTGGTATAAGGGACGTGAAAGTAAAGCGCTTTCCCCGCTGTTTGTATCGTTTAATATCCGGTTACTGGATTGTCAGTCTTTCTGTAGCGAGGATGCTTTTATGCGAATAGAATTGCCTTTAAAATATAACATATTATCAGAAAATTTGTTGATTTCAATTTCATGTGCTCATAATGGCTTGCACCTTCATACGGGTGTTTTTGCATATTTTGTAATAACACTACGGAACTATTTTTTTTTTAAGAATGTTGGATTGGATCGGAAAAAATCAGAATATTTATGATTTTCCTTTTCTTTTTATTCGTGATAGATGTCCATCTTTCTCTGCTTTAAACAAAAAAAATAAAAGTGAAGAATAATTTCATTTGGGAAATTATATACATAAATATGCAATATTTCAAATATACAGGAATAAACACATGTTTTTTCGCTAATATACACTCTAAAATTCTAAAAGTGAAAATGTTACTTTTGCTTGAAGTGTAATTCCATTTTTCCAAATTACACTGCAATACAATGACTTTCTCTTGTACTAAAGTAAAAATCTCATTTTCATAAAAGTGACATTTCCACTGTATTGAATGCACTGAAATTGTCCACTGTTAGCAAAAAGGGAGGTTAGAACTCGTGTCGAAATTCATTGTAGGACACAGTGAGTGCGGCCATTTTTAACAGAACTTTGGCCAGACGATCTGATGGAAAGACGGAAAGACTAGAAAATGTGAGGTATCGAACAATTGCCGTCTGGTGGCGCGTATGTATCATATCCAACACATGCAGTGTCATTCTCGCAACCGGTGTTTGGGATTAGCGATAATAGACATCTCTAGTCGGTTATCTATGGAAATAAGCAGATGTTTGTCCGAGTAAATACATATGTAATCCAAAAATATATAAATAATATTAGACATATATTAAATAGTCGCTGACAATGCAGTTTCACGCTGTATAAAGTGACATTTTCACTTTTACATATAGTGACAAAAATTCACTATTGCATAAAGCGAATTTTTACTTTTATGAGAGGGGTCCAATCGGAACTATATGAAAAAGTGAGATTTCAATGTTATATAGTGAGTTTTCAATTTAAGGATTTTAGATGATCATATACGTATTTTGATTAGTTGATTTTAAAAAATATCACAAATATGTTTTTAAAAAAACTTACCTTCGATCAAATAATCAATGTATTATAATATTTTTACATTTTTTCCTTGCATAAACCATTAAAAATATCATGAAATTCAATGAAACGTTCATTATTTTCGCCAAATTCAGTAAATATTTAGAAATAATTCAGTGGAATCTCAATATTAATAACAGATTTCAATTGCCTTGTGATGAAATGTACACTAATATTTTTAATATTTTCCTTCGTTTTGGAATTTAATACCAAAATATCGCCTGCACTTTTTAAATTTATTTCCTTAAATTTATTATAAAATACTTCATTATTACGGTGATGAATTAAGAAAAATACTTTGCAAATGTCATATTACACAGAAACGAGAATGCATGTCTGACTTCAAAATCCCATTCGAACATTAGAAAATTACCATACTTCGTGTATTTGCGTAATAAATTCTAAATTGAAACAATGATCCAATTTGTAATAAAATATCATGATCATATAAAATATATTCATTGTCAGTCTGCCAATTTTTAAAATAATATTTTAAACGAGTTTCAGAAATTTTGGAGGCAAGAAACAGTCTCTCAAATTCAAATTTTCTTAGTTTAATAAAAGTTTGCATATAAGTAGTAAAAATTTGTTTTTTGTTAAATTTTTATTTTTACAAAAATTGTCTACCATATTTAAATATTCAGTCGCAATCATTAGTACGAATGCGTAAAACAGTTTGGAGTCAAATTCACAATTCGTATCTCTAAAAATTGTGATGTTATTGTTCGGTATCCTCATTCATGAAACATCTCAAAAATTTGTTTTAAAAATTGTCAACTATAATTGGATTAACGAAATGTTCTTTTTTCAAAAAAATAATTAAGGAATCCAAATTGAACAAATATCTGAATGTCGGTAAGTTATAACATTGCTTGTCAAACTTTTAATAAACATTTTATTTTCCCTTTTGCTTAAAAACAAATTGTACCGTAATTATAATATTGCATACTAGCTAGAAGTTGGTGAGGAATCTAAATATGTCAACTTCATATCTAAATATGTCAATTTTCATATCTCAGAATTTTATAACATTATTGAATCATCTTTGAATGTATCAAAATTCTCGCTTCAACTAATTAATTCAATTTTTCTTCAGATATTCTCTTCTTTGTAATTTTTTTAAAACGTATATTTTTGTAACTATATTTTTATAGCTCTTAACGCTCAGAAAAATTATAAAAATGTTAAATTCTCTTACATAGACTATTATGCAAGACTTTAAAAACAAAAAGGAGCACTACCATTTTTTCAACAGCTATTTATAAACAATTTCAAACCATAATATCTTTCGAGTGAACATTTTTTTAAGCATGTTCGCGAATATATAGTTAATTGCAGAGGTACTTTTCTTTTAAAGATATACATCAAAATTTTATTTTAAATAAAATATAAGAATATTATATTAAACTGTTCAAAACTTCCAGTAATTTTGGTTTATAAACATTAGACACAATCAACAATGCAAGTTAGTTTCATACATAAATGTTATAAATGTATTAGAGATGTTTTTTTATTTGGACATGTTCGGTTCCATTAATTACTTTTTTGGTCCTCGTTTGTCACTGAATTTGGTGATCGTTGTGGACCTTAACATTAATTAATAGACAGAAGTCTAAATATTTAGAAAAATTAATTTATAATAAAAAAATAATCATATGTATATCATACAATAATAAAATATAAAAAAACATCTCTAGTATATTTAAATATTCACGGTTCAATGTAACGGCAAAAAACCATCTTGCAATTTTAATAAATATTACATAAGTTTTAATGCATAATTATTTATTTGATATTGTGTACAAAGTAAGTAGAGTGTTAAATTTTATTTTTATGTCCATTTGTCAGACCGTCATAAATCTCTGACTACAATGCTAGGGTGGTATGATACGCCTCTTGCGGTGAAAGGCTGAAACCGCATGCCATAACATACCAAACGCAGGTAAGTTCGGGGTTTCGCAGGAGCTCTGGTCGGTAAAGTGGCATTCATTCTGCAACAGGTTATCCACAGGTACCTGTTGCTGAATTTCCCCTTTACCGCTTATTGTAAAGGGATTGATTACCAGATGTTTTGCGACAAGTAGATTGAATGAAAATATTAATTTGATAATTTCCATCCCTTATAATTTAAACAAATTTAATTTTTAAACGCTTTCATTATAACATTTATTGCTAAAAATTACTATTAAAATTCAGCATCTATAAATGACTCTCGTGACAAAAAATGTATATGTAACAATGTCCTTTTATCGAAAGTACGGTTGCTCCTAGCCTCTCTGACTTACAAAAATCGCATTGCATTCAAGGCTTCAATTATTCGAGAAATGAGAACGGATGTAACAATTAACGATCGGTATGGAGAAGCGAAAGTCTCGTCTGAAATTAACGACTCGCGGTGTTCCCCGTTGTCCGCGATTGCGCCCAGTCAATGTTAGGGGGGGAAGAAAAGCTTGCCCTCTTAATTGACCGGAAACGGGTCTTGCAATCAAGGGCAGTGACCACTAGTTGGCACCTGTTCTCCATTTTCGAATTCATTCGATCTTCCACATGGAAAATAAAACGTTAAATAGTAATTTGCATCTTTGCGTCGTATCGTGAGGACGACGGGACCGAAGCGGCTCGCCGGATCACGTGTCGAGGCTGAGTGGTAACATTGTGCGTAGTTTATTTGCTTCTCGATTTACGTTCTTCATTCGAGTATTCCTTTCAAACGACCGGAAGCACATTCCATGCGAAGATGATTCGAGAGATTGCTTCTCAGGCTTTGTGACTTCTTCTTTGGCTTTGTGAATTTCTCAAAGCCTTCAAGGCTTATTATTATTTTCAATGGAGCGCGATACTGTTCGATTTAATACGTTTGTTTACATTTTACCAGTGAAAATGTTTTATGGGAACCACTCGCACAAAGATCCATTGATGGAACCTGCGTCATACGGGTCAGGTGATTTGGCGCAAATAGAGTGTTTAATTATTCTAGTCGTACGATGACTTTTTTTATAACAACCTATCGACGAAACGTCTGTCACAGTGTGCTTCGCCATTTGCCATGTGCGTCGATGCCCCACCGGACGCTCGCCATTGAAAAATATTGCCTCCACTGCCCTGCCTCGTGCCGAGCATACGCCAGCCCAACTTCTCCTTTTTTACGGACAAAACTTTCTCGGTCGCGTCTTTACTCCGCCAGGTGCTGAAACATCCATGGGAATTTTGTTGATAAATCATCAGAATTCTCACGGTGGTCCAATGCGTGACAAACCAACTGTTCTTCCTGATAAAATATTTTTTTAAGATCAACATGCTTATTCTTTAAGAATTGTGTTAACAGAACTTCACAAAATATAAATATTAAAGTTGTTATTGTTTCGTACCTGTACCAACATGAATTCCGAATGTTTTGAAGAACGCGAAATGCGATTTAAAATATAATTTTACATAACAATCCCAACAGTTCTTTCATTTTTTTATATAAACAATGCAATGTAGAAAGAGCGAGAGAAATTATAGAGCAAATTTTACAAAATCACAATTTACAAACATATAAAAATCTATTTAATTTAAATTGAAGGATGGAGCACGAAGTCATAGTTAGAATAATAACATTTGTTATAAAATTTCTCTCAGTGTTTTGACGACATATAACAAAATATATTAAAAAAAAGAATAACAAAAACGACAGAAATTCATGAATCCCACTGGTATTCATATCAGTACATTACAATAATTGGATTCTTAATCGCAGTATCGTAAACGGTTAATAATATACTAGGAGGGAGTAAGGAATAATGGCCATCTTTGTGAAGGTTTCAGGGCCATCGTCCTTGTCAAGACGACAACCCCAAGTAATGCCAGTGTAAAAAATGCAGAATGCCACTATCGGAATCGAAAATGTTCCCACAACGATAGTACCGTAATCAGTTGCATATGTCGCACTCGCTCACGAAGTGTGCACCTGGCCTGATACTCGCTTTTCTCACGCATGATGAGCGTAATATTGCTTTAATTAACATTTGCAAACATGTCAATATTACGTGTTTCTCCTTGAGCATGCACCTCGATGGTTCTCCGAAAAATTGATGCACAATTAATGGGCCATTAAAACATATCAATGACATTTTTCGGTAAATTCCTTGCCCTCATTTTTGCTATTAAACTTTTTGCCTTCATGTACATACATTTATAATCGTATTTACATTCTTATATTTAATATTGTCTTATGGAACGTGTTATTCTATTTATTTATTGCAAAATATTACCATAAATACTAAATAAAATGTTGTTATTATTATTGTAAAATATCTTCGTGTTAATTGAAAATTCATTGTACAAATAATCTATGGTTAACATTTCAATCCATCCACAGATTCTCGTCATGGGCTTCTATTTAATAGTATAAATCTATAACTATATGCCATTAATTAAAGATAAATGGGGCCCATTTTAAGAAGCAAAATGTAGAAATCTTTTATACCGAATTAACAGACGTCTACACGTCTATCCACTGCCATAATTAATTGCTGTGTTTACTTTATTTAGACCTCTCAAATCACAATAGTACTTTTCGTAACACGCGTTGCGAACATTATTTTTTGATACTGTATGCGGCAAATTCTGTAAAATTAACAAGTGTGGCGAAGGGGAGGAGAAGGGGGGTTCGGGGGGCGGAGCCCCCCCGATCATATTCTTTTCGCTATATAATGATTTAAAGCTATTACTACCTTCTATCGTGCATCCCCCTCCACCAATCATATTTTATTAACTAGATCTTAATTTTTTTTTTCGGAGGAATAGTATCTGATATCGTATCCGTATCACTCATTTTCAGAATTTTTAATCTACACTATACACCTTTATCACTCGATGACGCGAAAGGAATTGATTGTATTTTTATAGATGTTGGAAATCGTTAATAGACCGTTCAATGTTCCGGAAATGTAAATAAACAAACCCAGTACGAATTAGAAGTAAAAATTTCTTGATTTGTTGTTTGTTTATACAACGTAAGTTCGGTGACCGTGATTGTAATGTAGTCTATTTACATTATATGGATAAAAGAACATGTAAGATAATTGAAATATTGATAAATATTTATTTGTAAACGATTTCCAGGTCTACTGCAGAAATTAGCCTACTAACAATTTTGCGCATACGTATACGTAAAATGAAAATTTTACGCACTCGTATGCGTAAAACGCTATTTTACGCACTAAAAACGGTGCGTAAAATCGAATTTTACGCATACGTGTGTCAAAAACAATCATACACCTTTATTTACATACTTCCAATAAATTCTATTTAAATTATTACATACTGAATTAGGAAATTTATGCTATTTGAATAGTTATTCACAATCACAAATATAAATAAATATTATGATCTACTACACGGAATTTAGCATTTATCGTAAGATGTATAATACATATTATAGTTGATAGTAGAATACGTATGGTAAATTTTATAATACACATTATAAATCGTAACGTACATTTCTTCCCGTCTACATAATTTTCTACATGTGTCTCTTTTGTAACAACGTAGGAAAATAATTTAATTGACAAATACAGTCATGGAACTTGCACACTAAATAATGTTATGCAAAATAAAGATCCCAATCATCGTTGTTAGTTCCGTTCTAATTTGTAGTGGTCATTAAACGTGACGATACATCATCGACCCTCCTTTGTCAATGCCATTCTTTCGTTACTTTTCTGCAAGCATATCCTACAATCTTACTAATCATAATTTGTATGCTAGTCCCTCTTGGAAGTGAAATTTAGCATAATCCTGAACTTTTCCTAACGAGTTAGTATCCGCAGCTGTCTTTACTACATCTGCATTATTGACCTAGTCGTCTCCAAAAAGTGAACGCAAGGGTTAGTAAACTACCAAAGGGGCTTTTGCACGCGAAGAAGAAACAATAATCGAACCCGCATGCAGAACCCAACAACCCTAGATACTGCTGGAGGTATCTGCATTATCGATTCAAACTCGTTTCTTTCGTCCCGACTGAGATTCGAACTTGTTAATTTGAACATTTTTTAACGCTAGTTTTGTATATGCTGCAAAACGGTCGCGCAGCTTGAAAACACCATCGAGTCATCCGAGTTTTTAATTTGACTAAAATCAGGTTTTTAGTTTCTTGCAAGATGGCAATGTATTACATTGTGTAAGGCTCGTTTAATATATTGCATGCAGATTCCGATCCACCAGTTTCAAGTCTAGTCTTCCGTCAAGTTAAATCTTGATTTTGCAGTTTGAAATTTAAAAACCAGGTAAATTTCAAGAATTATTGAAATCGGTTAATATCTTCTAAATGCTTTGTCGAGTTTAAATCTTTGTTGTCGGTTACCTGCTGATTTTAGGTCAACCATTACAAATTGGACTGTTTGACGATTGAGTGGTTAAAGAAATGTCTTGCTCTCATCTTGTTCGTAACTTATTTAGCTATGCACATAAATGTGGACCTTTTCTAAAATTTTACTAACAATTTTCAATCCAATTAATATTATTTTGTGAAATAAATCAAAATTGGCAAGCTTTGAAATCTTAGATAAAACAATTAACGTTTTTAAATTACACTTAATAATGACTGTCATAATTGCCCTACTTTACTATTCTTTGGAGGGTTTTATCCACATGAAAAAACCATAATGTTAAGAGCAATTTTTTTTTTAATTGTTGTATAATTAAATTATGCGAAAAGATAATGTTTTTGCGCACTTATAATATGCTACCATCTGCGATGAATTATGAACTATGGATTAAGAAATACTTAAATTCAGTTAGAATTAAGACTGAAAGTTAGATGTAATGTAAACAAGACCAGTTAGAAAAGGACAGACTTATGCACTATACATTCGCTGAATTTAAGATGTAATCATTTTAAGTATTTGTTTTTACAGTACGCATATATAAGGTAGCATATGAGATAGAAAACTAGAATATAATAATAAAGAAACGACTCAATTAACTACACTTGGTTATTTTATATTGCCCCAACTTTGTTCTGATGCAATTTTTTCTGCCTCGTTTGTTTAAATAATAACATTTATTTATTTCATGATTAAAGACAATTTAGTAAGAATCTGCATTACAGGAATACTTACGTTTGTTGGAAATAGTATTGCTGTCTAATATACGCATATATTAATTTGACAAGCGTTCTGAACTCAATGATATTCAATTTTTAAATTGTTACAGGTTCGCGACCTGGTAAATATTATTGTAATTATTATACTTATTATAAGTACTTATTATTTTCGAAGTTTCTATTGCAAATTTTAATGCTTTTATTTTTTACTACATTATGAAGACTATATAGATAGTATATAGATATGTTTGATGTTATGTCCAACATTACAATCCACATTAATAAAACTAACGCCAGCCAATTGCTTTTATTAAACAAAGCATTTTATGTTTAATAAGCTATAAAATGGTTAATTCATCTCAACGTATAACGCTTTCATTCATCAATTCAACCCTTTCATATTAATGTCGGACTTAAGATGAATTCAAATTAATTCTGCTCCAAGGTACTATATGGACTTTGACGATTTGCACGAATTAAAAGCAGGTCAGTTGAAAGTAGCGCCCAAGATATATCGAAAAGTAATCATAATCCTTTGTCTTTTTCAGATAACCCCATGATATTGACAATGCTTTTTTCGAAACACAAAAAAATAACCTCACGTCACCAGCTCGTAAATTAGTGTCGTCGGACAATCTTGTATCCCAGGTAAGAGCACGTGCTCGTATTGTTAGACCGCATCTGCCTTCAAGTATATACGGAGCATCTGGGCTGTCGAAAAATCCCACGATCGAGATTCCGGCATCCCTACTCCGGCACCACCATTCCGTCGGTTGACACAGAAGGAATCGCACGATACATCGAATTTAATAATGTGCTTGGTAAACAATGCTCGCACGGGCAAACCAAAGACGTACGTGGCGCCCAACCTAGGTACGAATATATGCTCGATCTATCGTTATGAGAAAAATAGGATGAATCGGGCCATGTGTGGTCCCGGTAGGTTTCGAGCGCACGTCGGTGACGTCAACCGCTTGCACCCGTCACCTGGCGCTCCGCGAGTCTTTAAGGGGTCAAGGAGAGGGTGCAAGTCGCGATTCCAAGGGGACTGCCAAATTCGCCAAGGGGACGTTGCATATCCCGCTCCTTTTTTCTTGAATGCGATCTAAGAATATACCTCGGAGGGTCCGCGCATGGGAATCTGGCACGTGGTGAGCGCGTACTCGACGCAAGCATGGACACGGGTGTCCTTGATACCAGTATACGCTTTTTTTTTCTTAAATCGATTTGAATTCGAGATCCGACGCAGGAACCTCACCTGCCGTGGAATGTCCCCGGGGATGGGCTCACGTGGCGAACTCTTAGAATTGGAATGCAACTCTTCGCGCATACTGATTTAAACGTTCGCTGCATACCGTCGAATAAAAAACTATTAAGAATCAATCTTCCTACGTGTAAGTAAAGTGCGCTCTTTGCTGTAACGAATCCCGAAGAGTGATTACGCTTAATTCGCGACAATTTTGGTAATAACAGTACATTCAAATCAGGCATATCGAATATGAAGCGGAGAAACTGTTACATTGTGGCTCTTTCAAGGGATACGCATGAATAATCATTTATTCGATCACTACTGTTACCGATTTACTACCGAATACCAGGTATAGTAGAAGTATGTACTAGTATTGGTAATATTAAATAAGAAATAATAAATACTTACGACACTTAATTTAACCCTTGGAGGAATGTTTGGAGAACAAAATTTCAAACCATGTTAAGATGGTTAACAATTTGTGGGGCTCTTAGTATGAATATATCATGTTTAAACATTAGAATCACTACATACATTTTTTCGGGGAGTTGATGATGTGAGAGGGTAATCATTTTAACTCGCACATTCGATAAACAAAACATTAACATTATTAATAACGTTGTAAAACTTAATAGTAAATCAATATGAAATCAGTTAGTTATGGATCTATTATTGTATTAGATTTATTATTAACAAGGGTTACATTTTGCAGTTTCATTACCATTTCGACATCCACTATTTACATTAAAGCACTATGAATGAGCATGAATTTGCTGTAAAAAGAGCCGTTTTTATTGTGTATTAATGTCACGTATAACCCTCATAGAACATCAATGTTATGGTAAGGTTTCAGCAACCGTACACGTGTGGAGTTGTAACATTGCTTGGAAGTTGAGCAATCATAACGAAACCTGATACGAACCTTATATTAACATGTCAATCATCGCACCAAACTTATTATGTGGAGGTTTTTGGATAATGTTACATTAATATTAGTTAATACCATTAAGCTGTATGCAATATTAACGGCTTGTCGTTTTGTTCGTCACTTGATTACAACTACATTTTCATGGTTACATTTTTCATTCCTAAAATTCTTGAAATATTTTATACATTATAATGAAAACTAGTTGTACTTTATATAAAATAGAGATTTTTGTGAACTTTAAAATTTTTTTTTTTGTATTGTATTTATTACTCTCATATGGGGATACATCCTATTGAGAGGAGAGTTCCGAAGTAGGACAAAAGGTACGCAAAACTACAATGAAATAGGGAAAACACGCATGACACAAAAATACAGAATTAAAATTAAAACATTAGTCGCCTAATAAAAATGCTCTTCTCGTGAGCGTTGCTCTCACAAACTTAAATAGAGTCTTCGCAGAGCTAAGATCCGAGTTGCTAATCAGAACGCATAAGAGGTTGCTTGGAGAGCACGCGGGTACATTTGCGGTAAAAGCGCGTCTGACTGGTGCAAGACAAGGGCATTCTGTGAAAATGTGTCGCAGTGACTCGGGAGCATTCATATTGCATAAGGAGCATGGCAATTGCGGGTTATAACTGAGACGCATACCGGAAACTAAGAGCGAACGCGTATAGACTGTTGCTAGTCTGAGTTGGGCTTTTACTCTTAGACAAGGCAGAGACAGGCGAAGCGGATACAGTGTATACGCCGAGTCAGTGAGCTGGCGGTAAATTGGCAACTGTATATGTTCGGAGTTATAATATCTGGCCAGATCTTTTGCTCTCCAAGAATCTGCGTATTTAGCGATTAAACGCGGGCCAACTGTGGCCCAGTACTCAGCATTGAAGTTGTCCCGCAAGAGAGCAGCCTCTGCCTCATCCAAGAGCAAAAGAAGTTGCGTAAGCCAATTTCGGGGTTCTTCCGGAGACGCCACTGCCAGTTCTCTTAAGCGAATAAGTAGAATCTTGGGTAGTCTGAAGTCGGGCAATCTTAGAGTCTTGATTATCCATTTTATAGACCGATTTAGTATCTCTACCGCAATCGGAGGGATACCAAGTTCCAAACGTAGTAGATAAGCCGGGGTATTTCTCGGCAGATGGAGAAGCCTTTTGAAAAAGTCAGTCTGCGCCGACTCCAGTCTATCCAAATATCGTAAAGCCCAAAACGGAGACGCATATAATAAAACCGAGGTGACCATGGCGCTATACAGCTTCCAGTATGCGTCCCATGCGTCAATTTTTGCTGAATTTATTATCGCAAGACACGCGGCTGCAGCGGACCGTGTACGAGTAACGGCGTCCTCGCAAGGCTGAAGGCCTGACGCTGAGGAAGAAAATACTATGCCTAGGAATCTGTAAGTGCCTGTCACCTCGATTGGTGTGTTGTCGTTAACTTTAAAATTTTTATCTTCCATTTTGAACTTTTAAAAATTTATATTAGATTGGAATTTTGTGGTCCCTGATATTTGTTGCGTAGATTTAGGTACATATTGTTATCCATTATAATATTTATAGATATTAATTGAAAGTAGTTATTATATTATTTTCTTCTATATCTCTTTATGTTTATTCTATGCTTAATTTTGTATTCATTGTAAAATTATCTATTAATAGTTTGTTATTATAATCGGAGTTAAGGTATGATAATAGGAGTAATATAGTTACCATGAACGAAATGATTTATATTATATCATTGACGTTTTTTATTAAAATGTGCAACATAGAATAATAAATTTCATTAAAACTAATATATTACAAAGCCGTCAAAATAGTACAAAATGATGACAAATTAGTTTAATTCAAAATTTAGCAAAAACACAGCTTCGTAGTCAAAAGAAAGATGATTTGGAAAAAAACTAAAAGTTTAATTTACTAATATTATCAATAAAATAATACACTAAAATTCCAAATTTGTTAGGGTAAATATTAATTCTTTGCTGAGTGAGAGGCTGCTTAACCTTACATTTGCAATCCAGGTAATGCCACTTTTCTTAAGTCACGAATGATAAATTGGTTATTAATTCCAATACCTTATACAGTGAAATGACATTCCATTTTTGTTTAGGACGTAACCTAGGTCATAGGAAAAGCATAAGTCTGCATTACTATAATATAAATTAAGTAATCTACACACTAAGCAAAGATATTGCAACAACCCACTATTGTCACCTAAGTGACGGAAAAAAATGTCCACGTAACCATCCATTCAATAGCAATTCATAGCCTCACAATTACGAAGACAAAAGTACGGAAGTATCCAAATACGAGCGTCGTTAAGCATTTTGTCATTGTTTCCATACGTGGGGCCATTCCGAAAGCAAGAAATCACGACCGCGCCATATGCATGACTTATGTAATGACCCAAAGTGGTTTCGCTCTAGTGATCGACCCTACAACCGTGAGACTGCCAGTTGTGAGGAAGAAAATCTGTTGCATGTATATGAGAACTTTAGTAGTCTCTATTACATATACAAGCAGGTGACATTGGTCGCGTGCCAAGGCCTCCTTCTTTCCCATGCAAGAAAAGCATCTTGGGCAACGGCATTGTCCTTGCTCCCTTCTCACTCGCTCGAATCGGTCCCTTTAATACTACGGTATACGGCGGTAGACCTCCCCTCGGCGAAACCAGAAAGGATTTTCGTGTACGTCTAAATGCAAAAGATGAAGTGTCTGTCGATCGTACCGTAGATCGGCAGTTTTTCGATCAATGGGTTTTGACAAAAAATAAATGATTGAAAATAGGGTATATTACGGTTTTCTTTTTTACAAACGTTTCTTTTGTATTATTAGAAGATTAAGTAAAAAATAAAAATGAAATCAAAGTAATTAAGAAAAAAAATCGATACTTAATAATAAATTAGTTCGAGATAAAATTCGTCCATGACAATCGTTGTTTCCCACAGATAGGCTTCGAAAAAATTGTCTAGAATACATAAACATATGTTTCCGTTCTTTAATACCCAGAGCACATAAATAGAATAAAAACGTCGTCCCTCGTATCTTCCATCCTATCTCGAGACTTGAGTTAATGTCTTAAGAATGAATTTGCCCACGAATTTTCCCATGGCCAAGTGACTTCAGCTGCTCGCTCGACAATCGATAAATCGAGCGGCAGGTGACGTCTGGCGCGTGCCACGATTTTCTCCAGTGCCCAAGACAAGATCCAGCCGACCCCTTCTCCTGTGCGGTTCGCAAGAAGGGACCCTTAAAAATGCGTGCAAGATGCATTCTTTGTTCGACCCCTGCTCTACTCTAATACGAGAGTGGGCTATAGCGTCGTGAAACAGCTGATTTAAGCCAACCAAAAGGGGACAATCGTTCAGCGGGATTCTTTCAGTATCGTGTGAGACACGTGGACTTAAAAGCTCTGAGCTAGCAAAAAAAAACAAAGTAAAAGAAGCCGGCACGGTTAACTTCTAACACCGCATATCTAGGTATTGGTGTATTGTGCTACGCAATCTTACAAATTAAGACGTGTAATACAAAGTTCGGTAACGACCACAAACAACTTTCTAGGTCAAATATTTGGGGAGTTTAATTAGTTGAGAATTGCATATAATGTTATGTGGATAATTGAAAATACATTTAAAATTGTTTATATGCAAATAACAATTTGCATTTCCAAATTTTTCGTTCAACAGTACGAGATCCCTCCTGCAGAATTTTGGCTGAAATGAAAAGTTGATTGCTCAGCGCCAAGTTTAATAAGTACAAGAAAATGGCACTAAATAAACAAATAATTTAAATTTTTAGGTATCTATTTGCTGAAATTTTTTGTAGCAGTTTTTTTGCGTTATTTTATTGACATTGCTTTTTTTACTATGCAAGTAGTATTTTTTAGTATAAAAAATGTTATCCGAAAATGATCTCGATAAAAAAAAAGGATTATCAATAAAGCGAAAAAAAAATTACTGGTAATTATAAAACAAATTTCAGGTAATAGGTAACGGTAAATTGAACCTTCTTTATAACTTAAACATTTTTAATTTATTGCTAATTTCCTGAGATATAACAAATTGAAAAAAAAAATTTTCTTAAAAACTAAATAAGTGTTTGAAAACAAATGTTAAAGAAAATCGAGAATATGCAAACCAAAGTTATTTCTCTACATAAACTTGGCCATGAATATTCAAATTGTTACTTTAGCCAAAATTCTGCGGGGGAAATTCCATACTTTTTAACGGTAGTGTAAGTCATGAAAGATCGAGTAAAACACTGCAAATGGAAGTTAAATTAATTCGCCTCTTCATGGGCTTTTCCATACTTGATCATTTGTTCCTTTATTGCTGAAAAAAAAATGGTAACATATTATTGTATATGTAAATAATATATTCTTTATCAGTCACCAAATGACATTTATTGAAATCCTGAATATATAAATAAAATTTAATTTGGGAACCGTGGCGCCCTCTACATTTAACAGTCCTCATCAGATAATAATATAACATACATTTGTCAAATTTTGTATGTTGCAGGTAATATTATTATTAAAATTATAGTTATAGTAAACCCTTTTGGTAGTAGAACGTTTTGTTTTATAATTTAGTGAAAACGGAGTCGTTACATTGAATACACTGGCCATAGGATTTACTGCGTATTAATTACGTCTCGTGTGATATATGTATGGTATCCTACAGTTTTCACGTTATCAAACATAGGCTTTCCTCCAAGATGAATAAAGAAGGATTCATTCGAAAAAACACTGGATGTAGTTGATATAAAACTTTCAGTACTTTTTTAAAACAAAATGGACATATTTGACCATAATCTACGATGGCAATTATGTACTATTTTTAAACACTGTATATTATATGATGTTGCGTAGTTAGTATATGAATCTGGTAAAATATTTTCATGTTTATGATAATTTATAACACAGGTATTCCTAACAGTCCTGAAGAAGATCCTTATGTTGTTGAAACGTTGTCAAATACATTTATTTTGCAAAGAAATCAATTTTTAATTTAACATCCACCCCAAACCATTATTGACAAAATAAAAAAAAATATAAGCCCGGTTTAAAACCAATTTAAATTTGTTAAAGAATATATAGTTTTTAAAATGCATGCCCCAGACCTCAGAGGAAAAGAACGTTTAGCAAATTTGTTGAGTATAGAAATTTAAAATTGAGAGTAAGTAATTAAGATCCTTTGATATTTTATCTAGCTTTAAGAAAATCGATTATACGAGCACATTTAGCTACTAAATTTTCAAAAAATACTAACAACAGTGTGTAAAAATGTTATTCGTTATAAGAGACCCCTTTCAACATTATTAGCCCTTTATTAATTTCGATATTTAAGTCTTCCAAATCTTGTCAATTAACCCAACCCAGAAAGAAAAAGATTTCAGGAAGCTAGTTTGAAAAGCAATTACAAAATCAAACACAAGGGAACTTATCGAAGTATTCATCATGAATATAAACAAGCGTATGCGTCGAAGGAACTCGTCAAATTAAATTAAATTAAATTAAATTTTTCTTTAAAAAAAACACTTTTTCTACTAGTACTGTATTTTTAACTGATCACTAATACATTTCAATTCGTCGAAGATGTCTGCGAAGATTATAAGTTGACTCATTACACATAAGATATAGATTTAAAAAATCCTACATGTCGGAACCAACATTGGGAACGAGTTTTTAAAAATTTGGATCTTCCTACTTTCCTTTAGCCTTACCCGATACCAACGACGTTATTGGTAATCAGTAACCTTATAATCTACCTAACCATCTTCGACGGATAGAAATGTATTGGTGATTCGTCAAAAGTATAGTAACGACAGTAAAAGTGATAAAATTCAATTTAATTTAATTAGCGAATAGCGCCATCTGCATAGCCCATTCAAACGAAATCCTCTACAGGTAAGTTATATCAACACTTCGATAACTTCCCATGCCAGTCATCAGAGAAATGAATTGCTCTTATATTTTTTTTTGTATAATTATGGGAATAAACGAACAATTGTTTACTTATTTTGCAGCGATTTGTGAATAAATGCTAACTATATTTGCATTTTTGGAAACCCATTGATTTTATTGATATTATTAAATATTGCTGATAATTGTGCGTGGATACAGCAAGCAAAGTGGTGTTCTCCACTGTACAAAAGTTAAGTTAAGAGTGAAATACTTGGATACTAATGCAATAGAAGCCTACTAATGCAATACCTTTGTTATCCAGTCTCCGTTTCCTCCATCATTATTTCAATTCACAATCTTAATAAACATTCCATCATACATCCTTAGTATATATGGAATATCTGAGTTCTAACGTCGATGGTTATTTAAGTATTAAGTATTATTAAATTAGTGCCTAGATATAGAAATAAAGCAGAATTAGTAGTTGAATAAGTTTGTATCAGAATACAAAAAAGTCTGCAAGCATTTCTTATGATTTCAGATGGACGAAGAGTTGACGAAACTGGGATCTCTCGATCACTTTTCGCAGGATCTCTCGAGCCGAATTTGGTAACGCAGTTATTGACGTCATCCGTAAAACATCGATCATGGACCTGTAGAACAAATGAAGGCCGAATGTTAATTAAGTAACACAATTATTAAATACTTAACTTATCATGATTATAATAAAAAATATAATGACATCGATGTACGTTTTGGCGACCCATTTCAGAAGTAGACGCACCGAAATAAAATATGCATCCGGTAAAATAATCAATATGTCCAACATGTATCCCGCATAACATCGTCGGTACGTGCCAAGCAATATACGCGCGGCAGTTGTTGAAGCGATAAACTTAGCACTGCAGCTTTCAGAAAATTCTCACAGTGGCTACTCACTAAATATCTTGTGACTTCTCGTAAAAAACACACGTGGCTCTCTCAAGAAAGTTATTGTTGGGAACCGAATTTGTCTTCTCGGCATTTTAACACTCACTTGCGCATTCGCGCTAGCTAAAAATAACTTTTTTTTTTAATCAAATAAAACGGCAGAATTCGTGCATGGGAAAATTAGTATCTGCGAGACGAGAAAGCCACTAATAGATTGAACGAACCACTGTTTTGGTTTTTTTTTCGAGGTGGAGGAAGTTTCTTTCGTTTCGCTTGGTTCACAGCCGGTTCCTATTTTCCTATGAGCTAGTATAAACTCGTTCGAGGTGACAAATTTTAGTTACTAACCTGCATACGGACGTTATTGGCAGTGGGGCATATCAGCGAAATTAGCATAAAGCTACGTCAAACCGACGCGACGTCATGAGCACCAAAGGAACAGCATTGTTGTTTTCGACATTAAGCAGCTTACGACAGATGCTGTACTTCCGCAAGGGTTTTCACCCAGAAGTTGGACCCCTAGCAATTATAGCACATACTCATTTTTAGCAACAAGTAAAGACGTTAACGGGATATCTCGTGCATATTCCATGAAATAATATAATGTCTAAGTTTTATAGCGTTCCTTTTTTAATTTGAATACGATTATTATTTTTTTATGCAAGATTTCCTTTAAAAAATAGGTTGGAAACATAATTTATAGCTATAGTTTTTTAGATTAGCTATAGTAATTTATTTTATTCAATAGAGAAATGGATCACAAAATTATTATTATTCATTATATTAAATAATAGTCGTAACGTTTAATCATTCGCATTGCTATTAAGTAATATTTCAATGTAGTATATGCTGGAATGCATGCATTTTTTATATTATTAAATTGGTTACAATGTACTGAACCTGAAGATATTAAGTTAAAAATGATTTAATGGAAGTTTAAAACTTAGGCGTTCCTAAGGTAAAGAACTCAATAGTTGAACGCTTAAAAAATAATAACAATAATAGTAACTATGAATTTATTTTTCACAAAATGTATTTTTCAACCGATTGTGTTCTGTGGCATTTTGTTACTTAGACATTTGCTAGTTTTAGATTATTGTTTGGAGTAAAAATTATAGTTTATTAGGTAGCCTTTCGTTTATTAGTATTTAAACTGGCCCTTTTGCCTTTTCTGAAGCCATAACTTCAGAAATATTTATCGCAGGTGTAATATTCTCAGGAAAGAATTGTACGGCCTAAATGAAGATTGAAAATGAGTCCTCATTTATTGAAATAACTTATAATAAGATCCGAGTTATTGCAATTTTGAGCCTTAGATCCAATTTTGGTAACGGACTTTTCGGTTTGCAATAACATGGAGAGTCACCTCCTGAAATACTGTTGGACAGTTTTTGGACACCTTGTATAGGCTACTGAATGGGTACCACCAAAATCATTAGGAAAAGAATCCATTTTAATCTGACATATATCGTACTTTTTGAACAAATAAATTCATATTAATTTAAGTTATATAGTAAGTATACGAGGCTATTGTCAACTAAGAGATCAGTACCATAATTGTCGTGATATTCGTAATTGATTGCAAACATACCGTAAACAAATTTTATAACAATGTGAACAATAAGATTAGCTTTCACAACACGATATGGTAACATTGGAAAAGCAGTAAAAACAGCAAACCTAACCTAACCTACTATTTTGAGGTTAGGTATTAACAACTGGCCAATATCATTTTTTATCCGGGACTGGAGAAGAAAAGGCTGATGAAAAACAGTCGATTACTACCTTTTGCAATCGGCAGTATTACTTTTTCAATGTTATAATATACGATTTTCGGGGAGAAACGGGGTAGATCTGACCACGACATATGAATAGAAGATCCTTGAGGATTGGTCTTGGATTATTTCAGTTTTATTTAATGACGTCTGGCGTAATAGTTACAGCGCAGTTCGAAACAAAATGGATTAACAGAGTAATAAAATGTATGGAATTAATATTACGTTATTTGTTATACATGAATCTAGAATAATCTATGTGGTAATATGAAGTTAAACGCTATCAAATACTGATGACAACCTGTTTGATAAGTAGTGTATTTTTTTGCTGATTTAGGGTATAAAAGAGGCGAAAGTTTAGAAAGAGATATTACGACTTTACGATGACATCACACGTGTATCTCGTTGTATTTCTGGAAGGCTGATATTAATGTATCTGATTAGTGCTTACTATTTTGTTCGCGATGTCAATTATTATCGGCTCATTTGACGATAAAAAGACCGCGATATGCGTCATGGGAGCGTGCATGGCCCGATGTCTTCTCGTCGCCTCGAACATGAGCTTACTCGCTTTACACCAGATGAGTCTAAATTGACCTTACTCTAAGAAAGGGTTCTCGGAATTCTTCTTTATGAATGAGCACTCTTTTCTACGAAGTTCCTTTTGATTTATCAATATAGTATACTACGGGGACGGATGTTTATCATTCACGTTTTTATCGCAGAATTATCGAATGACGAGTGAAGATTCTCACGCGCTAATGCGACCAACGAATCGTTAAACAATCGAGCTTATATTGGATTGCAGATATATTCAATGTTTGTTTATATTCTAATAAATGCACGTTCAATTTCAATAGCATATTATTGAGTGTCGTGTAACATTCAATAACGTGTGATCTGTTTGCTTGGGAAATTATGGTAATATTATGTTTGACTTTGAGCACAATGATATGTTTTTTATGTTGTTTTGACATATTTTTTATAAATAAAACGTTTTGTGAAATTGCAAAGGGTTGCTTTTTAAAGGAAATAATTTATTTATCATGACCTACCTTTGAAATAAAATAATGCCTTATTTCTTTCATTGAAGTTGTAATTACATGCTACCGCCAAAAACCTCGATGACCTTTTACCAGCCTAGGAATATTGTATGTTGTTGGAGAGTGCATTTTTTTGCTTACCTCCAAAATATTACGAAATTCATATACCGGCTGCATTTTAGATTTTGACGAATGCACATTATTCTTCGTAACTAAGAGTTTTTGGAGTACTGAATTCAGAAGTTTAAATTAATATCCAATATGAAATCCAATTGCCTTTTACTCTTCTACAATTTCAATCAAACCTAAATACTATAAACATACAATCATACCCCGAAATAACAATGTGGAGTTAGCAAACTTCTGATTTTTATTGAGAGCTTAATTGGAAAATGTCTTTCCGATCTCTTGAACGATGAATATCTTATTGTTGAAATCTGGTTTTTGAGAGTGATCAACAACTCCAAAATCTATATCGGTACTAAGTTTTGTATAACTTAATTATTTTTTTTTAATTCGACCAATATAATTGATTCTCGATTTTGGATTCTGAAACTATAACTTGAAATTTGTAATCACTACACTAAAACAATCTTACTAAATTACAATATTTTTGTTGGTGCTGCCAAATACAATTCCAATCTAAATCACTACAGTTACCACAACTAATAAAATGCAGTGGAGGTTTCATTGAACTATGAAAATTAGTTGAAAAATAGTAAAATGTAATAAGAATTTATTTAAATAGATAATCAAATAAATTCATTATGATTCCATCTTTAAATGTTTTTGGCTAACAGTCACTTCGAAATTTAAGAATAATAATTAGAAGATATAAATTTGAGGTTATTGTATAATCAATCATCAACCTGACTAATAATACCTGCAATACACTTATTGAATACACTCTTTGCCTATTAAATAATAACTCCGAAAAATCTGGGTCACCATTGCTGTTACAGAGTGAGTGAACGCATAAAAAAAGTTGGTTGTTTCAACATATAAGTTGTTAGGCTTACCAGTCATATAGTAAGCTTAATTATTTATTTGTTGGGAATACCAACCCTTTTTTCTGTGAATAACAAAATTAGTAAAAAATTACAAGAATAAATATAAAACAAACCTGTTATAAATTTTATCACACCTTTTATTAATATTTAAAATAATATCCGTGAAATCAGTTGTTATACTTACAAACTAAATGGGATATATTTTGAAAATCTATTCGAATTATGAAACCACTTTCGAAGTAGCTAACAGATAGCTAACATCCTCATAAAGTATTTGTTAACGACTAAAAGTACGTTCCGTGAAATTTCTCACCTGTACACAAAATATGTTCAGGCGTGATTAACCTGTTTTGAATAATGTTGCTCCAATTCCACCTTCTTTTTCAGAAATAAATATAGCACGTCAACAACAATTTACAGCATGATCGTAAACCGATGTGCCTAACAAAGAAGTGAATCTTACAACCTACCATTCCACTCTTGCAATACTCCAGTGTAATGAATATAATTATATCAATTGCCAGTATTACATTAACTACGTGAGTAAGAAACGAAGCGTAGTGAGAACCACATATAGGAGTAAATATATCTTATCAGCTCATCTTGGTATTGAAGAGTAAATTTTTCTAATTGAGGGAATCAAATTTATTGTTCAAAATGTTTTGCGAGTGCAAAAGGTACTCTCAAATTAAAAAATACCTGACAAATTTCAGGCACAAACTACACGTAAAAGAAATATCTGTGAAGATCCTACCTGTTAAGCAAAAATATGTCAAAAATATCTGGAAAATGTTGAAAAGGTATCTGAAAGATATATTTCAAATGTTTTACGCAACAATTTTGGATATTTCTTAGACATCTACAAGACATATTTTAGAAATGTCGAAAATATATTTTAAAAGAAAATTAACCGACAGATTAAAGAACGTAAACAAATATGGATAATTATTATAGCTATTCATATTTAAATCAGTTTAACCCTTTGTATTATACAGTATACAGTATATTTGCATCTCGTTATATTTTCGTCCCAGTATATTTGCCCAGTTCCGTCTCGTTATATTTGTCAGTCGCCGCTCTCTTTTTCCCCCACCATGCGCGCTGGGACCTCAGAAATAGCCTGCTGTGACGTCACGAACGTAACGCGACTGACGATAGTGGGAGAAGCAATACTCCCCTTCTTTTGACAAACATAAGAAGTTGGGAGGGGAAGGCGAAGACACGAGCGGGCAAATATCCCGGGACTCTACTGTATATGTATTATACGTTTACATGGGAATATCTTATGGTATTTTTACATCTTATGATATGTTGCTTTTAAACGCGTGAATATAAATAAATGTCTCTCGCGAAAAATAAGGAAAAAAATTCCTCGGCGGGGAATCGAGCCCGGATGGATCGCTTAGCATACTAACGCTTTTACAATGCTCTTGTAGAAAATTTCACTAGTTAGAATAGTAAAATTGTGTTTTACTTTTTATTGGTCATCTCGAACGTTTTTACTATTCTCACTAGTAACATTTTCTAAGAAAGCATTGTACATTTCAGATAATATATTTTATTACTCTGGATTAGGAAATTCCAATCCAGTACAATATCAAAATGTATTTGACTCATAGTATTTATTCCGATAATTTCATATCTGTCCTCAAATGGTTATCGAGAATAGTAATTTTTCCTATTATCGTTAGACATCTTCATATACAATTTCTCTTTGTGTAGTTTTATGAAATTTGAAATATAGTATCAAATCGATATATATGTATCATAATGTATGCGGTTACTAGAATTTGATGTCTATAGCAAATTCAAATAGATTGTTAATTACTCTTGAAATTAATAAGAAAATTCTTGCATAAGAATCAGCGTTGTATTACGAAAAAAGTAAGTACCTCCCACCGATATTTGCCTGCCGCACTCCTCCCACTCTCCGAATAGTGTATAGGAGAATGCACATGCGTCTATCCGATGTGAACATATCTGTCAGCGGATAAACCAAGTGAAACATTGCGCATGCGTATTATTGCCGATGATGGAGAACAGCTTTCGAGGGAGGGAATTGTAATATCGCACCGCTTATAGGTGGCCAATATTGAGAGGATCTTCTGTATACTAGATATAAAAAACAGGAACCTCACTTTTGCGCCTTTGTTACAACCATATTCCTAGTTTTCAGTAGGGCTACAAAAAAAATATCTTCCGGTATCTATCTTTACGTAATTTTATTTTTGCAATAACTTTTTTACAAGATACAAAAGAAAACATTTTGCACTATAATAATTAATGAAGTGCACACATTGATATTGTTTGTCATTTCGACACGGTGAATATATTTCTGCCTTGCCCAACAGAACAATATAGTAAACTGACTTATCAACTATTATTATAGAATATTGGTGAAGCCTTTAAAGAACCAGTTTATATAATGTCACAGAAGCTAAAGTTATGTAGAATATCATGATTCGTTTGGTGAAGTTTGATGGTAATTTTGCTTCATAATTTTAGGTTTTTACCGCCATTTGTGAAGTTCGTTGTGGTACCACAACTTAGTTACGTTTAATATTTATGCGTTGGTGGCATGGTTGGTTCAACCGATCCCAAGTTCAAAAAATGTAGTTTCTAATCGGTAATTCAAAGTTGTATTAAGATTTTCGAAATTAAAAATGGCAGCACCAAAATCGCTGATGCGCGTAAAGTTTTAAATTTCGCCAGCGATAAATTACAAATCTTTATTATGAAAATTTGTAATAGAAAGCTTTTCGTACCATTTCCATCTGAATTATCTCCGGAAAAAATTCAAATATTTTCTAAATTTTCTAAAAACTATGCGATGCAAATCTTGAACATTTAGGGTTGATTTTTTTTTTCACGGAATAAGTTCCCTTTAGATGAAAATCCAAAGACATACTTTTCTTGACTACAGTTTTTCTGCCATTTTGGAATCGTTTGCGACAGCAAATTCGCAACCAATGACCTAAAACACATACGGATACAAATAATCATAAAAAGTGATGAATATTTAGTATTCTGTACCTGCCATATGGAATTTCGAAATTCTGTTGCGAGTTCGGATTCAATTGACAACCCAGAAAGCCAAGAAGTAGTATTTTCCTTATACAACCTTATTTTTCACAGACGCTTTCTTTTAAACAATTAATATATTTTAGCATTACATTGTTTATAATTTTATACTATCAATAGAGTGCTACTTATAGTATCATAAATTCGCGAAATGAATATCAAAACACAAAGTGACAAACATAAAAACTGAAGCCGAGACTAATTAATAGACAAAATGTGGTTTAACAAATAACAGCTACAATTTAAAGGTTTAAAACATTTTTATAATAGTTCATCTAATTTCGGGTTTACGAAATGTACGTCATTTCGTTTTCAGTCTTACTATAGTGAATGTTAAAATTGAATCAAGATTTAATTCCAAACACAATTGTGATAATTGCAGGAGTTTAATTTGGTCGCAGTGAAGAATGAGTTGCCCGGCTGCAGAAAGAGTAACATTGTCTTGGTAAGAAATTTAGTGATTAAATGTAATGAAATTGAAGTATAAAAGAAGCGCAATTATCCATTTAACGCGAAAATTGCTCGCGCATAGCGAAGAAGAATCAGTCGCGCCCATACGAGAGGATGAAAAAAATAGCAGACCACGTGCCCGCAATTGATGCGAGGAGCACCGCCAGCCACGCGCGTGTGTCCGACAAATGTCCCTAACGGTGCTTGGAAAATGCAACGATTATTTACAGAATTTCGTGTCCCATGAAATGAAGGATTTTTCAATCGGTACCAGGACGAAAAATGTCAACTTGGAGAACAAAAAATGTCCGGTCGAGTCAAAATTGTAAGGAGGCGTCGCGAAATCCATTATGTTGGGAGCGGGTAGTCAAGATGGTAGAATTTGATTCGCGCGTACAACGAGAGTCGATTTTTCTCAGGGTTACGAGAGCCGTGTATCACGAGAACGATTACTCGTAAACCGTGCCACACGCCAGCGCCTGCACGAGAGCCTGAGAGCGCATTATAAAACGTCGCCTCATTTATGCCGGGTCTGGAAACTGAAAAAGGCATACGGTTTGGATGCGCGTAGACGTATCGCCCGAGTCCGAGAGGATATTATGCGGTAATTACGAATCCGAAGAAAAAGAAGGCGGGCCACGGCCGCCGCCCGGGGTACAGGGGGGAATCTCGGGGACCGTTCTCGGCCCGTTCGGGGACCGCAAGGCGTGTTGGGTCGGGTGATCGCGCGCGC
This sequence comes from Trichopria drosophilae, assembly GCA_030407085.1. Classification (NCBI taxonomy): domain Eukaryota; kingdom Metazoa; phylum Arthropoda; class Insecta; order Hymenoptera; family Diapriidae; genus Trichopria; species Trichopria drosophilae. The sequence goes on along the minus strand of CM059583.1, from coordinate 64,318,853 downwards.
GCGACCGGGTCGGGGGGCGGAGGTGTGCGGGTTTCACGTGTACACATACGGACGGTGCGCAGGGCACCCGATATGTATATCGGGAGCGGACCGAGGGGAGCCGAGTCCGAGCCGAGGAGCCTGCCGAAGACGCCCGAGAGGATGGTGGGAACGCACAGCGACGATCGTTCTCACCAGCTCGCGCGCGCGATCGACGAGCCAGGAGAGCCGGGCGCAAGGTGGTTGCGCGCGGCTCTGCGGCTACTGCGCAGCAACCTGCAGCCGGCTGCCAAGTAGCCGAACCCGCCTGTAACTCGCTTCTCACTGCGTGCTCTCTCTCTCTCTCTCTATCTCTCTCGCTCGCTCCGACGGCATGCCCGAAACTGTATCCACGCGCTGTGCCGCCACCGCCAATGGACCTTTCTTCTCTCACTCTCTCTCTCTCTCTTTCTGTCGAGGCGCTCGAATTACGCGTCTCTATGATGACTGTACTCTTCGTTGAATGCTTTTCTTTTGTAGGCGGAGACGAGACGTACAGTTATCGCGGCTGCTGTTCCTTTTGGTAGTAACTCCGTGAGAAATTGTTGTCGTGTATAAATATAGGCAACACTTTTCGGCTGTTGTGCCCCGTAATTGGCATTGACCTACGTCGTTTTCGAATTAGTAGCAATACCGCCAGTAACATAATGACGAAGGAATATAACGAACCGGCAAAAACTGACCAATTTTCCCTTCGTTTCGGATTTACGGATATTTCTCGGATTGCGCAATACCGAGGTCACGACCATTTTTGCGAACTGCTCTTGTTCCAAGGACGCTGAACAATTTATTGACATATTTTATGTGCACCAGATAGATCTGAAATAATTAACGGAAAATGATGTTTGGCTACTTACGTGGAATGAAATGATTACACATTTGCGATGTAGTTACGATTATAAGGATGGTATCCGTATTGTTTTGTCAATAGAGCAAACATTACACTGTGTGGATACTTGTACTATACATTTGTAGTTCCTGCAGTTGTAGCTCAATATCTACATTTTATCCTTATTATGAAGTGTAGGCATACGGAAAAACACCACGGTTGTTACAACCTAAGATCTGGTTGTCTTGACCATACTACATTGACAATTATGTCCCTTCCATACTATAATGGTCACCCCAACCATTCTATAGTTGTTGTGACCATATCTGTTGAAAGGGTTTCCATATGCGAAGTTCTCTTTACAATAGTAATGGTCGACCTATCAATATCTTAATTCACCATACTTCTTTGGTTGGTATATCCAACCCTTTCCGTGCAGAGATTAAAATAATGAGTTAATGATGCACGAAGCTAAATTTCTAGGTTTTATGTTATGGATTGGCGATGTGGTACTATTTCGTAGCTCTCATACCTTGCAAAAACGTGGAACGTGGTTAAAAATCAGGAAATCACGCTGATGGAGGATGACTTCATGCTTTTCGAGGATGACCTCACGATTTTAGAGGATAGGAAAATTGTCAAAGAAAAGCATCCCGCAAAGATGTGAAACCTAAAAATATTTCTCTGCGTAAGATGGATAAAATGTTGAAATTGTTGTACCATGTAATAGTAGTAGAATTAATAACATGAAAATGTTGACGCTTGAGTAACCCAAATGGATTTTAATCATTATAATATTAAATTTTTAATCTATTATACTTATATAGTTAAATCAACATGCGTAACTTCTCTACTATGGTATTCTAAGAGTATTATTATTGTTGGCATTTGTCTATACATCAGTAATATCTGTATTCTTATTACACTCAAAAAATTATATATAATAGGATAAAATTCTGAACAAACATTTGGTTATGAAGCTACCATAGCGACAGATCTGAAATGATTTCATCGTGTTATAATATCGCGTTTCACTTATAGAATAGCATTTTTAGATAATAGTACACAAAGCTTTACTTAACCAAGTACTTTACGTAAACCAAAAAAATATCTGCTTATATATTATCGATATGTGGATCCACCATAGTTCTAAATCTCAAGTCTGTTAATCCATTAACCTTTAGAGAGCCGCAAAATGCTTATATGCGTAAAAAAAATAAAATGTTTGTACTGATTTTTTTTAAATCTAAATTGTTTGTTAATTTATGAGTAAAAGTCATCGACATCTCATAATATGACTCCGCAAACAAAATTATTATATTAAAAATGGAGGACGCAATATGATATTGCAGTGAACCTATTTATCAAAGTTAATAAGCTTCTTCAAATGTGCATATCGCATGTATGGATTTCGAGATTCTCGCCACATAGCGATGATTTTTGCTACTATTAAATGAATACTGTACAATTCTTTGATAAATGCTCAGCCAAAGTAACACATTAAAAAAAAAACTCAAATTTCGGTTGCTGGTGCTCTCTATAATGTTTTTCAAGTAATAATAATACAAATTGATTTTATTTGGTCAGATAAAACATAAATAATATTGAAAAAAATAGTGCATTTTAATATGCCTCTAGGCGTAAACGGTCTGACTCTCCATCATCTTAACTTATTTTGACCTTAACTTATGAACCTTGGACTACTTTTGTAAAGAAGAAACTGGCGATTTGAAAGGTAAGGCCCATGGAAAAATTTTTGTATTGATTTTTGAGTTACCTGCACAATAGGAAAATTGATAAAAATTGCATTAAATGTTTAAAACCAAAAATGCATAATAAATGATTTTTATTTATTTCCAAAAATTCTGGGTCAGTTCTCAATTAATTTCTGTGGTATATTCTTGGAAATCGTCTATACTAATCAGAATTGCTTTTACTGGTCACGAATTTTGAAAATTTTACTCAGTTATCGTTAATTTACGTTTTTCAAAATAAATAAAAAAGGCTTTCGAACTGTTGTGATAATTTTCCGTTCAAATTCAGGCATTTTTCTGAAAGCCCGCAGCGAATATTTACAATTCGTCAGAGGTCCTTATCATCATAAAAATTTCTTAATGATTATAACAGATTTGTAGAAATATTGACACGTTAGTATAACTTTTATAAGAAAATATAAATGTTTTGATTCCTGGAGTTTTGACCCTTGACGCGAATTTTACTAGGGCTGCGCATGAGCATTATATAAAGGGATGACGCTGATTGTGAGGGGGAGAGAAAGGAAGGGAGACAAAGTCATATTCTTATTTACTCGGTGATACTGTTTCAGCCGCAATCACATTATAAGTTCAACCAATCGTGTCTATATATCGTATAAAGTTCCTGGGATAACCTTCAAGTGCTGAAAGAACCTGAAAGTGAAATTGCGCAAAAATACTCTAAGTGTCGAAGTATAAGGTGAATCCAGAAGCAGTATAAAATGAAAGTGGGCATTACAACGAAACTGCAAGTTTTAAAATAGTTGCTGAAGTTTTTTTTAAATCCATCGGTTCTATTTGGAAATTAGTGTACATATTATGTATTTTATTCCGATTTTGTGCATATCATAATTAATTTAAAAATCTTAAAGTTCATCGCAGCTTGTGTTGTGTATACATAATTCGCTACCCTGGAGAAAAATGTCAGAAAAGTTAGATATATTTTGAGTATTGTTTTGAAAATGTAAATGAATTTGTTGATTGGAATTGTTTAGAAGAAAATTGATTCAAAGTGTACTAGAAAATATAAACTAATTGTAATAGTATGGCGTCGAAATTTTCTTTAATAACGATTAACTGTTAAACAATAATATCCATTCGAGCAGAATTAAAGTCACTTTAAAACATTTGAGTATACAAAGCTTTGTATAGTAATTATAGTATGTTGTATATTAGTTCAGATAATCATATAAGTTACAAATAAAAAACAAAAACAGAGTTTACGAAAATTAAGGACGTTCATTAAAGAAGTTTTGCGATCTTAGTGTCTGATCCGTCTGATCAGTAGTAACAGCGGTTTTTGTTCAACCCCAATAATTATTTTTAATGTAACCTACAATATGTATATGCATATATGTGCATTGAAAGTATTTTATTTTACTTTCAGGTTTTCATTTTTCCGATGATATTTATATCGGAGCAACGTTTGCGTCTGAAAAGGTGCAAACAAAAAATATAAATTATTGTAGCACGGTGAACTTAAACGAATGTTCGCTTAATATATTACCAAATCATCCAATCCTTATCTTCAGGTATTACATTTTTAAAGTAGCAGATTAATTATTAAATGCCGTGGCCGGATTATTATAAAATAACATAATTAGTACTATCATTTAGTTAAAGTTAGAGATTCTAATAAATATTTTTGACACAACAGAGTTTTGTAACTTGCTTCCTTTTAAATTGCTACATATCATTTTTAGTAAGTAAGATATTTACCCTAGTTGAAAATGAACCCAGTTTTCTATCCAGTTTACAATTTTCCCAAGTTAAAGGTAAACTGGTTAGTGTAACAAAAAGCTGAGCAGATTTCTACCAGGGTAATAGCCTTATAAATTATTTATCGTAATGATTTTACTGACTGCTGCGGATTTATTTTATTAATTATTTTGGGTTTAATTAAATATACAAACTTTCAGAATACATGTAAAATATAATTTTCCTTTAAGCGAAATATTTTGTTCAGATTCATTCAAAATTATTTGACTTTGAATGCATATTTTTACTACTGAATAGAACACCAATATCTGACGACCCTCTAAACATTTGTTATTTGGTGTCAAACGCTTTCAATGTGTTCGAGCCCAGTAAAATAGTTTTTATGTTAAACGAACTTTGCATGTCGATTCTTGCAACACCCCAAAATGAGTCAAAGATGGGGAAAGAATTTCCCCTTCGTTTTTACTTTATAAAAGATAGGCCACGAAGGGAAGAAAGAAAAGGGTAAGAAAAAGGAGAATTGTCAATAGCAGGAGGAAAGCCTATGATTCAGTCTCAAATACGGCCAGGAACAAAATTACACAAAAGGACAGAAAAAAGTAAACACATAAACCAAAATTCTGTTTACACTAAAGCAACAACGGCAAGAATTATATTAGTAATATTACCGTTATTGACTGATTACAATACGATATACTGATTGTCTGAATACTAACTAAGTTTGGAGTTAGCCAGTCTATTTCGTAATTTCCAAATCATCAACTTCTAAAAATTCGTTTAAATTTTATCATATTATATCAATACTGTTGATTATCGTGATGATGCTATATAAATTCACAATCTCCACCGAAATCGACAGATATCGGAGATCTCTCATTGTTGCTTTTACATTGCTATCAAAAGTTATTGAACTCATCTTTCAATTTTACCTAAAAAAAGCATTAATTCGACAATTTTTATCAAATTTTTAAGGAGTGTATTAAGAAGCTGACTTTTTTTTATATCATTGACTTTATGACTTTCTGATTATTTTTAAGAGAACATATTTGTCCATATATTAGATACAATAATTTGTGTTTTTCTTTCTTTTAAGCAAAAGAACATGATTATCTTCATTTCCATTCATCTTTGAAGTGTAAAAAGTGGTTTAGCTTTCGGTAGATGTTGTTCGCTTTACAAGGCCTTTTAACGCAGGTAGAAATATGCAAGTAGTTTAAAGAAATGTGCATACTATTGTAATTTGATTCAAATTTAATTTCAGATTTTATTTACTATATGCATCTTCTGTAGTTTTCTCAAATCGCTGAATCGACGATATATACTTCAATATTCATTAATTGCAATAGATTAGTATACTATAAATCCTATAACTTTGTCTTTGTTCAATTGTTTAATATAAATGAATTAGTTTTTATGATGTGACTATTTAAGTTAATATTTAAGCATGAAAAGTTAGGATAGGTAAGCAAATATATTTACTTTACTATGCTTACGTTCTGCCAAATTCATTTTCACTTGATTAATTCCCGGTATTTTTAAGAAAATATACAAAATCTTCGATTACAAGGAGAAACTGAAAATTTGATCATTCTCTAACACTTTTAACCTACATACACGAAACAAGGAAATACTTAAATGCAGTTAGAATTAAAACTGTAAGTTAGATGCAATGTAAATAAGACCACATAGAACAGAACAGACTTATGCACTATATATTGGCTGAATTTAAGATGTAATCATTTTAAGTATTTGTTTTTACAGTGTAAGAACAGACGTTTCGATTTTTGTACATGTGTTTACAAATTGCAATAATTATAACCGTGATATAGTAACATTGACTATTTTTTACTGATATATTGTTAATTATAAAATAGGGGGGGGGGTTAATTGTAATAGTTTCTGAAAATCTAACCGCTTATATTAAATTTAAAGTCATAAATGTCTTGAATTAGCATGCATTAGAAATCATGAAGAAAATTTCTGCAACAATGTTTTTCATCATAAAATTACAGCTACTATAGCTTAGGACTTAAGTTATGTTCGCAAAGCCATCAGGTAATGGATTTGACGGTACAATTTCCAAATAAATGATAATTTACCATTTTTTGTTTTCCGTGCGGAAGAGGAGAACTATTCGCACCGAATTTGTATAAATGTTACTTGTGATGACATTTTGGTAAAATGGATTAAGCCACTCATCGCATCTTCTATTATATGAAGCTATTTGATAAATTCTACTTTTACATTTCATTCGTTGTGACATTATAAGACGAGGAACTTCCAATTATAATAATATTGATAATAACGCCCTAAAAGAAAATGAATCCAGTTTATTTGCTAGCGTCTGGACCTCGATGTGTCCTGTGCTAAAGATATAGAAAAAATTAGTGAATTTAATAAAAACTAGACAAGTACGGTGCCAGTATTTTAAATCTTGTTCTTAACGTAGATCTACAATAATCGTTGTATACTAATATTATTTATACTTACAAATATATACATCTGACTCTTCGGTTATTGTTAGGATTAGTTGTAATTATTATGTTTGAACTAATATTTTATAAGACGTAAATGATTTTATTTAAATTAATAAATCACAGGTTTAATTATTTCAACCAGAATTATACTGAATGGTGACCACACAATAGAAGACATCGTCGACTTTACTAGGTCCATAAATTACCATTGTGACGAATATAGACTGCAATATAACAGGCACTGTTGATACATTCAATATACACTCTAAAATTCATACTATTTAAAACTAAACTGTTTAGTTTCTTTAACGTAACGTATGTATTTCTCACAATCCGGAAAGTTTGGTCATGTCAATATTAACCAGATGGTCCGGTTACAATAACCGACATTTTACGCATCTACTTTATGAACTTCACGTCTACAGAAGATGGATTTTTGTCAAAGAAATTTAAACAGACTCCTTGAATAAAAAATTAAACAACATTTCATTCCATATTTAGAAATATGTACTTTCAATTTTTATGTGAGAAACAAAGTCGAATAGGATCTCATGCGCGATCTTGGGGTAGTGTATAAATAACAGGAAACGGACGTGTCGAAATGTCAACAATTTATTTTGTATAAAGAAAATTACCACGGTAATTTTATCCCAGAAATTGTTTGTGCGATCAGCGGACACTGGTGGACGATCGATGCTTTCCGTCCACGTAAATTGACGCGGCTCCGAGACGCCGAATCCGATTCTCAGTCCTTTGTGTCTCCACTCGCGGAATCTCGTCCTTATATACGTACATAATGGGGGATCGAGACGGTCGAAACGTGTCTATGATCGCAGATTAATAGGTCTTCTTGCTACCGTTTATGCTTGCAAAACGATGAGGGCTCCGGTCTCATCCCTTCTCTCTCTTGGTCGCCATACGCACCGTTTAACGACGGTCGTGATTATGGAAATTTGCACGATTACCCCAATTGAAGTAAGAACTCGCTCTTGCACACAGAAATTGCCCGGATATCGTCTGATAATTTTATAAAATAAAAAGAAGTTGACATTCAAGAACAGCTTCAAATTAAAGTGGTTATCGATATTAACGCGATAAAACACTGGTACATTATTCATGAAAAAGTATTCTCCCATTCGAAATTAGAAGGTAAAAAACGGGTTGGGCGAACGTACACGCAGTAACAGAGTAAGACGAGAGTCGATTATTGAGGGACCACCAAGAGGAGCCCTGTCGCTTATATCCGGTTCGAATGATCGATATTCGGTCTTTTTTAACGAATTTTTTTTCGAAGTCAGTAGAGCGTACGAAATCGTTTGGAAAATAAAATCATTAAAAATCAAATTTTACAAGCAGGTGAAATAAATTATGTCGTGGTCTATATGAAATGACATTTATGATATTGCATGTCAGAAAGATTTCTTATTATTTTGTAAACTCACGGAGACAATTATTCTCAAAAAATCAGTAAATTTAAATTTTTGACCATCTTTTTTGCCATCATTATCGTTTTAACAAAAAAATATTGCGAAATAAAATATTTGTACTAAAAATTCTTTCTTTATATTTGGTATCGATCAGGAAAAAAAGAAACTTATCTAAGTTAGGATTTATTTATTCATAATAAAGAAATACAATGGTACACATGTCGGGTAAGAATGCTAAATTTCATTCAACAGCTTTCTTTGTACATTGGTTACGCAATTGTTTAATCAATTTTAATATTTAATCTATAGCTCTTTTTGTACAGCGTATGGAGAACATTTTTTTATTCCAGATGAGTATTTTGGAACAGACATGCAGAATATGAAAAGTTTCCAGTATGTTCTGGTAAAAATGATTCAAAGTTCTTAGAATTTTTACTCTTCACATAGTAACGTTTACAACAAAATCTAATAGTTTTCACAGAAACAATGGCAATTTTTTTCAATTGTTACCATATTTTAATATACTAGCAATTATCGATTTGATAAATTATACCTCAGAGATAATATATTGTGAAGGAACCAGAGGGTCGTTTAGAAATTTAAAATTGTTTCAATTTTTTATAAACCACTTCAGACAACAGTATTTCCGAAATAATCGACCGACTGAAAAAAAATCAAATGGTGCTTATGGAAGACAAGAGAAAATATAAGTGGAATATCATTCCCTTCTTTTAGCTTTGTTATTTTAGTATGAAATATTTTTTTATGTATACGGCTGTAATTTTGATAAACATTTTATAACGTGTATCATTTAACAATATTTTCTAGCCGTGCGTCCACAATTTAAAATTTGTTGTCTAATGTTTTTGAATTATACGAAGTTAGCGTTTCATGAAAAATTAGTCATTAGAATGTCTAAATTACACAAAGCCGCAATTGAGAAAAAAGATGGATTCTTTGATGAATCACGACTTGTCATTATATCGAAAAACCACTTTTTGTGTATTTTTTCTTCCAGGGGTTGAATTATGCGTATAAAAAAAGTTGAAAAAAATTCATGATTCGTAACATTTAAAGAATTTTCCTTAGTTCTCATTAGAAATAAAAATAAAAAAATATTTATTTGTAAACTAATCAATCTAAAGATAGATAATAAATATTCAACAGTATAATCGATCAATAGTATGCGGTGATCAAACCTCTGAATTACATTAATAATTAAATCAATCCATCGAGTTGTTTTTTGTAATAACGGTTTGGAAATATCTAATAATTTAATTATTAATGAATTTATTAATAACACTATCACTTTATGGCTACAAACGCCCATGATTGTATTTTTACTATATCGTTAGTATCACTAAGAAAAATTGGGAGATATATTTTTGAAATGTTCATCGTATAAAAACATATTATTTTTGCTATTTAATTTAATGAAAATTCTAAAATATAATAACGATAATATCTATTCTTATAAGTATTATGATAAAATAAATTTATAAATTAGCAGCACTTGTTGCGTATTACATTAACTATTTTATATCAAATTAATTCACTTTCGCTAACATTTTGAAAGAAAACCAAAATTGCTGAAAATGTTTGTAATTTTATTTGTTATTAATTACTGAAAAATGTGTTGTCATCATTAAATAAAAAGTATTTTTCCAAGGACGATCATATTGTACTTTCTTTCCCATGAGGATGCAGCTGGAAAAATTATGGCTTCGTTTCTCAGGCGGTCAATGTATTCAACTAGAAGTTCAAATTTCCTTTAATCGATATTTTTATTCACGCAAGAGGCTGCAGTTCCGTTGTGATTCACTCGCTATTCCGTGAGACTTTGTACTTTGTCATCATCCGTTAAAAATCAATGATCCTAACCGATACACCGTGTCTATCCGAATTACACTATGACGTATTTAAAACCGATTTCCGTAAAGTATAATTGTAATTACGATTGCCTTGTGTTTGATTTATTTAGAATGATGAGGAAGACGTGACATAAAATAAAAATGATTGTAAAAACACGTGTGCGCAGAAAATAATTACATTTTTGCATAATTGTTACAAATAATGCATACTTCCTTCGGTCAGTCCGTATGGAATTACATTTTATTCGCACAAGAATTAAATTGTATCCATAGGTAGTTGATTAATGAAACGTGTCATGTATAAAAGTTGGTAGTTGTTACTGGTGTATTTGGAAATATTTTCACTCGAAAATTAGCATCTTTTATAACATTTATCTAGAACAAAAAATTCTTCAAGAAATACACCAGTACTTTTTCAGAATTCTTAGTAAATTTTTTTAAATTTTCAAACATTTTAAAATATAATTTTTTTTTTTAATTTCACAAAATAAAATCTTAAAAATTTTACAAATAAACAATGAAAATTTTCACTGAAAACGGTTAAAAAAATGTCGGTACATTCCTAAATAAATTCTAAGAATTTGTCATTCTTCACATTATTTGAGAAAACTGATTGTTTTGAAGTTAGGGCATCTTTGTATTTTTTAAACAAATTTTTATTTCAGAGGCTATTTTGGGGAACTCCATATTGGATTTTTTGGAAATAAGCTTCACCTTATTGAAGCTTAGACAATTATGACGCCTTATTTATACCCATCTAAGATATTTGAGTGTCGGAAGTGATAAAAACAAACGTTAAGCAAAAAAGAAGCCTTGAAAATTGTGTCTCTTATTCATTAACACGCGTAATTCTTTTATTTTTGAATTCAGTGTTTTTCGATACACCTTGAAATTTTGAAAGTGCGGAGCTGGAACAAAAAAAAATCTATTATAAAATTGCTTTCATTGCATTTTAATATTAAAATGCACTGTCGAACTTTTTTTATAATGTTTTGTTCATTTAGTGTAAAGGTTTTAATTTTCTGTTAGTTTTATTTTTAGAAAAGTCTTCAATATTTGTTTTTGGAAGTTTAATAGGTTTTTACTACCTATAAATCAGTTGTTCAAAACCCTATGCATATGAAAGTCTGAGCGATCTTTCGATATTTAATAATAAAATTTTTTATCGATACTTAATAAAAAAATTTTGGACTAAAAAGGGACAATTTTTATTTGCAGGTTTTTATGAATTGGCTTCTGTCACGTGCCTACTGGTCGATGTTCTGCTTCAGGAAAGACATAAAATAATCCGAGCATTTTTTATAAACTGAGTAAGTATATTTTTATATGCTTGTTTTAACAAAACCTGAAAATGACCTATTTTTGGCTCCTACAGGTAGATTGACATTTAATCACGGTTTTTAATTACCACAAACCGCAGAGACACGTTGAGAATTTTGAAAATCTATATGTCTATATAACGAAGCGTTAAGAAAGAGTAATTAACTCAAAGACCACTCAAACACTTTCTGGGACCGAGCGTGAAGAATGACCTAAAGTCCACTTCGCCCGGCTGCAAAGACATTCTTTTCACACAGGTGTAGAAGATTGATATTTAGCAAAGAATCGTAACAACCACTGTTTGCTTAATTACATCGGCTTAATATGTCACGAAAATTACTTAATTTTATGTTTCATTTCAGAACGTTCTCCATTCAGCATAAAGAGCATCGACTTAATAGTTTTGGTTTCATAGCAATATTTAATTTAATGTCAAGGTACCTTTAATGTGCAACATTTAAATTTCATGTTAAAAAATTGTATAAATGATTTTTTAGAATTAACACGTGCATTAAAATATACAAAACGTTATTTACTTTCGGACAGAGAGCCAAATCTACTTAGACAATAGTACAAATGACGAGAAGGATCTAGTTAAAAAGGTGTTTCAGCTAGCAAAAGTGAAATAACAGTTGAATTTTTTTCAGACAAGTGGATGTAATATAATCCTTTATCATAACCCCAAAATGTCTTAAATTACTTAATCAGTTTCATAAATTGTAAGCAGAGATTTTTTGAACAAGAAAGTGTAAAAATCAGATTCCTTTCTGTAGGGGATTTTTTGAAATAATATTTTTAATACTTAGGGTGGAGTCAAGTAGCACAGGGCGCCTAAATATTTTGTGCAGTACCTGCTTCCCCTGGTAGAAATCGAAATCAAACACGCTATCATCAGACAGAAGTTAGCGCTAAATCGTCACGTTTTATCCAGGTTTGGTGCAATGACCATGCGTGTCTAGACAAAACGTGTCGATTGACTGGTAGCGTGGATGATTTCGATTTCTACTAGGATTGTAGAGCAATTAACCGAAATAATTTTAAAGAAATGGAAATATTCTAGATACTCTAATCGTTCAAAAAAAGGGGCTGGACAAATTTATTGTATGTTGCGGTAGTGTCATTTAAAAATCATAAAAGACGTAAAACATCTATAGGCTCTACACCATAAATACAAATGGGCATATGTCAAAAAACCGAATTTAAAAAATCCTAAACAGTGAAAAACCGACATTTAAAAAGCCAACACTCAAAAAACGATGACTATCAAAAAGCCAATAAGGGATAAAGCTGTATATTATATAAAGGGATAATATTCACGAAAACAATAATCACAGCTTTTTAAATGTCGATTTTTCAATGTTTCGGATTTTTAACATGTACCCATACAAATGCTTACTACTGATAAAAAGTTTTGTCGTCAAGTCCAGTGAAGGTATTGTTAGCGAGTTTGGTTTATGGTTAGTTCAAAAAATATAAAAACGTAATTCAGATTATGTCAAAACGCAGGATAGACGTAGTCTCTATACTTTTTGTGATCATGATTTTGGATTAAGGATTTGGCAAATATGTCAGTGTTTTAAAAATTTGTAGAAAAAAGGGAGCGATTGTCATCTCAAAAAATCTCAGTGTTCTCCATAGTCTGAAAAAAGCCACTATTTAGATACTGCAAAGTCGGTGACTGAATTACTAATGACTTTTACTATTGAAGAGTAAAATACTATTAATTGATTAGTCAAATTCTACGAATTTTAAATCAGCGATCATATTTTTTACTGTATTACTAAAATGAATTAGTAAAATTTTGAGTAATAAATTAATAAGTTAACGAATATGGACCTGCGAAATGCAATAACAGATGTTAAAATGAACAAGGTGTTTCTGAAAATACGATTTCTCATGGTTCGTCCAGTAGAAAACTAGAAATGTCAATGCACTCTAATCTGCAACTGTTTAGAAACGTATCTCTCTTTCGCGCCCTCATTCTCTCTGAAAAGGTTTCTAAGGCTCTTTAAAGGGTGGGCGGGCACACGAAATCTTTCCCACGCGACTCGAAGGAACAGTCGGTCGCGCACCGGGATAGTCCAAAATATTAACCTCTTCGATGCAAATACCTGGTCCGATCGCCCTCTCGCCCGTAATCTTGGCCCCTCCTTGCCCTTCTTTTATACTCTCGGGCCCTTCCCAATAAAACGTCAAAACCCTGCCGCTGGTCCTTCGTGTGTCAGCCACGCGCTGTGCTACACAGCAAAGCGGTCGGGTCATAATAGATGCACGAGGCTGGCTTGCTTATTCGTTCTTTAGCTTTTCCCCCGCCCCGTACCTTTCCATCGCTTCGCTCCTTTTTTTCCATTTCTTCAGGAATATATACGTGAGTACGCACGGACTCACACGTATAAGATGCCAGCTTCCCTGTGTAGGTCATCTTATACACACATCTGTATACGGGGAACCTAAAAACAGGCTGAAGGATGAAGCCAACACGAATCGCAGAAACGTGGGAACTGCCGCCAGGTGATCACCTTTTCTTCCTCCTTCCCTTGGATGTTTTTGGAGCGCGAGGACCGATACCGGAAGGGGATACGCGCGCACGTACGTGACATACGAGGAGAGAGACGGAGAGGCCAAGAAAGAAAGAGTAAGAATGACCGAGTGAGTGAGAGGGGGAGGAGGGGGGAAAGGGCAGTGCAACGCTTAAGCACGAAGGGTGTGCAGGCTCTTCTGCTCGTTGCACGGAGGAAAATATACGTCATTCGGAATTAAATGGATCGCCGGTCGTTTCGATGTACGTATAGAGTCTGGGGGTCGCGTTAACTTAACGACAAACAGATGCGAATGCCAGAACATGATTTGTGCCTCAATACTGCAATACCACGTTTGATAATACAATTTCTCACAGTTAATTACGAATGCAAATAACACAGGTCTACAAAAAAGAGTCTTAGATGTTGTTGGGAAGCAGTGGGTCATTTCCGACATAATTGTATGCGTAGAATCCAAACTCGAAGTCAGAATTGGTCCATCACCTCAGGTTTTTGAGATATTTGAGGTCATGTACGCGAAAAACGCGTTATTTTACTATGTTTGAGGTTACGTACAGGATACAACAATTTTTGTCGTCGTTCTGTACTATTTGCATCTTTTAGTACTACCTTTACCCTTCAAAATGAGGTTTTGTTCGATCACCTAAGATTTTTTCTTACAAAGTTACGGCCGTTATCGTTATCAAAAAAACAGTCACAATACTGAAACGTGACTTTAGTTATTAGTATCCATATTTTATATAGTTGTTTATGTTTATATAGGTTTCATCACATTGAATTTGACCTCGAGCTTGTTCTCCAAGAGCATTTCAAGGTTAATATGTTTACATGTATATCGTAATTTCAAATTGGCGTATCTTGGTGAACAAATTCGGAATGGAATTCTGCGCATCCCATTTTAAAGAAAAAGAGTACCACATGATCCAATGAAAGGGAAAACTCCTAAAAATGTTTTGTCTTCTGTACATGACCTCAAAAAATAGCGTTTTTCGAGTAAATAACCTCAAATATCTCAAAATCCTGACGTTATGGGCCACTTCTGACTTCGGATTCTGATTCTACGCACAAAATTACGTTGGAAATGACCCACAGCTTCCCAACAACAAAACCATGTTGACCTGCCTAATTATTGAAAATAATGAGGTTTTGCATCTTAGAAATTGCAAATCTAAAAGTGGTTAGCTTTATCTTGATGGTTCCATGACAGGTTCCATCAATATTCTCTGACAATTGTGTATTTAGATATAATTAGAATAACAATGACATATTAAAAAATAGGAATAACCTGTAGTATCCATTGTTCCGCAAGTTCTTAGTGCGATATAGTTCGTGGAATGGGCAATTACTTCGTGATTCTTATGCGGTGGTATTGTGAATCGTTACAAGAGACTTCGATGCACGTGTCGGGCGCACGTGTATTTGTATCGTCACGCCGTCGTTAGTGTAACATTCAAATTTTCCCGAGGTTTTCATTCCTTAACCGCACTGCCCATTACCTTTTGGTAGCGTGTGTTTTCATAATCCATCTGTCGAGAGGGCCAGGGAGTTTTCCCTCCCTTCACACGCGTGTAAAACGGACTTTTGACGGCGATTTCAAAAGCGACCCTTCATTCGACTCTTCACGCTCATATATATGTATATAGTATCCATAGCATTTTCAAACACGTATCGTGGGAAGATCCAGGAACGTGACTTGAAAAAAAAAACTATCAAAGAAATGTTCGATCGATCTTTTGTAACCTATGTATTCAGGGATAAATATAGATCATTTTTTAGTTTACTTATATGTTTCGTTAAATTTGATGAATAGATAATTGATTACTTGTACTCATTTAAAATTTTTATGATTGAAAAAAGTCACATGCGATAGTGGTTTTCTTTTACTAACCTATATGTGATGATTTATGTTTGTGGTGGAAGTGTTTTCCCATATAGTTATGAGAATCTGCCTATACATACGTTTGGAAATATTGGTACCTATTTTAATATACAGTCGCTAGTTTATACAAACGTACCATTAGAAGAAGTGGTAAGTATTTATATTGCGACCTGCACAAAATAAATTTTTATATGAAGGCGTGTCTATGTGCGTTAGAGATAAGGAAAGGCTTGAAGGACGTCACGTTCCAAGAAGAAGGGGACCTGTTCTTTGTGTACAACTTTTTATTTCTTTAAAGAGAAGGTGTTAAAAACAGATATACCATATTTAGCATGCTTGAATACATGAACATAAACTCGACGTTACTGATGTGTTAAAAATGCATTTACGACAGTAACAAATTCTCTATTTAAACTAATTATTTGAAAATCAAACGGGGCATGTATGCGTTTATGCTTAAAAAGACGTAAAAGTCTGCCTGAGAAAAAATGAATTGTATACAATTTTACACAAATAGTATACAAATGTATACAGGTGCATAAGGATTTTTCATCTATAGAATTGCATATGATGCGTATACAATTATATACAAATCGTTGCAAGTATATATAATTAATTATTTAAATGTTATAATTACTTTGTTCGAGTAATGAAAACAATTATTTAGGTTAACTTCACGAAAGTTACCAGTTATATATTTTACTGACCTACTCATTTTGAGCAAGTACAATATTCTCAGTCCGTAGGGTTACATTAATTATTCAGTTTATTGACTTGACTAAATACGCTGTTAATAAAAAAATAGATATTTTCATTGTTGGTCTCAACAAAAAACACTTTATATACTTACAAAAGAAATCCGCTCTGTAAAAACTTATTTATCTTTCAATGAATCGTCCTACTCTGCGGCAGTGTAACGGTTAGGAGGTCTGAGTTGTAATCAACAACGAGGGTTCGAATTTACCTTCCAACGCGATTTTTTCTGCAATTTAATTTATTACTTAAATATACAAAGATATACAATTACGTATTATTAAATAGTAACGAATATAGTTTCATAAAATTCGCTGTACGAAAAATCCATATGCAATTGGATATATACAAAGTGTGCTACTCATTTTTTCTAGGGTGATATTAAATTAGATACGGAAAAGTTAGTTTTCATTATAATTAGAAACGAAAAATGGACTAATATCAACCTTCAGTGTGAATTATTAAACTGTTAAACATTACGAAGATTAAATATGTTCAATCGCTTATTCAATATTTTGTATTAAACGACAATGATATATTTCGAAAATGTTGGCAGCACCAATGGAAAAAAGTGGCCCTTGCTGAATACAGGAATCGTATTCATACTTCTTTCAACGTACTGTATCCTAATTTGGTGTGAAATTGACTTTCACCACGGCATTATTTCAATGCGGAAAACCACCATCCAAAACGAAAATGCCAATATAAAAAGGACCAGCGTTAATGACATGCGTAATGATATCTAATGTTATTTTCAAATGATAAAAAAAAATTAAATTGACAAAGATATCAACAAAAATATTTTCAGAGCTTTTGATTTTAAGATATTTTGTGAATGCACTCCAGGTAAGAATGAGTTATGTATAGAATTGTACACAATTGCAAATAACATTTATTTATAATTATATACACTTGTATAGCATTGTTATCTTTACACAGTTATATATAAATGTCGCTATTAAAAGTATTTTAATGAAAAAGTATTACTAATGTTTAACAGTGCTCATATAAATCATCTTGCTACATCTTTTAAATAATTCATTCCTGTTATATATTCCACTGACATTTTGGCGTTTTTGTGGATAAATATAATAAATGCTAAAAAGTTTGATTGTATTAAATTTATATATGATTATATACGAACGTATATTATTATATACAAATACAATCAAATACTCCTGTGTCCAATATATACAATTGCATAGAGACGTATATAATAATCATATATAATCATATACAATATTAAATAGAGTCGGAATTCACATATTATACTTGTATATATCATATATAATTATATATGAATATTATATGATCCCCTAGTCGAGTAGAAATTTATTAAGGTCCTAATAAGGAGCGTAATGGTTTGCTTAGGCTCTGATAGGGGCCTTAATACATTTAAATCACAATTATTCATAGTATTATTTTTGGTCGATTTAAAAGTGAAGTCATAATTGATCGAGACCAGTTCAACATTTAAATTATTTATAAAAATATTCTGTTGAGTTACAGTTTGTTATACGAGAGTACTGCTCAAACTGCAAACCGAAAAAATAATTACTTTTTAAAACATGCAGTTTTTATTTCAACTTAATGGACATTTTTGTATATAAGCGTGATTTTCAAGATCTGTGATTTTATTTTCTAGTAAAATCGCGGCTTTCTTAATAGAAATAACTCTTAAATTATATAAAATATACATAATATACGCCAATTCTTACGACAATTATTCTTTACGACAATTCTTACACATTTGTAGCAATATTGGAAGAAAATTATGTTTTAAACAGAATGGGAATACCGTCAGTATTTTGGCCCTTATTATGACGTTTAATTTACTGTGACTTTATAATCAATCTATTTTGAATTCCTTACTTATTTTCAATGTCTAATGCAATAAAACCCCAAATATAGAAAAAGTGTAATAAATACAGTGCACAACACATATGCCAACAAAGTGTTGTATTCAGCATTAAAATTTCTAATAAAAATATTTAAAAAAATATAACTATCCTCGTGAAATAGCGATGTAGTTGTTTATCAGCACGAAATAGTATACTACGCAATTACTACAATAAATAAGTGATTCCCCCGATTAAAAATCACTTATCCTGCAGACGTGCTTCCAACTTTAGAACTAATGAATAAAATTGATAAATGTTGGTTGCATATTGGCATCTTTGTTTATTTTACAGTAAAGCGTGAGCGTTTGTAACAATATTAAGGTTGCGAAAATATTGTTAGTTTAGTAAGACTTATTTTAAACAAAAACAATTTTGTTTCTGATCTTTATACTTGCAAAATATTACTAAATTAAAAAAGCAAATTCGATTTCAGCACGAGGAGATATGTAATCTGGAACCAGAATGACCGAATCGTTCTCCGATTTCTTAGTGAGCACCAATTTTCAGAAGGAGAAATGCTAGGTAAGGTATGATATACACTGATAAAAGGAATTATTTACTGTAAATAAGGCTTCATTAAATATGGCGAACTGAACCATTTCATAACTGTAAACAATGTTTATTAATAGATAGTTAAAGTATATTTGTTCCTAAATAAAATGATATCTTTAGTATTAAGAAATGCAATTTAACTGTTAACAATTGTTTAGTAAGAAATGGTTTAGTATTCGATTATCAGTGTCGTGATTTTGTGTTTACTATTTACCTCGATTTTTTTATTCCTGTTCTCGCTTAAATTTCAATCCTTTACTCCAAGTTAATAGACACTGTCGAAACAATATTTTTTAATATAATACGAACGATTTTGTCACAATCATCATTTCAACTTTACAAGACCATGTAGTTTATATGAATCCAGCGCAGTCAAAAGACAGTGAAATCAAATATAAACAGATTTGGTATTATATTTAATTGTCACATTTACATCTGACGTTAATCAGTAGTATGCTACATTATATCATTTTTTATTTTTAACGACTTTTCTTTTTCAGGAGAAAGATCTTTGGAAAGAAGAACGGCCTGATGTAAGTTATGGAAATGCAAATAATATGATGGTTTTTAGTTTTTTATCTAGACTATATATTGAATATTATAAGCGGTATGATAAACTAAAATTGTTAAAGAATTGTTTAACAGTGTACTATTTTGTACATTACTTTATGACATCTACGTAACGAATAGTTGGAAATAATTCTATACCGTGACGACTTCTTGTACCTCCTTACAAAAAATAATGTCATAATAAATTATTATAATTAAACATTTCGCACAAATATCTATTACTATTTAATCAAATATATTTTAATCGATGGTATCATCTTGAAGAAACCTGAGAAAGCAGAAGTTGGGACGGCAGCGTGGAAATTGTTACCTACCATCGGTTGCAAATCGAAAGATTCCATGACGAGGGCGGTCGCAGGTGCATCGGGTAGTTCTCATCCTTCTTATTCGTTAAGGAGCAAAGTGCATGGATGGGCGTTTCAAATTTAGATCGAAACACTCAGTCGAGAGTTCTGTGGCCGAGCCGACCGCTTCGGGCCTCCCGTATATATGCATCATCCTCCTTGCATTCGCACCCTGGCTCTATACTTTTTTCCCCATCTCCTCGTACACCCCCGTCGTCATCGCGTGCGGGTTAATAAGCAGGTCGCGACATTTGACCAATCGCTCCCGACATGACAGCTAGACGGAATATTTATGGCGCGTTAACGTATATATCATGGGAAACGACAGAGACACCGAAACAATGTCATGGGAATTGGTAGCGCCGACCATCGGCCGCGTACGGAGATAATTCCCTCGTTTACGTAGCCACGAAATTAGCGCGTGCCGATGATAGTCACGGTGATGACGTCCATTTCTGCAGTGCAGGCACAAGTGCAAGCACTACGCTACTGAAATGATGGCGACGATGACCAAACATCAAGTTCAGAAAACCTGTTCTAGTAATTATTATCGCTTGTATTATAATTTGAACTAGTTAAAATATCCTTAACACGAAGTAGGTTACTATAAAATAGTTATTTCAGTTAGTCAATAGTTCACTAACGGAAATTAACGATTTTCCAATATTTTAATATTCGAAAAATAGATTTCTCGGATCTAATGACAAAAATAATATTTGAATAATTGTATGAACTTTTCAGCCATTATTAATAAAAGTTATTATGAATTGAATAAGCAACCTACTACTTGTTAAATAAAATAAATTGTAAACAAAATGGCCATTTCATTTCAGTATATTTGTTTAAAAAGAATACAGGCCCAACGTTTCGACCTATCATCGAGGTCCTCATCAGGGGTGTCTATTAAAAAAAAGTATAATAAAAAATAATAAAACACAATTCAAAATCAATTCTAAAAATTGCCAACTCTGACATACATACGTCGATGAGGACTGTTTAACATGTACCAGTTTATAAATGTGTCATATTCCAGTTTAAATTCTTACATCTGCACACAACACCACACGTACGCAATGTACTATATATATATATACAACATCTATAAATGTACGTATATACAAGTTAATATACACGTGCATATACAGAAAAATATATACATGTGGAAGTAAATAAACACTTATAAATACATAACTGCCGATGAAATTATCCATTATTAATTAAAATATTATAACAATAATTTAATTTTTCTGTGTCCGTTTTAAACTTAATGGAATTTTTGTGTTGTTTTATGCAGATCATTTCTTTTATATTCCTTTTCTTCCATTGTGGTTCGTTATCTAATATTATAAAATCCGAAAATTTAAAATTGTGACCTGTCGTTAGCATATGTGAAGTCAACGCTGTATGTCCAATATCCCTTTTCCAGTTGTTTTGATGTACATATAGGCGTTTTTAAATGTATCTTTTCGTTTGTCCAATATACGTAGCCTGGCATTCACCTCAATCAATCTTATAAATGACATTTGATCTCAGCATTTTATTAACGTTAACAATTTTAGTTTTAAATTAAAATTGAAATTAAATTAAAAAAAAAAAAAAAAAAAAAAAAAGGGATTCTAAAGTATTAAATCCCTTATTAACTATCGAAATGTCAAGTTGTTTGTATACATGTTTTATTCTATGATATAAATCTTTAATATATGGAATTACTCTAATTTTTGAAACATCAATTTTATTATTATTTATTTCTTCAGATTTATTATTCCGTTTCTTTGTTAGTTCCTTCATTCTAGTTTTTATAGTATTTGTATATGTTGGGCCTGTATTGTTTTTAAACAAATATACTGAACTGAAATGGCAATTTTGTTTATAATCTATTTTATTTATAAATATCCAGTTCCTTACATCAAGACACTATTTTAACTACTACTTGTTAACTAAGTACCTAATGCACATTTTATCGAATTCTTCTCTAAAACATATCTTTTAGCTATTTTCGGCAGGGATACTTTGCAAAAGGTATCTAAAAGATATAAAGATATCATTTCGGAAGATGCTGTTTAAATAATAATATACAAATTCATATTTTGCAATTTTGTGAACATATTGGTTAGTAGGTCCTAAAAAGTTGTCTCATAAGAATTAGATTACCTTAAATTAATGCATTTTTAATGGTGTGCCGAGGAAAATACCCAATAATTAGAAAATTCGGTTTTTTTAGAAAGATTTCGAGTTAAAAATTGTATCCTGAATTTTCGTCCCCTAAAATATTTTCCTGAGTGGCAGGTACAATTATTGTTTTTTTAAAGATCGTCTTTCCGTTTATAACCTATACTCAAATCTGGTTATGCATTTAGGGTCGTTCTTTAAATGGGGTCGGGAGGCTGAGTCATAAAAAGACTTTGTCATTCTTTGGGATGATCACGATACCTTTCAATAATAAATAAAATAAGAGTTTTCTTGAGAGTAAGGACTCTGATATTTAAATAACAGCTTATGTTAACATACTTTTTAATAAATTAATAAAATCTGTTAATTTCAACACCTTGTCATTGGCAAGATAATTGTAATACCGTTTTAAGCATGGATTTATTTTATGCGATTAAATAATAGTCGCAGACCCAAGTCGGTCCTAAAATGATGAATCCAATTGTAATCACTCTTTGTCGCAGACCAAGGTCGGTACCTAAAATGATGAATCCAATTGTAATCACTCTTTGTCATATACAGCTCATTTCACTTTTAATTTTTCTATCAACATGTTTAAACTATAGTCATTGACTTCCAATAGAAGTTGGCGTAATAAAACAACGAAATAAGTATTTTATAACTGTTTACAAGTGCCACTAACCCTTAACATTCATGAATATTTTTAATCATTTGGTGAAAAATAGTACAAAAATCTTAAATAATTTCAGGATTTTGTTGCATATATAATATGGAACCTACATATTTAGTTTTTTTCCAATAAAAAATGAAAAATAATTAGGATAAATCGATTACTTATAAAAGATGATTGGAATGTTAGGCAATCGATTGTGATTTAATTTTCCTGGTTTAAAATTAAATGATTAGTAACAAATTTTTGTCGGCTGTGAAAATGCTGAGAATTCGTTAAAATCCCTTCAAATATAACATTTTAATGAATGAATAGAATAATTCATAACATCAAGATCTAAAAATTAGATAATAAATGTATTACCATTTGCTTAATTCAAACGTTTTATATCATAATAGAAGCGGTATTTATTATTACCTTCAACTAAACTTTCGTCATTTTTGTAGCAATACAGAAAAGTTCTTCTTAGTAAAGGCAATATTTAGTTGAAATTATTGAAATAAATATATAAGTGCATTATTTCGCCCCAGTTTTATGAATTCAGGAGCCTATTATACCCTACTAAATCTAAAAAGAAACTAATAAATATCATAAAAACATTATTTTTATAACCTTAAATGCAACTGATGAATATTTTATTCCGCTACCTTTATTACACCAATGCCGATCTATGTTCAAAAAAAAGTGTTTATTATAAATTACCATAACCTTCAATTAAGTCCTTTATACGATTATGGGCACCAAACCTTTTAAAGGAAAACTCTGTATCATATTATTTCTATGTTCCATTCGTTCCACCTGTGAACGAAATATAAAAGCACGCAATAAATATTTCAAGCGAGCGATGAATTATCATTGGTTATAAGTTATACGGTACAGAAAAACTATAATAAAATAAATTAATTGCTTTTTCTAGGCATCACGATATATTAATACACCCATGTTGCCTATACCGAAATGTTTAATTGTAATAATATTGAAATTGGCAAGTAATTATTGTAAACTGTCATATATATTTAAATAAAAGAATATTTTCATAAACATATTTTTTTTTTATTAAACAATGTTTTCATTATATACATTTTAAGCCAACACGTTGAAGTAAAAATGTATCTTGTAATTTATTATACGATTACGTTAATTTTATCGTTTCGTAAAAACTACAATTGATTATCATTACATTTTAATATATAATTAAACAAACAAACTTTACAACATTTTTGCATCCAAGTATATTAATGTAAAACGTACAAACCAATCGAAAGTACAATAAATATATATGTATACACAGTAAATTCCATAATTGAACATTTCTCTTATATACACGATTTCTTTCTACTATTTTTTACTGCCACCAGTTATAATAATGTGACAAAATTAAGAAAAATATTTAGCGATATCAATTTAAAAGAATCGTTACAAGAAAATGTGCAAACGAAATGTTCAATCCATTATTAGAAGTACTAAATTATTTAATGATTTTAACAATGTAGTGAGTCTGCTCATATATTAGATTTATTTCTTCTGTTACCTTGTTATCCTGCTCATTTGTCTCACATTGTTCAATTTATTCGACTGTGATTCAGTTGCGAATATAGTTGCCGGCCAAGTAATTCTATTCTATTATTTTGGCAATGTCGTTGCATACAAAGTAAACTGCATTTTGGTCACTGCAATTCTTTTGTAGCTGTCTATTCGAGTGGTTCATGCAACATGGGATATTACAATGTATTTGCACAATTTTTATGTTTAGAAAGGGATACAACTGTATAGAAAATTTCAAATAATTTAATTTCGCACTTCAAGGACGAAACCGCGTATTTTTCTTAATAATTACTACTATTTTTTGTAAAATATGTTGGTAAAAAAACTGAAAAACTAAAATATGGTAAAAGTTACTATACATTTCTTGAGAATATTTGTGCGTAGTATTCGAATATGTATTTCATAAACATTTAAGGAAAAATTATATTTACAAATTAATATTATGTAAATTAAGATGCACGTCGGCAGATAAGAACTTATAAATACTACACGGTGGGCTCAAAAATAATGAAACCAAACATCAAAACACTTCAAATGTTCTTTTTTAAGATGTTGAAATCACTTTGTAATCGGTCCGAAAAAAATGCTTTAAAATTCTGATGAAAACTGTCTGTAGTGAATTTTTCTTAAAATGCGTATTTTCGGAGATAAAAAATAAAATTTTACGGTATCGAACAAATTTTTGTATACTTTTTGATTAATTCTGAAAAAAATGTCTGCTATGAACTTTTTTTAATATGCGTTTTAACGATGCGATAGACAATATGACAGTTGTATTTTTTGCACATTTGACATTTTTTATCTACAAAAATATACGTTATACGAAAAATTCTAAAAATACATTATTACTCAAAATTACATAAAGAAACTAACAAATATTTTACCTTGCCAAAAATTGTAAACATATTATTCGCAATATTTGTTAACAACAATAAAAACCGCACCATGTACGGCTCGTATGGTTTTTTATTTTTCGATTATTTTAAGCTGTAAACAAAATACTTTCCTATCTGTTTGAATTTAAATTAAGCCGATAGTAAAGAAATAGTTGTTAGAAATTAGGTTAGGAAAATTAAATGTTAGGTAAATGTAATACATTTTAAAGAGCACATTATAAAAGTTTATATACTTATTTCGTGCATGTCAAAAACCACGGCGTGTCATCAATACGCATATTCATTCAATGATCTTAAAAACTCATCTCTGTCAAATTGTGTAGTAAATGACACGCCTGTAGACGCAGCATAAGCTATTTGACATTTAGGACCGGAGTAGCTAGCGTCCAAGTTCACCAGAGGGCGCCACGTCCTGGGACCATAACTCGCTTTGCTAGAACTATTCGTATACCTTCACGTTTGAAGTAAAAAATCCGGCTTTCATGCTGTAATACCCTATTCGGCGTATTTATTTAAGTAAACATCAAATAAAAATATGCAGTGTAATTACAGATTGTGCCTCTCGAAAAATGACCTACATTCGTAGGTTATGGGATGATAAGGAACCAGGTAAACTAATAGAATTCTTCTATTATTTCTTGTGAATACTGCTTAGTCTTCGTTGGTTATTAATATTCAGCAGATTAGTTAAACAGCTCAAATCGTGAGCTATTAAAAATGGTAGGTTAACGATTAAACATTAATCATCTCGTTATTTCATTGGTCCTAGATGAACAGTAGAATGCTCCAAATATACTTGTCAATTTGCCCACAAAATTTAACCATAATTGAAGAAACAATTCCTTAACGCAAAAAGGTCTTGTCGAAATCATAAAATCATGAGGAAAAAGAAAACTTATAAAAAGAAATAACAGTCCCATTATTTACTATTTTTAATAATACCATTTTTCCAGTTAACATTACCTGCACATTGATATAATCGCTGGAAACGCTTTTCTCAGGTTCATTGTTATTTTTATAAGTTGGAAATGTAACATCATTGCATAGCAAAAAATTAAATTGCCTGCTGAAATACCTGCTATATAAAAATCTGTTTGGCATGATTGTATAAATGCACAATTTTCATTTGTTTTATTTGGAGGTTATCGTTATACATAAAGAAATTAAACATTCTGAAATTTGTCTGACATGCATTTATGCATGCTTTCATATTTAATTTAAGTATAATTTATTAATTTGATTATAACATATTGTTTTTTGATACACAGAGACGCGTTTATAAATAATACACAACTTTTAAAGTTGTTGATATATTTACCTATAATTTTAAGTTACAAGTCTATTATTTTTTAATACAAATATCTCCTTGCCGCCATATAACATGCGTGTAGAACTTGTTAATATACAAATGGTATAACGAATAATGTAAGTTCTATTGAACTTTTACCGTGTGCTGGTTAGTGATTTCACGTTTTACATGTTGACAATGAGTCGTAATTCAATGATCTCAAAATAAAGCACATTACCACTAATTTTACCTGCATTTCTGACACAAAATAATCATGCGAGGAGATTTTCTGGCAAAAAATCGAAACGCTCATAAATTTTTTGTAATTTCCTAATTCACTATACCAGTGCCCTGCCTATAATTTTCCTAGTCTTGTTCATTTAGAACGAATCAGTTTTGGTGATATATGACCACAAGATAATTGCAACGCATCGCTTTGTCGGCATCACACTCGACGTCACGGTGCATCGAATATCGGAAACTACAAAGTGGAACCCTCAAATGGTTTAATCCTTGTATATCGATGTTGTTGTTTGTATTTCCGCATCGATGTTTCTTGAATTTGTTTCGGTTATTGTTTAATTGTAAATCACGGAGAAAATTCCAAAATATGATTAGTAACGCAAGTAACATTGGTCAGTTTTCGGCTAGCCAAAGCCTCAAAACCGAACACTTAGCTATGACACTTGCATGTTACGTCAAACTTATATTACTCAAGGTCTTCAGATGCTCCTCTTAACTTTTATTGAGCGTGCAAATGCAAACCTATCCGTAACTTCCGAAACATAGAAATTGACAGGTATATTTGGGGTATTCTACTGTTCGTCGAACAT
Source organism: Trichopria drosophilae (assembly GCA_030407085.1). NCBI lineage: Eukaryota > Metazoa > Arthropoda > Insecta > Hymenoptera > Diapriidae > Trichopria > Trichopria drosophilae. The sequence goes on along the minus strand of CM059583.1, from coordinate 64,291,498 downwards.
ATTTATTTTTTTTTATTAAACAGTTGTAATAACCGTTAGCGTTTATCGATTAAACGTGTGAAGTATTATAAATTTTATATAGACAGTTACAGACAGAGTTAACAGTTTTTTAGAGAAATAAACATTTATATTTATGAATGAGCATTTTAACTACGTTTAAAATGGACTAATCATTACAAATTTATGACGTTGGTATATTATTTGACGTACGTTCTGAAATCCTTAAATTGAAATCTCCGTAGTCTCACTTTATAGAAATGAAATGAAGTCTAAAAGTGCCGACTTGACCACATTGTATGATCCCAATAGTGGTACAGTTGTCACATTTATACAGTGAGACTTCGGGCTTTTCAATATAAGAATTTTAGAATTTTAACGTTAATTATAATTCCGTGAGGAATAATATCAGCTCCACATAAGCAAAACAACTGAAATTGCAATATTAATACTATAAATAGGATTGGCTAATAACAACTAATGTATTATATGGCTAATTTAAAGGGTATTTCATAGATTTTATAAAGCGAAGATCAGCAACTCTGGGGTAAATTTACTTTTTAAGCATAATCATTTACTCTGTATAAGGCATTTTTTAATATGTAAATTCGTAAACTTTACTAGATATTAACACGTTTGCCACTTTTGTAAATAGAAGAATCATCAGTAATGTAATACTAGTACGTATATTGAAAGTAAAGATTATTTCGCTTATTCCCAAATTTCGATCCGAAAGTTATTTATTTTGAAAATATTTCTTTTCATTTCTCGTTAAAATACTGATCGTTTTCGATAATTACTTTTTTAACTTTTACAAATGTCTATTAAAAATAAACGTATTTTTTACCTAATTTAAATCTGGTTTCATTTGGATATGAAGAACAAAAAAATGTGAAATAAAAAGTATTTCATGCAGGATCAAACAAATAACGGGATAATTGATGTTTACTTGCTAACCTACAAGTTTTACTAACACACGATGTGAGCTGTTAGGCTAATCTGCTGAATATTAATAACTAACGAAGATTATGCGGGATTCACAAGAAATAATCGAAGGATTGTATAAGTTTACCTCATATCAATATCAACTTTCAAACAAGTATTGTACTAATATGCTTATGCATGAATAAAGTGTAATGACGATGGATTGTTTTTAAATATATGAAAGAAAGCTTTATTAGTTTCATGTATTCAAAACGTTGGCAATATCCACAATAAAGGACGACTCTTTTCCTTTATTGTCTAAATCTACTTAAAGCCTTCAATTCAGAAATAATAAAATATTTTGCGGCAACAGTTTATTTTTCTTAAATTGAGAAAACTTTTGATAGGCTGCTGACACCATCAGTGTCATAAAAATTCGGTCACTTATGCTGAAAATTATCTTTTGTGTAATTTTAACTGAAGGTGACTGTGGTTCGAATTAAATGGTTATAAAAATGATGATATTATTTATCTTCTAAAGATTTTGGCATGACCTACCTGTAAGGTTTGTTCTCTAAGCTTTTCGTCATTTTACAAGGTTGTTAATAACTATAACTCTTGTTAGTTATATATTTTATTAAGACTGCTTTTATATATTATTATATCCAAAATGTCCAGACTTCCTTATTTCTTGCACATTTTTTATTAAAAAAACATCACTTTTTTATTTTACCATTTCAAATGTTTTACAAATTTTTTACGTGTTTATCTACAATTTCCATTTGCGAATATTCTTTGTTTGTAATAATTACGCAAAGTCTGTTTTTCGCTGAATTTACAAATCTCGCGAGATTTTACTCAAGTCTCCACTAAAAGTCTTGTAACTTAGAAAATTTGTGATTTTTAAAATATTTACAAATTTGTATATAAAACTGTGTATGCATAAAAAAATGTAATTCAATATTTAACTGAAACACAGTCCCTTCATCAAAACGTTAAAGTAACTTAATACTCTTATAAATATTCATATTGTAAATTTTCATGTTTGATCAGTGCTATCTTGTTACTTTATTAATACAAAGAAGACAAACCTTCAAAATGATAATTTATTCGAACCATTTATGTCTAGAGCTATAACATAACGAATTGTCCAAAAATCGCAAACATTTATTTCGTGCTGCGGTAACATTTACTGTACGTTGTAGCTAAACAGCTGTAAACAACTAGTTGTAATTTTAGAGTTAATAATATAAACATAAATATTTAATGCGGTAATTCACTTTCTTATTATGTAATATGAACATATTTACAATGTTGTGACTTCACAATAAAAGTACCTTTTAAGTTAATAATTTATAACTAAATACACGTGAATTGGAAGATATACGATAAGGTCGAAAGGCGACAATATGAGTATTGGAAATATTATTCAATATTGCGTACACAATGCCCCTGGCTCTATAATTTCCGGGTTTCTGAGTAGATATAGCATCTTCGGAAAAGCCTACGCTTACGTATAATCTGTTGCGCTCAGGGACAAAACTATGCTTTAACGCCTCATATTGTAGTTTTACCGATGTTCTGAAACCCCAAATAAAACCATAAACCATACATTTTTAAGAATCATCCCTTCTTCAAAACGTAACGGCTCCCTTTACTCCTGTAAGTGTCTGAAGAAGCCGACATAAGGAAGTATCCAAAATATACTTAAAACAGTAATCATTTAACATGTGAATCCTTGAAAAAAATCACTGCCGGCGAACGATCAAAGGCCGATGTTTATATATTATGTGTATCAATTTCGTCGAAGTATGCAGTTTAAATATTTGCCGCTGGATGCGATGGGAATTGACGCGTACAAAATATTCATGGTATTTATTAACAAGAGCGCATTGCTAATTAAAATTTCATGCATTGATAACGAATTGACTAAACTCCTTCCAGGATTAATTGTAGCATTCTTCCATTGTTCTTGACAATGAATTGTTTTAATTGAATATTATAACCTTTTTTTTAACCGATTTATTAATGCTTCAAAATGCTTAATTTTACATTTAAACTATGATTTTAAATTACATATTTTTATGTATACATTATACATTTAACTTAATTCGCATCACTATGTGAAATAAGGAGATTCCTAAAGATGAATTTTATTACGTCTAAATTTTCGTGAAGATGCATGTGTTAAATAGAAAATGCATTACTCATGCAATGTATAGGTATAATTTTATGACGCTGAATGTTTTTATTGACTTTTATCTTCCGTTGTGAATAGACGACTTCATTTAACACATTTTTCACGTCGCAAATATTGCAAACACACAGAATCAAAATAAAATATTAAATTTTATGCCATGAAACCCTGTTCCTCATATTATTAAAATGTGTTTCAAATTTAACATATATTTTAATTAAATAATAATATTTGTTATATGTTCAGCAGTAATATTTAATTAAAAGATATTTCGTTTTTTTTTAAATGGAGCTATCATTAAATGTACTCCTTTAGTACATTGCACTCAAAAAACAAAAATAATAACTGATCAATATATATCATAAGAGCAAATTTGACTAAGTAGTAAATGAATACTGTCATAGAAAATTATTCACAATTCTTGTTACTGTAATTCCACAATTTAATTTTACCAATACCACAAAAATTTATTATTCGATTTATAAATTTAATTCCACATTTAGTTATGGATCGTCCTATATTTTGTACTATTTTGGAGTTAGTTACTCATATATTTAAAATTTAGATATAGATGTATATACATTATATCGTCATTATACGTCATTATATGAAAAGTTCAAAATAACCGGAGGTATGAGAAACGTCAGTAAGAAAGATAATAATAAATATTTTAGTCATAAAAATGAAAATAATTGTTAAAAAAATGTGTAAATTGCTTGCTTGTGAATACTGAGTTGATTTTATTTTTTCATTAATTTGATGGAATACTATTGAACACTTACAAAATATACCATAGATACATTAAAAAATATTTTACTATTTAAAAAAAGATGTAACTATTATAAATAAATATAAAAAGATATAAATATTATAAGGTTGTAGAATCACTGATCTAATTTCTAATTCTGCGAAGATTGTTAAATATTTTGCAAAATCAACGGGTGGTATCATTAATATCCAAAGATTTCGTATGCATTTACATTAAACTTACCTGAATATGTGTTAATATATCTTTCTTTGGCAGTCACTGGTAGAAAACATTATGTACTTAAAAGCTAATAAATTAATAATTATTAATCGTGCCTTCTTTTAGTTGACGTAGATAAATAGAAATTGCATAATAAATTATGAATGCCCCAAAGTATTTGGTTCGATGTCATTAAAAGATATGTTATAATATTTTACATATTTATGATCAATAATTTATTTCCAAATTTGCGATTGAATATCTGAAAACTGTAGTGAGTTACCAGAAGTACTAAATTAATTTTGGAATACCCGAACTTGTACAGTGAACGTGAAGTGTACACTGAAAAAAATTTACATGACAAATTCAACTACTATTGAGAAGTTGAGTCGAGAGTAGTTAAAAGAAATACTTTTTTTTGTTAGTATAACTTTGTTGATGTTGTTATTTTTATTATTTTTTATTATATTTTCTAAGTTGCAGTTACTACCGTGAATAAGTTAAATCAACTAAAAATGTAGTTCAGCTAAAGTCAATTAAAAATATATCGCTCCATCATGTTGAATAGTTTTTAGTGTACTAGGTAATTAGACTCTAAAAAAATATTTTTAAATGTAGCAGAATTCACTGCCAAAATTAATTTCCATAACTATATTTTTTGCTGACTTAACTCCGTTATGTTTGTAAATATAACCTATAAAATTCAGTCGAGGACCAATTGAAATGCTTTCAGTAGTTAAAACAAAGAATTTTGTTTCAGTTTATCTATTGAATCTTAATTTGTATATATTGCATACTGTCCTACGCTAATACAAAAAACGAATAAGCAATTGAAATAAAAACAAGGGTCGCTGATCTAAGAAGTTCTTTATAAGGTTGAGTATCTGGTGTTATTGCGTTTCGAATGAAGACCAAACTGCTCTAGTTTCATGACCTTTTTTTTATTATTCATATTCGAAGGTTTGTTATTACAATTAGTAATATTTTACATACGAGCATTTAATGAATAAATTATTTGATCAATGCTCTTTAGAGACACATTTTCTCACTAGTAGAAGAATGTGGCCTTATTTGTTACCAGGGATAGTTGTCACAACAGTTTTGATTTCCAATGCTTTTTAAGCATTGCATGAACACTATCATCCCGGGTCAACATTATAACCATGCAGTATTTTTATTGATTTTTGGAAATCATAACTTTCAAAAGAGCAAAATCCTTAATTAAGCAATGTAAAAAGAAAAGATGCCAATAAACAATGATATTTAAAATATTTCATCAATGAACGTATTACGAGTGCTGCGTAAATGAAGTCCAGTCATGCGAAGAAAAAAGAACGGTGCGATTCTTTGATACCCGTTCGCAAAGTCGACCTCGACTTCATTTGAGAAATTTCATTGGATATGTAACGAGGACCGCATTGGAGCACAGCTGCTCTCCACTGTAGGATTACGTCGATTATTATCGAGGCAAATATTATTACTACCAGCATACGCCAGCCTCGAGTATAGGGTTGGTACGTGATGGCATCGGGAACGGAGAAGGGTTTTATGCTCGGCGTATTTCACTCCACAGTGAGATTCGCAATCGCCGAATGAAATCGCGATCTCGACTCTTTCACTCAATCTCAAATTCCAGACGGAGTCATAAACCCTTGACGGACATTCAATGTTTCGGTGCGACCAAAAAGGGGATACAGAACCAAACGAAATTCCGATGGTTTATCAGTATTTTTGAGTTCTCGTTTTGGTACCGTATATCGATCGGTATGCTACAAATCTTGATTTCTGAAGATGCGTCTCGCCTGAGCTGAGTACTTGCGAATAAATACCGTACTTCCATTTCGAGTGCGGCCATCTGCATTTCTTTTATTATACTTTTTTACTGCCGATTTTCAGTCAGTTTCTTCTATTTTCAATTTCAAGTTTATGCAAAAAGTTGATAAGTACAAAGAAATATTTGTTGTTGAATTAACTTTGCAATAAGAACTAATAATGGGAAAATCTGCAGAACGTATTAGTGGTTGCGAATTTTATACGGATGTTTAGGATTAGGATATATTATCTCTATAACATAAAAACGGATTAATGAGTTAAAACGTATTACGAAACAAAATCATTGAAAGCTGTTTTTGACAAAGTCAAAAGCTTCTTTGTGTTTACATGTATGCATAATCCATCTTAAGTACGTCATAAACGAGGTTTCTTTACCATTTCTTAATAGTTTTAATCTGTTATGTCTGCATTAAAAATATTTTTTTTTGCATTTTCGAAATAGTGTGTATACTATTTAGAAATAATGAATATTGTTTTATTTAGAAAACTAATACATTAAGTTATATATATTTTATGCAGTTGTAAATACTTTTTCAAATTACTCCCTTACCTCTTTTATATACATGGTATTTGTCATTAGAAACGGGATTTATTTTATTAAATACAATAATTTTATACCTATTATTCTTAAAAGTAATTGTGCTATATCGTCGAATTCAGAATGTATGTTTTTACAGCATCACCAAAATATATGGATGGTTTAAAGAAATAGGAGAATGCGTTGAAATATTAGTAATAAAATAATATAACACCGGTTTCTTTAAATTAATGTATTAATTAATATAATATTTATTAATTAAAATAGGAGTTGAAGGACACTGTTCGTTTATTTCGGAAGGTTCTTCGGAATACCAAGCATAGAGGTGGTCAGGATCGGGTCGGCTGAAGCGTGAACACAAAAATTGGAGTGGATTGGAAGGCGTCGAATTAAATCGGATCTTGGCCAATAAAATGTCCTTTTATTGCTTTTCGAATTTTCTTCAAATCACAAAATTACACACTTCACTGGCGATCGAGAGATGTACGTTTTGTACGAAAACTCGCACGCGTCGATATGCACCGAAACGTAACGCCCTCGTAAAAAAAAAACGTGCGTCGAATTACTATACCGTGCCGATTGCCATTCATACGTCTGACGTGTGCAAAAGCCAAAGCGGGTCTGGCGAGACCGGGCGTGGGGTCGACAAATACGATCGCAGCGACGACGCAGGATACGCGGTGAATTTCGCAATGTCTAGGAAGCGCGGCAAGTAACGCGCAACAATACCGCCCCCTTGTGAAGCGTACACTCGCTTCGCAAATGCAGAAAACTTAACCTAAGAAATTCGGAATACATACAATACTTAGATCCAACTTACAGCTAACAGGAGACAACTCGTAAGATCGTCGGAATTACGTATTTTCGAGATCGATTGGAAGCAAAGCAAGTTGGGTCAGAGGTCGTATGTACTCCCTATTCGCGGTGCGAACTGTGACAACGCGTGTAAGTCCGTCATCACCCGGATGGAGCTTTACGATACGAGCGAGCGACCACTTAGCCGGTGGAAGATTAGGTCGTTTCATTAAGACCATCTGACCAATCTCGAATTGCTTCTGAACGATGCGCCTCTTTTTCCGGTGTTGGAGCGACAACACATAATCCGCGGACCACAGGTGCCAAAAACGTTCGTAGAGTTGTCTGCACATTAGCCATCGCGACAGTCGGTATGTTGGATAACTCAAAATCGATTGTTCGGGCACCGCGTTCAAAGGGCCCCCAATTAAAAAGTGACCTGGCGTAAGGGCATCCAAATTGTCGATATCCTCGGATAAGGCACCAAGAGGTCGGGAATTCAATGCGCACTCAATCTCACAGAGGAGCGTGGTCAGCTCCTCAAACGTGGGAGTCTGATCTTTCAATACGCGCTTTAAGTGAAACTTGAAGCTTTTTACTGCAGCTTCCCATAACCCGCCGAAGTGGGGAGAAAATGGAGGTATGAAACGCCATTCGGTGTTATTCTTCGATAGGAGATCTCGGAAATTCTCGTCGTTAATGGCCCGGTTGTAGGCTTCAGACAGTTCCGATTTGGCCCCAACGAATGTCTTGCCTTCATCGCTATATAAACAACTGGGAAGCCCACGTCGCGCAGAAAATCGCTTGTAGGAAGCGATGAAAGTGGGTGACGAATAGTCAGACACCAGCTCAAGGTGGAACGCCTTGACCGCAAAACACACGAATAGCGCTACATATGCTAAGTGTGATTTAGAGCCACGACCACTAGCGTAGCGAACCTGGAATGGTCCCGCGTAGTCAATACCGCAGTGGGTGAATGGGCGTTCCGGACGGGAGACCCTGGGTGATGGGAAGTTCCCCATCATTTGACCACCCAGATTGGCTCGGAATCGCGTGCAAGTCACGCATTTGTGGATCACGGATCGGATTGTTTTCTTCGCCTGAAGAATCCAAACGGTTTGTCGTAGTGTGCGGAGCGTTAACTGCACTCCGCCGTGCAAGCAACGGTCATGGATGTGAATCACCAAAAGACGAACAACAGCATGCGTGCTGAGTAGGATGGGGTGCTTGACTGAGTTCGAGAGTGCTGCATTCTTCAATCGGCCACCGACCCTGATAAGGCCGTCATCCTGGATAAAGGGATCTAAAGAGGCCAACCTACTCTTAGCGGAGACGGGCTGACCTGCCCGTAATTTTAGCAATTCGGAGGGAAAGAGTGTTTCTTGCAGCCATTGGAAGATCTTTAAGGTAGCGCAATGTATCTCTGAAGCGGTCAAGGCACCACGAAGTATGGTTCCGTTGAGACAATTTCTCCAACGGAGGATGCACGCTACGATCCTTATCAGTCGAGTCCACGTGGAGACGGAAGTCGTGAGAGCTGTAAAAGTATCATTTACTTGACTTGTACAGCACGTGACGAGATTTTTCTGTTCAAGTGAAACGTCATCAGGCAATAAAGGAATGACGCACGGCCAATGCTCCTGATCCTGAGACAACCAGGTCGGTCCATTGGTCCAAAGGGGACATGGCAGCAGAGCGGACGCCAATGTCCCGCGAGACGCAAGATCAGCAGGATTGTCTGAACTCATGACATGATTCCACTGCGCGTCTGGTAGGAGCCGCTGAACTTCAGCAACTCGATTTGCCACAAACGTTTTCCAACGTACTGGTGGATGTTGCAACCAATGCAGCACGATCGTCGCATCAGTCCAGCAGTAAGTTGGCAGTTGAGAGAACTGCGGTACCTTATGCAGCGTGTCCAAGACACGGGCGAGGATAACCGCAGCACAGAGCTCTAGCCGGGGGATCGTTAACTGCTTGATGGGCGCAACCTTAGTGCGACTCATCAACAAAATGATACGTGGCGCCGCGTCGTTATAAGTTACAAGTAGGTAGACGACGGCCGCGTAGGCAACACTCGAAGCATCTGAGAACCCATGTAAAGAGCAGGTCAACACATCTGCCCCTTGACCGGTCCAACGGGGAATTGAAAAGCCATTGAGAGATGGCAGAGACTTATAAAATGCAGCCCATTCCGCGCATGCGTCATCCGGCAAAGGGGTGTCCCAATCCAATTGGAGCAACCACAACCGTTGAACGAGAATCTTCGCTACTACGCTAATGGGGGAGACCCACCCGAGAGGGTCGTATAACCGGGCAATGATCGAAAGTAACGAGCGTTTCGTCAGTTGGTCAGGTGACACCAAATTGATTTTGAACTGGAAAACATCGCTCTGAGGGTTCCAGACTACGCCGAGAACCTTAATGCCGTCATCTTCTTGCAACGGTTTCTCCCACGCAAGGCCGTGATTCGACGGATCTATATCCGAGAGAAGCTCCGGAGCATTACTAGCCCACTTACGTAAGACGAATCGGCTGCAATTCATCAGCGCCACGAGCTCGGCGCGAACGCAACGTGCGGAATCGATGTCATCGGCGCCAAATAGACAGTCGTCTATGTAAAGTCCGTGTTGCAGCACGTCAGCTGCCAGGGGAAATTGGGTGCCATGATCATTTTCGAGTTGTCTTAGCACCCGAAGTGCTAAATATGGGGCGCACGAGACCCCGAAAGTGACCGTGTTCAGCTGAAAATCTTGAACAGGGGATTCCGAGTCAGCCCGCCACAAAATGCACTGATAATGGCGGTCGCGGGGATCGACTGATATTTGCCGATACATTTGCGCTATGTCGGCGCAATATACGAGGCGAAAAGTTCGCCAACGTAACAGCACAAGATATAGGTCGGCTTGAAGTTTCGGACCTGTCAATAAATGGTCATTCAATGATGTTGAATTTGTGGTCTTGTGTGACGCATTGAAGACCACACGGAGCTTCGTGGTGGTACTAGTCTCCTTCTTAACGCCATGGTGTGGTAAATAGACCGCCGGCGGCGCGATTTGTTCAGGATGAACAGGGGTCATATGTCCTTGAGAATAATAGTCACGCATAAACTCTTTGTACGGCTGGGCTATTTCGGAGTTGCGCAGCAATCGTCTCTCTAATGATTTGAATGAGTTGAAGGCCGCATTTCGCGATTTTCCAATATTCACCGACGTAGGAGAACGAAATGGAAGTCGGACGACATAGCGTCCGGTAGGGTCGCGTGAATGTGTATCAACAAAATGCCTCTCACACAAGTCGTCCTCCGGTGAGAGTGACTGGGGTGAGAGAATGTCTTCCACTTCCCAGAATCGTTGCAACGCGTCGCTAAGAGAGTTCGAGTCAACGCTTAGGTGTGCCAATGTAACTGAGGGAGCGCATTCTGCAGGCTCTGCGGTCCAACCGGATAAGATCCATCCAAAGACCGTATTTTGGGCTAGTGGTTGTCCTACGGTACCCTTGATCAACCCATCCAGTAGAATGGACCCATATAAGTCGGAGCCGATAATCAAGTGTACCGGGTCAGGACTGTTAGGGTTAGGATCGGCCAAATTTAGATTTTGGATGTGCGACCATTGGGACAATGGACTCCGCGATACAGGAACGTATGAGGTTAGAGTTGGCATGACTAAAGCTTGTTTGAAGAAACGCGGGTTGGGGGCGTGGACAGGAGAGATCCGAATGTCGGCAACGCGAGAGACCGATCCGGCGGACGTTCCGCCAATACCTTTTATGGAGGTCGATACTCGGCTGAGACGAGCATTAAGCGCTTTTGAAAGACCTTCCGATATGAAGGTCCAGGTGGATCCCTGATCTAGCAGTGCCCGAACTTGGATCGCGCGTCCGGAAGCAGATGTGACGAGTACCTTTGCCGTGGCTAATAAAATGCAACCCGACTCGATGGGTTGATTAGAAGTGAAATGAGTCAAGACCACATCTGCGGCTTCGGCACCTGTCGTGTTAGTCGAAGTTGAATTGAGAGCGGGTTTAACCCCGTCGGTTTTCGCTCGTTCATTCGAATTAGGCTCCCGGTGGAGCAATGTATGATGGCGCTGTTCGCAAATAAAACAGTTATATTTACTAGTGCAGTCCGCAAGCACATGAGAACCGAAACAATTTAAACACAGGCGATGGTTTTTTACAAAATCCGCGCGTTTCGAAACCGGAAGACCTTTAAATCGCTTGCATTGATATAATAGATGCTCGCCGGAGCAACACGGGCATCGCTTATTCGAAGGCGAAGCTGCGTATGATTGCACTTGAGAACTTGATGTTTTCGGTGTATTACGATTTTGTTTCAGCTCTGGATTGGATCCGGTCCCTCTAATCGAAACGGGTGTAACAGACTGTAAACCACACGCGCGGTCAGACATAAACCTTTTCAGTTCGTCAAAAGTCGGACACGTTTTCCGCGACCCGAGATGAATAGCCCAATCCTTTTTTGAGCTTGGATCTAACCTAGAGCTGAAAATATGAACTAAAATAGAATTCCATTGGGAGACCGGTTCTCCCAATGCGTCCAACGCGCCAACGATCGCAACGCCTTTATGATATAAATCGCGTAATTCGTTTGCCGATTCTTTACGTAAATACGGAAGAGCGAATAAATCTCGTAATTGCTGATCAATAATACAGCGTTTATTTGAAAAATGGGTTTCAAGTGCATTCCAGGCAACATCAAAATTTTCATTAGTTGAAGTCAAATGGTTAATCATTGACAAAGGCTCACCTTGCAAACAGGACTTCAAATAATGAAACTTTCGAATATTATCCAAAGAAACATCGTTTATTATGATAGATTTAAAATAATCACAGAAAGAGTCCCATTTTAGATAGTCACCCGAAAACGTAGGAAGTTGTATCCTTGGAAGATGCGTTGAAGGACGTGCGTTGGCTCGATGATCTGCTAACGTTGGATCGATACGATCAGGCTCGATGGTGGCAGTTAAATTGGATAATATTTCCTCAAGGCCACCCAGAATGTTGAGGAAATTAAGCTCATGCGTCTCAAAGCGATGCTCCGTAAAATAGGGATGACGGCGTTCCAAATCAGTAGCCGCCTTAATAATTCTTGAGTGAATACGTCGACAATCCATCCACGTTGAGCGAACGTATTCCATACGCACTCGTATGCTTGAAACAGTGCGACCTTCTCCCTCCGGGATACTTGTTTGGGCTTGGACCAAACTATTGAAATTGACTGTTTGCAATGCAATCAAGTCCTCCAAAGTCTCTTCGTCATGCAGTCTAGAATTCTCACTAGCCATGTCGAAAAAACTCTGGGATCGTTTCATCCACATTTACGGGGCACACCTGTCGTCTATCCAAATCACAAGCGTCTATCCGAATTTCAAATAAGACTCGTCACAGAGTTCTCGACGCGACTGCCAAAATTAAAACGTCCAAGTGTCGGCGCCGCGGTAGGTGCGGGGCGGCCGGGAACAGTTGCCGGAGCGGGGCGTCGAAGTTGTGACGCCGCGAGCGGGGAAATGAAGCCGACGGCAGCACAGCTAGAGCGGGGCTGGAGAGAGATGGTGCCGTGGAAGGGGTAATCGGCACGAGCACGACGATGAAAATGGCGGAAATTGTGCGATCGTAAACGTAACACGTTTCCAAGATGGCGAAGGTTACCAAGCACAAATTCCACTTTATATGCTCACAAAATTCCAAAGCACCGATATAATCCTTTGGCAATTAAATGGCACTCAAACCACTCGCGAACGCAAAAATGTCTTCACGCACAGAAAACGCCCGTATCCTGGCAGGATCGCCAAAAAAAGCTTGTTCGTTTATTTCGGAAGGTTCTTCGGAATACCAAGCATAGAGGTGGTCAGGATCGGGTCGGCTGAAGCGTGAACACAAAAATTGGAGTGGATTGGAAGGCGTCGAATTAAATCGGATCTTGGCCAATAAAATGTCCTTTTATTGCTTTTCGAATTTTCTTCAAATCACAAAATTACACACTTCACTGGCGATCGAGAGATGTACGTTTTGTACGAAAACTCGCACGCGTCGATATGCACCGAAACGTAACGCCCTCGTAAAAAAAAAACGTGCGTCGAATTACTATACCGTGCCGATTGCCATTCATACGTCTGACGTGTGCAAAAGCCAAAGCGGGTCTGGCGAGACCGGGCGTGGGGTCGACAAATACGATCGCAGCGACGACGCAGGATACGCGGTGAATTTCGCAATGTCTAGGAAGCGCGGCAAGTAACGCGCAACAGACACAAAATTATTAATAACTTTGTATATACTGTTAACTCTAATTTTAATGTCAATATTTTTCTGCCTACATAATTCGATGTTGCTCATTCGAAGGCGGCATCAAGATTTAAGAAAAGTAATCAACGTAATAAACATATTAATCAATATCCAGGGATGTTCAATTATTTTCCTCCAAAATAAAATACTCCATTGTATTTGACACATTTTTGTAACATCATAAATGTTTGTATTAGAGGTGCCATTTAGAAAAAAAACATTATTAACGACAGATTAAGAAAACCAACAGATATATAACACGTTAAATTTATTAATTGCTAATAATAAATAATTTTTTGCAGAAAAATAATAATAATTTGAAGGAAAAAAGTATATGTTATTCCATTATTGTAACATCATTATAAATGTTAATTATAGGTGCAAAAGGAGTAAAGATCAACATTTAACATAAAAATAATAAGAACGATTTTTGTTTTCTAGAGTTTTGATTTTTAGAAAAACATATTTTCTCTTGCCTTCTAGCGGTTTAACTGGAGCCGACGATTCTGTTAAGGATTTCCTAAAATGGTATATTGCAGTCATAATTATTAGGGTTGCGAAACATTCCTTTGTTATGGTCAAGAATTTATGCAAAAGCCTTACGTCACCGGTCATTAGGCAAGGTTAATGTTAGGGTTGTCGAAGATTATATAACATCCCTGTAATACTTGGCCTACCTAGTACAAGGATTCTTCTTATCCTAGAAATGCGCCCTTCTAAGCTTCTGTATCCGCTTTCAGTCATTGCAAACTAAGTTCCACATTTGACGTAATACTATAAACGAATGCTCGAATACTGAAACACTCCACACACACTGAAGCGAGTTGTTATGCTTTTCAGGACTAATTTTTGGTATGGGATAAATCAATAAATTACCGAACATGGACGTCATTATTTGACAAATACGTAATTAGAGTATTCATTTTTACGACTTTAAAATTTATGTTAGGAAAGGGTAGTTCCGTTGCAGCGTCGACAGAAAAATATATAACAATTATGAATCATTAAAGTTTTTATGGTTCACTTCGTAGTAATAATTACTAAATTTAAAGATTTTAAGGCTGTTAGATGAACCGTTTAGATGGTATTTTTTTGCACTAATAATTTTTTTAATTTTCTTTAACGTTATTTTTTTTTTAATTTTTTCTAAAGCCAGAAACTCGTCTGGATTCATTAGAAGAATTGCAAATATGTCAGAGAAAATTTTAATTCGTAAAGATGGAAACGATGGAATTTTTTACGAAACTGTTTTTTGGATTGTTCTCGATCTTAGACAGGCCGGGAATCTCTCGAGTTCGGCCCTCCATTTTTTTTTGAAAATCGAGAACAATCCAAAAAACAGTTTCGTAAAAATTCCATCCTTTCCATCTTTACGAATTAAAATTTTCTCTGACATATTTGCAATTCTTCTAATGAATCCAGACGAGTTTCTGGCTTTAGAACCAAACGTTAGAGAAAATTAAAAAAATTATTAGTCCAAAAAAATACCATCTAAACGGTTCATTTAACAGCCTTAAAATCATTAAATATAACAATTATGATTTTTCAGTCCTTACCTTTCTCACAAAATATTATTTTCCAAAAATTAAAAGGAATAATTGGGGCTTATAAGAAACATAATAATAATTAAAAATCATAAATGTTAATATAAAAAAGGGTAAATAAAAATGTTTTTTTCGAAGATTTTTTTAATGGAATTTTATGATCCGATGAATTAATTAATCTAATTATCATAGATGAACTGCTATTAAATATTGTGCAGTGCCGAATTTAACACTTTGATAGTGGATTATTGAAAAATTCGTGTATAATCCCAATATGTTTTGGAATTTTCAACGAAGCAAAGTAAAAATTTTCGTTATATTATAATTATATTCTACTGTATATTTTAGTCGAATTACACATATGTGACCATATCATTACCGCCATTGAAAACATTGAATGACAAGCACACAAATATATCACGGTAATTGCACAGGCGAACATGCGATGAAAGACTAACATGATTACGCTAATAATTAAATCACACAGGACAAACAATCAGATATATCAGCAGAATTTCGAATCTGGGCATGTAGAGCTCCGCAATTATTTCTGATTAACCTTACACCCGCTTTTTAATCGACCGGCCATGATGCCGGGCCGTCATAAAGTGCAACGTCTGGTGTACGAGCATCGTCTATAAGGAACAAAATAAATCAAAACTTGCCGAAAAGGTAATTATCGAGGATTCCGGGTCCTCCCACTCCGAAGCATTTGTCGGTCTCGGAGGACGTTTGAAGCGAGTCTTATAGTTTAACAACGGAGATTCAGCCCTGCGCACTTCGCTCGAGTAAAGTTTTCCGGTGCAATTATCGCGCGTTGTAAAATTTTATCCGTTTATTACGCCGACCATTGCCTCGTGAAATGGGCAATAACTGATTTCGTCAACAGACGGGCACGAAGAATAAGCTGGGTTTTTATTGAAAGGCTCGCCTTGGTAGGAGCTTAGCTCTCAGCAATGCTTGCATTAGTTAGCTTAGGATCTTGGATAACTTAATGACTGCTCCGAAACTCTTGGATTCGACTTTTTTGAATTGTTTTATTCATTTACAAGTGTTTGCTCGTAACAACGGAGACGTATGCCATCAGAAGCGTGTCTAAAGGTCCCGGGTCGCGAGGGTCATTCACCACGAAATATTTCTCTTACAATTCGAATACACGAAAAATCACTTAGAATAGGTTACAATAGCCTTACGTGTCCCCATATGTGTAAATTGCTCAATGAGAAAAAATATAATGCACGTTAGGTGCTTTGGATTATGGGAGCGACCTACTGATTTCAATGATATTTTAATTGAAAATTATTTTATTACCATAAATGCGGTTGCGAGTCTAATTTTAAATAACTTTTGAACTGTGTTTATACTATTTTTCATTGTTTGCTGATAGTTAATTATTGGCCTTGGGAACACTTTGGATGGAAACATGTCATTCCGTAAAGGTTATTATTATTTCATAAAATTAGATCAACTCTTTTAAAAACTATTTACCATGTCTGTTTATTTTGGAGTACACATTAATTAGCAATTACTCGGTGTCTATACAGCAGACATAATACTCTTAACCCTTAGTTCCGACGGCTATTTTAAGGCCTTTTCCTCCTTATACCTATGCCAAATATGTCCTGCGTTTGAAAATGCTTACAGTTGTGCAATTTATAAAGTACAATTTGAATTTATCTCTGGGTCGAAAAAGTCGGGATTAAGAGTTAATACTTTTCCTTTTTAAACTCAACAATGGTGTAATATGGGTTTAGAATTTACCAGTTTATTTGTTTTTGAATTAACCGCATCTTTAAACTCGCAGGCCTATTTTATTTCTTAATAAGTCTTAAAGCATATTTTTAGTGCTAAGGCGTTTTCCGTAACCAAAGTCTCTTGTTTATGATCGATGTACACAAATGTATGAAAATTTGAAACACTTTTCTTACATATGTTCCGCTATTAGTAAGAAAAATACATATGTTACAGTTATAAACAGTAGAGTATCCAAACATTGCCAAGGTTCTTACTTTTTCATTTTTGAATTCCAAAATCATTCCAGTAATTTTTTTATGATTAAATAACCTGACGGTTTTCCAGCTGTATTCACTGAAATAACATCATGGTGTTGTCATATTATGGGTACATAAAATATCACATTACCGGCGTCATTTCTTTCATCGTTAACTTTCTAAAAAATTCGGAAATTAAAAAAAAAATGTCTCGCTAATTTCTAAATAGGTTCTTTATATCTATATGAATATTAGGATCACCAAATATTCAGCAACTAGCGGGTCTCATCTGATCTAAATTCGTTTTACAAAATTGCTCGAAAAAATATAATGTCCAAACTAGATCCTCTAACATGAACTGAGATCAGTTTAAATGTACACGTTTTTTCTTCGGACTGTAAACCAAGATTTTTTCTTTTTAATTAAGCGAAAAAATCCACATTGATTGGTTCTGCTAAAGTTGGAAATAAAAAATTTAAAAAGTCCGTTCCCAACCCACGACGAATTGAAAAATGCATTAAACGTTTGACAGTAGCTAATCATGTAATGAAACAATGGTGGTGTCGATTGTGCAACAGAGTAAAAAATGATGATTTTTAAGAAAAATTCTTGAAATATATACGATTGGGAAATCAACGGCCAACCTGCCAGGTAAAAACGACGGTAAAAAAGGAGGCATAAAGCAAACAATCCTTCCGTTCATAAGAATTCCCATGCTCGTGGACTGCACATGCACGCTCGCTCGCATTACGCGAGCCAGCCACACTTTTGACGCGCGCACACGCATGCACCGATACGCGTGATACGCACACACATATATGTGGCACGTCTCGCGCCTTTTCGTCCTATCACTCCCCACTTTTTGTCTTTGTCTTTGTCTCGCGCATACCTTTACGCTTAGCCGGCGATACGAGTCGTGGATCGTCCCACGTTTCGCTCGATGATTTTGACGATTCGGAGTACGAGCTTAAAAAAACGGATGTGCGCATCATTTAGTCCCTTGTAATATTGTTTAAGCAAAATCAACGCGTGGTTACAATAATAACTTAATATTCAAAGTCGACGATTGTGCTCCGTCCTTTTACTTCTTTTGTCGCTTTTTACAAGTCGGGTTGCGTAAGCGATTTGATGCGTGGGAAATGTCTCTCCGCGGCCGAACAAAATAATTGAACGGCGAAAAAAAGCTGAGCGTACGCTCAGTTGCTACTGGAGAATTTTTATGGATTTGTAATCCATGAAACGAGCTCTTTTAATGGGAACCGGCATTTTATTAAGTGTACAGTTGATGAAATACAGTTGGTTGAAATAAATAATGCCCATGTCAAATTAGTTCTTTTGATTAATACCTTGAATTGAAATGTATATAAATAAACATAATCTGTGGCACATCGCTTTATTAGGAACAAAAAACAAGGAACCGAGGTATTCATTAATCAGTATTTTTATATAACTTAAAACCCAAACACCTACAGAAAACATAATAGAGATTTGTTTTGAACTCGTACACAAAACTAATCAAACCGGAGAATGTTTTTACTCTGTGTTAAAAGACTCGTTTTTACGAAATGTTTCTCTCTCATTAGATATGCAATATCGATAAACTTAAAATTGCCTGGGAAAGTGTATACTTTTCTCACTGTTTTACGCGCTGCTGCGCGTGGAAGTAATTCTTATAGTTTATTTTCCGCAAGAAGTTTCTCATGCGACGAGTTGTTCTCTCATTAGTCTCAAAAAATAAAGTGGCATCGTCTTATTTGTTAGTTGTCATGTATGATTTAGATGCTTACGTTTTAAAGTGTATGTATATTTCTCTCTCAGTTGTTTTTTTGAAAATTAATGAAATTACCCAATAAAAAACACTATCACAATTTGTCGTGTAATAAAATTCACTTTGTCCGTGATGCGTTGAATAAACGTACAAGTTAAGTCGGTACATAATAAATGTCGTTTAAAAGATCGTTAACAGTATACGTTGGGGATACACAATGGCCACTCGTTTATTCGGTTGGTATTTATTAGATTATGTGGCAAATGATTCATAGTACGCATTACGTTATATTTGTACGTTGGATCTTATTTACAAATGGGATAGACGAAAATCAGGACATTGATAAAGCAGATGTTCATTTTCCGCAAAAATTTCCCCGGCCACAAGTCGAGGAGGAGGAGTTTATACTTGAAGCACGATCGGTCGCACGCGGTGGCTCGGGATAGCTCCGGGATGGAATGACGGTGAGGGGACGTCAGCGGGGGAATTTCCTGGCGACCAAGCGGCGTGAATTCCCACACATCAACAGGTCTCAGGAGGGCCGGGGACCCCCACTCTCAAGAGGCTCCTGCGTTCCCCACTCTATCGGAATTAGTCCCCACCGCTAAGGCGCACGATGCATCGGCATGCGGTGCGGTCTTCGAATTCGAAAACGTCAAACAGTTTAGTCAGTTATCCTTCACATCTCGAGCAGTCGTCCTCGTTCGGGACTACCGTCTCACGAAAGGTCCGACTACTTGGACTTGACTTGTGTTTTTTTAACTTGGTCTTATACTCGTCACGTGTTTGACTTGCGTTTTCACCTAGTCCACGCTGACAAAGCATTGGTGAAGTCGTTACAGTGAGTTAAGTGAATCACGGAGATTAAGAAACGTTTCATCTCGATTTCCACATAGTGGTACCAAGAACTGGATACAATGGTTGACTACTACAATTGCAAAATGTCTGGAAGTGAGGACGAATTCGAGCCTCAAGTGCAGACCGGCATGACCAAAGCAGAATTGCGAAGGGTAAGCCTCAAAATCATTAAAACATCAATTGACAGTAGGGTTGTCGCGTTACATTTTTTCTCATAATTCCATTTTTTTAAATCACTTCTCCATTATGGATGCCTTTTACTACTTTCAATGAGCGGTGAACATTTCTCACTGTTCTGTGAATTTATTATAACTGCTCATCAATATACTCAACAAACAAGTATCTTTTTAGCCATATCTTATAAAAATATTTTCTTTGAATTGCAGAGCAATAAACCCATCATGGAAAAACGCAGAAGGGCGCGAATCAATCAATGCCTGGATGAGCTAAAGAGTCTGATATTGGAGGCCATGAAAAAAGACGTAAGTTCGCTTCTCTTTTTGTTATAAAATCATTTGCCAATTTCAACGATAGTTGACGTAAACATCATCTTCCTTTCAATGTGACGTTTTGAACATAGAATCAAGTTACTAAAGACTAGTAAACAGTACTGTTTTCTTATACAACTTTTTCCTCCTAATTTCATTAAAGTGATATCGACAGAATCGTAACCGCTATCGCGAGAAAACGAATTCGAAACACGCGAATATCAGTGCAGCTCATGGGAACTTTAAGTCGATTAACCTAACCGTGCAAGTATGCGATAACATGAAACTTTCAAGCATGCGAACGTCTCGCCGGCGCTCCCGGCGCGTTAAGCATTAAATCTCGTAAAACGTGAGACGCGTGTACGCTTATCTCTTTTCTCCTCGATTGTCAATATATTGTTGAAATCTTATCAGTCCAAAAACACGTGTTAGTTGCCGTGAATATCGATAGCAAATGTTTCTCATTGTAATTATCATTGAATAAATTTCGACAATTAATATCTTTAGTGGACTTGTGTTCAATTACATGATCGTGTCAGTATTGTGCAAAAGAAACCAAATTTGGTGTATTGTGGATTTTCAGGTGGTGTGAACTGGTTTTTGTAAAGGAAAAGTAAACAAATAGTCGTGACGCAACTCGTTTATCCATGACACGATAAAAAATGTCTGATTTCCGATCGGTGCTTCTGTATCGCTCGACCGGGATGTTGAGTGAGGGGTTTGTCGTGGCATTTGTTTTAGGGCCTTGTGTGCGGTGTCTGCGCGGCAGGTTTTGTTTCGGTGTTTTAGTTGGTACGAGTCGTGGGAACGGGCTGCCAGCAGCTCACGCATGTGCCTCGCACACCGTCACGCTTCGCTGGGCATGCGATCGTGCCGAGCAAACACCGCAATGTCCGTAATGACACTCGGAACAAGTTGCAAAGCTCGTACTCAAGAACTTTCAAGTGCATCCGGCTTTTATTTAGATTAAATCTACGGTCGTTACTTAAGAGAAAATAACTTTTTCAGAATTTATTATTAAAATTTGAAGAGAAGTAACATTTAATTCAGTACTAATACTAAGATCACATGATCAAATTTTCTCCTCAGTAGTATATCACATAGGTCAATCACGCCACCGAATTGACTGTTATCCTTATTCGAGAGTAATTCAATCACGATTCGCGCTCAAAGGGCCGACTGTGCTCGAGTCATGCTCGTTCGTCCGAGGGACAATCGCGTACGATTACATGAAATTGAAGGGGGAGACATTTGCCATCCCACTATCATCGCCCACCCAACTTTTATTGGCTTGAATAAAAAGTCGGCATGTTGAATTGATCAATTTGACAATCAATGTCCGAGTGTTATTTAAAAACGACCAATAATGCTTTTTGTGTATCGCCGATAAAATTCCCAGCCTCGAAGCACGTTGCGTGATTCTGAATCGACCTGTAACACTATCCTGCGAGATTGATTTCTCAGACAGCCATAACGAGGCGAACCGCTCTCATCGTTCTCATCGTCCAGATGACTTCCGCTACCTGCTCGCACCGGTGCCCTTTCCTTCTTCGTCTTTCGCTCCTTTTTCACTCTCTTTCTGTCTTTCTTGTTCTCGCCCATCCCCTTCGCCATCGTCATCCTTCAATCGGCTCGCTCCCCCATTTGCCGTTCGTAACGCCCCCCGCGTTCGTGGGAACCGTCGAATAATTATGAAAAAACTCATCTCGGGTTGCAGGCTCCTTTTGTCGATCGTATCATCTTTAAGAATTCTCTGGTTCGTGTCGTAAAGGGGATGTTCGTGGGTTCTATTCTGCTTCTTTTTCGCCCTCGCTCTACCCTCAGCAGATGCCTGTAAGTAATATACGCGAGGGTGTCGAGTGTGTCTCGTCCCTTTTTTCCCATGGAAAATAGAACGGTCGTTGACTGATTCTTATCTTCAGTTTCCTGTAAAGGCGCAACGGATTAATTTGCTGTAGTAGTGTATAATTACCACGTGAGATATTAATTGAAAAGCAAAAACATCTTCTTCAAAAGGTTTAAGGGGTTTACACATATATACACTACATGTTTGAGTAACCTTCTTGATGAGGAAGAAGTAATTAACGCTTTATCACAATGCCATTACTAACCAAGTTGGCTCCCACGCACATTGTCAAGGTGACCGCAACATCAGACTATAAAAATGCGAATTTTAACTCAGTTTCGCAAGATTGAAAATGTCGGTGATGACCTACACAATAGCGACATGCCTTTAGAATCGCGTGTGTTCGGTAAACTCCTAATTCTTAAAAATTGAGGGTGTTGCCGGCGTCTGCTGCCGTTAAATGCCTCTTATGTTCGGCCCCTCCCGGAGCGATCCGTATTTGAAAAAAGGGAGATTTTCGGAAGGTCAAGAAAACGATCCTTCACTCTAAAAAAAGCCTCAAATATCAGATTCCCACGGTGCGATGTGGATGCTTTGGTAATCTTTTCGCTTAGTCATGTTACGCATTTCTAACGAAAGAAAAAGTTACAAGTTCATGGATTCCTTAATTGATCTGCCTAACTGAATAAATGTGTATCAACAATCGTTATTAAAAGAATATTTTTTAAAAATCTGTAATGAAGGCAATATATAATATTTATCAATTAAAACAAATAATATTTTATAAACAGTTTATACCATGCGATGATAACTTGTTTTTTGGCATTGAATGGATAACATTGCTATTACGGTTAAGTACTTCTGCTGTATACCCAGGAAACGACTGTCGGTAATCCTTTCGGTTACTTGCGAAGGATAACGCGCGATGATAATGTAAAAATCCCCATTTACCGACTAGAGGTATAGGGAGAAACGTTCAGAGGGCAGTGTAGTCTTTCAAGTGCGATATTCATTTCATTTCAAATAAGCCTGTTATTCTACGATGTGTTTACGTCAATTATTAAATTTAAAAATTTTTCTATTTTTAGACAATTTAACTAATAATTTATTTTTGTTACTTACAGCCGACCAGACATTCAAAATTGGAAAAAGCAGACATTCTGGAAATGACTGTGAAACATTTGCAAGCCGTTCAAAGGCAACAGTTGAGCACTGCTGTGGCTACCGACCCCGCTGTGTTGACCAAATTCAGATCTGGCTTCTCCGAATGTGCTTCCGAAGTATCCCGCTACGTCAGTCATCTAGAAAATGTCGACCCTGCCATCAAACAACGTCTTGTTAGCCACCTCCAGAACTGCATGAGCAACCTACAGCAAGTTTCTCCATTTTACAATCAGTACGTGGCGTACCCACCAGATCGCCTATTCCCTGAAGTCAAAGTAGGCTACCAAAGTGAATATCCCACTGGTGACGAGAACAACAATGGCAGCGCCAGGATACAAATTCCCAATGGAGTGCAACTAATACCAAGCAGGCTTCCAACTGGTGAATTGGCACTTTTGGTACCCCCATCATCGGGCATCAATGCTAATTTCCCATACTTCCCACAAAACACCGACGCATGCAGAATCGGACAGGCTTCAGCGTTTACGGCGGTTCAAAGAACCCACAGCCCACTCGTCAGTCCGTCGACGTCCACCTCAAGCTTCGAAGAGAACCACCACACCGAACAATATCCTCATTCACAATCTCCCAATGAGCGACACAGATTCAAAATTCCAGAACCAAGCCCAGTTTCGAACAAGAGTTTTTCTTCGCCCGAAACGCAGAAACCACAAATCAGCTCGAGTAGCGACCGAAAATCTCCAATTTCGGTTTCGAATTTTGTAGAACCAAAGGTTGACACCACGACGCCGATCAAAAGGGAAGTACTTCCCATGACTGAACTTCCCGAAGCGATGAATGCATTGGCTCCTGGACTTCGACAACCCCTTTCTGTAATTACCGACAAAACTTACAACAGGACATCGTCGGTACCAAGGAGGGAAGGACTGAAGAGACACAATTCTGAAGGACTTCTTGCCATTTACGGAAAGAGGCAGCGATACTATGAAGCTGCTCACGCCCTTCATGCCTCCACGAGTGCCTCCCACCTAAGATTAAGGGAAGAACACTCGATTTCAGCCGAAGACATTTCGATGAGAACTAATTCATCCTTCGAAAGAATGACAGCAATCAGCGAACCAAGAGTCTCCAATAGCGCGGAACCAGCACCCAGCTCAAACGGAGATATGTGGAGGCCGTGGTAATCCTTTACAAATAAATAACTATAATGTTATTAAATTCGAAAAGGATCTCCGCATGGAAAAAATATTCCATGAAAATATATGCGGGAATATATGTGGCATATATTTCATATTTTGAATTTTTCGCCGAAAATATATGACATATGTAGGTTGAATATATAACAGATATAAGTTTAAAACTATATGTGCATTCATATATCTAACATATATGTCATATATTGCATTTTTCGACGAAAATATATATCCAGTTATTTACCATATATGTCGCATATATATATTTTCCGTGAGAGAAGATTTCGAAATAAAACGTGACCAACAAAACCAATTTACCAATCAAATGGTAAATGGAGCTTCGTGTCGAAAAATCGGAAGCGTCTTCATTGTGATACAAAAATAGATTGTAATTCTACTTTTTGGAAGTAAACGTGATAAGCTAATTTATTGTATGGACAATATCTATTAAAACAATTGTTACAAGTAAACCTTGTGCCTTGTCAGGATTAGTTATAAGCATTCCTACTGTGGTTTTAATTTTAGTCGAATCTATTTATGTGCATTATCATAGCGATATATTCAGAAATCATGCACAATCTTAGAGTATATAGAAAAGCGGTATATATTTCTCTAATACGAATTCTACGACGCTTGACAATTGTAATTCCAAAGGGGTCCAGATTGTGAAGATATAAGAAGAATTGTAAGGATTCGGTGCAAATGTAATCACGTAAATGATAATGCACGTTCTAAGCTTTAATTGTGAAGAGATTATTCATCACTATCGTTTTTGTAAATACCGTTATATATGTAACAAGAATTACATATTTTTACGTTTGTAACACGAGATCTGAAGAGGTCAGTGTTGACAATCGACGTAGTATTAAGAGTTTGTGATACAATATATCAAGTCGTTATAAAAAATAAATATTATACGATCCTCTGCAAATACTGCCTTACCTATTTATTACCCCTTAACCAGTACAAACTTTTATATTGTTTCCTGAACATTTTATTAAATTTTGGTTTACATGTGACAATAACTTCTTTTTGTTTGGTAACAATTTTCCTATAACAGTAACAAAATAATCTGATATAAAAAGTTTTTCGTCGTGCGGAAATAATTTGCTTTGAATATCTAATACGTTGTATTCGCCGACGATGATCCGCTGAGGTATTTTATCCTTTTAAGAGCGCGTTAACCGCGCTCGGGTTCATAAGCTGGAGAATGTTCTCTTCGTTATTTTGCTCCGATAAAGGAATAAAAAAGAAGCGCGCAAAGAGAGCGAGAATTCCAACCACCTGTTACGCCTGCAAAACCACCTTCGCATTCATCGATCGAGCGCGTGAACTGATTTATCGACTAAGCTGGCGCACTACTCGAGTAGCTTTCTGTACTTTCAACCCATTCAACCCTGCACGAATCTTTCAATTTTGTTTCCAGAACAAGAACTGCTCAAACTAATAAAAAGGAGGATATTTTAATTAGTAACATAACATTAATAATTATACAACTGGACAATAATTTTGCTTGAATTTAATTATGTTTAAATATGCTTATATTGAAAAAATGTCATTAGCATTGTCATTATTATTGTCGTTCTTGTAACTGCAGGTAAATGAGCATTTTTTAATTACGAAGGATGGAATATTGGAATTAGGCATTTAATAATTTTTTTTAGAACATAATAAAATATCAAATTAAGCAGCAACAATGATTTTAATTATTACAGTCATTACAGCAAACCTGTTGCTGGCGCCATCGGACGAAGAATTAGCGAACTACGTAACTTTCGTAGTTACGGAGGGTGCGCATAGATAGCGCCAGTAGCTTAAGGACTCGGTTTCTACTGGATAAAAATGTTCCCTTTTATATGCCTGATATTATGTTCCATTATAATTTGTCACAAAGTAATTGATTATAAAATAGATTATGTGAAGTTGTTTTTCTGCACCAAATTTGTTATTTTATTTTTTTTTTATTTTATTTATTAATTTTATTAACGGGCGAGTTCGCCCTCAAAATTTACATAAAAACTCAAAATAATACAAAAGAATAAAAATACAATATAATTAAAATAAATACGCATACAAACTACATACAAAAATAACTCGCAAAGATTATGCTAAATATTTACACTTAAAACCAATAAAATAATTCAAGTAAAAATTTTTTCTACAATATACAATATACAACGTGGCCTCAGCTATTATAGGATACCAGGATGGCGCTCATACACCTAGCAATAAAGGATGTCGATAACGAATGATCTACAAGGTTAGATGGTAGAGTGTTCCACGATCTCCTCAAACGGTTCACGGGTGAATGAAAAGAATAGTTCGATCTACAACGATTCTCACATAACGTCCGATACATTCTACAATTATATACATATTGACGATTAGGGAATAAGTTCGATAATTCAGGTGATTTGATAGATCCTACTAAAATTTTGTGAACTGTTAAAATATCTGTTAACTTATGAATTGAATGAATTGTTGGCAAACGAAATAATGTTGCAATACGAGAAAAGTCGTGTGAAAAACGATGCATAGGATTATCAGTTTTACCTGAGAGATATCTTAAGAATTTCCTCTGAACCGATTCTAATGTCGTGATATCAGACTTATTGTGAGGTGACCAAACAGGGGCTGCATATATCAGATGTGGAAGAACTAATGATTTATAAAGGCTAATAATGGCTGATGTATCAGAGAAATTTTTAGTGGATCGTATTATAAAGCCAAAATTTTAAACAAAATTTCAGTAACAGCGCATCATTTTGTTGCTAAAAGAAAATACTACTGATATTCTGCTTTAATATATTTAATATGTGAAATATAACGACGTTTTAACAAAAATAAGTAAATATTTAGTGAGGTACCTACATTCGTCCACCATAATGGAATATAATTACACTCTGTCGCCAATTGATATTTTTTTGGTAATAAAAAATGAACATAAAAAACTCCATTTATTTAAAAAAAAAAATTATTTTAAATTTGCGTGCATAGCTGGTCCATGAACATCTGACATGTGTCAATTTAGATGTATCTATTACTTCCAAAATCGAGTGGAATATTTTTAAATAAGTCAACAATTTGTATTAAATTAAGTAAATTTTATCCTGAATCATTCGCCTCAAACGCGAAACCACTTCAAATTTTATATACTAATTAGTGTTAGGATTGGTAAATATCTTGGTGGAAACCCAGTTAGTATACAAATAAATATAATTGACAAACAATATGTTACACTTGTCATGCAGATTTATGCACTTACGATATTTTTTTATAGTAATTGTATTTTATTTTCTGTTCATAAAAATAAAAAATTCAAATCATTTCAATTTACTTATTTGACATGATGGTTACATATTATTTTATAACTCATAATAAAACGAAGTAACTAACCGTGAAAAAATACAGTACCGCTCAAAAGTATGAGCTCACCCTTGCGGAATTTTGGATAAATTAAAATGTTGATATCTCATCGCCAACTTAACGTAAGGGAAAAATAAGAAAAGGGAATTAAAGAGGAGACTTTCAGCTTCTCATTCGCGGTAGTTTCATTTCTGTATATACATTTCTCTATGAACTATGCTCGATTTACTAAAGTAATTTTTTCGTATTATTTTTTTCTTTTTCAATCCGCTCCCATTTTTCTAAAAATGATTGGAGGAGAAATGTACCCCGTGTAATCGAAAGGTAATTCTTATAGCTTTAATTTGCCTCTTCGGGATTTTGTCTAATATTTCTTTACAAATACTTATTCAATTTTGAACAAATTAATGTGATTTTTTCAGTCTGCTATATCTCGGAAAATTAACGTGATATAAAAAATGTTTAAGAAATAAAAACTTTTATTTTTTAATTATCTATTGGCTGAAATTATTTCCAATTTTTAGATGGAAATTTTTTTTTACCGTATTTTGTCGACTTCAACATTTGTTGTGTAACAATCTTTTTCGGATGCAAAGTTGCATTTAAACTATGATCAAGTTTAAGATTATGTTTGTCTTTACTATTAGGATGTTTCACGCAAAGCTCGTAGCGTTTTTTTTTGAAGAAAGCAAAATTTAATAAATATGTACATATACATATACATGAATACAATTGTTGATACTTTCTATGTATAATGTTAAAATAAAGTTCATTGTTCATTTATAAATACGTGTACATGAATTATTATATCGCAAACTGAGCATAGTTGAAATGCAAATCTAGATCTGGTAATAATCGCAGCACAAAAGCGTAAATTTGACAAAATAGGATAAAAAAAATTTCCTTCTAAAAATTTTAAAAAATTTCAGCCAATAGACAATTAAAAAATGAAACTTTTTGTTTCTTAAATATTTGTTATATCACGTCAATTTTCCGAGATATAGCAGATAGAAAAAAAATCACATTATTTTGTTCAAAATTGAATAAGTTTTTGTAAAGAAATATTAGACAAAATCCCGAAGAGGCAAATTAAAGCTATAGAGATTACCTTTCGATTACACGTTGTACATTTCTCCTCCAATCATTTTTTTTAAAATAGGAGCGGATTGAAAAAGAAAAAAATAATACGATAAAATGACTTTAGTAAATCGAGCATAGTTCATAGAGAAATGTATATATAGAAATGAAACCACCGCGAATGAGAAGCTGAAAGTCTCCTCTTTAATTCCCTTTTCTTATTTTTCCCTTACGTTCAGTTGGCGATGAGATATCAACATTTTAATTTATCCAAAATTCCGCAAGGGTGAGCTCATACTTTTGAGCGGTACACTGAAAAAAGAATTTGTGGCATACGGCAATATAAATGTTTAGAAACGTGTACAGGCTGAGGGAACTATTGGATTTGTTACGGTCCCTAAACATAAAGGTGCAGTAACCAGACTTTTAGCTGAAATAGAAATATAATTTATTTGCTACCGCCAGATTAACAAAATCGTTACAGGAACAAAATGTATGGGTGCCGTAACCAAATGTCCAAATACACGTTGCAGCAATGATGGTATAGCTGTGGCAGCAATACCATCATGGTGGGGAACATAACTCACTATATGAAATGACACAAAGCGTGCCTGCATAAAGTGACTCAATCTTCCGCTGTAGAGTGTCCGCTGTAGTATACTTTTTCTGTACTTTGTGCATGGTGGACTATTTGAAAATTACTTTTATGCGAGAGGCGTGAGACGCATATTAATGATAAGAATTGGATAAATATAAGAGAGTAATACATGTAATCAATAATGGACGATTGGGTGAAGCAAAAATTGTCGAGCTGGGGTTTGGAAAAATACCACGCCGATTTCGAAGGTTAGTGCATCAGTAAATATAAATAGTTTATTAAGTTAAACACCTAACAAACGGAAACGTAATTAGGGAATTTAATTCTCGTTTTGTCCAATTTTAAATTATGTACATTTTTTTTAAATCCACATTTATTTTATAAGGGAAGGAAGCAACCTAACCTAGAAAAAATTACGTTCAATTCTTTTTCATTTGTTGGGTCCCAGATAACAAGTCAGCAACTAAGTCCACAATTTGCCCCTCTGTTGTCGATAACTTGCTGAAACTTTGTAGACAGAGGAGCAATTGTGGACTTAATTGCTGACTTGCTGTCAGGGGTAATATTTAAAATTCAATCATTCGAAAGCCAATATATTTATTTTTATTCTTTATTGTAGATGAAGAAATTGACCAAGATACTTTTCCTTACTTGTCAGAAGATGTAATAAAAAAAATTTTTAAGAAAGCTGGACTATTATCCAAATTTTTACATAAATGGAAACTAGAATATACTCAAGATCCGTTGGCTGAAAAAGTATGTTAAAGAAAAAATTGAAATCTCAAATCCAATATCATTTAACATGATTTAATATACATGACTCCTTGAATGATTCATCGCACTCCTTATTGCACGTGAAAATAAGTTATAAACTGTTTCGATATTTCCCAAAGCTATAAAGATCGTATAAGTATTTATTATAAGTTCTCAGACCTCATTGAAAATTTTTGTAGGTAATAAATATAATCAAAATTTTGGTTCATAATTTTCTCGATTCAATTTTTTAAAAATTTGGATTATACGCAATTGCATTTGATACTGAAAAAAATGTGCATATTTGTAAAAAAATTACAATATCAAGCAGCAGAAACTCACATTTCAGAAAGACGTGTTTTATAGTGCGAGTAGAGTTTACGCATGTCAGATTTGTAAAAGGTTATATACTCTCTATTTCACCGGTGTTACTTCCATAATTGTTCGAACCTCTATTTGTTACTAAGAAAATTATTCAGATATAGCCTTTCTTTTTACATTTAGGTCAGTTGAAAATTCTTCTTATATTTGAAATATGTATGTGTTTATGATACAAAAAAAATGTATATGCCAAAGCTCGAAATAGTAGGATGTACGCCAACAACCACATGCAAAAAACCTTTGCTCTTTGACAGTTCAAGAATTTTTTGTCATATTTGCCATAGAGCAAGCTGTGACAAGTCAACGCATAGTGCAACTTGTCTATTCGTGGCATAGTCTCACGAGTATCCTGTCATGGTTGTCCTATCATTAACGATCTGATTTAGGAAGCAAAAATTGGTTCCCATCCAGATGTACATGATTATATGGCAAATGAACAACTACACAACTATGTTGTACACGCTAAATGAGGTTAGTAATTATTCTGATGATGCAACAAATCCGATTAAATATTAATAAAATTAGTTTCAGTTCTTGTGAAGAAAAAGCTTGCAATCATATTTTCAATAGCCGAACTGATAACTTTTGTATTCTGTTATAAATTTCATATAACTTCTCATATACTCCTGAATTTATGATAATAACACTTTTTGAATGCTCTATATTTTTTAATAAAACCTTAGAAAGCATTGTTCAACTATACCACACTTTAAATATGTTAGAATAGCATATCCTTGGTTGTAATGAAGAATATTGAGATTACAATTTTATATGTCAACAATTAAAATTTAAAACCAAATGTACTAATATTTAATTACATTAATTTAATTTTCAGACATATTTAACGTAATAATTGTCTTAGTATTTCATCAGATTTGTTGTATCGTTGGAATAATTACTGACCTCTGTAAATAGAGTTTCATAACAATAAATTTTATTTTGCAATAGACAATTTTCTTACAGGTCAACACGTTATCCTCCGCAACCACAGAAATCTTTTTTTTTTGTTTTATTGATGCTCCTTTACTTATCCGTAATTTATTTTAAGTCTGTGATACATTATCAAGACAAAAGGACTTGCGAATTATAATGTACTTATAACAAGATATCGATAAAAGTCATATCCACAATTCTTATAGGAGCACAATACCTCCATCCTGACCTTTGTAGTTAACAAATCTATTTAATTTGTTTTGGTAAAATAAAATAGAATTAAACTTAATTAAATATAATTCAAGATGGAGCAACAATGAAATGTTAAAGCAAGTAATATATATCTGTAATTTTAATAAACGAAAACTCTATTTGCACCGTAAGATATGTAGACGTACACAATGCTTTCGGTCCTAGCAATTTGATTTTTATTGCAAGTATAACACGTATTTTTTTGAGATGATATATAATTACAACTAAGCCAAGTATAAGTAAATTAAATAGCAAAAATTATAATTAAATTTAAATGTATAATTAACCTTAATCGTCCTTGTTATTTGCAGATCGTATCTGAAAATTCACTTTTGGTATCACATTCTACACCAGTTGATTTGAATAATATAAAAATTCTCACTGCACCATCAGGTAATGATTTATTTTATTGCTTTTAATGTTTAAAAATCTACTGATAATGTTGTCAAGTTTCCAAAGTCAGTGCACAAAGCACATAGCACCACTATTTATTTTTTAAACAATTTGTATAGTTTCAGGTGAAGATTTGTTGATATCAGAGGATTTACCTATCGAGATAATTGCTGATGATTTTCAGATATTTAATGAAATAGATTTAACGGTACAGAGAACGCCACAAGTTGATAATATTGTAGACGCATTGAAAAGTACAATATTAGGAGCAGCAGTATTAAGTTATTTTAGGAATACTCACAGTTTGAATGATACCTATCGGAATCACTTAGTACACACAATCATTATTTTAGAAATTCAAAGTTCTTCTGAGTTAATGTAAGTTTAATAAGCTATTGATAAACACTTGATACTATATAGCATATGTACATATGTAGAAGAGAACTTCATACATA
Organism: Trichopria drosophilae; assembly: GCA_030407085.1. Taxonomy (NCBI): domain Eukaryota; kingdom Metazoa; phylum Arthropoda; class Insecta; order Hymenoptera; family Diapriidae; genus Trichopria; species Trichopria drosophilae. The sequence continues at coordinate 64,258,923 of CM059583.1, read as the reverse complement.
CTACATACTAGTGAGGGTATGTTCCGTAAGGAGTGCTGGGAAATTCAAAATTTTGTGCTCAGCAGTTGGCAGCAGTAACTTTACCTCACTGTTGGAGGGTTGTGTTCCGTAAGGAGTGTTGGAAGCTTAGCCGAAATGAAAGCAGTTGGCACTAGTGATTTTACGTTACTGCTGAAGCTCCGTTCGCGATCAGCTGATTGCTGACGATATGCTATGGTATGTTTGTAGACATGAACTTTACGCATCGGCTGGAAAAAATGATGATCGAAGAAGATCTAAAAATGTTTATATCTGCACATATCATGCTCACACACATACCATAGCATATCGTCAGCAATCAGCTGATCCCGAACGGAGCTTCAGCAGTAATGTAAAGTCACTAATGCTAATTGTTTTCATTTCTGCGAAGCTCCAACACTCCTTACGGAACACACCCGGAGTTCTGTTCGGGATCATCTGATTACTGACAGCATGCTGTGTATAAGTTTGCGTAATATAAGTATGTATGTAGTTTTCAATTTTGTAAATACATCGGTCGAATAGTAACAAGTTCATGAAAATTAAAGTTCAAGAAGGTAACAGTTAGAAATGTTATAGATGAAAAAGAAAACATAAAGCATGCTGTCAGTACTTAGCTGATCCCGAACAGAACTCAAGCAGTAAGGGAAAGTTACTATTGCCAACTGCTGATGAAGAAATTTATTTTAATGAAGTTCCCAGCAAACCTTAGCCCAGGAAATGGGCTGTAGTTTCTCTCTCTCTCTCTCTCTCTCTCTCTCTCTCTCTCTCTCTCTCTCTCTCTCTCTCTCTCTCTCTCTCTCTCTCTCTCTCTCTCTCTCTCTCTCTCTCTCTCTCTCTCTCTCTCTCTGAAAACGTCTCAACTCTGCGAGCATATATGTATGTAGAGTCCTTCTATTAACTTTTGTGTACCTGACCGGATACCCTGGTATGTTTATCATTTTTAACTATAAAAATTGTACGTATATAGCAATTGGCACCACTGACTCTTACTGTTGGGGGTGTGATCCGAGTCAGCTGATATCGTAACGTGTCTATATATGCATATGTGTTCTTTCACTCGACTTCTCATCATAATCTGAAAAAAAAATTAAATAAATAACAATAAAATGATCTTTTCCTCACTTTTTATATCCGTACATTATTTTTTTAAATGCTTAACGAGGTTCGGATCCTCGAGATTGTTTATATTTTCCACACTTGTCAGTATAACCTGCTGACCACAAAACAATAACTAACTGCTGACTATTCCCAATTTTAGGTTCGAGTCTCTTTAAGGCTCTACAACAAATTAGCATCGTTTTTATAAAAAAGTATGTTTCATTTTTAATAAATATATCTACAATTTATTAAAATTATAATTAAATAAAAATTTTAAACTTGGAATTCATTGGGTCCCAAAATGACTTAAAACTTTTGTCGTTGGAAAATTTCATGTCGAGTCTTTCTACAAGCCAATAAAATAAATAACCATTATTTTTTATAAAAAGCTATATATTTCACTTTCACTAAAGGTACCTAAAATTTGTTGTAATTATAATTAAACAAAAATTTCAAACTTGTGATTCACTAGCTGGCCAGAAAATGCATTCAATTTTTTTTCGCTGCCCAAACTCTTTATGGGTCTATAAAATAAATTAATATTATCTTCATAAAATTGTATATGTGCAATTTTCAAATATTTTACCTGAAATTCATTAAACTTATAGTTAAACAAAAATGTCAAACTTGAGATTCTGTAGCAGGTCCTCTAAATTACATTACAACTTTTATCGTTGGAAAATTTAAAGTTCAAGTCCTTTTGCCAAAAAAAATGAGTATAATTTTTATGAAAAGGTATATGCTTTATTTTGAGTAAAGGCACCTAAAGAAACTTGTAATAATAATAATTAGACAAAAATGTCAAACTTGTGGTTTGTTAGCGGACCCTAAAATACATTAAAATTAATATTTTTATAAAAATAGGGTATGTCCAATTATAAATTGTCTTAAATTATAATTGTAACGAATGTTAAGTACCTTTCTTTAAAATAAAACATATACTTTTTTATAAAAATATTATTAATTTATTTTAGAGACTTGTAAAGAATGTCAAACTTAAATTTGGTCTATGAGAAAAGTTTTAAGGCATTGTAGAACCTGCTAATGAATAACAAGTTTGAAAATTTTGTTTGACTACAATTATCATGAAAATTAGGTGCCTTTACTGAAAATAAAGCATATACTTTTTCATAAAAATTATACTAATTTATTTTGGAAATCCATAAAAAGACTTAAACTTAAAATTTTCAAACGACAAAAGTGGTAATGCAATTTAAGGTCTGCTACAGAATCCCAAGTTTGAAATGTTTGTTTAACTGTAAGTTTAATGAATTTTAGGTACCATAGTTGAACATTAAACATATACTATTTTAGAAATGTAACATTAAATTATTTTATAGACCCGTAAGGAGTTTGGATAACGACAAAAATTGTAATGCATTTTATGGCCAGCTATAGTGAATTACAACTTTGAAATATTTGTTTAATTATAATTACAATCAATTTTGAGTACCTCTAGTGAAAACTGAAAATTTTCCAACGACAAAAAAGTTCTAAGTCATTTTGGGACCCGATGGTGAATTCCAAATTTAAAATTTTTGCTTAATTATAATTTTAATAAATTGTAGATATATTTATTGAAAATGAAACATACTTTTTTATAAAAATGATGCTAATTTATTGTTGAGCCTTAAAGAGACTCGAACGTAAAATTGGGAATAGGATAGTCAGTATAGGTTATACTGACAAGTGTGGAAAATATAAACAATCTCGAGGATCCGGACCTCGTTAAGCGCGTCAAAAAATAATGTACGAATATAAAAAGTGAGGAAAAGATCATTTGAGTGTTATTTATTTAATTTTTTTCAGATTACGATGAGAAGTCGAGTGCCAATGAACACATATGCATATACAGACACGTTACTAGATCAGCTGACTTGGATCACACCTCCAACAGTAAGAGTCAGTGGTGCCAACTTACCAAATTTTTCGGTTATACTGTTTGGAACTCTATCGGAATACACCCTCTTAAGGGGATTCCGTACGGGTCAGTCGATAAGGTAGATATTTTCACAAAGAAACTTAAATTAAAAATGATTGAATTGATTTTTCAAAATTCAGGCTCTGTACGTGCAATTGTAATGAATATATATGGTGTCCTAAAAAATATGAAACCCGTTAGTTGACAATCCATTGAGAATCATGCTAAATGGATGATTTTTCGTTATTTAGGACGATTCTCAATGGATTGTTAACTAACGGGTTTCAAATTTTTTAGGACATCATATATATTCATTACAGTGTCTCGTACAGAGCCTGAATTTTGAAAAATCAATTGAATCAGTTTTAATTTATGTTTCTTTGTGAAAATATCTACCTTATCGACTGACCCGTACGGAATCCCCTTAAGGGGCGGCTAAAGTCACTACGAGGATAAAGTAGGACTTTATAGTTAGGGGTCGTTTCAACGCAGTGTTTCTTACATCTCGTAATTTAACATCAACATCTGTAAATTACATCTCGTAATTTAAATTACCATTCGCATTTTTATTCTTGTAAATTCTCGCCCATTTATGAACCTGTGTCACTAATATTTTACGTACATTCCGCAAAAAAAAAAACGTAAAAGCGCCCTAAAATATGGAACTTGCATGTTTTGTAATTTCTATTTTAAGAAGTATGGCGTAGTGAACATTTTTACCAACAGTTCGGGACTAAATGTTTTCCCAAGTTTGACGTGGATTAACCAATTTTTTCGACAGATTCTATTTTCTAAACGTTTCATCATTGTCATGTGCAGCGCAGCCATCATTTACATTGTAACATAAAATATCTGTTTTCATATTAAAGACAAAATAATAAGTTGAATACTACGAAGTGTAATATGGTGTCAAAAGGTGGCGTCGTTAGCAGTGCCACTTAATTTTGTTATTTGGCAGAATATCTAGCAATTCTCTGGCAGCACATCGCGGCGCGCGTTATTAGTGACAAAGTGAGATGACTAAACTGCCGATGACACTATCGATGAATCTCCAATTTTAACCAGCCATAAAAATGGATAATAACCATAACATTCAAGGAAAACGTTTCGCGTTAACCTAACCTAAAAACATGAATAGAGCATCCGGTTAAGCGACAAGTTGGCAAGTAATAGTATATTTGTCACCGCGGGAGGGAAAATAGACAAGTCCACCCCACATGCAAGATTGCCACCCGAACTGAAGACGAAGGTGTCAAGCACGTGGGGAATGCTTGTCTATTTTCCCTCCCGCGGTGAAAAATATACAATACACGCACTGAAAGTGAGTATTCTAACCCAGCGTAGCGAGGTTAGAATGTGTCACTTTCAGGCAGAAAAAAAAGTTACGCCGCACAGTATTTTTATTTATGCAGTATTCATTTAAATAATAATTATTTTCAAATGCTACATCTCTTTTTTTAATTGTAATAATTTAAATCAAGTTCATTTAATACAATTCTGTGTTGACTTGTACAAATATTTCTGCTACTCATATCTTTATATGCGGATTTTAAAATTAGTATTTGCTATAGCATAAGACCAGAACGATTTTCGGAATTGGCGACTCAGATCGTAAACACGTTTCAAGGAGAAGATGAAGGTATCTATTATGTACCTTACCAATGGGATCCAATTTTGAAAAAAAAAACTTCTACCAAAAGGTAAACTCTATGATAAATACAATGCGATTCGGGGAGTTCTTCTTGAGAGTGGACTCACAAGTAAAAATCTTTCAAGAAAAAGAAAATCTGTAGATGAATCAAGACCAGTGTGCCTGGCATTTCGTGAAAAATTATTATCCGATAGTGAGTATATTAAGTTAAATATTCATGCAAGATATCAATTTCAATTATCGTGCAATGTTCTATAGGAATTAATGACGAAGAATATGTTGAAAAAACAAATTGGCTTAAGAGCAACATAGATCCATGGTCTCGAGTAAAAATATACTGGGCGGATACTTCCAAAAACAGAATTGATGACCTTGTAAAAAATTTAACAGATAATTACTTGGAAAATTACGGTGTTTTGAAGCATGTTAGCAAAGGATACGAGTTGGTATGGATCTTAAATTTCATTGTCAGTTTTTTGAACGATATTATTTTTCAAAATTCTTCTTTTTCGTATTGGAATTTACTTTCAATTTTAAGTTCTTGGTTTCCTTATCTTTGATTTCTAAATAATGTCAAACGAAACATTTTATAATACACAAATAAAGTAACAATGGACTTCGGCAATCAATTTCGATTTGCGTGTGGATTTACACAATCATTAATATGATAATATAATAATAGTCATTGTAAATTTATTTATTAGAAATAGAAAACAGTAAATAAAATTTAATTATAGTAACCCTTTCATTTACATTTGGACACCAGTGACTCACTTCGACACTATCGTTTCTTTTTTTAATTTATGAGTTGTTCGTGTCGATTTTGTTGCAATTTTTCTTTCCTGCTTTCTTAGAAAAGAATTCAAAATGACCTTACCGAATCCAGATTTTTTTACACTTTAAACAATTTTTGTTTGCTGGAAATTGACCGTCATAAATGAATGATAATTGTAATTTCTATTTTACACATAAAACTATACTAATTAAAACCAAATTTACAGATTGATATCGATTTCTTAGCAATTTATCCTGACAAGAGCTCATTACTCTACACACAATTCAATGACTTCGAACATGAACTGATAGAATATTGTAGTAAAAGAAAAAGATTAGGTGCAGAAACTCAATTTCTTTTCAAAAAGTACAAACAGGAAGTGGAGACGAACAAGGAATCAAGTATGTATATTTGTATATGATATATACAAGAATTCATCAATCTATAGTATTTTAAAAGGATCATTAATCGATTATACTTTGTGCGCAGATTATAAAGTTCTGTTAATTTTTAAATTACTACCATTTTTATTGCCGTGTCCACCAACGATTTCTGCCGGATCCAACACGTTCAATACGACAGCTTGGCGTCCAAGCAAAAGCGAAGTTCAAAATGGATTCATTCTCCATGTTCGGGTAATTTCAGTATTTTCCAATGATGTGTAGGTGTACATACCGGGTGAGTTTTTCAAGGCGGGCCATAGGGATACTCATGTTAAATATACACGGCTTATGATACGTTGATTACAACGTAACTCCGCTTGCTAATCTTGCTATTGGTTGTGGACGTCATGAATATTAGCATAGAATTAAATAAAATGATAGCGGCCGCTGAAATTTATTTATTACCTTTTACATCGTTCAAGTTCCAGAAGACTGCATCTGGACAAAAAAATGTGTCCACATGCCTACGATCTAAACCGTTTCGTTTTCCCCTAATTTCATAATTGTATTCGAATTGCGTGCCACCACTGAACCGGGCAACAACCTACGTTATATTGGAATCGACCAATCACAAGCTGTACATTTACTGTATAATCACAAATGTAGATTTAACATGAGTTTCCCTATGGCCTGCCTTGAAAAACTCACCCGGTATGTATACTAATACATATATGTATTATGCATACATATGTATTACGTAATGTTTCCATTTCTACGTATTTTTACAGAATGATAATGATATGCACACTCATCTGCAGTTACGACGATCAAAATTGCTGCAATACGGACTAAAGGAGCAACCACTAGTTGTTGTTGTTGGGGATGCTGAAGTCGAAAATTGCTACGTTGTAATTAATGATATTAAATATCATCTTGAATCACCGCTTAAAGCAATTGATATTGCTTTTAAAAGCTTTTACGCCTTTCAGCTGGAATATCCGAAAGAGGCTTATTACCCTTGGTTGGTGATACAACGCCGAATTTTCAATATAAAAGGCGAAACGGATATATCCTCGCCTGCCATTAATACCTTCTTATGCGATTTACGAAGGTGTGCAAAAGTGCAAAAAATGTAATATGCCTGTACATGATAAAACCGGGCGAACTGGCAAAATAAAGGAAAAACTCGGTTCTACTCCAAACAAATAATTAAATATTTATTGTTTATGATGGCGACGATACTTTTTGAGGTGGCGACCGACCGTGACGATCTCGCTAGATCGGAATATCGAAAACGAGTTAGTCGGGAACTGAGGACCAGGTCGTTTTTATACAGGCTAGTTTCCAGGGACGCAAACTTCGTCGCTAAGGAACTCTCGTCAATTGTTTTATTTTATACGTCTCGTTAGATCTAGAAATTTCGATTTCGAGTTTAAAAGAACCCCCCGTTCCCTCCTCTCTCTCTCTCTCTCTTTCTCCCTCCCCCTCTCTCTCTCTCTCTCTCTCTCTCTCACACTCTCTCTCTCCCTCCCCCCGTCTCATTCATGAATATTCGACAATCGATAAACAATGGACAGACACGAATGGAACCATCAGTTAACGGTCGGTAAACTACCAACTGTCGATCTCCGGTTTACGAACCTCCAGACTTCTTGTTCGCCGGCAGTTCAGCAACGGCAGCAATCGACTCCCCGATCCCCGTGCATGAACGCTACCGGTTACTGTCCATCTGAGGCGAATCGCCGGTCGACTATTTATTTTACTGGGTTACGAACTTTCAGACTTCTTGCTCGCCGGTAGTTCAGCAACGGCAGCAATCGGCCCCCCCGATCCCCGCGCATGAACCTACCGGTTACTCTCCATCTGAAAGCGAATCGCCAGTTCTAAGCGTACACGCTTCTCAATGAACACTCTGTGACTCCGAAATGAGTCTTGCTCCGACTCCGAATCGAACCTCCGACCCCGAAACATATCGCCGACTCCGAAACACATCTCCGACTCCGAAACCCATCTCCGACTCCGAAACACACCTCGGACTCCGAAACACACCTTGCTCCGAAACACACCTCGCTCCGAATCGAAATTTCCACATCTTTGCGTTTCGAATTTTCCCGTTTTTTTGCATCGATCATCGAGTCCTCAATTTCCGTAAAACGCAAGCATATAAATTATAAAACTAATTACGCGCATATCGTCGCCATCAGAAGGGCCCGTACATAACACCTATAGGCACACTTCTTGCGGCTGCAGCCGACTTCTGTGAGGAGTACCCCCATTCGGGTGTGCAATGGCGTGGGGAAAACTGCAGAAAAACCCACGCCGGGTACCGCAAGGCAGAAATATCAGTTCTGTTCGCAACAATGCCTATACCTGCAATCTATATGCATGTGTGTATTTTATAAATGAGTTAAAAGACCTTTTTTTTTAAATGCACGCCATGGATATTCCAGAGTTTAAATGCACTGATTCGGAATGTTGTCGTTCATACGATCGCGACAAGAGTGATAATGATATTGCAAGTAAAATTATAGTGGAAAAAATCAACCCTGTTATTTCGAATGACAAGAAATGCAATAGTTTTGCGATTACACAGCCTGCAATTAAAACCTACGAAAGAATGGATGACAATATTTTAAACAATTTTCAAAACTTAGCGTTCACGAAAATTGTACAACTATATGAAACACCCTCCCTTTCTCGAAAACATGTGCAATGTTTCGTTGATTTTACCAAAGAAATTATGAATAGTGCTTTTGAAATTATTAAAACAGAAATTGAAACAAACAAAATTTCCAACAATGATTGTTCTGTTGTACCAAATGTTAGTAAGACATTGCAATCTTTCAGTAAAGTATTTGATTCTTTCGATACTGAGTATAAACGAATTTCCGTACTCGAAAAAAAAGGTTAATACATAGCACCAGTCAAATTTTTTATCGGGGAACAAAATCCAAGAAGAAAACGCACATCTGATGGCAGAATAAACACAATCATATCAAAATCGTATGCCTATTTTTTTGAACTAAGAGAAATATTAAAAAGAATTTTCGAGCTACCGTCTGTTTACGATACAGTTTTTCAATACAAAAACTATTTAGAAAATACCTCAACTAATGTTATTTCTAGTTTCTTACAAAGTCCTTTATGGAAAAGCAAAATTAAGGATTTTAAATCTAAACAGGTACTACCCATTTTTGTATTTAATGACGATTATGAAACGGGTAATCCATTAGGCAGCCACTCAGGTGTTAATAAATTATCCGGAACATATTTTACGACACCTTGTTTCCCACCACAATATCAGTCGAGACTTTCTTCCATCTTTCATGCGGTCCTTTTTTACTCACAAGATCGAGTATTGTATGGAAACGCAGTCCTCTTTCGAAAATTAATTGAAGAACTCATGTTTCTTGAACGCGAGGGTGTAAGCCTTGAATTGCCGCAAGGTAAAACAACACTTTTCTTTAAATTAGGACTAGTTCTTGGTGACAATTTGGGGCTCCATTCTTTACTAGGTTTTGCAGAAAATTTTAATGCTAATTTCGCTTGTCGATTTTGTTACATGGATAAATTCCAGAGATCACGAGCGACAATTGAAGACAAATTTTATTTACGAAATAAAGCTTTGTACGAAAAAGATTTACTTCTCCACGATCTTAGTCGCACAGGCATTAAAGAAGACTGCATTTTTAACCGTTTGCCCGATTTCCATGTAACGGAAAATTTGTCTGTCGATATTATGCACGATATCCTGGAAGGCATGTGTATATTTGATATGGCTGCTTTGCTAAAATATTATACAACACAAACCGATTTTTTTTCACTCTCCGAATTAAATAGTAAAATGAAGAACCACAATTGGGGTATTACAGATTGCAATAAACCTTGTCAAATTTCAGAAAAGGATTTAAAAAATGATAATATTCGGATGTCTGCATCAGAGATGTTTACATTTGTTAGGCATTTTGGAATCCTAATCGGAGATTTGATTCCCGAGGATGACCATATATGGCAAATATATTTAATCCTGCGAAAAATTATTGCAATAGTTACTGCACCATTCATCCAAGTACAATGCTGCCTGACATTGAAAAATCTTATTCAAGAACATCATTTACTAGCTCGGAATGTGTTAAAAAGAACTTTGAAACCTAAAGATCATTTAGTTACTCATTATCCTACAATTATGGAACAATGTGGGCCATTGATCAATTTATGGTGCATGCGTTTTGAAGGAGAGCACCTTCAATCTAAAAAGTCAACGTCGGTCTCTAATAGAAAACGAAATGTTTGTGAAACGATTGCCAGAAAACAACAATTAAAACTAGCTTCTATTTTATATGGTAAATCTCTTTTTCCACTCCTTGAGACTGGACCTGCACAGTTTTGTACATTCAGCGAGTTACCCATATCATTTTGTAATTCTTTAAAAAAAGATTCTAATTTTGGAAATAATACGATTAGTGTAATAAATTGGGTTAAGAAGAATGGCAGTTTGTATAAACCGGGCATGGTTCTGTGTGTTGGTGAATGTGATCATCGACCTATTTTTGGTATTGTTAAATTCATTTGTCTAGAAACACACACTATAATGTTTGTATACGCCGTAATTACCACAGTATATCGTCCACATGAAGAGGCTTACGAAATTATCCACACGTCAAAAGTTTGCGATATAATTAAATACGAACAATTATTAGACTCTCAACCGATGAGTGTAGTCTCAAGATGTGAACAAAACTTTATTTTATTACATTCGACACTATAAAATACGAGTTGCGTTTAGAGAATATTCTACAATTTAAAGTATTTTTAACTGATGATATAGACTAATATATGTATTAATAAAATATGTAAAAAATGTTATAATAAAGACATGTTATATATTCTTACCCGTGATACTAACTACCCAAAAGTTTTCTTTATAAAAATTCATGCTACGAACCTTTAGCGACTTCAAGTGACTTGAATATACTACAGGAACATGTGTTTCAGTCCCTTTTTAATATAATGTATAATAAAAAATATTAAAATATATCCGAATGGATGAGAAAGATATGCAAGCACATAAATTTAATAAACAAATACTGGTAGTATAACCAAATTCATGCACGAATAATTCTCAAATGTTAAGCTAGCATGTAAATATTTCTCACAGGTCTATGTCTATAGATTAATTTCAGTTTAGTTATTATGTATATTTTAAAAGTTGCAAATATATGGATATGAAGCATATGTTTAAATGTATAAACAAATGGAACAAAAAAAACTTTCACTATGAAAATTCATGATACGAATCTTTATCGACTATAAAGTGATTCGAATATAATTATTACAGGTACATGTGTTTCAGTTTATTTTCCCTTACATCACATATAATAAAAAAGATGAAAATACATATGAATGGATGTCATATATATGCACCAACATAAGCATAACCAACAATAAGTAGTGGTATAACAATAGTATATTTCGTGACATGTGCAGAAAAGTTTTTTCGTTACATGGGTGCGGAAAATGCGTCAGAAAATAGTCAAAAATGTGGAAAATAGCATTTTCCGCACCCGGGTAACGAAAAATTCATATTTGAACAGTTTTCAAATGTTAGCTACCTTGAAAATATTTCTCTCAGGCCTATTTCTTTTTTCAATTCCTTTTTTGTTATTATATATATTTTAAAAGTCTTCAGTTTATATGTATTTTAAATATGCTTTGTTATTATATATATTATATATATTATCTATATTTTAAAATTCATGCTGCGAACCTTTATCGTCTATAAGTGATTTGAATATATATTTATTGAAGGTACATGCCTTTCAGTTTTTTTTTTCTTTGTCATATATATTAAAAAAGATGAAAGTACATTTGAATGGATGTGATACAATCGGTATATGCAAGAACATAAATTTAAACAACAAAAACTATTTGTGTTTCAAATCTAAGTATAAGGCATAACCGTGCACCACTACGAATACAAATTCATTCCTCCCAGTTCAATATCAGGTATTGTTCTCACAGCTATACCGTATAGCTAAAATGACCAAACTACGTTCACAATGCTGGTTTTGCTGAGAGGGCTATACTGTGTCAGTATAAGTTACTGAGCAAAACAGTATTGCTGTGACAACCAAAATATTGCCGTACGCCCCAAATTTTTCTTTCAGTGTACTGTATAAGAAATTATTTTTCAAAGTTACATGTATAAAAGTGGAAAACGGTTGGCTTTATAATCAATTTAATTTATAACGTGGGTTAGATAATTATTTGTAATTGTAATTATAATTAAATACATCTGGGTTATTATTCATTTATTGTTCCATAATATTATAAAAAATTATATAATCTATAAAGCAATGAGTAATATGTAAAGAGAATTTACAAAATTTTCAAATAACATTATTTTTTGTTAAATATGCATGTTTTGTAATAACACGAGAAGTTATTGGTTTAATATTTTATGCAAAATACGAGCAATTCTTTTTTAATAATATTGTAGTTTATTCTGAAATTATTAATTTTTCTGCTTAAGGTCCGCGATATTACAGCCGCGATATTGAATTTCTTAATTTCGATTTCCGATTTTACATTAACAACCACAAATACACTGTTATAACGATTTCATATTTATAACTGACAGAAATCTAATTGTTTTGGCGAAAAACATAATGGCTTCAAAATATTGACATCTACTGCTTAAGGTAACTAGACACCAGGATATTATATTTGAGAAAAATATTTAATAACGTTTTCAAAAATTTAGTTTTTACTAATAAATACATTATTGGAGCGAGAAACTATATATATATTAATCATGAAAAAAATGGAAACATACAAAAATAATTTGTTAAAAAACCAGTTAGTGATTTAAATTTTCTTGTTTTCTTTAGTTAAGCATTTTTTAAAAATAAATGGATTTTCATGAATGATATCTTATTTTTTCGAGAAAAAGATTCTCTACAATTTTACCGAAAGAATTTTTCTAAATTGTTCACCTGATCACTAAACTTGTTCGGAAATAGTGAAAAGTAATAAATAAAAATGTTTGACGTTATAGCTTCAGAAATTATCAAAAATTGTAGAGAATCTTTTGGCAGAAAAAAATAAGCCATCGCTCATTAAAAAAATCCATTTATTTTCAAAAAATTGTAAACGGGCGAAGAGAAGAAAATTCGAGTACTTAATAAAAGTGGTTTAGCAAATTATTTTTGCAGGTTTCAAGTTTTTGTTTAAGAACAGTAATTGTTTCTTTCATCAATAATAATGACAATTAAATTCTTTGAAAAGGTATTAAATATTCATTTCAAACATATTATATCTCGGGGTCTAATTACCTTAATACATCTTATTTTTAATAATATTATATTTGGTGAACAACAAGTAATACAGAAACAATTTGTACATTAGGGTGCGGGTCGAAAAACTGGCAAATCAAAGAGCCGACAGGTCAAAAAACCGACCGTAAACAAACCGACACTTAAAAAAATGGTAGTACGCTTGACGATGTGTCTACTTTTTTATGTGTCGGCTCTTTGACTGTCGGCTTTATGACTGTCGGTTTTTTGACCTGTCGGCTTTTTGATTTGTCGGTTTTTCAATCCGCACCCGTACATTGCACTGTACCATCAAAATATTACCGCATTCAGTAATAATCTACGTAGCAATTGTAATAGTTGCCATTAAAAAATCATTTGACGTCTAATAAAATTTCGGGTGGTTTTTGTCTTACCGATTTCCAGTACATACAGGTTAATAACCAAATTCTGCACATATGGCGAAACATTTATTCTGATAGCAATAACTAAAATTTAAGAAGATTTTTACGAATCCTTCGTCAGATGTAATGTATCACAATATAACCAGAAAGTTAATAAAATGATACTTTAACGTATTAGTTACATAAATACTTTATTTTTATAATCGTCGATGTTCCAAACTGTACTCCAGATCAGTTTAGTAATTTTTAAACAAATTTATTCTGCAAATCTTTACATTTAACTTAAGTAATTTCAACAATTGCCCTGCTTTGGAATATGCTGATTCTGAATTTGAGATCGAATTTGATAAATTCACAATGACCCTAATGTAGCAAGCAAATGATAAGAATTCGAATAATTTTGCTTAAACATTTCATTTGTGTATCAATTTATTGCTTTTAAAACATTTTTCGTTATAACTAACATACGACGGAGTTTTAAAAAATATCGTTCTGCACAGTCAAAAAATTAGACCGTACTAAAGTATTTAAAGTACGCAAAGAGGCAAGAAAATAAACGGCATTCATTGCGGATTTAACTAAATCAGTTTGAATTTTGACAAAATCCCAAAAAGAAGATCTTAATTTTGTCACCTTTTCAATTCTTATTACTACGACTACATTTTTTTATTAGAAAGAATATAAGGTGAAAGGAAATTCTTGTTTAATAATTTAATAACCGATGTTACACGGGGTTTTTGGAGTCGTTGATTACTAACCTATCAAAATGGAGGTTCCAATACGGCGGACTATAATGCAAAAAGTTGTTTGTTTTTTTGACGAAAGCATATCCACTGTGTTGAATTTTCCAGATCTGATGGGAGATTATCAACAACCCCAATAATTCCGGAATATCTAAATTCAGTTGTTATCCGTGTAAAGAGAAATATATTTTCAAAGGGTTAACCATTAAATTTCATAAGACACTTTCCACATTTTCAATTCATTAAACGTATAACATATGACATATATTATATTAGACTCTCTAAATTTCTTGGAGTGAGAGTTCACTTTTTAATTAGTGAAAACCGAGCAACTCTCGCGAAAGAGCGAATATTCAATTCTTTAATAGTGGAAATTCACAATTTCCTCAAGAGTTGTCAACTCCACGACAAGGAGGGAAAGAGTGAATTTTCACTCTTGTTAGATTGAAATTTCACTATTAAAGAGTTGATTATTCACTCTTTTAGGAGAGGTGCTCGGTGTTCACAAACCAAAGAGTGAATTCTGTCTCCAAGAAATTTGGAGAGTAATGTACAAAATACGTGATAAAATGAAGATCGGATACCTTATGACACATTAAATCTACATCAAGCAGTATGAAATACATTTACAAGAAATTTAACACGATTCTAGATGAATATTGTTTTATGTTAAATAAAAGGGCGAATATAAATGATTTAGTAGCGTATTACGCAATATTAAGAAACACAGTGATTTTAATGAGTGGAGAGTCGTGTCAACAAAAGGATTGCAATGAATATAATTGAATTGCACATTAATTTTAAAATCGAATTATTTTCTTTACAAGTTTCAAAGATTTTAGGATCTAGCAAATATTCAATTCATGCGGGATTGTGATTAAATTTCTAAAAATGTTCACCATTAAAATGTGATTTCAGCGGAAGTGTATTTTATGCGTATAATTATTTAGTACATATATATATCGTGTCATTATTTTTCTACCAAATTTCTAAATACTTAAATAAAGTCTATAGTGCTCTAAAATTAGAACACTATCGCATTTGCTAAATTCTTTCTGTTCACTCGTAGATCTAACGTACAAGTAACTGTATTTGGCACGGGGGAGTTATATGAAAGTAAAAAACCATTATAATAGCTATCAAAATTTAGTTTTTAAGTATACTGAAAAACTGGTTGATTTTTAATAATTAGGATTAAGAACTATGAGTAACATCGGAGAATTATAGTTAGGTTTTTAAGATTTTTGTTGTAAATCTGCACACTTTTTTGTGTTAAGTCTAATGTAAATTATTTGATTACATGCCATAATAAAAAAAAATAATATTGTAAAAAATATTATTGTTAATAATATTATTTTTTTAAATATTATTGTAAAGAGTATTTAAATTCTTCCATACATTACTTTGGAGACATTAAGAACATATATTGTAAGATTAGAAATAGTTTATTGAAAATAAATTTAACATTGTACATATCATTTTACATTATGAGCAATGCCTCGTAAGTATTGGATTATATTGCAATCGTCGCACCATGACTGGATTAATTCTCGTAAACGTTCGTCATAATTATGACCTAACCTAACCTAACCTAACCAAACCAAACCTAACCAAGCCTAACCTAACCTTTTATAATATTAAATCATTTCAATATTTATCACACTAGTATTATGTAGTTTCATATTTTTTATTGTAATATTTTTCACAGTAATATTTTTCACAATAATATTTTTCACAATAATATTTTTTACAATAATATTATTCACAATAATATTTTGCAATAATATTTAAAAAACTAATATTATGGCATGCTACCAATTATTTATTGATAGTTGCCTTTGTATAGTCTTCTAAACGTACAAAATAAGCTACTTGCACACAAAATGAAAAAAAAATAAGAAAATATATATATTTTATTTTAGATTCCACTGAATTAAACAAAATTACTAAATCCAGTTTTTTAGAGCTAAGTAACAAAATTATTGTTCAGAAACGTTACTATTGATACAAACCAAATAGGTTTATTACGTTTTTTTCTGATAATTACTCAAACAAAGCAGATCACTCTTGAAAACAACTGCTGAGATTTGCTTGATCCTGATTGGCGTCTTCAAAATAAATTTGAATCAATATGTCTTTTCCTAATTTAGAAGCGAACAATGTCATTCAAGAGTGACGAATCAGAAATGAATAAAATGCAATTATTTGTGTCGAATGAGTAATGACGTCACCAGTAATCACAAGCGTATCTCAAGATGATCAGTTTTTTATCGGAAGATTATCAATTTATTTTGATAACTTATTATTATTTCTTTGTTAATAACGTTATTAACATTTTTAAATCATTTTCTCGAATGCAAGGGGATCTAAGAAAAAATATTTTTTCTAAGTTTGTTCGTTTTTGGTGCAAGTAGCCTGTATTGTATTATATGTGACATGATAGAATGAAATACAGCAGTTATTTGAATGCAGGTGGCACAGGCATTCATTCTGTACACAGATATTTCTGTTACATTTTTAAGAATTTAGTAAAATTATACTTAATGTTCTTGTTTTATCATAAATACGTGATGTCATCTACTCCATCAAATCAAAACATTCGGCCCTTCGTTTTTAAAAAATGTTCTACATTTTAATTTAATTTTAAAAACTTGCATATGATCAGTCAATTTTATTAAAATTTAAAATATATTTGGTTGATCATTCATAATATTTTTTGTTTGTTTGCAGAATACGAAATATTATTGCCCATCTAGTATACGATATTGGGTGCTATTCACAACGAGTAATCAAGCGATCAGTTTTATTGCTACCCCCTCCCAACAGAGCATCAGCATCGGTTGTCATGCGATAGCTTGGCGCTCATCACTATAACGGCCTTCTAAATCGCTCACGTCAGTGTAATTTTCTCTG
The DNA here is from genome assembly GCA_030407085.1 of Trichopria drosophilae. Taxonomy (NCBI): domain Eukaryota; kingdom Metazoa; phylum Arthropoda; class Insecta; order Hymenoptera; family Diapriidae; genus Trichopria; species Trichopria drosophilae. The sequence goes on along the minus strand of CM059583.1, from coordinate 64,241,701 downwards.
CAAAACGTAAATTTCATTCATCTAAATGGGTTTGCAATAACTTCGTTCAGCTTGACGTTACAGCGCCTTTTATTAATATATGAAAGGGTTTTTGAGTTGATCAATGGTAAAAAGAAATTAAACATTACATTGTAAGTAATTGATATGCAAGTAATAAGATTGAAGGGATTATTTTTATTATTTGTATTTAATTTTGAAAATCTAAGAATTCTTTTTTTTTTTAAATTGGCTTAAGCTTTAAGAACTTTTAGAAGCCGTATAATATTCATTCTCGTATAAAGTTGGAATTAAGATTGTCGCTTAGTTGTAAATATTACTGCTAATTTAATCGTTTAATTAATTAATTTAAACATAATTCCCTGCCTGTAGGCATTCCTTATACTAATGTGAATCAGTTTTTGCAAATTATTCTATCTCAGTCTCTGAAATTTTTCAAAATTCAGCATATAGAGCTGGAGTGAATTATTCAACTACATTCGTATCGTTTTCCTGTTCAAAATCTCATTATCCAATTTGATCTCTTCACGGCAGCTTCGCACTTACGCCTGAAACTTTATAAATTAGCTAATAGGTATATGAAGCATAATGGGTAATATACTCGATATATTGTTTGCTTTCGTAGTTACTTTTTATATCTTCGAGAGAAATATACAAATTTTTCCATTGTTGTACAGTAATTATGACCTTAAATTTCTTCGGACTGTTAGTCACACAGTTTATCAAACAGAAAATTGTAACGTAAGGTAGTATTTTCCCGGTGATCATTTTTCAAAAAATCTCGCTAGTCATACTTCAGCAATGTGGACCAAAGCCTGTAGCTAGAAACTGCACTAAGAACCGAAATCTCCTCCATGTGACTTCTGAAGTGGACTTGAAGAATATCTGAAAGAATGCCACGAGATGTTGTGTTGCTATTAAATGCTTTTATTATAAATACATTTTACCTTTTTTCCATTTCTGGGGTGTATTTATTGTAATCTTTCCCACTAATAGCAGATTTTTTTAAACGATTTCTTGTTTAACTCTGTCTCAAGTAACATATAAATGAATTTATTCTCCGCCACTAGCTATCTATGGCCTTTGCCTTTTCATGTATTTGAACCTGAGTAGAAGGTGCGAGCCTTAAACCAAAGGGCAGTACTTTATTATGCTAAAACGTGGTGAATGCGAATAATGAACGATGTAAAAGAATGAAAATAATACAAATAAACACCTTGACAATAGTTGATGAAAAATAAAGTATTTGAGATGCTCAGTCAAGCAAAATATGAGGCAAATATAATACGTTCGGCAATATTATATTAATACTTTTGACGAACGCAGCTGATATAATCTAACTTATATTTTAATTTTATCAACATTCTTTGTCTGAAGTCAAAAACTCTTTGATGAAATTTGGAATTATTTCTTTAACATTTACATGCTTTACATAATTTACACCGCACAATCGACTGTCGTTAGGTTAGTGCTTTTTCTACTGTGCTAGACATGTTCCTTAATGGGCTAATGCAATTAATATTGGTCCCATTCTAGTTTCTATGTAAATCATATTCTCTGGTAGAAAGATTATTTAGGTCAAATTAACAACTTGATTGCTTCCAATTATTGTGAATTGAGTCATACTGCATCACAAGGTTGCTGCAAATAGAATTATTTTGAATACAATACAAAATGGGTAATTCCAACCTATTAATAGAAAACGTATTTGGGAATAAATGCTATATGACACTTAGAACAAAATGCTTCGTCTTCACAAATATGGCGTTTTTTCACTCGAAAGAGTTCGTGTCAGAAAGGATTTCCTCTTCTTGAAACGTCAGTGAACGCATCAGCTGTTTCAAATATCGAACCTTCATCGACTTCCTATACTCTTTCCGTTTTCTTATGAACGTTATTGTAATTTCATAAAGTAAAACTCGACAGACATTGAGATTATTAATAATCGTCCAGTGAATAATTATAATGTAGGTGTGATAATTCCCAACATAAGTTGATCAAAATTTGATCAGATTTTGATCAAAGTTGTTCAGATCCTTACGTGGTCTAAATAAGATCCTATAGTTCTGAGACATTTCAAGACCAAAGTTAGACGAGTTTATAACCAAAAAACAATCTGAGTTATAATTACGAGAAATTGAAAAGTGATCCAATTTTTGTCTATAAAGATAAAAAAATGATCAACTTTTGATCAGATTTAAATACGTAGAGAAGCTGGTTGTCAATGCGCTAACATTAAGAAGCGTTCTTGTTTGGATAATTTTATGGTAAAAAAGATATGCGTATGATCGCTTTATACGACTGAGACTCAAATTTCGACTCGATTCAGATTAAAAAATGATCGTTTTGTGATCCGTTTCTGATCAAGATTTCGATTACGCTGTATTCACAAAGGACCCAAATCCTCGGACTTTCATCTTTCGGATCTTCATGATCTCTATTAAACCAAAAATGAATGATAACGATTTTTATAGCAAAACATAAAACGAATCACTTATAAACAAGACGAGAATCAAGTAATGACCAGTTTTTTGTGTAAAAAATGTCTTTTCTTGATTACTATTGAATAGAATAAAATTTTTTGAAATAATTTTTTATACCTGACATTTTCAATGACCGATCTTTATCAGAGGTTATATAATATCACATATCTATATTAAAAAAGAATATCGAATTGTTCCCATTCGTATCGGTTGAACCTCGGTACAAATGAAAATGTTAGACATCAAAAACAAGTGAAAGACGAGTGACATTAACATAACCAATATTTCTCCAAATATCTTGGAGTCGAACTGAAGCCGAATTTTTAATAGCATTTTTAGGAATTGCTACGCGATATCATCGACGAGTACGACACAATAGCATGTTACGTGGAACCGAGGACGGAAACGCCTAGAAACGTGCAATTATACATGCATCCTAATTTTTGCCTCGATTTTGATTCGAAAAAAAAAACTGATCGCTTCTTAACGCTCATCATATATGATCACAAATCTGTCTACTTTTAGATCCGAAAATTCTAATTAATTTTCGGTGTGATCATGAGAACATTTCTTATGCACACGAAGTCCACTAGATTTGGGTCATTCGGGAATCCAGCCTAATCCAAATCTTGATCAGAAACGGATTACAAAAGGATAATTTTTCGATCTCAATCAAGTAGAAATTTGATTCCCAGTCATTTAAAGAGAGCATAAACAGATCTTTGTTTTTTTTTTGTTATTTTTAACCATAAAATGATACAAATAGGATCACTTATTAATGTTCGCGCTTAGACAACCTATTTCTCTACGTATTTAAGTGTATCATAACTCAGATTGTTTTTTGGTTGTAAACTCGTCTAACTTTGGTCCTGAAATGTCTCAAAACTAGGATCCCGACTTTGATCAAAATCTGATCAAATTTTGATCAACTCTTTTTCTCTCGGGATAAACACTGGCGTGACTTTTATCCGGTTGGCTGTATTGTTACCAATTTAAACATCAGATACTCAACTATGTTAAATTTTTGTCGTCAAATGATAATAAATTTCATCAAATGCTAGTAAGAATGTGTAGTACCGTGGATTTCATCTCTTGGATCAGTGAAGCTGACGCATCAAGTAGCAGTTCCTGATATGGAAATGGAAGTGGTTGATACGAACCATAGTGTTTCTTTTTCAGTAAGTAAAGTAACATATTCATTGTTCGCGTACAGTGAAAACTTGTGTATATATGAGATACTGTAGAGTCAAAATATGTACTATTTTCTCCCTTAATACAACGCGATGATTTTGTCGCGGAGAAAGGTGAGATTAGGCGGCCACACCTTAACGATATTGCCGTGTTCGGCCATTAGTCCCGATCGAAATATTATTTCAAGCCCTGTCCTGAAGCGTTGGAATCTGAAAAGAATAAAACTTCATATTATCAATTTTATATTATACCTAAATAGCCGCTACCAATCCAATATTTGCAAATATTACATGACAAACTCATGCAAGTTGCGCAAGAAGTTTTGAATTGCTTATTGTCCACGAAATCGTTAAAAATAATTATTTATTTATAGAAAAATATAAAACAAGAATATAAATAAAGAATAACAATGAATTTAAGTGAATATTTATTTTCTTTTTTTATACTACAGATGGTATTATAGTATAAATCATCTCCGCCTGCCTCCATTTCTACCTCATTCAAATTTTGTCGAACCACACCTCCCTCCATAAATACGAAAGCATTACACTATCTCTTTCCCTTTCAGAGGCGAAATGTTTAGCTTGTTAAAGAATAAATTATTACATCTACATTAAGATTCATTATCCTTTATATTCTGTATTTGCGTTTGCTAATAATACTTTAATTCTACTTTTTGCGTGTACGTACGTAGGGGGTAATATTCAGTTCCATTTTAGTTTATATCATTTATCTCTTACAACAGTCCTTAGTGCCAATTATTAAAATAGCTGTTAAATTTCGATTCGAGTTCCTACATTTTTCTTAGAAAATTGATGAGGTCTTCAGTCAGGCGATGCAAATCACGAAAAATAACAATGAAAAAGTACATTAAGTGTAACAACAACAAAAATATTACATTACATTTCATTCCTCCATCTCATCCGCCTTGTTTTCGATCATTTTGCTTATTTTGAATATGTATATTGCATTGGAAATACATTTCTCTTAATTTCTTAAAAACTGCGATTGCTTTCACTTAAATAATCAGAGGTTGAAAATTGTTTTTCCGTTTTCAGGCTCCTCCCATTTTCTTCTTTTCATTACTTATAGTAATGCAGGTAAGCTATTACGTAAACATATCCGCTTTGATTGAGTTTTCAAGTTTGTGTGGTTGGTACAGCAGTTATTATCCATGTATAGTAATGAAAATTGGAATTTCATTAATAATAATACTTTCACGATTTTCTAATCCTTAATTTGCAAGTAGCGAGAAATTTTTTATTATTTAGAAGAATTCACACATGAACAAGTGTTATAAAATGTTACTTTTTTAGGCCTTTTAATGTAGTAACATTTCAAGACGTATGTAACACTCCTATATTTTAAGACATAATGCACTTTCGCGGTAATCGATGTTCGATACAACCGTAAGAACAAAAGATCGCAACTCCAGAATTCAAATCACTGAACGATATCGCATCAGGTGAAATTCGCACAGAAATTCTGGCTTCCGCATTCAATAGGTAAGTGCATTGGCAACAAGCATGGAGGACTGAGTCTCCGTCCTTGGCGGAGAATACTCGTTGTCGGTGGTGCAACCCTCCCCGTATCGGGAGTATAAATAATTACAACGGCGCGTAGCAATTACTATAAGTTATGGCGTACCAGGTACAATTTGCAATGTCAGGACATAAACACCGCTACCGCTTATATTTGAATATATTAAGACAGCGACGGGATGTGCGATTGGTCGAGTCCACACACGGGCACGGTCTAACATGAGCTACTATCAGGCTGTCGACTTTTTATGTAAAAATGCCAATCTCGATTCGTGGCCTGCATTCGAAGGAAACCTGATGATTCGCGCGTTTCGATCAGACCTTCAACTCCAAGGGGTCGATCGGTCGTCTCATCGGCTCATGCAGAAATTAACGAGATACTGAGTGAGTACTCGTATTTGCTCAATTGTTGCATCTTGGAAAATTGCCTCAAGATCCATGTGATGAACTAGAATTTGAACTGGTGACACACGAATACCAAGCTGCATCGCCAAGTTTGGCGTTATTTCCTCTCCGCTGCATATAGCACAAAACGATCGAAGCGGACTAGAGAATAAATCTCCGACTCCTATTTACTTGTCCAATTAAGACTGCGATAAAGTAAAATTGCAAAATCTGAAGATACCATGTTTTATTTATGAAATCCCTACTTTGCCTAAATGTTAATTCGTCGGTGGATGCGTAGCTTAGACGTCCTATCGGAATAGTCTTTACCTTCATTGGTAGCGTACGAGGTTCTCGACGTTACATCTATTTGAATCATACTGAAGTATTAGGAAGCAAATTAGTTATTCCCTAAGTAACGTCCATTTTACGGAGATAAAATGCAGCTCTAAAAAGCTTATGACATTCAACTTATTTCAATATTCAGTATTTTCCAGAAGTAAAATTTATTATTTAACCCAAAGATTATTTAAAATGAAATGAAGGTCAAAACAAATTATGATTAGCTTACAAATCAATATTATTAATACAACAATTTCCATACAGAAGTAATGCATTTATTATATATTTACTACTTTTATATTATAAATACCAACTTTCCTTATCCGCTTTAGACAATCTTTAATGTTATTCTGATTTGTCCCTGTTTTTTTTTTACTGTAACGCATGTCTCGTGATTTCCATATTATAAATAAAATTTAATGTATTGCACGGAGATTCCATAATATATTTTTAAAAGAGGCTATTTGGTCATTTTCTTTAGACATTTGTATCATTTATCAATTCAGTGTGTTCACAGGAATACCGCAACGCTTCAGTAGGGTGCGCAGATAAAGAACGCCTTACTGGCCTGCAACCATCCACACATCAATGAAATAATGTTGCAGTGGAACAGGTAAAACACAAGTTCAAATTGAATAATTAAGTAAAATCTCAGCGTTACCAGTAATTTATAGTTTTGTGAATAATTTTATAGTATGTTGCGCGTTTGTAAAATTCACGATAATTAGGAAGTACTTAAAAGAACAGAAGTTTACAACAACATTGGATATTTAAAAGTTTTAAATATATATATATATATGAACTGTTTACAAATATTCATTAGATTACTCATTAAATTACGTAAAATTTGATTTCTTTTTGCTGGTACAAGTAAAGGAAAAAAGCAAAACATAATAATTCTTATTGCAATAATTATTCTAATCCTTTTATAAACTTTCCAATTTCGTATAAAAATAATCGTGACAAAATGTAACATAATTATCATAATGGTTAACCATGTTTAAATAAACAATCAGATAATTTCATAAATAAATGAACTTTTATAGAAAATTAATAATACATCTACATTAATAGTAAATTCTAACTAGAGAAAATTTTCGTTTATTATATGGATTACAAATAAACCATGCGCATTTTTTAAAAACATACACAAATGAATTCATTTTTATCACAGATATAACATAATATATATATATACATATGGTTAACCATTATGATAATTATGTTACATTTTGTCACGATTATTTTTATACGATATTGGAAAGTTTATAAAAGGATTAGAATAATTATTGCAATAAGAATTATTATGTTTTGCTTTTTTCCTTTACTTGTACCAGCAAAAAGAAATCAAATTTTACGTAATTTAATGAGTAATCTAATGAATATTTGTAAATAGTTTATGACCTACCTAGTACTCCCGCAGGAATGCTATTTCATCAAGAACTGCATCGGTGTATGGATTGCTGCAAGTGGTTCGGGCGCGTTGGATCTTGAATGCCACACAGTTTTCCGTTTTCTAGTACTATAATACAGGTAATTTCAATATTTTCATATATGTAAAACACATGAGTTTGAAAATGATAGTTAAGTTATGTATATGTAGCAGCAAAACAGTAGTATTATTGCACATAATATTTTAATATGACACCTAAATATGCATTGTCAATATTTGATACATAAAAAAAGACTTTAAATAGAGCTTTCGGTGCAGTGATTAGCCTTATTCGAACAATAAAGCGCTTGTTAAGAGTCCACAAGGGACTCACAAATTTATTTAACGTTCTAATTGCTGTACAAAAAATAGTCGATTGTTAATTTTTAAAGGATTTAAAACTGGATTCAAACTCAATAATTATTGGCGGGTAATGAGTAGTGGCTCACAATTATTATTTTCTTATCTGAATTATATAATTTTTGTTCATTTATTCTGTTTGATTCTAATTCAAATCCATTTAAACAAATGTCACAATTATTCTTACGTCTCGAACTCCTGCTAATCTTGCATGCATCCTGTATACAGTTCAGGACGTTCTGTGGATGGCTCGTCAGTACAAAAATATTTTTCGCAAATTATCGACAAATATTAGACTATGTGTGTACTTCATGCACGCATTCAAGTGACATATCCTATTTTATGCACGACTTTTCCTTGCTGGAAATATAATTGACTGCATGAAGTTCACTTCATCTACTAGTTTGCTTCACGCACAGAAAAGGCGTACATAAATCATGCTTTTACAGATTTTTATATACACATGAATAATAGACTCGAAAGTCATTAAATGTGTACGGTTTCCATAAAATCCTGAAATCATCCGGAGCATCCTACATCCATCCTGGGTACACTCAGGGCGTCCTGACGATGTCCAATTGGGAAATAATTGTAGTTTGCAAATCAGCAACACCCAATGACCAGACACTCTGCCATGTTAATTATTTTATATATCTATATTTGTAAAATATGTAAAAGTATGATAGGTTATGGAGTTATAACCGTAGGACGGCTTCGAATACACGAAGCAAGGTGAATTTCCAAAAATGCATGCAGCGCTACTCCGATCGCTAAAACATATGCCTTTTTGGCAGGGAATTATTCGTGCGTCTTATGTAGTCTTTTTCGTGAGAAAAAGTTTCCTTTAGGCTCAGAATCTCTTTGTTATTTAAAAAATAAATTTGAAAAACTGTAACACAAAATGTGTATGCGTTTCCGTGCGTGTGATGTCAGAAAAATAGCAAATGCATTTTTTTTTAATTTCAATCGGGATATTTTAAGGATGTGCTAATAATAAAGAAAAGGATATTTGGTAGAGCTCATCAGGATATTCTGGGACTGATGAGAGATTTTTTGATAACGGTAACTTGTCCTAGTATGGTTGTCCTCCGGACGTCACGTGGACGTCCACGTGCCGCACGGTAGTATATTTCACCGGGGTATTTTGGAGATGCCCTGAAGATGGAAAAAACAGATCCACAAAAATATTTAGACGTCCTCAGGAGCTCCTCAGGACATCCCGCGGTGGACATTCGATGTCCTCAGGCGAGAAGCTGAATCTGGTCGGGGCGTCCGGGGTATATACCGAGGATTTTGTTGAGTTGTGTGGGATAAATACAACACTTTTGTATTGCGTTATTGATAAAGAACGAATGTAAACACTATTACAAATGAAGTTTCTTGCACAGTGATATTGGAATATCTTTATTGTGAAGCCTAGACGCCAGATCTGTTTTCTTTGTTTTTGGTATATTTGTAATTTTCATGTACAATATTAAGTTTGGGTAAAATGTCTATATACAAATAAGTCTATAAAGACGTTGATAGGCTACAAGATGTACCAAGAAGACACCCAGTTAGAGAAGAACAAGTTTTAGCGTTATTGATTGTCTAAATTTTATCAAATAAAATGTGCAACAATTGAGACTTTTTTTTCTGTGCACACGCTCATTTGTTACTTTTTTTTAAATTGTTTTTATTTATTAATGCATACACAAATGTTTGTGCTTAGGTATGGCCTGAAACCCTCTTCCATAAAAATAATATTTTGATTGGTTTTTATACATTCTTGTCCCATTCTCTCGTTCTTTCTCTCATCCTCTCTGTTTCCCTCTCATTCTCTCGCTTCTTTTCTTTATTGCCCTGCCCCTCGTAATTTGTTTTCTTTCTTAGTCTAGGTACTTCATTCATCCTTTTGATTCCTCTGCCATCTTAATCCTCACCTCTTACTTTTTCTTTTATATACAATGATGTATCATATGTAACAAGGTCTCGTTTTTTCTGTACGTTCTTGGTATATACAGATGAGTATGGGTTTGATATATATATTTAAAGAACCAAGTGTAAGAATAAAAATCTTAGCATCAGGCCAAGTCCTGATGAAATCTTTGACTTATATTCCAACACCTGTGTTATAATTGAACTCGAGAGGGTTAGGGTGATACTTACGTAATGACTCACAGAGAAAATCAACAGTCAGCGAGGTTTTTTTATGTAGTAGACAATCGAAATGATTAGTCATTCAGCAAATCAGTTACAGTTCTTTATTGCTCTACATTAAGGAAACTGCCGGCAGAATACTGCATAAATAATTAGGGTATCAGTTTTGAACAAAAAATTATTAGTGACGTGACGATTATCTAGAGAATTAAGTATTTTATTAAAATTATGTGTCACAATTCAGTAAAACAAGTCATGTTCAGTGAATTATAATTTACCTCAACAATATCAATTGCTTGGATATAAATAACAAATATATGTAAAAGACTTCATTGGTATATCATTGCTACTTTATAAATAATCAAAATGAATGGGCTACATACGAAGAGCTTTCTTTACACTTGAGAATGGAAGTACAGAAAATTGAAAAAATTATTTTTGTTTATCTTATGGCGAGGTTCACTTTTGCGAAACGTATTTTTGAAGACCCTCATTTATATTTCCAATTCCGTAGTCATTTCATTATGCAATCTAATATACGGGTGACTGCATCAATATCTATTAAGGACATAATGAACTGCATGCAATTTGTTTTATACGTATAAGGAGGAAATGCGAGTGATGGTATTTGATAACGGTCCCTAGTTTAATTGTTAATATTTCTGTAATACATTTGTTTAATAAAGTATGATATCAAATTTATTAAATAATTGCAGTACTTTTGCCGTTTATTGACAATCTAATGATATTAATGAAGTTTATTTATTAGTATAGTTGCAATGACACCAGAGTACAAAACAGCCTGTTAGGTTCAAAGTGACGTTTGGTTGAATTGAAAAATTGTCGGGACATCTACTACAAAAGATTGGTTTCATGATGAATATTGCTAAGATTAATAAATGCCTCAAAGGGAAACCTTTGCCAAATATCATAGTTCTAATACTATGTTGGCATTCTTAGATTATACATTTAAGCGACTCTCATCCGGCATAGTGACCTTAAACCGGCGCAGCGAAATATAAAGGAAATTCTTTCTGGTATTCAAAATAGTGTGTCTTTGATAATTCTAAAATGTGTGATATTTTTATATACATACACATGTAATGTATGATCCTTGAATGCTGATATGTAGTATTAAACGTATACAACATAATTGACCATTAAAAGAATATATAAGAATGTCACGATGAAAAATAAATACTCGTAAAAGAGACATTAAGAGATATTCTATAAGTTTCTTGTTCATGAGATTGGTGAGTACCTTAAGTACACAATTGGTTGATTATTGAATTAAATTTCAAAAGAATAGATTGCGACATGTTTGAAACGTCTAATATGAAAATCAATATCCACGAAGCACACAACTAGATAATTTGAATTTTGACGTATGGAACATAGCGTATATATTGTTAAAATCGACAATGCTTTGATGGAAAGTATATTATATCAATGCATGTACTGTACTGTCGATAACAGATTAATTTAGAATACTTTCGGTTATACCACATAGTCCTGTCCGCTTTGGTAATTGCAACCTCAAACAATTCGAGTTATTTTAGATTTGTGTCTTTGATATCAGTTAAAATCTGTATCTCTTGCGAATTATATAATACCCACCGTGATATTGATACCCACCGAATGCCCCAAGCTGATCGATCTACGGTCAAGCCACTGTTCATCAATGGAAATCAAACTCGGTCTGGCCGGTTATTACAGGCAGTTTTCATCGCGATGGATGTCACGACGACATCGTCGCTTAGCGGGCGCGGGTTTTTCGCGTCGAGATATTTCGATGGGCGAGTTCCCGATTCAAAAAGGGAAGGACGGACTACTCGACCGCTAGACCATTTGCTCTGCGGTCACTTGATTCCCAGCGACAAAATTGTCATCTGTACTCATTCAAGTTTTAATGTGTTTTTGCGGCGTCGGTCATTCAAACTTAATCAGCAGGCCGGACTCACGCGCTCCCCTTCCTGTCATTCGCGCGTGTCCGTAGATGAACAGTATCCGTGGCTAGGTGCGCGATTCGCGTGGGTATCATGCGTGTACAGGACGGCAACGGGGGTGGGAGTATTGGTCAGGCATACTCTGACGAGAGCGTATTAATTATAACCCTGGTCAGAGAAACGCCAGGAGATGTGCTCACAGATACTATCTACGATAAATTGTCGGTTTACCAGCAAATCTCATTTCCAAACCCCTGCCATTTTTCCGCTCAGTTGTCCACGCCCATTGGTCCGTTACCGATTTCGCTGTATATTCCAGAAATTCGTTTTCCTACAGCTGCGCCCCACTGCGCCTATGATCTCGCGATGGCGAGTGTAACGAAGACAAATTTGTAAATACAAATGCTACGTAGTATTATGATTCGTCGGGAAATCGACCGCAATTGCGTAACGTTCAGTATTAATGGTAGAATCATTCGGATATAATTTGAATCGTTGATTGTTTGGAAATAGCTTCGGAACATATATTGCGTATCCATTTTTCAATAAATTCAGTAGAAATGTCGATTCTCCAATATATGATATTGATTATACGCCGAAAAACTAGATGTAATAAACGAATATCTATTCTTGCACCGGTTTTAAGTCTGAATAGCATTCCTTTTTTTGACATATACATATAATATTTCCTACATGTTTAGCTAACTTCGATTTTAAAATTGGTAAATTTTTTCTATGATTTATTACAGCCGAATTTACGTAAATTTTCGTCGCAGCTGATGCCAAAGCACAAAGAAAGTACTACATTTTATAATAAGTTAAATGCATAGTTTGGTGTTTAGATTAATATATAACAATTAGGATGTCTATCACTTTCATGTCGAAAAATGTTTTGGAGTATCTAAACAGCCAAAAAGTAGGGAAGGCCTAAACACTGAAAAACATATGGGCGTTACATAAAACTCATAGCTCATTAAATTTCTCAGTTTAAACTGGTTTCAAAATTTTTCGTTAAATTCTGAATCGAATCTTGCAGAAATCTATTTTATGACTGCGTAATGTATATGTCCGAGGTATGCACCGTATTTTTTTTGTTAAAGATCTAGTTTCTTTTCGGTGTGGATATTTTAAATTAGGAATAGAGGTTATCCGTTAAGACACTTGAGAAACATTATGATGAGTTTTACATTGGTCAGATGATAATTTAGGTATTTAAGCTTAAAATATAAATGAGAAATATCTAAATCGCCTTTAAAAAATTGGTGCATCAGATAAGTAATTTCAATTAAGGTATATGATCTCCTGAATAATACTAAAGAAATATTGTTTAAATAGGCGCCGAACAGACAAGCCTCTATTGTCCATACCCACGTGATACTTCTCTATCTACGAGACCTTTGCGATACCCCATTCTGGAACTGCGCATCTTCAGCCGCAATAGCAATGTAATACATCCCAATTTTTCCTTGCGAGATGTTAGCTGCAAGTTGTTAATGGCAATTCCTAATCAATACGTCTCATGCTTCAGGTGCGAGTCTCCATTTTCTAGATTGGGATGTTACTAATAATGAAGCAGCTCATCTATATGTCCGGGAACCATCGGGATACCACTAATGCGTTTTGAACTAGTCATTAGCGATACTTTAGCGATACCTATGATACTTTATCTGAAATTCTTTATGAGCTATACTTAAGCATTACTTGTGTGACTTTAAATAACAGTTTTTAATAACGATATCTGAGCGGTACTGGCGATGCCTAATGGGTAATTTAGGATTGGTTCAATGATGGCCCAACATTGGGAGCAATGATGCCAAGATTGGTGCATTATTTGCAACCAATATTGTACCACTATTGGTAAGGACTTGGGATGATCGCGACATTCCTAATCATGAACAGACACGATTGGCTCATTATTGGTCACCAAGCAATTGCCAATGACTAGTTATTGTAACGAACCGACAAGATTCGGAAAATATTGGAATCCATAATCAGATATCGAAATTTCATATATCAAAATTATGGAGCGTTGTACTTTGGCAAGGAAAAACTACGGATCGGGACACCTAGATAGCGAAAAGTACTGAGAGGCATACTTGGACAATGAAAAACTATGGCTCAGAATAAGTGGATATCGAAAACTATAGAGAAGTAGATACACGTCGGGAAAGTACGGTGCGAGACACCTAGGCATCCAAAACTATGGACCATTTTACTTCGAGGATGAACAACTATGGTGCGGGACATCAGACATCGCAAAATACGGAGCGGTTTACTTGGATAACGAACAATACATTTTTGATAACGTAAAGAAAAGTAAATAATTTAGCGTTTCATGACCAAGCAACGGAATAAAATATCTAAAATATATAAAAAATAAAAAATAAATATATTATTTATTAATTACATAAAAATTCGCTGGAGAGGTAATGAAAATAGTAAATAATAAATTATATTTGTATGATGTTAATGCATTAGGTCTGAAATTATTTTTGATAACTACGTGTATATGCGTGCTTTCTTAGTACAGCGAGCGACCGGGGTTTGAATTTCGCTGGGAGAAATAGGTTTTTTTAATTTAATTGTGACGGTTAAACAAGGCGAATAATACTAAATTAATTAAGGCTAATAATAAATAAAATGTTTAAATTGAAAAATTAATCAATTAAATTAATTTTTGTAACTTAAATGGCTCTTAAAATGGACCAGAAGATAATTTTTATTAAAGATCTTTTAAATTCAAATCATTGGGAAATTATTTTCGCATATCATTTGGCATTCTGGATAATCAGTACGTGTTACTAATGGGAGAATATCGAATAATTAATAAAAGTCAATCACAAACTAAACCACGTTTTTATATTATACGATCAGAATGGCGACGAATTAATTACTGTACTTATCCGTAAAACGAATCGAATATCGAATGCTTCTGACTCGGCATTGAATCAAACCTTAAAACTTGGTTGAATTGCTATGTTAAAAACAAGAGCATCGCTGCTAAGAAAATGCACGCGTTTATTTGTTAATGAAACTGAAAGAATATCTATATTATAACGAATAAAATAAAGTAAGGCACGTGAAAGTGTTCCGGTTTGCTCCGACACAACTCAAGTGAACACCTTGATCACAAGCGATACAATGGGATATATTTCTGCGATTTTTTTTCTCGGGCATATTTTTCATGCAAATTATGCAGAAATCAGTGTGCAAATCACAGAAGTGTCCAATAATAACCCGAACGATCATTTTTACAAAATGTCGGCGTATAAGTAACACAATGCAAATTTCATCAAAAACTCTTATATGCGTCAAAAGCTTATAGTTCCAAGAATATTATAAATATACTTACCTGACTTGGTTCTTCGAAAAATTTTGTAGAAATGCCCAAAACACTAAGTGAAAAAAAACTTTACAAACATCAAAATTTTGTTTTATATGATAGCGAGGTAACAATGCGTCAAAATAAGTCAAGTGCTTAATAGAAAATGAGATTATGATAAGATGAGTCGATGATAGTTGAGGTAGACTCCAAGCGTTACAAACGGGAAAAATATCGCGCTGTCCAACAATACCCCGTGTCCAATTATACTCCGACCTCCCCTACTTTTTACGAAAAAGCTTTTATAACATTTGGTCCGTAATTTTCGTTGCTCCAGTTTGAATATTGAATATTTTACTTCAGAATCAAAATCAGCGAATCAAAAAAATCATCAAACAGCAACTATTATGGAAACGAGTTTTACTTCATATGAGCGTGCATGTTATTATACATTTTAGTGGGTTACAAGCAATTCAGGGACCAATCCAATAATATTCTTTGGGATACTGACATCTCCCGACGATACCATACCGACTATTGCAACGGATTTACCAATAGTTTGTATATTTTTAATACACCTGCAAAATTTAATGTAACTGTAAATTGTAAGGTTTCTTGACAGGTATCGAATAACCTGAGCCAAAATATATATACTGCTACTACTGATTAACTAATAAGTGGAACCCAGTTATGGTACCGTAGTGTTTAATGTATTTAAAAATCGTAAGTGACAAAGACGAAACGTCAGGTGCCCGCAACATTTTACACATTGCTTATTTTTCCAAGTTAACCGGCCTACCGGAATAAAAGGCTTTATTTGTACATTAATAACAGGAAAATTAAACACGTGAAAATAAAAGGCAAACGATGTTAAGTTTACTGCACAACATTTCATTGGAATTAAAAGCGGCCGAGGACCAACGAAAGCGGAAGAGTAGGGCGCGTCCGAAGGAAACAAAAAAGAGAATTGGGGAACAACTGGACGAAGAGCCGGAGCAAGTACGAAGGTTGGTCATCACGGGTGTTTTATTAAGTGTGTGTAGCGTTGTGCGCTGAAAAAGCGCGATGCAATTTTCAGGCGCTAAAGCGACTGCTGATAACGAGCGGCAGCATGCATTTGAAACAGTACGTTACTTTTTCCAGCCATTATTTCTCCTCCGTGAACGCTCGCGGGCTCTTCCGTCAGCCTGCAGACGCGCGTATTACGCATGTTTTAATCCGCCAGCGGCTTTATTCGTTACTTGTTTTTCCATCGTTCTCGTACTTGTTGCGCGTCATTTTGCACGAGTATTTTCAATTATTTGTAAGTGGCTGCGAATTTGTTCCTTTTACGCAATATTGCTCATCTTAACATTAACGAAACGTTTTTCTGATTTTTTGTACCGTCCCGGTACGTTCGGTGTAATCCGGTTACTCTAATGAGCTTATTATTATTTGGATGTCTCATAAATTTTTCATGTGCCACAAACAAAACGTTGGGAAAACTTTCCTTCCATTTACACATTTAACAGATAAATAACTTTAAGGGTTATATAGAAGGGAGAAATCGGATACAAGATACGATTGTTTTTTTATTTTTAATGAGATTTGTAGGAACGGATAATAGTGTTAATTAGAAATTCCTTTTTTAAACATTCCTGGCTTACAAAATACATTATATAAACTATTATATTGGAATCTCAGGTAATCAAAATGTCTAAAGGTTAATAAATGACTCACCATCATATTCAACTACACAATTGTAGTGTGATGATAATGTTTGACATCGGTGACGTCAGGAAGGCGGGAATTTCATCGGCTCAAAAGAGGAAGAAACTTATATTATTCACTGTTACGCAGTGAAGTTCTTAAGATAGCGGTAGTTGCGAATAGTACCGTGCAAGAAATATAATTCGCATTCTGATAAATACAGTTTTTTTTGGTCGTGAACTGTATAAATTTAGTAACACTGTGGCATTGCCGCTCTCACGTCATCTCCAAAACGTGTTAAGCATGGACGTTTGTCGCGCTCTCCAAACGTGACAGTAGTAGTTAGTCTACTAGTAACTCAAACGATCAAGTCTGGGCGGGCCTCAAATTTCATCTCGAAAACTTGAGTAAATTACGACGTGCTGTTGGTTTTAAGCAGGATGAGGAAAATAGCTTATTGAAGCCACCGAATTAAATTCTACATGTACCGAGGAGTGCCTAATGTAGGGCTTGGAAGCATTTCCCTCCTCGGCAAATAAAGTGGTAAGCTGTTTCCCCTTTCCTATAAAAATAATATCTGCAGGATCAATTTTACATGTGATTGATTCTCATCATCTTTTCTGTGTCATCTATGGAAACAACTGAGGGTCAGCTCCATGAATCAATTCGGATGGTGAAAAAATTGAAAATATCACAAATGGATCAGTTTCTTCACAAGGAAATCCATCCATGTCCACCGATTAAGAGGGTTGATGTCAGCGACTTTTGCTGTTAAAGTGAAGACCAGGGGAGAAAAAAAGAAGGGGGTTCGTCAGAAACCTTCAGTGAAACTTCATAAAAAACAAATGGGAAAATTTATAATTGGATTTTTATCTTGTGTAGTGTTTTTACAAAAATATTGTTTAAAATAAGCTTAATTGAAATATTGTAACATAATCATAATCTTTTGAATATTACACAATACTGGCGCCAGGTGTGGGTAAGCTGACACTAGTGTAAAGGTCTCAATTTACGCACATAGAAACATTTTGACACATATTTCATTCCTCTGAATAGAGACACATGCGTTTTCAGTTACAGAACTAAAAGATACAAATCGATAAGAAGAAAATAAAAATAGTACTGCAACAGTTCCATCTTCTTTTGTTTGTTATAAGCAGGCTGCAAAAGTAGATACATTAATCATTTTTCAAGTAATGGGGGTAAAAATAAAACAAATTTATGCCAAATTAATAGGCGAAAATTTAAAAAAATTCTCATGATTAATTTTTTACAAATGAATTGTAAGCTCATTAAGACTCGGTATTATGAATTATAATTAAGAAAACAATAGGTAACGATATTTTCAAAATTTCTGGTGTAAATTGATGGCGTTTGTTTGTCAATTTTAGTTGAAATGCTACTAGAATGATCTCTCAACCCTGTAAGATGTTGTAAGAGACATAATATCAATTTTCTGTATTCAAGTATCTTCTTTTAGCAGCAGACGTCATATTTACTTTTTGTAAGTCAACATAGTAATTTCTGTAAGTGTGGACCGATTATAGAAAATTTAACATTTTTTAACATCAAATTCATAGGTTTTTCCGTTTTTCAAATTTTTAGCGTAGTTGGTATCAGCAATAACCACGAATACTTAATCATTTCGAATATGAGGCGTGTCGATTTTGACGTTCACCTGTAAAACACATTCATTATCTTCCCCATAACCCACTTTACTCGCTTAACTCGCTTTAAAGAGAGTGAGCGACGATGAGTGCAATACTGAGGAAAAGAGAGGGAGTGTACAAAAGTACACATCAGAGTCTGTGGAGGAGGTGGAGATTGATATATTGAATACAAATCTATTAAGAGAGAAGAGGGAGTTGGAGAATAGAAGAATGGTGAGGAGAAGAGAACGAGGCAGAGAGGGGGGAAAGAGCAATGAATGATGAAGAAAGAAGATTGGAAGGGAGAGGGAGAGGACCAACGGAAATGATCAAATCTTTAAAATCAATACCAAAATTCTTTGTGATGAATATCGACTTGAAAGAAACTTCGTGGATATGACTGAAATGTATTGATCTTCGTCTCAAGCCATGGAATAAACGAGTTTTCATTGCTTTCTGAAATAAACGGGACGTAAGAATAGTCAAAATATAGTTTCCAATTTCTCATCAACTCATTGATATAACATCATCCATAAAGACAATGATATTGCCCTTTGAGGCTCTTTAGGGCCTATGTTACCTATGTTAGTATAGCTATGGAATTATGGTTTATAGTGACCACTGGCAACAGCAGTTTTAATTCGTCTTACCTCTGGCGGTACCAATTGTACACTAGTCATTTATAAATAAATATCATATAAGTCGATGAATTTATATTTATATATATATATAATCGTTCGAATTTTTAACAAAATAAACATAATAAAATATACATAAATATGTAATATAGGTTACGTGTGTTATTTTTAATTGCCAGTTCTTACTTCTTAGTTATTTATATTTAAAATTAATTGAAAAATATCATGAGAAATATTCTCTTTGCAGGCCGTAATAGACACAGTTTCCATGAAAATGAAAGCATTGTAGGATACTAAACGTAATTTTTATAGACAATATAGTAGGGTATAGTATATAATAATTATTAAAGACTATAGTTATACAGTTAGATTTCAGTATTTATCTTTATTACGAAGATATAGAAAAACTTTGGACTTAAAACTATTCAACGTTGCAGTGGAACACGGATATCAAGAGAAGGTTTATTCTATAGTTAAGTCGAGGTAACAAGGAAGTTTGTAGTTGACTTATGCGTGTTTATCGGTATTATTAACGCATTGGTGAACCGAAGAACTTCGCGATTTTTGACTTGGTTTGTCGAAATAAATTGATCAGAAAAATAATGGGGAATTATTGACATTAGAATATTATGTGTCAGCAGTCCAATAAAGTAGAGCGACGTGATCTGGCAGTTAGCCAATTTAATGTCTTGCAATAAGGTGTTATATGGTCACGTTTAGCAGACACGAAAAATAAATTAAATGCTTGTATTTCATAATCGATCGAGTTTCAGCGTGAGGGCAGAACCGACGACGTCATAGACCGCGCAGCAGTTGTCAAAGTACGTCAAGCTTAGGGATGTAACCAGTTGCTGTTTGAGGGTTGCACAAAGAGCATCTGAGTTGGCCCAGATCAGTCGCAGGCTTCATATTACATTACGAGAAATTAAAGCCACATTTTTATCCCAGGACAAAAATACTGCGACTTCGAGGTTTTTTTTTTGAACCAGACTAGTTTATGGCTACAAGATTGACTTGTTTCAGTGAATAATAGCTAATTTTGCTAACATCCTCGTGGAATCTAATACCACGGCTTTTGTTTTACTAAGATTAAGTTCAAGCTCGTTAAATTTTGCCCACTCATTGAAACGAGCAGACGAACGATTGCATCGTCAATACTATTTGGGCTACATCGAAGGAAGATTTGAAAGAAGCTTGTGTGACAAAGGTATATGCAGAATGACATGTACGTCGGAGAATTGGAGGAAAATCATTAAAAAATTTTGGCATCTCTTGTAACAAATTTATTTGGTAATTTGTTAATTTTAATTTTAGAGATCTTTTACACTTTAAATTGCAACAAAATAAATTTTATTACTGAATTATATTTAATGTCAATTAATAGTAAACGCAACATTGAAGCAATTTAGTTAACAAAAAGATAAAATGGCTTTCGAAAGATCTCCCATATAAACTACGAGTAACATTAAAGGAAATTTTGAACTTTCAATTATCGGATTTTCGCGAACACGTGGCGCGTGGAAATTTAAAATATAATTATGTGTATTTGAAATATGGCACTTTTTTAGTATTAGTAAAACGAAATAATACACTGTTCACTAGATTTTCTTTTGTTATAAATGTTCGACTATCGTCACATTTAGCCACATAAAAACTTCCTGCCGTTGACTAGCCGGAACGGGACTCGTAGAACAGAGATGGCCATCTTGGAGTTTGGTAGAGGCGTTGGCGACTAAACACAAAATATTCGGGAACAGTCTCATGTTCTTTGAAATTTCAAAATAGGTGAGTTGAAAATTGTAAACTTCAACAATACTCACCAAAGCCTCGACATGAACGTCGAAGCAAAACCAAAAACAGCGCACTTCATTTAGGTTGTCACTGGAACTCGTTGTCAGGAAAAATCAAGAAGATGGCCCCTCGCAAAAGAGACGCGACGGCGTCGTGGTCTAAAGGTTCGGCCGAGTTTTTCAGGAGACAATTCAAACAATAGGTCGCTTTTCCTTGAGAGCGATATGCCGACTGCCACTGCCGACTCCCGAAATCAAAAACCCCCACACGCGTGGTTATCACTCGCCAAATTTCGCCACTTTTCGGAACGACCACCGCGACAATCATTCAAAGGTGTTGTCGCCCCGTACACCTGTATTTGCATCTTTCATGCTCATAGTTTATAAGAAATAGCGCGAAACATCGTGTTTTCGAAATTGGAGCCTTCGTGCTCCAATGCATTTCACACTCTTACAAGTAAGCCTACACTGAGAGAAGTTTAAGATTACAGATGTGCTATACGGAAAGAAATTTTGGGCAGCGACTGCCCGACCCCCCGGTTGAAACGATCAAGACGGAAAATAGCGATAAGAATTCGAAATCATGAAATTAGCAAAAAATTGTTATATATACTTTTCTTGTGTTATTAAGAATATTTGAGCATAACTTTATAAGTATCTGGCTATTTATATGAGTTATAAACGTAAAAGTCTTTAAAAGCAAAAAATCTGTTTCTTTCACCTTAAGGCTTCCGTATCGAAAATGGTGCATTGTATGCCACAAATGCACTGAACCTTTTTTGTAGAGCATGCCATTTCCTACAAGAACGTTAGTGGGAGCCATAGTCTACAGTTAATAGATTAGTCACAAGCAACGTTAGCATTTATAGCAAATGCCATTTCAGGTTTAGAACGGACACAGTTATCGTGTAAGACGAAATTGCAGTGTTGTTCGTGACACACCTATTAAATTTAGACTAGGGCTCTCACTGACTATTTTGTAGGATATTTCGTGCTCTCCAAAAGAGGTTCGATATAGTTTTTGTGTATCTTGCACGAGTTTCGATACGGAAGCCATAAAGTGAAAATAACACCAATTTTTTATCTTTTACAATTTGAAATTTACATTTTGGTAGGTTTACTTCTTAGTTTCTGGAGCGCCATTGATGGTTTGCCGTATGCCTGGCAAGGGGCGAATAAAAGATTCAGAACCACTATTTTTTAAAGTAAGTCTAAAGTACGCTTTATCACCATGATAAGGCTGTCTGAGTCCTGAAACTTTTACGAAATCCCTGATTGATAAGGATAAAACTAGTGCTGGTCATATAAGAACTTAACTACTTGGTCGCATACGAGCTGCTCTAAGAGTTTCGATGGTGCACAAACTCTATTGGTCTTATATGATTGTTCACTTTATAACTGGTAACATTAGATACATTTTCCGGATTGTGGGATATATAAAAGAATTTAAGGGGCAATTGAATAGATCAAGTCGAAGAGGAGCTAAAACGGGAATGGTTTTAATGTAATAGCTTATAAGCATGTCGTCGATGTCTTTTGTTGTGGTTCGCCCTTTGGCCTGAACGGGGCCGTTCTGTATCCCTTTCATGTCAATAAAACCGTAAAAATAATAATAACAATAATAATAATAGGAATTGACTATCGACCCTATCGATACACCGAAACCTACTATGAACATAATTTTCCCGCGTTGATATATAAAATTAAGTATAAATATCGTCGCCATTTCAGAAGGGCCTGTACAAAGTTAATTATATAAGCACTATTTGGTAACTTTTAGGAAGTACCTCCGTTCGGGTGTGCTATAATTATGGAAAATACACCGAAGTGAGAAAAAAATCTGCGCCGGGTATACGGAAGTTGTTTAAAGATCGATTCTGTCGGTAACACTATAGAAATTACTAAGCAATAGAGATTCTGTTCCAGGCATTGTCAATTCGGCCGCTTTAAATTCAATACTGTCATTGTGTGTCGAGGTATCGAGAATCTTACTTTTAATTGTTTCATGTACGTATAGGGCAACACCCCCTCCATGACCAGCCTTTCGATTATGATGAAGCAGCGTATAGTGATCAAGCTGAAAATTGTCAATATTCGAAAAATAATTAAACCATTCCGATAATGTGATAACATGATAAAAGTGATCACCGAAATACTCTTTATAAAAAGCTCGTTTTATTAGTCGAAACAAGAGATAAGACATTAATTTGATGTAAATTGAGAAAATTGTACTTTGATGATCGTATAGAAATTTCTGGCATGGTTTTCTGACTAGTGCCCTGGTAGACACTCTATAGTGTAGATGCCGTATTTAGTGGCACCATGAGCTAATATTTTTTAGTCTTCTTCGCTGAGTATCTCAATTGTTCGTGTACGTTTTGCTGGTCAAAACTGGACAATGTTTTTGTAGATGTAAACAGACTTGCCAAATTCGCGCTTCATTACATAGCAAGCGTTTTTAAGTAAAATCATAGTATCCAAAGGCAGATGTTCAAATGAACGTAAATACGTTAATTCGAGTTTTTGGTGATTCGGGGAAGATATTGGTGTAGGTGTGCAGGTGTGATAAAATAGTACATTGTGCCACTACCTATTCATCCTCGTTGCATATAGTATTTTTTCATACGCGAGAGTGATATTTTGCACTCAGAGTACCATACATTTATTTTGCTACCGGAATGCTTTATTTTGCTCCCTAAGATAAGAATTTTGCTATAGGGAGCAAAATAGGATTTTGCGCTCCGAGTGTGGCAAAATTATTTTTTGTCATACTTGCACAAAAACCTCTCCGTTGCGAACCAGTAAAGCATAAGACGTGAAAATTATTCAGCGCTAATTGTGCTTTCTAGATCCCGGCGGGCGCTTTTCACGGTTTTGCGCTCGCTACTCGTTTTTTTGCGAATTTACACCTGCCCTGTACTTCACCGGGAATATAAAGGCGCAGTTTATTATGTACAGCTGTGAAAAAAAATATTGTGCATATTACGGGCGAGAATGAAAGCATTCGAGACAGGCAAGTCGTGCAGTACAAGGGGGAGAGACGGTAGTCTCGACGCCGAAGTATACAATATATACTATTTCGATTCAGCAGGCGTAAAATTTCAAGAACCATGTAGTAGGTAGGGATTTTGATAAGTTATTTGTAAAAATAACCATTTTTTACGCCTTATATGATAATACCTTGTAGGCAATCAAAATGAGACGTAAAACGCTTATTTTACGCCATTGGTGCGAAAAGTACTAATTTCCCGCTTCCATGTTATTCAAATAAAGGGAATTCATTCAATATTGGTGAGTGCCTATAAATAATGAAATGATCAAATGTGGGATCGCATTTTTCGAAAATACATTTTTTACTAATGTTTGAAAACCAACACAAATCAACGTTATGTTATATAGAGTGTGCTCCCTCCGAAATGATTCTGCAACACTTTCAATTTCAATTTTAAAATTTATTTAAATAAATCGGCCTTAAGTCCAGTACAACATAAATTTTGAATGATTTCTGAGCAACAATTTCTTATATGTACTTACTGAACCTATAATAAAAAGCCATTTAATGCGCTCTGCGCATAATTCAAGCACCAATATTTCATTGACATAAATTAATACTTTTATTTAATCATGGAAAACCAAAATGTTTTGTAGATTTTTAATGAAATCTGTCACTTTGAAATATATGTATATCGTTGTTTATTCTATCACATAC
Organism: Trichopria drosophilae; assembly: GCA_030407085.1. NCBI lineage: Eukaryota > Metazoa > Arthropoda > Insecta > Hymenoptera > Diapriidae > Trichopria > Trichopria drosophilae. The sequence goes on along the minus strand of CM059583.1, from coordinate 64,217,089 downwards.
AATTTTAATAATGATCAATACGTCTTTTTTCCTTCTTGTGCATACCACCGATGATGAAAAGTTTCCAGAAAAAATTGGATTACAACTCTCTTTTAATTTAGTTTTAAATTCAAGTTTCAAATTCTACAGGTATTTAATGTTTTTAACAACATATTATTTATTTAAAATATATATGTCTGAACAGAAATGAATAGCACATTTTTCTTCAATTTTAAAAGTATGAGTAAAAATAAAAATAAGTTTATGTAACCCGTGCACAAAAAAGGCGTTTTTCTTCCCTTAAGAGTCTTCACCTCGGGGCCCTAACATTGGTATCATAATGAAAAGTCCCGCATCCGCCCCCTTAGTACATAATATACTATGTGTCAATGTCCACAAAAAATTTATTTTTATTTGCTTCCAAAGTTAAGTGGGTTTACCCATGTTTGTTTCTTTTGTTCAGAAGTATTATCACTTCACTGGTACGATTCACTTACATATTTGTTAAGTATTAAACCATTAATTTTTGTTGCAAAAAGAAGGTTTCAATCTCAGGCGCAGAATTTCCACCCTCACGAACCTCGGGCCAGCTACTCCGACCCTCGTGCACTGTAATAAAGGCGCAAAACTCCATTTTACGCCCTTGACACAGAAATAACTATTATTTGTTGAATTCAGTCTAATATTCACATATTCCGGGTTGAATAAATACAACTTTTTGAAAGAATGTGAGAAACGAAAATAAAAAACGTATTTATTTCAGATTTACATTGAGTTTCTAACCAATCGGTTGTATAGATTTAAATAAATAATTTATTTACATGCAGGAAAACATAAATGAATCTTTTGTGAAACACATGCACAAAAAAGGCGTTTTCAGCCCTTTCCATGGATGAAACCCTCATTTTTCTGCCTTCGTTATATGAAATATCGTAAGCACCACGGTGGCGGGAACTTAGATAAACTCAAGCAATATTATTGCCTCTCTTTTTCGCTCGGGGCCATTAAGTTGCTCTCGTAATTCAAAAGTCCCTTTTCCGCCCCCGTGGAGCATAATATGCTAATTTTAGACCTCAGAAAATGCTACCTTTCCGAGTGATATGCTTGGGGGAAGGAAACATTTTCTTGATCAAAATGAATTACGATTTAATTTAGGAATACACTCTACACTGGTGTTGAATAAATAGATATCAAGTAAATTCATTTATTCGAATTTAGAATTTTTTTTTTCTTATTGTAGGCAAGCGCTGGTTTGAATGACATACTTATTGATAATTCAACCCGGGAAAAAATGGATTATATATAATTATATACAATTTTTGATACAATTAGATCCAATTATATATAATAATATATAATTATATATGTTTATATACGATTATATACAATTATATACAATTTTTGATACAATTAGATCCAATTATATATAATTATATATGGATTTTGGCCGTATATAATTATATACAAAGCCGTCAATTATATACAATTATATATGCTAATATATAATTGTATACGGCCAAAATCAATATATAATTATATATAATTATATATAATAATATATAATTGGATCTAATTGTATCAAAAATTGTATATAATTATATATAATCGTATATAAACATATATAATTATATATTATTATATATAATTGCATCTAAATTTATATATAATTATATATAATCCATTTTTTCCCGGGAAGGTTCGAACGTTGCGTGGTGCGATTTTGGCCCGAAGGTTTCTTTTCTTCTGCATGAAAGTTTATTTAATAAAGAAAAGAATTTTTTCAAATGTGTTGCTGGCATGATAAGAAATGATGCATAATACATTAGACCAAACGATATTAGGTGTATACATGGAGGTAATATTCGCACATAACAAATCTTTATAATTTTTAGGTAATTTTGGAATACGAGAAACCCAGATTGTATTTATAAATAATATATTTCTGTACCTTTATTATTATTTTACTCCACCCGAGCGAAACACAATTGTATAAGATATGTATATTATACTAAAAGGAGGTATAAAAATTGCATGAGTATATGACATATTCATTTATAAGATATATGATTAACGTTTAATATACGTTCGAATAACGGCATATCAAAGTGTTTTCTAGATGGATGACTAGAATTAGACGTGACTTACAATCGTTTTATATCCCAGATTTATATGTACGTTTACAGCCGATTATTGAATGATGGAATTCTGCATTGGCAAACAACAAATAGTATTTTTCCCTGAAGAAATTTCCATATTCCTACGGGTTTTGAGGGATTCATTGCTATTTGTTCCGGATTTCCATACAAGTATTTTGGAGACTCTAGAAACTTCTTGTCAACTATTCTATTCAGTTCTTTCTTAGCTATCGAAAATTAAACTTTGTGTATGCCTTATGACTCCCTTCGGTAAGTCGACGATTGATTGTTATACGTCAAATGTTCTGTGTTACACAAGATCACATGGAATTGTAAGTAATAATTATAATAACAATTGAAGTGACAAGAATAATAACAATTCTTAAAGCAATATTTATAGTCATGACCTCGATTTTCCACAATTCATCGAAAGAAGTGTTACGAATTGATTTTCCCGTTATCTTTTTAAAAATTTTTAGGGAAGTTATCTGTGTGGGTGTTTGTTTCTCTGTTCTCCATCGGGTCTAAGAAACTTCAGCGAAATTTGGAATCATCTTCGAGATTTCTGCTTTGGTCCATTGCAATTTCCAAGTTTTCGTATCCCTTTCATTTCCGCATTGAAATTCGAAGTCGCACTACAATTTTTTGATAGTAGTAAAAATTGAACAAAAAACAAATTAAGGTAACTAGTTTTTCATTATAAACTATTTTGTTCACACTTGATAAATTTTGTATACAAATTGTGTAGAATCATTTTTGTGGTAAATTTTGATACAATAAATTGTATATTTTGACTGTACAATTTGTACTAAATTTTTTTACTAGGTACCCGTGTGATCTATATCACTAAATAAGTTTGTGAACATTTCGATCCTTCAAGAATAGATCCAAAATAATGGAAAACAGGGAATTTTAATAAAATTACTGTAATGAGATAAATGAGACTAATGTGTAATTAACGCTTTAGCGTATTAACGCATTAACGCATCAGCAACAAAACGATAAAAGGACGCAAACCCGTAGAAAGCGTCGCGTCCGCGATGCTCCCCGTGTTGGCCCTCTCAGCGACAAAACCCCTTCCAAAGCAAACGTGGGGTGTTCCCGCGTATATCGGGCAGCCCGGCTCTCGCGAAGCCCGACGCGCCAAATGAAAATGCCGAAGGACAATGGAAATACTAATGATTGATTGGATACGAAAAAGAATTATAATTGAAAAAAACGCGGAGAGTGCCGCGAAGCGCAAAAAAAAGGAGTACGAACTATTGGGAATAATATATCAATACCCATTGAACCCACGCATACGAATGCGCTATGCCGATGCGGCGGCGGCGGCGGCGGCGGCGGGAGACGGTGGAGCGGGTTTACGGGGAATGGTTTGCGGATGCAAACTGGGTTGGTTGGGGCAGAAGAGTGCCAGCGGTGGAAGTAGGGACAAGGGGCAGTGGAGGAGGGAACAGAATGGAACCTCACGCGGGGCTCGACTCGCGCGAGCTTCGAAAAAGGGGTGTTGTGTTCGAAAAGAGTAAAAAATATTACCTTCCCCGCACAAACGCGAGCCTCGGACCCGGACCCGACGCCGAAACTGCTCCATTGCCTACCAATACATGTCTGTACGAAGGTTAGCACAAAAGAACGCGGTGGAAGCTTATGCGCGTGTGCGTGAAAAAAAGCACACCTACGATGAAACGTTCTCGCTACGTCGATGGAATTACAGCTTTTTCGCGTATACCTGGTAGATGTGAAAATGAACGCGAATCGTGCAGTTTTAATGGGAAATCGACGAACGATGTTGCGTTTTTCATTTTGCATTGTTTAAATATTAGTCGATCCAACAACAAAAATATTGAGAATTTTCAGAAGTTCTAGATTTCAATCTTACTTTCTAGAGAAAATGAGGTCAATCGAAATGGTATCATCTATCTAGATGACAGTGACTGTTATAGTTGCTAAGGTATCAGCAAAGATCTGTTAATATATGTCCAGTACATTGGTTGGGTTTGGTGAACCATTACCTACTTCTGCACCGTGAATTGTTAGCATAGCAAAAACACTTGGCTCCGCCAAAGAAACTTTTGATGGGTACCTGAAAATTCGACATTGTTAGGGAAGACTTATATCAGCTCTAGAGGAGAAATTCTTTAGGACAATTTATATAAGTTCATTAGTAACTAATTGAACGAGCATTAAGCAAGGTTTATGCAGGCTCCTTCCTTAAATAATTGTTAGTTGCAGAAGACATTTATCTTGATCATCTGAGTGTTATAGAGCCATGGCCGACGCTATACTTAATGGGTTGAATCGTATTCAGAAAACTGACCAACAGACACCAGAAGCTGACACTTCCTGACTTCTCTATACATTCGCGTGCGAACTCCACACGATACACGAGTAGAGTCTGAAGAGAGCACAAACTACATAGCACAGCACGTCATGTTAAGGCTCTTGTGGAGCCTTACCTTGCGGCCGTTATGAAAACCCTCAACGAGTGTCAAAACATACCTATACATATGCTTCTGAATTTTCAATTGTTTTTAAGCTCGTTGATAGTGTTCCCATAATGACCACTTGATAGGGCGCCATAAGAAATCAAACATGGCGATGACGATCAGAAGAAAAATCTTGAAAGAAATAGATCAAGATGAAATATAAAATCTGATTCAGTGTCAGTGAGTTTAATTTTATTTTGTGAGGTTAACCCAAATTCAGATTTGAGGTTAACTTTCCAAATTGATTACTTGTTTTGCAAAACTCTGCAACTTATTATTTTAATGATGTATTTAATGCTATTTATAGTCATGCAAGAAAGAATAAGCATTGAATAAGTATTAAATACAAATAGAAAAGTTTGAAAGCATAACATATATATTACAACGCGTACGTACGTTTGTTTACCTTTTTTATATTATTACGCACACGTTACTTGGTTTACAATAAAGTCCATAAAACTATACGGATAATGTACAAAGAATTAAAGTGCATTGAAATTCCATTTAAAATATTCTCGAGCGTCTATTAAATACTAAGGACAATACCATAATAACAGTAAGGTATAAATACAATAATCTAAAAAGCGTTAAAATCTCTTCAGCTTTGCAATTCTTGTTGAAACATGACAAAGCTTTTAATATTTACTAACTTAATTGAACGATTTTTTACTAATATACTTACTAAGAATATGAAATCAAATTATAATAAATACAATTAACATCGGTATACTTCCATATCGATAGCACATCGATTCCATAGTACCATCAATTACAATTAGCACAGTTTGAAAGCGTATGATACATTCCAACAAAAGTTTTAGAGCCGAAGAGAGGGTATGGTTTTTTGATCCAATCCTTAATATTTTATACGTAGAATAAAACTATATATTGGTAATGCAAAAGAATTAATATGAATTAATTTCTTTATAAAATAAGCCTTCGTTGAATATTAACACAAGCAACATATATACAATAATCTACAAAGCGTATACTCTCTTCGGTAATTTAATAGTTGTTGAAACGCATACTATGATTTCTTTCTTTGTTATTTATGAAATTAAATTGTTATGTTTAATTCCTACTCTTTCTACATTTATTTTTAATTCATTTTAATTTAATTGAGTATGGTTAAATCGGCTTGATAAGTTTTAGCACTTATAATAATGCCACCAAGAAAGCCGAATCGATATTTCTTTCGAGTGGTGACTTCACAAATTCCATCAAGACCTTTTTATAACTTACAAATATAATAAAACTGGCTTCGTATTCATGCTATGAAATTAAATAGATAAAAGTGTATATATAAAGGATTATAACTTCATTTCTATAAATCTCAAACATATAAGTATATTTAAATCTATTCGTGTCAATGGAACTTAGTAATGGCCTTTATTAATTAGTGTCACACTTTTCTTGTTTACATATTTACATGAAGTATGTGTATTTGAATATACAAGAGATGTTTTTTATTTGGACATGTTCGGTTCCATTAATTTATTTTTTGGTCCTCGTTTGTCACCAGATTTGGTGTTCGTTGTGGACCTTTACCTTAATTAATAGGCAGAAGTCTATATATTTAGAAAAATTAATTTATCGTCAAATTAATTAAAGAAATTTTATCTTTTGAAAATTAATAGAATCTGTTTTTATGACGTTTCATCCCGGTCTGTACCCGCTGGGATCATCAGCAAAGCTTTGCGACACAGACCTGCTTTGTACGTCTACATCAGATGTTAATGTTCGATGTCTTATGTACGGAGACTGTGAATTTCGTTGGTTACGAAAATATCACAACTGCACTTTTGACATCTAGCGTCCCAACCCACAAGTGTGAAGTATGAAATACAACTCACTCGATAAGGTCGGGATTGCTTGAGTCATCTGACAATAAATTATTGTAATAATATTCAGGATATATGTGCTAATTCTTCGATGTTAGTTTCAGTCCATTATTCATTAGAATTAAATTAAAATGGCAAAATGTTTTTTTTGCCGTTACATTGAACCGTCAATATTTAAATACACAAGAAATATTTTGTATTTGGATATGTTCGGTTCCATAAATTAATTTTTTTTTCTTTTTCTGCTCTGCACAAACCACTTCTTTACAAGTAAGTACACCTTATTAGATATAGCAACATTAGCTAATTTATTCCGAAATTTCACAGCAACTATAGAATAAGAAGTTTTTTAAAATGTAGAGGAATATACGTTAATATTTTAAACCTGATAATGCTTATGAAATATGATAAAACTCATTTATTTACGAAATATTAATTTCTCGTCCGTTCTCCAAATATGTGCTTAAATTCCAATTTAAAAGTATGGAAGTCTTCATGAATGACAGTAGATAATTATTTATAAAAGTTACTGATTTCTTATATGCTTAATCAGTCAGATTATTGAAAAAAATGTTAATAAGTTAAGAGGGCTGATGCATCAATCGGTATACACTCGAGACAGAATAAAAGTTCAGTAATCTATTAAAATATTTAATTTGTATATTTTCAAAACTGTAATTATATAGCATTAAATAACTTAGGAATAGTATCTTAATTAAGTAAAGTCTGAATATTATGTATTATAATAATGCAGATTTCTCTACAGAGGGTTCATAGGGCGAAGAAAAACTATATACACTAAATGGTTTCTTATTAAAAAGTTCATCTTCACATCATTGACAGGAGATATTTCGAAAATCGGTATAAAGTTCTATTTTTACTTATAAAATTTATATATTATAAGCTAATTTTAATTCATTTTAATTTATATCCGGAGGTGGAAAATATGGTAATAATATGTGGATAACACGGATGTATGAAAATTAAGGCTACTGGCTGCCTTACTTTATTCGACAATTTTTTCATAATTTTATACAACGTATTCTTTGAGGAAAATTTAAAGTAACCTCGTATTTGCATCTAGTTACAAAATATATGCACTTCCAAATATATGCAAACTAAGTAAGTTCAATGAAGATTCATCTGGATCTTTTAAAGGAATGATTTACATATAGAGACGGAACCCTTCATTCACGAGTGTTACACTGACGACGGAATTGTTTCATTGGGGAATGTGTTTTTCCCAATGTATCAAACACTTCTGCCAGGCAATCTCTGCATCCGCGATTAAACGAGCCTGCGAGTTCGCCACGGTTGGGGCTGAAGGCATTGCAAGCACGAGCGCACGAGTGGTTTGCACCTAAAAAGAGGTGCCGCATGTTCGGGGCATACCGGAATCACGACTAGACTAACTGCCACTAGAGTAAACTGAGAGACACGAGATCTCGCGGATCGTGCACTTTAACAATGCTACAAATCTATCTTTTCCTACCTACGGCTACATTCCCGATTTCCCGACATCCAGGAACTCGGTTAGGGGATTTTTTTACTACCAAAAACTAAACGCTCCCTCTTGTTGTGCGAACAAACCTCGTCTTGATTCGTCTCTGTGGCCTTTTACTCGTTATTACTCGTCGCCAGCAGCCATAACCACGTAGCACTGTAGGATTTGCATTTGACAAGACAAATTTATTTAAAGGAATATGTGGAATATGTTTTAAAAACACAATTAATATTAACATAATACGAAGAAAAATTAACTAATATAAGTTATGATACGAAGCATACGTAGAGAAATAATTATGAGACACATGGAGTAGAATTCGTAGGGTTTCAACCATATTTTGTATAATATGGTATTTTAAAGTTTAGAAGATTTCTTTCCGAAAATGTTCTTGAACAGTCTAGAACAATATATCTGCAAAAATGAGAAATAAATTAAATTTTTTTTTTAAATAAATTTGTTTATAACATTTCATTTACAAAATGGGGATTAGCTTGCATAAACAAATATTACAGGCAAACGTTGTGCGGTTCATTTGCACCCATACTGCACAACCCTTAAAGAATACGTATTTAGCATATATCCGTTTGTGTTACCGATATATATAAATCTACATACAGCACATACTTCTTAAAGTGGTCCCTCAGAGCTCAGTCCTAAGATATCTCAAAAGTGATGTCTTACTTATGACTTGTTAAAATCGTAATCCGGAAGAGGTCTCATGTTTGAGGTTTTAAATCTATTTGTGTTTCTTTCAGAGACACCAGGTGATTATTGAATCCAAAAATGAGATCGCGCGATATTTACTTCATTTGCAGACCGCTAGGTTATAAGCTGCTCTTACCAAATAAGTGCCTTTACTATATTTAGCCAATGTTATCACAGTTTTGTATTATTATTGCATGATCCCATTCTATTAAATGTAATCACCATCCAATATATAAATATACAAACGGTAAAAAGTACATAAATTAATAATTAAGGTACAAAAATAAAATATAAAAATAGAAAATAATAATTTACTTTATTTGCTCTCAAATACGACCTCTTTTCCGAGACCTCAAATTTGAGAGGTCTTATGGAGCTCTTAAAATCGACGCATAAGTCTTCTTAAAGATTACATTAAGAGCTCTTTCTGATAAGTATTTAAGTCATGTTACAATTTTTAAAGCTCTTTAAGATGTCTTTTTGCTGTTTGGCTCTGTACAGAAAATACTGCGTCTTTATAATGCAGGTGAAAGGTGCGAGTTCCTGAAAAACGAGAAGAGGACGCGAAAGTGTAAAATTCTCCATGTAAAGAGGGCGCGAAATAGCGAAAATCGCCCGCGGAATTCAGAAGGCACAAGCTACTTTTTCTCAAAATACTTAAAAATTGTCTCATACTTATGAACATTGCAAAATCGTGAATCTCTAATTTTAGGGGGGTGGGGTGGCAAATAGAATTTGGTCTAAAGATTCAATCTGAAGTCGCATTTTTTGTGCATATGTATGAAGCAATTTTTAAGTTTTTAAGCAAAATTTACTTGTAGAGTAAAGTCCCTTAAAATAAAAAAAAAACGTTGAAAATTGTTGTTTAAAGGGGTGGAGGTTGAATTCAGAATTTGAGCGAAGTTTCCTAGGAGCAAATTTTGTGTGCATATGTATGAAGCAATTTTCGAGTATTTTTAAAAATATAAACTAATATTAAACTCAATGAAATGACTTTATATCGACAAATAATATAAAATAGTTGTCTGGCACAGTCACTAAAGTAGTAAAATTTACTAATTAGATAGTAAAATTTGACCTAGTCATCTCCAGTTGCTAGCATTTGCTATCTTTAGATAGTAAGCTTCTGAGATGCACGGTTTTTACTAACTAGATAGTACCGCCAGACAATTTTGAAATGTTTACATCCACGTGTTGGACAGTTGGAAATACTATCTGTATGTTTCTTTCTCGTGCACACATGCGCGCTATTTTCCCCTCTCACTCTCTTTCTCTTGTGCCATTGCGAACAGTTCCATCAGAGCGTCATAACCTACACAAGTTATTTCAACTGATCAGCTTGCATGGGAGGTATTTCAAAGATACAAGAATTTAAACGTAATTCCTTCTTTCGAATTGAGTTATATTAACAATATGAGACTTCAGGTCTAATTCCTTCTTTCGGTGGGACTTATTTCAACGATATAAGAATTTAGGTCTAATTCCTCTTTTCGATGGGAGTCGTATCATCGATATAAGAATTTAGACCTAATACCTTGTTTGGATGGGAGTTATATACTGACCTAAATTCGTATATCTTTGATGTAACTCCCATCGAAAGAAGAAATCAGATTTAAATTCTTACGTACTTAATATGACTCCCATTGAAAGAAGGGTTTAGATTTAAATTGATATACTGTTGAAATAACTCCCTTCGAAAGAAGGAATTAGGTTTGAATTCTTATATCGATGAAATAACTCCCATCAAAAGAAGGAATGAGACCTAAATTTTTATATCGTTGATATAACTCTCAAAGAAAGATGGAATTAGAACGAAATTCTTATATCGTTGATATAACTCCATCGAAAGAAGGAATTACACCTAAATTCTCATTTCGTTGATATGTAACTTCCATCGAAAGAAGGGTTTAGATTTAAATTCTTAGATCGTTTATTATTATAATGGGATAAAGTCAAATGTAGTCATTTATTGGTCATTTCTGTATATCTAAATGTCTCGAAAGCATAGAATTAGAAAATTAATAGTATATTGTTGAAAAATTGATTGTTCATTATCAATTATCACATTTCATTGGAAAGAACTTTTCAAAATCACTGAACAGTCAACATTTGGCATTATAATTACTTATATTATAATGTCGTCTTCAAAAATATTATTATTTAATAAAGTTTGAAGAATTCTCAATGTAGTATTCTATATTATCATGTGTATATGCTTAACATATATCTTATACCCAAAATTTCCAGTCTTCATTTTTGAACGATATATAATTAATTTTCTACGTCTATGCCTTCAAAACTTTTAGATGTACAAAAGTAACAAATAAATAATTTAAAAACTACATCTTGACTTTATTCCATTACAATAATCAACGATGTAAGAATTTAGATCCAATTCCTTTTTTCGATGGAAGTTCACTAGGAGCCCAATTTCACCAGTGTTTTGTATTAACTATTTCACTACCTTAAAAGTAACTAATTAATATCAAAGTACTTTGAATAGTTTCAGAAGAGTAAAATCTACCAAGTTTCATGGTTATATTAGAATTTTTAGCACAATTTCCATTTTTATGTGCTCTAACCAAACCTGATGAAAACCAGTTGCTTGGTATGCAATAAAAATTGAAATTGTTCTAAAAATTCTAATATGACCATGAAATTTTGTAGATTTTGCTCTTCTGAGACTATTACAAGTAATTTGATATCAAAGAGTTGCTTTCAAGTCTGTGAAAAAGTTAATACAACATTTTGATGAAATGCGACTGCGAGTGGACTTTTCACAAAGAAACAAAAAAGTGCATTTTGTATTAACTTTTTCATTGACTGAAAAGCAACTCATTGATACCAAACTACTTGTAATAGTTCCAGAAGGGCAAAATCTACCAAGTTTCATGTTTATATTAGAATTTTTAGCATAATTTCAATTTTTATTGCATACTAAGCAACTGTTTTTTAACAGGTTTGGTTAAATCATATAAAAATGGAAATTTTGCTAAAAATTCGAATATAACAGACTATGAAACTTGGTAGATTTTGTTCTTCTGAAACTATTCCAAGTAGTTTGACACCAATCAATTGTTTTTAAGGTCGAAAAAGTTAATACAAAATGCATTTTTTGTTTCTTTGTGAAAAGTCCACTCGTAGTCGTATTTCATCAAAATGTTGTATTAACTTTTTCACCACCTTAAAAACAATTGATTGATATCAAACTACTTGGAATAGTTTCAGAAGAGCAAAATCTACCAAGTATCATGGTTATATTAGAATTTTTAGCACAATTTCAATTTTTATTTCATACCAAGCAATTGTTTTTTATCAGGTTTGGTTAAAGCACATAAAAATGGAAATTATGCTAAAAATTCTAATACAAACATGAAACTTGGTACATTTTGCTCTTCTGAAACTATTCCAAGTAGTTTGATATCAATAAGTTGCTTTTAAGGTAGTGAAAAGTTAATACAAAACACTGGTGAAATTGGGCTCCGAGTGGACTTTCGACGATGAAACAAAAAATGCATTTTTTCTTGAAAAGAAGCAACCGATGTGTACCAAACTAATAATATTACTTTTAAAGAGTGCAAAATGTAATTAATAACATATCTTTATCACAATCTGCAGCCTAAATTGTATTTTTTTATATGAATGATAAAACTCCCATCGAAAAAAGGAATTGGATCTAAATTCTTATATCGTTGATTATTGTAATAGAATAAAGTCAAGATATAGTTTTTAAATTATTTATTTGTTATTTTTGAACATCTAAAAGTCTTGAAGGCATAGACGTAGAAAATTAATTATCTATCGTTCAAAAATGAAGACAGGAAATTTTGGGAAGATATATGTTAAGCATATACACATGATAATATAGAATACTACATTGAGATTTTTTACATTCGTAACTCCCTAAAACTTCGTATTTCACTGCTGAAGTCATGTTAAACGCTACAAATATGGCGCACACTCTATCGTTGAGGGGTTTTAAGAGCCGCGCATGCGCGTCTGTAATCTCGACTCTATACATAGTTTCATTTACTATCTAAATAGTCGCCAACAGCAACGAGGGTAGTAGACATAACCATTTAAGCGGGTAGTAAATTTTACCAATCAAAATTGTTTACCCTAACTAACCTACTTGTAATACAAAGACATCTTTCGTAATAAGGATTACCATTTATTTCTTGTTACTGTGACAATCGTCTTTTTCTACATTAACCAATAAGTTTGTTACAGCAGCCTATACTATTCTTACTACTTCAAAAGTTGTAAGAACGACAATCGAGTTTTTTCCGTGTGTAATTTCAACTAAACAACTTTACTCTGGATAATCCTTGCCATCATGCCATACGGCTTAGCGCGATGTGGAACCGTCCTACACATGGAATCTCTTTGCAAGTAAGTTTTGAGTGTTCTTGATAGCACGTTACAACCTTATGCAGCAGTCCGTGCGCTCACTGCGCTCACTAACATTTGATGTTACAAATATGAATAGACTGTACCTTCAAATATATAATTTCAGTATCAAATATTAAAAATATATTTGATAAAAAGATAATATTGCAGCAATACAACATTCAATTAAGTATTGATAATACATATATCTAAATCGACTTTGTACTAAAATGTCGAATCTATAAAGATTAAATGTTACTGTAAAAGAGTGCCTAAGATTTTTATAAACAATTAATAGAAATTGCATTCATTTTTTACCAATGAAAAATTCACGCGTTCTGAAAGTTGTCTGTAAACAATAGTTTCGATTGTAGATAACTTGGTTGCTTAAAGATGTGCGAAAGAAATTAATTAAAAAATAAGAAAGAAATATACAACTGATTTTGGTAGCATTCTACACGCATCGCAAATGCGCAATTAAACAGTAGTTGCAACTGTAATTAAAAATTTGGGATGCTGAATGTAACATGTAATTTACATGAATATTGTAAATTTCTAAACAATACATTTAATATACTATCTAGAAAACTGAAAATTTACAACTCATTTTTTGTTCAAAGCAGTAAGATAAGACATGCACCACAAGAAAAGCAATAAATATAAACCAAACAAACAAATAAAACAAACATATTTTAAAGAAGTAACCGGTTAGATGCTAAAAATAGGTAATTAATTAGTGCGCCCTTACAATCATATATTCTGACAAACACGAGATATTTAATATCAAAAATGATCCAAATTAAGAACGTGGAAGGTTAGTTAACAATTCGACAGATAAAATCCGAATCATAGTTTCCTTGCATTGAAATAATCAATAAAATTGCTCTGAAATATGTGTTATTGTATATAAAATAAATAATAACATTTTTTAAATTAATTCACCATATAATAACTGCTGTAAAGTATATCTGTCTGCTGGAGGTACTACATTTAATCACCTGAAAATGTAAGATTATTAAATAAGCGGGCGTAAGACGTTCTGGAAATATCTCTAAAATATCCAGGAGAAGATCTCTGGAATATCAGCATCTCAGATGAAATAGTGGTCTTGTGAGGACATTTTTCTTCTATGCGGTATTAAGATTGACGGTTGAATATGCCACGCGCCCAATTACACAAACTTGCCTCTTTTTTTCAAAACTAAAAAAAAAAATTTTTCCCAGTTTAAGACAATTAAATATTTTCTTACAGAAAATGTGGTCCAAGTATTGCAGATGAGTTTCTGACTGCAGCGGTGAACTTTGAACATAATTAACATAAAATTACATCTTAGTTCATCATAATATGATTACATCAATTATTGTTACTTATAAAGTTTACTAATAGTTGCGTACCATTTATTAATATTTATAATGAATGTTGTTGTGATAAAGAATTTGATTTGTATGAAATTAATAGTTTGTGCATTTATTCAATCATATTATATGAATAAATATTAAGATACATAATTTAGGTGATTGTGAAAGGCGTTTTCTTAATTCTTAACAAGCCTTTTGTCAACTTTTTTCGTCTCCATTCCCGCTTATATATGTATGTATAGTTTCAAGATGATCCTTTTTTTAAAGTTTGTTTCCACCAGTCCATAATTTATTATACTTTTTTTGCGTTAATGTTTCAATATTGCCAATTGTCCCGCGTTTGAATATGTTCTAGAACACTCCCCCTTCGTCATAACATGCAGAATATAGGATACAAAGTATGAAAAAATGATTATAACCAAATCAACTATTATTGCGCAATTAATTATATAATGCAAGGAAAGTAATAACAATTCAGATTTTCATAGTCTAAATGTTCTAAAATCCCAACAACATTGTTTTGTAACTTTTTTAACTTACCCATTACTAAAAAGCATTTTTGCAACGTTGCAGTGAACATTTCTAATAATGTATATTTCTGAAATATATATTTCAAAAGTATACGGGAAATACTATTAATACCAAATAGAAGAATGCGGAATGTGAGGTAAACATTAGCAGCATATGGCATCAGATCTCTACTTTTCATACATTTCTGAATTCGATATGCGGGAACAATAGATATAGTTCTGTGAGATCGGCCAAGTGTATCGGATTCGGTTAGGCATTAGCATATAAATAGCAAAATGGAACGCTTAAAATGTGGAGAAAATGACGAAAATGTAAAGAATACTAGTAATTTCTCTTCATTGATCTAATTACCAGAAAAAATATTAAAAATATTATTAATATACATATATATTATATGTCGCTAAGTTATTGCTCAAATCTGAATATTCTGGATATGAATTAATGTTGAGGATGATTGTTATTTCACTTAGGAAAACCAGAAGTAGATGACTACTTTATTAGCGCAACAAATTAGGAATACGTGATACGACTGAATATGATTACTACAATCGCGAGGGACTTATAAAAAACATTCGATCATGAATCAGTTATAGCAAATATATTTGA
Source organism: Trichopria drosophilae (assembly GCA_030407085.1). Classification (NCBI taxonomy): domain Eukaryota; kingdom Metazoa; phylum Arthropoda; class Insecta; order Hymenoptera; family Diapriidae; genus Trichopria; species Trichopria drosophilae. The sequence continues at coordinate 64,201,552 of CM059583.1, read as the reverse complement.
AATTGATAATGGTATTAATGTACTGAATTTTTATTGATGGATTGATATATTTCCATTATACAGTAATATGAAAAGGTGATATAGAAAAGTAAATTTCATTTTTCATATTATCTATTTATTTACCATTTGATATTTTAAATAAATTAGGTACATATAAAATTAATCGGAATTAAAACTGTAATATCTACAGAAATATTAGTTATAAAACAGGTAAGTTACTTAGTGGACACGATTGATTATTATAAAATAGATCAGAAGTGGAATTTAGTTAAAGGAATTAGACATTTCGCTGACAGCCCCTGCATATACAAATAACAATTTTGGAGGACCGATGTTTGCTCAGCTTTTGTAATTCGGATCTACATTTTATTTTTTAATCATGGTTTCAACGTGGTGTCTCAAAACATCAATATTTGGAAAGTGTTATAAAAATTCACTTAGAATAATTAAAGAACATATTGCGGAATTGAAAAAAATATGTTACGTTTTAGTACATTCATCATACCCATAATCACAAAAAGCAAAAAATCAATGTTATTTAATAAGTGTTTAAGTAGGTGGTTTAAAATAAAACTATTGTTGGTAAGCGCATTCATGCTATCAAAATAATTATAAGAAGTAATTTTTCAGGATTCTCATTGGAAAAAAAAAATATATATTATGTTTTTTCTTACTGATGTGTTACAGGTCTAAATTGATTGCTATGCAAAGTCTGATTCGAAACGCAATGCATTAATCCGAATTTTGTGCTTTGTACATTTTGAAGCATTTTACGCTTATAATGAATGCTTAAATTACCCTAAGCGAGCGACCATGCGTTTATTTGGGGTTGCCTATGTCGTTCAATGAACCAACTCGAATCGAATATGCAGGCGTGGAGACATCAATTTACTTTTATGCTTATCTATAAAATATTGACTTAAGTCTGTTATTGAGGGGAAATGCGAATTAGGTGTTTCTATATAACTTAAAGTTTTATTAGTCATTAGTAAAGACATTTTGTTATGTCATAAATAATAGGCTCTAAATGTGATTTTGGAAAATTGTGTAATCTTATAAAATTAAAATACCAGTGATATTATAAAGATGATTCAACATGAGCCCGAAAGACCAAGTAAGATGTTTTAAAAAATCTGAGTTTTTATGATCTTTCTTAAAATTTCAAGACTAGTTTCTGATAATTTTTTATAACACTTTCTAAGATAATGGCCGTGTTTTTGTTATTGTCTTAAAATAATAATAAATGAAACAGGGAATTATCTTAAAATTTAATAGTAGGTTATAGCATATAATACAAAAAAATTTCGTGAATCTAATAGTACGAAGTTTTGGAACATTCAGAGTCACTGTCAATATTGTAGGATGGTTAAGTTAATCAGGTTCGTTTGGACTCTTTATATATATTTATATATCCAAAATGTTAGCATCATCCCATTGGAAATTATATAATGCAGCTCGCCTGTTTTGTGATGACAGTGTCTTTTTGTGACGGTTTTTGAATATTGCATTTATATTCGGAAATTCTAACTTTTAATACTCTGTTGATTTGGCCAATATATGATGATTCACAAGTAATGCATTGTGTGCAATAAATTTTGTTATTTTTATCAAATTTTCTTACCGTGTCTTTGCATTTTATTATAATTTATATTCTCTGAAATTTGAACTTCAATGGTGCCTTTTTATTATATGATGTTTTTTTTTTTATAAAATATCATTTTATAAATTTTGTATTTTTTTGAACGTGCTGCTTGGTATTCAAAGTGACGTGTGTTCATTATATTTCAAATTTTGAAAGTCGTTTTGGCAATTATCTTCAATTATTATATTCGTTGAATTATTATTTAATACTTTATATACAGAAAATATACTATGAAAGGAATGAGAGCATCATTTTTTTGACGTGCAAATTTGAAGGTACATTTTATTATATATTTATTTTATAGGTAGCATGCAAATGCAACTTTTTGAAATCGGTAAAGCTGGATAATTGCGATCACCAAATAACGAGTCAGCGGCCCACGAAATCCAGGAAAGTCCATCTTCAGGTTATAATTGGCACGTTTTTGCTGGCCTCACTAGAGTACGAATGGTATTCAGGCAGACAGATGCGATAAAAAAATGACATTAAAGTTTATTTTTGAGCTCCAGCGGATTTTAAGGAGTTTTCTTTTATTATGAAATAACTCTAAATTATATTTTTTAATTTTTTTGGAAAAATATTATTTTTACTTTTCGAAAAAGGAAGTCGATCATACCCAAGCGCTTATTTACTTTCAAACATAACTTAATTTAAAAGTGTTAATATTTGTTTCCACTGGTAGGTCGTGTCTTTTCAAAAAAACACACATTACTTTAAAGCTATGTCGAATTTGTTATTAATATATCAGTTAATCTGTTGCAAATTTTTAAAATTTCTCAAAACATATTGGCTTCGTGGCTCAGGCGGTTAACGCACTGGACTACGAGGTCGTAGGTCGTGAGTTCGATCCCCGTCCGGTGAACAATTTTTCGATTTCGTTTTCAAGCAGCAGCTCGCTGTTGGTAAGACGAGCCACGTTGTTTGTTTACGTTTCGAAAATATTGTTTATCTGGCGGAAATCGACTCATGACCGCTGCTGTACTTGGTGTAGGTTTCTGCAGTCCTACATTTCATACACAAATGTGAAGTATGGCGCCATCTTCGTAAGTCAATCTGCAGCTCTCGCAAAATTCTCAAGATTAAAAAACAATATGGCAAAAATTAAGTAAAAAGGGCGATTCCGCCCGTTAATTAATAAATAAAAAAAAACAAATATGTGCTCGTGTAATTGGTAGCTTAAAATAGTGCTTTTTTCTTTGAACGTACAACGTGCGGAATAATTTGGAAAATTTTATAGCTAAATCTGAGATTTTATTATTACATTTATGTAGTATTTTATATTTTATAAATACTGCATTTCTAAAAGTTATTTAACCTTATTGTAGTTATCATTTTACCTTAATGTCAATGTGTTTTATTTGTGTGATTACTTCATGGTTTCTAACGGAATTTCGTATCATTTACTGATTAGCACTTTACAAGAGTAAAAATTAAAGAATAATATCATTTTAAATACCAAAATACTTCAAGAAATATACGTTCGATACGTTAAAACCTATTCAGGCCGATAAGTATGTTCGAAAAGGAAATTACCATGGTAAGAAAAATTGCTTCATACATATTGCGGTTTAATTTTATAATAAGTTATGTAACCTTTGTTCTACAATTACAGCAGAAATCGATTTTATTGAACGTACTCAGTTATGTTTAGGTCATACATACATTCTCCTGGCAATAATAATTTTGACATTCAATAAGTGCCTTCCATTAGATTCTCTATTATTGACAGTCGACCACAATTCTGTGGTCAGGAGACCCCTTCCCTTCATGTCTGCTTTTATCTCTTTCAAATTACAATATTTTTACATTTATGTAATTGGAAATGTATATTATTGAAAAGTCTATATTACAAAATTGGTTTTAAAACAAATTTGAAAACGAAGGCATTAATGAATATTTGACGTAAAAAGGGAACCAAATAGTACATACTGATTCTACATTTTCTTTAAGCACGATTTATTACTCTTTCATTGCAAAGCAAATCATTGTAAAAATTAACAAATATATAATAATTCAATCTGCTTTCAAAGTGGAATTATAAAATGCATTAAATATCTTTTACCATAAGAAAAACTGTTGACTAAAATTGTTTTCATTTTACAAGTGTGCAAGTAAAACAATGAAAATATGTAATTTATTTATTAAATACCATTTTGAACACAGAAAATGTATTCTACAATAATGTCAGCGTATAATTCTTTCATATTTGGAATTTTCATCATATTCTTGGAAGATGAGATCAGTACCACATTTGGTTTCTTACAGAATTTCACAATCAACATAGTAATCTGTAAAAATTAAAATCAAAACAAGAAAAATGTCGATATATGACAATAAATATGGTTGCTATTATAGAATCATATCTGACATTATCTTAAAATAATAATCGAACTACGATTATTACAATAACAAAATATATCCATCTAATCTCATGTATGTAATTGTGGAGATGCCCAAACAACTATTTCCACTCCCTACTTCAAATAAGACGTAGCTATCACGGCTCGAATTAGCATCTCTAGCAGAAATGGCCGAAATTGAGACCCTATTACTATACAAGAGTCATGCTATTGATATTGTTTAGGTGTAGGACAATGCCGAGTATGGACGTTTCCTTCTCCTTTACCGGCTTGGTCTTATAGCATGTCTTAAAAAAATAAATTATTTAAATATGTAAGATTAGATCTACCAAAGGGAGTATACATATTATATCTATTATTTTTTTGGTTATCTCTGACATTGACCTCTCACGAAGTCAGTTTTATTCCACATTGTCATTCGAAGTTACGCATAAACCCCTTACCGAAATAGCGATGCACTACTTGGTAAAAAGTACGTAGGAATCACTCTGAGCGGAACTCATTCCAACTTACTACTTCTATGGAGTTTCTATAATGGAGTAGAATCGACTGAACGAAATCCAGAAAGGCAATGCGGAATTGAAAAGGTAGTAAAAACGCATGTATGCTCTTTTCGATAAACGGGTGGTAGTAATAGAATCTAAACACGTTTTTAAATTTAGAAAAGTTGTCTATGTCGCTTGAGAACGTGGAAAAATATTTTATGATATAAATTATGTAATTGTAAATCAGATGTAATAAACTTTTTTATATTTTAATAATATTCGAAGTCAGACTCAATATTTATTTGTCAATATTTAGTGGAAAGTCTGACATTGCTATGGAAATCTCGATTTTACGAAAGTTTGGTAATATTAATTTGAAAACAGTCATTATGATAATCTAAGTGTGGGTAGTTTATGATTATTTTTATATAGCTAATAGTTTTAATTGTCCTGAGCCTCATATTATATTTTTAGTGTCATTGTATTATTGTTACAACAACATTGGCGATGACTAACGGATTAGTGGTTTACTAGCAGCCAGTAAAAGTTATTTGTAAACAAGTAAACATATGCAAAGTCTAAAGTAATGATACGTAAGAATTTGGGGGAATTTCTGCCCTTATAACAAAGTAAGTGTTCCATGGAAAAATGTAAATTATATCTAAATGGTTTAGAATTTTTTACAAAAGAAAAGCAGATATATAATATTGTATATTTTACTCCACAGTTCCGTAATTTCCAACGCCAAGGAATATATTTACTTCCACATATAGTGCAAAATAACTTACATTCTGTAATTTTTACAGAAAAATTTAATCAACACAACAAAAACACTACAGTACGTTAACAATGAAAGATAAATCAGAAATGATATGTACACATACGTGCCACTCAATGTTAATTATCATCGCACATATTTATACAAGTACACACATTTACGAGTATTACATTTTCGACTAAATTTTAGAACTTATAAACACATACCATAACTCGCGACCATTTACCTCTTGCGCAAAATATGCCATCTGTTATGGTTAGAGTAAAATAATTCCCGCGAAGATTAAAAATTTATTGATGATATATACATGCTGAGATATAATTTTCCTGATTTTAAGACTGCATTAACGTCTGTTGTGTTAAGTTTGATCTACAGTTTCACTATCTTTAGTAAATTACTTCCCCTATCATTAATAAATTGCATAAGTTTTAGGAATCTATATAGCGTCAAAATAAAAAAATGACAGTAAATTTTAATGTAAATTATGCGTGATATTAGTTAAAAAATTGTTTAGTAAAATTCTTTTTTCTAGGTATACCAAATTATTTCGATGTGAGACTACTTATAGAACTTCGCGATCGTTATCATATAAACGCTTTTAAAAAATAGTAAAAATAGTAAGTATTCTGTCCAATTTTTTTAATAAAAAGAGCACCATTTATTGTTTATGTTCATGTACTTTTAAAATATGCAACAGAGAGTAATACATGTTGTTTTACTTTACAATTTTTTATAAATTTATATACGAGTTCATTGTATTAGCGTCCTGATTAAAATAATCTTTGCATACTTCTTTTTTTTTATTACATGTTCCATGACTTTAAAAAGAGGTCAGCAGTGCGTCAAAGACGACAACATTTTTTCCGGACGGTTCGAATAAAAAATGCCGACCATAAGTATAGATTTTATTTCTTCACGTGTAAATTTTAAAGCTAAAATTATTGCATCAAAATTAGTAGATTGATTTTCGGGGATATTAAAAACCTCTTTTAAAGGATAGTTTATTATACATTATTAGCAGCGTTATTTCCAATTTTTAAAGTAAAATATCTCTTACTATAAAATATTTTCACCAACACGGTACTTTCCAGCGTAAAGTAAAAACTACCTCAAATTACAGTAAAACTTCCTAAAAATTATGGAAAATTCAAAAATGACCAAAAAACATTGTGTTTTAACCTATTTCATGTGTTAATGAACTAATCAATGAAATGTTCTTTCTCTGAATCGAAATGTTGTCTTTTTCATTTCATTTTCTTTTTTTTTTTGTTTATCATTTACGTGGATCTGCAACAAAAACAAAACACCGCTGTGCACAGAATTACAGGATCTCACTATCTTTTTATCTTTCTCTTAGACTATTTCCTGCATACATTGAGTCATCTCTATATGAATAACCGAGATTTTATCATTCGGCTTTCGGACCGTTTGCAACTATGGTTTGCAAAATTTTATATGTTAGGTTATATATTTTATAAAACTCGATTGCAAAAAGTACTACAGCCTGATGATAAACCTCTGGTTATCACTAAATAAAAGTTTCTCAGTGTAATTGTCGTCCGAAGTCATTATTTATCGGACCTCCGTAAGGAAGTCCGGTACGGACCACTTTGATATTTTTAACATGCCCGGTTCAGGCTTCAAAGATACCACCGGACGCGATGTAATTTCGATGCGGTTGTTACAACCTAGGACATAAGCAATGATGCACATGTCCTGCGGAATTGACGTATGTACGAATTGCCCAAACGTGCTGCTGTTTGCAAGAAATATTTTTATAACTCTGGTAACTTTCGATTTCCAAAAAAACTGATAAGGCTTACATGCAAATTCGTCTCGGGATGCCCCGAAAGAGACATTGGACGTTCTCAGAAACACCTCAGTTCTCAGGAGATTCCCGGGCAAATATATAAGTAGTAACTATCTCATGATGTTTGGAAATGAATTGATGGGCTGCGTGGAAGAAAGCTGTGACTTGAACATTTAGATTTCAGAAAAAGTACATAAATGTATACTGACTCAACCTATATCGAGCATTCTTCTACGCGCCCCTCAATGCCGCTGTTCCCAAATTATAATCAGACGTGTGATGACTTGGGGTTAAAATAAGAAGTGTAGATGGAAGCTATCACCGAAAAGTATGAATACAATGATTTTTAGTATATATTTTGGCCACCTGGAGCATGAAAAACGTGACAGAACCAAAAAGGACATCAATTACCAAATTGTAACAAACGTTTATAATACGACAAAAGGAAAGAGAAATTTAAATGAACTCCAGTGCCATAATTTTATGTTTATAATATTCAATATCCTTGGAATGCTGGACACTTAGTTCGATTAGTAATCTATAATCCGCTGACATCACCAGTTTTACATGATTTGCCATCAATAATTGTGTAGGTTACAGTAGTTCATTCTAAATGGTCGCAAATGTTATATGAAATGGTATCGACCTATATTACTTTTAGAGTAATAAATGAAAGAAAATATTGTGCATATGTAAGATGGTGGAAGTAAATCTTGTTTTTGTGGGATTGTAAAAAGTACTAAAAGTCATTGGTCGACATTAAGTGACTAGGAATACTTGTTGAAGAATTCATTTCATATTGAATACTACAATTGTTGGGCAAGTGATCGCTGTTCTTTCTAACCGAAACACCATGTACGCAAATACTGCAGTTGCGTTCCGTCAGGCGCCTCATGTACAGCGCTCGCACATTGGTGCACACGTACGACAAATGGGCACCTGTCTCTGTACGTGCCTATATGCCTATCAATCCCGTTCGACGATGCATTTTTTACGCGACATTCGCAGAACATCCACGGTCGAAGCGAAACGTGAGGCGGAATGAAAATAGAAGTGTAACGCCGACAAAAAATGGCGGAGGCATGGATCGTGTAACCAAATTTGAAGTGCGTGTGCGAAACGTAACGAACGGCATTGATGCAGATAAACGTGAATAAATTGTCTCGAATCATGAAACGCCCACGACGCTTTTTACGAAATTTTGCATTGCAAATACAATATTAATGAGACAATTAAAAAGGGCGAAAATTAGTTTATTAATTCCATGATATTACGGCACTTTTGTTTCTCCTTGAACAAACGCTTAATTAGCAAAAAGCATATACTTATTTTTAATGAATTTAATTTCGAATACGTCAGATATATTATCTTGACTTCGAGTGTCGTTTGATATTCTCCAAAATACAGCTGTGTTTAAAAAAGATCGGTAGCTTGGAATTGTAGCATGGAAAACAAATAATGCGTTGTCGAATCTTATATCGTACTCATATAAACATTCAATACATTCCTTGAAATTAAAATACACGCACTAATTTTATGGCCAATAAAATCGTTATCGCAATAGTAATCGTCGTCAATGACAATAAGGAAAATTTCGCTGGAGTACCGTAGTGCTCGTTTAAACAATTATTGACGCTCGGACGTCATTGGTCATCGAAGCGGAAGGCGCAGTGCGATGTGCGTTGGCCGTATTAAAAAAACGGCCTCACTACTCAATACAAGCAATAAACGCCAGGACAAACGAGCCAATTTATATTCAAGCACAAATGAGCTTCGGTTTATTACAAATTTCACTGTGGAGCTAATTAAACACAAACGTGTTGGCGGGTACAGGTAATTATGAATACGATGGTAATAAGTGCGCGTTTAATTCCTGCATCAATACGTCAATATTAATAAATCAGGAGTTAACATCCATCGGCACAGTCATTAATAAATATAAGTGTTCCAGATTCTCGCCCATTAATACTCGATTGTAAAATATATTACATATTTAATTTCTTTAACAAAAAAATTATTGTCATAATTTGGGTAATTTCTTATACGAATTCATACTGACGACGTGAAAAGATGGAGTAGAATAATATTATTAATGTGGTTAAAAAAACCACGTTTCATTCTATTACTATATAAAAACAAGAATCATTGATTAAAATCAGGAAAACTTGTGTCTCGTAGACAATCACAATCGGATAGCAAAAGAAAATAGCACAATACATTTGTCATAATTATAAAAAATGACGTAGTGCATGCATTAATATATTAAAAACAAACCAATATAATTGGAATAATCCAGTATCATTGAATAATGAAGAAAGTGAATAATTATAAGGGGAATGTGATATAGCTGAGGCGGTGGATAATTAAAATTAATTTCACTCAGTCATTCGAGCTTTTTATGATGCCGTATTATTTCGTTTTCATTTTCTCGATGAATTTCAAAAAAAAAAATGTTAGATCAAGCATTTTGTTTAGAAATGTTGTTATAATCGAATTAAAAACATTAACAATATTTTACTACCCTCAATTTAGAAAGAAGAAATATGTCTCTGGGTATTAAGTAAAAAAATGTTTACGGCATTCGTGAGCTGTGATATTTAACATATATAAGAAGAAAACCCCTACTTGTAAATTATGTATAGCAACGTGGTTTAAATAACATCGAAAGAAAAATAATTATTAAATACGTAATCGTCTGTATTTATTCGATATTTATTAGTGATCGATATAATGAGACTGACAGCAAGCATTAAATAAATAATGTTCGGTTTTTCAAGCTTGCCCTCATTTTAAGATTTAAAATATTCACAAAAAAGTGTATTTGTGCATCTTTAAATTCGGCATAAATATCTTTCAGTTCGGTGAATTTCTTAACGAAGCCGACGCAAATTAATAATAGAAGAAAGTTTCTTGACAGATATCTATAATTAACTGAATACTGCTACTTTATAAACATAAAGGAGAATAAATTATACCTGTTAATAGAAAGGTAAGTACAAGAAGAGATGGAATGGAGCAATCAAAAATGACTCGAATTTTTAGTACAAAGGAAATTTTAAGAAATTAACAGATATTATTGAATATGTTGTTATGATTTTCGTTATGAAATTACCATAAACTTCATTTAAGTTTATTTGAATTTTCAGTTTTGTTTGTATCTTGTTGCTATATTGGACTTAATTTAATTTCTTGAAAATGTAGAGGATGGAATTCTGATTAGTAAGGCCGGGGAACAAAGTTCCGAAAATCAACAAACCGAAAGGCCAAAATTTCGATATAGTATGGCTCCAGCATGATTTTCTTCACTTTGTCTTTGAAAATTTGGCAAAAAGAAGGCAAATTAAAAGACCTTGGACTCGCGCAATAACGAAATTGTAGCCTTTCTGGGTTTTGATTTTCGGAACTTTGTTTCCAGGCCATTAGTAATTTCTATTTTAAATATCTCCGTGCATAAATCTATATCACATTTTAAAATAATCAGTAATCCCATTCTAATGTATGTCATTCTCAAGTCAAAGTCTTCATCTATCAGGACCATTGTTTCTTCTTAGCATTGGTATGAGCACTAGCTTATTTACGGAACCCCTTCAAGCCATTGAAGAAGTTTTTGAATACATAACGAGTTAATACGATTAATAATAATAAACATAATAATCAAATTTATTGAAATTTTCAAATGCATAAGCATTATAAACGGCCAAAAGTTTGTTAAGATAACTCGTTTTTCCATTTTTGTAACATGAAAACTGATTTGGAAATCAGATTTTCGTTATAACCTTGCGCCAAAACCTTGATAATTTTGCTCATATTTTAGTTTGAAAAGTAAAAAGGATCTAAACGAATCAGGTGATATGTGTAAATTATAGTAATGGATTGATTAAAAGAAGTAAGAAATATCATTTTAAAACATCAAAATCAGATTTTTTCTTAATTTCTCAAAATTTGCCATTTTTAATAAGATGTTTAATTTAAATATCATTTTCAGCACGAAATTGAGTCATATGTATAATATGAAAATATCACGTCTATGGACCCCGATGATAAAAATGTACTATGCATAAATTCACAATTCAAGATGACGGTTTCTAAAATGGCGGGGACACCACTGAGAACTTCTATATTTATATTTTCAGAAACAATACATATTCAACTAATATTCTCATTTTTTTCCAAGGACAATTAGAGTTTTCGAGATGGCTTAAAAAGGCGAAAATCGAATGCAAAAATTGATTTCTAATTTGTTGGTGCGCATGAAACGCAGTATATAGGGAATATACATCACAGAATATTATTTACGAAAACATAATCACATATTCGATGTCCGATATTTTGAAATTCCGATCTAATATTTGTAACCAGTTACCTTGAAAATTATGACTGCTATTCTGACATAATCACAAATGAATTAGCATTTTCCCTGGTAAAAATGAAAACATTTTTTGTACCATTCTTGTATAACATTCTTATTTACTATGTTAAAGGTATATGGGAAATGGCCAGTCTAAGAAAAAATGGATAAATTTTTACCAGGGTTTTCATGGAATATAAATGTTTTCTTTACCCCGAACAGAAATCTGTCTAGTTTTTTGTTACACTGCCCAGTTTCCCTATACCTTTAACACGGGGAAAATAGAAACTATATAGAAACTAGCAAAAAACTGGATTCATTTTCTACTAGGGATGTTAGACTTGAATTATGCAATGATACAGAATACATTTTAAACCTCAGGATCCATGGACGCGATATTTTTATTATATATATTACGTGGTGAAAGTGGCGATTGAATCCAAAACATTGATCAATTGAAAAAAATCAAGATTTTCAGAAATAAGCATGTAAAATGTCATGAGAGTAAAATGTGAACGCACAGAAATAGAAAATAATGTGGTTGTGATTTGCCGCTCCATCTCATTGGAGAGCATTACCTATACTACGTAGATAGATTGAAAATTTATATATTCTCTTGCATATTTTTGGTTACAGTTGTGGCCACTGTAGTGTCAAGAAATTCCCAATGAAAACAAAGTATAACTCCAATATTTTTATAATCTATACAAGTATGTCTATTTCAGTACACAGGGAGAAAAATATTGTATCCGATAACATACTGATATTATCCGGTACCATCAGTATGGTATCCAGTAACATCTATTTCTTTCCGTCTAATAGTGACATCAATAATTTGCTGTAAAACTTGCATAAGATAAGCGAACTTTCCTGTCTTTTTATTGTATTACATTTTTTATATATCTTTATACTTATTTTTGAGAGGCAACTTAAGCAAGTTTTATGTTAGATTTGCAACATATGATAATATGCCAGATATTCAGTAGATATGTCTATTAAAAGAACGAAGTCATCACACACTTATTGTAACGATTTAATGTTTGATTGCATCCGATATTGCATCACAATTTGATCACCTGTGGATTTACAGATATACACAACTGCATTGGTAGTGAAGTTCAAACTATGTAGTGAGTTTTTCTCAGAAGGATTGAAATCAGTATTTAAAGAGCCAAATTAATTTCTACTCATTAAAACTGCATCTGTTAATCTATAAATAAATATAAACCACCGTACTTTGATCATTCAGTGTTATTTATAACTTTAAATAAATGGGAAACTTAATGAAAATGTGAGAAGTTCTAACTTGAATATCCATTCATGGAAACAAACAAAATCATCGTCGTTACAATTATTAATTTTAGATAAATAATTTAAGAAAGTATTGTGGAATAAGATATGCTTAAATAAAAAATGGAAAAAATTAATAAAATATAAAATGAATTTAAAAATTATTTATTAGCTTAATAAATAAATGAAAACGTGTGCTTATATCAATACTTGCACATTTTACAGCTTCAAAATCAGCGAAGAAACAATTCTTAAAGTGAAATCTCACACTATTAAATTGCATTTTGGACCTTAACGAACGGTTAGTTAAAGTGGTCAAATTGGTCTTATTATGCAGCGACATTTCACTTTTATGCAATGAGATTTTAGAGAGTACGTTATAATAATAAATCTTTATTTTGTTATTGCCAAATTTAAAATAAATGTTATAGGGTTTTACACGTTTCTAAATCTAATGTCATAGTCTTACATAGCATAGTGCAAATCAGTTCTAGCTTTACTACAACGTCTTAGAGACAGCTTGTTATTGGCCATAAGAATTATGTATAAATTGAGTAGCTTCTGACGTGTTCACTGATTGTTTCTACTTTTCTTAATATGTACATAATACAAATTGTTCAAGGTCCGAACCAAAAAATGTGTTTAACTACTTGGCTAGTATGGCAATCGCGGTGTTTTCCATTACCTTATTATACATATTATGTTATACATTATCTTAATAATTATATAAGCCTTCAAAATTGCAGTCATGACACTCCAAATTGCATAAAGTAATAATGGCCTCACTTCGGAAATAGATACTTAATGAAGGCACTGCAATGGTTTGGTATAAAACATTCCAACATATGACTATCTCTAAAATATTTTAATTTCATTTGTACAGGTATTAACAGGTATTAACAAATTATGAGAATAATATCTATGATAAATATAAATAGGGAAATAAATTAAAATTACAAAAAAATTAATTGTCTTAAAAATATTTTGTTCGTACTGCAATAGTAATAATTTAAATATTTTACAAGACACATCAGTGAAAATAAAAAATGAATTCTTAAACTTATTTCAAACATCTGTTCTGGTTATTGGTAAAGAATCGTCGCTTTTGTAAGGTGAGAGTTTTGTTTCACCATTAAAAAGCGATATTTCACTAGAACTTTCACATAGAAGTGAAAATGATGGAATAACATTAGGTGAAATCGAATTTGGCTCAAAAAGAGTGCAGGATCATCCGGGTGCAAAAGTGTTGACACGAAGTAAACACAAATTTTCATCGTTTTTAGATAATATGCTATTATTTTATTCTAAGTGTATTACTAGTTACAACGTCACGCATTTTATTTGATCACGTCGTGGACATTCTACATGTGCTTTTATGAAATTACCTTTATGAAAAAAACGATATTGGAAAGGTATGAGCGGTATTCGTTACATGCTTCGAAACTTATAAATATTAGCAGTGACTGAAAAAGCAACCAATCTATTGTCGAATACCGCGATGTTGATTTATTAATAACGATTAATTAACAATTGAGTGAATAATACGGATGTAATTAGAATCTGTTAATTCTGGTTAGGCCCCTAACGGGAAACTGTATACAGAGTAATTGCCAGGTTAGCAATTTCAGCCTCGAACTTTCGATATCGCCATTGGAATTCGAATCCGGGTACAGTCGCTCGGATGCTAAATTATTCGAATGCGCCACTGCATTATTCGGTATTATCGCATTTAATAAATGAAATTAGCGAAACACTAAAGTGCTTTTAACGGCACGATGTCGGTGCCTGACTTGCCTAATATGACAAACACCGAAGTGGCGCAAATCACGTGCATTGCGTTCGTATATCCCGTGGAACTCTTCGGCGCTCTCCCCACGCGCCGGTATTCTTGCATTCATTAAACGACGGTCACAATGTGGCATCATCCGCCGCTGAGTATTAATGGCAACGCGTCAAAATCAATTTTCATTTGCCGAATACTTATGTAGGATGCAATCCAATTTGCATCGAGTCCTCGTCTCCCTCCGTCGCTGCCCCCGCACGTCCGCGCTTCTCGTCCACGTCGCCCCCGACGTCTGTAGCGACGCATTTTACTGTAATTGGAAGCTCACGTACGTTTGTTTCCGCCGAAAAAAACGAGCGGGGTGGTGAGGGGGTCAGAGCTTTTCCTATCGTATAACGACGCCATTTTATTCGTTCGACGATTTTTACGAGAACAACGTACGATTGACACAGTTTCCGCGCGCGCACCGCTGTTCTCCGCTTTTTGCGATTTTGATTTTGCGACGGTTTTATGCGCTACAGATCGAAGCGAATGGTTGTATTGTATTACCGAGGAACGAAATTTGAATAAAGTAGAAATTATTCCGGTGACGTTGCGAAACGGAACAGGTTTTTATCGGCTGAACAATTTTATTCATTGTATGCGCAACATACATCAGTTACGCACATTTACGCATACCACATTCATGCACATATAAGTAATAAATAAATTCCTAATGCGTAGATATATTTATATCTAAATATTATAAATATCCATTGGACTTATACCAAGTTTAATCATTTAGTTGCCAAATTACGTAAATAGTATTCACAAATGATGGAGTCAAGTTCCATGTTGCTTCAAGTAAACGATATTAAAGAAAAGTTCACCATTGAACATAATGGTATTATAGCCCGTACGGAAAAAATATAGATGCCGGATATATCCTGATTCAGTGAAGATATATTTCGGCAAAAAGTACACTATCCAAGATATATGACAAATATATCCGCTGTAAATATCTGGAATTTAGGTATATCTTGGATATAACCTGCTATATGTTACATCTATCTTACATATTTCCAATTTTTATTTCTGGATATATCTTTGGATATATTCTGTTTTCTTTGCGGGAGGTAACAGCAGGGCAGATTTTTGCTTCTGAAACATAAAAAAATTGAGCCAATCTGATAGAAATTAATTTACATTGAGGCACAATTTATCAACATGAAAAATTAAACATGTTTTACTGTCCAAACAAAAAAGCAAAACAAAATTATTTTTGCAAAAGATTTTCTGAACCACGTCTCATTTACCTAAGTAGACATTGAATTTCGAAAACAGGGGAAAAAGTAGAAAATCTGACGGCTGGCATTTGACTGAAAAAAAATACATAGTGAATGGTTTCGAGTCTCTTCTTGGAGATCACAAGGGCTCCTCTACTTCATAGCTAATATAATCACAGGATTGTATTGAGAAAGCTACAAGAAGTTGACAACGTCACGTGTCAACCAAACGGGTATCAATTTTCGTTCCTTCAAAAAAAAAATTAGAAAAATCTAAAAAAATCCAGTGAATTCTAGTTCTATGGGAGTAATTTTCTAGGGATGCTTTTGTAATACTTTTCTAGATTTGTCGTTGCGTTTAAAATTTGAATCAGGGTGAAAAATCTGACACTTCAGGACTAGGCTGTAAAGAAGTCGCAAATTTTGAAAAATGTTCTTTCGATAATTCTTTGATTGGTTATAGGTTAATGGTAACTTACAAATATTGTGGGAGAATTATTGCATGCTTCATATTTATTTCACATTCATCAACCGCGCGTGACTTTACTGACTATGAATCCGAGGATAAATATTCCGAGTCCGACTCTAGAACACATTTTGAATTTCCATCTCGGCAGTCAGATAACGTATGGAAATTTGGCGAGAATATTGCGAAAATACATCTGAGTCTTCACAACATGTTACAGATAAATCTAAAAATTCAGTAATATTCAGCTCTAATTAGCAAACGGCTCATTATGGAAAAATCTATTGCACCACCAATTTATTGGTAGAAGTGAAAACCTAACTGCTGAAAAATATTTCTAACCTGAAAATTGCAGTTTTATGACAGCTCTAAATTTTAATAAGGAAATAAAAACTTGCCTACAAGCTCCATCACGGGCTCGAGACATCGTCTGTTCTCCAAATAGCAATCGATTAGTTCCTATTTAGCAGCATTAATATAATATTTTTGAAAAAGTAAACCATAGAAACTTGATGTCGTCCACCTTGTCAACGATGGTACCAGACTAATAATAGACTTGCAAAGAGAAGTTGTTGTTACTACTTTCCTGCTAACAACCTAAATTTATTAGAATTTGTAATACAGATTATATGCGCTATAATATACCTAACATTTTCCCGAAAACGTCGTAACCGCAATGTAGTAAAATGTCCTGTACTGGACACAAAATGAGTAATATTCAGGTAATTTGTATCTTTTTTCAATACACCTCTGATAAAACTTGCGTGTTTTGCAATTGCACGGGACGGTATGTAGTTATATATTTACATATTCTTAAAATTCATGTGATGCTAGTACTAAAATACTCTGCAACTTTAAATAAAAGACAATGCAACAAATCCCTTTTGCGCACATCATGTCATGCACTTTATATATAGGTTCAGCCCCAATAAGGTAACCGAAATCGGCAGGCCCTCATTGGATAGGCCCTCCCTACACCGCATCTATAACAAAAGGGAACGGCAAGGTACACTGGAAGCTGTACTTCAGCATCCACATCCGATTTCCTTACCAAAGCTAAAACCGTTATAGAAGGGCAAGTGGACCTATATATTTTTTAAGGTTAATTCCGAACCACCAGGTCTCTCGAGTAAAGCCCCGAAAACCGCAACCCGTCATCCTCCTATGCTGTTTCGGCAACAAGGGGCCTTTCTTGAGAAAGATCTTGACCGGGAATAACACGCTCGTCCCTCAGCATCAGTTCGCGGGGGCTATAGCACGACCATCCCGTCACCTCCAAGATACTAAATCAATTACGTTCAGTATAAGGTATGACCAGTACTGACTACGTACTGGTATTCGGCATTGTCCTCAACTGCATTATTACTGCCAGTCAGAACAAGTCATTACTTACCAGATACTTACGGTTCCAATCAATTTTTGGAACCGGGCAAGTATCACTTTGGATAACAAATCAGTTCTGATATTATTCATACGGTTGGGACCAGAGCTTGGATGTTGTCCGTGGCCACTGATAGACATCGTTGAAATTGTTCTAAAAAAGAACTCAAACATTGTTTGTCGTCCGTCTATTATTTTTAACATGCTGTCGAATCTGTTGTTATTCTCATTATTTCTAAACATCCGCGATAACTCTATAAACTGGCAAATTTTTGAAAACGAATATATAATGTTGGGGTATGAATATACACGTTATATTCTTGATTAACTAAAAGATGTTCTGAAAGTTAGTTACCATGTTAGAGTTATTATTTTCAAATTAGTTGATAAAACAATGTTACAAAATTGTAGTTTCCCAATAAAATGAACTGTTACATTTGGCGGCATCTAATTTTCTACAAAATGCATCAAAAGCAACTAAAAAAGAATACAAGTTATATTTATATTACTATATTAAAATATATTTGGTTTTGTAATACTTTAACTTAATATTGACAATGAGATAAACTTGAACGTGATATGTTATATGTTATTCAATTGTCATATATTACCATGATATTATTTATTATATTACATTATTGATGTGTCCAAATATGCCAAACAATGATTTCATATTCAATGAAAAGTGTAATTGAAGCACTGGCTCAAATACCTGCTTAATGGCTTAAGAGTAAATGGAATCGGACCTAGAGTATTCATTTACATGAACATTCGTGTGTAACTGGTTAGAAAATTAGATAAAAACCAAGCCAGATTAGTTTAATTTTACAACACGGTAAAAAAGTGCAACAAAATGTAACTCATATTGGAACCCAATTAATAAACTTCTCAATTCAAATCTGATTTAATTTGTCATTTATAAAAGAGGAGAAATCTAAAAAAATTTCAGAATATGTAATGAGGCAGGCCAATTACAGAAAGCGATTTTATAAATGCTGCTATTAATATGTTTTCTATCTCAATCTGTTCAGTACAGCTTTCTACAATTAGTCAATATGTATTTTCGATCATAATATAAAATGTGGCAGTTATAACTATATATTTATTTGATGATATCAATTAGTGTTTACTTTTATAAAGAAACAAGGTAAAAAAAAGAAAAAGAAATTAAATTTCATGAATTATTAAAATCTGTTCATGAACTATATTTAGAAGAACTTATTTCGACGTTATAATCAAAGGTACAAAAATATTTCAAAAGTTTTTGTAATTTCTGTAAATTTTTTAAAAATACATGAAAATAGCTAATTTAATTTATGTCTTCATTAATGCAAGTGTAAAAGAGGTAGGATTATTACCGTAAGGCCCATGCATTGCAAATGTGTCTTAAGTTGATACGTGTTCATTAAGTTTCATTATAACGTAGTCTGCAATTAGCTCGAATTAAATAATTTCGGAAAACAATGTCTTCCTAATAATGTCTTCCTTATATGTTTTTGTTTTTAGAGTAAAAGAATCTCATATTTATTTGCTTACTACATCGATATATTTATCGATAGATTTCATCTTTAGATAAATTTCTTTTCTACAGAACTTTCAACAAGTTATTTGTTAAACAACGATATTTACAATATTCCTCGAGCAGTCTATTAGAACGCATCTCTTCGGCAAGGTCTTGCGGATAAAACAAATGAGTAAACAAACAAGTAAACAAATAAGTAAATAAATAAAACATACGCATAAGTTAGAAATATGAGAAATAAAGCCGACGAGGTTTGTATTGAATATTTCAACAACAAACAAAAATAGAATGGAAAGCTTTTTTCTTTTTCTAACGGCTATCATTGCATTTAAAATTTCTTTTTTTTCAGGATTAAAAGAAGAAGCAATCCCATAATTTTCGTCTATTTATAAGTATTCTTTTTGTTTTTGTGATTTCAGGTGACTCGTGAGCCTCTGGAAGGCACCGAGCGGCGGAAGCCGCTTCGTTGGCGAAAGCTCGTTTTGGGTTTTTGTACGAGAGCTTTTCCTTAACATGAACAACATAAACTCAGCTGACTATGTCAATTGTATTTTCAGTACTGGAGTCATTCCGCGTCCACTAAATCAACTGAGGTCGCTATTACCGAATTCTACGAAAATGAAAAATTTGATGGGAATAGGCATGAAAAATGTTCTGGTAGAATATTTCCCTAAAATTCTAAAAATGGCGGCCCTGGCGTCCTATTTACTGAATTTCTTAAAATTACGATATCTATTTTTCTAACTATCGTATTTACATTAAAATAAAAAAATGTGATATTTTTTTTAATTCGGTGAGAAATTGGCATAATACATTTTTCAACTTATGTTTTTTAAAGAATATATCATCGTGTAGGAGAATACGGTTCATTGTAACAAAAAATTGAGGGAGTCTTTTCTCGTTCTGAAGTTATGATTTTTTTAAAAGCGCAACTATCAGGTTTCGTCATGCGCTATGTCGCGCGGCGAATGGTACGATGGGCGCGTGTGGCATTTTGGACAAAATTCTCTCGACAGTGCAATTTCTCATTGGAATTGAATAATTATTTCACAGAAATACGCGTGAAACTGTCAACAATACGGAAGTAATGCAGAGCATCGTATCATACGACCTTAAAAATGGCGGCTATACTCTTAAAAAAAGTGTCCAAAATGAGAGGAATGTTCTGTTCTTTTTACTCAAACGTGGTATATCACAGTTTTTTAGATCGCTGATTGCAAACCGGAAGTCAAATTTTGAAAATTCAAAATGGTGAATCCAATATGACGAACGAATTTAATAAAATCGATTGAAATCACTTCAAACTTGGTACTCGGGTTTTTTGGGATCACTGATTACGAATCTAAAGCTAGGTTTTGACAATTCAATATGGCGGATCCAATGTGGCGGACAACATTTTAAAAATCAGTTTCATACTTGAGATATTCAGGGTCGCCAATAATAGCCTATATATGTATTATACTTCGGAGATCTGCGTTAAGAGGCACAACACTAAATGATTTCCTAGACACTAGTGGCAGGAATGCAGAAAGGTTTGATTACGATGCAGCAAAATCTGAATGGTGCTAGGTGGTACTGGGACCAGCTGTTTATTGTGTGTTTCGAGACGATTCCGGGATTTATTGGAAACAAATTTGTTTTGTACTTGACAAATGTTTATTAAATTATTTTAACGATTTTCATACAATATTTAGATGCATGTTTATCCTTACAGGGCGTTACTTCCCGTACGAGTGGTAACAAAAAATCGTAATTGAAATATTCGAATTTGAAACATACAGAATGTATATTATATATAGAAGAAGAATATATTATATAAGAAACAGTCGTCGAATACCAACATTTATTTATATGTGTTATATGTATAGTAGGTAAAATCTGATATACGCCTCGTCTGCATTTTGTAAGATTTTGGAACACATCCATATTTTTGCATCATAATCAGATCCTGATTAGATTCTGAAATGGAGATCTCTAAATTTACCTATTATAAACTGGACTGGTCCGAAAGTTTCCGAATAATCCGAAAGTTTCCAGAAGTAAAATTAAAAAATTATTAGTTTAAACTAAAAGTGGGTCATACATTAAATAGGTACTCATTCTTACTTATTAAAAGTTCAAATCTACTAATTCGCTATTCAAATGTAATTTTCTGTTGCAACATTCTTTCTTTATGAAAAATCCAGTTGTTACTTTAAGTTTAGTAGAGTTTTATGAATACACGTAAGTTTTTTAGTATTTTCCCGAAAAAGGAACACTGCTAGTAGTCGTCTGTCCTCTTTACAATAGTAATTGGGCCAGGGAACAAAGTTCCGAAAATCAACACTCCCCGAAAGGCCAAACTTTTGACATACAATTGTTCCAGCGTGTTTTTCTTCACTTTGTCTTTCAAAATTTGACAAAAAGAAAAGGAATTTAAAATACCTTGGACTCGCCCAACATTGAAATTTTAGCCTTTCGGGGTTTTGATTTTTGGAACTTTGTTGCTCCTTCAGTAATTGTTTACTAGTTCAGATTTAGAGAGTTCATATAATTCTTTTATTTTTCTCCAACTAATTAGAATCCAAGCTGAAAAATTCGGATCCTGGTGGAGATTTGTGAAAAGGGTGGATTCCGATTTGCGCACCCCGTCAGAATCACAATCGTATTAGATTCTGTTAAATTCCAATTATTTCAAGCAATGAATAGATGTAATGCAAAAAAGGAACCATCTTCATTAAACAGTTCAGAAATTCTGCATTCGATCAGAATAATAATGTAATTGAAAAGGATTATCGGTGGAGTAAAATAGGAGAAGTAAGGATTTGACCCTTTGAGAAAGAGAGAGAGATAGGAAATCGAAAAAAATGAAACTGGCTTGTAACCACGAAAGTACTTTTCTACTACCCCCGCCGACGGCCTTATACTCTCTGCAGAATTATAATTAAAACGTCGCGCAGTCCGCGGTATAATAAATTAATGCATAATTAACATAGCTAATTATAATACCGTGGCTGACATTTTTCTGGTATAACCCGACCGGGTATAGCAGCACTCGTTGGCGGTGCTGCGCGTCTCGCATTCGCGGAGGCACTGTGGCCGCGCGCGATAATTTATGATCGGACATGAAAAATTACCGTCTCGGGGGGGTTTAATCATCCTGGAGCCCCCTCTCAGCCTACTCTCCCGCCGTAGCACTGCTCCCCCCATCCTCTACTCATTCCCCCAATGCCCCAACGCCGCTCGCCCGTTGCATCGTATCCATTTCGTTGCCTTCCATTTTCCTGGCGGTCCAGAGGCGCATAGTTGGCGGTTGACTATCTGCCACGTTTGTCCGCATGCCGCCCGCCCCCTTTTACTCCAACTTAATAACTTATTATAATTCGCGAATGCAGTAAAATTCATGCACGCCTACAAAATGCGTGTATAGGTAGCGCCTCGCTACCGCCGACTTTCGAGGCGAACTGCACTCGAATTATGGAAGAAAGAGAACGTCGACGACGTTGATCCAACTTAGCGGACTAACGTTTCTGAGAAAGTGAATGGTAGGCGGGGTTCGGGTTATATAAATCCATTAACCCTTTAAGAATCGTAAGGTGCTTGGAATGAAAGAAGGTATTATATACGCCGCTTTATTTCTCCCAGAGATAATGTAGTAAAAATTGCGATTTATTTATTTGCTGATTCTCCATCAAATAGAAATTTACTGCTTAGCTCTAAGTAGTGGCGCTGCTAGTTTGTTGCAGTTGTTACTCACAAACAGATCTAACGGAATATAGAATAAAATTACTGTGCTTAAAAGTTTTAGTTCTGTGTTATTTTTTATACAAATTTATGAGCCCTAAAAATACCAAACCAAAATCATTTGCTATGTTTTAAATTTAAGAAAACGATTTTTTTTTCATTTTTCATTTACTTGTTTGGTTAACTGCAGAATCTGATGAATCCTTCGAAAATGATAGGAAGAGACTTTAAAAAGTACATCGATTAAGTTTAGAAGAGTTATTTAAATTATAATTGTGGCTGGAGAACGACACTGAGAAAAAAAATTTCCTAATTTCAAGTAAATATTTGCTTGAATAGTCGCAACAAAATATTTACTTATAATAGAAAAATAGTTTGTTAATTCAACTGTATATTAATTTGTTTTTATCCAGCAAGTAAATATTTATTTAAATTAAGAAGATATTTCATTATTTTAAGTAAATATTTTGTTGCGACTATTCAAGTAAATATTTACTTGAAATTAGGAAATTTTTTGTACAGTGTATCTATTTTGTATGCACAAAATTTCTGTGAATTTTTAGCTACCATATTATGTATTCTCTTTCTTCTAAATTTAAATAATTCAGGGATATTTAAAAGATTTCATTTATCTCAGGAAGAATCGAATGGATATATTACACCATTCTGAAGTCAGCAGATATAATAACGAATTACCAGGAACCTATAAAACATTAAGATACCACATTATGAAATGATCAGGAATTTGATTTATTGACGCCGTATTAGGTATAGCTACCCTACTTTTAAAAACGTTAAGAAATAAACATGTAGAAGTGGCTCATGAACGATCCATGCAAAAATTTTGCTGGAACAAAATCTTAATAGATGAACCTGAGCTTCATTTTGAATGATCAAACTATCATTTGTTATTTGGAAAATAATACTATACATTCGAAATTACTGA
The DNA here is from genome assembly GCA_030407085.1 of Trichopria drosophilae. Lineage (NCBI taxonomy): Eukaryota > Metazoa > Arthropoda > Insecta > Hymenoptera > Diapriidae > Trichopria > Trichopria drosophilae. Next base: position 64,177,754 of record CM059583.1, on the reverse strand, counting down.
GGTGTAATACTTTCAGTATAAACAATGCATAATAAACAAACCTCGAAAATGTTGGGAAAAAATAACTAATTGTTTCTTAATGGGTTAATCACATTACAGGAAAAAATCATTTCCTGCTATTTGTAAATGCATTGAGAAAAAAAATTAGTGATATTTTTAAAATATGTAGTTGCCTGTTAGCATACAAATATTAAGTAATGCCAACTATATTTTAGTTGAATTAACTAACTGTTGTTGAATTGGTATCACGATGTAGTTGGAAGTACTAATTTGTAGTTGCGTTGACTAAATATTTAGATACTAATCGACAACCATATATTTAGTCAAAAATGCTAATTTTTTCAGTATGTATAAGCTTCCAAACACAAAAATTACGTGCAGATAAGTGTGAATAGTTACTACTAATAGTAAATAGTTACAATGCGAATATGATAGCTCAATGCGCTCACTTTGCTTTTTCAGCTAAATATCTTACGAGTTTTGGAAATCTATTCGTTCCCATTACTAAATGTTTGCGTTCTAGCACAATGCCTATGTACCTAATAAAAAAGAATGTTTATGAAAACATGGGCCTAACTTTTCCATTATCAGTTACTGGAAGTAAGGCTTTAATTTTATATAGCACATTTCAGTAGAATCATAATGACTTAACGAATACTGATTTTCAAAAATGCTAAAGAAGCTAGGCGATACTGAGTATGCTTTGCATTTAATTAGAGGCTTTATAACCTTTGTAGAAAATAGTCCTGAAATAAAATTTTTGATTATAATCACAGTGATGCGAATTATTTCACAAACTCTTTCGAACTCGGCAAATTTAGCGTTGCTATGTCGCGCTATTTCCATATATATTTTTATAGTGTAAAGTAAACTATAATACTATTAGGGATATTAAATAGACACAAAATGGTTCTGCTTAATTGAATCACTATCGGTCTTTTATGTTAACTAACATTTTTGAAAATATACTAAAATATTTTTTAGAGCGTCAGTCAAAAATGTCTGGAAAAAGCAAATTACGGCAATTTTTAGAAGAGAAAAATTCAATTTCTACAATTTTTATCAGTGTGCCACTTAGTAAAAATAGCGTTATAACAAAAGGGATCGAGCAAATAAAGTTATCGACCTTTTAATCTTTTAACTATAATTTTTATTTTTTTTTTAAAGTATCGTGAAAAAAACGAATTATCAAAATATTGATGTAAATTTTACATGTAGGTATGAGGAAGTGTTACAACGAGAATGAAATTTTAAAAGTACCAGGAATTAAACCCTTTAAAATAAATTGACGCAGTAGCTTGTATTATTATATACATTTTTTATTTAATCTTCATATTCAGTTTTGAAGATCCCAAATTCATTTCAAAACAAATATGTAGGTTGAGAATAAATTTGTAAGAAGGGATTTACAGTTTTTACAATGTGTGTTATTGGAACTTTTTAGTAGCATGGACTTATTATAAAATAATCACTCATTGGTAAAAAGTAAACAAAAAATTGAAAATACTAAAACGTTGTATGTAATAAATAAAGTAGATAATCGAAAACTATGGCAAATGTTTTCAAATGGCTGATTAATTAATTCGTTCAACTGTTAAGCAATAGAAGAGCACTGTTGCGCTTTTTATAATAAAAAAATAGAACGAACGAAGTTATAGCCTAAAAAATAGAATATATTTCGATAAAACCAAGTTGCTGCAGTATTCTGTCGAGTCTCTTCGTATTACAAATGTTGAATTTTTTTTTTGTTAAAATAATTTTTTCTATATATGGACGATCTGCGTGGCGCGATTGCTGAAATGTACTATTATGTAATCTTGATCTACAGAAAACGAGAGTATAGATTTCTCTTACTCTTATCTAAAGAAGCTCGTCCAAGGTAGAAAATCGCGTTATTCTTCATTTACCAGCAATATTTACCAAACGTAAATTAAAAATTGTAGGAAGTTTGATCCAAATTTAAGTTCTGAAAATGAATGTACACTGTCTCTACCGAAATAATTTCAATAACATTACAACACTTACGAAAAGTTTTTAGATGTTGACTGAAGTTACACCGAAAAAAATAAGTCTTAAAATCATTACAAAATTAAAGTGGCTTAAAATTAGTTCGCGTATAGTGCATAAGATTGTCCTTTTCTAATCTGGCTAGTTTTTGTTACATCTTAAATGAAGCCCATCGATGGTCATAAATTAAGACTCTAGAAATCAGTCCATTTTTTAGCCAAGAATTTTACAATTAATGTATTCAACATGTTAAAGGTACAGACAAAATGGATAATGTAAGAAAAAAATGGAAAAGTTTCTACGAGGGTGGTTACACAAATTATTTGAATACACTTAAGAGCAAAAAGGAAAAATGTTACGTTCAATTGAAGCAGTTTATCTTCTGGCTGTCTGGTATTAAATCCTGCTTGGGGTTTTATCAGGCATTATTTAAATTTATTAAAATTGGTATTTTCTTTAGGCATGAAACGAAATATTTTAGAACATCTGTAAATAGATTTTTTAATACGTACATATAAACTCAAATCTTCAACGAATAAATTCGAACGCTATTTTCTAGAGTACTGAATACGAAAACCATACAAGGCCAGTCTTATTGTATCTTGATCAGGACCTGGTTGGATTGTTATAATAATATCGGTTAACTGTACATTGTTTTAATTTTCACACCGACAATCCAAGTAATTACATCAAATATGGTAGAATGAAATACCCTTATCTGAAATTATATATATTTCCTATTTGCAACAAGCGTTACACGGGAAGTAATTTTTCTGTGCATTCAGAACTCAATTGCTATGGATAACTATAATCGATAATACTCTAAAAAGAGGCTGATGATATTGGAGTATATTTTTCCTCATTTCGATAAACATAAGAAGTAAAAGGTATATAATATGTACACCTGTTCCCTGGTAGAAATCTGCCCAGTTTTTTGTTACTTTGCCCAGTTTTCCTATATACCTTTAACATGGGAAACAACAAAGATGGTCAGAAACTGGCCAAAAACTGGTTTAATTTTCTACTAGGTTTATTTAGTGATATAAATATTATATAATTATTATGTCCTTGTGACTGCTCTGTTTGCTAATATGATATTACTTATATGAAACCAATTAAACCTCCTCTTTTGATTGTCGTGGTTTCACGATGTGTACACTTTATATTTACCATGTGCACAATTTCCGCATAATGACGGAGTAACTCTATGCATTACCAATTCTGATTTTATTAATGGGAATACATAAAATGCATGTTACTTCAAACAACTGGCAAATGTACCCATAGTAAAAGGATGTCCGCAATTGCGACTGGATAATCAGGACGAGAGTTTCTTGTAAGACTACCGAATATGCCAGGGCAATTATGCAACAAGCGGCTTACAGGTAGTGTCGATAGCTCCCTGACGTATCGATGCGCTCCCATCGATCGATAGTCTTGCATTAGTTCGATCATCGTTCCTACCTCAGGTTCGAACGATACAACGCATAAACCTCCAATAGTCGCTATTGCATTCGACATCGACTCATAAGGTCTGTCCTTAACGTATACGATTACGGGAGATATTTATTCGAACGCATAAACCGAAAGCGAGGAATACATAAACATTTCCAACATAACGGCAACATAAGTATGCTTGACTGACATTAATTGTGCATAATTTTTTGTTCAATGTTAGCCCCACAAGAGAAGACACGTACTTGTATGCCTGCTATTGAAGAGGATCCTTCACTTTCGTCCCATTCTCTGTTTTAACGAAACGCTTACGATCGCAACTAAGTTTTTTTTCTGTGTCGCATACGAATGAGTTGACCGCTGGGCGTCCACCGTCCGATGAATTTGATTCGAGTCATGGGAGATCGACGATCGACGGCTGGGTTCTCCATGATGCGGCTTGAATTCAGGAGAAAAAATTCAAGATATTCGTAATACGGAACTGCCCGTACGCGATTAAGACCGCTCTTGTGCTTGGGATTTCGAAGAGGATTTTTTGTTCTCCACGGTACCGTGGTGGATCTTCTTTTTTCTTCGTGGTGCATTGTTGGAGCTGAGGTTTTGCAATTTATGTAACTGATATCACGAATTGTCAGTAACGACATATAGGTTACGCTTTTCTATTTTCTCGACGTTCAAGCCATCCATGACGTTTATTTTTTTTTTGCACAAGTTCCGATCGACAACTATCGTAATGAAATTCGAAAACATCCGTGGTACATACACATATCGGTGTACCTAAAATGATAAAGAATTATTCGGGATTTGTTGAAAATTTTAAACAGCCAAATATTACCTTGGTAAATAACTAAACAAATTCATGCATATTTAAGGTCTACTATTGTGAAAATATTGAGATTTATTTGAATGTAAAATTCAAGTCTACTAAATATAAGTTGGGTATCAACATAATTTCTTGAAAGCCGAATAACTTTTTTGACAGGCGAACTTTACTGCATTTCATATTGCCTATCAATATTTAATAGTTAACACATGCAGCGTACAACATTTCTTTACGTGTAACATAATTTGACCCTGTAACGTGACGTAAGGTTCTCAACATGTTAGACACCATATTATATTTGGTTTAACCACGTTGTAATCTACGGTGTTATTAGGGAGGCTCCAATTTTAAAACCACCTTTTGCTCATTGAGTGTTCTTTGTTCAAACTTTTATTCAAGGGATGTACGTGTTGAACGAAGATTTACTGATGTAAAAAATAATGATTTTAAAAAAGTAATATGTTATGTAAATGTGGCTTATCAATACTAAGGATGGAATATTCACGTTAATGTTTTAATTTTGCAGCGTTTTTTTACTGCTGTTAAGACAGAAACTCGTCCGCACAATTCAAATTCAATTGGGATACATAGCAAAAAAATTGCATTGTCAATGTGATGGCATAGCAGTGATGGACAATTGTGTTTATTTTGAATATTTTTCTGTTTACAAAAGTTATGGCCTAACAAGGGTCTCAAAATATTTGAACAAATATTACAATTATACAAGTTAAAGGTTGATAAGAATTAACTTTTTTAAAACTGCAACGAAATATACTACAGAAATTTTCATGAATTATTTATTGTTTATATTTAGGAAATTTTCTTCTGCGACAATAATTTGGTAGAATTAAGGCTGCATATAATATCAACATAGAATAAAAGAACATCTTAATATACCGTGGACTATATAATAATAGTTTCTTATATCTCCGTATGTTTTACATTAAATTAAATTCATAAAAAGTAATTTAAAAAATATTAGATGACCAGACTACGAACTAACGCCAAACTCAATAACCTTAACAATCGACATCTAATGAAAAACATAATAATTTCAACCATTTATTCAATTGTTTATTTTTCTTCATTAGAAAATGACTAGTTACTAAAAAAATATTAATTATATGTATTATATAAAACAAGCATTTATGACTTGAAGTCGGGAAATAACGATTTCGTTCCATTTACGAACGCATTTTAGTGAATAAATCTGCTATTTTGAAAAGAATTACAAATTCTTCTATAAAATTAATTAGTATGCAGTACATTTGAAAATACTTCCTGCTTATATAACAATTATTTTGTGGTGTACGTCATGATTGTTATAATATTTTTAAACAGCATTTCTAAATAAAATATATGAATACACTAATACAAAACACAACGTATATATAAAAAATAAATCATAAAAATAGTCAATAAATGGAATACGATTTAATATAAACGGTTCTTACTGGAAAACATTGCATGCTTCGATAGTCGATATGCTGCTTTTACGGAAGAAGCTTGTAAAACGCGCATTTGCTTTCACATCACGTCGACCTTAGGTTAAACCATTTAAAAAGAATAAAGCATTAACTGTGTCTACTGCACACACTCGAGTTCTCAATATATATTGTAATTGAAGGTTGGGAACATATCGGTTTGACAATATTGCCGTGACTTTTTGTGAGTATATTGGGTAGAATTAAAAAAGAAACATTTGAAAATTGTTGGTAATATGCTTGCTTCAATACTTTTCCTACTGACTTCTTGTTGTATCTATCGATGAAAGACGGTAACGATTACTAATTCTGATAATGTGTATTGTATATCTAAAGCAATATTCAAAATTGTATTCTTCAATACATATACATATTGTATATTTAACTAAATGAGCCGCGTAAAAAATTGATCTGAATTTGATAACATTTTTCCGAAAGCGAATAAATCGAAATAGACCACTTTTTTTAAATATTGTAGGATGTTACATTTTTCGACAAACGGTGGGCAATAGATGGAAATTTCGTTCAAATGAGCTATCTTTTCCATACATATTTGATCCTTTATATCTTTTCCAGACATTTTTATCTGTTCTTATATATCTGTAATTGCGATGGAACTACATGGATTCAAATAATATCGGATGTTGATCAGAATACGATGACTGTCTTATGTAAATTTATTCAATTCAACTCAGGTTGGTTCAGATGATAGCATAATTGGGCATGATTCGTTACTAAACGGTCTAAAATATGAAACTAATCGAGTATAAAACGTTACATAATTTGACTCATTTGAACTGAAAAAAACTGACTCAATTTCAAAAATAAATTGTTATCTGAATTTTTATATTAAGGCAACAAATTTCTTTTAATAATTGTATCTCTCGATATAATAATCTATCCATAAAAACGATTTTTCCTCCTGGCTTGAAATTCCAAAAGAACCGACGAAAACATCAAGAAATAATGTCATATAGAAACTGGAACCTTTCCTTAGCAATAAAATGAACCATCAAAATCCGACTTGAACGCTGAATATTTCCGCCGATCATTGGTCACAACTTGTAAACCATCACGAAACTGATCAGAGGGTGCACAATTGAAAACCAATAGGAAAAACCATTGATAGCAGGAATCAAACCACATTTTATTATTATTTCTTTAATGCATTTTTTGTTAAAGTATAATATTTTTGATATCACCTCCATTTATGGAGGTTCAGCAAAAACTGTAAAAAAATTCTTTATCTTTTTGTTCGATCATTAGTAACATGCTTGCTAAGGTATGTAGATTTTTTAAATCCGAGAATTTTGTTGACAGTTTCTTCTGAACCTCCATTAAAGGAGGTCATATTAAAAAGTTTTATATTACCAAAAAATTATTATATCAGTAATTGTATAATGTAATTTCTTCCCTGGTGTTATTTCTTTTTTTTGTGATTACGTTGAGATACATGCCTGCTGATCATTTACGTGTTAATCCGGGGCATCAACGTTCAGGTCGGATTTCGGTGGTTTATTTTATTATTAAGGAAAGTATCAAAGTCAGATCAATTTTATATTCGATCGGGTGACGTATTAAAACAAATATGACCAAATATCTTAGTCAAATTTTAGTTAGCGGTTTTATTTAAAAATTGTTTTTTTGTCACACCTGCACAAAACTGCCACTTTTCCGCGTAGATTAAGCGAACGGAAAGTGAGCCATTCCAGCGACAATGCAACTGCGCATGCGCACGGGCGTTTTTCAATTTTTACAGCCCTCTGTTCTCATTACCGCCCGTTGCTCGTTACCGCCGGCCAGTAAGGTGGCCGTTTTGTCGACAGGTGTGACAAAAAGTATCGTTTGTACCACGGGCGGAAATGCATTACACGCTCGGGCGATGCTGAATCCCTCGTCTACGGCATGACTCGGCTTGCCTTCGGAGATCGTCTTTGCCTACGACTCGAGCTGCAGTATCGCCCGCGCCGTAATACATGCCTTTCCGCCCTAGATACACAATATACTATTTCACATTCTTTATGTTAAATATTTTTGTGCTATCTCAATTTTTGTTCACTCCTCTCCACCAGATTACGTATACCACTCTATTTTACTACAATTTAGTAAAGTAACTAAAATATCGAGGTTGACTTTTACAAAGTAATGATCTTTTAAATTTGAAGTATCTGAATTACAAAAATGCTAAAAATCAAATAATTGTATTAGAATTTACAGACATGTTGGCATATCACAATTTATTTTGTAGCATTTTGTAATGAATTGAAATGCTGATTCGCCAATGGGAAACCGAAATATATCATGTGATATTGCAACTTCCAGATATTAAAAATTTAAAACTATTATCTGACATATAACAAACCTAATCGTATTGTCAATAGAGCGGTGCTAATTTCAATATTTTATTGCGATTTTTGGGGTACGAATGCTAAATGCCAGCTGAACAGTTGTTAGAAAAATACTGAGTACGAGCTAAGCATCTTGTTTTATTTATAGTGCGGTTTACTGCACAAACATTGGCAAATTTGTAACAAATTCTTAGTAAATTGGAGTATTTTTCAACTAGTCTACGTTATTCTATAGAGCATCATCATCAATTGCATTACCATTGTAAAAAACTTAAAACACCTACGTAGGTACTGTAATTAACATATAAATCAATAGTTTAATTTAAACACGTCGCAATAGTTCTCTTCTTAGGAAAACATCAGCCACGTTAAAAAAAACATATGGTACTTTCTTAAACATAATTTTTAGTATATTTGGATGAGGTTTAGAACCTATAGCCGAAACATCAACCACGTGCTACTAATTAAGTTAAGTAAAAAAAGGGATCTAATATACATACAAACAAGATGTAACTAACTAAAAAACTAGTTCGTTTTACTACTTTGAGGTACACCATATACAGGAGCGGGCAGATCCTTTTTCAGAGTATACAAAAAAAAAATTGGTACATAATAATTTTTATATCCGAAATCTGCACGGAAAAAAATCATGAGTAGAATTTGCCAAACTTAGTTATGTCAAATTTACCGAGTCTCATTTAATAGCAAAATTTATTGAAAAATATAAATTAATAGTACTCTAGCCTTTAAGTAATAAGTTTTTAATCACTGAATAACAAAAAACTAGGCTAGATATTCTATAACAGCAGTGGCAAGAAAATTGACACCAGTAATATTAAATATAAAAATGATGTGAATTTGTTTACTTAAAAATAATTTTAATACATCGTTGGCCTTAATCAAGCATTTAAATATAAATTCCATATAAACTACAGAAAATTAGGATTGTTCTTTAAATTATTCGTATTAACAATGGTTACTCAACTTTTTCGTTAAATTTTACTTAAGTTCTGGGTAGAATCTACTAATTATTTTTTTTCTGTGTCTACTGAATTTTGCAAATGTGTAATTTAAAATCCTTTTTTAAGCTGATACTGACTAAAAGATCATTTTTTTTGAATAGTTCAGAAATTTAAACTTTCATTTAACTCCTATCAGGACAGGAGGGATGAATAGTACAAGCTTGATCATATGATTTTTCATATTACTACCCAGCCATAGTTCCTCGTATGAGGTCTGTAGAACGACCGAGAACATGGCTGATTGATTCGGGAAATTCGCGCGGGGAACGGTGTAAATGGTTCTACAACGCGCGTATATGTGGATATAGCAGTTTGTTCAACGAGCTGCACGTTGCTCCCGACAAAATGGTCGGAAGCACACTGGTCACGCTTGTAAGTTTTTTCTTCGATAAAGGCATGCACAGCCGAGAGAAATGTTAGATATGAGAAGGCAATCATTCATGGTGTAGAATGTTCCTTTCCAAACGATTTTAATTAATACAATTTATTAACAGGCTGTAATAATGTTTCTAATTGACAATTTACACGCTAAATTTATGTAAAAGAAGATTTATTTTAAGTTAGACGATTACGACTTTATCAAGTTTACGGTGTTTGGTAATGTATTTTCACAGAACTTATATCTTTGAAAGTGAAAACAATTCTGTTTATTATTTCAGATTTTGAAAATTTGAATCAATAACCGACGAACGATAACTCTTAAAATATTAATTGTCGCTTTCTTTATGGCTCATATTCAATACGGTGATATTTCATTATATGTCTAAAGTTAAATTAATACTATATATTTAACTATATCATATAAAATTGTATACAGTTAATTAGCGAAGGAACATATATTTGTGTATTTCATAAACCTATGTATTTACCAAATTTATTAATAATTAGTGTGCATAATTTTTATATGTTGGATGACGTTTTTATAATTTTGAGTACGCTGTTTTCCAATGGCAGCTGAAATTAGGCTATGAAAAACTTAAAAGAAAATCGCAATTTATAACTTTCATTGATGTCCAATGAAATTTCTTTTATATATACTCTTTCTCCGACATGGAAAAATGGTTTAGGTACACTACTGTTAAATGGAGTTCGTTGAAACTAGTTTGAGGTCACACACAAAAGGTTAGCAGTGGCAACTAATAGTTTGCAAAGACAAGAAATTTCGCCGAGAAACTCAATGCCAACGCATGTAGAGAACCATGTATGCTGTTAGTCCTAAACTGTTAATCCTCAGCTATATGGCAGTAATTTGTTTCTCTGTATAATGTGGTGAAATGTATACCCCTCTTATTCAATTATTTTGTTTACAATTTTAGTTACTTTACACGTACTTTAAATTTACTTAATGTCGGTGGCATCTCTAATTCACACTGACAAAATTAACGAATGATGCGTAATTTTGTTATGGAATGTTATGTAATGTGTACGGAACCACCTGCAAAAATTTATTAATGCCCTGATGATGCCCGTATCGTTGTGGTCAGGCCCTGACCAGGGCCTGCATAAATTTCTACTCGAGACGTTTTTCGTCTACCGGATTATTAGTACACGCAAAATTTGGGTTAACCGATTAAAACGTTTTAGGGCTCAAAATGTTCATTTAATCAAATCCTTCCAAATAAGACCTTTTTGAAAATTTTATGTGGCGCATCATGGAACATTAAAACCATAAAGATAGTAAACTGTTCTAACTTGAGAAACGTCCAAAAAGCACGTAAATGATATCCGAATTTTATTTTAACTTCGAAATCTGAAAATCACAAATGACATATCCAAAATCGTGGATATATGTGTTACAAATCTGTTTTAACGGGATGAATCATTTTAGAACAGCGTAAAGCATCAATATTATGTTTTTTGGGGCCTTGTCATCTTATTTTAACCTTTAAATTTCTATATTCCAGTAAACGGGTCTAAAAATGCCTCCACCATCTATTTTAGCACAATGCATTTCTACATAACTTCTATTTCTATAAAGCCTTATTCCATTAGTATCGGAGGAAAAGTGTGCGAGAAAGAATGAACAAAGAAAAAATGTTATGAAGAAAATATTCTAAGAAAAAAATGTCGGGAAAAAAGTGTCGGGTGAAAGCGGAAATATGTTCTTCCATTCAACTTCCATTGAAGGACAACTGTTATTCATGTTGACCAAATTGAAAATTTCAACACCCTCCTGGAAAAATTGACCACTTTTTGCATGGTTTATGGCGATTATTACCGGCTAATGGCCAGATTATGGCCAACATTTTCGCTGAATTTTGGTCGGTTTTCTTGTGGTAACAATTTGTTATTTTCATGAAAATTACTATACAGGGGTTTTCTGGGTCGCAAATTAAGAATTCTTTGTCAAATTTCCAAAATCCACAATGACGGAATGACGTTTGAAAATTTTAAAAAGCGTGAATTATTGGCACGTAGTTGCCATAAAAGTATAGAATAGGCATTGGTATAATCCGTCTGCCGTAACTCAATTGTTACGTTGCCTTCTAATTCTAACCAGCGTGGAGGTGGACCACTCTAAAGAGACTTTTTTTTTATTTTTTTTACTTTATTTTTTTTTTTTTTTATAATTTATAAACGTTAGAGAAACAATTAATGCAGTAATAAACTTTTATTAACATCGTATAATATTCGAAAAAATCGCACTGAATATTGTCCACATACCCACTTTTGAAACGCAACCTTGTAGCTTCAGCTCTATACATATAACTTTCATATAAAATCAAAAATAAATTATTGTAAAGCGAAAGATGAAAAGCCAGCGCCATTATCAATATATTTCAAAGAAATAGCTTATTTTTTTAACATCTCTTTCTGTGGATGAGATGATGATATGCTTTTTAGGTCGAACCACTCTGCAGCAATACTTACTATCGAGACCGCATAAAATTTGTTTGAAATTTTGGGTCCTTTGTAAAAGCAAATTCATAGTCTGCGACCCAGAAATTACCCGTGTATTAATTTTCACGTAAATATAATATTCCTATAAATTGTTGGTCGCCACATTGGATCCGTTATGTCGAATTTTGGAAATCGGACAACGAATACGTAATCAGCGACCTCGAAATCCCCTTTATAGTAATTGTCATGAAAATTGAAATCTGTTAGAAGATTTTGGTCGTCATATTAAATCCACCATTTTGAATTTTGGAAATCTGGCGGCAGATTCCGGTTCAGCGACGGCAGGAACATGCATATACTCCTCAAGCCAAAGTGAATAAATAAATAAATAAATAAATAAATAAATAAATAAGGAGTTTCAAAAAAATTCGCCAGGTGCGCTACATCTTTATCGAACATTATCTGATATTTTCAAAATTTTTTGAAATAAAGGAGAAAACTTGAATGATCGTGAATCGAGTTTCACTACGAAGACAGCATTGGTGCAAGTGTTCGAATAGTACTCGAATTTAGCATATCCAAATACCAGAAACTGGAATTAAACACCACAGGAGGAACCGATCAGAGATTTATGAATGGTATGTTTTATATAGGATGCATATTTTTAACGCGTGTTAGATTTTAAACTAGCACTGAACTATCAGGTACGACTTCAAATTTAATAACTGAAATACCCAGTTTACATATAGCAACTCCTGTGCTTCTTGGTTTGCCACAATAAGTACCTAGTGTACGGCAAGCCTCGTAAACTTTTCTCAAGTACACCATCAATTCGTACGGAGCATCATACAGAAGCTAATGTACTTGTATCGTCTTGTCTACACTGGTAGAACGTAAAAAGAATATCACCGATGGTAATTAATAACAGAATGCTGTTATCGACCAGCTTTCTTTTATGATCACTTTTTACCATCCATTTATCTGTGAATACTCTATTTAAGCGAACTTACAGTATACTCCTTGTATATGTTTTATGATAAAACATATGTCATTTCAGATTCACAATTCGGGCTTATTGTAATATTTTCTTCGAATCGTAATGCAAGACTAGTAAATTTCGAACTGCCGAAATTGGGACATGCACCGTAATTCATTTTCATATACACGCATAATGGAGAACATTCGATTTTGGAAGAGAACTGACACGTTTGGAACGAGTCGACTAATTAACGATTTAGCGATCTACTATTTTCAAAATGGGATGTGCTTTTTCTTCTCGCGCTCTGCATACAAAAAAAAGTGAATCGCTTCCGACACGAATGCATCGGAATTTTTTTTTCACCGGGAACTGTCTGTCATTAGACATAGCATTGAATGGCGCTTCGAAAGCAACGTTGGAAAGAGCGCCAATCGCGAGGGACGACGAGAGAAGCCTCGTTGCGCATCACGGCCCGCACGTCGAAAGCGCTACCGGAAAACGTGCATTTAACAAGGTCAAAGAGTGATTCAATTTTTAAAAATCGAATGCTCATCCCGACGGGCATTGATTACCCTTCCACAATGTCAAATCGCGAGGCAAAGCGCTTATTCCGTCGCGCATTTTTCTTCGTGAAAGAGATTCCGCTGCAGGGGCTTCGAAATCGCTCTCTCGTTTAACGCGGACAAATTGCAAGAGTTTTCAGACTAGATCGTGTAACACGCTGTTAAAAGGACTGTAATGGATTTATTATGAAATTATTGACGTTTTTAGATTACTTTTTTAAATGTAAAAATGCTTGCTTCATAAACATACGTTCATGAACGAATATTTTTAAGGCCATATTTTTCGATCAATTATTTTGTATTTTTTTGGATCATAAATGTGTATGTTTTGAAACTTTATAGTCTTATGTTACAGAGTTGTATAATACAAAATATATAAAAAAGTAATGTGCTACAACAAATAAAAAAAATATAGTCTAATATAGGTTTTATTGCGAATTCTTTTATAAAAAATAAAATATGTTATATGTTACAAATTAAAATCGTTCTTCACTTCATTGGAAAATTGAATCACGTTATCTTTAGTTTTATACTCCTTTTTATCTGAAATTTTATGTTTATAAAATATAATAATAATATATAAAATTAATGCTGATTTTGAAATATTTTATTAACTTTTGGCATATAACCACATAAAGATTAAATTTGTATTCACTAATTTTTGTTTAAATATATGGGAAAATTAATACAAAAAGAGGACTGTCAATGAAAGTATAATTGTTATTACAATCTTTTAAAATGAACGCGCAGTAATTAAAAAATCTTCTGATGTCATGAAGAACAGCATCATGCAACTTTAATAGAAGGTCATGAAACTATCGCAAAGTAAGAGTTCTACAGTTATACTGAAGCATCTCTGACAAGTGTAAAATAGCCATTACAATCATAATCGTAATGAAAACCAAAATTTTGAGTTGTATATTCTTTTTTTATATCATTGGACGTTTTTGTATGTAATTGTTTTACAATAAAATTATATAGAAAAACGTAAATTGCGCGTGTATAACATTGTTAAAGTAAGGATCCCATACATTTTAGAAAATCAATTCGTATCCTCTGATATTTTATCGTAAATCTTCTGTACGGCAAATACATGTAGAGCCGACAGTTTACGGCAGCAAAAGTTATGGTGAATCATCAAAAGGTTTATAAGTAGCCAAGATGGAAGTTATAGTTCGTATAATTAAGCTTGTGATATGAATCTCCACTTCATAGCTTTCTATTCGGTTATAGGAGGAAATGTACTAGGAAATTAAAAAAAAATTTCAGTGCATTTTTGAAGCATCTTGCACCCCCTTTAAGGTGATGGTCCACGCACAAATTCAGCAATTCGAAACAGTGATTCAAAAATTACCCAAAAATTATTTCTTTAATAATTTTTAATGAGGAATTCGATGGTAATAAAAATTATAAATTTTATTTAGCCATAAAAAACTTATTTTTATTGAAAAAAATTGAATTTTTTAAAACCCAATGTATTTTTTTTAATTTTTTAATTAATTTAGGAAAATGTAATAGCATTTTAAAAAAAATTGTTTGGGCTAAAATTTGTTGCACTTTTACAGTGGTGCCACTGAATTCGTCGTCAAAAAATTACTAATATATTAATGTAATGAAAAAATATTCTTCTGTGCCATATATTTAATATTTATTCATTCAAAAACTAGTGTGTTTGTTATTTTATCTGCAGCATGCAAAAGTGCCAACATAAAGCATAATCGGGTGACATTTGCTTATTACATTACGCAAATAATGTGGATGTAAACAGGCTTTGTTTACAAAATGTCGATGTAATTGTCTACAACTTTGAGATGAGTTTTCCGTAGAACTAATGAATTCTTTTATAGAATAACTTTTTCAGCGACATTGATTGCTTAAAAAACCACGGGTGAAAAGGTAATTCATATTGAAAATATTCTTTTTTATTTTCTAATTCAAGTATTTTGTATGGGTTAGTACTGCGGTTTATATGTTAGTAGTTGTACTATTTGGTGTATTATCGTTACAGGTTCAGACATAATCACACGCACTTCTTAATAACCTAAAAAAATGAATAGTATACCATTATATACAATTGCATATATCCAATTCTACATCAATGTTTAATCTACAGACTTTTATGACACAATGTACATTAGCATTTATCAATATATAATGGTATATAGTTGTACATATTTGTATACTTAAAAAAAAGCATGAAGTCGTTGAAAAAAATAGACGGATTGGATTCGAACCCGCGACGTTCGGATTACAAAGCAGACGCCCGACTATTACCACGGAGTATGTCGATACATGGAAACAAGCCAGTCGCTTTGTAAAACAGACATACGTTCTAAGTACATAAAGTATGTTTTGTTAAGACTATCCATTTCATTGAAATTATCCATTCTTTTTATTAGAATCGTGTTTAGTCAATTTAACAAAATTGGTAATTAATGTAAACTATTAGTATATTGTTTAAATATTTAGTAAAGCTGATAAAATATTTGACATATATCGCTAAATATATGAGTAATTTCAATACTCCCACAAAATGAATTAATTATTTAGTGAAACTGGTAAAATATTTAGTAAAGCTAATCTAATATACCTCTATCTGATTGAATTAATAAATTTTTTTCAGTATGGATAATTGTATGTAATTATAGAAAATTTGTCGACACACTCATTTAATGCTATTCGACTATAGAAAGCGTTGTATGAAATTGATCTATTAACTTTCACTTCAGTTATGTGTAGTGCACAATTTATGTATCTATTAGAATTTCGCATGAATACAAACAAACATTCAAACTGCATTTAATTACTATAGATCGGAGACAATAATTATGCATTATATCAGCATTTATATTATCTATTTGACGAACGTAAAATATAGACACTAAATGGAGAAAGTTTATATGGAAAATGTTACTTCTCATATGATAATTTAGGGGCAGATTTCTACTAACGAAAAGCGGTATTATTTCTTTGAAGGAATTGTTGTGATTGATAATGATATTATATCCAGAAACTAACAATAAAATTGAAAAACCTCACGGTAACTTTTAGTAGAAATATAGGCCAATTTTTGCATTATGAAGGTCTATTTCTAAATTAAATCAGAGTTATTAAAATATCCAATATTATTGTTTCCATGTACTTAAGCTTGAAAACGTTCGTCAATGCATATTTAAGTTTCCTGCATGGAAAGAAAAATGGTTACTCTAGAGCTAGGGTAAGATTTTTTCTAATTTACTTGCGAGCGTTAAAAAATGCTATATAAAAATATAAATAGAATATGAATAATCTGAAACTTAAATGTTTAACAATAAAATTTAGAACTAGAAATTAATATAATCATTCGAATGATACTTTATGAAATGTAATATACGTGACGATTAATAATATAATAAATAATATGTAATTGCATCATTAAATATAACGTGTTCATGAAAGTGACTCATTCAGTTGTATGATTATTATTTTTTTTTAATTATTGTTTAAACTTAGAGGTACCTCATCAGACCCCTATCAAGTCCTGATCAAACCATTACGAAGTGCTGATCAGGGCCGGATATCAAGATGTCTGATCCAACCTAGACCAATCATATCATTACGTTCTTGATCAGGCTCTAATAGTATAGCTTGATAAGCTCCGTATCAAAATTTCTACTAGGGATGCTAATTAGTTTAATACTAATGTTCTTTTCACTCTATACGGGAAATATAAGTAGTTTGGCTTACTACTTGAGTAGTAAAATTCGAACCACACATCTTTCGCAGTTGGCGTTACCACTTAAATGGCTGACGTTAATACCTAAATATTACTATCAACTGCGAAAGATATCTGCTCAGCATTTTACTACTTAGGTAGTAAACATACTACGAATTTTTTTACGTGTATGAAGAATCCTTATTTCGTATTACTTTTATTTTATTTCATTGGCTTGAATATAAAATGCAAATAATTCAATTTTATGAAGGCAATTTAAAATTTCGCCGAATGCTGCAATTTTATTAGTTGAAATGTATAAGAAAAATAAATTATGTATCTATTTGTTACCACAAGAACTTCAAAACTATGGAATATTCCCCAATATGCCTGTTGCAAAAAAATGATGGAGTGAAGTTATCCCGTTTCATCATCACGATTTTTCTAGAAAAATTGCTGATTTCCTTTTGTATGCAGAGAACAGTCCCATAATTACTCTATTAATTTTCGAGCCTCTGTAATATTCAGGTGATTCTTTTTCATATCGGCTATTTCGGCGGCGTAAGTATCCGCGACTTGCGGCAACTTCATATCGAGTATTGCTTTGATTATTTCCCTACCAGCAGGGGTATTACGAACTGACAATACTCCTCGTGCATTTCAATTATTTTCTATCTATTTGAAAGGCATATTTAAAAAGGCTAGAGGAAAACGGGGATCGATTTACAAAATGAAGGAATGGTTTAAGGTTACAAATGTCGGACGTAGAGTGCGCCAAAATCGCAATGCGAAAAATAATCCTACAAATATACCACGACCTTCGAAACTAATTGTATATTTTTCTCAAGTTTCACTGCATATCAACGACCGGGTTTTAACATTCTCAACCACCACGTTGCTACGCAGTGAAGTAATCGGGAAGTATTCGATAATTTCGAAGGTCTTGGAGTATTACACGTGAGAATGTTCTGTCAGAATAAGTTCTAACAAATTCTACTTATTTAGAACAAACTTCGACTCCAGCACGTAGCAGCTGAAGCATTATTATATTACATAATGATGTATGTTATCATTAATCATTCCACTTTTTAGCTTTTTAGGGTTTAAAAGTTCTACATTTGATGAACAACAATAGGGTAATATTTTTGCCGAGGTGACCAAATTCAACACTTCGTCTCGACATTTGATCTGGAAGGAAGCAATTTTTCAGTTATGAGTTCTTAGACTTTATCATTATTATAGATGGATAATTAAAATCATTATTATTATTATATTTGGTCAAAGTAAAATAATTTTCAAATTAGGAAAATACTATGTTCCCATATTCCACAACGCATACGTAATGTATTGTCCACAAGTAATTCGTACTTAATCCATGAAACGATTTCTATTATTTACGTATTTTATCTAAATCCCCAGTTTTTCAGAGTACAGAAATGTTTCTTGTGACGTTTTATAGACGTCCCAAGTAAAAAAGTTATATATAGATTATATATAAATTATATATAATTTATATATGGAATTGGGAATATATAAACCATATATAAATTATATACGAATTATATATCATTTGGATATAGTTCACATGGAGTTAATTTTTGTTTTAAATATCTGGTTGTATAAAATTTGTCTATTACTTCGACCCAGACTAAGTCTGGACGAAGTATTGAATTTGGTCACTTCGGGCATAAAAATGACTATATAGTTTTTCATCAAATGTCGACGTTTCAGACCCTAAGGAACCCAAATCAACAATAAAAAAATTTGTGTCCGTGATCTTGTACACGTACGTCCGTACGTCCCGTTATTTTTGTCTCGCGATAACTCGCGAACGCATAAGCGTATTGACATACATTTTTTTTAAAATACGCGTCTTGGCATAACTTAGATCTGATTAGATTTTGGGGCAGATCCACCCCTCCATTACTAAAAAAAATTAGCCCTAATTAAGTTCTTTCACGCCCTTGATACGAAAATAACTATTTCGATATATCTAAAAGATGTCTTATTGATATCTATAAAATATCCCTCAGAGATCTTTTCGACACTTTCAAGATATCTTTGACGAATTATATGTATATACAGGGTCATCGAAAAGTATCGGACCCCCCTAATATCTTCAGTTAGAATGCACTTAGGAGAAAATGTCCAATAGCAAAGTTGTATGGTTTCAAGCGGGGAGTAAGATGATGACCTTGACTTTGACCTTGACCATGTCCTTCAAGGTCATTTCAAGGTCAATCTTATTTTTTTAAATAGAACCCCCTACATTTTATTGCATATTCTTATAGCTTATCTCGAGAGCTTTCCAAAACACTATAATAAAATATTTTTTTATAGAAGCCGTACAATACTTTGCTATTGGACATTTTTCCAAAATGCATTCTTACTGAAAATATTAGGGGGATCCGATTAATGTATTTTCTTTAAACCAATTAATTGGTCTCATTATTCCGCGCACAAAAGTATTAAGGTTATGATTACTGAAAACTAAATAATATTTTACAAGATATTCTACATTTTGTGTCAAAAAATTGTTAACTTCAAACCTTTATAACTCAAAAAGTACTTAATAAAAAAATATTTTATTATAGTGTTTTGGAAAGCTCTCGAGATAAGCTATAAGAATATGCAATAAAATGTAGGGGGTTCTATTTAAAAAAATAAGACTGACCTTGAAATGACCTTGAAGGACATGGTCAAGGTCAAAGTCAAGGTCATCATCTTACTCCCCGCTTGAAACCATACAACTTTGCTATTGGACATTTTCTCCTAAGTGCATTCTAACTGACGATATTAGGGGGGTCCGATACTTTTCGATGACCCTGTATATTGTATAAAAGATTGTATATAAGATCATAATAATACAGACAGTAATTAGTAAAACACAGTAAACATGTAATATGCATCGAATAGTCTATTAGAATACAAGTGCATGAAGCAAGTGTTTTGCAACTTTTAATTATTAATACTTCGGCTGGCCTGTTGTCGGGGTCGAAGTTTTGAAAATGTTCATTTTCAATTTTACGTCGACTCAGGCCATAGATCATAGTTGTTAATCATTCTCAATTTTCATACATATAAGAAACACTATATTGTTGTAACATATCTATCGAAGCCACTTGGACCTAAATATGATTGGACCCCCGAAGATCAATATAATTTTATAATATAATTGAAAGCTGTTAATAAACAAACGAGTCTTAAGGAATAGCCGACTCTCCACTGGGTCGAAGTTTCTGAGCGAGCGAAGCGCGCGAGGCACCACGCCAACACTAGTTTCTCTGTTCAAATTTCTTATAGTTAGGCGATTGTATCAAAGTGTGAAAAGAAATCCATGCAGAAAAACCGTGGATTTCTATACTTACTGTCGAAATTTCTGAGACGCGGCAACAATGATGACACAACTAACACATGCGAAACTTAGGCGCTCGAAGCCAAGCCGTCAGAAAATTCTGCTAACCTATTTAATATAACCGAATATCTCGCCAGATACTTGTATATTAGAAATTAGCAGCAGGCCTCGTCAACAATGACTAATTCAGTAGTCAATCGAAATGCAAATCGTGGAAATTTGAATATGACCCTATTTAATTAAATTATTTTATTCATTTTATTCTACATTTGGATACCGATCAGTGCCGTTTTCAGAATGGAGGGTTTGATGCAAACTTGTCAGTCAACAACACACCTTAGCAACCACATTACGAATGAAATTGGATTAAAACAAAACAGACGCAAATTTTTTGACAGTTTGCATCGAACCTCTATGAAAAATTGAAAACGACACGTTAACGGTTGTGCAATAAAATGAGAAAAATAAAGTCGTTAGAAAGCTCATAATATAATTTCTGTGACTTGTTTCCTGATGTGCTCTTATTGTCCATTCAATTAGTCGTTGTTGGCAACTCTTGCTCTATTTTGGAGTGTATATAAAGTTATCAAGAAAATTGCTTGTTCTTTAGAAAGAAAAAGGAAAGGAAGAAGGAAAAAGGTTCGCGGAATGTATTATTAGTTTTTGTCATGTTCGAGCGCCCATTTTTTGCAGTGATGTTTATTTTGGAGCTTTGCATGTGTTCGTACCGTCCTCATAATGAGCATGTATCAGGAATTTTGACGGTCCAGAAGTCCACGATCTTTCGGCATGGATTTCTTTCCACAAAATTTTCGAACTTATTTTTCCGATATTTAAAATAAATAAAATAAAATGAAAAATTAAAATAACAATTATATATAATTGATATAGAGATTATATAAGCCCAATTTTATATATAAATTATATATAGGAGATTATATATAATTCATATATAATCTATAGAGTCTAGTTTAAATCCGCAATTTATCCAATTTATATGACCCGAGTACCTCCCTCCATGTTGCGATTTCAGGAGTGCAATGTACATTCTGTTTTGAATGCGCAGTGATCTTCAAAACTTTGAAACTCTTCGAATTTCATATTTTCCTTTTTGTCCAAATATGGTCCCGTCCAATGTTCGATATCTACACCGTTGCATAATTTAATAAATTTAACGTACACTTTGCAAATCAAATTTTATCACAACGAAAATCAATTATTTCTAATATTGTTTTCATGACCATGTTATGAATTTTGTTTACTTATGAATTATATTAAATTTGTTTTTATCCTTAATGGAATTTCAGTAATTTGCAAAAGAATGGCTTTCAAAACTTTTCAATAAATTTTTCTAACATTATACTGGGCATTCGTATCAGCCCTGCAGATGTGTAACTTGCACATAAGAATTTTCGGAATACGCATTCCAACTGTCTTGTGATTTTGTCCAGAAAAATTATTACTATTAATTTACAAACTATTACGTTGGTGTTATTCATCCTTTGAAAATCACACAGTAGTTATAAAGTTCGCTTTAAATTGTTATGGTTCTGAACATCATTGACAATAATGCACACGGGTATATCAATCCCAACGGACACGAAAGTCCCGAATGTTTCTAAAACGTTTTTAGAACGTTCCAGAAACGTTTTAGAAACATTTGAGTTCGTGCCCGTTGGGATATTTACTCCTTACTTAAATATGATTCATTTAAATATGTTAGTAAATGTAATATTCATTTTAGTTCACACCTACATTGAATAAATTTCCCAACAACTGCATTAAAATTAATGCCATACGTGCATACGCAAAGACCAACAACCGCAACATTCGACGCAACGCGAGAGCAACGAAAAGTCAGGTGAAGCGAGTCACCCGATTTATAACGCAGATCATAATTGCAGGAGGAACTTAATATTCATGAGCCAATCAGATTTGCGTCCCAGGAGCGATGAGGGTTAGCCAACCTTCGGGCTAAACTATCGTTCTTGTGCCTTCTTTCTCCCTCTTTTACGGACTACTTTTTGCAGCTTCTTTTCCTCGCTCTTTACGATGTGACGATAATGAAAAAATGCGTGATGTATTGAGACATTAAACTGCTTATTTCATGTAAGTGAAGAACGATAAGAAATATTTTCGTCACGCCTGGGGGCAGTTTACTGCGTTCTATGTGTATGCAATTACTTTGTTAGTGACTTTTTATCGAAATGACGATTTATTTCGACAAAACCTACGGTAGTCGCGTTTAATTATAGTACAGCTGCATAATAACAATTACAGTACGTAATCTGTGAAATCTGTACATCAATATCAAAAGAATTTGCGCAAGCATTGAAATGAACATAATTGCTAATAACTTAAGTTCTCTTATAAACTGCCAACCAAATGGTTAAAAACATTTTAAAGCAATATTGTAGGTCACATACAAGTTTTATGACAAAAAGAATGTAAAATTAATTTGAAAGTATCGTTATTGACGTTATTTTATCTGCTTATGACGTAATTTAGCTTATATTTGTGGATGTTATTCATCTTTCTATTTATAAATTTACTACTTTCTTCACATTTGTCTAATTGAAAACACTAGCTTTATATACATTTATATTAATTATTAAATTATAATGTTAAAACTGACGCTGATCAGAGGACCATGGATAATAATAACGGTTCAATTGTGTTTGTTATCCGATCTCCACCGTTATTATCGAAGTATTATCTATCTTCATGCGTCATTACTTTTCGCCATAAAGTCCGAGTAAAGAGTTGCTCCATGCTTCAAAAAGTGCCCTGTTTAATAGAAGTGGTAGAAATTTTTCAATCTGGCTATTAAGAGTGAACGAAAATTTCCTTTGAACATGCAGCACAATGAACAAAATAAAGCACTAGTCATTATTTATAACTATCGCATAACGTTCATGTATTGCCGCATAAAGCAATGCATTGCGTTTTATGTGAACGACGTGGTCTTGAGATCTTTACCGCAAGCCGGTAGTGCAACTTTGGACTCTTCATAGGAATTTAAGGCTCATTTAAGTCTCAAACTATCTAGTAACCGGTGGGCCCGGTAACGTTTCTATAGGCCTAGTACACGGAAAAAATTTAAGAATCTAAATACACGATAAATTTGAAAGCCTAGTAACGATTAAATCCTTTGCTATCCGTAGAATCTCGATTTTTGTTCTTAAATTATATCGATTTGCCTTTTCGCTCATGAGTTATCGAAGACACAAAAATGGTGTGCACGTATCATCAACTTTAATAAGATTATTCTAAATTGCTTTTTTTGAATGTACTGTGCAAAAGTAAGTTCTCGTATTCCGCAGATAAGAAAGTACTGAAAATATGTGATAATTATACGCATAACCCCATGGTACCGTGTATGGCAATGCATATTACCGCACAGGAACCTGAACGGTAATGGATATTACCACACGGGTACCCATACGGAGAAAAGTTTAAGACAGAAGTCGTATCATAGGAGACAACTGCTATACGAAAGCAAGAGATCTGTTTTATATTGGCTTTCCGCACTGTGTTTCTATTAGTTTGAAACGACTGTCGTCTCAAAACAATACATTAGCTGTCTCAGAGTTTACATGCGGCAGTACTCTCACTACTCCCCTGAATAATTATTTATATTATATGATATAGAACCTCAGTTCGCATCAAATCCGAGCCACCGTTGTCTCTACTGCATGGCGCTACTGTACTACAGTATAGGCAATACCGGTGTTCTTTTAAACTTCTCTCAGTGCATTGTCACGGTTTTTGCGAAAAGTTCGTCTTTTCTAGATACTTGAAAAAATGGTATTGTCGATAAGTGACAACTGACTCGAGCGGGATTAGATCACTCGACTTCCGCTCGTGCTTTGAATCTCATACTCGTTCAGAACTGATAACTTTGTCAAATGGGCCTCATATTATAATGTAGTATTTACACTTACTTAGGCAATTTTCTCATAAGACTTAAATTAATGTGAAGAACCCATTTAGACAGGGTAACTCGACATAAGTTTTTATGAATATGACAATGCCAGATTGCGATAAAGCTTACAATGTCGCCGGGCATTTTCATTCCTACTGGGTCTGAAAGTGTTACCAAGCTGTTCGGTATACCTGTAATTGAAGCTTTAAATGCACGTTAATTTCTACGAAAGACCTATTTTAATAAGAGTGTCCGAACGTTGTTTTCTGGAGACATCTCGTGTCGTCAGGCGTCTTCAATACTACCGAATTGTAAATCTCCGAGTTTAATCAAATTTGGATATGCTGTAGAAAGTTACAAACTAAGATACAAGTATTTCTTTCTAGTGGCGGAAAACATATGAAGGAGATAAGATTTGAGAGAAGAAAATTGGGGCAAAAAAAAATGGCGATATCTTTGTAGATGATTCATAGTAAGGCCTTGATATCTTGAATGTGGGATGAAAACTAGGGGGTTAGCATAGTAGTAAATAATTTTTGGGGAGCTGTTTCGTCCCTTGAATACGTTTCTCCGACGCTAAAAAAATACGCGTCTCTTAGTTTTTCATGTTTTACAACATATTCAAACTTCATATAAATCGGAGCTCTACACTTCATTCAGTAGACTTACTTGTCAATGATATTAGGCCACGGTGTACTTTTTCGCAGTTCTTCTCGGTTTCCGAATTTTGTTTCTATTTATGTTTTATCTTACATTGTTTTCTGGGGCCTTAATTTTAGTCCTAAAGGGACGACGCGACGTTCTTCTGCCAATATATCCCGTTCTTGATATTAAATTTATTGGTTTGGCTTTAGTGAGTTTCTATGTAATTATGGTATTGAATAATGTTGCTCATCCTATGCAGCCTTAGTCTCCATTAAAATCAAAAGCATTTGCCAAAATACAAAAATAGTTCTTCCTTGTACCCAATTATTACGCAGATGTATGGTATTATCACGTGATTGATGATCGCTGCCCTGTCAGGCAAAGTTTAAATGTATATGAATTTTTGTTTTAAAAAGGTAAGTTCTTTAAAAAGCACTTTTTTGGTAGTTCGGTTTCACGAAAAATCATTTATTGGGATGCATTTTCATATGCTAACATTAAAACATACTTTTATAAAGAAATTGTAAACTCCATAAATTATTATTTATTTATATATAAAGCGAGTATAGATATGTTTACATCATCAAAAGTTACATGTGTATGCATTTAGGTCATACGAACAGTGTAAGCTTCGATAAATAGGATGAAGATCCCACATCCCTCCCATGTCCAGGAATTTGGTAGTCATGAAATCATTGCCGATAATTGGAAAAATTAATCTCTATGCGAATGACACTTATTCAAATTAACATGCATAAATAATTCTCTGTGTTAATTTGTCTAGGAAACGCATATCTTTTACCACTCTCCTCTATAGCATGTTTGCTTACGAATCATTACATCAACCACCTTCCTTTGGGATCTATCATTACAATACATCATTCGTCATAATTCAGTTTCATCCTTTGTCATCCCCGTTCGACCTTCATTCTCGAGATTCCACATCTTTCTTCATCATTAATGATAATCATCTAATACCACTTACATCGTTCCCACATATCATCACTTCTCATTATCTCACGAATGATTTCCGAAGCATTATCAGTTATTAATAAAGCTTGTGATTGTCGTCCACTATCATTCACTGTTTTATTCACTTCATACATCTTTTCTTTTTATTAGGCATCAACATTTATACTTTTATATACGAATCTGTATGATATTCATCAATTTGGCAAATAAATTTAACTAAGTAAATATTCCGAAATATAAAATAGAATTATTATAATTACAATTACATTATATATCAACATCATTTTTAATAAATGATTTTGTAAGGGTTACGAAGCCTTTCTAATAGTAAGAAAATATGTATAAATCAGTCGCCCAATGCTGTGAGCTTCATATCGATGTCGATATCGCAGCGATTACTTGCCTTCAGAGCGCCATTTTGCGCTCTCTAAATTTGGAACCGTATTCTATTTATTTATCCAGACATATCTCTCGAAAATCATTTTTTATGGTGCATACCACCGACATATTTCCTGCGCTGAACAAAGGCAGTAATGGTATTAATATAAAAGGTATTTCACATTTTACAACCGGGCATTAAAACTTTTGTAATGTTTAAAATATTTGAAAATCTAGTTTTTCACATTTAATAAAAAGCACTACATCTATTACCAGTACATGGTTCTAGGACTGTAAAGTATTCAATTTATCGAGTTATTGCAGGGATTTCGAATTTATGGCGTTTTTTACTGATTGCAGTAGTGCGAACCAGTACGCATTTAACGTACGCTGGCCTCATAATATTAGATACGTTAGAAAATAATAGAGAAATATTTTAAAAGTATTACTACATTTAATAAACAAAATCCTTATTTTTAAAAAAATATTTGTTTATTGACAAATTAGAGCCAATATTTTATGGTTTTAGCTGTGAAGGATTTATAAATTGCATGCGTGCAAAAAACGGATATAGCGAAATTGATAAATTAGGGAAATATATAATAGTTCTGAAGTAGGTATATTTCGTATCCCAACTTTTTAAAATACAGAACTAGAGCCTTCGACACTTCGGGATGCAGAAATCTGAGTTTTGATCTATAATAGAAATGTACTTCATGTGCATTATAAAAATATGAGTATGTATATTTCATGGTAAGGTATTGGTGGTATTTCATGGTAAGTCTGTCAGGAAGCATTAATAAAATATAATTGGTTGGAAGCTGTCAGATTTTACTTACGCTTGCTCACTAAGTTGAAGACTATAAATCTGGAATCAAATAACAATTTGTGGTTTTTAAATTGAAATATATGTTTTCATATAAACATGTCTTTAACCCTTCATTCACCTGGACGCTACCCCTACATATATTAATATGGATCTACATTACTATACAATCTACATCTAAGTTAATCTAGAATGTACTCATAATGTTAATAAAATTCGAAAATTATATTCCTTCCGACTTTTTAAAAAACTAATGTGGATGTTCCATCACAAATCCATATTACTCACGAGTTTTTGAACTTCTAGAACAACACTGTATCCACTTACCTGCTTGAGTGCGATCTTAAAGTCCCTACTTTGTGAACAGTTTATCAAAGAATAATGTTAGGTAGCGTTAAACAGTATTAAATAGTGTTAAATAGTTTTAAAGAATTTACCGCCTCGTTTCGAGGTTCAGATCACCGGGATCGGCTTCGCTGATCATCGGTCGCACATTCTCCACTCGGTCCGTAAAATTCAACTTCACGACCAAGGGTCAACAAGTATTATTGTTAATGTGAAAAAATTGAAAAAATTGAAGTAATTATATACAATAGAATTCATAAAAATATTTGCACTAGTTATTTTTTTTTATATAAAAATTAAATACATTTGTTGAAATTAAAAGATCTTGTTCGAGTGTGATTTTATCAAGATGTGTATAAATTTGTAAGTGAATAGCCTTTAAAGAATTAGGTAATTTCTGTAGAATTAATCATCTTTACTAATTTTTTTTTAATTCTTATTGAACATTTCATTATTAATTGAAAGTATTATAGAGGACATTCGTTCACTATATAAAGGAAACGAAGTCAATCATGTATGTAGCGGGTAAACAAAATTATTTCCGCTGGGACTCATCGGAACGTTTACGAGATAAAGTAACTATGATTGCAGACGTTTTGGATATTTCGACAGAATGATCAGTATCCTGTCCTTGTCACTTAAATATCTCGTAATTGTCCAAAATATGCAGCAGTGCATGTTGTACTTTAAGTAAATGCCCGATCAGTCCTGGTGGAAAGACGAGATCTTGCCTGCAATATTTTCAAAATGTCTAAAATATCTTCAAAAACTACGAAGTTTTGGTACTCGGAATATTTCTAGGTCATCCGGGCTCCGAGAGTAGTTAATTTTGCTGCTATGTCTATATCCAATGCGGCTTGTTATTGTTTACCAACTTTACTCACAAGTTCGTTAATTAAATGTTTTACCTAGAAGTCTGTTCAATTTACTATTTATTATTAGAAGCGATACAAAAAATTGAAATTATTATATATGCGATTTATTGAAGATACTTTGCAAAAAGAGCTCTTAAAGGTTTTACTTGAGTCTTCTAAAAGAATATCAATAAAAACGTACTTTGAAATGTGTATTGCCATGTCAGTTGTTCTTAAAACGCTATGTAGCGTTGAAATGCAACTGTAATATTGGGAGTCATTAACCACATTTCGGTACCTCTTATGCAGGCAATGACACGTGAGAAATGTTTCGAAGGTTATGCCATTTTGACTTGCAGAGAAGACTATGCCAGTTGACCGTTATCAACAAAGACTACTATGATTTTTGATATGCATCGACGAAGATTGTGCCAATATAATTGTGTGCAGTCTCCATTCGCAGTTTGGATGTTTCTGTATGCTGTTCGATACATGACCATAATGTGTGTGGAAGGTGTAAAAAATAGATGAAATTAGGACAAGTTTGATCAGATGTCTATGCATAATAGCATTTATTAGTGACAGCAATAACTTGCCCAGAAATAAATGATAAATCTTCTTCTAGCATAGTACCTTATTTCTGACAGCAGTTCATTTAGGTAATTTTTCTGAATTTGGTACCCTTGCTTTATTTACTGGTCTAGGATATGATATTTGGGAGTTAAAACTTGTTTAATATTTCCGAATATGTCCGAATCGACAAGGTGACTGTGATTCCAAGCGTATCGAAATGGAAAATTCTCAAATTGTTTACTATATGTACCACTTAAAGAAGGACACAAAAATGTTGAAGATAATTAAAATTTTCGCTGACAAATTAAGAGTTCCGAATGATTCCAGTGATTAACATGAAATATCACTTGCATGCACACCGCATAAACCTAAATCTCGTTTGTGGACATGGTGATTAAAGAATTTCATTATCAAACAATAAAGGGTTATTTATATGACGAATGAAATAATTTCTTAAGTGTAATTAATGTATTACTTCGACCCAGACCTTAGGTCTGGACGAAGTATTGAATTTGGTCACTTCGAGCACGAAAAATACCCTATAGTTTTTCATCAAATGCCGACGTTTCAGACCCTACGGACCCCAATTCAACAATAAAAAAATTTGTGTCCGTGATCTTGTACGTACGTACGTCCCGTTTTTTTGTCTCGCGATCACTCGCGTACGGATATAAGTGTAATGACATCATTTTTTTTTTTAAATATGTCTCTTGGCATAACTTAGATTTGATTAGATTTTGGCGCAGATCCATCGGTCCATTACTAAAAAACATTAGCCTCAATTAAGTTTCTTCGTAGTTTTTTGCATTTATTTTGAAAAATATAAATTTTATAAAAAATGTTTCAAACAAAAAAGATAGAATATGAAATTCTCTACAAAAAAGGTTAAATGCATTTTCTTGCTAAAGTCATCGATAATGCCATAAAAACTGGTTTAAAATGCTTATTACTATTGTCTGAAAAAGTATTGAATTTGGTCACCTTGGCAAAAAAATTACGCTATAGTTTTTCATCAAATTTCGACGTTTCGACTCGCTACCCCCCAGAGGTAGTCTTCACCAGCCCCTCGGGCGCGGTGATCACCTACGGGCGCATAAGTTCTTTTACGCCCTTGGTAGGAAAATAACTATTTCGATATATCTAAAAGATGTCTTATAGATATCTACAAGATATTCGTCAGAGATCTTTTCGACACTTTTAAGATATCTTTGACAAATTATATATATATATATATAGTTTTTCATCAAAGGTCGACGTTTCAGACCCTAAGGAACCCAAATCAACAATAAAAAAATTTGTGTCCGTGATCTTGTACGTACGTACGTCCGTACGTCCCGTTTTTTTGTCTCGCGATAACTCGCGAACGCATAAGCGTATTGACATAAATTTTTGTTTAAAATACGCGTCTTGGCATAACTTAGATCTGATTAAATTTTGGGGCAGATCCACCCCTCCATTACTAAAAAAAATTAGCCCCAATTAAGTTCTTTCACGCCCTTGATACGAAAATAACTATTTCGATATATCTAAAAGATGTCTTATTGATATCTATAAAATATCCGTCAGAGATCTTTTCGACACTTTCAAGATATCTTTGACGAATTATATATATATATATATTGTATATATAAGATCATAATGATACAGACAGTAAGTAGTAAAACACAATAAACATGTAATATGCATCGAATAGTCTATTACAATACAAGTGCATGAAGAAAGTGTTTTGCAACTTTTATTTATTAATACTTCGGCTGGCCTGTTGTCGGAGTCGTAGTTTTGAAAATGCTCATTTTCAATTTTAATACATATAAGAAACACTATATTGTTGTAACATATCCTTCGAAGCCACTTGGACCTAAATATGATTGGACCCCCAACTATCAATATAATTTTATAGTATAATTGAAATAGTAAACGAACGAGTATTAAGGAATTGCCGACTCTCCACTGGGTCGAAGTTTCTGAGCGAGCGAAGCGAGCGAGGCACCACGCCAACACTAGTTTTAATATTTAAAATGCACCTTTATAAATTAAAGTTCTTTTTCCTTTCTTACCACTGTTAAGTGCCGATTGACTTTACATCAAATTCCAATTTTTTTCTTTTATAGTAGAATTATAATAATTTACAAACAAAAATATGCAATAAAAATAAATGTAGAGAAGCAAAAAATTTTCTTATTTATTATCGATATAAGCAAATAATCTCTCAAATTTGGAAGTAATTGCATCGCAGATGTTTTGAGACATTCGACCTAAAAAGATATTGTCGATGTGTCTTACATCGGAAATGTATGTAGAGTATAGAATGTGATGTTGACATGATTTGAATGTGAAATTTTAGTTTTTTCTTACACCGTCCAAGTGGTAGGTGCAGTACGCAGAGAGAACGAAAAAAGTTGATGGAACCTGTTAACGACTGGTGGAAGGGCTTCAAATAAAAATGCACAATTTGATCGGCCGACTACAAATATCTATTATTTATTCCGATCAATCGGTGACGACCCGATCGCGACGCGAACTTCCTAACCCGACGTTCCGAAACGTTCTCTCAAATCCGATCTTCACTTTTTCACATCTTAGTTCGACTTTTCAAACTCTCGAACATTTAAATAGACTACAATGTCTATAATAATAACTATACATCGATATTATATTATTCGAATTACAAATAATTGTATCGAGATCGTCACCAATTTGAGGAGCCTTTTACGTAATTGACCTAACAGGCCTGCTTCATTTTGAAAGGTACCCCCATTCGGGTGTGCAATGGCGCAGGGAAAACCACCTTTGTGGGAAAAACCTACGTGTGGTACCGCAGTCGATAAAACATCGATTCTGTCCGTAACAGAAGGATTTTAAAAAAGTAGAATACTTGATTATAAAAAATGGTTAAATTAATAATTTCCACAGTAAAATAAAACAAAAACATTGTTCCGTTTACTATTTTCAGATTCTTATATATGCAGCATAGCACATAACCTCAAGTGTACCATAGCTTTATGCAGTTAGTCACTTGAAATATTCTCGAAACTGAAAAAATAGACTCGAAAAATAAATTTAGTAAAAGTAATTAAACAAACATAACTACTTATCATCATAAAAAGGAATTATTGTATGTTATATTTTAGAATATTATGAATTATAAAAATAAGATACTGTCAACTACAACTTTTCGCGCTATTAATTGTACTATTGTGAAATGTTATAATCATTTCTACATTTTCTTCATAGTTCCATTAACCTTTTTTTTCTCTCTGTGTATATGAATTCCCTATGCTGAGGGTTTCTCGACAAAACTTGATATATCGCGTAGTTTTCACAACAAATATTCCTCTATGTTGTTCTATAAATATTACCTCTTATACGCAATGGAACATATACGTCATTTTCAAAGATTAGCCACTGAAATCACATACTGTATATTCTATAAAACAAGTAATAATATCTTGTTTATCTGGTATTTTCGTATATTTGGGCTATATGCAAATGACATTCTACATTGTCGGTGCGGCTGTCGGTTCTTAAAAGGGTAAGAGGTGTTGCAAACTCGAAACTTGCATCGCTGATCGCGTTGGTCGACTTTGAACGAAGGTCGGCAACGTGGCGAAGTGGTGTGCCGAGTCCACATATACGTGCGATTACCATGCAGTACTAATTAGTAATCTCGCGTCTACTCTAATTATAATTAACGCCTTTCGGGGCATCCTGATGATCGTGTTGCGCCGCATCGTACGGAAGGAACGAGCCTGACCCAATCGGCGACCTAATCAGCGATTGACGTCACGACGCGGACGACGATGTATATATGGTGCAGAGCGCTAAAGCAATTCAGCTGGGAGGCTTCTTTTGTGCTTTGATCTGTAATCGAAGCAGTTCGAACCCAGCGCCATGCAAATCGCTTGGGCACCGACCAAGGGTCTGATTACGGGGTTTTCTGCGCCCGACATTATTTACGAACTTTGCGAGTATATGTGGATCGAATATCAATGAATATTCAATTGAAAATGAGCGGATGTATAAATAATTTGGAATATTATGTGACGCAATCGGCACATCGAGTCGTGAAGTTTTTATGGGTGACCGTTCCCAAAGTGCGCATTATAATATTTAAAATTCCGTTCACGCGGTTCGTTTTTTTTTTTCTTACTTTCATATAACGATGAAAATAAGTATGTGTGTCTAGTCCAAGTATCACATTGCACTGAGAAAACTGTTTGTTTACAGTTAATGTAATAGCTTCATAGTTAAAGCTAACAGAATTTAGATTTTGAACTTAAGGTTAGGTACTTTATCCTGAAGTTGCCGTAATCTGACATTTGGCTAAATTTATTATGTTAACAGTTAATATGAGAATTTTAAATATTAATGTTGGGATCATTATGTGACCTGTAGTATATTTTCGAGCTTACAGTTTCACCGAAACAGAGCTAAACAAACATACTACCGCGCAGTCATTCGATTTTCTGCGAATTTTTCGACAGATTGTTCACATGCGCAGTTCAAACGACAGAATATAATGTAAGATTTATTAACAGTTAACGAATGCTCACTGATTGTTAAAATATACGAGTTAATATGCAATAACATTGCAGGAAAGTGCTGGTATTTTCTTATCAAAGTTACCTGCCGTTTTTGACTTTATAGTTACTCTTATAATTTTACAGTTAATGTAAGAACCTTGAAATTAGTTACATTAACTATCAGTAAATATTTTTTCTCAGTGTGGCCATTGCAATATTTACATCAACAGGAATTTCATGCAGCTAATATAAATAGTATACATTGCGAGTTCTGATCCATTGCACAGCCCTACGCTGAGAAAAAAAATAGTAAGATTGCCTAAATATCAGGTTACCCGTAATAGCAGTCATGTATTTAGTCAAATCTCCCAACATTTAGTTGTAGAGAACAACCGTATTGTTGGCTTGAATAAATTCCGGTATATTTTACTAAACATTTAGCTGCTAAAAAGGATATATCAAAAAAACATACATACATCTTTGGACATCTTCATGTTGTTACATAGATTATGTCAAAACTACAATTTGTAATTTGTTTTATGATAAAAAATTAAGGAGGTTATATCTTACACCATGTTCCCCTTAAAAAATATAGACACTTTTTTCCAGCTACCATTTTACAATAAGTTAGCCCTAAAATAACAAATTACAATAGTACGAGTGCGCCTGGTAACAGGTCTAATCAACATTATGACATGTTGACATTTGCAATTTCAACATTCAAACTCGATATTTGCAAACTCAACATACGAAAAACTCAACATTTGCAATTTCAACATTTAAGAAATTCAAAATTATTTTTAGTTTATTGAATTACATTGTATTTTGAAAATCAAGTGTAATAGAATTAATGGTAAATCCTAAATCTTAATATATATATAATGTTAATAATGGTCTATAATACGAATGTAATAAAGAATTTCATGAAAATGGTGCGCTTGTCCACTGAGATATTCCATTAAATTAGTATTTTGGTTTGGTTAGGTTAGGTTAGCTTAGATTATGTTAGGTTATGATAGGATAGGTTAGGTGAAGATTGACTTGCTGTCGAATGGTATGTGTTAATGTAACATATTTGTATTTAATGCAAATGACATTTTAATAGTTGTCGTATTTTATATTTATTCTTGTTGTAATGTAATGTTTGACAATCTTATTTTTTATATTATTTATATTGTTTGTTGATTTAGTCAAATGTTGAGTTCGAAAATGTTGAGTTTATCAAATGTTGATTTTGCAAATGTTGAATTTGTATGTTGAGTTTGTTTTGTGTTGATTAGACATGTAACCTTGCGCCCAATAGATGACTTACGTCGTTTACCTGATGTGTATATCCTATTTTTGAGTACTGCGTGAGAGAAATTGTTCGCATACTGTTCAATAAATTTTAGAAAGTAGCACAAGTTGAGGTGAGCATCTATTCTAGTTGTTATTCTATAAGTACAATAAAAATATTTGTTTCTCAGAATGGAATCATCGTAGCAGTAGCAGACTGAAAAAAGAGGAAGCTAAATGTTTTGTTCATTTTTTGAAGGGGCGCATTTAGGTATTCGCGTCACATTATCATCGGCATTCGCGACGCGCTCGGAAGCAGTCCCGCGGCTACCTGCTGGCCCATGGCCGAAATCGTCTCGCGGTTTCGAGCACCCGCTGCTTCATTAAAATATGCAAATACACCCCGGGGTCGTTCATTTGGCGCTGCCTTTCGTCCTTATATGTTTCCCATTCGTTCGGTTCCTCTTTCGCCCCTCTCTTTTCGCCGGATGCGTCGAAATGTTTACGATCACGGCGAAATTAAAAGTACCGCTAAAATACTGCTCGTAATACGCATGTGGTGGCTGCCGGTTACTGCTCCTGCGTCTGCTTCTGCTCGCAGCTTCTTCTTCGCCATCGCCTCAAGGCTCGCCACACACGCGCGACTGCAACTGCAGCAGCAGCAGCGTTGGATCTTCGTCAAAAGAACGTGCGAAAGCGAAGTTCCACTGCTGGGCACATTTCATTCTCTTGCCTTCGGGGCAATCGCGAACGCGAGTATAAAAATAAGCAGTCCATGTATCGAATTTATATGTAATTGCTTCGTACATTCGAAAGTGAGAAAAAGCATGAATAATTAGTTATGCGCGCTCGCTATTAACGAGTTTAATTTGAAAATGCCTTTTTGTCACGAGTAATGACGAAGAGGATTTGTTGGTCGCATCATAACCCGGAGGGCCTAGGTGTCATTGACAGAGCGACAGGGACGGACAAAAATTATGGCGAAATTGGTCCATTTTTTCAGGCTGCGACGTTATATCAAACCTTCTTTTTGAAAAAAAGGTTTGGGTAAAGGGCGTTTCATTAAAAGTTTGAGTATGATAAAAATCCAGTTTCAAGTTTATTTTTTGCGATAATTATTAACATAGTAAGCCTATTTATATCTTTGCATTCCTTCGAACAATAGATAGCTGTAAACTACCGAGACATTCTGCAAAATTTCGACATATCCTACAGAAATATAAATATATATCAGAAGAATAGTGGAGGGCGCTTTACATATATGGTTATATATATAGGTTGTCAATGTAGTTTTAAAAGTTAGAAAACTGAATGTAAATTCACATTTTGAACACACTTACAACACAAAATATTATTCGACGCATGTGCAAACATTTTTTTTGGCTGAATGTGACTGCAAACCTTGTCATTATGTAACATATGCATAAAATGCGATTTTATGCACCCTTTTTAACGTACGATTAGATAGGGCGGAGCCTAAAATTGAATTCTTATGCACAAGTTGCGTACAGTATTTTTTACTATTATGCGTAAAGTTTTTGAGCCGCTTTTTGGGTATCAAAGAATATATCTGAAGAGGACATAAGACGAAGTTATTCAAGGTGTTAACTTTCCAAGTCATTGTAAAATGGTACGGTAATCTGTTTGGTATTGAATATACCCCACGGGTTTTGCCAAAAATTAGAACTTTCCGCAAGTATTATATAAAAAATAGTAACCGATATGAGTGCAGATTTTTTACAAATATCTGAGGCGGTATTAAGTCTTAGTCTCGTGCTTTCGTTCTCATACTCGTTAAATAATCTTTTATTTAGTACAGTGGACTATTTTGGTTGAATGTGTATACAGAGAAAAATAATCAGCAAAATCAGCCGAAAAATCCGCAGATTCTACCAATTTTATCCTATAGGGACAGCTGTTGGAATTCCGTTAGGAATAGCCGATAATTTCAGCTAAATTTACTGAAAAAGTCCGCAAATTTAACGGAACAAATCTCCTAAGCGCGAATTGAGTAGGGTTGAGGCTACATTAGCGGAATCAAAACAGCTAAAATTGCATATATTCGGCAATTCCAGCCGAAAATTTTAATCCAGCGGAGTCATTTTTCTCCGTGTATATAGTAGTTCCCGTCCGAAGTTGTAAGTCTGTTCTTCTTCCCCCACAACATCGTTTCGATGCAAACCTTGGAACGCTTTGGTCGCACTCCTCTCGCACGGACATAAACGAAAATACGGAAGTGCGGGTAGTGAGGGAATAGTATATTGTGCATCTAGGGCGGAAAGGCATGTATTACGGCGCGGGCGATACTGCAGCTCGAGTCGTAGGCAAAGACGAGGCGAGCCGAGTCATGCCGTAGACGATGGATTCAGCATCCCCCGAGCGTGTAATGCATTTCCGCCCGTGGTACACACGATACTTTTTGTCACACCTGTCGACAAAAATGCCACCTTACTGGCCGGCGGTAACGATTGGCGGTCTGTGATGAGAACAGCGGGCGGTAAACATTGAAAAACGCCCGTGCGCATGCGCAGTTGCGTCCTCGGCCACAAATGGCAACTTTCCATTCGCTTAACCTGCACGAAAAGGTGATAGTTTTGTACAGATGTGACAAAAATATATATTAGGATATTCGACCGAAAACGTAGTCATTTTCACTGAAATCTGTAAATAATAAATGACTGAATCGATTTTTCAAAATTCGGGCTCTGTAAGGGCAATTTTAATTACTATAGACGGTATCCCAGAAAATGCCACAGAAATTAATTGGGAACAGACTCAGACTTTTCGGAAATAAATAAAAATGACTTATTTCCGTAAATTCACGGGCAGTGTCAATTAATATTTTGGGTATTTTCTAGGAAACTGTATAAACGTTATTCACGACAATTTCCTACCTTACCGACGAGCCTCTTTAGAACACCCTTAAGACAAACTTCCACCATTTTTAAAGAATCGGTCGCAAAACTTATACTGCATTCAAAACCAAGTTTAATAATTTCATGGAAATAATGCTCTGATACTATTATAAGAGTCAATGCACTCCAAAAGGAAATCACACAAGGAAGAGTGGGTGATACAGTATTTTTTTGTAAGTGAACATTCGACTGGTGGTAGTGAATGTGTTTTTCAATTCTACAGTAGTGAGATATTCGCATTTTTAACACCTAAACATAAGTTCACTATTGTAACGTTTAGATCAACAATAATGTAGAAATCTAGTTTTGGCCCGCTTTTGGACAGGAAATGTAAACCCTTAAGGGGGTTCTATAGTGCTCAACCGATAATGCAGGAATTTTCACTAAAAACCATAAATGAAAAGTGACTGAATCGATTTTTCAAAATTTGGCGGTGGTAAGGGCAATTTTAATTACTATGGACGGTATCATAGTAAATGCCAAAGACATGAATTGAAAACTGATCGTGAATTTTTGGAAATAAGTGATCATTATTTATTTCCGAATATTCTCAGTCAGTTCTCAATAAATTTCTTTGGTATTTTCTAGGAAACTGTTTATAGTGCTTAGAATTGCCCTTACAAAGCCATAATTTTAAAAATGTTATTCAGTCATCTTTAATTTGCTTTTTTAGTGAAATTTCCTACCTTACCTGCGGACCGCTTTAGAACCCTCTCAACCGCTGAGTTGGCCATGTATCATGAATCAGGAGTAGGAAAGGATTTAAGGAGGAAATTGCCTCAGTTGAAGCTTGTAAGTACGATAATTAATCCATACTTTTTTTTTATGTCATCAGGGGTAGTAATAGTATATTACTTAACAAGGGGGTACAGTGATCTTTCACGCACGAATGCAAACTTCATGCACAGAAAATGGACTTTACACACGAGTGACCTGCTTTTCCCTCAATTAGATATTAATTGATGCCGGGTGGCAGGACCCGGTCAATGGATAGTCATGTTATAAAGTAATACCGACAATGGAATATCTCTGCGATTATTTTCACCTTACGCACGACATGTCACTTTCGGCACGTGCATATATACTTTCCAATTTACGAATTCTGTGCTTTAAAGTTCACTTCACACCAGGTATAACGGCATCAGAAGAACTTAACACACTAACTTTACGCACAAAATAACACATTTTTTATCTAAGTAAAAATTACGGGGAGCCATATTGCAATATTCTTTTTGTTACAGTGTGTGTAAAGTAGTACGTAAAGTGATTTTCTCGATTTTTAGAGACGCTTTACCCGACCTTACAACACAAAATATATTGCGGCGCATGTGCAAAAAAGTTTTGTGAACGAATGTGAGTGCAATGCTTCCACTCGGGCCGCAACCTCTCCCATTCGTAAAACAAACTTTTACGCCCTTGTATCGAAAATTAATATAATTTTATTTATTTGAATCCCTAAAGGCCATCGACCGTCCATTTCAGTTATTCAAAGTCGGTATCAAATAACTGGGTCGATTACAGCAGACAAAGTTACGTACCTCAACCACCCCCTTTCTTTGTTCAACGCACTCTATTGTAGCAATGTGGCTTGTATTTATATTACTTATTTCGTATATACTTACATGAGTTGGTCGGCGTGGGAAGAGGCTATCATAAAATACGAGTGCATGACACTTTTAATAGAAAGAGATATTTTAATGCAAGAATTTTCTAACGTTAGTACTTTTTATTTGAAATTACCAAGTTGTAGATATGTTTATGGAATTTTATTAATTGGGCCACTCACCCTTTTGATTTCGCAGCATCCTTGAGTAAGCTTCCTTTTCCGTCCAAAACATTTTAATCCTTTTGTTTTTTCTTTATAACAATAGATATAGTGTTATTTAATTATAGCGTTATTCGCTTATTCGCGAAATTAGCGTTAAAATGCGTTGGATGAAAGCAGATAATATTTGCTTAATAAATGTAGAATGAATGGAATTCATCAATTATTTAATGATATTTTAGTTAAATAATAAAAACTAATTACTGAGGTTTATTAGATCACTTGTTATCTTAATAGTTCCCTGTTTAACACAAATGAAAGGAGGATGCCCACGGGTATAGGTAGTTTGTGGGAGGTAACACCCCATATCAAATTCGATGACCCAATCATAGCAGCAGGTCGAGAAAATCGCTGCAGAAGTCGCGGATTCTACATAGAAAGTGCAGTAACGTCAGTAGTATTATGCCGCACCGTGCATTGTTCGTACTTTTACTACTTAGATTTCTGTATTTTTCCATGTATAATCCGCGACTTTTACGTCGATTTTCTCGACCTTCCGCTATGATTAGGTCATCGAATTCGGTATGGGGTGTTACCTCCCATCATACCCTAACCGAATATGCCAATTAGGGAGGTCCATCTCCAGGGCGCAATCCACCTATACCGGTGGGCAGCCTCCTTTTCGCAAACGGTCAAATTTTATACTGTGTCGTATGGACAGAATGTGCTGGAAAATGTGCATGTTTTCTGTATTGTAAAATATTCACCTTTTGCCTATTATCCTATTAGCCTATTATCCTTTGGCCACAATAGGATCGCATAGATTCGCAGTGGCCAAGCTCAGTAGCCTAGCCGTTTAAGAATATATTGTAAATAAATTATTACAATATGTGTACAAACATTTGGGAATAGTAGTCTCTTTTCATAATAATGCGTACAAGTTTATGCCGCATTTCAAAAGAATATCCCGTTGAGAGCAGATCCAATGGAAACGTTCACAGGAAAAATTGCTAAGTGTTAAAAGTCCCGAATGAAAAATATTCCAAAGATACCTATATTAATCCCAAATAAAAACATCGAAAAATAATATATCCAAAGTGTAAAATTCCGAAAATCAATAAACCGAAAAATAAATTGAATAGTAGATTACTCACTTTCATATAAAATCGACGTTTCAGACACTAAACAACTCAAAAGTCAAAAAAATTGTTATCCGTGATTTTTTATGTACGTACGCACGTCTCAATTTTTTGTCTCAGATTTTAAAGTTCAATCAGTTTTTGAGTTTGTCATGGCTTAACTTTCATATGATTAGTTTTTAAAGTCGATCCATATTTGATTATGAGGAGGTAGAACAAGCTAAACAGAAAAAATACAAGTTTGTCACACCAGCACGAAAAGTCCATCTTTCCGCCCAGAAAAGGGGGCGGAAGGGGTCCGATTGCTACCTGGTCTGATAAAGGTGGGCATCACAGGGCGAAAAAAATGTTGCCACCCGGTGACGTCATTCAGTGAGCGGGAAAATGTTTTTTTTCTCTCTTACAATCTGTTGACAGTCTATCATCGAAAAACAATAATTCACGCTGTGGAGATCATTGAATGGACTTGACAGCCTTGTACCACTTTACACGCCTAAACGCGAGTTGGACTTTTCTTGTACGAGTGTGAAAAACATAAGTGTACTCTTTTCCTTCTGCTCTTGCTGCGATGCCTCTGTTTCCTCCCTAAATACATAAAATACTATTTTTGCATTTCTATTAAACAAAAAAATCACAGAGCATCAGATTTTCTACAAAAAAAGTTACATACATATTATTCGTAAAAAAGTAATGCCGTAGAAGATAAATGAACAAGAAAATCATGAACTTGACGTGTCCAGTATATTCCAGCAGAAGAGTTTTAAAAGAACACCGTGATTTAGGAATGAGATTGTATGTGTGAAGCAGAGCTATACAGTTTTTAGCTTATTATTACTTATTTATTTATTTAATACCATTAACGGCAAGAAGTCAGAACATTCGTGTTTATAAATATGTTATATAATAATGCTCCGGCTGACATATGCTGGGGGCCAAAGTTAAGAAAATGATTTTCATTTTCAATTGTTTTCTACTATCAATTAAGCTGGATCTACTTATACCCAGACGAGGAGTACATGACCTAATGGCCGCAGGGTCGAAGGCTCTAGTTTTCTTTGTCGAGGTGACCAAATTCAATACTTTGTCTGGATCGAACTTACAAACCAAAACTGGATTTAATGGTAAAGTGATATAATATTATATATTCATTCATTCACATGTAAAACATTAATTTCAGATATGTACAAGTAATAAATAAATTATGTTTTCCTAAGTTAGACATAATTAGTCCTACAATATTTTTTCATGCATTTTACGTTGAATTTGTAAAGTTTAGTTTATAATTTAGAATGTTTATTTTATTGTAAAATTCATTTTGCTTTTTAGTATATATACTAATAAATAGGCGAAACTTAATACAATATATTCTGTACAAATACATTTAATAATATTTAAATTTAAAAATATGACATTATCAAATCAAACACAGCTATTGTAGTTAGATATTATTGATTATATAACTTGTAACAGGCAAAATGGATTTTCATTACGTGTTTTTTAAAGCCGTAATAGTGTACGACTATTTTGTTATTTTAACAATTTCTGTCTATTTATTTTATTTCAATTATTTTTTCAATTACGGTATTAATATACACATGCTAAAAACTGTTTTAATAAATTGCGTAAATAAAAGTATACGTTTTATATTATTAGAAAAATGAAACTACATCTTTCGGTGTAATTTAGCAAATTCATGTTTAGAATTGATTGATTGCTGGAAACTAAATATTCCAATTCGCTTTATACTTTTATGTTTTGATAATGTTTTATCATGTTGCTGCAGCGTTATTTTTTTTAATTTGTACCTCGAAAAGTTTTTCAATAATGGATTGGGTTTTTTTCTAATGAACTAATACATACGTTTATTCATATCATGTGTATTTTTCTGCATATCAAACAAAATTCTGGATTAATCCAAAAGTGTCTAAAAGATATTTCGATTGATTTTTTGCGCGTAATTATCGGACTAATAAATAACTTGGCTAATTGAATTAATGAAAAGCATCCAAGAAATCTCTGCAACAAAATTAAGCTTGCTCTTCCTTTTAGCGAGTCCATCGGTTGTGGAGTCTTTTTATGCGAGCATATTTTTACGCGGTGATTTTTACGATCTCGATTCGTTAACGAGTAGCCTCGCGCTACGCCTATTCGCGAGCCTTATACGACGATAATTCTTCATTATCGTACATTGTTGCGAGAGCTCATCTGAATATTTTGCGTGCGTTGCGTCAAACTCGTCTCTAAACTGCACACGAAGTATATACTTTTACGATACGGCTGCAGGGCGCAGCAATCAAAACGTGTTTTAATTGCTGCCCATTTTTTGCTCTGGTAAATTTTGCCTTTTACGAGTCATATTATACTTTTCCGTGAACGTTGCGAGCA
The DNA here is from genome assembly GCA_030407085.1 of Trichopria drosophilae. NCBI lineage: Eukaryota > Metazoa > Arthropoda > Insecta > Hymenoptera > Diapriidae > Trichopria > Trichopria drosophilae. Next base: position 64,134,663 of record CM059583.1, on the reverse strand, counting down.
TCCAAGATCATTACCAATGCACGATAGAAATGCTTTAGCTTTCAGTTCTTCATTTTCGTCTGCGACTTTATGAAATGTATGTCGAAATACGAAAAAACTCACATAATCATGATGTTTTCAAAAATAGACTTTGTTTTGTAATCAGACATTCACTCGTATACTACACGCTTGCTTCATTAATGCATAGCCTTTTACCAGCAATTTACGTTGAGTGTAAGTACGCTTCCACTCTTAGTTACGAATTGATGTTTTATACCCTCTTTAAAACATCTGTCCTGAGATTGGTAATAACTGTGATGATTTGACTTTCAAGGATGACTGCAGGATATGTATAAACCTAATTCTTATTTAATTATCCATAACATGCAGATAAGTTATTTTTTATTTGAAACCTAAAAGTGTGCCAATTGCATAAATGCTAGTTTGCCAGATCTTATTATTTCGACGCCGGTAAAATGGATTTAATTTTAATAAGTTATATGTAAGATGGACTCCGTATATAACCTGTTAACGTCCACAGGAAGCAAGTTTGGATAAGACATATAAAATTCAAATTATTTTATCCATTGGGGTTTGAGGGAGCTGTATCTAATGGTGATTATAAGGAATACTCAGGAATATTTTTAAGTTAATATATTTTTAAATAGTTTTTTTTTTCGGTACATAAATAATAGAAATTTAAAAAAGGCTGAGTTTAATAAAAACTTGGGCTTTCAGAGAATATAGTTAAAATTTTTAAAATTCAAAATATAAGGATAGTTTCAACCCACTTTAAAACTAATATTGCACAAATCAAACCACGAAAAGACTGACTTCCCTTTGAAAAACAAATTGGAGTTGTGCATAAAATTCCTTGTTTTCATTGCAATAAATCTTATATCGGACAGACGTTCGGGCCTCTCAAAACACGAATAAACGAGCACAAGAGGAACATTTTTCAAAAAATCTCGGAATTGTTTACAGGTCTAACCAACCACATACTTTTTTGATTATAGCAACACCATAATCCTTGCAAAAGAAAAAAAACGTGCAAAAAGAGGTCACATTGAAAATTCTTTTATAAAAATGAAAGAACAACACCGTTAACATCCGTTTCGAAACATCATAGCTACCGGAAGTTTACGAACCCTATCTGTAATGAATCTTATCTCATTACTTCATACATAGTTTGTCAACGGTTCCATTATTATTAATCGATTATCAAACTATACGAAAATATTTCTTGAAAATGTTGTAACTCAATATAAACAGATTTACGAAGTTTCGTTGTTTTAAGGTGTCGGAGCAGGTAAGGAGTTTAGAAGATGTAAAACTTTAAGATCGTTGTTATTATTATTGTTATTACTATTATTATTATGACTTTATCGAATCAAACGAGACGTACATACTACTCCAAAGAGTCAAAGGGCGGGCCACAGCTAATTGCTGCTTCACAGACTGACCCGAATTTATTCCCAAAACACCGCTTTATATTTTTTGTACGCAATTTTGAAAAATTATACTCAACCTAGTTAGCTTTGTGACCTCTTTATATACAAATAATTAAATTTCTTTCTGTGGTACATTAATTTGTATTTTTTAAAACAGAATTTTTCTGTTCAAACTGACTTAGAATTAGGAATGTGCCATAATTTCAATTATTAACAATAAAATAATTTTTAATTAATGAAATAAAAATAAAAGAAAACATGCCGGTGCAAGGGGAATGCGAAATGCCGATTTGTTGCTATGTGTTCTAACTCGTGAATTAAGAGCCACTGTATGTAACTGGCGTTTTAGAATTTTGAGATAAATAATAGCTATAAAAGCTCTATCGGCAAAATTCGGGAAAATAGATATCAACATCGCTATTAGTGTACGAGATAGATTTACGTCACATTTTCCATCAGCCTAGTTTAGATTTGTTATCATTTGTTCCATTAGCACTACTACGTAGGATATTTTAAACCTATACGATATTCTGTTGAACATTTTGAATATGTACTATGTATAGAAACCTCTAAATTTAGCATGAAACTTTAAATTGACAAAAAGTATTTCAATGCTTTCAAATGTCATTTTAATCCAATACTTGAATTCTAAAAAATATTTCGTAATTTTTTCATGCCGCATACTATATATATGGATACAGTGTTTCTATAACTTTGCACAAAGTTGGATAGTTCTATATCGTCATGAAATATTGATAGATCTACGATAATTTTTTATTTAATTTGTTATAGTCATAATTACTTTGTTATGATAAACTTGCGTATTAATAGTTATATCTACTTTAGTGGCGTTTATATTATAGTGATTCAGTAAACCTTCTGAATTTTGAAATTTTGAAATTAAAATGTTCAGGAAAAAACGAGGTAATTACAATCTCCAGAGTAATTATAGTACTTTAAATTATCCGACTAATAAGGAGATATTATAAAATATTATTCAAACTGTTTAGAGTATTGATAAGTATGAAGACTTACCGTAAGTATTACTTTTCATTATGCATTGTTATGTGTATATTTTGTATTATTTTTGGCAAAAGCTTGCGGGGTAACTCGCTTGACCTTCGCGTATTTTTTGGCATAATGTTAGCAGCATCATATAAACTTACACATATATGCCCTTACAAACATGTAGCAAAACTTATTATTGCATAATATCGACGCATTAGACATCATTTTAGACGAAAAAATGTCAGTGGAAGGGGAGGGGGCAATGACCACATCTTAATTCGGACCACCATGTTGTTTTCAATAAAAATATATGGGAAGGTCGTTATATTAATGCCAAAATTTGAATCATTAAATACACCTTGAAAATGCATCAATCTTGCTTAGGTAGGTCGGAATTGCAGAGTTTCCCCTGTTTTCAGAAAAAAATCAGTTAAAGAAAATATGTCGAAATAAAAATAATCTAATTATATCGGATATATTTGCTTGAGTAAAATACTTGAGCCACACCCAAACAGCACAATACGTCCCGGTATGTCCTGGGGAGCTCCTGAGGACAACCTGGGATGTTCTTGTGATGTTTGGGCAACGTATACATAGCATAAAAATTAAATCTTTGACACAGTCAGTTAAATTGTAACATTTCGTATTTTTTTAAAATTCTATTTTAACTCAAGTAAATATCAAAAATAAAGATATTAACATGTAATTGAAGCAGGGGATTTCCAATTAAAAAATAACTTTGATCTTGGTATCGCATTGAAGATTGTGGATCAGGACATGGCCATATATTTATTTACTTATATATCATGGTGCCAATATATGGTAGCACTGTTTTATAGTCAGATTATATCTGGTATTTTCAGCAAGAAAATCTAATGCAGTGGGAAAAAGCACTTTTTATGCAATAGCTCGGATGGTTTTGAAGTTATTATGTCGAGTGAGTACTCATTAGGAAGGATCCGAACCTACCATTTGTTATTAGCATATTTTATATTATGATGAATATTTCTCTAATTAAGGCCACATGGAATAAACAAAAATTCCATTTTTACGGTTTTTCGGAACTACATAATTTTGCTAAATAGCTAAGAAAATTTCAGTCACATTTCAGACATGATCTCGTTTAACGTAATGAACAAAAAGTTAACAGTAAAACACAAAAAGCTCAGCTCCGATAGTGAATTGCTGTTTTTTTTTCTCGTGCACCTTACGATGCTACCTACGAGGAATATAATTAAACTACAATAAAATTGAGCTTTTCGAAGTAGTTTTGAAATCTGGGAAAACATGTTGAAGTTTGGAACGTTCTTCGAACAAAATGTTTCTTTAATATTATTTTAGTTATTACATAAACATGTTTATACGGTAACAAAGTGTTTCCCGTGCCATTATTCCTGCATTATCTGACGATGAATGCTAAATTACTCGAAATGCTTTGCAAAAATCTATTCTAGGTACTTTTTCGTCACCTATACAGTTTGCGGAAAATGGTTTTAAACTATTTCAAAACGATTGTCATGATTCTTTGTGAACTCAGTTAACTTTAATTTTAATAACAATTATCTATTAATATAATGCCGTATTTTTGTGAATGTTTATATAAGCAAATAAGGGGATTGTAAAATTTTTTATTTAGCTTCTATTATGAACGGAAAATTGACTTGTTTACGACAAGCAACTCCGAATTATTAATTAATTAACTGTTTAATTTAAAGATACAATTAATATAACAAATTATACTTGGTTATTGCGTCTGCCATCTGCAGTGAGTAAGAACTTTCGTTTTTATATAGTTTTTTAGAAAAAAGCGATAATATTTCTATACATTTGTCACGTGTAAATGTCACTTTACGTGAAATTATTCGCAAAGAAAATAAACGGACAAATTTAATGTAGAATTCCTAATATAAAATAACGAAAATTACGAAAGTTATAACTTTGAAGTAAGATAATGCCATAATTTTTTTAGTTCCGATTATGTCAAAAGATTAATACAAAAATACCTATTGATGCGGCCTACTGAACCACATTTATCAAAAGGATACCTTATTTTATAAAAATAAATAAATAAATATCACCAATATTAACTATATTTCATTATAAAGTATGCAATAATGAAATCGAAACGCATTCTACAAACTCCCAATTATTGAAAGATAGTATCCGAGATATCATAAATAATATTTTTGCAAATACAGGAAAATGCTGCTTGATGATACTTGTTCATTATAATTAATGTTAACAAGTGAGAATTTCCGTGGCGTTTTTCAGTTATTTCACCGATGTCTTTTTGCTTCAGGCTGTGAAGCGCCATATTTTCCTCGGTGTGATTATATTTGATTTATCGTGGTACCCAGAAGCTGTTGGGCGAAGTGTTCCCTCGATCGAATCGCAAATTCTGGCGTCGTGGAAGGCTACTGGACAAAGAAACAGGAGCCGACGTGCTAATTATGTGGAGCAAGTGAAAAGCCGCCACCAGGGCCAAGCGATCGTCTCCGGCTTAGTTCTCCCGTAAGAGAGAGAAGCATCTGAGTTTGGCTGCGAGGCGACGACGATACCGCATCGTTGGGCCTCTGTACATTGGCCATTCTCGTTCGACTTGGACAGGTTCCCAATTGCGGGAGTAATAAATACGACGCGGTATGACAGCCAGATGAGACATGACCATACATTCGTTAAGTTAACGCGCGATTTTATTACGAGTAAATTTTTAATTGTACCTTTAATGACACGCCGCGGGTCCTTGGAATGAAAACTACGGTCAAACGTCGTTCGAGTTTTACTCTTCCATCCTGAATATTTTTTTCATTTTTAGGATCCCCCTGACTCTTCTCCACTTTCACGGAGGCGCATATCGCGCATGCATAAACTGTAAATTAAATTCTGAAATTCGAGCTCGTAGTTGAAAAAGTATAAGTGAATTTTTAAAAGGTTATTATGATCAAAGTTTATTCATTGATCATACGTAAATTAAGGCTATGCAGATATTGTATGCGGGTATGGGACGGTTAATGGGAAATGTTCTTTTGATGCACATAGTTTGCTAACTGCAGATTTTAACGATCCGGTCTGAAAAAAATTCGAATAGAATTCATTCTGATTCATTGAATAACTGAAATAAATTTTCGTGAACTCGCCGTAACTGAAGAAGAATTTTTCAATGTATTTGCAAATTAACATAATTATGTAACGCTAGATATCTACGCAATAGACAAGTCACTTTGTAACGACTATAAATTGATGCGAAAAAACGAAAATTCCTTTTGGAGTATCATAAAGACGGAAAGTTATTGCATTTTTTTTAACAAATTTTTAACAGAACTATAATTATGGTTTGAAAGTATCAACTTACAAATATTTGAATAAGCTGCTTTTTGTCTGATTTACTTCTCAATTAAAATTTGAAATACTAAGCGTTTTTCAACAATACCCTAAACCACATGCATAAAACTGTTTATATTTGAAAATTGTTTATACCCTCCATTTTTATTTTTCTATTCTTATTGATGATTTTGGGATATGTATTAATAACTTGCTATATGCAAAAATCTAGAGATGTCTTTTTACATGTATTTAACAAATGCACATATATATTAGACATTAATAATTTCCATTTTTTTTTTAAATGCATTTATAATAATAACAAAATTAATATATAGATTATTCAAAATATTGCCCATCATTAGCTATGACTTTATCCCATATTTCTGATGGATTCCGCGAGGAGAAAAGTTTGAGATGAAAAATCAATTAAGCCAATTTTCGATGTCTTGTTCGAAAGTGCCGGGTAACCCAGTGATAGCGTTCTGTATCGAGTGCAACAAAGGATAGTCTGGCGAGTCAGGTCTGGGCTATAAGGCGAGTGAGACAAAACTTCCCACCCTATTTTCCAAATAGTTTTTAACTGGTCTTGCAACATGAGGCCGAACATTGTCGTGAGTATGTAGGAATATTATGGCCTCGTGACTGGTCGAATATTCTAAGCACTTTTCTTCTCTTCAAACGAATCAATTATGTTACATTAGTTAGAAGTCTCCTGAGATTGTCTGGCCCGATATCAACAGCTCGAATTACAATTCTTTTGGTCCCACCAAACACGGATCATCGATCACATTGGCGCCATGCATGTAAGCTTTGGCATTGATTTGGCTAATTAGCCGATCTTCACAAATATTTGTCTGCATTTTGAGTTGTTGTAGTGGATCCATTTTTTATCGCCAATAATGCTTTGATGCAAAAATGATTTCTGTTTGTGACGTTCAAGCAGCGTTTCTGAAATTCAAAATCACCTTTCAAAATCTCTCGGTCTCAATTCGTATGTCACCCAATTTCCTTGATATTGAATATATCCTACTGCTATTAGACGTTTTGGAATAACTTGCTTAGCTACTCCCAATGATACTGCGAGTTCTTCTTTCATGTGACATGAATCTTCCGCGATTAACGCTTCCGTTTCTTCATCTTCAAACTTCTTTGGATGGCCAGGCCTCTCCTTATTTTCTGTGTAAAATTACCCCTTTTGAATTACGTAAACCATACTTCTACCATTTTTTTAGTTGATGCATGCTCTCCGTACGCTTTTACCTACCATTAATAACTTTCAGTAGCCGTTTACTTCAAAGGAATGAAGGTTATCAAACTTCCCCACAAAACAATTTTTTCAGGCTCAAATCTCGAGGTTATTACAGCGACTTTCTGTGACGCCGTAATAGTTATCGAACTAAATCCAATTGAATTAGCTTCCTGTATCAATTATACAATCTCACCTGCCAGAAAATCGATGTGCTACTTCCCAGACGGAAGTTATGATACTGTTAAAATGTGTAAGATCATAATTGAGTTTTTTGAATTTTGGCAAAGTTAACTGTTTTAACAACACGCCGTCTTTCTAAATTCAAAGCTATGAACATACCTTTATAGTTAACGTGAAAACGAAAATTTTGAGACGTGGTAGAAGTGTGTGCTGCAAGTATTCTTCAAATGACAGCACTTCAAATATAGGTTGTCGAAACGTAACTCGCAAAGAAAAATCAGTTTTTCCTAGGGCACATCAAGAATATCATCTTTGGGGGCCTAGTTGAGATTGTAATTGGTTTCTTTACTCTATTTATATATAAAAACGCAGTGGCGCTAGTGAGACATTTAAATATTAGGCTGCAGAGGCTTAACTAATTTTATGAACGACTTTGTCTTATGTATAAAGTACACTTTATGCTCTCTTCATTACTTTTCTACGGCAAGTAAAGCAATGGGTGCCCATAAAATATCATGTACAACTCATGCGCATATATCAAAGGTCATACGCTTGTATATTTACTGCGTAATGTAATATAATATGAAGTAATTAGTTCAACAAGTGTACAATATACGTCAAGGGATTGAAATGGTCATTTTTCACAATAATTTTGATGATGCCGGCGTAGTGGTCTATATAGCGGGTAACTCTTTGTGTTTAATACCACTAAAAAAGCATTTTAGACGACGTGTATCATACTTACAAAAAAATCCATTCAAAATTTAATTTTACGCGCACTATATGTCTAGATGTATACTTTAATTGTAGAATGTATTTTCAGCGCTGTTAAACATGAGCTGTCCACTAAGTAGGTTTCTATTACCAGACACGTAATTACTATATAGAGTAGGCCTACATTCGGTAGCAATTTTTGTAGGCGATAACCCCAAAATTTTATATTTTCATACTATATTTATAATTACTGCTATGTTTTGAATGTAATGTATCTACAATTTTTATTTCTTAACCCTCTGTGCACGACGCCGTCCTATAAAAATGAGTAACAGGGACAGATTCCTAGTCTCAGTTGACCAATTAAACATGTGTATCATAAGAAAACCGTATGCTTTGAAGTTGAAAAAAAAATTTTTTCACCAAAATGAAAAGTTCTGTGGATTTGCCCATATTTGTATTATATATATACTTTGGCACATCCGAATTTTATCCTTATTACGCAAAGAATGACTTATTTGCAAATTTTATTATCTCAGATGATGACTCAAAAAGAGGCTTTGATTACGTAAAAATTGACCATTATTTTTAGTCAAATGACTAGAAATCTTTTAAGTTTTAATATCAGTATTGGAGTATTTCTCAGATTAGAGTGCAATTTGCAAAAATTGCTAATTTTTGCCAAACTTTATGACAAATCTGAGCAGCCGGTTTTCAGAGGATATTGTGCACTTTGTCATACCGTACCATTACAGTGTTTTATTATAATCACGAAGGGAATGTATCGTAAATCGTAAAAAATGTTCGGAAAATTCAGTGATATTTTTAAGTTACCAATGTAGTATATTGTTAGTATAAGATTTAGTTAAAAAATCATTAGTTTTTAATATTTTTGTATACGATTTATACACTTCTTACATCATTACCGAGCTATGTAAAATTTCACTAAATATACTAAGGGGTTTCTAATAAATTATAAAAAACTCGTTTCCAAAAATGAAGCTAACTTCAGAAACTTCTTAAAGAAAGAGGATATCTCATTGGAAATCGCATTTATTATTTTTCCATTAACTCACAAATAATTTTGTTGAAAATTATTGTCTCCTTTCTTCAAAAACATATTTGGGATTCTGAATAAATTAAAATTTTTCTGTAATTATTTATATTCTAATGTAAGATAAGGTATATTGATTCTCCCAGAGACCTAATAATTGAGAGGTGTTCTAGAGGCCCTAAAGTTGATGCAGAAGTCTCAAAAATCGTTTTTAAGCTTTTAGAGCATTATTTAAGACATATCAATATTTTAAAGATATATATTAAACAGTTCTTACAGTTGGAGTTTTGTTATAAGCGGGGTAACTCATGGCGTATAAGCATATTAGGCTATGACTTAGGAAAATTTATTATTATGCTCGGCTTCGTGGCTCAGGCGGTAGCGCACTGGACTACGGAGTCGTATAGGTCGTGAGTTCGATTCCCGCCCAGGAGCAATATTTCAAAAACGATTTACAAGCAACAGCTCGCAGTTCGAACGACGAGCCACATTGTTTGTTTACGTTTCGAAATGTTATTTACCTGGCGGAAATCGACTCATACCGATGCTGTACTTGGTGTAGGTTTCTGCAGCTCATACATTTCATACACAAATGTGAATTACGGCGCCGCCTCTGAAGACGAATTCCAGCTCTCGCAACATTAAGAAATAAAACATTGTGCAAGTTCTGAAAAAGGGCGATATCGCCCGTTGATGCAATAAAAAAAATTTCCCGTGTATATCATAAACGTTTTTGTCCCGTTTGTCTGGTTTCTGAACCCTACATAATCTGGTAAGAATCTATCTTAGTAATCCACTAAACGTAAAATGTTTAAAAACTATCAATTCTGGTTATTGTTTGTTATTTTAAGATTTTCACTAAGCAATAAACTGAATCTGTTCTTGCTTGAGTAAACTTTTCAAATTTGGTTTCAACAATCCGTATCAGGGGGGTGAATTTTACATTTCTAATTATTGTGTAGGTATTTAATTTACTATCCATTTCTCATCCATTCTTTGACTACTAGAATGAGATTAAATAGTTATCAGAAGGTGCAAATAAAACAGCGTTCTTTTTTTCTTTAGATTATGAGTAACGTAGTTATTAAAATGTGACAATTCTTTTGAAACTTCCATAAAAGTACGTCATATTGAAAAGTATAACAAAATTATACAATAATACAAACTCATTAAATAAGTAATAGTAAAATGTGATTTCCCAGTGATTTTTGAATTTGTACCTGCTGACGATTATTGTAGTGATACATGTACTCATTGAAAACCAGGTCACAGCTGTCTTCACAGTGGTACTTGTAATTTTCATGTTTTGGGCAGAAATATTTAATCAAACAAATGAAAATAGATCAATTTACAATGTGAAGTTGGCGTAAGGTCGCAAATATGGCACGTTGATTGCGCAAAATAGGGATAAGAAAAATAATCCTCCAAATACTCATTAACCTTCAAATTAATTTTATATTTATTTCTAGTTTCCCTGAGCATTAACGATCAGGATAAGATTTTTGAAAATACCCTTAAACCTTACATTGATACACAACGAAATATTGAGAAATATACTATCATTTCGAAGGTCTTGGATTACAAATGAAAAACCTCTCAATCGAACTTAAAAGAAATTGATTTAAAATTCGATGAAAACTGGAGACAATCGCGACGTTCACTTTCAGACATGCTAGCCAATTAACCATATCTCTACTCTTTAATAGTAATTGCTAGTAACATATACAAACTGCATACATTACATGATTCTTTTAAACATACCTATTTAACATAAGCGTCAATCAGTGTTTCCTGTATTATTACAGATTTTCTGCTATTTAAAAGTATTGCGTTTTATAAATTCTTGATATACTACAGCAGAAGGTCTGCTTTGAATATGTACTGTATCTTCGTTCTTGTGGTGTTTACAAAATGATTGCCATTTAAAGCACTTTGTCAAGGCGTAGTATGCCTAGGGATTTATTCACGCCCAGTAGCAGAAGCCCTTATCATACCTGAGGTATGATTACCTACCTGCCACTGCATCGAATAATGCATATACGAGACCGGCCGAGCATATATTAAAATGCCAGAAGGCACTTCATTATGCGCGTGGACGTTCGTACTCGAACATCGCATAATAACAGTTTATGAGCAGCATCATACGTCGAGCTTTCACCGGCACATGTGAAAATGAAGAAAGTGTCAAGAGCGCATCACGTTTGACTATCGTGAGAAAATATCTGATATTAGATTATGGAACTATGATATCATTTCATTTTATATTTTTTCCTCCGTAGAAATTTCCCATCATTTAAATATTTTCTAGTTTATGGATTCAACAACATTTATACCACTATTTATAGCAGGAAATTATTAACATATAAGTCATATTTACCGTTAAAAGCATTACGTCCATCCTCATAAAGCAGATAAGTCATTATTTTTGTGGTAAGAAATCAAGTTAAGATCTTTTTACATGTAAAGAATCGGATAAGGATATATGGAGCCCAACTAATGTTGTAATATGTACTTTAAGTTTTACTTTGATTAACAGAATTTCACTCAAATTAACTATTTGTATATAGAAAAACTGTTGAATATTTAATTGCTAACATGTAACTATGAACTACTTTGTTTAATAAAAATATCTTCAGACATAAAATTCGATTTAGATAAAGAAGATATGGATTACAATATATAAGAAAGGAAATGGAGCCATCAACTCTCCGGATGCAGTAATGTTTCGAGATCGGACTGTTTATCTTGTAAACATTTGCCTTTTTACGTACTGAATATACTATTCATACATACTGACTCTTAAGTTATTAAAAAATTAATTAAAAAATTAATAACGGGTATTTTCAAAACTTCACTCCGATCGTAAGCCACCCGAAGGAATAATAAATAATATTTCTTCGGAAGCAGTTAGATATTATTTGCACTGGCTCGCTAAATTATAAACCATAATTATAAACTTTGCATCCATGAACAAAATATATTGGAAATTTTAAATTTTAATATGCAATTTAATTTATGCAATAATACTTTAAAACACAAAGCTTTCACTCTTCATTCTGCCCTCCCAATTTGTGGCTCTCAGACTCATATTGCAATCTAGTAAGATCTGAGCAGCTTCTGACTCGCTTTTGAATTTTATAAAATTAAGTCCCCAACTCTCAACGCACGTGTTTAGTAGAATTTTCATAATGCTACTCTACATGTGTCATCTTCAAATCAAATTTTATTGACCACGTTTTAAACCCATATAGAGCAGCACTGCTTTACCATTCTTGGTGAATCCGAGGTTTTGAACTCTTAAAGGGAAAAATTACACTTTTTCTATGCTTTTTGCAATTTTTTATTTATAAAAAGTTTTGGGTCAATTCCGTATTCTAATCAGATATAATCAAAAAATAAACAAGATTTATAGATTAGATATTTTTGTATTGTATTTATTTATCTCTTGAGTCTAACCTGTCTATATTTGAAACCAAGTGACCAAATACTAACGCCTAGATGGATTAGCAGAGCCATTTTAGATTTTGGTCAACTAAATAAATGGGGCCAAGATTGAATAACCTCAAAAGACAGCGTCATTGGATGAAGTTCAAAATGGTTAAATTGTTTTCTACTATATATTAATTAATGTCGCGAAGTCCATTCAATTTCGTTTGCTATTCACCTTAGATGGGAAATAAGGTTTTAATCTTTGGAACCCCATAACATTTGAATAGATGCCTTCTTTTTATTTCTATGTTACTATGTTTTAAATGTATCGTATATGACAACCTTAAAAAGGCGACTAAACATCGGAATAATGATTTCATATGATTTAATGATGATCAAAAAAATGATTTTGCACACTCTAAATTTCTTAAAGTGAAAGTTGAGCCACTTTCTGATAAAAGTAACTTTTTCACTATTTTTAAAGTGGAAATTTCACTTTACTAATAGTGAATGGAAATATGTCACTCTAATAAAGTGAAAACAAAAAATAATTTAATCGGGTTTAATGTTGGGAATTCTATACAACAGTCTTAAAGTTAAAGATCTGCCACTTTCGTTTAAAATGAAATTCTGAGGTTATTAGATGCGCTCCATTCAAGAATCAACCTATTCAAGAATCTGTAGGATTTTGAAGTAAGATTGTTTAAATTATTTTTAGAAAGTTGAGATTGAAAGCATGTGCCATCTTATGCAACTCTTAATTAAAACTCCGTTAAATTTATTAATGAAAAATACACCTCTTCGTAAATAAAAATTTGCATTATGACGTATGGTAATGCCTTACATGCAATGGTCGTGATTATCTTTTCGAAAAAGAGTATCTTCCTTTATTACTACATCATTCGTGATTTTTATTCTGTACGAATGCACGAGATGTGAGTTTTCGACATTGAAAATAATATCACGCGCTGGGCAAAAATGTTTTATTGTGGATGACATAAATTTGAGTGATCGGAGAGTGCAATAAACTCGATTTTGGGACGTAATACTACGCGAATGTCAGTACACGTCAAACTGGCAGCCATGCTTAAATCCATTTGTCTATATGTAATAAGTATTGACAAAAAATATTTTTTTGTTTTCAAAACCTTTTTTCATATTTTACAATATAATGATTATAAAACAGATACTGCGTTAATGTTCAAGATGAGTTTATTGAGATTTTTCAAAAAATAGTTGAGAAATACATTGTAATAAATGCATTTCTGTTCATGTTAATACAATCCTAAAAAAGCTGAAATTAATTAAAGGAATATTTAATCTTTTCGTTTTTTTTCCAATGTTCATAATTATAATTGTTAGCAGGATGTATAAAATATGTTGCAGCTAATAATATATTTTCGAAGAACAACGGGTTTACAAGGAAGATTCAGTGTTCTTAATTCATTAATTAGATCGATCGTTATGCCGGAGGGGACGAATTCCCTGAGTCGACATGCCTTCTGCATTCATCTTGTAGGTCGTCCATTATCTCGAGGCCTTCGTCCAAAACGTGCCCTGGAGCTGCCTTTGAGAAATTTTTTGTTAATTCGTAATTGAATTTACTGAGCGAATCTATTAGATGATATCTGCGTCATAGATTTCTGGAGAGCGACAAGACTGAATATAGGCGTTCAATTCGATTCTCATTTATTAACACCGTTGCACCCTGTCCAGGCGCCATGTGCCGTGAATTGAATGTAAGAACGTGGTAGTATCCCCGATCCCGAAGCTTGGACACGTACGGCTTCGCATATGCATATATACATATAACGTACAATCGGTGGACTTCAATTACTGTAGTAAGTTGAGTCGGAGGCTCGCGAATAGCCCCGGACGCTCGTCGAAGGTCTCATTGTCCTCATAATCAATCAATTTCTCTTTCTTCTCTTCATTTTCCAACCGGAGAATCTCTCTTTAAACAGGGAAATGAATTGCGATGGCTCCGTTCATTTTTTTTCCAATTTGATTTTCATTAACCCGATTGAGTGGAAAGGTAAAAGGGAATTTTAATGTACTTCATTATCGCGTAATTATCTCATTGACTTTTCAATGAGGTGGTACAGTCCAACACGAAAGATAACAGATTGTGAATTTTTAAAACTTCGTTCGTCCCATGTAAAAATCAAAGAATCGGTTCCAAAGAACAAATCGCGACGTAAAAGGATTCGATAGCTTTTTACAAGAAACATCGATTTGTCAAAACGTATATTTCTAAAAGTCGTACGCTTGATTCACATAGAAAATCTATGTAAAAGGTCATCTTAATAATTCAATACTATTGAATCTATCGCTTTTTTCTGAATTTAATCTATTATACGAAAAGACATAAGCTTAGTTCATTTTCACCATACGATTAAATGCGTAAAATATTTCAAAATACTAACATAATCAACTGATTAAGTTATGAGGAAATCAACAGAATATATCTAATTTAGATTACACACTTTACGTAAATACGCTTTTATTTATAAAATTGAAGACATCAAATTAAAGTAATTATAATCTATAAAACGAGCTCTTAAAGATGTCTTACTTAGGACTTCTTAAAATCGTAATCTCGAAGAGGTCTTATGTTTGAGGTCTTAAATCTATCTGTGTTTCTTCTAGAGACACTATGTGGCTATTGAATTATATTTCATATAATTATATTTCAATACTGGAAAATTTAAAACAACAAAAAACCATTAGAAAAAAAGGAAAATTTTACCACCTATCTTTATAAAATCGCTGAAAAGGTTCGGAGACCTTCTCGGGTCTATTTTAAATTATTATTCTGAGAATTTTTAGATACGTCATTTCTAACAATAACCGGAGAATTTCTAGGCGAGGTAGATTATTGTAATAGAAGATTTTCTTGAAAACATTAGTAAAAGGAAGATCGACTATTTCTATTATCACAACATGGGACCTGGTGTAATTGCACATTACGAATAATATTTCATGCCATTCTCAAAATGGTTTGAACATTTAATAATAAATGGTGACATTGCATAAATGCTACGTATAAATGCAAACCACTAGTTTTTTCAAGTTCAAGAATCTGTTACTCATATTATTGAACAAGTAATTCTCTTCAAATGTATTTATAAAGTTCCGAGATAATTTATAAGGTTAATCCATTAACGCCCAAAGGACACTTCTTCTTGCTTCAATTTCAATCGAGTATTTCGTAACAAAATCAAAGTTAACATATATTGAGAGGTAAATATCCTACTGCTTTGGTGGTCGCTCTTCAAGATTCTAAGGTAAAAAATGTCGCCCAATTTAAAAAAAATGTCAAAAAAAATGGGAAATATTTATACTTATCAACTTTTTTCGAGCCATTAGAATATTGGAATTGTATTGAAACTCTGAACAAAAGTGAATAAAATACTTCAATTTTAAGAAAAAATTTTACGTTTATACCCTACATCATTTTAATGACCTCAAAATGGCAGCAACAAAGAACATTTCTTTGAAACTTTCAAAGAGATTTTCTGGACGCTCTAACTCAAAAACTACGAGCATTATTAAAAAAATGCTAAGCATGAGAAGTTCCTAGAATTTACCGAGAAATATCCTGTAATTTGATTAGATTTTTTTTATGACATTTGGGGATCTTTTATCATTTTTTTTCGAAATTGTAATTTATTTACGAAAAATTATGAATAAAATTTACTATATTCTCTGATGAATTCTAAGAATTTCTTATGGTTTGGAATTTTTTCCAAATGTTGACAGTTTAAAAAAAAAAATCCTAAGCTTTAATATTTGAAATTCATTTTCACAAAAACTATCAACTTTTGGAAAACATTAAAGGAGAATAAACTCTTAGAATTCATGAGAGAATAAACTAAATGTTTTCAGAATTTTTTGAAAATAGATTACAATTTTGAAAAAATATTGAAAAAACAATTTATTAAAAAATCTAAAAAAAAATTCCGTGATATTTCTTATACATTATTCATATACATTCTTACCATTTTTTGTTAAATATCATAGTTTTTGAGTTAGAGTGTCCAGAAAATTTCAAAGAAATTTTCATTGTTGCGGACATTTTGCGGTCGTATGAATGATGCAGGGTATAGAAGTAAATTTTTTTCTTGCAATTGAAGTATTTTATTCACTTTTGTTCAGAGTTTTAATAGAAACTCAATATTCTAATGGCTCGAAAAAATTTGGTAAGAATAAATATTTACCAATATTTTGGACATTTATTGAAATTCGGAGCAACATTGGAATTCTTGATGGCTGAAACTCAGTTTTGATCTCGTAATCTTGAAGAGCGACCTCAAAAACAGCAAGACATGTGCCTCTGAATTTTTGTTAACTTCACTTTTGATAGGAAATACTCGATTGAAATAGAAGTAATAAAAAGTGTCCTTTTGGCGTTAATGGGTTAAAATATCAGTTCTAATAGTTCATTTTATGAATTACAATCGTCGACTATTACATTTTATGAATTATTTAAACATAAATGTATCAACTTTTTATGTGGCTTTTGAATTTATAAAAATAATTCAGTAGCGTCGATAATCAAATATATAAAAAAATAGCATCGTATAAGTTTGTTTAGAATATCATGAGTAACGAAAATGAGATCTATACTTATCTTATTTTTTCTCTGTTTATGAAGCATAATATTCCATATGTAAAACATTTAGTGGTTTCGTTACGTCCGTTTAAGAAATTGAAACGGAATAACTGAACGGACAAATCAGACGTAAAACGTCTTTGAAACTTTGCTTGGAATTATGAAAGTTGTAATATTCGTGAAAATGACCGTATTTCAAGACACGAAGCTTGTGCATTGTCACTTAACGAGGCGCCCGCCCCCGGGCAAATTGTCAGTGCAAACCATGCCGATCGGGCGCGTTAGTCCGAGCGATACGTTTATATGTGTTGCCGGGGTTTGCGTGGGTGCGGAATCGTTGCTCTTGCGATTGTTATAATTGTCCGACAACGATGCTTTACGGTTCCTGCTTGATGTGGATGATTTGTTCGATATGACGTCGATTTTGTACTTTGTAACGAGCCTTACAAAATGCATCGTCTCCTCGATCATGCAGAATTTGCATATTCTATTGTGCAGCCGAAAACGGTCTGTAAGATGTTCAGGAAGACGGCATTACCGAAATAAAATTTATTTATTTGATTGCGATGTTCTCTTATCGTTAAATTTACACATTTGTGATATGTAATCCTTAATTAATCATGTAGGCGGAAAAGTAATCTTTTTCAAAATTAAAGTATATTCATTCAGAACTTGAATAGTACTCCTTCTTTTTAATGGACTACTTCAACTAATTCTAAATAAATATAAGACAGAACCAAATATATGATTATATGTCAAAAGTGGATTTGTTTGACTGTTTTCTTATTTCTATTACACTGTCCGACACTAATTTTGCCTCAGATATACGAAGTGTCCTTTCCGAATTATTTTTTAGTGCTAAAAACGATCGCGCCAGCAGAATTTTGTTGTCACGTCACACTTTGGAGAAAAATGACGTTAAATGTGGTTAAAAAATAAGGTAATCCTGTTTTTCTCCGAAATGTGATAGAGAAATTCTACTAGTTTTCAGCAGGAATAAAAAAGTCGGAAATGATTCCTAACTTGTCAAAGGCAGACAAAAAGTAGAATTGTGTTGGTCTATATATAATATTTTTTATTTGTCCAACTAAACAATTGAACGTAATTTGTATGCAATAGATCCACTATAATTTTTAATTAATTTGTAGGCGTGTAAATAAGTTTAATATGTATATATCGTATCCGTAGTCTATTGTGTCCAAAATTATTTTGGAGTTGTTTTTTTCGGTCGAACGTGATGGGACATGTATACATTTTTATACTTATTTTTTGGCAAGTCTAAGAAATAACAAGGATAACATTTGCACCTCGGGGAACGTATGTATATGACTATTGCGCCATATTAGAGTAAGATGGGATATTTTTTTGCGAGTGAGTTGGGATAGTGTCAATTCATTGAAAACGATTTTTTTTCGACTATTTATAATGATTATACCATCTGGTGAAATTGGGCTCCGAGTGGACTTTCGACGAAGAAACGAAAAATGCATTTTTTCTTGAAAAGAAGCAACCGAAACAAATTACCAAACTAATAATATTACTTTTAAAGAGTGCAAAATGTAATTAATAACATATCTTTATCACAACTTGCAGCCTAAATTGTATTTTCTTATATGAATGATAAAACTCCCAACGAAAAGAGGAATTAGCTGACTTAAATTCTTATATCGTTGATATGACTTCCATTGAAAAAAGGAATTGGATCTAAATTCTTATATCGTTGATTATTCTAATGGAATAAAGTCAAGATGTAGTTTTTAAATTATTTATTTGTTGCTTTTGTACATCTAAAACTTTTGAAGGCATAGACGTAGAAAATTAATTATATATCGTTCAAAAATGAAGACAGGAAATTTTGGGTAGATATATGTTAAACATATACACATGATAATTTAGAATACTATATTGAGAATTCTTCAAACTTCATTAAATAATAATATTTTTTAAGACGACATTATAATATAAGTAATTATAATGCCAAATGTTGACTGTTCAGTGATTTTGAAAAGTTCATTCCAATCAAATGTGACAATTGCTAATGAACAATCAACTTTTCAACAATATACTATTAATTTTCTAATTCTATGCTTTCGAGACATTTAGATGTACAGAAATGACGAATAAATGATTGGAAAACTACATTTGACTTTATCCCATTATAATAATAAACGATGTAAGAATTTAAATCTAAACCCTTCTTTCGATGGGAGTTACATATCAACGAAATGAGAATTTAGGTGTAATTCCTTCTTTCGATGGAGTTATATCAACGATATAAGAATTTAGGTCTAATTCCATCTTTCTTTGGGAGTTATATCAACCATATAAAAATTTAGGTCTCACCGAGACTTGCCACCAAATCCGACATCTGTAGCCGACCTTTTCGGAATTCCTCCTGAGTTCCAGCAGGCGCTATCAGGTGAAAAGTTTTTGTTGTACGACTCATTCGAGGACTGCGATTGGCCCGACGAGTCTGATCGGATTATTATACCAGAATAGCAGGTTGTTTCTTTCACCTCAAACAAAGCATATACCGCCGGATTCAGACTGAAGGATTAACGACTGAATACACGAATCCAGAAGACAGAAATTTTAAAAATAATCTTCTTCGCCATGAGCAACGACTGTTCAATATTGCTTCGAAATACGAATCTTACTTCGAAAATAATGACGTGCTTAAATACTTAGAAAATATTGGCTGTAATATTTCATTTTAATTAAATTGCAAATCGTTTTTAATAAACATTTCTTTATTATTGAGGGGACAAATAATTGAGGGGAATTATTATTGGGGGGAATTTTTGATTCGGGGAAATTTCGTACGGGACAATTGTCCGGGGGAAATACAGGGGGGGGGGGGATTGTCCTACAATCCTCATTCCTTCTTTTCATGGGAGTTATTTCAACAGTATATCAATTTAAATCTAAACCCTTCTTTCAATGGGAGTGATATCAACTACGTAAGAATTTAACTCTGATTCCCTTCTTTCCATGGGAGTTACATCAAAGATATACGAATTTAGGTCAGTGTATAACTCCCATCGAAAGAAGGTATTAGGTCTAAATTTTTATATCGATGATACAACTGCCATCGAAAAGAGGAATTAGACCAAAATTCTTATATCGTTGAAATAAGTCCCACCGAAAGAAGGAATTAGACCTGAAGTTTCATATTGTTAATATAACTCAATTCGAAAGAAGGAATTACATTTAAATTCTTGTATCTTTGAAATTCCTCCCATGCGAGTTGATCAGCTGATATAACTTTTGTAGGTTATGACGCTCTGATAGAACTGTTCGCAATGGGACAAGATAAAGAGAGTGAGAGGGGAAAATAGCGCGCATGTGTGCACGAGAAAGAAACATACAGATAGTATTTTCAACTGTCCAACACGTGGATGTAAACATTTCAAAATTGTCTGGCGGTACTATCTAGTTAGTAAAAACCGTGCATCTCAGAAGCTTACTATCTAAAGATAGTAAATGCAACAACTGGAGATGACTAGGTCAAATTTTACTATCTAATTAGTAAATTTTACTACTTTAGTGATTGTGCCAGCCAACTATTTTTTTCCGTGTATAAACGTTTAATATCTGCTGTATGAGAAATATTTTTCCAAAAAGTGTTTCATCTCACCCGGACTTACCATGTGCGACTTTCGAGTTTAAAATGAAAAATGGGTGTGTCTATTTAATAAAAGAATTCTATATAAGTAAAACGATGCTAATATCCATGTGCAAATTGTGCACGCGCTTGATATAGTGATAAATGCTACAATTCATAATACTATAATCCGTTACAAAATACGATGGTCTACTAAAGAAGTATTCTCTACTCTGGATATCCATTATATGCAACCATCAGATGTTGAAGGTAGAGCGTATTTTGGGTAGAACATATAGTTTTCTGTAAGTCGCTGATGTAAAATAACGTAGTCGGCGATAGTGCATGATATTTACAAACAAGTTAATAAAATATACGTGTACTTTTCATTCGTACTTTCGCGGTATTTGTTCAAATACACTATTTTCTTTCTCAATTACTCTTTGAAAATTTGACTTTAATCGTAAAAAGATGTGATAAAGTACAATGCGATATGAGAGTCGGCTCTAAATCTGATATAATAATTAGATTCTTTAATGTAAACCTTTTTGGTAGTGTGTTCATGTTTTTTATTACTTGACTTAGAATTTCACAAATTTACGCGATAAACGTTTTGTCACGGGAGTAAAGATCTGTAGCCCTCACATTAGAGACAACGCCTAAATTTTTATGTGGAGATCATAAGTCTGTGGAGCAGAGAAAGTACCACGTTTTAAATTAATGAACTCTATGGCGACTACCACATGGCACCACGATGTAGATGCAATACATACATCACTGATACCATTCCTCATCAACGGCTTTAACATTAGTATTAAGACATGAAAATCCGTTCTGCTTATATAGAAACGGTTAAATAAGTATTTCTGACAAAATGAGATATCTACATGAATCAAAATAGATCAGTTCACATCTATGAAAATATGTTAAATAGATCATGTTCGCAAAGGCTGAAATAAGTTGCGGTATTAATTTGAATGTTAAATGACCACCGGTCGCCAAATCATATTGAAAATTGATTTTTTAGCTGAATCAAAATTGATGGTTGCAATTTGATATTAGATGACAACAGTCAATGTATACAAATATTAAATAATCCATCTCAATCCTGATTACTTGATATAAGCTTATATCTTATTTAGGTAGTCATGTGTTTTGTATGATAAAAGTATTTTCGTGAGTACGTTAAGTTACATATGGTAGGTGAGATTATTTGTGCACCCTTATTATCCCTCAAGTTACCACATCACATAATGATATATTCAAATCTGACAAGAATACATTTGTCTGGACCCAGGTAGCACTTTCGAATTGAAGTGTTACCTCGATATTCTCAATGCATAGACTTATTCTTGAAATGTTCGTGATTGGTCAAGGGGTCGAACGTGTTATTCTTCAGGAGTCGAACCACTTCCTTATATAAGTCAAGGAAAGTTGGGCAGCATCGAAGATGCCTTCCGTGGTGGTGGCTGCAGCGTTACTCAAATCTCGGGTCTCTGGCTGATGGCCATATTCCGAGCAGGGACTTGCGGGGTACATGGCGCGCGACTACAAGGGGTTTCGGGGTTAACTTATAATAACAGAAGTTGCCGTAGAGTTCGGTGACTGGTCAGTGCCTGGGAAGCTCGGACAGCTTGGACAAGGATGAGGGATGGGTCGTCGCCAAGTGTCTTAGCAACGAACAGGAACTCTACGGAGCTGCTACACGTCGCGAAAAGCCAGCTCTCACGTGACCACGGAGCAAACTAACCGTGCTTAGGCGAATGCTCGCCATGCAGCTTGTTGTGCATCTCGTCGAACTTGGATCTGTTGTTGAAAATCCGGGGAACTATCGTGCCTCCCTCCTCGCAGTTCCATTCTCTTTCGGCTCTCCGCATAACAATTTCGTTCCAGTTGGCCGTTTATAATCTGATTACTCGTCGGCCGCTGAAATGACTCGCGTCATTTTCAGCTGAAATTCGTCCTATCAGTTTTAATAGACACTTCATTTTGTGCAATGAAGGAAACGCGACACATGTGCTCGACAATATAAAAACTAATAATGCTAAATATTTTATTAATTTTATTATTTGGTGATGCGATTATTTTAGCTAAATAACCGATGAAATCGAGTAAAACACAAAAGCTGTATAAAAAGAGATAAAAGAGAAAAGTTGAAGAATTGAAAGAGAAAGCGAATGCGTGCATATTCTCCACTGGAAAAGGGTGATGAGCGGCATGCGTGTAAAGAGCGAGATGGGAGGTGATGGTGTGGGGTGCGGAGAACAGCTTTACGAGTGCGGAAAGTTGGTTTGGGGATATAAAGTAACCGCGTCGCATATAACTTACAATCAACCCAGGTTTGCCCGCAGCCTTACCGCTTCGTCTGAGGACTCCACTACCGCGCATTTAGTTCTCTTTCCACACGAAAGTGTTAGACTTCCATTTTGCAATACTTTCAATCCCTACTTACGATAATCTAGTATAATCGGCCATAATAATCTTAACTTACTTTACTTTGGCGATAACCAAAATTTTATTTTTGTAAGATAAAGCAGTCATTCGCCAAAGGTTCTAATATAATTTGTTATAGTTTAAGTCTGATGGCAATTTAAAAGAATACTAATTTTACTAATAAAATGCTGTGGAATATCGTTAGTCATCTCCAAAAATAATTACGATTTAGGACGATGGATTGTATTCAAATTTTTTAATTAATCAAATATAAACATAATCTAAGGGGAAGAGCAAATTCATTGGTTAGCATGCGTCTCTCCGAACGTGACATCTCTTATAAAACACGAAGGGTTCTGACGAAAAAAGTAACGAGAGACAATATTGAAAATAAAATGATAACTTAATTAAAACCAGTATCGGCCTTCTTTGGGGACCACGGTTAATCAATTCATGGGGCGGCAAAAGCGTCAGATGTAAGCGTGTCGCTATCTCGAATTTAAAGAACTCGTCGTCGATTTCATTAACTTATTCGGATCTTGAACAGGCGCATGCGTGACTTGAGGAAGTAAAGATCCGCCAATTACAGATCGACTGATCGTTCATTCTCGGAAGGAAATTGGCTGATTTTACATGTTGCACGGTTTTGCACATTCGTCCCAAGAGATCCAGCCATTATCCAGTTCGCCGATTTAAGGCGAATTTTTGTATGAATGCGTTACGTTCTAACCAGTATTTTAGGCCTCTCAGCAGCAGAACCTTCATGTCTTGTTGAGTGCAATGGCGAGTAATCAATTCAACGATTTAAGATACACAAATATCGCCGTTTTCAAAATCTTTTTTATCGTTTTTCTGCATTTGAATCTACCGGACTGTCTTTCGTTATCTTTCATGCAACTGTTCGGTTACTGTTTCAGGGAAATGGGTTCATTACAGAGTGGAAGGTGCGACGCAATCAAGAAATTCAAGACACTCTTAGCGATAAGTTTAATTAAGAAATACTGCTCAATGCGAGTTGGGAATGTTGCTCCATGGTTCTTGTATACTTACTATAATGATGGTCAAATATTTTCTTGCAATGATCTGTATAATTCTGAAGGCAGGCCATCAGAATTTCATAGTATGCAAATAGAAAAGTATGGCCAGTTTCTACAATTTTCGACATAGAAAATACTTGACATAGTTGCTAGTAGGTATCAGTACCAAATACTAAATTAATTGTTAAAAAAAATGTAGGGATCCAGACATCTCCATCAAAGATTGTTTTAATTTTGTTCGGTAACATCGTAGAAGTATATATAAAGGAGGATCGATGAAAAAATTATCTGGAAGCGCGAATACATTTCGAAAGTTATATATGCGTGTGCATACTTAGACATGAATAATGGCTGCTTTACGCAAACCATAACAGAATAATTTAACGTCCATTATAACACGATTTTGAATTGTCAACCGAATTTTCTTAACTTCCACGCGGCCGGGATTTATGAATTTACACAAATCTTATTTTTTTCAATTTTTTCAAATGAACTAGTAATATGAGTCGACAAACTTGGTAGATTGGTAACTTGGGGACGTTCAATACGAATCTGAAATCAGATGTTTCATTCACGATGGCGGATAAAAAATGTTGGGCATATTTTGAAAGGAAAACGATTGTCGACATGATGACGTAAACCCACAGAATTATACCGAAGTTCATATGCCTATATTTTTGGGGTAGCAAATTACGAATTCAAGCAAAATTTGTGACATTATGACACGTGTAGAAATTCCCTCAGATTTTCCATAATTCTGACGAGATTCTGGCCACATTTACTCTACTTATGGATTCTAATCAGAATCTGACAAGATTCCGACTGAATTTACCGAGATATATTTAGGTTAGGTTCGTCAAATTTTGTAGTAAGTGCGTGGTCCGACAAAGCACGAATCCGATCGGAACTTGGTTGTAGAAGCAAGATTCTGATCTGAATCTGGTAGGATTATCCTGTTCAGAATCCTGTCCGCAGAGCGTTACAATTCCTGTGATTTCCTGGTCAGACATAGAGAAGGTTGTCCGGATTCTGACCAAGCTAGCGTTACATTTTCTATATGAGAAGCGATAGTCTTATATACAATATATTGGCCATCTATGAACCTTAGTTTTTAAACTTATTTATCCACTGCTCAGTATTAGATAGTCGCAGAAACTAGAGTTCCACTAGGAGATCTAACAATACCCAGATAGGGTATAGATCTTATTTCAATTCGTTCGTACCCACTGCCACAGGACGCTGGGATTTGTTTTCGTAGCTGTATCAAAGAATCATCCTTTTTTCATATGTAAATAATCTCCCATAAATGTTCTCCTCACATCTTCTATTTTGCTAACACATACTATCCTATTATTACATTCTAATTGTTTTCATTGTTTTTAAGCCTTATTTGTTATTATTTCTGTTTGTAATTCGCACTCGTCGTTATCATTCAAGATAGCGGTGTTATTAAGAAATGTCTTCTGCCTAAATCATGACTTAATAATCATAAATTTACTTTTTTAACGAATACACATTATTAACACTAAAAATATTGGTCCGAGCTCAAGGACCAATAATCCAACACTATCATGTAGCAAGTGGCGCGACTCAATTAGGCTCCAATGTCTTGGTAGCACTTTAAAAGAGCCAAACTCTGCTTATCCGTAGAGGACAAAAAATGCTAAGGCAGGATTTCAATTTTTCTTATGTTTAATTTTAATATTGGAAATAAATACAGTTACACAAAACTACTCCTAAAACCTTCCAAAAACTTTTGTATTGAATTCGTTTTATAATCGAGGTATCAAATTTTCAACATTAAGGCTCTATAAGTGTAACTCTAATTACTATATGGCATTTACAATAGTGCTAATGACATTCATTGGAAATTAACCCTTTAGTCCCGAAAGTGCGAAATTTACACGCGACTTTCAGCGCCGTAGCTATTTATTTTAATCAGCAAAAATCACTGCGAACCACTGTATATTCCCTGATTATTAGCTTATACCCTACCACTAAATCAGTCATTGTAAGGTATGGGCTGCTAATCAGTGCATGTACTGATTCGAAGCCATATTTGCTGGTTCAAGTTTAGAGAGAAACGTTGTTAAAAAAGTAAAATAAGTCAATAGCGATCATTTTAGACCTTCTTTTTCGAATTCTGTGGACAGAGTAAACTGGCAATATGAAAAAAAAACTTACGGTCAGTTTATAAAACAAAAAGACCGATTTTTCAAGCTTCTTCGCAAGAATAACGTTTTGACATCAGGGAAAAGGTCAATACCGACCATCGTGAATGGTACAATTAGTATATGTTTGCTCGCTCCTTGCTTATTACATCGAATTTTTGTTAAAAAACAAGATGGGGGCTTCAACATAGTTTCGCGACATCAGAAGTTGGGAATCAATCATTTTTGGGTAGAATATTTAACGTCGTGTAATGTAGAATCTACAATAATATCTATAAAATTAACTACAAAATCTATAATATTTAACGTTGATAATGACCAATTTTGAAATTCGGCTTAAAAAGATCGCGAATTCTCACTCGATGATTAACTTTTATTGAGCTTACAGTGGTTATAGTTAAAGCTGACAAAGCTCTTAGAAATATATCGTCGTATTGCGCGGGATTTTTAGGTTATAATCCGATTACACTGGTCAACAGTGAAATTCTTTCGGAGATGAAAGTAGCTAAACTTTGTCAATTTTTGATCGCTGAATCTGAATCCGATAATAAAAAATGTTAATTAGCTCTTGTTTGAAAGGTATATGGGAGCAAATTTCGAAAAAACGTCGTTTTATATTATGTTTGAGGATGCATATCTTTTGACGAAGACGAGATAAGGA
Organism: Trichopria drosophilae; assembly: GCA_030407085.1. Classification (NCBI taxonomy): domain Eukaryota; kingdom Metazoa; phylum Arthropoda; class Insecta; order Hymenoptera; family Diapriidae; genus Trichopria; species Trichopria drosophilae. Next base: position 64,107,754 of record CM059583.1, on the reverse strand, counting down.
CTTCAGTAATGGTCTAAAATAATGCTTGTAACTTCGACTTAATGGGGGTAAATGTATTACAATAAAAAAAAAACATTTGCCTTGAATGGTAACTTTTCTGTATGCAGAAAATATATTTTTATTGAAATTTGGTATACAAGGATTTTTGGGGTCGCTAGTAACAAATCTCGACTCATATTTTGGAAATTAAAAATGGCGGATCGAAGATGGCGGTTAAAAATTAAAATGTTACTGTTCTTCATTAAAATTGTACACAGGGTTTTTTTTTTGGAGACCGCTCAACTGAATATGGTCATTTTCATGTGGACGCGTACGTAATGACTTGGAAACATAGGATGCAGAGTGAAAAAAACAAAACATCTGTTAATACCTATTTCATGAATGAACAATCATGAAAATTAGGTATTTATAAATGATATAATATCACATTTTCATCCCATTTCTCCGTGTTTTCGCTCATTACACGGATATAACAATCGATAGGTAAGTAAGAAAATGCCAAATTACAATTTGCTGATTTATCTTTAATCATTTTGTTAAAAAAAATTTGACGCAAAAATAAATCGCTCAGCAAACAGATGCGAGTAGCACCACTTGCCATTGTTAGTATTGCCAATATGGGCAATACTAATATATATATATATATATATATATATATATATATATATATATATATATATATATATATATATATAGAGAGAGAGAGAGAGAGAGAGAACTTGAATTTTAAAAAAGTGATTCATTGGCAATTTTAATTTATAGTTTTTAGCATATTCCTTCCCTGCAGATTAGACGTCCTACATTTTTTCATAAAAATCTACATTGCAATGTTTTCTAAATTATTTGCGATATTTAAATTTATCTAAAAAATGCATGCAATTTCGTTCATTATGTAATAAATAATTTATGATCTTTATATCGTCGACATAAAATATGTCGTTAGTAATCATTGATAATTAGGTAGGCAATGCAGTCGTAGTAAATAATGCAATTTACAATTTTAAGATAAAATATTCTCACTCCAATGGTAATTTTCGTAATTACAATCAAACCACGGTCATCAATACTGAAAAATATTAGCTCTGCGTTGTCGGTTAAAATCGAATTTGGAGCAGAAAATTCGGCGCTGTGTTACTCGTTAATCCGACCTTTTATCATTAATCTCAACAAACAATTTCATTAATCGGTTTTCGCGGAGGGTTGTATATCATTTGATAAAACAGCTTACTGTAACGAAACTACAACGTAAACTACGCGAAAAAGTGAAGAGATGCAGAGCTACGACGCACACGGGACAATAGATATCCGGGGGACAGTACAATGGACATTGTAAATCAGGGCATTTTAAAAATCTGACAGGATATACGTTGACTCGGCCTCGTATATCCCGTCACGCACCGGCCGGTGGTGCGGTGTGCTGGTGCCCATTAAATACAGCATTATGCTGCACTCGGACGTACGGTCAACTTCAAGCACGTAATGGTAATTGCCGGAATGTATTCCCAACGCCATTTTCGGTAACTTGCTATTCGGCGAGCACATGCTTCTCCTCGCCTGATCTCACTTGCCTCCTTCTTTTTGCCCGTCTCGTTAGACCGAAATAACAAATATTCCCGCGTAATATCGCGAGATTTGTTTCGATACAGTTTATGATTTAGGACTCGTTGCCTTGATGTAGATGAAACTCGACTCTCGTTTTATACTCTACGTTAATTCGCGCGTGATTGGTGGCAGTCGGAATTAAATTCATTTATGACGATCCTTACTTTCGTGGCACTTTTTCTGACACTGATGTACGTGCTATTTTATTTATGATATATTATAATAACTGTTAGTTAATTTCTTCTTACACGCCGTATAAACTATATTTTATTACATATTATTCTAATCTGAGAATAGTAACCAATCAAAAACTGTAGAAGCAAGAAAATGTAATACATCGTCTTGGAAGCAAAAACATTGGGCGGAAGAGGTGAATCTTTATATTTAAAGCAGTATTTCAATTTCACTTATTCGTATCCCAAATAGTAAAAATTACAAGTGCTGTTAGATTGCATATATCACCATTTCTATTATTGGGAACAGCATGATAGAGGTCTCTCATTCCATTCCGTATTTCGCGCAAGGTACAGGATATTTGGTATTATCATAATTCGCAGGCATCGTCGCGACGTATCATACAGTATAGTTACCTGACAACCGTTTCAGTACATTTCAGACATGCTGTAAAACTCATTTGTTGACAGGTAACTATACTGTATGATACGACGCGTCGTATACCTGACAACAAATGAGTTTTACAGCATGTCTGAAATGTACTGAAACGGTTGTACAATAATTCGAAAATCGTAGGAAAATTGAATACTACATTTCAAAATTATAACTTTCTGTATCAATGAAGTACCAGGCGGATTGAAAATATAAGCTACAGGGGTCCAATAAGGGACCATTTCAAGGGTACTTTACAGACAATACCAAGTCACGTATTGGTGGTGGAAATGTAGCCTAGTCATAAGACTAAAATAATTGTCACTTTCATTTCTAATATCTATAATTTTAGTCCCGCTTTTTGTCCACAAATTTAGTCGATTTTGAAATAAGTTATCGAATATCATCTACTGTTTTAAGACTTTTGACAATTGTGGACCCTAACCGTACAATCGACGTTGTGGAACGATCTGTACTAATCAGCCATTTAAGTTCGTAATGGTTACGTAAATGGTAAATACCGCAATAAGTAAGTGCGAAGACTCCGGGGTAGAAATTTATTAGGACCCTGACCAGGGCCTGACCCGAAGCGTTACACCCTGATCAGGGCCTGAACAAATTTCTGCTCGGGCTGGTACCATACTATGCGCATTATGTCTACGTAACTAACGGATTTACGACTGTTAGATTTTATTTTCAGTACAATATTTATCACATACCGTTGAAGTCCTTTGCGTCCTTTTTTATACAACATTATGAGCTTTATATGCATCACTTCTGGGAGACTAATATGTAATCCAGGCTTAATGACATATAACTCAAAATTTTGTCAAAAATATTAATTTTGTTACAGCAAATGGGCCATATTTTGAATCTAAAATAACTAATAACTTCTTACATGAAAAAATCATTATTAGGTTACATACTCCGCTAATTTGCATATGATATCATATCGGTAGAGAGGGTTTATAGCGGTATAAAAATCTGCTCAGATACAGTACCGGTCAAAAGTTCGTCACCTCTAAGACTTTTCTAGCTCCTCAATTTCACTTTTCGAATTCTTTGAAGATAGAGAAAAAACGGGTGCACCCAAAAATCCCGACAAATAAAAAAACAGACACTTCAAAAAACGGACATTCAAAAACCAGACATTTAAAAAAACAGACATTCGAAAACCAGACATTTCAAAACGCAGACATTAAAAAAACAGACATTTCAAAAAACAGATATTCAAAAAACAGAGTACACCTAAAAACCCGACCAATAAAAAAACAGACTCTTCAGAAAACAGACATTCAAAAACAACACATTTCAAAAAACAGGGTGCACCTGAAAACCCCGACTAATAAAAAAACAGACACTTCAGAAAACAGACATTCAAAAACAACATATTTAAAAAAACAGACACTCAAAAACAGACATTTCAAAATACAGACATTTAAATACAATACATTTCAATAAACAGGCATTCAAGAACAAGTACCCGACGTTTCGACCCCTCCAATTGATGGGTTCAAGACATAAAAAAAATGGGTGCACCTCAAAACCCCGTTAAATCACAAAGCAGGCATTTCAAATAAAAAACCAGCCATTTAAAAATGCAGCCATTTAAAAACAAGATATGTAAAAACACAGATACTAAAAAACCAGGTATTTCAAAAAAAGACAATCAAAAGCCAAATATTTTAAAAAACCGACTTAATTTTTTAATTTTTTAGTTATTTAGTTTTTTGAAATGTTTGTATTTTGAAATGTCTGTTTTTTTAAATGTCTGGTTTTAAATGTCTGTTTTTTGAAGTATTTTATTTGTCGGGTTTTTATGGTGCACCCGAAAAAACTTATACTATGTGTTTTGAAGTACAGTGTTAAAGCTTTTAACTGTTGTACTTAGTTTTACTGTATACATTATATTCTCTTAGTTGTGATATTTTTATTAAACATTAAATGTTGAATTTCGTAACTTTTTTCTTCTGACTTTCAATTCTGACAAAATGTTTAATAATTTTCTTTTATATTGGCAATTTTTGTGGAAATACTACAATTCAAAATCTTTAAGATCGTTGTTGAATAAACTCGCTACGTTTAATCCTACCAACGTTGTTATTTTTTCCAAATTTTCAGTTTTATTCGATTAGTCATTAATATTATAAAAAAAGGCCAAAAGATCGTGAACATACAGTTTATTCATCTTTCGTTAATCTGCAAAGATAATTTTCTTTTACAGATGATACAAAATATTAAAATTTATTAAGAACAGACACGTTCAAAATTGTCATATTAGGCCGGCAAATCGAGGCATAAGATATTTTTTGTCACACCAGCACGATAAGTTCATCTTTCCGCCCGGAAAAGAGGGCGGAAAGTGCCCGATTGCCGCCCGGTCTGATAAAGATGGGCGGGAGATAGTACATTACTCAACGAGGGAGGTAAAATAAAGAATGTCTGAGACTGCCTGTTTCTTACCCTCGGCTTCGCCTCAGGAAAAAATTACACGCAGTCTGAGACATTCTTTTTTACTTCCCGAGGGAAGTATACGATAATTCTTTATGGCCGGAAGGATAAGCGGCATCTTTCCTTCCGCTTGCGGGAGGAAAGTTGCTGCTTTCCTCCCGGTGTGAAGAAAATGTTTTTTTCCTCTCGCTTACAATCTGTTGACAGTATTTCCTCGAACAAAATTCTTTCACGCTGTGAAGATCATGGAATCCGCTCGACAGCGGTGAGTCGGACTTTTCTTGTACGGGTGTGACAAAAAATAGTGTACGCATCGCGGATTAAAACATGCATTGCAAACATCGGGCGATGATTGTGACCCTCGTAAGGACTCGCAGCGCTCCTGTACTTCTGTACGGCCCACCCACGGCCCTCGCTGCAATGCCTCTGTTTCCTCCCTAGATACGTCTAATATACTATTACGCCTACTGCATCAAAAAACAATGTTTGAATCTCAGGCGTACAACTTTCACCCTCATGAATTTCGAGCCGGCTTTGCCGTCTCTAGGGTTCTATTGTCGAGGAGTAAAACTTCATTTTAGGCCCTTGATAGAAAATTAACTATATAATACTTGCTTGGTATAATTGAATGAAAATAAATATTATTTTTTATAAAACTTGCTAAATTACTATTTATTTCGGTTATCTACACCCCTCAAATTGGTATATTTTAGAGTTTTGAATGACAGTTTATATGAAAAAAGTGTTTTTTTTAATCAATTTTATTATTTTGCATCATGTGTAAAAGAAAAGTATAATTCACTATTACGAAACATGAATAAACTGCAGGTTCACTAACTTTGGGCGGTTTTTCTAAGAATTCTAGCTGAATCAGTGAAATTAAAATAAAAAAATCTTCGGAAGGAAAAAACAGCGAATTTTTGCAAAACCGATTTCAAAGTTCTTGAATTGTAGTATTTCCATCAACATTGACAATAAACAGAAAAATTATTATACATACATTTTGTCATAATCGAAACTCAATCGAAAAAAGTTACATGAAAAGTCTTTATGGAGAATCTAGATATACAAAATATAGAGAATGAAACGTTAGGGCTCTATCTGAAGATATCAGATTAATTTAAAAAATAACGTACGAAATGCACGGAATTATAAAACTCCCTGTAGAAAGTTTGTAGGAAATAAATAAAGGGAATCAGTATTCACGTTGAAGAATGGAACATTATCATTCTTTTTTGGGCTTATTACATTTCTTGTCCATTACTTGCTCTATATTTTTAGGATAGTCAGCGTTTAAGTATAGTTACCCAATTGCTTGAGAAGATGCGTTGGTGCATGCTCGTAATCGCTTATTTGCCAAATCATATATTTCGTCTGAAAAAAATCACTATGTTTGTGTAAAGCCTATCATTATCCAGTTAATTTCAACCCGTGGCCGCAAAATTGTTGTGGTCCGAATTTTAGAGGACATTGTGTATTTTTGAAAGTGACTTGTTTAGTAAAACGCGAAGGTATGGCGGAATATTTCATAATTTTGGAAATGTTATAGTATTATATATGAAATTATATAAGTATATTTGAAATTCATATATTAAACTTAAATTACTCCTTTACCGATTGAGTACCTTGCAGTTGCCTTACAATTTTATGAAGCCGTTAAGGTCAGAACTGAAGATAACGACAGAAAACGTTATTAAAAATAATGAAACAGAACTTGATAGAATAATTACTTTATAAATATAAATAACTTTTCATATTTTACGACATCTACAACTTGAGTCTCGGAGACTCTTGTACAAGGTAGCAGTGCTTCGTCAATTAAGACTCGGCTTGAAAAACGAGACGAACGCTTAGCGGGAGACGCGCTGGGAGGAATTTTCTCGAGCGCGATTTGCTCGAGGCTCTAAAATAAATACTCTTATTCGTGCGCCTTCTCGCATACTATTAACGTGTTTGGCGAGGATCTTAAAAATCGCAATTGGCCGCACTTCTACGACCAGCGAAAGATTCCGCCTGCAATTATTCACAGTAATAAAATCGCGATGCGCTGTCTAGCCGATAAATAGTGCAGCGCGCGGAACCACGCAGCCAAGTTGGAGGGAGGAAGCTCATGGTGGAGGTCATACATGTAGCGACGACGTACGAGCTATATAGCCTACGTTCCAGAATGGGCTCTAACTGCTGAAGAACACGCGACAAGCTCGTCGTAATTCCTTATAATACAAATATGAAAACGAGGTGTACGATAGTACCACTACGGACGGTACTTGGAATAACTTAGCCTTTTTACACATTTTGCCTCTGTATCTTTCAATTAATTGCATTATTTAACAGATAACGAAATAAAACCAACAGAATTTGTAGGTACATCATTTTTTAATGCTATAATTTCGTGTACATCTTTTACATCGATAAAATATAGTACAATATTTTAAGCACCTGGAAAGAATATTTGCTCAAAAAGAAAAACGAAAATTCATTGTAAAGAGGTGGCTTTGTATTATTTTTATAGTATGGGACGAAATAAATATATTTTGACGTAAACTAAACGATCGAAAATATTATCACACAAATTAAATATATGATAATAAGCATTCCACCAACAACTAAAATAATCTATGTTCCACTCAAAATAAAGGGACATTTTATTAAAAGTGAAGTGATGAATCCCTTCCACAAATTTGATGTTGCACTCAGAAAAAAAATAGTTGAAATGACTTTTTTTACTATGAATCATGGCGTGAAATGAGTAATAGTTAAAATAACTATTCTGAAATAGTAAAATTTCACTATTGTTTTATGATTCAAAATACTACTTATCACAATAGACAAATAGACTAAACTATTTTGAAATAGTTATATCAGAAAATTACTACCTTCACTGAGTGAAATGGTATAAGACATTGTCATCAAAAAATTTGGAAAGAAGTCAATATTTGCATTATAAAAATATTTGTAAACTATATATATATATATCATAGCATATGAAAAGTCCACTTTTCTCCCTTCATTCTTTATTTAAGATAAACAAGGAAACAAAGAGAAAAATAATATCGTCCATTTTTTCAAAGTTTGGTTACAAACTAATGTTTTCTTATTTTTTTACTCCATATTATTTAAATATTTAAATTGAATAGTGGTTAACATTTATCTACACGAGTTACATATTTAACATTTCCCATCCAGTGATCCATTATAAGCATGAAATTTGTGATCTTTATTCTTACCCGAGTAAACAAAAATATCTGCCAATATTGTCGCATTAAGTCTCGCAAATATGTCTTCCGAAAGTATCGCTAAACGGTAAATGCGATACTTTAAGCAATACTTGATGCCTCATGGGTCGAAAAGTATCGCTGGTATCGGAAAAGTATCGGAAAAGTATTTCAGATATAAAATAAAAATAAATAAATTAAAAACATTTAATACTGTAAATTTGAAAGAATTATTTCATAATGTTTATTCAATCGCAAATAAATTTAAAAAATCGTGTTTGTTCTCACTCGAACTCGAACCCAGGAACTTCGACTCTCGAAGCGAACACCTAACCACTCGGGCAACTTTGACATTGTTTAAAGGTTACAAAATGACAGATAGTTGAAACACTTGATTACATTCTGTTTCAAGTATTTGTCATTTTGTATCGCGTATGCAATATTAAAGTTGGCCGAGTGGTTAAGTACCGGCTTTGAGAGTTGAAGGTTCCAGGTTCGAATCCAAGCGGGGACAAATATGTTTTTAAATTTATTTGTGATTAAATAAACATTGTAAAATAATTGTTTCAAATATAAATTATGAAATGTTTATAATTAATTAATTTTTTAAGTTTATTTTATATCTGAAATACTTGTACAATACTCTTACGATACCAGCGATACTTTTCGATCCATGAGGCATCAAGTATCGCGTAAAGTATCGCACTTGCCGTTTGGCGATACTTTCGGGAAACATATTCGCGAGACTTGATGAGATATTATTGCGAGATATTTTTTTAACTCAGATAATTATTCGATTTCAGCAAAATAAATATTATTCAATTTATTTGTAAGAAAATAAGAAATACAAACGGTGCCGTCAATATTTCTGATTAATGTTAGAATGAACGGCACTAGAGTGGCCTTTATAGGTGTCCAGAAAATTGTTGAAGGATTAATGTATTATTATATTACATAACATATATTCTGAGAAAATAATATTATGGCAGTGCGAAATGTATTTTGTTTGATGTCTTATTAACGTAATTAAATTTTACCCGTACATTGAATTTGATATTTAAATGAAAAATTAAAGGAGAATAAACAGAAAAGCGAATTATGCAAAATGAGAATCCCTGACTAGAAATCCGGATGTTAACAAGAGGTTACGTTTAGGGGCACTAAAATGTATTCGGCTGGAGAAGTGAAGCATGCATATTCTAGATATATTATAAATAATTACTCAATTATATCTTTGGAAAGGCGATGAATAAAGATGCCTGGGCCGTCGGCGAGGAGAGGGTAACCGGGCTAATAAAAAAAAACTTGCGTTGAATATTCAAACGCAATAAACTAGGTGCAGGGTTGTGGCGATGGAGAAGACGAAGGGTCGCGGGTGCAGACGTTGCGCGGGGTACTAGTGCGGAAAGGGCGAGCGAGAGAGAAGCTTATTTCAAATGGAGATCCATATTATACCCTCTCCTTACCTGAGCGTACTTTTCGTACTGGTTTTGCCCGAGTTTCAACGCGTTCGACCCGACTCTTGGCAACAAATCCATTTTCACGAAGCGGATCTTCAAATAAGTCATAGCTGTAAATTCTACATTCGAACATTTAACTTTCTCGAGAAACTTAATCTTTTGAACTTGAAAAGTGGCGCTTAACGAACCAGTTACACTTGCCTTCTATCCATGACAGAAATGTTAACTTAGTTTGACTCGATATTTTTGATAATTCAATATTAATTCAATTTGGAAAGAAAGTATATAGTATTTAGTTATAGTATTTTCATGTAATCTGTTACTACTCTTTTCAAGCATTCGGTCGGTCTAAAGCAATTCTTTTCATAGGAGTTTCAGATAATATATATATAAAATAGGTGATTGTGGAATACTTAAACCATTTTGAATTCTCACAAAAATGATTTCATTAGTTTCAGATTTTGATTACACACTTTCAAAATTATTATTACATACAAAATAAATAGATGCAATGCCAATAAAAAACAATAATTAAAATGATTGAGAGGGTTCTTTTTTTTGTAGAAAAAACGCGAGTTTTCCTTTCAGTTATACACAAAACAAATAAGCGTTCCGTATTACCAGACCATAATACCTGTACGTATTTTAGATCACTGAATGCAGATCTAATGTCAGTACCACTTCATCGAGTCTTCGTCAAGGGCAATTGAAGGTTCAACGTGGGAAATGAAACTATGGAAGTAAACCATTATATTTATACGTTCTTAAGGTTGCTGAATCCGAATCCGGTGTACGGTTTTCTTCATCTGCTCTGGGCGAAGGACAACTGATTTCATCCATCATATTTATATGGTTTTGGGTTGCTGAATCAATGTGATGTTCGATTGTCCTGATCCGCATCAGGTTTAGATCAAGGGCTATTGATGTTCGGATACAGAGAGTCAATTTAATAGACGGAAAAACAGGTTTCCACATACCAACCAAAGAAGTATGGTGAATTAAAATATTAATAGGTCGACCATTGGTACTGTAACGAGAACTTTGCATATGGAAACCCTTTCAATATATATGGTCACAGCAACCGTAGAATGGTTGGTGTGACCATAGTATGGAAGGGGCATAATTATCAATATAGTATGGTCAAGATCAACCATATCTTAGGTTGTAACAACCCTGTGCCTTTATTCTGTAACTCGTTATTACGAATAACGTCGACGTTATGACAATTCCAACCAACCACGGTCCAGGATATTGTCGTTATCGACAGTAACGTTAACGTTATTGTTAATACCGACTTATAGAATACGGGCACTGGTGTTTTTCCGTGTATCAATATAAACTAGTATATTTACACGTTCTTGGGGTTGCTGAATCCGAATACGATGTCCGTTCGACCATCTTATGTGTAAGTCAAGGTAAATTAAAGGACAAATGTAGAGAATTAATTTAAAAGCAAATTAAACTATTATTTTTATATATTTTGGGAGTCGCTGAATAGGAATTTGGTGTCCGTTTGTCCGTAGCAGATCTGAGTCAAAGACAACTGGTCTTTACGAGATTTACTACTGACATTGTGAAAACGTAAGGGGATTAGAAAATCTTCGAACAAAATACTTCGATATCATGAGAAAGACTAGCAATCCTGCACTACTTAGGAATGTACAGTGATTTAAAAACATATTTAGTTTAAAGTTTACCTTATTACCTAAATACTTATATTGTTTTAAACTTTGAATTTAGCAGAATGTAGTAAAACTCATCTGGTGAGGTGATACCGTATTTGTAATGAACTATCCTATCCCTAGGATGTCCTATCGATTCCCTATGATTGACCTAAAATTGTAAAATTGTAAAATTGCTACAGTAAAAATTGATTCTCTACATTTGACCTTCAATTGACCTTCACTTAGACCTAATGAGGTCAAACGGAAGGCGAATTTGAATGCAGCTACCCAAAATACGTACAGGTACTGCCCAAACAGCACAAGACCCCCCCCCCCCCAAAGGACCCTCTCAGGAGCCCCTGAATAGCTCGCGGGGACCAAAAGCGGACATTTGGACGTCCACAGGAGCTCCCCTGGACATCCCGGAACTGTTTGGGTGTAGTTTGCTTTTCTGGACCTCACACTTTTTTTTTTTTGAGGTGTGTTTTGATGTGTTTTTAATTTACTCACAAACAGAGGCATCGTAACTGAGCCTCCGGATTTTCAACTACGGATTTGTTACGCTGGAAGATTGAAGGTCCAGCTTGTCGTAGCTTGGAATGTTGCAGCTTTGTCAATAAATATTCGTCCATGTTTCAAATCGTGAACTGTTACTACTGAAGTGCCTGACAACCTTACGATGGAAGCAGTAAAAATTAACTGTACAGTTGTCTGTTAAGCATCTTACTACTTAATAACCCCATCCATATAATTTCTGCGTTATTTGTATTGTATAATAGATAACTAGTAAGTACCAACATTATTGACAAAATATATCTAGCGCAGATGTCTGCCAAACGTTATGTAAAATTTACATTTTTTTTCAATAAGAAAGTGTAAGAAGATGCTGTGATGGAAATATATATGTAACTTTTATTTTTCCTTGTAATTCCGAGTACAACAATTGTCTTGGAAAGATCATTAAAAATCTTGCAGGCTTGATCTTGTTAATATCCTTCCATTGAGACTGTTCGAAACGTTTGTGGGATAAAGTAGTGGATACTGTATCAACGTTTACTAAACGTTTTGTCCCGCAAATGTCCCGACCAGTCCCACTGGAAGCTTGCCAACGAGATCAAGCCTACTAGATCTTCGAAAAATCTTTATAAGATAATGAATTTCTTTTCAAGTAAATGTAACCTTGTTCAATTGTCTCATTTTGGCCATGAGGGCGCTTTGACCGCAAGGGGTTTGTGTGGTATGGATCGATCCATCCGCAAGGAAGAGCGTCCGCTAGTCAAATCCAAACTCGAAGAGAGCAAGGCTTCTAAACACTCTAGTCACACCGAGGCTCTGATTATTCACGTCTTTAAGGACCTGATCGTTTGGTTGGTATGTTACCATCAAATGCCTGATCGAGAACCGACTCATGATATTCCCTATACTGACGAGTCAGGGTGCGGTGTCAAGCCCCTGCCGCACCGATGTCCACTAGGCAGTCACCACTACTTGGGTTGGTCTCTGACAGATACTGGGAGTAGTAACAGGTAGTGTTAAATGGTAGCGGTAACGTTAGAAAAATTATTCTGAATCAATAGAGAGCAGGCAGCTTGTTTTCAATAATGTAGTAACTGAGTTGTTCGCTATTCGGCGTCGCAACCAGCGGTGGTTGCATAAATCAGCACTCAAATCTGGCCCGTCGCAAAGAGAGGGTACCATAATCAGTTATGGAGGTGGATATATTACACATTTTGGACTTGGTATAGGTTCATTTGATACATGACATGTATAACGACCATTTTTATACCGACTCACACGCACTTGACGTATATTTTAAATAAATAAGTTGCGTTCGCATGAATAATCTCTTGCCCTGATGGAAGATCGAAACACAATTTTGACCTATTTTGCTGCTTAGGAATTGCTTAAAATAAATTTTTGTTTAAAATGTTTTAAGAAACAATTTTACGCAAATAATACATTTTCGAGCTACCTGACCCCTGAATTATGATCAAATGAAGGTTATTACTCCTCTTTCAAACGGTACGAAATTATGACATAACACATGTGCTAAGTGAACTAATCCTTTTTCGGCCTAAAGTCTTGTTTCTTTTTTCTTATCAGACTAGAATGTGTTTTTGTAGCGTGTGATTTAGCAGAAGGTCAAACAATTTTATTGAGGCATAAATTTGTTGACCGGACACGATAACTCTAAAATATTACGGAAATGAAAAGCTTTTGCCGCTCGCGACACATACTCCGTGCGCACTGCTTGCCTCCTTTTCCGCGCAAGATAATGCGGCATGGAATTTACGAGGCGTTGTTGTATAAGTGAACCTTTCTCGCGAGCGTGAAAGATACAGTGGATTTAATGCGTGTTAGGCCACTTTTTGTCACCGGTTACGACGCGAAGGTATCCGTAATCTGTAAGCTCGACCTGTCCTACCGCGTGTAGATTTTTCTGAAAAAGCATTGCTTGGAATTTTGCTCGTATATTCGTTCGGCCTTCGCGTGATATAATTAATGATATATTTTCATATGTCCATTAGTTTAATTTGAAACTTGTTAATATTCTAAAATAAAAAGAAGAACAATTTATAAAAAATACTCATATTTACCAATTTACACACTTTGCGCACGACAAATAGGAAGAATTTTTAGCACTTCTTTTCTATTTGAGGAAATTTCAACACAAAGGTATTTTAAATAATAGCACATTCTTTCGCCGTAAATCTTCTATGAAATGTAACATATATATCAGCATGGCATGAACGTAAAATGTTAGTTGAGATACACTTTTCTATACGAGCTTAGTTTTATTATATGGCTAGAATTTACGGAAATAACAAAAAATAATTCAAGTATACTGTACTATTAAAAATGTAATTTTTGGTCAATTTATACATTGATAAATCATTAAAGCAACACTTAACCAACACGCCAGTACTGCACGTGGTACAAATCGTTTACTGTTTTAATCACCGCGAATTTAAAAAATTGTATAAAAGAATAATTAGACCAACGTATTTCCCATAACTATTGACTATTATTTTTGGCTAATTTCCGATGTATTTTAATTAAACTCGACTAATGAAATAATTACTATTATTCATAGCCATATAACGTCAACATCAAAATCACAAATGATGTCTTTGTCTACTCTCAATAAATTTTCATTTTCGAAAATGTACCGAACGTCAAAAGATTTTTGCCTCAAGCGACCAATAAATAAGCATATTGCCTTTGTCAGAACTTTTCATCGCAACTCGGTATTTTCGTAAGATGGTCTCTGGACCTCATCTTCGTGCCATTTTCTGTCTCGACGATTTTTCGTAAGCAGAAATGGGCACTTTCCTCCTGGACATGATTGGCTTCTGATGGAATTACGAAGGGTAGATCAATGCGCTCACGTTCGGTCGCTATCTTCCTAAGAAAGCTTAACACACCCATGCAATTCTAATAGATTTCAGACAATGATTTTAATCCATCTACGCAGCGATGTTTGCAAAAGTTAAACTTCACCTTCAATTATTAATATAAAGGTTTCGATTAAAATGATCAAGAGGTCTTTGATATCACTTATACTTAATAGGAGGAAAAATAATAAATTCGTGATTTTCAAGTTAAATATATATCATGATTTTCTAGCGAATGAGCCGACAAGTGAGTCTGTCGCTTTAAAATAAACGAAAAATCCTCGTGAAATTTTTATTTAATGAAAGCTTTTAAACATCTGGTAACACTGTTTCGACCTACGCATAACGCGACAGGACTTGAGAGTAATTGGACCGTGTGTGATGGAATCAATTACCAGAATTAATAAGTACCGTTTGAATACGTTTCCTCGTTCCGTAACGCGATTTAGCGGAGTTCTGTATGACCATCCTCGAAAAATAAATTACTCCGAATTGGCGACTGCTGCCACATAGTAGCTTTCGTAACAAGTATTTAGCGAGAGAATCCAGGGGTTGATTCGATCGGCCTACAACCCTCGATCGCGCACCCCCGACATTGGATCAAGACGAAAATTGAAGATCGCTCAACTCGTGCCGGTCGGCGAAGTGCTCGACGGCTTGAGCGATCCCTGAACGATTGGGGTCGTGAAATTGAAAGACGCAAGCGGCATTCGTGCCAATTTCCTTTGCCGCGATTTCATAATTTTATTGGCAATTTGCGAGTCATTACGCATCGTGCGTTCCTCTCACAGGAGTACCCCTGCTGATTTCCGTGTGTACGGGGCACGTTTTATTCGAACGCTCGCGCGAAGCGACGACCGGGTGCGTTACTGGGTTTTAGGGTTATGGGCGAAAACGTAATCTCCGTACGAACGAATTTACGAGTGGTGTTACCACTGATTTGACGACTATTTCGCACGCAGACTGTCAACGAACGTAGGGGCATACTACGTACGGCTAACTGATTAAACATGTCGAATGACTAGCCGTTAGCGGACTAACGTGCATGATCCTGATATGATTTATAGATGATTCAATCCAAATTTTGAGAAGAAAAGCGTTTCAATTTCCTCTGTGAATAATATCAACGATATACTGCCTAGTAAATTGGCATAGTGTTTTGAAATAATAAAAGTTCCATTTTTCAAATGCATTTGTAACGTATAAATGTAAAAACAGGGAGACTCATGTTTTCCGATTTTCAAATGATTTTTATTAACACAGAACGAAATTGCTCATGCATAAACATACAAAAAAATTCAAAGCTTAACGAACAGGGACATACTTAATGAGTCTTTTCATGCACGCAAAAAATGAATAGTTCATTCAGCTATCATAGCAAAACTTTAATAAAGAAACGTCGTTGATGAAATGAACCGCTTTGCAGCGGTAGCAATCGACTATTGGTTAACCATATGTTTGACACATTTGATGCATTAACTATAAAATGTAGTAAATTTGTGCAGTAAAAACAGGTAAACGAACTATTATCATATTTGTATGTACAATGTACATTTTCTATTCATTTGTAGTTGTAGGATATTGTAGTTTAATTTCGAGGTGTTTTTGGCAAACTATTATTTTTCAACAGTTTAATCAAGAAACTATTTTCATTACAATAATGGACCAGTTGGGGACATCCAAGAAATATTTCCTAAGAGTAAAAAAATTAAGGAGAAATACCAATCACCCAGAAAGAGTAGAACATTTGGGTGTTCATCTCAAAAACCCGAAAAATCACAAAACAGACACTTAAAAAATCACACATTTTAAAATGCAGACATTAAAACCCCAGTTATTTCAAAATACAGAGACCTCTGATTGGTTTGTTCACTACATAAAAAGATGATCTCGGGTAGCCGTCCTTAAGGTATCACCGGAAGGTCATTTCGCGGTCAAAAATTTTTGACCAAACGATTAATTTTGTAGGTTACCTGCAGGTCAAATCAGTTTGACCGCAGATTATTTATTAAGCACATTTAGAATTCATTCATTAATTACATTTTCAGAATATGTACATTTTGAAAAATCTGGTATTTAAATGTCTGTTTTTTTTAAATGTTGGATTTTTGAATTTCGGGTTTTTGAGATGTGCACGAAAATTTAATTATAACACGTTTTTATTACAAGATTTCAGTAGCAAAACTATAACACATATAACTTTTCCCACGTTTCTTCGTCACTACATTTGAGAAGTCGGAGGCTGAAAGTCCAAGGAATACTGCATGATTTAGGGGGTTATGTTCCCTACACTTTATCGGTGATTTTGGTGGAAAGATTCTATTAACGTTTTAATATGATCAATTATAATTTTTCTATGACCTGTAAAATAATGAGCGGTGGCAACATTAAAACTAATTTTAGTTTTTAAATTTTTTTCTGCAAACGAACTTGCAAGCCATTTTGAACCGCTATGACAAAAGTTTTGAATGTGAAGATGATGGTTGCACTTCTGTGTATTGAATTACAAAATATTATACGTTTATTAAGTAAATATGGCGTGTGATTGCGTTTTTCAGTAATTCAGTCCAACTTGTGACATTTTCAATGATTTTGAACAAATTCTTTGGGCCGATTTGCATATTATATACAAAAATGCATCCGTTTGTAGCATAATTCAGAGACCTTGTCCACTTTAGTATCTATAGAAAAACTACGTGTGCCCAAAACATACAGTCGACAATTAACATATTTTCGGTGTTAGCTGTCAGTAAATAGTTCCCAGAGGAGGTGTGCACAATGGAAATTCCCTCATTAATTACCGGTATAAAAACAAAACCTATGCTGGGAGCAAAGTTGCAGAAATCAAAAGATCTATTACAAATGGCTATTTCAAGTAATGAATCTAATGTCAGAAGTGTAAAATTCAAATTGACCGATTGTAAATGGCAGGCGCAAAGATTTTAATAACTATTATTCGCCATGTTAAGTTCTGCTGTGTGCGACCCCACCGGCGATAAAATTAAGGAAAACGGGCTTATTTTGCGAATAGCTTTACAAACAGACATTTTTCGGTTGATATTACTGTTTCATCGTACGGCATTTCAAAGACTAAAAGTAATTTGGAAATATCAGTTTGCTGAAAAAGACATTTGGAAAAGCTATTCGCAAAATAAGCCCGTTTCCCCATATAAATAGTGTCACATATCCCCATCTCAGTAGTTTATTTTTTCGCCGGTGGAGTCGCGGACTTAACAGGGCGAATTGTTTAAACAGAATATTCACAAAAATTAAGATATGTCATTTTTTTAGGTCCCTGATTATGCGTCTGAAGTCAGACTTTTATTTTTTAAATTGTAGTTTTTTAACTATCCTTTTTTAAAATGTGCATTTTGAACATTTATTTTTCATTTTATAAAGGGAACAAAAATCATTGTTTGTTCCGGCTATTGCTATCGCTTTGAAGTCTACTTGCAATCTTACAATTAACAATTTTTAAAAGACTGTTTTAAAATAGTAACTACTTTCTTCTATATTTAATTAATTTTCTTACTATGTTCAATTTTTTTTTGCTTTGACAGAATTCATTGACAATGTATACCAACAATTTCTGTACATTTAGTTGAATCATGTTTATGAGTTGTAATATCTTTCTATTAAAGATGTTCTGAAATTCCAATATGAAACCAAATGTAATTTTACATTCTGCCAGCAGAATGAAGTCAGATGATCTTATTTACTATTTCTGAAGATACCGAAATATATTTTACAAATTAATGTTTATGTTTGTTGTACATATTGTAAATGGACCATAATTTATTTAAATAAAAAGTAAATGAATTCCTTGTATTATGTACCATTAAAAATATTTGAAAACTACTCTCGTCGCTACGTAACGAAGCAATCAGGAAATATTCGATCGTTTCGAAAGTCTTTTAAAACTATCCTACCTAAATTCATGAATTCCTCATTTCAGAATTATTTTCGACGTGACACGTACCAAATATGTAACCATAGCAGCTTATTAAGTTGACATATCATTGGGAATAAAATGTATATTATGTAACAAGGGCGCAGTTATCGATCACTCGCTTCGTTCGTGCGATAAACTTCGCACGTGTCGGAGATAGATATTTTTCCCGTGTTGCATACGATATTTTTTAATAGAAGGCGTGGGGTTTGGTAATTTTCACCCGAAGATTTCACCGCAGGGCGCAAAATCGAGTACTACGCCTATAATTTAAAAAATACCGTAACCAAATTTTAGAATTTTATGAAATTTTAATTGATATTTGATGGTCAAAAGAAATAACTTTTACATTTTATTTTTTTTCCATTAATTGGAAAGTAAGTTTAAATAAGTTAAAAATTTACATATTAAAATTATATAAACTAAATGTAATTACAAATAATATAGAAAAGAATAAACTTTTCATTTTGTACACTCGCTACGGTTATTGACTAGTTCATTGCAAATATAAGTGCAGCGGTGCGTTAATTCCATCAGATATAAATTAACTTTTCTGTTTTATAATCGACGAACGAGCATTGACTAAATATTTTTAAAAAGTCGTAGTAAATAGAAGAAATAATAGCGAGCTCCTCGATAACAATATTTTTGTATTGTTCTATTGTTTTGTTTGTCACATCTCGTCTCTTTTACCAAATAGAAAACATGCGAAACAACGAGGCTACGAGGGGAAAATGGCCCTACGGGGTGAGGTTAGTTATTCATATTTTTTTTTCGTATAAAGTGCTAACGTCGCACGGTAGATGGATCAACTACTTTTATACACAGCTGTATGAATCGGGAGTGAAACTCGCTGCAGTCACGTCGGCAAGCATTAATGTCCAAAACGAAGAGTTTTATTGAACAGAAAGATCTTTTCGTTGGTTGGCATTTTACACGGGACATCGAATGTACTGCGAAATTAACACTTTTAAAGCTTTTACACATATATTTTTCACAAAAACGGAAGTGCGTACACGCTTCTGATAGATTCGTTGTCAATAAAGTTGAATCGTTTATGATGTACTTGGTTCTACAATATAATAAACTATCATCATTATATTATAAATGATAGAAATTACATATGCATTCTATAATAGACCTGATTTTGAATTACCAGCTATTTTCGGTAAGGATAAATAACTTTTATTTTCATGGCTATTTCAGCTACTGATAAGTTTCACTTAGTTTTAATCAATTTAATGATCCCTCCAGAAGCTGAAAGGAAATTATTTTCAATACAAAGCATCTATTAGGTAAAATATCGATATGAACTCTTCTTGTAAAAGGTGATTGAAATTGTTCAGTGTAAGTATAAGAAATACCGGTCTAAATCATATTTAACATTAGAATTTGAAAAAAGATTTCCCTCTTTCATAAATATCGGATCTAAATATAGATAAACGGAAAGAATTATATAGGTATAATTTTACAGAGCAATTGATCCATAGATGGATCTGTTTTGGTCATATTATATTTATATATTAGTGGTAGTTGACCTAGTTGAAAGATATATGATTAAAACCTACCTAGTGATGACCTCAGATGCTCTGCAACTTTGAAGCGTCCAGTCTTATTGTTATACTCAGGGTCTCCTCAGAACATAGACTATAATATAACTATATGATATTGACATGACCGTACAGTCGGACATTTAAATAAACTGAGGAACTAAGGCCAATGTACTGTATATAGTCATCTAAAGATACATATACCATCGTAATTAAGGCTTTTATGATTTTTAAAATGCTTTTTTATTCGTAGTTTTGATATTATGAGTACAGTGTTACTACTCATTAAAAAAATATATTTTAATGTAAGATATATATAATCTACTACCAGCCGAATTGATTGCTTAAAATATTATATTGAAATGCTCATCCTGAAGGGAATAAATTTTGAAAAGTTTGTATCAAAATTATAAGCAATTTATCGTATCCAAAAGTGATTATAACATCTATACAGTTTTTGTATGAAAATTGAGAATAGATATGACCTTTTAAAAGTTTGAAATTTATTTACGGCTTCAATATCTTTAATAAAATCTAATGCTTAGCTGCCAGTAATTACAATCACAAAACTAATTAAATTGTCTCTTGTATGGAATAATTGACAGCTAGGCTCATAGAGAGAAAAAATAAGTGACAACGGATCAATCAAAAATTCTGAAAGAAGGATCTGAGTTTTGCAGTACGTATAGATTGATGCACCACGCTGCAAGATAGAAGTATTTAGTAATAGAAAAACACATTGTCCAAATCAATCTTAAGTACTGATACCAGACTCACATCTGTTAGGCAACAATACCTACAAATTCGAAGCTTGAAATCGGGAAATTCCTTATTGGAAGCAATTGAAACGAAATTCTCAATAGGAGCAAAAGCGAAAACGAGGATGGTACTCGTAGAAGTTCTTAGGTTAATCTTGTCAATCTAACATATTCTTGACACCTTAAGTGCGGCTATAATTTCAAAGATAGTGCCCAAAATACAAAAACAAAAATTGTGTTAGATTTTAATAATACTTGGTGTAGCTAGTTTTTTTGAGTCGCTGATTTCGAATATGAAGTCAGATTTTGGCAATTCAAAATGGCCGATCCAATATAGCGGACAAATTTTTAAATATCGAAAAGAATTACTTCAATCTTCTTACTAGGAGATATTGGGGGCCGCTAAAACGTGTTGAAACAAACATTAAAAAAAAAATCCCGAGTAACAATTTTCAAGCAGAATGGTTCGACTTTTCAAAAAATTATCCGCCATATTGGATCAGCCATTTCGAATTTCCATCATCTGACTTCAGATTCGTAATCAACAACTCCAAAAACCACTGAGTATCAAGTTTCAAGCTGTTTTATAAACTTTTTATGCTTAAATTGAGTGAAAACAATGTCATACGAATGATGACATGACGAATATCTGGAAAAAATCGTGAAAACTACCATCTTTGTGGGCGTATATTTTTGTCTTGACACATCGATTACGAAAATGGACAACGTTATCGTATTTAGTACACCTTAGGCTGTCTAAATATGGATTTGACTTTAATTTACATAAATTCCATAATTTGTTAGTCTAATTTATACCATGACGAAGATTTGCATTTTTTCGTCAGTCTGCGAAAAGTCCGAAATAACGAAGATATTCGTCATCGGCAGTCAATGGGTTAATGAAGCTTTGTCAGCGATTCTTTTTCGTTTCCTTTGGTCTCGATCTTTGGTAACTAACAATAAGGCTTGTTGAATTTTAAACTGACCAGGTTGAGGTTGATATTTTTAATAGTGACTCAATCTTAACCACAAACTCAAACTTGGTTCCAAAAATATTGTTCGATATCTTGAAGCCTATCGTATGAGTGCTGCTCATTATTTTAAATATAGGCTTAAAAAGGCTACAGAAAAGAGGAATAAAACATCTTAAGGATGTTGATACAGTGCGTAAGTCCTTTTCTCGCTTGATTTTGACTAGTGCAGTACCGTTCAGACGTCAAATAATGGATACTAACCGGTAGGAAATGGAACTTTTGACAACGACTTCAAATAATCTATAATTCTTTTTCTCGAACGAATGTTGATAATCGACATTAGTTTTGAGTAAATCTATTTGTTAACTCAGCGCAAATCGCGCATGTAAAGACTTGAAAATGTCATTTTATACAAGACATCATGTTAAGAGGCACAAAATGTTTTTCAGAATTTCACGACACTGAGGTATTTAAATGACTCAAAATTTTGAGAAAATCCATTTTATACTCCTTATCTATACTATTTGTGCTCCGTTTATCTGGCAGGTTTCGTGATCTCGAATTCGATTTGGAGAATTAAGTTTAAGTGGTGACTAGAGTCTCAGCCTTATTTGACAGCCTGTCGAACCTGAATTAAAACTGCGTCATTGTAAATTCACGCTTAAAATATCATATTAATATCATATGTTTGATGTTTCTCTTATTTTAATGGAGTAAAAAAGATTATGGATCTTTCGTTTTGCAGACGTTGTCCAGAATAGGTGGGTACATGTGGTATTGTTATTCACCATTAATTTTAGTGATTTGTTTTTTATTATTAAATGTTTCAGCTTGGTAAGTTGGTGTGCACGTTGTAGAAAATGTATTAAAATCTATAAAACGCTAAATGATTAGACAAAGGGTTTTTAAAAATTTATTCGGTGAAGTTGCAAACAATTTTTTCACAAAAAAAAATAATTAACTAAGAGAGCCATCATTCGATAGAGTGCATTAATAGCTTTTTTACAAGGCAATAAGAACAATATATGAGACGTTAGAAAAAGTTTCTAAAAAGTTATTTATGAACGCTCCAATTTTTTGAGCTTTAAT
This sequence comes from Trichopria drosophilae, assembly GCA_030407085.1. NCBI lineage: Eukaryota > Metazoa > Arthropoda > Insecta > Hymenoptera > Diapriidae > Trichopria > Trichopria drosophilae. The sequence goes on along the minus strand of CM059583.1, from coordinate 64,085,041 downwards.
TTTAAATTTTAGCTTTTTTTTTAATTAATGCTTTCTTTCATATAATTAAAAATAAAAACAGAACGCATAAGTGTTATAAAATATTTTTCCACCATATATCCATAATATATGATACCCCAGCGAACAACTATGTTAACGACTTGTAGTAGGTTTTTTATTTAAATAGATTTTTATGTACATTACTTCTTTCAAATATTAATACAAATTTAAAAAATTCAAATAAAAACACGTTCTTATAATTAATTGAAAGTGAGTTTAGTAAAGATATTAAAATATCTATTCCAATTGTAATATTTATTCAAATTTTTCCAGAAGTCTCGCTTTAGAAGCCAGAAATACTGCATAACACAAAATGAATTATCATGCCTGGATTTAAATGGTGGGCGAAATGTCCCATGTTCAAATCCTAGCCCACCCGATTTCTCGAATTCGCCCTTATTGTTTTTTTAAAGATATAAAAATATAAACGAAAAAATAAACTTTCAAAAATGTCTATTATTTCGAAAAAAAAATGAAATCATGAAATTCTATTTATAATCTCTTCACTGCATGTACAAATACATTTTCATTTGTACCATACGAGATGACGACTATATATTATAATATCAAACTCAGATTTGGTTATTTACTTGAATGGCTTATTCTAAAACGGAATTAAATATGGACGTCCAATAAATTTAACGATTATTACGTGCAAGAATTAAACTTTGAAACTATTCTGAAGGAACAAGAAAAGTTGCTTATTATGAAAACAATTAAGTAGAACATGCAAATATGAAATTTATGAACTTCACTCTCAGAATCGACCATTTAAATATATTATATCTCATCCATTACATATCTCTATAAATCACTAGTCTGTTCTATCTTGTTTTATTGTTCTGTTATTTGGTCCCATGATTTTGGCACTGATTGGCACCTCCTCGAGTATATACATTACAGATACCTTAGATATCGTTCTTGGAAGAGTGGGTGTGCTATGCATTTCTCAGATCACAACAATGAACCTCTAATTCGCAAATTTCATCTTCCCACCATTTCCACTCTTCACTTATATCATGATCTTAACTTTGTATACAAATTAAATTAAATACAACGTTTTCAATCTTTCCATTCTTTCATCGCTATTCTCTGATCGTAACCTTGATTATGATCTGCGACATCCTAGAGTAGTTAGTGAGGAACCCACAAGATCCTCCTATCGATTTTTTTCTCCACTGCCTCGTCTTCGACGACTTTGGAATTCAGCTTCGCAATCCCTCCGTCATGGCAATTTCGACATTTTTAAAAACATAATCAGGAGCTATTATTTATTAGATTAACTGATATACTTGTTTGCTTTTTTTTTTATATTTTATACTCTTAATGTATATAAGGGCTTGTCCAGTATATTTTGTAAATAAATAAATATTATTCCAAATATTGTTTAAAATCTTTAAGATACAAAATATTTTTGTAACTAAATTTGCGTTAAAATATACACAACACTCTTTAAAATTAAATGCATGTAACATTCATTTGTGAGGATTTACTACAATAATTAGAGGAGTAATCTGAATACGAAAACCAATATTTCCATATAAAGAAGATATTACTAATTAGCAGATACATTAAAAATATTATTTCCCAATAGAAATAAAATGATCTGAAAATCGGTGAAATAAATATCCGATAAAAGAGTACACGTTGGTAATTCATTTGGCATTTGACTGGCATATTTTAACAGAGTCCGCTTTATGTGACGTTTTGGAAAAAGGTTTTGAGTTCTTGGAGGGACTGTACATAAATGCCGAAAGCTTCAGTCGCCTAAAAATCGCGCACATCATTTTATTTTCATGATAAATATGGTACATTTTACGCACATTATTTTCCCCCTGTGCAATGCCAGCGATCCATCTGGTGAAAAAAATCAGACGATTGCGAACGAAAGATACGTATGCATTCGCGGAAAAAGGACAGGACCAACGGGAGTGGGTGGAGTGGGGTGGATGGGGGTGGTCCAGAGAAAAAGCCTGCACACGCTTTCTCATCCCCTCTCGTCCTACGGGCCGAACGGCGCACATTCGTGCACAAACATACTTAAACATGCGTGCATAAAAAGCACACGTAAATGCACTACCGCGTGGGTGTAAGCCGGTACACGCGCGGAGTCGGTGCAACACATGCAATCTCGCATTCTCTCCCGTTGCATGCCGAATATGTATGATCGGTATACGTTCAGGCTGTACCCGGTGGTACACGGAGCGCCGCGCATATGCATAGGGTTGCCGACAGGGGCGGAAGAGAAGGGTTTCACTCTTGCAGCTATGTGGCCCCCCTCGTGCCACCCCCTGGTCAGCCCCGGAGCAGGCCGCGCACACAGCCCATCTTTTTTAATGTTAGGCAGTTATAGTCGGGTACGCGCGGAACGTACAAAAAAACTTAGGTCAATTTTTATCACACAAACCGAGCGAGCCGGAGAGCGCGGGTCGGCTGCGAGAGCGGCACCCATAAAAAATGCCTCTTTACGTATGGCGATTGGTCCGCGGCAACGGGGGTAATGCCGCTCGCGCTCTTTTTTGTCCTCCCTTTTTTTCGTTCCGATGCGGGGAAAAAATGCGCGTCGCACGTCGATTGGTCGAGGGGACAGATGACGTAGTGAGCGACGTGCCACCCACCCACCTGGGGGTGGGGATGGGAACGAGGAGATACAAGGGAAATAGAGAGAGAGCGAGAGGAAAATAGGAGCCGATAGTGGAAAAAAAAGCAGCGCGAACCGGTTCGCGGGGGCGGCAAGAGGCGGAGGAGGCGGGGGTGGAAGAGAAGAGGTACGTGCACACACGGTACGCTATCTACCGGCCGCCCCGCGTGCCCCGGCTGTCGGCCGTTCGCGGAAGGTGGGGTAGAATTGGATGGAAATATCATTACATTGAAAAGCCTCTGGAAACTCGACGATATAGTAGTGGGGGCGGAAGGGGGACGTGGCGGAGCGACGAGGGGCAAGCGAGGGCAATCGCTGGTAACACGATAGGCCGACGTCGAGGAAATGCGGCAGCCGCCGTTTCTTTCTTTGTAAATCGCCAAGTGCGAATGAAAATAGGTTGTCGCAATTTCAACCCCAAGTGTATGGGTGAGTTGAGACCGACCGGATTACAATGCCTTCCACCCGACACCCGGGAAACAGGTGGCAGTCTCTACTGTGGCGAAGCGAAAAAATGACCAAGACGGTCCGATGAATCGTCGGATTTTCTTCTGACTCGTTCGTCACTTCAGCCAGCTTGAAATCGCTGGATTCGCATATCACTGATTTGTCGTGTCCAACCAGAGTGGTGAAATCCGCGATTTAAATTCCAATCATACTATGTTTCTTTACTCATATAGTTGTGTAATTGTTGGGTAATTTCAGGAGAGTTCCACGATTTGGGATTTTATTTTGACCTTGACAAATTTAGTCGTCATTATTTTGAATTAAGCGTTGCCTTCAGATCAGCTGATGAATCATCATGATCCGTCATGATCGGATTTGGAATGAATCTGTTGCGAGAGGGAAAACAACGTGTAGAGTTCGAAAGACTTGGTTCGCGATGGAACTGGATAGTGTTCGTTGGAGGAAGTCGTTTTTATTTGGCTAGCAGGAGCGGTAAAATTTTTTTGAAAAAGCATCGAACACAATCGGTTTGATAGGTTGCGGCGTCGAACGATGTATATAGCACCTTGGCGACGCACTCCTGGGAGCTAGAGTTTATTCGGCGCCGCGGCGGGTGTGCAGGACCTCTGTATATATTTGTTTAACGAGTGCATCCCGATATGACATGATCGGCGCATTAACCCCTCGCTCTCGCTTGCATTTTTTCCTCGCGCGATCTCGCTCTTTCTGGCTGGCGCCGGCCTGGGATGCGTTTTTATCGATTTGTTAGACCCCTGCACGTCCGATGTCTGTGCCGTACGTGTATCTGTATGATCCTGCACCTCCATACGGACGGGGCTGCCGCGCGCGTACAAAGCATCGAACAGAGAAGCAGTCAGATTGGTCCGGGCGTGACTCTTTTCGGACGCCGCTTTATACCTGCATGCTTGCATGCTGCTGCGTAGCGTACTACACTTTTCGGCGTCACGCGGTTGCGCACTCCCATTCGATGATTCCATAGAATGGAGAAGGGGTTGACCGTCATTACTCACGTTTGGGTGAAATCACGTGTACCGCAGCAGTAGGTCTAGGTCATCGTTTGTCATCGAATGGATTTATCAGCAGGCCGACAATACAGATTTCAAAATATTCAGTTTCAAATATATTTTCATTCGGGTGTGGTGAAACGTCGATACTTTAACGGATTATCAATTCGCGCTTGTTCCTCATGAAAATAACGTTAATGAACACTACCGATTTAAACATTAATTAAGCTTAAAAATAACAATTCATTTAAAAACTCTTTTTATCTAAATTTTCTGAATTTTTGCAATTAACGTTAATTTACGTAAATTTGAAATTATTTCAGTGGTTTCGACCGTGATTGCCATTCGATGTATTTTTCTAGATGTAAAATGATGGCTAAATACGGGGTGCGTAGGCGTAAACTTGCGAAGTAAATATACACGCAAACGAATCAACTGTGAATTATAGCTGTAATGCCAGTTTTTAGATTTTATTTTTGTGTCGTACTATAGCAAATATTTGCTACTGCAGTGCTAATAATAAACAAGGTGATTAGATTTTGTACGCTTGGTATCTGGATGATATTTCGCGGAAGTGACGTTTTGTGAAAATAAATCTGTATTGTGTAATAATTTAACGTTTTATATCAGTGATGAATGTAAATTAGTTGAAAATTGTTGACTTTATAATAAAGGATGTTTCAAAAATTGTTATTTTCTGATTCATTATTATTATGACTTATACATTATACTCCAAAAATTTCGCAACAAAATTAATTTTACAATTTCAAATAATTAGTCTCCGAATTCTTTGAGAGTACGAAATGAACATGCAGGATCTTTCTTAAATTATAAAAAAAAGCTTCATTTACAAGTTTATTCGTGGTTTGTAATTAATTACTTTTTTCGTAACTTTTGAAAGTGAAAAATAATTTAAAAAAAAACGTTTCAAAACTGACAGTTTTTTTTCTACCTGCAAGAGTTAAAGAGCTTAAATGTATTCTTAATAAATGTTGCTGCAAGTTTTTCGTTCCTAAATTGGGAGCTTTTGTGTAATTTTAAACTTATTAGGCAAAAATTCGTTTAAAAAATGCAAAAAAATCGTATACACGCTATGTAGTAATTTAGTTAAACTTTTTAATTGAATCACACTAAGGGTTGTAAAATATTACAAAATGCGCTTTCAATATAACCAAGGAAATTCGAATAGAAATGTTATAAACAATTTATTCAAAAATAATTAACAGATAATTATTTATTTTTAAACGTTTTGTAATGAAACCTATTTCCATAAATATTGAGTTCGCTGGTACCTAGAGAACGAATGAAATTGAAAATTTTCAAGAAAATAGATTTTGTGATAATAAATCATAGTGATATTTTCTAAAACGATTTCAAAGATGTGGAATTGCGGTATTCATAAAAAATTAGCACTAATTAAATAAATGTTTCAAGTTATTATCAGTGATAAAATGAAAAAAAAATACTCTTATAATATTTTTTGTACTGGCTGAATTCGAAAAATTGAGGAAATACAATGAAAATTGACGTGTTAGATTAATTTCTTGGTATGTACGGTCCTTTTACTTAAATAAACAATTAATAAATCATAAATCATAAATCAAATACATGGGTTGACGATTGCAACCACTAAGTGTGTCGTAAAGTAAACTTAAGTGAGCATTGCCGGGATTTGCAGTATAACCGCTCAGACCTTTTGATTTTACTGTTCGGAATATAAGGAATTTTAGTGATTTGACTATTAATAGGTTCTGTGTCCCTCTAGCGGTGATACAGGGAACAATTGTCTATTTTAGAAAATATACGTTTCGTCCCAGACAGGTTTTTTCACGGTCTTACTGACGAGTCCACGTGAAAAAACTGGGACGAAACGTATATTTTCTAAAATAGACAATTGTTCCCTGTATCACCGCTAGAGGGACACAGAACCTATTAATAGTCAAATCACTAAAATTCCTTATATTCTGAACAGTAAAATCAAAAGGTCTGAGCGGTTATACTGCAAATCCCGGCAATGCTCACTTAAGTTTACTTTACGACACACTTAGTGGTTGCAATCGTCAACCCATGTATTTGATTTATGATTTATGATTTATGATTTATTAATTGTTTATTTAAGTAAAAGGACCGTATATACCAAGAAATTAGTCTAATATTTACTTAAAGCGGTCGAGAAAAACATTAAACGTTACTTTCGTAACGAATATTATATTTTGAAAATTGACGTGCTCCAACTAAGAATAACGAGTGAACAAAATGTATGTTTAGACGCATTATTTTGTGATTTCGACAGTTCAGCCATTCAACGGAAGCTATTGTAACTAAATATTCAAAGCATAAAAAGAAATTTGTTGAAGAAAAGATATAAACACGTTTCTTTACAGCGTTCTTTGAAAATATATTTGAATAGTAATAAGTTATATTAACTTGAGTTTAATTTTCTTTTTTGTCTAAGAAACTAAGAAATTTACAATGTAATTGATATGATTTGTTACATTTGGAAAACCAGAAAATTGACGTTAATTTTGAAAATTACCCTTATACTGGTTCGAACAAATAAAAAATATGTAATTCGTCACAAAAATCCTATATAAAATTGTTCAAGAAATTGTGCTGCTCATATTATCATAATTTATAAATGAATAAAAACAATTCTTATAGATTACAATAAAATTAAGCAGAAATGGAAATTGAATATGAATTATGAATATCCAGCAAGAATTTTTACTTGTTTTGTTCTATTTCAACGATTGTTCTAGTGTGGAAATTTCCGGAACTTTTCGACGCCCGTCTATACCCATCTGCAGCTGATCTCGATCATTCCGCGCAGAACTAGAGTTTCGTCGAAAAGAGCACTGAATGTTGCAGCAAATTCAAAAACAACATTGAAATTTTAGAACGATACTTGCAATAATGGATTATGAATCTGATTTAGAATTATGAAACTTATTACAAATCCTGTAACGACTTTCATAATGAAATTTGCAAAAAAATGTTTTCAAACCCTGTAACAATTTTTGTAATGTAATTATTTTATATAAAACTTTATTAAATAATTATATTATTTGAAATTAGATGACATATATTTGTACTAATTGTACTAACCGTTTTTGAACAACAATATCATATCAGATAATTGAAGAAACACAAATTTCTCGAAATATAATATTTATTTAGAAGTAAAATTTTTCATACAAAAGATAGGAGTCAGCATTAATAAATGTAATCGAATGATTGCATATTGTTGAAAACTTCGTGTACTCGACGACTTCTTGTTACATCAGTGTCTATAATTTTAAAATTTTGACATTTTATGTTTTTTTTTGCTGCCTTTTAAATTACATTGGGCATTAAAAACCAAAACTTTTTATAAAATTTATGTGATGCTATTTTCAAAAACTTTTTATTCTTGAATAACCATTTTATTTATGTTTTTAGGACACCGGAGACCTTCACGAAATAAAAAATGAATTTGAATACCAATTAAAAGTAAAATTAACATTTTTAGGTATAAATAAACTTCATTACTAAACGACAATATCGTTGCGGATGCACAACATACTGATCATTATTGTATAAGTCTTGTACTCAAATTTTATTACTTATAAATTAGTCATTATCATATTGACAAAAACTGATTCGGTGGAATCAACCCCCAGATCTAAAAAGTATGATTGAAAGAAGGGATTCGAATGCAATTAGTAAAACTAACATTTTGTTCGTAATTACGACTTGTCAAGAACACATTAGTCTTCTGTCTGTGATTATAAATCTGATTTGTCGAATTGCCTTGTTCAAGTAAACGCCTTGATCGTGCGGGAGATAATTTTTCTCGTCATGATTTACCAGCCTATGGTATCCCTTCTATGCCTCACAGGACTGCACTCTTAGTTCATCGGACAAATTTACCCCAGCACACTCAAGGGATTTTCGAAGGGAACTCATTACCATTTAGCGTATTTCGAGTTAACTAACACCCGTCACAGAAGCTCAGATTTTACGAGGACGTGATTGGATTTTTATAACGCTTACTTCTACGAGATTATCGAATGCATTAACAGAAGTCGATCCGTGCTCTTTCATTCATTATGTTATCTTGATCCTAATCTTGATACGATATGGGAAATTCGTTTAGGCCCTACTAGTATATCCTGTATTTCAGTTCGGTTATATATTTATCTACTGTATTTTATATATTCCCGTTTTAGATAGAGTTTTTGCGGACATTTTTACAACTCTTAAATATTTGTCGCATAACTTTAAAACATACTTCACTAAAAATCACATTGAAAAAATTATTTAAAGGACCTACTCTGTTATAGATTTTATTTGATATACGTTCTGCATCTGATGTGATCATTATTGAGCAGTATTTTGGAGTTGTGGATTGTACTACTATTTACCATTTATTTAGTATAACTAAGTTTCAACGTACCTAAGTTTTGACGTACCTAAAGCAAGTTGCATAAGTTTTACTGTGTAAAAATGTTATTCCTGAAAATTTATAGGATAATGAATGAAAAATGATATATGCAAATGATACTTTTATTTCCTGCTGTACTGGAACATTTATATTTATTCATGTACTTTATGAATACGCCGGTTTATAATCAATGCAAAAGCTGACGAAAAAAATTAATCACCACTTTTTGAATCAATAATTTTACCTGTATTTGCTATTTAAAATTTATAATAATTTATATTACATAGCAATTATTTACTTTTTAAATAAACTATTAACAACATGACTTTATTTTCCACTATTATGTTGGAATATTTCAAAATATACAGGTGACGAATTTGTCAATGAATTCCTAGAATAGACGTGGATTTGGCGTTAATATATATTTGCAAAATGAGTTATAACTGGATTTATTGTTTTTATTCCTAATAGTTTATTCTGTTTTTTTTTCTCATGTCCAGGTCTATAGTTAATTAAAAAAACAAGCATATTTCAGTTTTTACAACTTTTATAAAGCACGATTGTCAAAAAGGAAATTCTACGTCATTGACTAATTTAATAGGATTGCGGAGAAGTTCACTTGATAAAAAAATGAATTCGAATATTAATGAAAAGAAAAAATGACATTTTGTAGATCTAACATAAAGTTAATTACAGAAAGAAATAGAAAAAATAAATAGTTTTGGCGTCATATTGAATAAGACGGCGAAATGCTTATAAACAGTAAATATGTACATTAAAATGATATCCTGTAAAAGAACTAAATATTAATTAAGTTTCAATTCGTAATGAAAATAATTTGAATAGAAAGAAATTCACTATATATAACGATGTGTCAGAAAACATATCACGATGAAAAAGATTAGACTCATATTTAGACGTAACTTAATATTTAACCTAATCCCAGTTTTTTTCTGCAATTTCGACATAAGTTCTGAAATTGCAGGACATGTCCATCACTCTGAAATCCACTATAAACTTTCGGATTACCATTAATGTGACAGTAATGAAATGAATGCGATGGCAAATGTTGGTAGGACACAATGAGAAGATTTACGATTCACGGTAGAAACGAATTATGAAGAGCTTTGCCGGCATGACTGATTCGTTTCAGTAGTCCGTTTGAGGGCACTAACGCAAAGTCTCTATTGAAAAGAAAGAACTGTCTAGTAAATACTAAAACTTATTGCACATCAGTCGTTGATAATGACTTCGGCACACTACGGGTTCATATAGATCACGCGTGAATCATCTTGAAATACTACTTTAGGTAATTTCATATTGATATTATCATTTTAAAATCTATAATTTTACACACATAGTAATATTTTATGAAATAAATATTTTTTGTTTAATTCGATTATCGATCTCCAGATGATTGGCAGTATAAAAAAGTCGATAATGGTTAATTATTCTTTAATAATCTTCTTCCTTATTGAAACTAAAAACAAATTAATTTCTAAGATATATATATTGTATACAATTATTTTGGATACAAAATGGTGTTTAAAAACAATACATGAATAATAATCTGACAAAAAACACTGAAATTACAGAACATTTTACACTCGATTGTTAACCCGACTTGGTCCATTTTTAACGGAATCATGTCCAATTAAATGCTGTCGTCTGAAACAATCTTAATCGAAATGGATTGGACTTTGATAATTATATTCTGACCATAATCTGATATAGTTTTAATCCGGGCAGTCCCATTGCATTTGCCTGTATGTAAAAACATATACAAAAACGGATCAAATGTATCTGAAAAAACCTTATTTGCATACAATTTTGGTGTAATTTCCATTCATTGTCGAAAAGTTTCACACCCTGAAATCTTTGAAAAGGTGACCTTACTTTGATAAATATCTAATTCATTCGTTTTTGAGCAAATTTTCAATTCCATCAAAAAATCAATTAAATAATATACGATTTCATCTTAATTTGTAAGGTTAGTAAACATTAAAAAGACGGAGTATAACAATATGTTGCAGAGATGTTGACAACTTGTAATTTCAAACATGACCCAAAAAGACGTCGTTTCAACAGAAAATTGATAACAATGATATTACGCGGAGACATCCAAACACGAATAGAAAAGAGGTTTATTGCATGTTCATTTTTCGAATTGTATTTCGAATATGTTTAATAATTTGATACAATACTATACATATATTTTACGGAATTCCTCCTTTTTATGTATGGCATTTTTTGGTGTGCATTTCGAATGATATGAGTTTATGCCAGATAGACTTTTTATCAAAGTCTTATCATTCTAGTAAATTGTAGTAAAACATTCCTTGGACGACCGTCTCTAACCGGGATTTTTGATTGATATTATTTATATATTCATTGTTAGGAAAATTAAGTAAACGTTTGGGTTTCTTTACAAAATGCTTGAAATTACGCTGGACTTTATGATAAAAGACACTCTTCACAGTGTACGCGTACACTTAAATGTCCAAATCCATCCTTTAAGTTGAATATGGAAACTGAAGTAGAGTAACGTTACTTCGAAATAATGTCATATATTATGTTATAATATTCAATAAAAGCACAGATTTCTACTATGGAATAAATGGATGATTATGTACAAATAATATTTTTGAAATTCTTCCCTTATATTTTGAATAATTTTATGAATATATTTTATACTTATTTTCTAAAAAACGATTTTTAACACTGTTTTAAACATGGAATTAAATTAAATTTAATTAAATTTCGATATACCTGCTATTTTATAGTAATGAAATTACTCAGAGATTTCATAATAAAACCATAATTATACTTATAAAAGATTCAATTATCTGAATGAATTTTTATACTCGTGAATACATAATAACTAAACATTTGATGTACGTCTTTGACGAACAAATCACGAAGTTATTGTGATACATACTTTGAATTTCGCTAGCAAATTGTTTACGGTGGTAAAGATGGCAAGGTTAGATTATTTTAAGATTTTTCGACACGTGAAATGGTTTATGAAAATTGATATCTCGTATCAATTTATGATTCTTTTATTAATTTAAATATTCTTCATCTTGACGAGACTATCTTATATCTCGAAAAAAAGAGACATCATTTTTAAATTTGGTATGCTAATAGTAAAAAGTTTGGCCCTTTTGTTTTAAATTAATAATTTTTAAATAGCATGTGGAAAAATCCTTGGAACAATATGATTTCTAGATAAAGATAAATAAATTTTCCAGTTACAAGGACAGCTGGAACAGAATTATAATTGAAACCGCACATACAAATGAAAACTATTTAAGTACCTGCTGAATTGTATTTTTGCTGATTTTTGTAAAGGTAGAAAGTTTTTAAAAAATGTTAGTAAAACGTGTTTTAGCAACTCCATGCGTAAAATTCGATTTTATGAATTTTTGTCAGAATCGTTTGTCAGAATTATATGATAATAAAAAATGCATAAGTGGCAAAAAGTTTTTTGTACAAATGTAAATGCTGACCTCGCCATAGGCTGGTTTTGTTTACTCACTTGTATAATAATAAACTACTAAATATAATTAATGAAATAGGCAATATAAAATAAATATTTCATTCAGAAAATATTTTGCTTTACAATTTGAACAGTTTGTTATCATAACTTACGTACACTGAATACATAACAAATGAAAACCTATATGCGATTGATGGGCCAGAGATCTGAAGTTAGAGATTGGTATTTTTAACATCTTTAAACATTTTAATTGAAGTGCATAATCAGCGTTCACGCAAAATTTCAACAGATAATTTATCACGCAGTTGTTGTGTTAGTAAAAAAAGTCTGCATTTAATGCCGATCACGCCCATAGATGCATGTATAATTGTTCTTATTTTATGATTATTTTTGAATGCGCACCATTTAATAAGGCCTTAATTTCTTCATTAATTTCTGTGTAGGCTTGTATCACCGCTGAAAATACAAAATCAAACAATCTTTATAATTTTCTATTATTAGAAAATGAGAATGATACTCTCAGAATGGTTGTTATTTAGTTTTAATTAAGGGCTACATTTTTATTCGCCTTGTAATACGCTATTGAATTTAAAAAGAATCATTTATGATTGGGGTTGACAGGTTTTATTTTATGCTAAAAACGACACAAATTTAGTTCAAGAAGATACTCAGAATTTATTTGACTTTGCTGCAAAAAAATATCAGTAAGTTTCATGTCGCTTCGAGAAACGGATTTGTTAAAATAATTCATAAATGAAATAGCTCGCACATGAATTTACGACTTTGAATATACTGAAAGTAACATAATCCTCCTATTACGATTATATTTGTATCATGGAGGGTAATATGACACAAAAAAAATATAAGACTTTATGAAAACACCGCTTTTGGCTTGTGTCTGGGGCATCATTCAAATATTTCATATGAAAATAAAACGCTAAAATGCAATATAAAAAAACAAATCAGCGAAATATCGCGTGTCAAAATGTCGCGTAACGATACAGAACAACCTCAAATGAACCCAGATCAAAATATTCCTCTAACAACCTAAATTATTGTGACAGTTAACTATAACTGCAATAAGTTACGTATTATTTCACAGTGCACCTTTCTCACTATTTCTCTGAAATATTGTAAAATTTAACAAATGTTTGCAACAGATATAAAAGTTTTAGTTTGACAAAGTATCTAAAAATTTACTCTTCTCTGATAAATTTATGTCGGCGTAGAATAACGACAAGTTGGTTGCGTCACCGCTCGGTGTCGCCATGTGTTTCAATAGCAACGTTATTCGATTCTTTCCATTCAAAGCGAGGGCGAAAATCAATTTTGTATCCGTTATTGATATTGAATATTTAAATTATAATAATAAAAGAATCTTTGTATTGAAATATGAATCACTCGAACGCGATATCAAACCAGCATATGTAGTTTATATAAGAGACAAACGAAATTCGCGAAGAAAAAGTAAAAAACTTATTTTTTACGAAAAAAAATTGATAAAAAATTCCGTCTCTCGTCCCCCTAATGCATAACAATCATATATGCAAAATGTTATTCAGGTTTTTGAATATTTAAATACATACAAAATTTAAACGCAATTCAGAGTCAACTCGTTTATTGAATTTGTTCTTCTTTTTATGCCGCCGGCGAGTCAAGTGCGTATAATAACAGTGAGTATGTACGAAGGGGGTTGGGTGTTGGCTCTGAGGGGGGCAGGGGGTGAGGGGGAATATAATATCAAATACCCCTTTCACGAAAACAGTTAAAACTTTGAATTAAGAAAATGTTTATAAAACGCAAAAGAAAAATCAATACGACTTCAAATATTCCAATCGAATATTCAGCTCGTATTTTCGCACTGTACCGTTTTCGCCGGTCGAAAAAAAAATTCAAAGGGGAAATCGAGGCAGCAAACTTTCTGTTTACATTCTGCAAACTGCATCATTGTGCGGGCGCTTGCGTTTTCCTCGTTCCGCGTCTCCAGTCACCGAGCGATTTAATCGTAAAAAAGAAAGACCTTTCGCATGGCGTTCCGCGCGCGCCTACATTCGCATCTCTTTCTCCACCCTTCGATCCTCTTTTTCTGGTTCTCTTCCTCTCTTTGTCTGTCACTCAATTCCATCCTCGGCCCTTTCTTTCTCTTTTTCTATTACACGCCCTCTTCCACTCATCTCGTTTCATTCTCTCCGGCTATATCGCACGCTTCCTCTCCCGCGTTATCGTTCGGTCTCCCTTTGATTCCTCTCGCGAGCTTTCGAAGCGTTCTCCCTCTCTCTCTCTCTTGGTGGAGCTGTAAGAGATCGGGGAGCGCAAAAAAGTAGTAAGTCGGCAGGGGTCGCTTTTATCGCTTACGGAAATGCCAAACACCTGTGGAATAACGATCCCGTTAAGTGGGCCGTCGGCGAGGAAAAAGAAGAGTATTTCCCGAATGAAAAGCTTCCCGAGTTCAGATATTCGGAGCTTTATGAACCAAGGTGCGTCCTCACGCATATATACGTAAATATGTACTTTCACAAAGTGTAAATGCTCCATATGAAATCATAAAACGCGTGTAACTAGACTATGCGGCGTATATAAAAAGAAAACGGGACGCTCAAGCGTCGGAAGTTTAAGAGTCGTGCGGTATTTTCAATTTGAAATACGTCCGAGTTCCTTTAATGTAATTTATTAAAGCTATAGCAAACGTGCTTTCGATCACTTTTTCGCCTGTTAAAAAGTCACTAAGATAATTTTCAATTATTTACTGAAATATTTGTTAAGTTAAATTATAACTTAAGAGGAATAAAAAAGAGAATATCCTACAATGAAGCACTTAGAATTCTGAGATGTGTAGTATATTACGCAAAGAGTAAAAAACTTCACGCTTTACATGAATTATACATCATACTTTTTGCTAGAATATTCGTATCGAGACAATAAGTATTATAATAATATTTATTCATTCTGTACATATAGTGAATAGCCGCGCGCATATACATTCCTTTTTTAAATGAAGAAAAGATTTCGCCAACGACTCGTGTTCATATTCTGATCTTCATTAAATAAAAGAACACTTTTCGCACTTGACTAGAGTACATTATGGTACTGGTTGGTAAAGTACTTTCCAAAATCCCGAGTAAAATTGGCCCTAGCTGAACCCAATAGAAACAGGGGCCCAGTCGGGATACGGCCTGGTTAACCCTATTAAAAATTCGACCAAGGTTCTGGCTGGAATCCAAACGGGCTAGCCCGATCCTTTCAGTTTCTGAATACAACGAGGGTAACCTACTCGGGTTCCGATCACAGCCCAGTCTCGAATATGACTGGGCTGAAGTAGGGAAAGCGTGACAAACCCGACCGGATCCAGGATACAACCAGGTAAACCTCGCTGTATTGCGGTCAGAGCCTGGTTGAAAATTCTACATGGGAAGTCCCAACAGCATATCTTAATTTGTGTAATAGAGTCCCAAAAGTTCAATTACTTTTTAGGACTGTTGCTTGCTCTTATGGAAAAATTACGTTTTTGGATTAAATTTCTTTAAATTTTCCACGAATTCGTTAAAATGTTTACATAAATTTTGCAGATTACTCTTTTAATTCTCAAAAATCCTGGAACTGTGAAAAATTAAAAGTTTCAAAACGTTCTGTAAAATATTAGCTGTTTACTCAACCGATTATAAGAACTTTTTATTCAGCAACACTTGTTTCCGAAAGTCCAATAGTCCAATAGAATCTGGTCATTTACTAATCACTTCCTGTGCAAAACATATTGGGTATCTAAACTGGTCAGTTTTTTACCAAATATGGAATAATTTTCATTACACGCCGCCATTTTTATACTTTTATTCATTGCACTTCTACAAGCTTCAAATTTGGTTGAAATATTCATTGTCAGCGATTGGATAGAGCAACTAACTATAGAACTCGGAAAGTTTCTACAACTTATGAAAAAAAACTATAGGATAAAAGAGTTAATGCAGCTTATACAATTGTGAAAGCATAATCTTTTCGTCGATTACAACAATAATTTTTTATATGTTAGTTGTTTTACATAATACCCATATTCGTATATCAATGTGAATCTAAATTTGAACTTCCAATAGCCACATAGTATCTATTTTCATGCCTTGCAACCCTGGGAAAAGTTGTGCAGTTTCTGGGCAGCTTTTGCTCAATTACTTATTTTCCATGTTTCCGGTATCGTGAATTGGCCAGTGTATTTAAAAACTGGACAAAATTTTAGCCGTAAATGCTTTACCATAAATGGACGAAAAAGATGTGATGCGAAATTAGCTATATTTTCTCCTGAAGTGTCACAGTGTTAAAAAGTTGGAAATGATAACAGGTCAAGCTTTTCATTCGGGGAATACTCTTCATATTCAAGAAACTTGTGCCTATAATTTTATGGCATACACTTTCAATAATGGTAAATGTAAAAAAAAAAAAAAATAGAAACATAACTAAAATAAACTAAATAATCGGATACTAAATCGACATTTCCGAATATGAATTTCATCAAATAGATTTTAATACACTTTACAAATATTCCCTCCTACAGTCTAAGATGTCGATAAAGTGTTTGTAAGTTTTTCCCCATCTCAAAAAAAAAAAATGTTAGGCTTCCTGTACAAACCACTGTTGGCAAGGGTATGCAAGCGATACGATTAATTTCAATGCTTATAGCGAAATACGATAGTGCATATTTACACACGGAGAAAAATATAGGTAACACAAACATTTGACACAAGGAATCGCAAAAAATTGTGAAATTAACCATTTCTGTATTACAAGACTAAGGTATTTCGCCGTTTACTATAAGCCGATAGTTAAATGTGGAGTTGAGCTAATAATCTCACATATACCGCACGTTAACAGTAAATTAGCCACTTTAAACAACATGTCAATATTCAAATAGATGTAACAAAATACATTAAATAAACATAATCTCTTAAGATGCCAAAAACAGTTATTTTATTATATACCTTACAATATTTTAATTGGAAAATTAACATGCAATAAACAATTTTCCACGTTGTTAATTCTAGTATTATATGTTCCAACCATTTCTACCTTTTTGTAGGGTTTCATTAACCTTTTTTTCGTTCTGTGCATATGTGCGTGTGTACTTGTTAATATTGAATTAAAAGGAATCAGATAATAGAAAATGTTTTTGATAACTGCAGGAAACGTATAACTTCCTTATAAACTAAAGTTTAAAAAACTATTCACAGTTTTATTAGTTTTATCACGATTACCAAACAGAAATAATAGTAGTAGTATGTTGAGTTTGATTCATGCATCCTCTATGTAAGAAATCCAATAAATAGTTACAGACTATACAGAAATAAGAAGGATAAAAAATATAAACTAGGTTAAAATGAGACAATATAAGTTTGAATATATGCAAATATATAATCACTTATCTTGTCCAGTCATTATGTTATATTAAACTATATAGTATTATTAGTATTTCACTATATAGTATTATATTAAACTAGACATTTCGTTTGGTTGTTGTAACTTTCTAAATGTTGTTGCATTTACTAAATTCTGATTAAGTAGATTTTGTTGTATACGTAGGTTGAAAATCATAGTTCATCATCCTCTTCTTTAAGTAGGTTCAACTATATCCTTCTCCCCACTAACCTATCTCGGAAAATTTGCATGTGACATGTGTTTACGAAGCTAGAAAAGTGCGGAAGGAATTCCGGTAAGAATAACTTTGGTCAGTATAGCAAGAGTGCAACGCGACGTATAATCATAACAATCGGCGAAATAGAATCGGTTGTAAAGTCAAATGCGATACTCGACTGACCATTCTGCATGAGGCTTCCCTCGCTCCCCTATGCCCTCGCGGGTGTCCAAGGATTGTAGCGCTGGTAACCATGGTAACTCTAGCTCATAATGATCTTCTCGTCCGGCTGCGGAGAGTCCACGGTCTGCACCCTTCTCACTTACCGACGCACACAAAATCACCCGCAAAACCACCCTCGGACAACTGGCTCGTCGACCTGTCCACTCTCACCTTGTTGCAATACTAACAGATTTTCCTAGTGGGTGCGTAACGCGATTTCCGAACACGGACATATCCTACCGTGATGTTATTAGACGCGGATCTAATTTGAGATTAGCATAAAAGTGACGAGTTCAATCCGCTTCGTCCCCAAAATAATTGAAACCCATGCTACGGTTGCAGTTACAACATTGAACATGGAAAAAGAAGCTAAACGCAACTTACAACCTGGTACCAATATTTTATTAGCGAGCGTTGCAAGTGTACATACGCAGAAAGAAGGAAATGCTTCTTTTAACCAAACTAACGTGGATGACAGATTGAAACTATTCGTTCAATATCGTTATATTAGGTTATGTTATTAATTCAGCTTTCTTAACTGCTGTTAAATAAATAAAATCAAATATTCAGTCACTAATATACAAATCATATAATGTCAGAGTAAGTTAATTATCTATCTTCAAATGCTGTTATCCACAGACCACGATGAATGCGCCTATTTCATCAGCGCAGGAGAAAGAAATTGCGTTTAAATATATTCATTTGCGTGCCATTAATCACGGCATAAAAACCCCGACAAAAGGTTCATCAATGTTTCATTAGGAAGTTTTCGGATTCCGTGTGAATTCATGATGGAAAATAAAATAAACGACAATGAGTAAAAGAGCATGGAATAACTCACTTTCTCAGTGGACGTATAACGTTGAGGAAATTGAGGGACATGTTCATTTCGACGGGCCTGCATTCGTAATGATTAATTCCGCTACTTTTAATGAATCGGCGGTTGAAAATGGAAGTTAGATGCTTTTGTTTTCGTTTCATTTTCGTACACCGATTTAGTAATCAAGTTGTTTATTACGCTTCCTGTAACATTCGTCATTGGTGGAAATTGAATGATTTCGAACCTTCAATGATATACACTTTAATGATGTAATTAATTATGTCAGCTACATGAATAATTGTCATCGAATCGTAATCGGTCATTCGTTTTAATGAGGAATTTGCGTATCATTACACGGTTCGGCGATGGAGTTAATTACGTTAATAAGTTATTAATTGTCATTCGTTTTGAAATTACTAGCCGAATCGCGATTCAATTTGTTGATCCGGTCGATGATGAATCGCGTTCGGAGGGATTGGATTATTGAAATGGAGGCGAAATAAAATTATCGCTAGTTCCATCGGCCCACTACCGAAATATTTCTCCATTCAGTGAATGACCAGCCGAGTCATTCAGTGGATCACGGGCGGTCATTCAGTTCGCCATACGCGCCCCTACCACGTGCATGTGTATATGTATGAAACGTACGCGAAACACGCTGTTTTGCTTTTAAAGGGAGCACTTTAACTATTCGACATTCAAGAATCATCTCGATATTTACAATTTTCAATTTCGAAAATTTCGCATTTTTCATTGGAATTGTTTCATTTTTGCTGTCGTGTCGCTTCAACGTTTACCATGCGATTTTTGCGTCATGGAATATGTCATTTGCAGTTTAAATGCACCGTCGAATATCCGCCTAATAGAATAAATGAAATTTATTACCGCGAATTTCGACTTGTGTGCGTGCAATGAAAATCATTACGCTGCTTTTTTCGGTAAATTCTTACGTTTGATAACGATGCTTTTGTAATGACGTTTTTCAATTGATAAAAAGTAATAGTAATTTATTAATTTTGGTCATATTTTATTAAATGATAGTATTTCTATAAATTTTTGTATCTACATGCATTAAGTGTCATTATGTTAATGTTATTGAAAAAAATATTAATTTGTGTTTAAATCATTATTATTTTATAAAAATATAATCTTGAACAATTTTAGTTCGTCTTAAATCTTCTCTTGCCTAATATAAATCTAAATAAGTAAATTTTCTATTCTATCTAAGTCATGTCATAATAAAACTTGTGAACTAAATTCCTCGTATCTTTAGTAAATGTTTTGTGCTTGCACGTTAAACTGTTTAAAATAGTGTTTGTTACTATTTGGAGAAATTTCGAAAAAAAAAATTTCTTCATGTCTACACAAAATAAGACAAATAGATTGTAACTTCTTTCTTGTTGAAATGTACATTCAGATAAAGTATTTACTGACAATTTAAAATAAGTACATGTTGGAAAGATTATCCCCGATATATAAAAAGAGGAATTCGAAAGCTCTCAGACATCAACAAATAATTACTTTGAATATGTATGCTATTTGACTACAGATATTACATATTATTATACTAATCATTAAAGCAAATTGACATTATTTTAAGGATTACTACAATAACTGAAAACTGGATAGTAACTAATAATACTTCATAGTTATCCAGGCTCCAAGTGGAAAATATAAATTTATAGTCTACTATCGGTCCGTTCTGTTTATTAACTACATATGAATATTTTCTCGGTTTATTAAAGACTAGTTCCTATAGTAACCAAAAAGTATTTAAGCATAAGAAATATAAACCCTTACTCTCTTTTACTTTTATTATAAAATGGAGAATATATGACGTTGCAATGTTTATACATTCAGAAAAAAAAGTAGTTGAAATGACAATTTTTTTACTATGAATCACAGTGTGAAATGAGGACTAGGCATGGTGATAGTTATAATAACTATTCTGAAATAGTAAAGTTTAACTATTGTTTCATGATTCAAAATGATACTTATCATAATAAACAAATAGAGTCAACTATTTTAAAATAGTCATTTCAGAAAATTACTACCTTCACTGATAGAAATTATATAAGAAATTGTCCCAAAAAATATAGAAAGGAGTAAATATTTACTTTTTAAAAATATTTGTAAACTATATATATCATAGCATATGAAAAGTCCACTTTCCTCCCTTCGTTCTTTGTTTTTTAATATAAACAAGGAAACAAAGAAAAAATAAAAAAATCAATACTTCGCTAAGTTTGTGAATGTCACACACTAGCCAGTTAAAAAATGTTATATGCAATGCCATTATACACACAAATTTAGTAAATACAAACTTTAACTATGAATAATAGTAAATATAAAAATTTACTACGAGACATAGTGTGAAATGAGGACTACACTAGATTATAATTATTTTAACTATATTTGTCACATTTATTTAAATCATTCTGCATAGTTGATTTTTTTAACTATGAGGAGGTAGTTGGTGTAACAAAATTATAGTAAAATCGACTATGAAAGTGGTAAATTTAACTATTTTTCATAGCAGTTATAACTATATTTTTCCAACTGTGTGTGAACATAGTCAATTTAATTATGAATTTTTTTCTAAGTGTAGCAAGTTTCAAAGTATGCTGTACATTAATTTATGGCAAATTTAATTTATGATTAGAAGAATTAATATCTGACAATAGTCAAAGAAGGTAAAGCTCGTTATATAACAGCAGAGATTAGTAAGAAAAAAATGTACTTAAGGAATTATTGGTATAATAGACAGTTTTTTATGTATAAAACGAAAAGTGAAACATTATCATTCCACATAAGATTATCAAAACTATCGAACATTTCTCCAGTGGTTCTTTTTTAAATAAATGAAATAATATGTTCCGCAGATTACAAGATCACGAACGCGAACATCCGTCATTTTCATAATAAATGTACTTCCTTTATATTCTTGAAATATATTTTAATAATTATGAGTTGTATCTAACACCGGTCAAATTTATGTCGAATTTTGTCCATGTTGCAAATATTTTAAATCCTGCGCAGATCAGCACCGAACCAAGAACTGATGACCTTAAACTCGTTATCTACTAAATTGTAAGTAGTTTCCTTTCTTTTGTTTCCGTTATAGAAAGGTATTCTTATTTTACGTGGAGATCACTTAGGAATATTTCGACGCAGCGTATTCCAACCATTGTTTGTGATAAACATGTATATGATGCCAGCGTATGTATTCGTAATATTTACGTTGTTCTCTGGAGAGTTTTTATCTATCAGATAGAACATATGAAACTCAATTTCCGTTTAGCGGGTGCGAAACAATGAAGAAAAGTTTTCTTTTTGCAGAAATCGTTCAAAAACTTTTTTTACAATATTGTTGGAAAGAATTTGTATTTCATTAAATTTGGAAAACAACGTTTTCAACGTTAGTTCCTTGATCGGGTCCTGAGTTTTAGAAAATGTGTTACATGACATTTCCGGTGCAAGAACGGACCCTGATCCTCTTAAAATTCTACTCTATGGCCTGATTTTGATCTCATGTCTATTAATCATAGCTTGATAATAGCTCGAATAATTTTCCACTTAGGTATTTTAATAAATTATAATTATTTTTTTTAAATTAAGTAGTTAATTTTTTGAAATATTCAAAGTACGTTTCCATTTACCCAGGATGATGAGCTTTTTTTAAATAAGACGGTTAATGAGAATTTCCTTTAAATCGCTTAAGCAAATGTACGAGACGTGTTATGTTTTATTGAATTCAGATCTAGTAGTAATAATACTTATTTTATCGGTAATATAAAAAATGCTGCAGATACTGGTTTTTACGGTACGGCACCGAAAGTTTCTTCCTCGAAGAGAGTTCAATTCCTTCGTTTAATCGAGATGAGGGCATGTGCTCCTAGCCATATTAAATCGACTACGTAATGTTGGCTCTTGTTTCATGTATTATAACAATTCGTATATTCTTATTAGTTCATCTGATTTTAGAAATACCTCAAAAGAATTTTTGTAATAAATATAATTAGGAAAACTAATGAGAAAGTTTTTGAAAACATCCGTTTTTAGATTCGTCGAGCGACGTTTCTTCGGAAGTCCGAAATTTGTCTGCACAATTCAAATATGTTGCGAAGATGCTAGAAACTTTCTTACCTAATCATAGAATGTCAAATATTTATTATTTGTTAAACAAACTTCTACCTTATTGAGTATTATTCTTATACAATAAGAAACTTACACCTATAATCATTTTTTTTATAATTCGATATATATAAAGATTATAACTTATAAAAACTGCGTACACAACAAAATTACAGCAATAGCCTATAAACATTAAGCACGAAAAGAGAAGTACTACTTTTATTCTAAGATCGCAAATATAAATTTTAAAGGCAAGGTCAAATTGTGTCTTTTTGCATTAATCCACTGACACTGAATAATATGATACATAAAGGTCAAATGAGTATCCTCACTGACATATTGGATCATTAATAAAAAGGCAAGAGAAACATGTAAACTATAACAATTGAGGTGACATATATTTTTCCTGAAATAAATTCTCTAGTCAAATTAATTTGAAATTTATAAATTTTAATCCTTTCAGTTGACCATTTCACGTAACCAACTGTATGCGACTATGCGAAGTAAACTCACGAGTGAAAACTTTCAATAATATAAAGTATAGTCCAAGGTATTTTTATATTAAAGTGTCATTAAATGTCTATCAGTATAATATGTAGATTTAATATCAGAAACTTGTTATCAATTATGAAAACTAGTACACGGCGCAACTTTCTCATGGAAATTAAGCAACATGCATTAAAATGTGCGATTTATATAATGGGCGGTGGGAAAATTCTTAAAGTTATAATTATTGTCAATTACAGGTAATTATCATTGTCATTCATAAAACAAGATTTTTTTATATTAAATATTGCACAGAAAAAACTAATGAAATCGCGTACTGTTTGAAATTTAGGTTTGTAATTGCAAAGTAATTGAAGGGAGAATTAATAATTGTGGTTTATTCGCGTATATAAAGTGGACGTGCAAAGTGAAATTCCCCTTGTATTGTACTCCTTACATATTTCCGACATAAATAGCGTTTACAGAGCCTCGTAACTAACGTGACAACAAAATCGAACGACGAGAAAATTGGTTGAAATTACATGCATTCTACTGTACTGAACATTTATACCCGACAGTCAACTCCGATATAATTATGCTAAATCAGATGCGATTTAATACCAGTGACATTTTGCGGTTTGAATATTACAAGAATTCTCCCTCGCTTTCATTATTGGTGCTCTGTTATTTTATTACGCTTCGTGAACAAACCGCTGGTGCGTTGAAAGTACTTTAAGCATTCTTTCCAATATGAGATTATTATCGTAATTGTCGGAATAACGTTAAAAAGAACTTATAGTTCTTCACTGAACAGAAAATGGAGGAAACGACCTGGGAAAATACAGAAAAACAACTGTGGTACATAACTCTTCATTACCTCTATAATTAGTGAAGACTATAAGGATTTAAACCCCGAATATTTCCAGAGCATCTTGCGGTGGTCGTGGTCGATATGTTCTATCGCTGCTCGATACACCATTGTAGGATTTGAACACTAACAATTGAACTACAAAAAAAAAAGTAATAAAAAAAGTATTGAAGACATAGAAGAAAATAAGGTATATATTATGATTTTTAAACTGACAGTAGTAAATGCGAAATGATTATAATATAACCATTAATTATAAAATTATTGTTCAAATGCTGCTATACTGATTTTTACCTACAGTTGGTAGAATTTTTCTAATTTTCCATCAAATTCGGAGGGAATTTTCACTCAACAACATATGGAAATGCATATCTATTCGTATTTATGTTAGTTTCGTCTTTTTTCGAAACTTCTTAGGTAAGGGTGAGCTTTTCCCTAACGATAAGCAAGCTTTTATACATAATTTATATTTCCACTGATTCGTACTTCGGTTTTAAACCCCTGAAACTGTAAGTAGTAACCGAAATTATTAATGGGACAATAAACTTCAACAACGACTTTCTCAACGTTTCTTATTGATATGTTTGATCCAATTACAGTTAAATAACATTTATAAGATTAGGAGATTCCATTATAAGGATCAAACCATTTTTTGACTTGTGCATTGTCTTTTAACCAATTTATAGTACTTCAGAAAATGCAAGTCACACGACGAAGCATCGACAAAATGAGGTATATTTTATTAAAAAGGAAATTAAATTGACTTCATCATTGATGGTAAATAATCACTGTGCAAATAATACAAATATAAAAATAACTTGTAAAATTGAAAAAAAATGTAAATTTACATTGTGCTATTATTTATTGAATGATTTTACTTGATAATTTAGTTAGTAATTTCATTATGACGTACTTTTATGAAGGTTCGACCGATACTATCAGAAAAATATGCGCATTTTAAAAATTAACATACCTTAGCAACAGTGTTACTAACGATCCAATGAAAAGAAGAAGAACGTGATTTATTTTTGACAATTTCTACCGAACCCGCACTAAAGCAGATATATTAAACGTAGAACTACATTATCAAATAAATTATTTAAATAAATAAGAGTAAAATGTGATTTCTTTCCTTGTGTCATTGGTTTCTTTCGGATGTGGAATTTTTTTTTGGATTAGATTTTCAGATTTGAAGCTGCTGAGGAATTTCTTGGCGATATTTAAAAGTTCGTGATAATCCAGTAAAATTTGGTCAGTGATCAGTGGACATCAGTTTTGAAGTCGAATGTCGGCGGCTGTTTTATTTTTAATGAAATGTTCCATTTTTTCATGTGCCTTTATTTTTTGATGTCTTCGTTCCATCACTTGAAATTTCAACCCAGGTCGCAGAATCATTAGATCAAATGTATTCCTTTTTCAGAAATAGAAATTGGTTAAATAAAACTTATTATTATTAGTACATTAAATTATTATAATTGTTATTTTTAATATACAGTTTGTGTATATTAAAAGTGCGGAACCCGGATTCTTGGAAAAACATTGCCCCTTTCCAAGTTACCCAGCATTACTACAGGGTTTACTATATTTGAAAAATGTAGAGAAGTTCAGTTATACGAATTAATTCTTTGTGAATTTTTCGATGGAAACATCATGCTTCGTAGTATTTTATCCTAGGCAAGATAGTTTTTTTAATGCCGGGATTTAATATAGGCAATAAAAATTGATAAAATTATTTCCGAAGAAATAGGAATCTGTCAACTTTCAGCAAGCTTTGATATTGATAATAACTTTACCTTATTGTCAAAATTTAATCGCATGTCCTGCCGAAATTAGCTTCATATTCTTTCTTCGTTCGTAGAACTACTCATGTGGATGGAAATTCATCATCAGGGTCTTCTGTAATTTTTATTGATGAAAATTTTTTCGTGTAATATTGACAAATTTTTGGTAATTTTTGACATTATTCCTAAACACAAAACAATTCGTGATTCGGTTCCGAATATGTATAAATCCTATAAAGGAGTAATCTTTTGTTTTTAAAGTATATATAATGTTTTCGGGTAAAACATAATATTGCCTCAAGTTTTTTTGTCATATTTCAGTCTAGACATTGTAGATAAATTTTCATAATTATTTATTTCATATTACAACATAAACCATGTACTAAATCTGAGTAGATAGTGTATAAATATAAAAAACGTACCGTGGAAAATCGATCGTCCCGAAACGCCTTCTTCGTGTCGCCTTTACTTGAGTTTTTGCGCAACCTTTTCTGTAGTAATTAAACTTCTTTCCGCGCCGTCTATTCGCTGACTAATTTTTCGCCTTCTTAATGATTGGCCATTCATCGCTTGAAAGAGATCTTGATTTTAAGTACGACCTCTAATAATAATTCTAATAACGATGCGCTATTCGCTCTAGGCCCTGTTATTTCGTAACCGTACCCGTTGCCAGAGATCAGCTTCCGCACTTCCCAGCGCCTTGACTCTGTTCACTTATGCAAATTACTAGAGGGTTAGTTTAACCTCCCGTCTCTGTTCGTCTGGTTTCTTATTGCATCTGAGTATCCCGACTATGTAGATAAACAGGAAAAAAGTAGCTGCGTCTATACTCGCCTGTTGGTTACACTGCACGAGTCGTCTGTGATTTATTTTTTGTAGCCTGATATATTAAATATAATTTACTCTATTAGCCGATGGTCAACTGTAAAATATTTGTTCCCTTAATGTAAAATCACTCACATAATTATTAATCTGACAATGTCGTGTAGATACTAACAAAGATCTGCTTTGTAATAGTAAACTTCATTCTTCTGTTTAGCCTTTCATCTCTTTTCATTTCTTTCTAAAAGAAATTTAAAAAAGATTTGAAAACAAATTTGAATTTAAGAAGTATCGGTAGTCAATAATTACAAAATAAGTTTAAGTCTGTGAATTGAAGGTTACATACGTATATGATAGAATAATGACCTCCATCTGCATTTGCAATTCCGAGAAACCTTTCTTAACATTCTTATTATCAAAAATAATTTGTAGCACATCGACTACTATTCTTGTTAATATGAAGTTTTTAAAGTAATTAATCATCAACTAGGAATAAAACTGTTCATTTTTTATTATTACTATTTTAATTATCTGCATACTTTCTAAATGTCTTGGAGCGAAATTTCTACTCCAAACCTGGAGTGGGCAGGGCGGTCACTCTAAAACGAGTGAAAGCCCACTCTAAAAGCGTGAGAACCGTCACTCTAAAGGAAAGGTTGAAGGAATTCACTCCAAATGTTGGAGCGAAAATTCATTCTTTTCGTAGACTGTAAATTCGCTCTCTGTGAAGTTAAAATTCACTCCAAAAAGTGAGATTTGTCATTACTAAGTGCTATTTTCTTGTACAAATATATTTTTATATACATTGAAATTTAAATTTAAAAAGTATGATTACATTTTCCCTATTCTCTCTGCTTATATACACTACCGGCCAAAAGTTCGTGAACGCTCTGAATTTTTTAACTCATCAAATAACGCGTTCTATCTCCGAATCCTTAACGATAATGATAAAACTCATGCGATATCTTTTAAAGTACACAAATAAAGCTTTCAATTGGTGCGTTTAGTTTTACTTCAGACGTTATAGTTTCGTAGTTGTCAAATTTTAAAAATGTTAAAATTTGCAATTTTTTTCTTTCGACTTTAAACACTGACAAAAAGTCTAAAAAATGTTAGTGCATATAGTCAATTTTTGTCTAAATACTACAATTCAAGGGCTTTAAAATGGCTCTTGTGAAAAATGGATACGATTTTTTGTTCCTGAGTTCTGATTTTTTGAAATTTGCCAGATTACCTCATTTTGTTAGAATTCTTTGGAAAATGGCAAAAAGTTGATAACTAAAAAAAATTGTAACTCTGACAAGAAAAATCGTATGTACTTTTTACAAGAGCTATATCAAAGCACTTGAACTATAGTATTTACCGAAAAATTGGAAATATACAGAAACATTTATTACACTATTTGTTAGTGTTAAAAGTAGAAAGAAAAAATCTTTTAAAGATATGTGATATCTTTTTAAGATATTTGCGGTATTTCAGTCATCCCATTGTTTTCGTCAGACGACTAATATATACGTGGGTACAGCTTGAAGTGCGGCGTGGAACTTTTTAATTTTTTGTTATCCATAATTTGAAACATAACCTCAGAAATTTCTAAAAAAAATTTCTAAAAATTAAAACAAAGAACTGTAAAGCAAGAGTGAAATTTAGAGAGTAGCTGAGCGCTGAAACGTAAGTTGTTTACTTAATAAAAGTTTGCTTCATTTACTAATTTCAAATATTTTTTCTCTATTGTATTAGTTCATTCATCTAAAGCTGTACTATTGACTTATGTATATTTCCATACTCGGATTTAAATGTTCAGAACTACAGAATATAAATAAAACTCTCGATCTCCACATTAACTAAAACTACGTAACTATAACGTAAATTAACTATAACCTAATTTGGAAACCTTAATATACAAAAGTGATAGTAGGACCACTTTGAATTAAAGTGATTTTCACCTATGAAAAGGAACTTTTCATAATACGAAATTTTTAACTGCAAAAATCATGCGTCTTTTTTCCGACATACGAATTCTATTTAGACATAAGTAAGATTTGAATGGAAAACATTTTATATTAATTAGAAGATAGAAATTGCTCTGTTTCATTTTATGCAGTGAATTCTACAACATATTAATGCGCCTTCCCGCAATAAGTTCCAGGTTTGTGAAATATTTAGAAAAAATCAACACTACGAGGATCTTCCAACACACCCTGAAGTTCCATGTGCACCTAAAAATTTCATTACAAATTTAATGAGCACCAATTTGAAGAGGCCATATTTAATGTAGTGACATA
Source organism: Trichopria drosophilae (assembly GCA_030407085.1). Classification (NCBI taxonomy): domain Eukaryota; kingdom Metazoa; phylum Arthropoda; class Insecta; order Hymenoptera; family Diapriidae; genus Trichopria; species Trichopria drosophilae. The sequence goes on along the minus strand of CM059583.1, from coordinate 64,055,935 downwards.
AATATAGATCATTTCAAAAAGCATAAATTCCATGATTTCAGTGTGCATCAGCTGCGGGAGAGGTAACGTCTGAAAAACGCAAAATTTCTGATGTCTCGAACCGACCAAAATAATATTAAAAATAAAACTGAAATATGATCTCTTACGAGCAAAATTATCTAAGACCGTCATTTTGAGGTAAATAAAAACTCCTATTGCGAAATACCCGAATTATTTTATATTACTTATTGTAATTGTGTGTTATTCAGTTGTAATATCAATAAATCATGCAATCCGAAATTGTCTTTTTTTAGTACGTTTTTTTTATCTTTATTTATATAGAAGGACATTAATGCAACCGAACGGAACATCCAATTCGAGGATTTATATTTTCACAATAGGTAAGTGCCGAGGAGGATATGTACCAGCAACGAAATAGTCGTTGAAATTGACCGACGCCCATCACCGATCGTCAGTTGTATAAGTGCAAGTAAGTGAATGTTATAGAGTGTATATATGCTCGCTTGCAGCAGTTCGTACCGAGAATGAAAAATGGACTTTAAAATCGAATAGCTGCTGTCATATTATAAATTGAATTTTGGCTGCGTAGTGCTATGCCCCGCGTATTTTTTCATCTTTCGCTCCTGCCTATTCCTGCCTCCATACCTGCCCTTCGCTCTTTTTTTGCTTACTCTTTTCAAAACGCTTTTCCGTTTCGCCAGAAATTCGGAACCTGCAAATGCAGCCAGGCAGTATAGGGTCAGCGTAGACAGTTTGAATTTTTTCGAGTATTGATGTCTTTTAGTAAAATGCTATGTGATGTTGTAATGTGTAACTTTTATTTTTACAGAATTTCTTTATATTTAGTTTTAAAAATTCTTATTTTATAATAATAATTAATAATGATAAAAACAAAAATTCCACTGATAATAACCAATGTAACTCATTTTTCGTGTTATAACTTAAATTTTGATATTTTTAACCAGAATGTGATTTTATGTTGTTAATGTTAACTATAAATTTTGTTCTATCCACTAAAATGTTCGGTTTTAGACATATATTTCGCGAACAGATAAGCAAAATATACAAAGTTGTGTATAACTGAAAAGTTGTCTGCCCTGGTAGAAATTTGTCCATTTGTTTGTTAGTCTATTTTCCATATACCTTTAACATGGTAAATAAGAAAGTTATACAAGAATTGTACAAAAAATGTTTTCATTTCTACCGGGGCAAATAAAAAAGAAATAGTTATAATTTGTGTAATATATACAATAAATCCAAGGAAATTCATAATACATGCTTATGACTGTGATGAAATAAAAACCTTGCCATCTGCATATAGTCTGACAATTCCAGTTACGTATTAATTTAATATTCTCATATTCTGATACTTACTTCACAGCAGAATTTGTTGTAAATTCTTGAAAATCAGTTCATTCTTTCAATCTGTTAGCTTGATTTTTTGATAATAGGCTTTCATTATTTGAAGATTTTTATTAGTAACAACATAATTAACTCCGCTGCAGAATATAATACACAAAGAATACCTTAATATTCAAAACATTTAATTTTGTAAAATTGAATTCAGAAGAGTGCTATTTTATGCAATGCATAGGATATGATAAGTCTGTTGGTTTACCGAATTTGTAGTAAATGATCTTCTATTCTTGACAATTCTCGGAAAATATAAGTAAATATATGTAATTATCCCTTTTATATGATTTTGTACAGGATTGTTTATTAAAACATAAAAGATCTTTCTATTTAAAATCATAATTCGCTGTTTTGTTCTTAGAATGACTATATGCAATAAAATTCCCGAAAAATACTGAATTATTTTTATACTATCGATTAAATACTAAACAATTTTACGAAAAATCAACTGCAAGAATACATGTAAAAAAGATTCTGAATGCCATCTACAATTAAACTGCTAAAAACTTTCCGACCAATTTATATGACTTTCGGCAGCATTTAGCTATTTCTCGCGATTTTTTGTAATATTTGTCGGTAATTGAGATCAACAGATCTCTGATTGAAATCTACTCTTAACAATAAATAATCCAGGGTATAAAAAGGGTTTTTAATTTTCCTGCAAATATTTTTCGTATTTTTGAAGTATATTTGCTATTTGCACGCATTTTTGGGTTATTAGCTATAAGAGAACTTCACATTGAATTTCAGCCTGTGAAAATATAAAGGACTGAATGGAGTAGTTAAAAAATTATGGCCATTTTGTTTCGAAAATTCAAGAATGGTGCACGATTATCTCTCTTATTTAAATTTAGACAAGTGAATTACTTTTACCTTAAGTAGTTCAATAATCATTGGAACTTCTTTGCTCGTAGTTATTTGTGGTGTAGTTTTTTTTATACTAGTTGTTTTCGTAAATTGACATGAACATTATGGCTGATATTAAAAATGTTATATAATACTTTATAGGTTTTAATTTTCCTACCGTTTTATAAATTAATATGTTCTTAAATAGTAATGTTTTTCTTCGGTCATATATATAATGGAAATTAAAAATGGTTGAGTTTAATAAAGATTTAAAAATTAGAACAAACGTCTTTGACACATAGCCTTAAAGAGCACTCGTATTCGAATCGAAACGTTGCTAGATTTTTATTTATTATTTATATTACAAAAAAAAAAACCTCCAAATTAGTAACTCTTGTTTGTTTTTTTTTTCTTTTCGTCTAATTTTTAATCTTTATTAAACTCAGCCATTTTTAATTTCTATTATATATATGACCGAAAAAACGATTACTATTTAAGAATATATTAATATAATGCTTCTTTGCAATTTTACAAATACGTAAAAACTTTTCATTAAAAGTTGGTCGTTGGAAGGTCGTTATTGGATTTCCTTATTCCGTGATGAGGATCTGATCAGGTCGATACCAGGCGCGTTTGGTAGGTACGACACATCTTTATCTTAATAACATTGATACTGAAACGATTTCCGATCCTTACATTTTCTTAATCTTCAGTTTTGTTGTAGAAAATTCTTCAGTGCGTTATAACGTCATTCATTTTTGCTGCAATTTTGTCTTCTTTTTTAGACTATTCACGACCACTTTTGGATGAAATGGTAATCCAAAGGAATTTTAAAATTACGGAAAGGTTGAACTTGAACTCCCTTTGGATTAAAAAAGATCCAGTTTTGATCATACTTAGTGATTTCATTTTACTTCGGTGGATTCATGTTACGTTATGAAACCGTCCATTCTTGATCAAATTTAAACGTCACTCCGTATTTGAAGCTATCCATGATCATAGTTGGATGGCTTGATAATCCGCAGGAATTTCAATAAGATGATCAAATTCGTACTTTTGTTGTAACAAAACAAACATCATTTTTTGGCCATTTTCTGATCATTGTCATTTTTATCAAAAAATAAAAAGAGGTCTAGCTAAACATATATGCGATCTAAAATAGTACGTGAAAAAGCTGTTAAAATGTAAAAGGTCTTTGACTACAGAAAATTTGCACAAAAAAATCACGAATTTTATTTCAGAGTATTCATTAAGAAATGTTTGATTAAAATTTTTCAAAGAAATTACTCACATCTTGTTGCATCAGTTGGCCTTATTGCTTCATTACTTTCGACGTACAGATTGGATCTTACTTTTCGTGATATTAATTAGTTGCCTAAGGCTAACTTGCGCTGAAAAGTAACCACAGAAGCCCCATAATCTGTTCTACGGATGAAATATTTCGTGATGAATACCCCAGAGGCATTTCGCGATGAACCAGTGCGCGTCACTCGGCGTCAACCGAGTATATAAGTGAGCTTCGAGATTAGCGTGGGGATCCGATAAGATGCGGCATCTTTCGGTTTGACGCCATTCAATAACGATTTTTCCCGTTTTTCAGAATTTTTCGCGAGCCTATCCGTCACTCCCGGAGGTCGGGATACGCCGGCAGCTCTGATTGTGGTCCTGAGGGCATCAGTAGGCTAGCTTCCTTGATTTCACGGCTGAAGGCTAGATCGGAACAATCTTTTTTAAGTGCGCGCATGCAGACGCGTCGCAAAATCGCTCTCGCGAGAACGAGCTTGAGAGCACATCGAAATTGCGTGACACGAAGCGGCCTGTTCCCGCGATCGGGCGTACTCTGTATCGCGAGACTTTAATGCTCGCCGAGTATATTAATAATAAAGCTCGCTCCGTAAATTATATTAATTAAATTTCTCCCGGTAACGCGTACCGCGTATCGAACTCGCGAAGGCAGTTACTTAGGTATCGGGAGTAGAACGAATGGCGTAGGGCGATAGCGGGTAACAGGTTAATTACACTCAGAAACGTCCGTCTCAGGTGCTTGACTTATGCACTGACTTTGTATACGTGGATAGTGTTATATGTACCGCGGTCTTGTTGACGACGATTTACTTGGCGTGCATTACGTCAATGATGTTTGTCGCCCAGGAAAGGAAAATTATGTTTCGAGAAAGGAACACGTCATTGAGTACGAAATTACACATCGAAGTACGTTGCGAAGTCAAATTATATGGTGTACCGAGTGCACGTATGCTGATTTAGTTGATTTTCCACTTACCCAATATTGCATTATTCGAAAATTACGCGATCAAAGCCTTATTTTCATGTTAATATTTATTATATCGGAGATTATATGTTGGGATATAAGTATACGTGTGCATGACTTATATATTTAAAGTTTATCCTGAACAAATCATTTCAAAATTATTGTTCTTTAGGTGTAAATACACCGCAAAAGCTGGTGTTTATTACACGTCTCATTTGACGATATTAGATACTTCAGTAAATTTCTATTTCGAATGAACGTCTTTAATAATCAGTCTTTGATTCAACGTATCTTTTATTTATATTTTCGTTTGTCAATTGAACAAAAAGAAACATGGAGAACAATAAATAGCATTAAATACAACTGCTAGTATATGAATAACTTGCAGAATAAGTTTTCTTAAAACTCCAATGTTCTTCTTTATAAACAAACTTGACTCTATTCTAAGAAATGATGAACTCCTACAGAGGTGAGATAAAATACATACCTACATAACATACTTCGTCCATTATATTTTTAGTGCCGATTTTCTGAGATAAACGTTTGATAAATGTATCGTTGCACTATGCGCAATATATAACGAAACTTCCAAAGAACTATACGTTTCTCATTGCTGGGGCATAAACTGTATTTAATTTGTTCCAAAAAACTTCTTATAGCTTAAATGAATTTTCGCAGAGTGTTTATGAGAATTATAAAATAGATTTGCAAAGACTGAAAATAGTGCTAATTTCCGTAATCGTACTGACATTACTCTCGCAGAGCTTATTGGGCGCAACTGTAGGTTAAACCCCAGATGAGTTTGATAGAAGTATTGTATTATATACACTGAGAAAATGTTCTTTCGAAAATTTTCCATACAGTCGGGTGTCAGTGCGATACACTGGCAAAATGCCGATAATTCCGACTTTTCCATAAAAAAAGTTTCGTACTAGTGAGGAAATTTGGGTACACTTATTCTAATTAATTCATGAGAATATAGAAAACACACAGTACAGAAATTTTATCATAGAAAATTTTCTTCATGTACCTGTGATATACTTTGATATGTTTGAATGCACTTTTAGATTCAGTTTAGGTTATGCACCAAGCAGCACAGTCAATCTGCGATTGAACAATTAAAGATGGTCTTACAAAAAAATAAGGTTAATATATTCTTATAAAACATCAACAAACCTCAAAATGAGTATGATAAAATGGAAGTTGTGTCATGCACTGCTTAATTGACTGCCACATTTGATTAGTGGGACGTCATCCATGTAATGCAGCATATTTTGTAGACCTATTCTCAAATGTATTCTACACATTTCAAGAATGTTTCTGGTTTCTCAAATGCATTCCACAGATTTCAAGAATTTTTATATTCCGCAATGTTTTATAGATGATTTTTCTTCACCCAATTTTGTAGACCAGTAAAGCGACAGGTAAATCATTTGATGTTTAAAAGTATCTGTAGATTATTACCTTGAAAATCGATATAGTGATTTTATGTAAATGTAACATGACGAGTTAGTAGTTTCTTGGAAATGTATGCGTGCCACCCTCTCGATCATCAGATGAGGAGGATGTAAACTTCTGCATTATTTTGCAAATATCTAAAAAGGCTGAATAGAAATATCGCTATTTATTGCAATTTAACATTATAATTATAAACTTATATTTTTATATTATCAAAGTTTTATAATGAGCATTTAACAAAAAATTATATTTTCTTCTATTTATAGTCATGGTACACATTATTCCAGATATTTTGGATCAAAATCCCGTATTTACAATTTTTTCTGCATTCTAAAAGCATCCTATTAAAGCTTCTACGACAATGAGGTAAGCATTGAATGGGATGATTATCATCAACAATATGCATCTTTGAGTCATGTGTGGTAAAATATCCCTCGAATATATCCCGAAATATAAGTAGGAAACGAACCAGCTATAGTTTGTGTACAGTGGTTCGACCCAATTTATATGCCTAATCATATATAGGTATATTCCGGAGATATCTAAGATATAGCTGACAATAAACCTTACCTATAAAGAGAGCTCAAAGGTATATGGGTGATTATACATGATCAATGTCTATGAGAAATAAAATTTTATTGAAATCCGATTATTGGTTTCGAAATCCAGTTATTATTTCGAAAAATGTCTTTAACAAAAAATGACGACATGGCCTACAAGTGTTTATTGTTTTGTATACCTTTACTAAATTCACTTATTCTCAATCCGTTTTAAATAAATTAACTTTTAAAAACAATTTTGGACAATGAAAATGTGACGAGTTGGTTTAACAATTATCAACAAAGAAATTGAGATAAAATGTTGCAACAATAAGGATGATAAATTTAGCGTCCAGACTCTTGCGTCATAGTCGTGTGAATAAATAACACGGACAAAGTTTTGACCGTAGATCCACACTGTAGCTCACCTTCGTATCACTGGGAATTGGAGAGCAATAACTGTCCTTTTGACGATTAATTTCTCGTTATATGGCGTGGATGTTATTTATAATAACCCGTTACTGAAAATCTCTATTCGCACAAAAATACTACTGCCAATTGAAAACTTATTCAAAGTATTTGGAACTTGAGAAATCATAACGTTTAATAAGTAATGCTTTGGCTAAACTCGGGCATTAATCAAAGAGTGATATTTATCGTTTTGTTCGAATGGTAGTGCTATATCGCCGATATTTCCTTTCCGTGGATTGAAAGTGTAATTGAATATCATGTAGTTTGATGAATGTGCAATTGTCGATGATAGAAGAGCCAACGACGTAAAATATCCTTTAATCGTTATGCAATACTGCGCGTCTTGTTTGAGTTAAATGAAAATTTTTGTTATTCATTATAACCTTCACATCGCAATATTCAAGAGTTTCATCATTTATTTATTCTGTTGGAACTTTTATTCCATATCACGAAACTGTAGATTTTATATCAAGCGGAAGTATTTAGGAAGAAATTAATTTGCATTCCTTAAAACAAAATAGGGAATGCATTCTGAGTATAAAAATAACTGCACGCTTGTGATTATCGTGCTTATGAAATTATTTTGAACGCGTATATAGATTATTTCTAGAGTAGCAGTAATGTTAATTTATTTATTATGATTGTTATTCACAATTATATTACTGTAAAAAGTAAATCTTAATTACTATAATTTAATTAAAATAAACGCATTCATAATCCTAATGGAATTGCTTGTATCAGTTAATTAAAAATATTAATGAAAAAACACATCTGAAAGAAATATACCTATACTTAACATTGTGAAATACGATATTTGTAATATTAATGTTTAATAAATGTATATTTGTTAAATATCATTGCAAATATAAAAATAATAATAATACGTGTACTACCCTAACATTGTTATGTTTTTTTACTTATTTTTAACTACTGGTATTAGTTTTTATTTTAAAAACATATAAAATGCGGTAAATCGGGATTTTGAAAGAAAATACATGCAAATCTGTGTTCATATCATTTTATAGGCCATATTTAAAATTTTCCTGCACTTTCCTGAAACCTGTTTCCTTTCACCTACTCCTTAAATTTTATAGAGTGAATATTCACCATGTATGTATGTAGCAAACATTTAGTCACTATAGTAAAAGAGTGAAATTTCACTCCTTAAGAGTAAATTTTCATTCTAATCAGAGTGAGTTTTCACTCTTCAAGAGTAGTGAGTTCATTATTTAACTAGAGTGGCTCAATTTAACTTTGTCAAGTATGAATTCTCATTCCATGGAATTTGGGGAGTATGTAATGTGTATTTAGAATTGTCACAAAAACATTTCTAAAAGTGATATGAATATATTTTTTAATTTACATTTTAGAAAAAGAAGGTACAATAAATCTGGGTAACATTCAAAACATTCTTAATATCAATCATATTTTTAATATTTATTTCAAAATTGATAGTTCTTACAATATATGTAGTTTTACCAATATTACCATAATTGCTACGAAAAATGAAAAGAACAAATTTTGATCCTCTATACGAGTGTTTACAAAACATTTCGCACCTTTGGTATAAGAGTAATTGTATTAATTATACCTCGACAAATATTTAGATATTTCACAGATATAACTAAATATTTACACTACTTCATATTAATTTATTTGAAAACAATATGATCCAAATGTAATGAATAGTATAAATTAATATATTATTAGATTGAAAATATTGGTAACATAGAAACCTTATAATTATTGTATATCTATGTAGTACTATATAGGTCAATATAAAATTATAAATTGTAACTACGGTAAATGAATTGATCAGCAGTTTATTTTCCATTTCAATTGGCACCTCATTAAATTTGCAATAGACGCAAAAACTACGATACAGATTTCGCTCCTTTCAATACTTTCCAGAGAAGATTTCTTCGATGCTATTTACATATTTTAGTTATGTAGAAATATTCTTACAATGCTGTTTATTTATTAAATATGACGATTTTGATAATTTTTTAAAACATATTGAAATATTAACAATATTGCTATTTTATTTCGAAATATGCAGGTGGACTTGCAAAATTTATATTAGCAAAAACTCATTTACCATTATGATGGTTACAGTATAATATCACAGAGTAATCAAACATTTATGACAAAAAGTCATTTCACTCCGATTAGCAGCCAACATTGTTCATGCAATAACACTTTGCATTTCTGCAACAAAAAATTAACTGAAAAGGGACACCTTCAAACTATTTTACTCATTCTGTCGAGACATATTGATAAAATGAAAATTTAATCAGGTTGCGAGGGTAAAAGAATCCTTCCTTTTGGAAAAACTGAGGAACAATCTGCAAGACTTATGTCATGAATAGAACTATAAAATTTGTAATTTTCTTCCCTTTAAATTCCTGTTTGATGTTCGCGTAAATGTGTTACTCTTATACAGGAAATTGATTTTTTGGATAATTGGTCTTTAGTATACAATAAGATATTGCATATAAATATTGATAATTTAATAGACTTTTGATGATTGTATTGAAAAATAGCATTGTTTTTAAGGATTTCCCCTTTTGTGTCTTGATATTTCTGTTGGAGTTGATCCTAAAATTATGACTTTTTTCAGATTGGATAGTTAGAAGTCATGGACTTAAAATAAGCATTTATGAAAATCAAATGAACAAAAAATATTTTTGAATAATTGTTTCCAGATCAGGGAAAATATAAAATATTCTCGACATATTTTTTTTAATGTATTTTTTGATACACGTGTTCGTAAAGTAGACACTTTACGGACTCCTTTTAGTCCGTAAAGTGTGATTTTACGGATTGATCTTTGCATCTTACGGAATAAAAGCAGTCGGTAAAGTGCCTACTTTTGCGAACAGTAGATCAACAAATAGTGTTCGCTCCTCGGCCGTAAAATTTTATGACCCTGGTTTGGAGATTGTGCGATCCTCTGACCGGCTTCTCCAGTCCTCGGACGCACAATCTCCACTCGGACCGTAAAATTGAATTTTACGGCCTAGGTCCGAAAAGTACTATTTTTAGCAAAAATGACTTACACTCAATTCGTAATAACTCAGTCGAAAAAAGCATTTTTTTACGGTACGAACTGAAATTGTTCATAAGTGATGAAAATAATTCTACAAAAAAATATGTGAAAAGCCGATTTGAATTTAGTATAATTGGGTATTTTAAATGCTATTCATAAACTATCTATGCAAAATATTCTACGACTAACTTACGGAAAAGTAAGTGAGGCTGTTAAACGTAAACTGCACATCCGCCAGTTTGTAATAAATATAACAAAATGAATAATGATATAATACTTAACAATGCTGACTCCAACTAATTAGATTATTATTACTCGAAATTCGGGAAGTTAAATCACATGCTCTGTAGTACCGTTTACGCATACAGTTCATTTCGACGAGAATGTAATTAAATGTAATGTACAGAATAATTTGAATAATTACACAATTATTAAAAATCTGTTTTCAAGTGCCTCATTAGTAAAATTAGTAATCATTAGTCAATTATTGTATTTAAAAAATTTGTTCTCACTGTAGATATAAGCGATCATGACATTTTTCATGAAAATTCGTTAAACTATACTGTTACTCTCTCAAGTATAATGTATAGTAGATACTATTTTAGACAATTTGTGTAATGTTTAAAAAGATTCGTAAAATTATGCCGATACTATCAGGAATCTGTTTAGTCCAACTGTTTTTCTGTGTTTAATTAAACTATGAAAAATTTATTTAGAGTTAAGAATAGAATTTCGATAGGTTTAGTATGGCTTGTTTCCGTCAGGTCTCATCGTGGAACTAGGATATCTATTTTTCGCGAGCACTGCTCTCATCATAAAAGCGAATTTTCATTGGCAGCCAATCGCCCAGTACTGGCATTGCATAAAGAACACGGAAAAAAAGGACTTCTCTACCATTGCTAATTCGAGTTTGCTGTCAACTTGTTCGTTACCATAACGAATAATTTGCAAAGACCATTAAAAATTGTTAGTCATAATGCGCATGCGCATCATACAAAAGTATATGTAGGAACTGCAGGAAAGATAAAAGAAGAAAAGTGGACAAGGCAAGAAGAGAGTGAAGAAAAAAGTGAAAATAAAAAAGAACCGAAAAAGGTGTAAACCAGTATATTTATATATCAGACTACCAGGAAGAAATCATGAGTGACATACGCGTACTATAACAAAAGTGAGGTTATGTTGACGAAGTTATAATGAAATTACAAGGTAAAAGTTTTGCGAAATCCATATTACGCGTAATAGCTAATATAGATGGCAGCAAAAGTAAACAAATGGATGAACCCCCTAATTTTTCAGTTCCATATTATTCGAATTTTTCTACATTATTCAATATCGAAAATATAAAAAAAAATAGTTTCACATAGACTATATACAATGAAGCACTCAGATCAGCTGATTTCGTGGTCAACAATCCACTCTCGTTCACGCGTACTATGTGTATACAGTATATGCATTAAGTTGATTTTCTAACCTCAAAGCTAACTGCATCAGGAAAAAATGTCGGCCCTAATAAAAGTTAAAACTGGCAGCTTCAATGGGCAGTATGTTATTGCGAAAAAGTTAACTGCTATTGCTAACTTATCTCAGCGAAAAATAGTTAGCCCGTGAAGCTAAACTCGTTTACTGTCAGTTCTTAGCTGTCATTCCTTAGCTATGGTTCCTTAAAATTAACAGCTGCAGCTAACTTTTTCTTTCCTTTTATATCGTATGAGGATGGGTATCCATATAAATATGATTTTGATAATTCTGTCTGTGTAATCGTTTTGTGTAGAATATTTTGATAAATTATTAGTTTAAAAATAAAATATTCTTTCAAAAATTTGAGAGATTACTGAAATAAATGGTAAGTTATTATTTCGAAATAGAGAATATTATTATGTAATTTGGCTCGATGCAGATTTCCTGGTTTAATGGATGCATCTACTTATTCAAGAGAGTTTCTATATATGGCAAACTATATAGTAAATAGTCGATCATATCATTACAATTTATCATAGTTCCATTATTTTCTTCACTGATGGTCTTAACAACAAACATTACTTAGAAACTATAAGAATATTACATGTATCGGCATTGCAATTTTTGTCGAATTTTGTAGAAAATGACAGGCAATATTAAAGAAAGCAAAGCTGAAATGTTATTTTATTTATATACTGCAAAGCATTACAAGCGACATTGTTAACCATTATCAACCCAACCAGCTAATCAGCGTTGCTTGGACAGCAGTTGGCTGTTACAAATGCGCTTATCACCAGTCTAATGGAGTTGGGGAGCATATTTCTAGGATTATTAGAGGTGGTAACAACGTTCCATGGCAAGAGACCCTTTTCAAACCGTTAGCAGTAAACAAAATACGATTACATGCTCGGAAAGAAGGTGTATTAGAATCAAATACTTTGAATGTGAGATGGAATAGTCCTCTTGAAACATTTAAGATTTGTTCGAATGTTATTCCTATTGTCTCCGCGAATAACGGTTATTTGCCATACAGGGCGCATCGCACAGCATAAATATACCTATAAGTAAATTTGGTTTGAAAGAAATGCATTTACAAAAAAATAGCTACGAACATGTCGTTTACTGAATTTATTCAAACTGCATTTTAGCTTGATTTCGATACGTACGAAACTTCGTGGACTCATCAACGGTGAGATAAAGCGGTTATTGAAAATTTCATGTTTTATACAATACGCGACCTGCCGCAATGCGATTCCTCAAAATATTTACTTCATCGGAATACGTTAGTTATTTCCGGCACAGATTCCACCAACGGCGACTGGAGGCTATTGCGTGACATGCAAACTGTTATCGTTATTGTTTTCGGTTATCGTTATTTCGTCGCCTGCGATATCTGTACGACGACGATAACCCGTTCGGTCCTGAAATACACCGAGAATATCGTCGAACCCTCGTATATGACGCACTGTGCGCGGGGAGGGCGTGCGAGAGAGTGTGGACCCTTCCTCGGGCGTGTAATCGAACACTTCCATTTCCACCATGGCGTTATCTGGCACCGGCTGTCCTGATTATGCTAAGCACTAAAATCGATAGCATTAGACCAAGCCGAGCGAGACTCCGGACTCGTATACGATGTGTGTGCAGAACGAGCGACACATGAGATCGTCGCGGTATCTCGCAACGGCCTGTGGTCCTTTCCACTGTCGCCCGGCGGATTCGCTAGCAGCCCATTTCGTTTCCGCAATCACGCGGAGCCCATCGATATTCAAAGTCCAACTTTGCGTGCTGCTCCAACTTCCAACATGACTCACTTACCCGGCGAAACCCATCGAAACCCCTCCGAGCAAAGTTGATGCGAAAATTCATTATCTTGTTTGAATTGACGGATATTTTTCAACTGCATTTATCTTACTCCGCATAGAAATTGACTCTTTATTTCAGCTAATGCTTTCTTTCCCACAGAAATATGAGGAAGTATTTTTTAATCGCCAGGTTTCATATTAATCGTGATGCCTCAGAATAATGCATACTATGTTACAGTATAAAATTTATTACGTATATTTTGAGGATTGAATAAATTTGAGATTTGGTCTTTCCCAACTCATATTGCGCGACCCACCGTACAGTAGAATGTTCTTTAGCATTTTGGGTAAAACCTGTCAAGGTAGTTAGATCCCGAGATATAGTATGTTTAGGAAAAATATTTAATACCGTTTCCAAGAAATTCATTTTCATTATTAATGATATTGTTGACGAGAGAAAGCAATACTGTTCTTAAAAAAAATTGAATCCTCCAAAAATAATTTGTTTAACAACTTTTAATAATAACGCAAATTTTCTTCTTTTGGCCAGTTAAGAATTTTTAAAAAATGAATGGATTTTCGAATGCCGGCTTATTTTGTCGATAAAACCATTCTCTATAACTTTACCGTATGACTATTGAATATTTCTGAATCTAACGTCAAACATCTCTATTTATTTAAAAAAAAATTATTATTTTTCACAACTTTTGAAAAATGTTAGTGATCTGGTAAAAATGTGCAAAAAGTCGTTGGATAAAATTGTAGAGAATTTTTTTCTTAAAAAAATAGCCCATCATTCGTTACAATCCATGAACTTTTAAAAAATTTTTGACTGGCGATAAGAAGAAAGTTTGAATCATTAACAAAAGTTGTTTATCAAATTATTTTGGTAGGTTACAATATTTTTTCAAAAACAATAATACTTTCTTCCTACAACAATGTCATGATTAGTGAAAAATTAATTCTTGGAAACTTTAGTAAATATTTTTCCCAAACATACCATATCGTGGGGTCTAACTACCTTAAATAACTTTGGTAAAGGTAACTTTGCTAATTGCTATGGCCGAAATCAAGAAGCAGGAGTCCCTCTCCTGGTGGAAAATATGAGCAGATTGACTGGCCATTACCTAGAATACAGATAGTTTTGCTGCCCAATATTTGTTTCCTAAATTCTAACAAAAAACTAGGGACTTACTTAAGTAACCTTCCGGACGTTCGTGACTTCACATTAGATATCTCTATACATATATTCGCTACATTTTAGTGCAAAAAACGGTGCAAAAGTACAGAAACGGATCAGATCCCGAATTCGCTATTCATATAGGACAATGATATTTTCAGAAACATCGATTGCAATTGTAGAAATGTGGATAAAACTTGCTTGGTGCGGAGGTTATCAGATTATATTTCCCTAGAATTGGCGTTTTTGTAGCAAACTATGTATGTTAATCTATATATAAAAAGTTCTATTGAATTTGCGAATGTTGTTGGACAAATTTATTTGTCCAGGAAAGAAAACCGAGGTTAAGGACAAAACAAACTCTCATATGCAATGTAAGCTATTTGTTAAATAAATATGGGTATTTTATAATCACATCAACATTTGTAGGTTAACGTGGATATTCTTATTTACATTCTCTCGCAAGCACCCGGTATACTCTTCCAATTAAATATAATTATAACCACACAATTGTGCGATATAAATGCATAGATTGGATATGTATTAATTGTTAACTTTCTTTGACATATATATGTACAGATATTCCGTCATTTCTGAATAGGAGACGACAAACCTAACCTATGTAGATCCATAAAATCTGCAATTATGATTGACGAGTTATTAGCCATTTTCTACCAGGTGCTATCTTAATTAAAATACAGATTGCGATGACTACAAAATAGCCAACTATCTGGCATTATATTCGAAAGTTTTTGGGCATCAATAGTGGATAGTTCATGGGTATATCAGCGTTGCATTACCACAAGAAAACCGGCTAGAATTCAGCGAAAATGTTGGCCATAATCTGACTATTAGCCGGTAATATTGGCCAAAGATCAGGCAAACAGTGGTCAATTTTTCCACCAGGGTCTATTACTATGTTATCGTTTGTGGCGCCGCCTTTAGAATACGTTGGATATAATCTATCGATATAAAACTGAGAGAATTTACTGCATATCAGTAAATAATCATAGTGTAACTTAGAGAATCGGGCCCCTCTGTAAAGCAATTAAATGTCACTGAGTGATTAGGTGAAATTTATTGATGAGGCACAGTGGAATTAGTTGAGTAAGATTGATTGTCTTTTGAAAATAAGGAGTATTCCAATATACTTATTTATTATGAGAGGAATATTAACAAATGTAAATTAAAAAAGATTTCATCTATTTTTAAAATGCGGGGTCTGGTACAATTATCTTAATCTAAACAGACGCTCCTGAAATTTATCAAATCATGTACTGATATAAAATCTTCATGCAGGCCATTTTCCACCACTCATTAGGTGATTGAAATGTCATACGTAAGATGCTTCATTATTTAAAATTCAATTAAATTTCAAGAAGGCGTATAATATAGGATTTTCTAAGTGTCAAAATCAATACACAATACCGGTAAGAACTTTAAGCCTTCTTCTCAAATTTACGATTTAATGTAACCAAGAGGAACATACTTTTTCTTTGGACATTTTTGTCAGTTTAGAGATAACGTGCTAACAAGTGATTTCTAATATATTTGTCTAGTATTAAAAACCTGTCAAAAGATGAATCCACTCCAACTTTTACGTATTGGCAAGTATACATGAGCAGATACTATAACCATTTCCATAGTATTTCTAGAAGAATGGATCGAAAAACATACCTAAGTGTTGCCCTAGTAACAACCCTAGTAAACTAGAGCTCTATCGTATCACTACGCAACAAAGGATGTTCAACCCGAGTAATTACTGAAGAAAACAAAGTTTCACAAACCGCAGTTATGAACGCGTTTAAGCGCAAACATGAAACTGGGCCTAATGCAAGCCATCATCGTTGTGCATTACCTAGGATAACTTAAAAAAGTGAAGACAAAACTGTTTGTATGCAGAGTAGGCGAATAAGAGTTCGAACTACACCTGAAATTCCTGAAGAACTTAATTCTTTGCGAGACACAGATATATCAGTGACGCCTGTGCAACGTCGGCTGCGTGAGTATGGTTTGAAAGGTTGTATTCTTACTAAACAAAATATTGATGCCGAAATACAAAGATTCGCCAGTTGTGCAGTCGGTTAAAGACTTATCTACTGACGAAATTGGATATTCTGGAGGAAAACGTCGACAATATGTCGGCCCTCAAATTGGTGAACGAATGACATATTAATGCGTCATACATACAGTAAAGCATACGGGAGGATCCGCTATGGTTCGAGGACGTCTTGCTGATCAAAAAGGTGGAGATCTTATGAAAATCGAAGGCATTATGGATGAAAATATAGATAAAAAATGCACCATAAGGTTTTGTAACGTCATGCTTTTTCAGGAAAGCGTCCCGTGGGCCTGGTTCCTGTTTTCAACAGGATAATGCCCCCAAATATACTTCAAAATTATGCCGAAACTAGATCTTATTCAAAGAAAATCAAAAATAAATTAAATACACGAATACTGGCCACCGCTGTTGCTGAAACTCAAACCCTGTAGAACTTCTCTTGGATGAGCTTGACCAAAGTGTACGAAAAGTGCAGCCAACAATTTAAAAAAGTTCTTGGAGTTTCTGAGTTCTTGCTGGAATGAAATTTCGGCATCAACACTCGAAAAACTTATAGTACGATTGGAGAAAATATGTGCGTCAATTTTATTAATTAACAAATATATTAACAAGTTCCATAACATTGTGGAAAGTTTAAATTTTTTGTTATCTCTATCAGATTGGTACGACTATTTTAATTTTTGAAAAACTCGTAATCGGAGCAGATCGAATTGTAGCTTTAATCTGGTGTTTAAGAAAATGTATATATATAAAAGCATTGAAAGATATTGTGGAGCCCTCATACAAAAAACTATACTTGGAATATCTAGTGTTTATTTTTGGATCTAAAGGGGTTATTATTTAAGGGCGATAATTTTGACACATGCAGACAGTTTCATTGTTCGTTTTATTGTTTTTATAATTCCTCGAATAATGCATTTTCGTTTAAATCTAAATAAGCCAATGACCGTGTATACTTATTTCTTTTATATATAAATGTATCTTTTTCTAATCAACTAAGGAAAAACAAAATTGGTTTAAATTAAACCAGTCCCTCGATATTAATCATTAGTTAAAACTACACAGATATTCATAACAATTTTTTTTATAGCCACAAAAATGTTACACTATAAAGTAATGAAGACAAGAATCGATGGCAAACTAGTCAGTTTCTAAACTAACCTCAAACATGGTACAATTGTAAACTTATATTCACATTCTTTCCAAAATTTCATACTGGAAACTACAGAATTTGGTCTAATTAAAATAATAAATTTTGTTACGTGCATTGAATATCTTTGGTTTGCGTTATCATCCTGAACTATAGTCCGCAAGACAGCACTAGCTTTTAAAATATCTCTAGTTCAAAAGTAGAAGGGTACTAGCTGGTATGTGGACATTATACCGGGGCACTTGACGAATGTTGTGTTTACTAATCAGTTTTTCCACCTATCATCCGATTATAGCCAAGAAAACTGTCTAGTGTCATGATTTTGCCTGGATTGATTTTCCATCTGGGATGTAACATTTTATTTGCAAGAATTTATTTATCATTTTATTATTCAAAATGAAAATGTATCATTCAATATTTTAAATTAAACTAGTTTTTAATCCTATATAGTATCAGTATAAAAAAAAGAACGTTAGATTTTTCTTACTTTTCAAAAGGAAAAAAAATTAAAAGTGTATTTCAAGTTAAATATTAGTATTTGCGCGGATCCGCGAAGACAAATCTGATAAGCGTTATGAGTAAATGTATAATATTAAATTATATGCTGATAACTGAAATAAAATTGCAATCCGTCATGTGTCATGAAATAGATCCAATCGTTTTTATCCCAAATGTGAATTATTATAATCACATAATAAATTAAGATGCAATTAGATTTAACGAACCAGTACCAACATTATTATATTAAATTTCTAGTATTGTTATCCGTAATTATTATTTAAAACTAAAATATATATCGGTACCTCCGAAGATGCAGACTTCGACAGATGACGAAGAATGACAAGTACGTTTGTTACCAATAGGCCATTCATCATTTAATAAATACATAAAATGCATTAAATATTATTATATGGATTATTCGAATAATACTGAAATTATCATTTGACTTTTATAAAATAAAATAAAAATATAAAAATAATTTCATTAACCACCGCAACGCGATATTCTTCTTGCTCGTTGAAAATGATTAATTTGTTTTTATATTCGTCATGTATGTCTGTCCATGTATTTAACAGCAATACGCATATCAATTATTAGATTTATTAACAAATTTTAAAGCAAAATATGTATGTTAACAACAATTCTAAACATTTTCGAAAATTGTAATTTTAGACAATTAGCTATAACTATTAGTGACAACTTCTGACATTTTTGAAATGTATTTGAATTTGTTATATATCTCTTCAAGGGATTTAATAAGTGACATTTTTTACAAGTTTTTCTAATCGAAACATACAACTTAAAATATTCAAATTGAAATTGCATTATTTCTTTAGATGTATCAACGTGTATTTTTAGATTGTTTGTAATCGAATTATTTTCAATTCTTTTAAATGTCATTTGAAATAAAAATAAATAATGCAAAACTTATACTTGTGGTGCTTATAATACTAGAAAACTGCATAACTGGCGTCCTTCTGCATGTTGGAATAACAGCGCATTATGTTTTGTTATCATTTTGGTAACGACTTTCTCTGAATTCATTTGACGTATTAACGCCGGAATGTCCAGAATTTTTTCCTTGTATTCAGTGTAAGAAATCAATGCCAAAATTGTTAGACATTAGAATACTACTTTTAGTAGAGGTAATTGAGATTTGCTTTTTCAGATTCTGAGGTCAAAATGACGTTTTGGACATCTCGAAATTTAAAATGGCAGATAATATGGATAAAATGTTAAAAAAATGGGTACTACTATTTTTTGTGTAATTAAATTTTTTATTTTTTTACCACATATCTAATGTATGCTACCGTTGAACAAAATGATTATACCTGTAAAGTATGCAAAATGGAACATTCAAAATTCAAGATGATCGACTCAAAATCACCGAAAAGACACAGAACAATGTGATATAAATATTCCAACACTCCAGAAAGAATCAAATCTATCTAAAAATCACTATTTGGGGTTTTGGGGTAGCTGATTTTAAATATGGACTCTAATTTACAAAATTCAAAATGGAAAATCCAATATGGCAGATAAAAATCCGAAATGTTTATTTGATTTCGATGAAACTATGTATATCGTGTACTACAGTCGCTGATTACGAATCCGCTGCCACATTTTTAAAATTCAAAAAGGCGGATACAATATGGCGGACCAAAATTCGAAATGATTATTCTTTTTGTCTGCCGTATTGGATCCGCCATTTTTGATTTTGTAAATTGAAGTCAAAATAGCAATTGGGAATCATTTTCATCTAATACATTGTACCTGATATATAATTGTATATTCAATTGTATTAATTTTATTGTATTTGGAAATAAATGTAGACATTAGCTTATCAGTTGAATAATTAGAACTTATATACATATAAACATCGTAACATACGATGACATATTACAAAATTAATATTAATCTTACTATATTTGTTATATATACAGTTTTATGTAGTTTCTAGGAATGTGCTGTATAATGTTTCTTATCTTAAGGCGTTTTTAATATTCATTGCACAAGTCTGTACTATATAGAAGGGAATAGTAACTCCTTTATGAGCACTAGTGTACCCAACGAAACGCGCTATTAATCACGATCTGATTAGAAATATGTAAATCTGGGGAATTTTTCTCCGGAGGGGTACCTAACGAAGGGTTACTAAGATGAAAATGATAAGTCAATAATATTACGCCTCCATGGAACCGTAAATAAAAATTGTTTTTTTGAATTCTTTTCCAGGATCATAATGAAACAAATATTTAATTCAAATAAGTGTTACAAATTACATGCGGCAGTTATATATAACGTCAAAAAATTTGTTAAATAAATCAAGAAATTTTAAAAGTCGAGTTTAACGTAGGTCATTATTCCAATGAAGAATTACTTTCAAGTAAGTTTAAACGCGTCTACAATGTGGATAGTATAGCAGAACATAGAATTCTGAAAAAAAATTTCGATATCATGCAAGCAAAAGAAGTTTGAAGAAGGGGTACTTTTAAAAAATATTGCCAATGAATTCATTAAAAATAGTAAGTAATAGTAAAACTGGTCAGTACATATTGATATAATCTTCTTTTTTCTGCTGCTCTTGAGTTATCTATATTTTGCATATGTTATCCGGCTACGAATTTTGTGTTCTGAATGTTATGGGAATCCTTTTTAGATGCTTACCTTCTAGAAGGTCCTTTATTACAATCTATACCGAAACAGGGAATAATCCAAAAAATCAAGATTAGTACTTATATTATATTTTATACACCTATTTACCGTTTAAAGAAATATTTAATTAAATTAAAAATAATGAGATTATTATCGTAATTGCTTTTCATATGAATAATCTCGTTATCAAACTACTGAAAACTGCAGAAGATCACATTAATGCCTGATTAAATAGTTAACTGCAGGTAAAGTATAATAAATATTTGATCATGTCTGAACGTATTATTTAACATAATAACATTTTTACCGATTGGTTTGGATGTTTCATTAGAAAAGAGCACTGTTTATTGGAGTACGAAATACGGAAATGTCATAATGTGAGAAAATTATTCATGAAGTGAAGGGTAGGTTATACGTCCAGTGAGCTGAAGTTAAAATATGCTCATATTATTTTTCGCATTTTACTCATTTGTGGCATTAATTACCTCGTATGATGTAGCAGCAAATTCGCGTACATAACGGCTGGTTTAGAATATGTCATAACTGACTTCTTAATTTAATGGTAAAAATACGTAAATTGTAGATAAAGCAGTGTATTTTGTCTCTACTACTTTTTCCCGGAAAGTATATATTCATATAATAATGGAATGCATTTGTATTCTGAAAATATTTCATGAAATTCTTTGTATGTTCTTTTTAATACTCACAATATTCGTTATATTGAATTAAGAATTTAAGTAACCATGGATATCTCATACTATAAAATCTAATAACGTACATTTATTGATGTATATCAAACGAGATATACTACTAATATAAAAATTAGAGTTTTGATACAAAACATTATGGTTGAACTAATTAACGAAGGATGAACACCAGACCTGCCTAATTTTCTCATAAGAGTCTATTAATATAACTTTCAAGTTGTCGTCCCAATGACTAATTGATTTTTGTATTGAATCCGAATGCAATGTTGATGGACAATAATCAAGATTCGACAAATGTTCGAGAAGAATCGCTCTCCTGTCGAATAACGGAATCGTTCGTTGTGTCTTTCGAAGAAACGCTTAATGTTTTCGATGCAAAAGAAGATGGATAGGAATGCGCATAAATTTCGCATTGTTTAGTTCAAACGCGTTGCTCGTCTTACAAGGAGTGATCCCCATGATATGTGTGGTAGGTACAAACGCTGATCACGATGGAATTTTAATGAAATTTTTACCGGCTTTTACGGTTTGTTAAATCACTTCCTCTACAAGTTTTTGTTCATGATAAACGTTTCATTTACAAACCAAAAAAGAATAACGTTGTAAAGCTTATTCGAACCTCTCCTTAAATTCGAATAGGGATATGTTTGCGGTAAAGAGGCGATGTTCGCCCTTAAAGAATCTGATGAGTTTGATGCATATATAACATTGGGTAACAAGAAAAAAGTCGAGTCTTGTTGATCTTAAAATTCTTATCTTTATTGAATCTTTAGGTCTCAGTGAACAAAAAAAGAGATTACAAACCTTTTTTCATTCGGTCAGATACATGCAAATCGAGATCATTGAATCCTTATGTGGCAAAAATGCGACGTGATACAAATTTCTAGTAGAGCTTAAATTAAACATTAAAACATGAACTTTTCGAGAAAAACTTAAAAAATCACTATTAATAGTGGAGGAGCTATAATCATCATTTTTGTAAATTTGAATAACTGGGCGTTATAATTGTATGTGTAGCAAATTTCAGAGGCAAATTTCGTGTTGTATTTTATATAAATGTTTCTCAAATACTATAGCTCTAATGTAATAATACAATTCATGTTAATAAAACTATATCTTTCATAATTTTTGCCTGTATCGAAAAATAAATGTTAGATTTGTAATCAGAAACTTTGAAATCCCTTACGTAACAAAATCATAAAGAAATTCGAGTAAATTATAAATATTTCGGTCGCATTATTGGATCTGCCATTTTGTATTTTGAATAGTGTTTAGCAACCTCAAAAATATCTGAGTAACAAGTTTCAAGGGATTTCGCGTAATATTTTTAATTTAGTCCGCCAGAGTGTGTCCACCATGTTGAATTTCTTATGTCTAACTTTCCATTCATCATCAGCAACCACAAAAACCATAATGGAACCCGTTAAAAAAATTTGATCATGGAAAATCGTTTTCCATTCGTTCTTGTCACCACAGCTATTTTTTTTAATTTCTAGAAATTAAGTTCTCCCACTATTAATAGTGATTTTTCAATTTTTCGTTTAAAAGTTCATGTTTTAAGCTTTTATTTAAGACCTACTAGAAATTTGAATCACGTCGCATTTTTTACTCATAGGGATTCAAAAAATACCAAAAAAGCAATTTTTTCGCACTTTCATTTCGATTTGCATGGAACTGACCGAAAAAGGTTTGTAACCTATTTTTGTTGTTCACTGAGATCTAAAGATTCAATAATCATAAGAATTTCAAGATAAACAAGAATCGACTTTTTGCTGTTGTTACCCAGTATAATTGGTGATATTTCGTATATGCTGTGAATATGTTAACTGTTCGGTTATAAATGAGGAATTTGAACGTGTAGGGAAAACATAAGTAGTTTGAGGAAGAACATTCAATTGCTAAGACGAAATGCAATTAAATTTCGTATTGGCCGTTACTATAACATTTCTCAGCCTTACAATAGAACACTGCAAATAATTAACTGTGCTCTTCAAATAATAGAAATTTTTTGTTGTTAACAACAACAGAACTTATAATATGTACTCCACATTGAACACGATTCCATTTTTGCACAGAGTATCATTTCGAAAATTCCCTATGTTATTAAGAATATGCTGGCTTTTTAACATTATAATTGTTTCGCCATTGGATACATAGAATAGGTATTCACATTATTTTAACTCAAAATGAAAGTACTTTTTTTAAACGAAATTTCACAATTCAATTTTTCTTGTACTGAAGCAAAGTTAGAATAGTTGGGTGAATGAAATGGGAGTTAACCATCCATTTACTTGCATTACAAATTAATTTCCACGTTTCCCTTTTTTTTGAAAAGACCCACGAAGATACTAAAAGGACTACTAGATGTCAATCTGCCGGTAATAGTTGTAATCTCAAATATTTTCATTACATAAAAAAGATAGAAACATTTAAATACTTTGTTTTCGTTATTGTATATTCAGCGTTACGTAAATTAAAAAAAAATCAACAACATCGATTGAGAATTGAAATAGAAAAACCTGAAACGAGAAAAAAGCTCACTCTTTTGCCTCTTGTCATGTTTTTCTTTTCATTCGGCAATCGCATATATTAATAGAGCTGGAGGCGTACAATACTTCAGACTAAATGATCTTGCCTGCACCATATGGCAATAGTGTGAAAAACGAGAAATCTGGATAGTAACATCATATACTGGCTAAAAACAAAATGCAGAAATCTATATAGCATCTAGAATAACCAATTTTGTTGCCGAGTGGGAACTTTCCGATCAATCTTTAAAACAATTAAAAATAAATTCGATATTGTATTGAGATTGATTTATTCCCCACACGTTTAAATAAAACGTAGAAATATTTCTGCATGATTTCCCAATCTCAAACCAATGTATATTACATATATATCAGCATAATTACAGAACAATATAATATTTTAAACAGGTGTTCCTGTTGGATTGAAATCCCAAATCGTATGAAAAGTGCTCTCCATTTCATTCGAAACCGCACATTTATATGTTTCATACCATGATTGCCAAGTATACTGACAAAAATAAGTTTTAATTTAAGATCATTTATAGGCTACATTTAAGATGTAGAAAAAAACTAGCCCGATTAGAAAATGATAAATTTATTCACTATCCATGGACTAATTTTAAGCCACTTTAATGAGTAACAATTTTGAGACCTATTTTTTTTCTGTTTAGCTTTGAGTTCCATTACTACAAATATATTCCATCGAAAAGTGTCGCAGTTATATTGTTTGACTTATCTAGATATTGCTTTAGTTTTCCACAGTTTTCCCCACAAAAAGGCGATCATAACACAGGTCTACAAAAAAGGGGGTCTTACATGTTGTTGGGAAGCTACAGGTTATTTCCGACCTAATTTTATGCGTAGAATCCGAATTCGAAGTCAGAATTGGCCCATCATGTCAGGATTTTGAGATCCTTAAGGTTATGTACCCAAAAAACGCTTGTTTTTTTAATGTTGGAGGTTACGTACAGGATGTTTTTGGCCTTCTATACTATTTGCATCTTTTGGAACTACTCTTAACCTTCGAAATGAGTTTGTTTGATCACCTACGATCTTTTCTTACAAAGTTAGGCTTATTTCAAATGATAGCTATGGTCCTAAAAACATCATCAGCAGTCACATTACCCTTTTAAAGTTTATATGTTTATACTTAATAATTTATCAAGAAAATTTGTTGTTGAATGTTTCTGGGTTTCTGGGTTCCTTGAGACAAACGTGAAGTCACAAAATAGATATCGTCATTTGTCAGATGGCGGATTTAAAATGGCGTATCAAAATGGATAAAAAATTATATCAATGTCAGTAATTTAGGGTTTTTAGTTTATGATTTTGAATTCCTCTATTAAGAAAATTGGAAAATTGATTTTGATTTCGTTATTAACGTTTCAAATACCCACATTTTTAGTGCAAAATAGTAATGTCAATATTTTTTACGAACTTTCGAACTGTCATGTACTAATTTTCATCAAAATTTTAATAGGCGATGATTTTGTTGAAAAATTGGAGTTATAAATTTATTTAGTTATAATTATTTTATTAAATTGTTTAATTTTGAATTTAAATAAAAATATATGGAAGGAAATCTGTATTAAATTGATTTTTTAAAAACTTTAATGATAAATCTAAATCAGATTTTAAAGATTCAATACGGCAGATCTAATATTTTGCATTGTCAGCGAACATCGAAATCGTCGCGACAATCAAGCAACTCCTGTCCCTATTGGCTGACTTTAATGCTAAATAATTTGAAAACTATACATTGCACAAATTTTTTTCAAATGAAAAATGTTCTTAGAATTTATCACAGAATCTACTATTAACCGGAAGTCATTCAATGGAGAATCACCCTGTATATCATTAAATTATATCATTAATTGAATATGACCGTAACAGGATTTGTTTGTTTCCTTTTTACATTTGTTGGTGATATTCACTTTTGTCTATTTATGTAAGATATCGTTATTATTCATAAACTTGCACGTTTCAAAATAAAGATAATAAAGAAAATCGAAAAGTTGGTTGTAATATAGATATATCATGCATAACTCATATTCCGTTGACAGATAATGTCATCATTTAAAATGGTTGTATCTTTGTTAGAAAAATTCGTAGCTGATCGAATACTAAAGAATGCAAACAGTACAGAATGCAAAACAATATTATTCCATCCTGTACATAACCTCAAGAGCAGCAAAAAACGCGTGTTTTTGAATACATAACCTTAAATGTCTCAACAGCCTGGCATGATGGGACCCTTCTGACTTCGTATTCGGATTCCACGCACAAAATTACGTCGCACATGACTCACAGCTTTCGAACAACAATACTATGGTGATATGTGTAATCTTTAATATTATGTATCTGAAACATAAGCCCAATTCACGTTTATGGCACGCTCGGTGCGGTCGTGTGCGAACTCTGCTTGTGCTTAATTCAATCCCGTACTTCGCACTTATAACGAAAAGTAATATTATAGCAATTTTTTGTTTATTAGAAGCTTAAAGTGTATATTTTGTAGTACAATATACGCTATAATTATAACATTAAAATTTCCAACTTTTATTCACCATTATTTTAAACAACTGCAATTTAAAATATGTTCTCCATGTCGCACAGAAATGAGACTTGTTTGCTTACATTTCGAGCTAAGATATAGAATGTTCGTATATGTTTTTCAAAAATGCAAAAAACAAATATATTTATAGACACATGATCCGAATGTACGTTAAGTATGTACAAGAACTGTCCCGAAGTATTTAAGATTTTGCTTCCATGTGATATATACAGCAAAAAGTGATGTGCCAATATTGGATTTTGAGGCATAGAATATTGGAAAAAATTCACTTTATAATGTTTGTTATGTCCTAAGAAATGTCTCCCAGATATTTTAACCTACGATAAATATTTATTTCTTTTGTCAAAATACAGTAACCTCTTGAAAATGAACACGAGTTTGTTCGAAACGTCAAGAGAAAAACTTCATCGAATTAAATTGTAGGACAAAGCCGACCTGTTTATTTAATTTTTATTAAAAAATACAGATTATTACAGTTTATCGTGTCTAAACTCATTTCGTTAAATATGTAACGAACATCACATTAGAAAGAAAATCCGTTTTCCGACAATTACGTTATAGAGAAGCTTATAAGAGAGAGTTCAAACTCTGCAGCCTGTTAGTTTTTTGCAGCCTGTGCGTCATCAAAAAACCAAGAATAATTTGCTCTGGTATAAGTTACTAACTTTTAAAAAATTCTCTCGAGCCAAGTCTCTTTGGCTTGGAACATGCAGAACATATTTTAGATTGAAATGACCTAAAATAATTGTAAATAAAAATGGGAAATTTAAATCCGAAAATTGCTAAAATATCTTTACGCATTTCCAAGTAATTATTAAATAAAAAAATTATAACACAAAAATGCAACTCCGATTACTTATATAATTTTGAAAATTTACAAACAAGATTTGAAGTTAAAAAGTTTAATCATTTATTTACCCAAAAACATAGGTAGCGTCAAAATCTGGGAAGAATATTTTTGAAGCAGCTTTTTTCATTTATTTTCATCCCCTACGGTTCCTTCAGCCCTGCTTGTGTCAAAGTGCTCTTCAACAATAATTTGAACTTACTTTTTTCGTGTATAGTTACCCGTTTGAAAACACTATCTTTAACTCAGACTTGCAATCAGCGAGGTCCAAAATTTTTAAGAGTGATAAAGCTAAACACGTTCAATTCAAGCACGCCTCCATGAGTTGAATATAAAAAGAATTTCCTAATTTTTCTATATTGTCTGGAAGATCTAACAATATGACCTTTGCACATTTATGGTCTAAAATTTAGAGGTTTTCTAGCATTGACCCTATACCTTATTGCATATAGGGTAGCATATAGGGTAGCAAAGCATCCTTTCAAGGTCTATTGAATAGCTAGGTTAGGTTTCGCGCACCGTAGTAGTGTACTGTAGAATCGTGAAGGATGCACGTGTATTGCTCCGGTACTCAGCAGGGACGAAAGGATCGTTCGTATCACATCAGAGCTATTTGCATGGCAAGTGGCGAGCGCGCGCGTTCGCCGACCAATCCTGGCCAATAATCCGAGGACCTGAGAGCTCACGGCTCATCTATCGGGCGGACATCGCTATCGGCTAATGACAAAACTACAGGCCTTGGCATCTGCAGCTCGCGGTCTCTTCTCTTGCCGTCTCTTTCCGCAGGGTTTCGCTCTTCGTCGTTGTTCGAACACGACTACGTCATTCCGTTCGGTATCAAGTTGTTGCCGGTCCAGTTCGAACGGACTCGTTCCCTGGCTGGACGAATGCTAATTTGCGAGTACTCTCCCTCCCTCCCTCGACCCCTTATCCAGCACCTAGCCCCCTCCACTATTGGTATCGTTCCAGTCGTAGGCCACTCTCCGCGTCGGCTTCTGTCGACGTCCCCGCGATCCCCGGACGAAACCTCCCGTTCGGACGTGCGTCGCCCTCCACTTCCTGCCAGCACCTGACACACTACAGCCGCCGTGTCCACCCTTTGATTACGTCACACTCCTCTTGCCGCGCCGGCACCCTGTCTCCAGCCCCCACAATTCTCTAATTATATTCACTCGGTGCTCTAGCTCTCCGGCTCCAGGGGGTCCAATTCCGTTCACCTTTCATTACGACTACCATCCACGATTCTAGAGATCGAATCGACAGCATTTTTTTCGCCGAGCGGATAGCTCTGTTGGCCATTGGCGAGTCCCGATATGGGTTTTGGTAGCGAACGCTGCTTCCGTCGAGGTAGTTGAACCAAGTTTGCAGCAAAACTCCTCTGGTTCTCTACTGAGAATTCACAAGATACGCAACAGTAGGAGCAGAAGAAAACAAGATTTGTCCAAATCAATATCGTACATTTTTATTTCGTAACCATTTTTTGCTTGCTCTGCAAATTTTAGGGCATCTTAGCCTCCTTCAGTACTTCTGTGTTTTCATTAAAAAAAGAGTGGCGACTTCTTACCATCCATAGATGGGTCCATGGTTATACTTATATAAAAAAAACTGCAGATTGAACTTTTGTACAATACTGTTGGAGTTGTGACGATGCGGCGTGATATTTGAAAAATCGATGATCTTTGGCCTTTTTTTATAACCACTTCGAGGGCATGAGGCCTTTTTTGGAGACAAGCGTATCCTGTCCAGGATTGGTAAGAATGAATGAAATTGCAAGAATAAAAATGAATGCGTTAAACAGTCTCGATTTAAGGTCTGTTAGTAGTTTTGATCTATAGAAACATAGTGTTCTTACATCTTTGATTTCATGAATCACGAATATACCTGAAACGGAATATATGAAGTTTACAAAATTTTGTTAGAACTTTGAATATCAACAACTTTCAACATTTTCTGTAAATAACGTCGCACCTTTTCGTAAACATTCGTCAAAATCATATATTTTAGGCAGAATCTAAAGATTATTTTTCTGCATGAGGTTCTAGAACTCTCTCACTTTAGATTTATGGTTATGTAAGACCGTCTCGTTAGAACAGAAAGACAGTGCATGAACTTCGGGAGATCCTGCGAACTGTGGCAGACAACCCAGTTTTCCATAATAACCTGACGTCGACCAGCGGATATAAGTAATAGATGAAATTAAAGACATGATCATTGTTCTGACGTAATAATAATTTATGTAAATAAAAATACGTAAAAATTTTCTGGTAGAGAATTTGATTATCTATCTTTCTTGTTTGAAACTTTTCTTGATAATAAATGCAAAACAGCGCAAAATACTTGTTTTTTGAAAATTTTTTTACCTAGAAAAGTCCTTGTTGTCAATTTTCACTGTATATGTCGTATCCAAAAAGTTCAAGATGTAGGTCTTTCGGAAATAAACCGAAATATTATGTTTCTTATAATAAAAGGAAGATGAAACTACTTGCTTAAAGTAAAAAAAAGCGTCAAGCCGGAGAAACAATTTACATATGTTTTCCATTACGTTGTCTTAAAACTTTCGATTTCTCTGGGAGTAACTCACAAATATTACTACGATAGATCCCAAAGAAATAATATATCGACAAAATTGGATGTGATATTTTTAATTTTTAATTCGAGTATCTTTGAATTTGATGACCCAAAAGAATTAAATATACAAGTGTTAAGAGTTAAACAGAAAATATTTTTCTCCCTCAAATGATAGGGTATATTACAGTTGATCTTCGATACTGATTTTCGAAGAGAAGTTTGTGCTATCAGATAGGCCCGAATCAGCACTGAAGTCCGCACTGGTTATCGGAACTAGGACATTACAGAAAGAGGAACTCAATCTGTACTCATCCTACGCTAAAGTCAGTATAATTTAAAAGTGCAAAATCATACATAACCGTGTTCGTCTAAAGACCGTTATCCAATGTTAGGCCAGATCTATGTGGGAGGTAAACAGTTCTGGACATCATTATGTACCTGGTGCTAGAGCCGTACTAATGGTTAATTTGCACCTGAGAACTTCTATTTACAAAAATTGCGAAAGCATTTTCAATTAAGGGATAACCGGGGGGTTATCATCTAGCTTTTGTAATTTTTGCTATTGAGGTTTGTAAAATTTACAACCGAATATAGCAAATTTCACAATCGACAGTAGCGGTTAAGCCGGACGATAAAACACCGGTTATACCTAGATTGGAAATGTTTTTGCAATTATCGTAAATAAAGGCCTCTGAGTGTAAGACCGGTCATTAGTACCTGGGTAATACTGCTGTGGTAGTATATTTCTACCAGGATAGGCTGGGAATAAGTGTAATTCTGGCATGTGATTAATATATACAAATATTCTTTTTTACATTTTGCAATCTCTAATCCTGTTACTATAGTTATCCTTTTGATGGTTGATTTCAGTAAAGCCTTTGATACAGTCAACCACACCATTTTACTAAAAAAACTTAGAGATGCTCATTTTTATAATACTTTTATAGTAATTTCATGGTTTGCTTCATCCCTGACAAACATATCGCAGGCCTTTCTACTAAACAATTATACACATTCTACTAGACAATTAAATTGCCTCATCTTGGTTACCCCTCAATACTGATGTACATCAAGAAAATTTACCACCTATTACAGTACGAAACAACTCAATTCTTTGGGTCAAGTCAGTCCGCAACCTTGGCTTATATTTTGATAATACCTTGTCATGGAAATAACATATTATAGTTACATCCAACCGTGTTTATTCTACTCTGAAACAGCTCTGGAAAAATAGCAATCTTTTTTACGTCCTGTTACACGCAAACTGCTCATCACTTCCATTATATTTCCATACTTCGACTATTGCTGCCGGGATTATAATGATCTGGATTCGACCTTAAAAATGAAGTTGGAAAGGATGCTGAATTCAGGCATCAGAGTCATCTTTCACCTCCGCCGAGACGTCCACATAACATCATATCGCATCAAACTTAACTGGCTCACGTTGTCATCACGCCGACTATACTTCATTGGTATCACCACCTACGAACTACTGAAATGCAAGACTCCCTATTACTTGTACGAGAAATATGTCTGGCGTAATGAAATTATAGATCGTGCTTTACATTCGAGCACAAACGAGTTAAGGGTAGCTATCCATCGCTCTGAAGCATACTCCATATCGTTTCTGATCACATCCACTATGCTCTGGACTTATCCATCTAGCAGCGTAAAATATAGCCAAACTGTTGAAACTTTTAAATTCAAACTGTTTCGTTTTCTTCGCGAATGTGAAATCTCTGGTAGAAAGTTGACTGGCTAATAAATAATAAATAATAAATAACCTTTCTCAATCCATCTGTCCATTTTTCAACTAGATCTACGGCTAGAGCTAGCTAATTCAACTGTATGATTCCTAATTCTGTATGTATTTATTACTATTATTATTACTATGTTTTATATTATTATGAAACTTTTGTACTTTGTATTTTTTGTCAATTATACCACTGTAATTTTTATGTATGGTTAGCTTGTGAGGCCAGCCATCAAGCCAAATAAATGATATTCTATTCTATTCTATTCTATTCTAATGTTAATTAACGGGAAATGCAAATAATGTTCGCTATTGCTCGAAAAACTACAAGCTCGTGTTACTTTACAAGTAATTATTATGTCATTCGGATATTCAGTGTACGGGCATATCATTTTGCTAAACGATGTGGTATTATTCTTCTGAAATTATAAAAATTATACTTTTCGTGTTCTAAGTAAGATGAATACTTGAAACGCAATGTCAAATACGTGATTTATCATCGTGTATTTTGGAAGTGACGTGACTCGTTCACTGTGGTGGGAAGACATACGAATTCCTGTATGACGACCCTCTCCTTAAAACAAACGTGTCCGAGTACACTTTGAGAAAGAAACATAACGCGTGCACGCAAAGCACCGCGTACCGAGGGTCGCTGAGAGGCCTCGCATGCTCTTAAGCGCTTAGACATAGTAATATTCAAAAGAGGGGGCGTTTCAACGCCAAGACACATAACGCATATATATGTACATATACGCTCGAAGAGTCGGATTCTGAGCCGTACCTACGTGTTGATTATGAACGAATAACGCTTGAAATATTGAGATATTATACGCCAAGTGGCCCCGTTAATACTCGGTAATTTTTTTGGAAATTATTAGAGGAAGGAAGCGCCTGTCTACTAGCATAAGAAAGCTTAGCTCACGTGTACTGGTCCCGGATGATTTAAGCGAAAAACGCGAGTCGCCAATTGTCTTGCGTTATTTATGGTACTCAGGCCTAAAAGGCTTCAGGTTTTCATAATTGTTCACTTGCAGAGATTATATCAGTGAATTTTTCATAGATTTTAACCAAAACTCTTCACTTGGAACATTCTTGAATTTATGTTTAACTAAATTAATTTTTTGACGGGTTAACCAAATAATGTTCGAAATCTATCAAATTCTAACGATGATAGTGTACATTCATGTAAGTTATACACTGTCAATTCGAAATGGTGAAAAGATCACGACTGGCCTACAGAATGAATATCACCATATTGAATCATAAAGACAGTAAAACGCGACCAATTAAAGTCGCTGCAGAAACAGTGAAATATTCGCTGTTTAAATGAGCAAACAATACTTCAGTAGAACATAAATTGTATTTCAAATAAAGTACCCTTCATAATGTCTAGGGCAAGAGCTCCGCTTGTGGGCATCCTTTTGTTTTAAACTAATAATTTTTGACAACATTCATATTATGAAGATATATGCATATCAGTGGAAAGCTAGATACCTTAGCTAACTTCTGTAAAAGAATTAAATTGATTCCTTGTGAAAAAAATATTTTATCATACATTTAGTGAAGTGACGATTTTTTACAGAATAAATATTTGTAGCCGTTTGTGGGCACCCTTTAAAAAATCTGGTAATAAAGTAAAAATATGAAGGAAAGCCATCACAAATAATAAGAATATAAAAATTTATTTATTTTAAAGCCTCCGCTGACCAAAAAAACACAACTCGTTTTGACATTAGTCATTCAGTAAACTTCAAAATCAGAATCTCAATTCTTGCATGTGAAGTAACTGGCGCGCATTTCAGCGCATTTCAAATGCACCGGTCGACTAGATTCATTGCATTTAATTCATTAACAATTCATCACAGTAATATAAGAACGTTACGTAAACTTAAACAACGATATTGCTGTGTTTCTGAACCAAGCACGCATTAAGCGAGAGAAAACACGGGTGCCCACAACCGTTTACATGAAGGTGCCTATAACCGGAAATGGCAGTGATTGATTAAAAGGCCATAAATGTGATCCATAAATTTTTGTTAAAAAGGAAATCAAATCACAAAATATAATGATCACACTGTACAAAGCACACTGATTTATATCACTGTGAAAACGGTACAAAATTATTTTTCTGTTTAGTTATTTCAGCTCAGTTTTATTATGCTCGCTGATACGACGGAAAAAAAATATATACACATATATATATTCTTATGGTATTATCACGAAAGCTGCCCAATGTCATCATACAAGTTTTACAGTACTCAGTTCAGGGCCGTATGCTTCATGTCCAAATTTACGGGGAGGTGCCCACAACCGGGCCGTACCCATAACCGGCGCACTTCCTCTACATAAAAGGATGTTATATATGTATTGGTGTAAACCAAGCATGATACAACGCGATGTGTTATAACCCTTTCAGTCACGAATTTTTCAAGTGATGGCTTTTTTCTTAAATTTGGTATACAGGGTTTTCGGAGCCGCCGATTACGAATCCGGGGTCAGATTTACAAAATTCAAAATGCCGCATCCAATATAAAACCAAATTACCGTTTCACAGAATTTTGGTCGGCTATTTTGGTCGGCTATATTGGTCGGGCATTTTGAATCTTGTAAATGTGATATTGGATTCGTAATTTGTGCCCCAAAAACCTGTGTATACCAAACATCAAGTAATAACAGCTATTACTTCGTCCTAGCATGAATTTTTTTTGAAAATTATGCTTGTTTGAAAATAATTTCTTAATAACAATAGTTATTTTACATAATTATGCAATACTATCATTTTTTAATAACATTTATTAGAGTCTTAGGAAGGGCAGGAACAAGAAACCGTAACGAAATTGTTGACGAATCACTCATAAAAGATGAGAAGTTGATACCATGCTGGACCATGGATTCCTTAAATTTCAGGCCTACATATATGCACTTGGGCTACATAATAGTATTTTTCGATACTAGTGCGTAAAATACGATTTTACGCACCGTTTTTAACATGCGATTAGATAGGCCGGTGCGTAAAATCGAATTCTTACGCACGCGTGCCGAACGATATTTTTCGATATACTATCCGTAAAATTCGTGCGCCGTTTTTTGTGGGTCAAATATGATGTTACGCACGTGCGATGACCGCGGCGCATGAGTGCCCGGTGCATGTCCTAAGCGTTTTTAGCTGTGGTAACTGCGGGATTATTGCTAAATGTGATATTGTAAAATGTTTATAACAAATTGTTATAGGATGCGACCACAACATTACCTGATCAAGTTTGCCTGATAATCCCCTGATCAAAACACGATCAGGCAAGAACTTTGTTTGCCTCATCAGGTGCAGCTTAACAGTGCCTTGCAGAGGGCCTGTTCCGGATGGTGGTAAGGGAAACCGCATGAGCGGCACCTAATTGCCTTCTGATCAGGTCCTAATCAGTCCATGTTAAAGCACACTTTGTCAGGCATGTCGGTTTGCTACTTGCTCAGGGCAGATCTGGAAGTGATAACTCACACCAAATCAGATGCACCGGATTGTTGCCTGATCAGGCCATGGTAAGTTTTCAGGCAGCCTAGACAGACTTCTGCTCGGTTGGGTACTCCGCGGTAATAGCTGAAAAGAGATATTAATATACATATATCTGTTGCTAAAAATGATATGTTCTTAAATTTATTAGAAAAATATTATCCAGTTTGCTCTATTATTGGTACGCCACAAAAATTACGTTTCTTTCCTATAGAGAGATCAATTAGAGCTATTAAAAAAGGTTAGAAAAACACCCTGTTCCCGTTCTGTCATTTAGACACAATAAAAATTTTCATTTTTATTCGATGTCATTGACCGGTAGACACTCCGAGAAAATAAGCAAGCACATTCTACTGAAATATGAATTAGTATTACAAATTTCCTGAAAGAAGCTCAGAACTAGCCACAGTAACTTAATGTCAATATTAACTTAATTAATGTCAATATATAGCTTACTATTGATTGTAAAATATTATATTTAATACGAAAATACTGGATTTTACATCCTTGCATCCATTTATCACGGCTAGTTTAATTTAGTTGCAATTGAACTAAGAAGTTTAACATAGTCGGTATTATTAATTGTCCTGAAGCATCGGTAAGTAGCACAGAAGTTTCTAGCGGGACTGACCGAAAATTCGAAATACTTGTCAAAGTATTTGTATTTAGACGTCGATCTGGAACGATTATCTCGAAATTCTTCGTTGGATATCGCGATATATCGTGAGCCCTCGACCGACACGACTTGGCACTTCCGCAGCGAGAATGCAAGGGAAGTTCTGGCAGCGAGAGAGCGAGCACCATCTTAGGGAACGACTACAGCGGAACTCCATTATTACTCTCCAATTAGCCATGATTAAAATATTTCGGCGTCTCGCGTGCATCTGGGATATTAATATACACGTGAGCCGTCCGAGCGGGGTGCTACGGGACCGGAGGGAGCTCGGTGATTATATGGAAATGGAAGAAGATCGGAAGGAAGGGTCAGCTCCTTCATTGATTAAATAATCCCGCGCGGAGGCACCGATAATGACTTATTTATTGCGCCAATTATTTCCAGCCTATTAGACACGCCAACGCACGTCGATATCGATCGAATGATAATAAATTTCATTCAAATTACCCGACTTACACTCGTTGTCGTTAATTGCATACTTACGGACTACTCCCTTCGTTATATTTATGATGATGCGAGCTTCCATTCGCTACGCATGATTTACGGCGGGTACGAACGAATCTTAACTGCCTTTAATATTTGAGCTAGGACGAATAAAAATATAGCGAGAACGCAGTCATAATAAATCTGATCTTGGGATCGAGAACGGCAATCAGTTTAATGAGGGACTTTGAAATATATAAAAAATTTGCTTAGAATTTCGCCGAGTTAATGGCGAAAATGTTTCGACGAAGAGTTGTTATTAGTTGAATGGATCACGCGATAGTTATAAGGTAATACCCAAATTAATACAGCCTACCCACATGCACTGCATACTCATTACAAGGAATTACTACATATTTCATCTAGACAACAAAATATGCTAAAATATTTGATGGAATATTAAACTGATACAGTACACGGGGAACAATTTTCTTGAACATTTTACGCGAATTTATGTAAGTAACAATATAATTTGCCGATATGGCAGAAAAAACGTCATGTCAATTTACGTTTTAAGAAGATATTTTCTTGAAAACAAACACCTTTTTTTTTTAATACTGACGAAATATACATATATATTTATAAATTGTCCTCGTGAGGTGAAACTTTCTCCATAGCCACATCAAAATAGAAACATGTTTGGAAGCAAAACGAGACAGAACCATCATCGTTGCTAGCGATCATGAAACTCAAAATAAATACGTTAGCAATATGGACTAAGAAGTCATATTTGAAAGGTAATTTCGCGGTTGTATAAGATACTGGTAATGGATGGCGCTGCAATTAACTATAGAATCTGGAATAAAATTTTCGATTGCAGATGGCGGATCAAAAATGACAAACATATTTTAAAGACAAACAGCTGATTTAAACTCATCCTCACCTTTATTTTATAATTTAAAAATAGAATTACTACAAATTTGAAATACATATATGTTTTCTGGGGCGCTTATTATGACTGTTAGGTAAATTTTGTATTATTCAAATAGCGGTGGATGACCTGGAATATTATTAGGTTCCCTGGGTTCAGCAATATTTTAAGAATTCAGAATTGATCATGCACCCGGTTGTATCACAAATAAATCAAAGTTCTTGTACTGTTATTTAAAATGTTCAATATGCAGCCGTACAAGTCGGAAGTTGTCGTACATTATATTGTTTTGACAGAACATAAAGCCTTTTGCGGATGTTTTAAATTGTGTTAATAGTTGCCAGAATATAATTTTTCTTAAAATACGTACATGGCCAAATACTTGACTTCAGAAAAACATGAACATTATTTTTTGTTACTTTTGAGGCTCTTAGCTGATCAAATAACTTAGACTGCTGATTTAACTTTCTGAACTGGTCGGTTAATTAATTATTAAAATGAAAGTTTTACGGAATAGAGAATAGATATGAAACGATTTCCATATTTACGTTTCTTAAACTGAATTGTCAATTGTCTTCTCAGGAAGAACAATGCCATCGCGGTATTATATTATACTTTGTTTCGAACTCACCGCGAGGCGCGGATTTAATCATCGCGCCCGGTGCGACGATCGTTCGTTCGTGGAGTTGCATAAATTACGAGGAAATCGTTAGGAATAGTTTCGTCGGTGGAGTTATGTATCACAAGATCCTCGAAGATTAGGTGAGATTCTTCGGACTTTCGTGCGCAACGATAATTCAGAAGTTTGAAAATTGTTCGCCTAATCGCGCTCTTCATCTTGCTTTACCCTTTCGCGCCGTTACAAAATGGGGAAAGCGGGCGAATTGGCACGTCGGGTACTTCTTCTGAAACAATTAGCTCGCGACAAAATACATCGTGAGATCGATAATTATTCGAGGGCTCGGTCGCTCCAGAAAATTACTTTGGCAAAATAATGGACCATTGTACTTCATGCCGCTTCTTGGATGGTCACAACGTATAGTTTCTATTGCACGTACGTGACGGTATAGGCCGAGAAATAAATCTTTCTGGAATGCGATAAGCTTCTACATACTTGATAATTTGCAAACATATTTTAGTTAGCCCAAGTTGCATTAATTAAATAATAATTCACTAACTTTGTATACTTTGGGGCAATACGACAGCATAACTCCTTTTGAAAACCACTTCTTTTGACATTCATATTATCTCGTGCGTGGCACGATTGATAAATAATGCAAGTAAACACTTCCCCTTTGAACAACACAGGTAAAAATTGATATGAATATCTTTTAGGACATCTTTACTCGAGTTCCAGTTAAACATGGAATTCATCAAGAAGTTTATATTTTGTACGACTCGTGGAATGACAACCACGACGTGGGTAGGTCACACAACAGAACCGAATAAGGGTTGCTAAATATTCAGGAATTACGGCTCTGCATAAATTCATTTCATTATAGCGCCACCAAACATTGCTTTTGACGCTTTCCGTACACCG
This sequence comes from Trichopria drosophilae, assembly GCA_030407085.1. NCBI lineage: Eukaryota > Metazoa > Arthropoda > Insecta > Hymenoptera > Diapriidae > Trichopria > Trichopria drosophilae. The sequence continues at coordinate 64,017,029 of CM059583.1, read as the reverse complement.
GCGCTCAGCACCTATAAGCTACCCTCACCAGAGAATTTCGCATAGTACCATTTACCACCACCAGCGACGCGATGACGTAGACTGTTTTCGCCGTGACGATCTTCACGACAATAATTGCAGTTGTATTTAAACCATCTCCCATGCCTTTAGGAATGCTTAAGCATGAACAGGATTATATTATAATCCTGAAACATAATTGTACTAATTATTGCTTTTAATATTTATGTGCAATCCAGATTTTGAATCAATGTATTATTCACTATAAACGTATTAAATGATATTTTTTTGAATGAGGTCAATCCTCAATTGGTTCGAATTGTCGACTGTCTTAATATATATTAAATAGGTTACATTATTACCGCTTATTACCTATTGAAAAAGAAAGATATTATATATGTTAGGTATTTAATGAAGTAAAATAGGAACTGAAATCCAAAGCTATAATTTTGGACATTTTAATTTGTGGAGAGAGAAAAGTAGATTTTAATAAGTGGATAATATACATGTTGATATTAAGACGTTAATATAATTTTAATCGTAGTCACTATGCAAGATTTTAGTGGCAGTGATACTTCTACGTTATAAACTTGTCCTTATTACCAAGATAGCAAGGTTTAATAACTAAGATGGCGATGAAAATAATCTCTACTTATTTTAAACATATACATAGATGTAAGTCTTAACATCTAATTTATCCATGTGTGTTTAAAAAGTTATATTGTGTATAAGTGTGGCCAGTATTACCAAAAAAAGACCACAAAAGACGAATTTTGTTTAACCCATTAAGTCCCAGACGGACAAAATATTTTCGTAATTATCGGCTGTCGATTCTGATATACTATTTATATTGCGATAATGCTATATAACATGCTAGAAAGGAGGATACCCACAAGAATAAGTGTTTTCTGCCCTGGAGATGGAACCTCCGAAATTCGGTTAGAGTATAATGAAAGCTAACACCTAATGGTAAATTCGATTGTTTTATCATGTGAGAAAGAAAATCGTTGTTAAATTCGCGGATTATATGAAAATAACATAATTTAAGTAGTAACAGACCGCACTGTGTGTTATTCGTAGGAGGTACGGACTGTTACTACTTAGATTCCTTCATTTTCCTGCGTATAATTCGAGACTTTAACAACGATTTTTTAAACTTTCTCACGTGATAAAACAATAAAATTTGCCATTAGGTGTTAGTTCTCATTTTGCTCTAATGGAATTTATCAGCTTCGAAGGTTACATCGCCAGGGCAGGCACCCTATATCTATATTCGTGGGCATCCTCCTTTCTAGCATAGTTAAGGTTTTACGGATTTACGACCTATTTTCTTATTTCTTTTTCCAAATTTTCTGCTTGAACTTAATATTTTATACTTTGACTCTAGCGTATTGGACTACAACTGTCATGAAGAATTGAACATTTTCATACTATTGTTCCTATAACGGTTACTGAGGTTCGGTGGTTTCTTAAATGAGCGGGCTTTTTATAACATTTTTTATCAAATCGTCAAAAAAATTATGTCATACTGAAAGAAGTGTAAATATACAAATGCTCTAAGTTTAATTTGTCCGGGGAACAAGGTTCCGAAAATCAAAACCCCGAAAGACTGTAATTTCGATATTGCGTGAGTCCAAGGTATTTTAATTTGTTTTCTCTTTGCTAAATTTTCAAAGAGAAAGTGAAGGAAATCACGCTGGATCCATTGGCTTTTCAGTATGTTGATTTTCGGAACTTTGTTCCCCGGTCTATAATTATTTTATTAAAGTTTAACACGGAGGATCATCAGTGATCAAAATGGATTGGAAATAGCTTTAAATACATGATCAAATTTGGTTTCTTTCTCATCAATTGCATCCGATCTACTTTTTTTATTAAAAAATTTATTATCCGGAGAGTCCAGAGAAGCCACCGTGAGGTCCAAAAATCACTTGCCAATGATCTCTCTAAAATCTATTCGAATTATCATATTGATCTCTTCGAAATCCCGCACTGATCACACCAAGCTCTCGCATCAATTTCTCAAGTTGGTCTTTGGCAGTGACAGGGTTCTTTTTGTATATGTCTCATTGCGCCTCATATGCGTGATGTCTGCAAGTTTTACTAGTCCATGATTAGTGAAATTTCCAAGACTTTTTTATTCGGTAGAACACAACGCTATCAGTGTCCACAGCATGCTTGTGGAGCTTACGTATGATATCTCTAGTAATATTTAAAATTCAGATATATTTGAGGTAGGGGAGTTATCAAGAAGAAATTGAAGAAAACATTGATTCAATAATTTTTCATATCGAAAAGTTCACTTTGTTTCAGGAAGTGCATAGTTGGTATACGTCATCGGGTAACGCGAAGCCCTCTGGTGTTTGCAAGCGCCAGGTCGCTCTCTCATGCATATGGAGCGTTTCATTATATTAAACCCTTTCAATGTATAATTTACTTTTGCGTGAGTCATTTGACGACCGGCCGTGTTGCACGCGCGCACTAGGAAGACAGGGCGACAGACAGAGACTGCGCCGCGTGCACAGCCCGATATCGTCGCATCCGCCGACGCCGCCGCGAGGACAGCAACCGGTATACATTCATTACCCACATGTGCGATTTTCAGAGCCCGACCGATGGACGGCGATCGCTTTGCATCCTGACTTTATTGCGAAAAGCCTCTTCGTTATGCCTCCGGAATTTGCATGAATTTCATATGAGAAGATGCATTTCGAAAAAAAGGAAGACAATCGCGATTCGAACTGCCAAGCACGGTTATATACGCAGATCGTTTGAAAGACCCACGAGACCAACGATACGTTATTCGAAAAATGAAAAAGGGAAAAAATGTTTGAAAACGCCCTTTAGTTACTGTATAAACTTACGGAATATTTGAATAATGAAATTATTAAAATCATAACGGATCGAAAAATCCAAGGAATGGAAAATGTAAATTCTGTATTAAATAATTCAAAGAAACATTTTCCTATCAATATGTAGCAGGTATCAAATTGAATTTTTTAATCCGAGTATGTTTAAAAGTTATTACGCGGTGGCGTGAAAACATTTGTATCTGTACAAAATCATATTTGGAATATTAAATATCCTGCCATACTGTTTACATACTCTTTTTATTATAAGGTTTGACAATTTTATTTAGTTTTTAAATATCTATTATGTTTGGATAACGATTATATTAATGATAAATGTTTTTAAGAAATTATAAATAATATTTTATTGTTATTAAATCGTTGTTTGGTTTTTATTTTTCAATCACGTAATGTTTTAACATAACAGTAAAATTGTTTAATGGATTTTTAATAATGGATTACCACTCATTTATCAACAAATGGTATTTTTTAAATCCTATGTATTAGTAATTAGTGAAGTAAATTCAGGTTTCTCACTATTTGTTTAAAATTTATCAAAATAGTTCATGAAATCTACTATTTTGTATATTTATCTCATAGTAATAGATATTTTACGTATATTTTGCAGAAGAATTCAGTAACCATTTTGACAATATTCGAAATCATCGATGTCATAAAAATATGGTAATTATTACAAGAAAATATTACTCCGTATACGCATGTATGTATAGGATGTTAGAGAAAAGAGGTTTTCTTCATTTCAAATTAAACAAATGAAACAAATTAGCGTTAATGACGTGAGAAAAATGCGAGTAACAATTAAATACTCGAGAATGATTTTCAATAAAAAATTATACCAAACCAGTCGATTAAGTATGTCATATATTTTCTCGTAGTATGTAAATAAAATTTGAATAATTTATTGTTGCAGTTCGCTATAAATTCTTTAGATTATGCTTTATTTAGTTAAAGTACTATTTGGTGTGAAATGTTGAAAAAAAACTGTTCTCAAAAACAAATCGCGATTTAACAATCTTCGTTATTGTCGTCATATAGGGCATCAACATTAAAATGCGATAAAACATTCGAAACGCGCAAAACTGTTTACTCTTCAAGCTACATATTAAATGTATGTCCTTTAACACTATCTACATACAAATACATAATGGTGTTTGATAAAATTGTTCTTTCGCAATTTTGAACGAAATGAAGAGAGAAATTAAATGACACAGAACGAATAAAACGAACAATTAAAATAAGCGAAAACATTTAATTAATGCAATATATCATCGAATCATCGAAATAAATGCATTTAACGAAGTATCGAGATAACAAAAAGTGAATCATTGAAGCAATCAAATGAAATAATAAAAACGAATGGATTGTCTAAGTGGATAAATGAGTGAAATTTTCTAATGCAACTATGACGTTAAATTTTATGTGGATATAAAATATCGAATACTTTCTATCTAATACTATAATATTTAATTAAAAATATATTAATGATATTCTGTTTTTATGTATGCTTTCATGCAAATTGGTAGAGTTTTTAAATTGCCATCCCAGACCCCTAACTATTAATTTAAGTGTTTGAGCTTTACTGTATTGATATTTGTCGGCAAGATCACATTCATAGACGAGTATTAGGCCTAGCACTGATAGTATGTTTCAGAAAATATTATTCTGCATTATTTGCAATAATACGATTCCTCTGATACATTTCTCCGAAACTACCATACCAATTTTCGGTACTTGTAGATTAAGTAGACCAGTTAGAAGTCATATATTTCTTAAAACATTACTTTAAATAAAAAAATACATATTCAGGACGTAACATTTCAAAATAAACATCCGGCATATCTTTTAATAAACTAGTTATGAATAGGGACATCATTAAATGTGTTAAATTGGTTATGTACCACGTACTAATTTTTCTTGTCCCTGAGGCTTGAGATAAAAAGCGTATGTATAAATATGTCAAAACGGTAAGTAAACATTGCATTTTTATACATCCACAAAATCTGATTAGAATATACAGCAGTAATCCCAATATTAATAATTCTCAATAGTTAGAAGAAAATTAAGATTCTCGAAATCTGAATTAAAAATAAGAAGAGTACTAACTAGAATAAAGAAAATAATTCTAATAAATTAATTTGAACGTTTACGGCGCGATATTAAAGTATTGTAGCATGTAATCGGAGAATTGTAAAATAATGAATTAATTAGATTAAAGACTTAAATTCATATAAATGTTATCCATGGTATATGGAGATACAATTGATCCATTTGATCCAGAGTGCCTGCCCTGGGAGAAAGGAAAATGCACCGAACACTTAAAATGTCTAAATTCAAGCTCTGTTTGCCTTTAAGCGTACTATAAGCGTTCTAAAAGCGTACATTTAAACATTATCAGCAGGATGTATGCAGTATGTTTTACCGTGTTCGTTACATACTGAATAAGTGCTATTGACTTTGTTTTTGATTACAGAAGGTGCATCGACCCGTTCGTATGCAATTCTTTACATAAATAAATACCCGAGTAGAAATTTATTACGGCTCTGATTAGGGCCTGACGAAGAGCGTTACACCCTGATCAGGGCCTGAACAAATTTCTGCTCGGGTAATTCTTTACATAAGCGGATATAAATGCCGCAAGCCAGCGAATGTATGGCTAATTTTCGTCTTTATATGGTGCAAGAAATCTTATTGTTAGCTTCAGAATTTAAAGTTCATAGCTTTTTTCACAACTGGTACAAAATTTTCTTTAATTGGTATTCGACTGAGGTCAAATTCAAATTTAGAGCACCATCGTTTGTTACCTATTGTCATAACCTTAGATTTATCCCGATTAATGAATAACGCAATACAATCGACCATTTCTTATATCAACATTCGGTATTAAACTCAAACGATTCATAGTACAAGTAATGGACTAGTGGTGGGCAAGTATACAAATACTTATGAACTTTGTGTTTGTATTATTAAAATACCAAGAAAGAACCGATTGTTGTATTTTTATGATATCTATTGTATTTCATGGTTGCCCAGAAAAGTATTCGACCCATTTTATTTAGACAGCACGTGTCATTCGGATTAACTTATTAGATGTATTTTGTAGTTATTTGTAATAATTGGTATTAATTTTTATCTTCGTTTCTCTCATCAATTACCTCAAAATTTGGAGGAAATAAATATACACCTGTATGTTTCGGAATATGTCTTACAAATGTTTACTCTTTCCGAGGTTAACGATCATATTAAACAATAATGTTATTATATCTTCTTATGCTTGATTTCAGAGGAATTTAGACTACTTTTAGCTGCTATAATTAATGAACCAGCTTTTACACTAAAATAGAATAATTATAGGAGTGGAGCATTCCCGTACATTCTTGAGGAATTGGAGGTGAAGGCTGTAGATATTTGCATTTCCGTCTAGTGTAAACAAGCGCGCTGATTTGATTTATGCGAATCAGTTTTAAGCGAGATTATGTTCGACGTGAATTTTTAGGTTTTCAATATAATTTAGTCTCACGCTTTCCGACGAGTGAAATTCATCTTCACGGTAAATTGTCGACGATAAGTAGCGCGTTCCAGAGTTCGACGCTCCGCAAGAGCAGTCGGCGAAAAGATTATGCTAAAGCCCACTTAATTATACAGCATCGGCATATCTTTGAATTATGCAGCGGCGGGCATAAGCGCACAAGCTAGTAACCGACCGGCAGAGCAGCCGAACGGCTAAAGCAATAAATTTTGCTTTTATGCTCGGTTGCAGGCAGAGTCGTAAAAAAGATGCAACTATGTTGAAATCGGTCGTTTCAGAATGCAGTTCGGTAACTCTCCCCGGTAATTGTTGTGCATTACCGTGAAGCTTAATGAAGTTTTAAGATTTTACATGTAGAAAACAATTATAATAAAAGAACGGCGTGTGAACGATACGCTTGAAAAACGTTCAAACGAAGAATTCTTATTTCTAAAGTACTACCAATACAAAATTTACTATTATTAATCATACTGCTTGCAGCACCTAATGGCGAAGTAAACACGTATTATCGTTCAGGTAGGAATTTGCAAACATTTTTTGCATGTTGAATTCACTAGTACATATTTCTAGAGCCCTGAAGTAGGTGTGAGATGGAGATTTATGAAAGACTTTAATGGCAAAGAAATACGTGCAGTAAAATATTTTTATTGTTACACATTGTTGTTCGTATCTGACAGATGAATGTCGTGGGTAAAGTTACGCTTGTAGTAAAAATAAAGCGATTAAAAATATATCAAAATTATGTAACAAATCGATATGATGAATGATTAATTTTAATTACATAAAACATATCTTGGACGATCCTAATTTTCCAGTATTCTAAAAATCTACCATGCTGGTACAGGACTCGTTGATCCAATCCAAATTTAATCATATAGTATTAAGTGACACGATTTAATAATTCTCTTAGATTAAACTCAAGATTTTATTAAAAGATAAAGATCGTAATGATCGTTTGGTAAAGTGAACATAAATATATGATTATGATATAGACCTTTGACAGCCGAAGATTTGGAATGCGAAATATTGTCCAAACGTACTGTTACATTTATTGTGAGTTGAAAGAATCTGCGTGGAAGTCACTTGCGAGGACTTAATGATTATTGCATAAGTTCTTTACTCATAGTCCGCTACTAGTAAGACATTGGATGAGAAATTAATGGACATTTGTGAACCCTCAGTAAACTGTACAGTGATTTACAGCTGTAGCAACAGTTGCAACAGTGTTTACTGGGGTATATGCACTTGGTAAAAACCTCGTAGACCTCAGACCTGAAATCATCAGAATAAGACAGCGAAACGATAGTATTAGAGATCACGGAACGATTTTCCGGATTACTGATGGTGATTGCTTGGACTGTCGGAGAGCCTTCGAATGGTGGATCCACAATCCGGAATCAGCGACGCCAAAAACCACCAAGCACCAAGAATGAAGTGATTTCGTTTGATCTTAATGATGAATGTTTGAAAACTAACTTTAAATTTGGAGTCAGAGCCCTAAAAAATACCAGGAACCAAGTTTAATGTGATCTCATTGGCGTAATTTAACTGAGTACAGGCGACTATGGTTTTGAAAAGAAAATGCAATTCAGCATCCATTTTTTATCCGCCATTTTGGAGTTTAATTATTTGCACTAGTTCTATCTTCTAGCCCAAACATTTTTTACGCGATATTTATAAATATATCAGGTATTCTAATTCGGGAAATGATAAAAAATAACGACAAGTAAATAAAGATCCTACAAAAATCCTAATTCTTGTTAAATAAATGCTCGTGATTTTTTCATTTTTATATTTGCGACATTTTTTGATACAAAATTCGAGCCGGGTTCGTGCAATAAAAAAAATTCTTTCTAACATTTCTTACTCCTCTTTACTACTAAAGAGTTCGCCTTCGTATTCAATGCGTATGAATCTATTTTAATATAAACATAATTTATAATAGTTATTGAAACCGCGAAATAAAAATTTAGTGCCAAAATAGGTAGAAGGCTGGGGCTACCGGAATCTCCCCAAATTCACAGTAATTATGTGAAATGTTTATTATTCATTTATAGATGAATCTGTCATGCGTAAAACAACATTGGAATTAGCGGTTATTCGCCTTTGCCGTTTAAAGCGGTTTGTTATAATCCTTTAAAAATAGCTATTCAATTATGGTAATGTAACTTCTAAAATTCTCGCCTTTCAGTGTTTGTACCTTGAATGTTAGAAGAAACTCTCCTAACATGAAAGCATGTTTCATTAGGATTATAATGTGACATTTTTAATATTCAAGGTTTATTTATTGCAGCGATTGAGAAATATTCCATACCTAATTTAATGTAATTTTAAAATGTTACAGTCCAATAAAGAAAACTGCTTCTAATTGAAATACAAAAGTCTGAAACAAACTGCTACATAGGTTAGAATATAATAAAAAATCCAAATGTCCGCTTTTGTCATGATATTACCGCGTATTCTAGGCGTTTCTATTACACATCACACTATAAAATGGGTATTCGCCTAACGACAGCCTACAACAGAAGAATTCGGTATTTTATCAAAAAATGATTTCATTCACCTCTTCGTGTTCGTAGAGATAAATAATAAATTGGAATTGCAGTTTACCGAGTTATTATTGGTTATGTAATACGTATTAACTCATCAGTCGATTTCGAATTTTGAAAACAGCATCACTTTTCTTCTGTTAATGTGATATATATTATTTGATTAGTGATTTAATATTTACAATCCTCGTTCGACTTATTTTCTTTCCAGATTACAATATTTATTCAAAATATGCATGGAACTATTATTTTACCTGATATACTATATATTTATTCGCCCTAAAAGCTCTTCCAATGGAAAGCGGAGATGGAACATATTTACATAGTAATTTATGCTAGCTAGTAGGATGAACTATATTTGTATCTTTATATGTTTATATATATTGAAATATTGCACAATTTTTACGTTCAGTCGATTTTAAGCAATTTTTATACAAACTGGCTCAAATTTAAAAATAAATATTTATTTTATTTATTTACATTTCGATATTTGAAATACGGCATGCTGGAATTTATTGTAGAATCCATATCATCCTAGATGAGATGAGGTCATTGAATGTACGTAGTATTAATATGCCGAGCGGTTGTCCCTTCGCATTTGCATCGCGCCATCCAGCTTTCATTACTGAAAGCCCTTAATTCATTATGCAAATGGCCACAATAATGCGAGAACCAGCGAACGATGCCCATCGTATACGAGCCTTTGGCACATCGGAGTCAAAGGACAAGTGTTAATAAACCGTATGCGAAAAAATCGATTTCATATTTATTCATTTTCGGAACAAATGTATTTTTCATGTACCGCTAATGAAGGTTAATGATTATTCAAAACTCACTTCACTTTATGAAAATAACTCAGAGTTGAGTGGACTTGGTTCTCAAATTGCAGAATTTATACAGTCAATTTCGATTAACTTGTAAATGCGTAAAAGAGGGGCATTATTAAAATGATGGATTAATGTGTATACGCACACACACACGCGTCTACCAGTCATGTCACGATGTAAGCACTCGACAAAAGGTTAATTTCATTCAGACAGTTTCAGAGACAGTTTCTCCCAGTCGAATAAATTATAAGAGTTACGTGACTGACTACACCCGTCGCGCTTATACGGACCACCGCTTTAACCGTTTGACGGATAAAAGTTACATTAATTTTCTGGCTGTTTCGCCGACATTAAAAAATATGCAAACCACCCTTTTTTACATGTCAGAGAACGGGAGCCGCCACCGTCCGCCCGCCGCATTTCGGCCGAGCTCTCTTTCTCTCTGCGCCTGGGGTCCGCTGGGTGAATCGGACATTCACAGTAACACAATTAGACTAACAATCGATCGGAGCTCCCTAGCGATGTGGACGAACCACCCAATTCCAAGGCGTTTGCGACTCCACGTTTCTTCGGAAATCCAAGTGAAACCTTCCACCACGAGGAACATATCGTGGTCTTAGCAATCACCTTAATTAGGAAAATTCAACAACGACGAATATATTATTCTTTTCTTTCGTAACATCGGAACAACCCTCGGTGGTTTTGTTCGAATTCAGTATTCGTTTAAATTCTTTGGTAGAAGTCATCCTGACTCCTCGCTCTGGGTATACCTACCCGTTATCCAGCGTAGTATTCCATCGCCCATCCCCCGCATTCGCCTTCCACCGAACCATACTCTATCTCATTTGGCCTTATTGTGCCTTAGCATCCATTGTTTTTTAAATTACGAACCCTACTTCTGCAGGCCGACGGAACTCGATTTCAGTTTTTGTTGGTACTGTCACTGGTCTGAAATGCTTCTCGCACTCGAAATCCGTTTAGGAAGTCGCTCGCATTCCCGTGCAGCCAATACTCGGTATAAGCGCGATGGATAATAGGATAACGGACGTTTGATCCGCATCACGCCATGATTGTTGAACGTCAAGTACAAAGATTGGGCATATCTATCATTCCGGTAAATTATGCATCTTCATTTCTTTTTCACAGAACACATGTACCCTTCAAGATATTGATTGATGTCCGGTTTATTTACTTTTTAGTCTATCCATTACATGCTGTGTGTCAAGCAATTCGTTATTAGTAATGCACCGCATGGAATTACGTCATATCAGAACGAAGGCAATTTACTGTGTGCCAAAGTAACATACCAAACAGTTTCTAAATATATTTCTAGAAATAAATATGGAAGCAATTATAAATAAAAATAATTTACCTACAATTTCGAGTTACGTATGTAATTTCATACTTTCCTACACATCGATAAAATGACGTACGACAAGCTCATTATTCCAATATATTTCTAAGAAAGAGTGTGTTTACTGAAATTATCAGAACAAGAATTAAATCGTCTAGTGATTTCTTAAACTACACATATTATATATTCCATAATTTTTACGATAAATTACGAAATAATAGCTGGAACTTCTGTAAGCTTTACTTGATTCCTTAGAAAATGTTCAGTGGAGTCTATAAGAAAAATGTGCAAAAAAACGAAAGCACGATAATAATCTAGAAATATTAGTTGATCACGGTAAATGGAGAGGGGCACAGGGTATACAAATACACTTGTCAAATTAGAATAATTACTATCGAACATATATAAATAAATACATAGTTACTTGATTTTTACTTGCAATGAAACGCATTAACCAACACATGACTGCTACGAGGTAACGCTAACATATATTCGACAAAATTTTGGAGCTTTTATATATAAAATAATTCGATACCGTTATCACTTGTACGAAATACGCCATGTGTTAGGAACATAATCTACAATTTCGAGTTTCGTATGTAATTTCATCAAACAATAGATATTTTAACCGCTATTGCAAATAGAAATATGTAACAGAAGTATAAAATGCTTCAATTATTGTGAGATGTAAAAAGAATGGAAAATTCAAAAATTACTAAGCACAATGTAATTTTTCTCGCTTTTATGCAATATGTACATTTCTCTCATAATAATTGACTACGAAAATATTTCCGAATAACTTCTATTATAATTAAATAACATATAGAAATACACTGTTAAAAAAATTATTTCATTACGCATTACTTGCATATGAAATTTCCCATCGCAGTGTACATAAGCCATGAAGCATTTATTTAAAAAGTTCTACCCGTGATACGAATAATATTATTGACAATAATAGTTTGGTGTTTTATGCAACGTGTTAACAAGAGTTCGAGTGTTGCGACAATATTGCCAATAAAATATCTTCCACTTATGTTTTTTAAAAGGTTGTAAAATTTTTTTGTTATTTAAATCAATGCAAACGATTTCTACAATTATTTTCAAAAGTTTTAAAAAGTTTGCAAGAGGAATTTGAAATAAAAGATAGGAGTACGCACGTTTTGATCGGAAGATCCGTAAATGTATATTTTGAGTTAGTCATAGTGAATTCAAAATAAAATGTTGTGAACATTCGATTTTGATGAGCAGGTATGATATTCATAAGTACGTTAACTTAAGTGCAAAATTATGCTTTGTGCAAATAAGAATTTGGTAAAATTTTAAAAAATTGTACGATAAATTTAGTCAAACCCGTTACTTATTGTTTGGTCCCCTAAATCCAGATATTTGTATGAAATCATTTTGGCACTTTTTTTCAGATGCCATTCGCAGTAATTTTTCATCGAAATTTATAATTCTTATTGTACATTGATTATAAAAACTATTTTTTCCTCATTTAAGGTTTTTCTGTCCTCCTACATAAACCAATTTTATATGGTACATTGTAAGTTATTAAACATCTTAAACCTAGACATATATCTTTACTGTATATTGGGTGAGCAAAAATGCGGATCATAGTACAGAACTCCGTATGGATATTAGTCTTTCCCGAACAAACCAGAGCATGAGACCTAGTCTTTTTTGTCATGCGTACACACTTAATACATTTAAGGTGCATATTACAATTAGTACGTGACCTAAAATAAGGATAAACGGTTCATGGGAATTTTGGATGAGCTCTCTAGGAAATTATAGACTATTGATGCGACTAAACCTAAAAAACCAAGAAAATTTCTGCATTATATCTACTTGACGTTGTTTATTTGGACATGTTTGCGTGTATTTTGTAAAATATCATTAAAAAATAATAGCAAATAAACGTTTGTGTTATGCACAAATCTAGCATATATCTTGACATTATTAATGCAGCTTAAGTAAAAAAAATCTTGTATCTACTGGACGATACTTATGGACCTGTGCAATTGCTAGTAGGTGAAGGCTTTACAGTTTTTGATGAGGCGGTATATCAAACGAGTTGATCATAAAGATTTTGTTTATTTGATCCCTTAAACTTCCCTATGTCTATCATAGATGCAGAAAAATGGTCCAAATTTAAGGCAGAAACATATATTTTGCATTTCAGTTCAAAATTTCTTATCGGGCTGAAAAAAGATGTTTCAAAATAATTAAATATGAATCATATTTTCTTTTTAACTCCATACTGCTATTGTAAAATGAAATTGTGTTTCACCAGGTATCAAATATGAGGACTGTTTTATGTTGAAAAACGAAAGAGGGGCAACGCATGTTTCTCTAGTATATTATTACTACGTTCATCAATATCTTCTGTTACCTAAATTGCATGTAACCTTTATTTTACTAAGAGTTCTCGAGGTTAATACCAATCTCTACATGATGTGAGAATATCACAAAAGAAATTGTATGTTGTCACATAACATCCTCGCTAATGCGTAAGACTTCCTGAAGTGACCCCTTAATTTTCGTATATATACGAAAATTGAATGATACCAATATATTTTGGTAGTCCATGATACCACTAATAAGTCCTCCAACGGATTTACCAAAATTCGTATTTGTTTAAAAGTTATTGACAATTTAATTTTTTTTTAATTTTTAGAAAATTTCAGGCCGGGGAACAAAGTTCCGAAAATCAAAACCCCGAAAGGCTAAAATTTCGATATTGCGTGAGTCTAAGGTATTTAAATTCGTTTTTTTTTTTGCTAAATTTTCAAAGACAAAGTAAAGAAAATCATGCCGGAGCCATACTATGTCGAAATTTTGACCTTTCGGTGTGTTGATTTTCGGAAATTTGTTCCCCGGACAAATTTTAATATCTTCAAATTCACAGAAATTATTTTTGTTATTATCTTATTAATGGGCGATATCTTTTTCAGAATTTCGTACAGAAATGTGTAATTACTATTTGCGAGAGCTGCAGATCGACTTCAGAGATGGCGCCCTACTTCCAATCTGTGTATGAAATGTAGAAACTGCAGAAACCTACGCTAAGTACAGCAACGGTCATGGGGCGATTTCCGCCAGATAAACAACATTGCGAAACCTAAACAACAGCGTAGCTCGTCTTACGAACTGCGAGCTGCTGCTTGAAAATCGTTTTAGAAATATTGTTCCCTGGACGGGGATCGAACTCACGACCTACGACTCCGTAGTACAATGCGTTACCGCCAGAGCCACGAAGACGACTAATAGAATTTGGACCGTACATTTTTTCTGTTATTGTATTCTAAAATGTTATTAATGTAAATTTGAATAATCATTTCATATTAGATGAATCGTAATCATCTTGAAATATAATTTGAAAAATCAAAATATTGGACAAAAATATGTCGAAGAAAGAAATATCTTGTTAGATGGATGAACGAATAGGTATCGAGCATCTTTTAAAATAAGTCCAACTCTATAAAATAAGCAACATAAGTGAAGAATATTACTACGGCGACCAATTAAATAATAATTCAATTGCGTGTTAGTCGATAATTTAAACAGTGTTGTGCCAAAGTGAAAAAAGTTTTACCATTATAAATAAATTAAATACACACTAGAACAATAATCACAAATAATAAATTATATATTATATGCGATAATTTTTAGTTCTTTTGAATATTCTTGTGAAATCATAAATAGATCCTCTTCGTGATACAACTCAAGAAAGTCGAAACATCGTTTATTTATATGATTAATAAATAAAAACATAATTTGTTTGAACAAAATTACTAGTTTTCTTTGTATTTTACCCATTTATTGAAAGCACGTCACTCAAACAATCCATCGTCCAAATTTTCTGAAAAACGGTTCTACGAATTTAAAAGTTTTGAATACTTTCTAAAGAGGTTAAAAAATTTCAATTGTTAACAACTTCTAAACAATTAAGAATTTTGAAAAATCCTTTGGTGTCTTGTTAGTGGCATCCTGGACTATTCAACGATCACATATAGGTATTATTAACTTTTCTTATCCAAATGAAAATGTAAGGGTCACTTCAAATATTCTGACCTTAATGTACGTGAAGTTTTCCAGCAATTTAATCTTAAATATTAGTGTACGACTGCAATCGAACCTAATTTAAGCGCTTATTGATATTAAATCTACCATTTTTACAATTCTAGGAACTATGCTTATAAGTTATAACTTACCAAATTATGTTTTAACATTTACGAGGGAAGGTGCTTATTATACCTTAGAAATAAAATTTCTTTTCGCCGTATATTAAAATTAAATTGCTGTTAATTTGAAACGTGAATTCAAACGCAATACTTGTTCTTTTGTGCTACTCTTTGGATGCTGTAAAATTTTATTCACGCGACATTCTCACTTATGGATAAAATAAAAAAGTTTTTTAAGCCATGGGACAAGCTTTATTGGCTTATTAAATAATTGCTAATCATTAATACAACTAAATGTATTTTCAACATTTATCAACAAATTATAATATTTTCAAAAACGAACTCGTTATTGAGTATATTGAGGAACTGTCATAATCGTTATTTTTTGGCAAAAAAAATATATTTTCAATGTAACGACGATTTAATTAATTAATTAATTAAAGTGTGATGATCATTGCATAATTGGAATTGTTATTTCAAATTTTGATTGAAAGGTAATTCGACAAAAAATATTTTTGTTATATCATCATTCATTGTTATGGTGATTTTACGCTGTAGATATTATTTCAGTGATTTATTCTAATTGCATGTTTATACTACATTAGATTTTTGCGAATCTATTAGAAAATTAAGTGCTAGTCGATCACTTTAATTTATTGCATTGTGAATGCTTTCTCTAAACACAATTTTACTTAAAACAGGTTTCAGCCGTAGTTTGGAATGTAATACATCATTTTCAATTCATTTTGGAATAGATCGATCTAATAAGTCCGATTATTACGTGCATATGTCGGAACAGGAATCAATCAATATTTATTAATTATTACACAATTTGATGCGATACATATGGGTATAACACAATTACTTAAAATGCAGACTTTATGACTAGTTATATACTAATATGCTTAATTGCAAATAAATATGTTTGTCATTGAAGAAAGAGTGACATATATTTAGAAATAATTTTTTCCGTAGAATAAACAAAAGAAATTCGTACTAACATTTTATTTAATGGGAATGGTTTTTGTCAAACGAATAAATAAAATTAGTTATAAAGATGGATGCTTTAAAGGATTTCATTACATGAATATTAAAATACACTACATGGAAAGGAATATATGTTACCGGATAACATCTGATGGTATCCAGTACCATCAGTTTATCGGATACAATATTTTTCTCTTTGTGTACTTTGAATGAAATCTCATTATATTGTTTACATGAAAAATGTTTTTATTTCTAGAAATTATAATTGAAATAAATACAAACATTAGCATTTTGTAAAATTCATGGACATTATTTTTCTTATGTTTTAAATTCTATTATATTCTTGTGATATGGTAACTTCGCAATTTTGTGTAATTTTATGACAAGCATTGAAACAAACTTTACGAAAATATTTATCACCTCTTGAACAGGACTATGAAAATAAGATGGTTGGTTTCTGACGTTAGGAAAACATTATACAATTAAATAAAAATTGATGCATTTTCCGTAAAAACAGGTGGTATATAATAAATTTGAGTTTAGAAATATATTAATCTTGGCTAAGTATTAAATATTTGTAATCATGACTTTTTCATTGGAATTCTGTATGTCTTCTATCATTATATAATTACAAAATCGGAATTTGTGCAACAATAATGTAAATAAAAATATACTAATAATACAGATGGCCAGAAAATTAGCTAATTCACGCAAACCCCTTCTTTTTCTTTTTTTTATCATTTTCTGTTGTTTTTCTTTCATGTTTTTATATAAAAATAAATATTGTTTCTAATTAATCAGCGTTCTGATAACAGCAATCAACGATACTATGTACATAAATTAATTCAGCGAATATTACAAGACGAGAACCTCTCATGGTCATGTTTTGTCAAATTTCGGAATTTTAAGGCTTTTTATTATAGTAATTTTACGCCAATTGTAAATAAATATTGTAAATACGTAAAGCAAAATAAACTATTTTTACAAAAAAAAAAAAATTTGCCTTTGGGGAATAAATATGACGGAAGGTGAAGGGTTCAATACAAACACACAAGCCTTACATCTTTAAATTCGCAGTATTGTATTCTTCAAGTTGTGTCCAAGTTTCGCATTTCCGGGATGAAATGGAGTAAGAGCACTTAAAATATTGTTTTTCCCCAATTTTGCGGCATTTCTTTATTAATTTTTCTTATACTGCTTTTTTTAACAAAACAGATTAATATTTTTACTAAATTCCCTCCTACATATGAGCAGAGAGAAAAAGTATAGTAAATGGATCCACTGTAGAAAAGTAAAACACCGAATTATGAACAATAGTTATATTAACCATTTCTATAGAAAATAAGATCTTGACATCGTGCAGTATAGTATTTGCCGATTCTAACGTACATAGTCATTTTGAACAATTCTGTGTAGGAAAATAGATGTGTTAAAATTGATTAACCGAAAATAACCTCTTTTCATCGTAATTCTTGCGTAAATGTTTAGAAAGTTACAATCAGAATATTCTACATGATAGTTGCAAATTTGTAAACAGGAATTTATTCTTTTCATTATTAAATATTGTAATTTGTGCTGAAAAGGGTAAGAGAAGTACCATATAATTTCCCCTTGACCGTCATGGAGCTCGCCTATATCTTTTTCTTACCCGGTCCGGTATTCGGATTTAGCCACGTTGTTATTTCTACGATTCTTATGTGTCAAACCATTTCGCCTTTGTTCTATGGTTTCTTACTATTTTCTCAATCGAAAATGGCGTAAAAGAATATTCTTCGAGAAATGGAACTTTTATCATTGCTATGTCCAGATTAGAACACTTTTTCCTGCCTCAACGAAATAGAACCATTTTTGGGGCAACTGCGATCCCAGCATGTAGTGTATGCATAAACCAAGCCTATATGGGCAAATCCACAGAACTTTTAATTTTTGTGAAATAATTCCATAATTATTGAGGCTTTAGGAATGTTTAAAAAATATAGTTATTTCGTATTCCAACAAAGACATTTATTAACATTTGTAGAAAAAAAGGCGTGCCAAAGTTTTTTGATTTAATAGCAAGAGGCAGGCAAAATTTTAAGAACGTGGAAATAGCAAATGAATTAATCCAGTTTTATTAAATCTCCTCTATGCTATACACATGGTCGCGGCATCAAGGCGTTGATCCGACGTTTAACTTGTAACTGTACATAATAGAAAACAGTATTGTAAGTCACATTGATGTGCGTAAAGTTTATTATAAGATGTCAGCATCCGTTTGACATGAAATAACTTTTTGTGAAATTCACATTTTATTGATGTTTTGCTGTTTTATGATTGCGGCATACAATAACCCAGTGAAATAATAGATGCTTTTCATTCCTGAGATCAAAATGAAGAAATCTAGCCATATTACGAATATGTACTCGTTGTACATCCATGTCAAGATAATGTTGAATTAAATAATAAAATTCGTGCAACCATAATAAATTTGACATAATCATAGAGCACATCTCTAATAAGTTTTTAATATGTTTCTTGACATCTGTGATTCTATTAATTATTAACAGAAGTTATGTGGGCCGCAAATAATTCTTGTGTTTTGTTCGTATTATTAGAGAAAACGTAATTAATAATTTAGTGAAAATAAATTCAAAATTGTTAAAAATACCTATGTATTTCATACACATTCAAACGGCCCGCAATAAAAAAGTTACGTAGGTAAAGATTGTTTCTCTTAGAAGGGTACACAAATATGTATGCGAAGGGGGAATTGTGTGCGATTAAACATTTTTTTGAACATTTTTTTGAGCAAAAGTAAAAAATTCTGTCGATTTGACCATATATCAGAAATTAACATTACGTGTACTTTGGTCTCCATGGAAAAATGTATGACAGTATTAGGATGCCGTTTGTCTGAAATAAATATGTGCTTAGATTACCTACATATCCAATAAGATGTCTATAAAAAAGGTTTTTGGTTTCCTGAACCACAGAAATAACATTTAAATTCAAAACGAACGAAATAAGATAATGTCATATCTTTGCGCAATGTAGAATTACCAATAAACATTAGTTTAGTCTAACTCGGGTTAAGTAATAAGGCGTTATCCCTAGACTAAGTCGCAATAGAGTTCAAATCATTGTCCAATGCAAGAAAATTTTGTGAGTTTTCGCCAATGCCGAAAAGAAACAAAATTTGCGATTCAAAATAATTCTTATAGTCCATTTTAAGCCTCGAGAATTTGAATTGCGCAAATGAAACGTAGTATATTCCAACAAATGTAGTATATACAATCAGTAGTATATTCCATTAAGATGATCGAAATAATAATAACTATACAGTCGACAAGTACACAATGCTAATAATTTTTTTCAACGAAACGCACTTTTTCCAGTAGATGTAAAAGCATTTTTCAATAACAGTCAATAGAATTAGAATATACATTAACATTGAAGACCTGAATAATTTAATGCATATCCCACTAACGTACATAATATATTTCATCCTAAAATAGACAAATTTATGTAATAATGTCGTACTATCCGAAAGCAATATTAATCACAAATATTGCATTACATTAATATCAACCGACAATCGGGACATTGGGTTTACATTTAATTAATTTGACAAATAGTGTATCTAATATCAATAATTATAGTTTAATACAATCCGCGGAATAGATGCGAATAAAATGATTCGCCAGGTGAGCAGATCGTCATATAGGGCGCAGCATGGTTTACTTGTTCCATCAGCATCCCTATAATATGTCTCTTTGACCAGATATTTTTACAACAATTCCATCTAACCCTTGCACTTCATCCACTAGTCGTTAATAACTTTCGGCACGGTATGTGCCACGTGCGTAACCGAATTGGTTGTATAAATCATTGGAAACGAAAACATATCCCCGCGGGCACGCAAATTTGCCAACACCCGACCGCAACACGCGCAAACGAACGTAAAATCATGATGCACAACACGACAACGATGACGACACGCTGAAAGATAGCCCCGCGTGTACGTATAGGGCCATTGTTGATCGGCCGCAACTGTATCGGCCAAGTTCGTACAACCGCCAGCTTCCCCGACGCACACATGGAAGTACGCGTCAGTAAAGTTCGGATGCGACAGTGCGCGGATGGAGGTGTTCTAGCGTGGATGACTCGTCATTGCCGTGGGGTTGCGCGTGCCACCCACATACGCGTAGTCTATATGTCCCGAACGTGAGCGGGCACGCGAACCGCGGCGTGTGCGTGAGATCCGCACGAGCCGCTTTGCCGCAAACTCAAACACATCGTCCCCGACTATGTATATTTATCAGCCGGGGTAAATGTATGCATTCATAACCTTGTGGACGTCGAACTCGCGTATTTGCGATGGAGGAATGTGTGGGTGGTCATGAGGACCATCGGCCCTCGTGTGCGTACGCGCGGCTTTCGCGATGCGCTCTCGTGCTGGTGGAGTCATCGTCGGTACCACCGGCTGCGCTGCCGGCACCACTCAATTACTCGGCGGCACGCTGCGGAATCATTTACCCAATCATTTAGTTACATCAACGCAACGCAACTGGCCCGCGCACTCCTGCACTCGATGCCGGAACCCGGGGTTGGGGTTCGAGGAAGGACGCCGATCCGGCGAACCAGAGTGCGAGAGAGACCGACGTTCCGGCTATTGTATTTTGCCACGCGGGACCCGGAGTACCGTTACCCTGTTGATTTCGCGTTATATCGTTATGATGACGATATAATAGCTCTGCTGACGCTTGCCGGGTGGATATAGCGCGATATCACTGTCGCCGTATGGTATGAACCCATACTGATTTTTTCGATTTCTCACACGTTGCTTTAACGCTCTTTAGAATAGCTCGCATATCGCGTTTTTCGCACCTCCTGATATTACATTTATATTTACGGTTATACTTTTTACTCTACTTTAACTCTTACTGACTAATTGGTATTTCTATTTACTCACAAATAAACAGACCTAACGTCTGTGAACGCCTTAAAAATTGAGTTTTTTTCTGACGGGGATTTTCTGAGGTTTGACTAAAGATAATTTCATGATCCTATTGAGTATCTTCTTGACCCTTCTAATCCAACTAAACATTATTGACACTAACTTATTCCTTCTAGGTCGTATTAAATCTAGGACATATTCACAATATCCTTGAGGAATGTCATTTTTCTCATCATCATGACCAGATAAATTCTCTTACCTACCGATTTGTTGGATGATGACCATTTCATTTAAACGACCAGGGGTAAAGTAGAAATGAAGGTCATGACAGCAGAACAGGAAAGATGGAATCATCGGTGAACGTGGACATAGATAGGCGAAAATTTGTAAAACATAGAAGAATCAGACATCGTTCAGCGTTATATCGTAAAGCCGATCGCAGCAAACTTCCATCCCCGGGCATTCGGCAAGTCCAGATACGTTTTTACAAATGGAAATAAAATGCGTCGATGGGGAACGTCGGAGGGGGTGAAGAGGAGAGGCCGTCACGAGGGGTGAGAAACCTGAGCGAGCGGGTGGTATATTGCAGATCAATACAATTGCACGTTAGTGCTAATAAATAATAGGCGGTGGGAGCGAAAAAAGCGCGCAATGCAGCAACGAACGCAACACACAAATAATGCGCGATACATCAACCGGGCTGGTAGGTAGGTACCAGACCAGCACTCTCTCCCGCTCTCTCTCACCCTTTTTCACCCTGGTACCTTCCTTCCCGCCACATCACTCTCTTCCTCTCTCTCTCTTTTTCTCGCACACAGCATGCTCATCTATTGCCTTTCTTTCTCGTTCACTCGCATGCCCAGTTTTTCGTATCTTTCTCTTTCTCTCTCGTTCACCTAGCTCTTCTCTCCACCTACGCGCCAATCCCACTTTTTTCTGCCACACACCTATAACCGAGCAAGCACCACCCCCGGGGCTCCGCCATTTCCGGACAAATAAACTCTAGTCGACGTAATTTTTACGCTGGCCCGTCGACCAAACGCGACGAAAAGCGCACACCGCGCGACCAGGAATGGCATGGCGAATGGCGGGAAATTGCCGCTGTGTAACTACACACGCGTGCCGGTGTGTTGCTCCTCCCGGTTTCTAATAGTAGAAATGTCGTCTGATCGTTTGCGGTGATTCTTGTTTCCACACCGAATTTACAAAGTCATGACTCCCGACCAATGACCAACTGACCGTGAAACCTCCATGCTTTCACTCCGAATCATTCGATTCCATCTCCCTGATAGCTTCATGACGCGCTGCTCCCTCCGAATGAATATACGGGTAAAGTTTCGTAAGCAAATGTTGATGTTGTTATGGTTTTGTGAAATTACAAATTTGTAAATTATAAAAAAAGTAATATGAGTTTCAATGTAAATGTTAGTCATTGGAAGTAAAACATTCAGTGTATTTTTGACAATAATTTTAAGGTTTAATTAAAATATCAATTACTGAGCTTTTAGTGCAATGTGCGTAAATGCGATTTTACGCATTTTTTTCAATCTTTACCTTCACTTTACGTACACTTGCAACAAAAAATATTGCTTGGTGTATGTGCAAAATTTTCTTTTTGTGTAACTGTAATTACGACCCTTAAAAAACTTTCTTGCACTTGTTTCAAAAACTTCTGAAGCAGGTCCATCTTTGGTGCACTTAACATGGAAGTCGGGTAAAGAAAAATGAAGTCCTTAATATGTAGGGGAGAGTCGGGTAGCCCCGGTCGCCTACACATTATATGCAATAATTTGAAAAATAATGCATGCAAAAAAGTTATCAAAAGATAGAAATATTCTTTGTACATACACAGAAATAACACAAACAAATTTACTTGCAAAAATCGATTTTTTTTGTCAGTATAGCCAATTGATTTACAGAACCATTTTTGTTACTTTCGAACTTGTGCCGGGTAGCCCCGGCCGCACAGAAAAATGACACAATTAGTGTAAATTATAAAAATTTTACCCAATTTATTTTTAAATGAAGATTATGATCATATTCAATAAATAAGATAAGTATTTTTTATTAATTCATCGTGTTGTTGTATGTTTTTTCTTCTACATTTTTTTAAATCACAATCGTCTGAAATCTATAAATTATAAAATGTAAAAACAAATAATTAGCACCAATAACAATTTGCACTGTTTGGGAAACTGAGGTCCGTGAAATTACCGTTAACGAAATCTGCGTAAGCGGTATAAACGTAAGTTATGTCATAAACAAGTCAGAATGTAGGAAAAATATGACCCAAATATCAGCATTAACTTCAGACAATTGGATTATTATCAGAATAACGAAAATGTATTCAGATTAGCACAAATATTACAAGATTGTAACTGGCCGGGGGTACTCGACCTGTTAGTGACCAGGAATACCCGAAAGTCATATGTATATGCGCTAATCGAGAAGAAAATCCAATATTAATAGTAAAGTATTTAAAATATAAAAAATGGAAATTAAAGCTCTTGAGACGTAGAATCGACGCAGCCAAACACTTTATGAATATTACTACTGAAATACCGAAAGAGATTTCATTTGTTCGTTTTGTAAAATTGAAATAGTACCTAATCTAGTCAAAATATAGCGGAATATCTTCACATTTTGAAATTAACTGTTTCGGGCAGTGGTACAAAAGATAAGTGAAGCAGTATTCGTGTAACCTATTTAGATACTTGACAATTTGTAGTGGCCGGGGGTACCCGACTGTCCCCTATTTATTACATTTACGCAATGAACTTCGACAGCGATAGTATTGAAGTACTTAAAACGTATATTTCGTTCAATAAATGTACAATGTAATTTCATTTGACAAAAAATATATCATGCTCATATACCAAATATTCCTAGTTGAAAAATTAAGTATACATAATTCTCATTCCTAAATTGTATGTCATATTGGGAAAACCCGTAAAACTTTTCATTTTGGTAAACATTTTTCTTTTAAATTTTGTAACACATTCATTTATAATCTACATGTTTATTTGGTCCATTTGGAGGACAATCTATTGTTACCCAACTCTTTTCAGGATGCAGAGTTCGATCCTTGAGATCTGACTTGAGGTTCATTTTTTGGGACCTTAAAATGACTAATTGTCATGAAAATTCACTATTTTTTAAAGAATCCAGACACTATATGAGTAATTCCGCGATACTTTTAATATTTAGGAAACTGTATATTTACAAGACGAATTTAATACAATTGATAAACAAAAAAATTTTTTTGATATGAGTTAAATGTCGGAAAATATCATACAATAGTTTTGGTGGATGAAGAATAATTAGTTTTGCGTGAAAAAAATTGAAATTCGTCATATTTAAAGATTTGTGCAGGAAACTGTCCTATATTTCTTTTCTTTCGACCAAAAAAT
Source organism: Trichopria drosophilae (assembly GCA_030407085.1). Classification (NCBI taxonomy): domain Eukaryota; kingdom Metazoa; phylum Arthropoda; class Insecta; order Hymenoptera; family Diapriidae; genus Trichopria; species Trichopria drosophilae. The sequence continues at coordinate 63,992,386 of CM059583.1, read as the reverse complement.
AAAATGTGCTTTTTTATGAAATACAGCACAAATTTTTCTGTACTATCATTTGATATTGTACTTTCAACCCATGTCATTTTTAAGAAGGTGCCTGCCTCCTGAAATGAAATATACAAACAAAAATAAAAGAAACTAAATTTTCATAAAGAAAACATTTTTTTACATTTCATCGTTTGGAGAAAGTGCGTTTCGAGATTTCAAAAAAAGTAAAGCATGAGTGTATTCCTTACATAAAAACGGTTCAAACCACTCTTTTTACATTACCGTGCCACTCTACAGGAAAAAAATACGAGGCTTTGAAAAACGATATTACTTGCGCCGCTGGTACCGAAAATAGTTATTTTTTACTGGCACACTTTCTGTACAGTTTGAAAATCCCCAAAACCTTTTGCTGTTTTTTGTTTGGTATATTTCTAAGCGTGTATCACTAGTCTCAAGTCAATATTATTTGCACCTGTCTGAAAAAAAGACTCAACAAAAAATAATTGAACGAGCCACCAAATTGTTGTACGGCGCTATATCTCCATGTTTCATATTTTTAGATTGACATGTACAAATAATTATTTTTTATCTTCAAGAGGCAAAAGTCCCCGAACTGATCAAATCGATTAAGAATTACAGATTCAACAAAGTTTTGAAAATGGATAATAAAATTATTTTGTTCACAATTTTAAAGTTGCTCCTACAAAATGTGTGTTTTTAAAAAAATGTTGGCACTATCAAATTTTCGCTTTTCGTATCACCTGAAATGAGAAAAATAACTTTACATGTGGGTGCAAGTAAAAAAAAAAATTTTTTTTCAAATGCCAAATATTAAAAGTATCGCGGAATTACTCATATACGTAGTGAAAACAAAAAAACTCTTTCCGATCCCAATTCTAGGTTCATTGTTTCGTAATTTTAAAAATTCAGTCACTTATCGTTACGCATTCCTATTTAAAAGATGTCTATTAATACAAACAATTTTTAAATCTAATTTTTCTTTATTTTTGTATTTTTATTATTCTATCATTTTGATTCCCGCATCTAACAATTGGTTCGACTAAATTTTAGTATTTACCCAAGCACGAAGAAATAGGACTCGTTAAAATTTAGATTAAAAATATGCCTCTTCAAGAGTTAAAGTAAAAAAGAAACTAAAGATAAATATATACATTAATTAATATACATTAATGAGTTCGATTCGTTAAGCTGCTGAAGCCTCACGAGCCTGAGTTCGTATTTTATAATAAAAAGAAAAAACAAAGATTATATTGCTGAAATACTTTGCGGAAAACTGTTTTTCTCTTTGCGAGTTCCGTTTCGCAAACCAACATTTGATGTACTCTAAGTTAAGAAGTATTTGCTCTGCACCAGTCTACCCAATCTTAAAATTTTCGTTTTAAAGTAAAAAGACTCCGGGGTTTAAAAATAAGCAAATTTGCAAAATTAAAAAAGTCAATAATATTTGTACACATTTTAATACGTTAAGAGCAGTCTACAAGTCACCTTTCCTTGATTGGGCTTCTTAAAATTGGTTCAAAATCGTAATCTCGTAGCTAATACGTTGTTAAATAATCTGAACATTGTAGATTCCTAAGTTATTTAAAAAAGGTTAATTTCCTTCGATTTCTTTAAACTCAAATTAACTTGCAAATATTGGTTGCTTGGTATGATTTCAAAATAACATAAAATACTATTCACTTTCTCATTCACTTTTTTCGAGTTGTTTTACGCGTTAATCAAATTTAAATCTTGGCAAATCACGAGTAGGAGTGTATTTTAGTATACCTTATCGTTCTAAGTTATTGAAGAATATGTTGCAGATTTCCTCTCATTGTCCCCATTAGTCTTTATTTTCGCTATATTCGTTTATTTTTTAAATTTTCCTTTGAAAATATCAATTGAAACCTATCGAGTGACTCCTTTACTCTTCCTTGATGAAGGAAGGCAATATGCATATGCTGAAAATTCAAGAGTAGTATTTACAAAAATTATTTTTGTTAGTTTCGCAACTTCTAAAGTATATTTTATAGTCATTAACCAAAATGATTATCGCGATTTGTGTAATGTCTGGAATTGTTAACCTTTAGAACACCCATTTAGTTAATCGATTACTAAAATAGTCGTATTAAATATATCGTTTAATAAGCCACACAAACAAACTTATAGAAACCAAAATCTATCTATTTAATAGGCGAGTTACTTGAAGGCGGGAAACTGAAGGGTAACTATAATAAGAACTGTCCTAAACAACTGCACAGAGAGAAATAATATTATAAATATGTATTGTGACATTTACAATATTATGTAAAATATAAAATTTGCTCTACGTATTGTAATATTTGCAATATGCATTGCATAGGGTTTCCCAAAAACCGGGGTAGAAATATTAGAGATTTAGACTCTTATGATGTTTACAGCAAAAAAGTTTGGAAGCAAAAATTGGCAAAATGTGAGGTATAGAACTTGAATGGCAATGAATTCTTACAAAAAAAAATAATTTATGTACGTCTTTTCGGTGCGTAAAGTAAACTTGTGCGTAAAGTGAACTTTACGCACTCGATTATACTTTACGCACGAAAAAGCCGCACGTAAACAATATTTCGGCACACGTGTGTGTGTGTGTGTATAAAGTTCTTTACGCATCCGCCCTTGTATCGAAAACTACTATTTTCTACGATAAAAGTGCTTTGAAAGATACTTCGATGAATAAGTGCTTATTATAATGTATGTTTTAATCGTACAGTTTATATTCCTGATATTTTTACGAATGATGAATATTTCTCCTATCCCATGTATGAGAGTCACTAATGAAAAAATTTGCTTGAGAATGAAAAAATGAAAAAATGACTTTTGCGGTTTTTCGGTTATAACTGAATTCGTTGAATACCTAATGCACTAATAGATTCCTTATACATTAAGTTTCGATACGATTCGATGCAATGGGTCCAATGTCAGAGAATTGTCGAAAAATGGATTTTGTAATGATAATGCATATTTATCAATAATTCCGACAAGGAGGGTCTTGGAGGAACATGTTTATCGAATAAGGAGTCGAATTCTTTTACTTTTTTAGTCATATTATAAATCATTCCTGAATGATATTTCGTTGCTAGAACCGAAAAATTGGATTTTTCCTTGATCAGAATCGCCGCGGCGCTTCAAAAAACCTTTAAAATTAGTAGTGACTCGTCGATATTACGTGAAAACGAGCCGAGTTATTGCAAAAAATTATTATTTTTCGAGAAAAATCAATTTCTTGCAATTCGAATTCCATGCCACGTATTTAAATTTGAAACTAGACTTTTTGCTGAAAAATAAAACGCCTAGAATCGAAATTTGAAATACTTCTACACAGTTTTAGGATACGCTTTAAATATACGATAGCTTTCATACCTTGTAATTTAGAAAATAAATTAGTAACCTATTCTTTATTAATATGTGCGATAAACTTGTCAGGTTGAAAATTTGTCCTGCAAGTTTTTATGATGGTCCAATTCGGATGTAATTTGAGTTCAGAGTTAACCCTCTTAAATAGTAGCATTTTATCAGTGAAAATCTCTTGTGTTATATCCGAATGAAGCGGGAGAAGAAGACTGCACGATTGAACACGAGAACAAGAATGCGAGGGCGAACGCGAGAATGTAGTAGAAGCGATTCACCGCCTCCGACCGCAGTGTCGGGCTATACTCAATTCACTGGAGCGCGAACAGAAGAAAAAGAGGGGTTACCGATGACTACATATGTTAGATAAACGTAACAACAGTCATACACTGGGTCAGTCGTGTGATCGACTGAATAAACGAATGACACTATTATTTCTTACCCTGTATAATCAGGGTAATATTATACTTTGACACACAAGCTGCTACTTTTTTTTTGTGAAACACTGCGTATGACATATTTTCCCTTAAAGTGGTAATTTTGTTGCTCTTGGATCACATTTCATTGGTTGTTTACTTTTTAAACAAAATTAATTTGTCTCAATTTCAAAGTTGATTTCAAATTAACACATTTTTGCCTTAAATGGCTGAATTTGTACGGTAATGATATCTTAATGTTACAAGAACAATTTTTTTTAAATTATAGTAATAATTATTGCTATTTTTCGTTGAAATAGTGGACAAAATAACAATATGCAAGATTTTTGCAAAATAATATAATGAAGGTCCTATTTTGCGGTGACTTTTTTTCATTTTTCATGATTTTCTACACCGAACCGCATTATTTTCAATAAATAACTTATATAAAAAGTGATCCCGATAGTTTGGTATAAATAATATGAGTTCTTATTTTGTTTCTGAAGAAGTGACGTGTTCTCAAGAGCCATGAAATGTTGAAAATTTATTCAAATTTGTTAAATCTTCCAATTCACAGGCCAACAAAATGAGATCAGTCTCCATACCCAGAAACAGGACTATACTTTTCCAAAGGTTTTTGATGTATTGAATTCAAACCTGGCCACAGAATTCTTCTATCACGTTATGATTTTGACATATCCTAACCTAAAAGTACAAAACACATACTTTTTCTCCATTTTCAGTAAGTTTTTGTGGAGGAACAAAATTCTTGTAGTAATTCCAATTGGATTTAACATTGATACTAGGATACTTTGACATATTTAATTTGGGCTCAGGGTTCTGATGAATGCTCTTTAATTTGGTTTTTACCTAACTACGAAGAAAATTCTGTTCTGCCACAAAAACATACAATGGGCAAAAATGGCGTTTTTTAAACTTTTAGTTTAAGATACCTCAAAATATTGACGTTATAAAAGAATTCTGAGCAAGAAGGTCGGCCTCATTTTATTAGTTATTGCATACAATCTCACATTCACTAAATGTATGAAAAGCATATTTTTTATCATGACAAAACTTTGATAAATCCACGAAAAAAATCGTATCGGAATGACTAAAAAAACATATTAAAGCTGATGCAAAGGCCTTTAATCTACGCGCTTTGCCAAATTGAGAACAAAAACTTTGTTCCGCCACAAAAGCGTATTGAAAATGGTAAAAAACGCTGTTTTTTGCACTTTTAGGTGAGGTTATCTAAAATCTTCCAAAAAGAAGTCTGTTTTCCAGTTAGAAATTTTGTTATCCTGTTTTCAGATTTTATGACGATTATACTCTTATAATGATATAATTTTGAACAGTAATCCGACCATTGCTCTAAAAGAATGAAATTATATATGTCCAACTATCAGGATTACTATTTTTATATATGCGTTTCAATCATAATAACGCGTTTCGCAGAGAACAGGATTATTTGTACGAAAATTGTTTAGAAGTAATTATTTATTCTGCAATATACAGACATGAATTGATAAAATACACTTGAAAATGTTATGAATTACGTGATACAAAAACCTTTAAAAGTTCTGTCTGCAATTGGGATGGAATCACCGTAAACTGTTAGCGATTTCATGGAAAATGAATTGGAAGAAAATTGCAAATTTCGACATCCCACGTGATACAAAATGGCCAAATGATACAAAAATTCATGATAAATATAATTCTTTCTAATTCTGAAGTTACGAAAAGGAATATGGGCGAAAAACGAAGCTATTTTTTGGAAACCTATGGTATATTTTAAAATTCTAATGACCCTGGTTCGATCCCGGCCTCTGCAATCTGTCATTGGGACACCTCTATATTTGTTTATAAGTGTCTAATAACGCCAAAGCTCGGGTGGTTCGGATTCCACCTTCATAAACGGTAGGTCCCGTCGCGATTTAGTCCCATTTGGGTTCACAAAAGTCGACGTAAAATAATATAAAAAAAAAAAAAAAAAATTCTAATGTTCAAATAGAACATAAGACAAAATTTGGAAACGTAACCTTTAAATTTAATGTACTGATTTTGAGAATATCAGAAGTTAAGAAATCCGCTCATGAATTTTGTTCAGAAAAATAATTAGCAACGGTTTGTAAAATGAAACATTTAAAAAAAGTGTAGTCATTTCTTTTTTGGAGCAGCATTCTGCTCCTTCAGCATTTTGTGAAGATTATGCTCATTCTTTTCTATAAATTATATTTTAGGATGCATTGAAAATCTATAAATTATTTCACATGATTAATTTCATCGGCAATTGTATCAATCACACTACTCATAAATAAATGTATATTTAATAACACAAATTCAGTTTCTACCGGATTTTTTGTACAAATTGAGGCAAATATTAAGGTGTTCAATTTTGAGTGTCGTTTTCAATTTCTGAGAACTAACATCCCATCAACATGCCCTATGGTGCAAAATGCGATTTCATTCCCCCAAATTGGGGAAATTCGATATAAAATTGGATTATACAACTAATATGCCTAAAGAGCAGAACATTTTACGCCTGAAGGTGACCTTGAAGGTCAGATCAACATTACATTGGAATCCGTTATTTTAATCATATAAATTAAAACATTTAAAAAGTAAGAAGAGACTTTAGTCCGGGCTTTGACAATAATTTATCAAAAAAAAGGAAACATAATTGTAACTATACCCAAATTTATTCCCTTTTATATTTGTGCCCCTCACAATATGGGCTTCCATTTGAAAACGCCAATTTCACCACGACATAATATGCAAGGCCATCGCCAATTTTAAATATAAAACCATTATTATATATCTACAGGAATGATTTTAAAACTGTAATAAAATATCTTTTTTCTAAAAACACTTTTACGTGCAATGAGAGACTTTTATTCACAACAATTGAGAACGCATTTTCAATTTAGGAGTTACTGGAGGTTAGTCGTTTATGTTTTTTACTTATTGCTATTGAGGTTGTAAACTTTACAACCAAACATAGCAAATTTTACAAACCACAATAGCAAAAAGTACAAAAGCAGTATGATAAAACGCTGGTTTTTTCCTAAATTGAAAATGTTTTCGCAATTTTCGTAAATAAAAGTATCTCAGTACCCTTTTCATACAAAAAACAAGTCATTGTTCATAATGTGTATTAGAATCGTTTATATAATTTTTTCATGTTAGAAATAATACTGTTCTTTATTTTCTACGTGTAAAATGAAGTTTCCGTGTCTATTGGTACATTTTTATATATTTATTTAGAACCAAAAAACTTAATATAGGTGTACTACAAACTAAAAATAATTAAGTACTGAAACATTATCTAACTTTATTACATTCTTTAAATGCATTATCTCATTCAATGTAATATAAAGAGTTTGTCGATGTACTGGTCTCTTTAGTACATTTTTTAACCCAGAATGTGGTGCTTTTCAAGAGTTTTCCATCATTTATGAATGTACTGACTGTTTTACAGAAACTACAGGTTCGAAAATATTAAGGATGTTGTTAAATTTACTATTAAACAATAGTATATTTCAGCATACACCTTACGGACTATTTGCAGAAGAAGTGCCAAATATGACAAATACATCGACGATCTCAGTATTGTAAGTTTTGATGTTGGAATATCACATTCTAGCGCTAATAATAATAAATTTTAGAAGAAATAAGATTTCTTTTTCAGAAGTGATATGAATTATTTTAGGTTGTTGGAAACAACCACCGATGAAACGTTAGTCTTTCAATGTTATCTATGTTTAATGTAATTTATTTCAATCTTGATTTAACTTTCTATATTCAAACATTATAATAGATATGCTCTCGATGGAAACTCCAAAATTGTATGTATTTACAGAATGAAGCTTACAATAAGCATATTAATATGTTGTATTGATTCATTATTAACAACATAAACCAAGTTATTTAAAAGTTATTTAAAAGTTATACGTTAGTAGTTTACGGAAATGCATCGATCAATTTATATGAAATTTATAGTTGTAATATATATAAGTAGTTCACACTATCATGAAAGGTAACAAAAAAAATTAATTTTTCCAAACTTTTTTACTCCAACACCACAGTCGTTTAATTTAAAAATATATGTTGTTATTTATTTTTTTATCATTCATAAGCTTTATTGTAGCTATTAAAATTCATTTTCATGAACTTATAATAAAAAAAGGATGCTTCTATGATAATCAGCAATGATGAAAACAAATTGTACCGATTTTGGTTTATATTCGTAAAATAACATAACTAAGCATCGACCCTGGTTGTATCCGTGTCAAGAAGGGGTGTCAAGATCGACTAAATTCTATCCAGTTATCACGTCCGTCACGAGTAGAAGTATAGTAACATGTCGACATTTCTGTAGGAGTAAGGGAAAATGCTAAATATATAATTATATATGTATTATTAACATTTAATAGACTTTTAAAATAGTATTAAGTTGTGAAAACCCATAACTAGTCCCATATATTCTGCTCTTAACAATATTAAAAATATTAAAGGTTACAACAATTTCAATCCTATATCAACGAGGACGAAAAACGTACAATCTAAATTTGATATCGGCGTCATTCACAACCACGAGCAATTCAAAGCCCGCGACCGTGAAAACTCCTACCTAGTTTATTTTCATCGAATCATTACTTTCCCTTTAACAGCCACAGTGACGAGTACATTCAACCGTGGGATTCATACCACATGGGGTGTTAATGACGCCATTACCTATTTTTTTGGAATTTGAACTTGTTTACGTTTTAACTACTTTTATAATGATGTTTTCATTATGTTTGGAATAATGTTAAACATGACTAATATAATCATTCGTAGGCAGTAATTGTAAAAAGTATCGTTATAAATACCAATAATAAACGATCAATTTTCAAAATATATTACTTTATAGTATATTAAATTATTTTTTATGCAAATTGTTGGTTGTTTTCTCTTTCCAGGGTATAAAGAGCCTCTTATATTTTGAGTATGATGCAAAATGTTCTTTTTCGAGTTAATGATGGTAATACGGAATTTGAAGGACGTGGGCAAAATTACGATAAATATAAAGTGTGGTAATTATAATTATTCGACATCTGGATGAACCCGAGTAGAAATTTATTACGGCCCTGATCAGAGCCTGAGCAAAAACGTTACACCTTGATCAGGGCCTGAACAAATTTCTGCTTGGGAAGTAAAATATTGTCATTTGCAATTATACTGCTATTGTTATTTATTAAATATTAGTACCTAATATTTTATTGATAAATAATAGTCAAGAATACAAAACATGATATAATGGTCAACGTGGTCAAGCCTCCATTTAAATTTCTTATATAGGGCAATTAAATCCAATTTTATGCGATTGAAAATTAAATGTTTATAAAAATAAATGTATTAACGATTTGTAGTACCCTCTGATTTTGGGAAGTAAATGCAAAGACGTTCAATTTTTTGAAGAAATGGAATGAAAGAAAACGGAGTTCAGTATTTGTACCACCTACGTATTTCAAACCTGACAAGTTTCCCGAATATTGGTTTAAAAGAAACTATTTTTCTGTCTTGCGTACACGGAAATCATATTAGAATTTGTGGAAAGTGAAAAGTAGTTATGTTATGGGAAAGTGGATCCACACTATGAATAAATACACACACCCTACTAGAAAATGCGACCAGTTTCTGGCCATTTTTTCTGGTTTGCATGTTATAACTAATGGAGTCCAGGAAAACTGGTCAGAAAATAGCTTAATTTTCTACCAGGGCCCTTGCACATTATAAATATTGAATTAAACTGTACCAAAGGTCAATGTTAAAAGAACATTTTCAAATTTTGGACGTAGATTTTATTCCTTTCAAGCAAAATTTAACCAAATGAATTTCCATGCAAAATTTTAGATCCATGACGGATGCATGATAAATCTAGTCTGACTACTTTGGAACTGTCATGGATCGAAAAATGTAACATTTTGCATAGTTAATAGTAGCTATATTTGAATCCTTCTATACCGGATCAGTTCAACACTGCTTTCAAATCAATAGATATAAATCGCTCCTATAGAGGGACCTTTCCATTGCTGAGACTAATTTTATGCAGTACTTGGTCGACCTCTTTTATTGATCATAATGATTTCAAATTATCCACTATTCTTTAAGTGCACATGAACGATTTCAAGCTGTCGGTAGATTTAACTGTAAAAAGGGAATTGCTACTTCCTGATGTTCTGTTCACTAATGAATTCTTAGGTTCAGATCCTTTATTCGATCTGTCTAGGAATTAATATTTAATTAATTATTCGAACATTGAAACTTTATAGTTGCGTGTATAGGAAAAATGATCAACAATGGAGAGTTTAAATTATCTGTGATGTACATTATAAATATAATTAACTGTTAATAATATTTCTTATCCCAGGGCTGCTATGAGGAGATTGACGAGAATGATATTCAGGTGAATAATTATTTAGGGTATATGCATATATTTTTTTATTTAGTTTAGATTGTTTTTGTTAGGATCTTACGATACGATAAAAATTGAGAATAAACTTGTACCCTTTGACAGCGTGAGTGAACGTGGAAATCCGAGTTTTGACTCTTCCCGTTTTCTCCCACCTGACGCAGTACCAAAATGCCCTCTGAATCCATTCTACTCGCCCGTGTTAATGCCTGAAAAATGTTCGGCAATATTTTTTTAATACCCGCCTGCCTTCGCTGCTACCCGTAGCGGGTACGTCTATGCGTGATGTAGCACACACATCTTTTTGCCCGGGCGAAAGCTTCGCGTTTTTTCGCTCTATCGGTAATTTGTTTGGATAATTTCCAATGCTATTGATCTAGATGTACATCCCGTCTGGATGCACAATGCCGTAATACCGAGTGCAAACCGGCATCACAATTGGTGGGGAGTAGCGCGAGGAAAAAAAAACGAGAGAAAACGAGATGGGGGATTTAGCTTTTCTATGTTACGTGAACATTCGAGGGTGCGTGTTTGGAATAGAATGGGAGAGAAGAACAGTGAGTCGTAGAGGTAAAAAGAGAGAATGAGATAGGTCGATAGATACATGTTATTAAGCCCCGGACGCGACATACATCGCAGAATCCGTAAGGGCAGTTGATTCGATTTCGTACGTACACAGTCGGGAAAACTGTTGTTTTACGTAGCACAACAATTAGTAGCAGGTATCTTGATGCAGGAGTGATTTGTTCGTTATTATTGGTCGGTTCGTTAAGTAATTCAAAAGACGAACCTGAAAATTCCAGCGAAGCCTCGTTTTTGTTTTGTAAATTTGGACATTATTAAAAGTTCACCAACTTCTATTAATTAATCGAATACTATTTTAGAGAATCGAAAACATTACGGACATAAACATTTTTCTTTCCGCAAATAAACGTGTTACAGAATCAATGTATAAAAATCATTTCTCGTTTAAGGTAGATCGACTTATGCATAAAAAAGCCTTACATTAATGCCAACTCCTAGATAGAATTTGAATATAGGCATTAGATAGAAATAATCTGAGATGATCAGCTGAGAGTCAGTACTTTTGGGACATAATTGTAACTAATGATTCGATAAACTGTGTTGGCTATCAGTACTGAAGGGATCAGTGCTTCGGTGTTGTATCTCTCCGTCCATACCAAATCGCAATGAATGTTGACGAATAACTTTGGATGACGATCGTGATTTCTAATGAATCCTTCCCTGGTAGAGATTTGGCTGGTCGAACTAGTCAGTATCCTACTGTTCGGTAGAATCTCGGTAGAAATATACACGAATTCTAGATGAAAACCCACTATAAACCACTAACATATATTTAGAGTGACACAAATCAAACAGAAAATATTATATCAAATTTGTATAATAGGTAAGGATTGATCGATTCGACGAAATGAGTAGGTGTAAATGTAAACAATTTTTCTTTCGAAATGAAGCTTTGGTATTTACATCAGCTTTCTAAACAATCGCGACAACATCTGAAGGCGAATCAGTAGCTAAGAGCAAGCCGCCATATTGTGCGTTCAATCGAGAGGTATTCGAGATTCTCGAATCGAGCCGAGGTAGATAAGTTGTAGTCGAGTTTGTCGCACTGATGTTAAACTATATTAGCTGTCTGAATGTCTCGCATCTCGGTAGATTTATTCCAGAATTCATGTCATTTTTAGTAGGATTTCTACCCATATTATAGAGGTAGTTTATAGCCATATCATCAAAATGTAGGATAATTCTGGGCAGATTCTCGTGACCATCTCTACCAGGGTTATTATATTTAAATCCAATAATAGTAATCGAATTCAATGTTGTCGAATAATATAGGGACGATGTCACGTGATTTAGATATTGGATAACATTATTATTATAAAACTGCATCAAAACATTAATAATCACAATACACCGTAAATTTAAACAATCAATTAAATCAACGAAAGGAAAGGCTAAGCATGATAACGATTCACTTGTTATTCATGTTCTAGATTACAAACTGATGTAATAAAAAGACATCATGATACACTTCGTGTGAACGTTACGCATAATGAAATCGGCACGAAAACTATTTCTTTAAGTAAGTTTATTCTATTGTTATTATGTTATTTTGATTCTGTTCTCTAACTGTTAAATAATATGATTTGTAATTAGTTAAAAAAAATTATTTTCTACTCTGGATAATAATTTGACTAGTCCGCGTATATGCTGAAATAAAACCATTTTCTTTAAAACCGATCAAGCGGGGTGGAAGGCAATATGGGACGCTGTTAAATCAACAATACTGTCACTCAACACTCAAGTAACGAATTATTGCCTGTGGTAATACCTGTAAAATTGGTACACTTGTAGATAAAAAATTCACGATACAATTTTTGTCGGTCGTACAAAATATCAAACCTCTTCCCCACCGATATTGATCATTGAGAATGGAAACGGTATCGAATCTACCATGATCTTTGGTCGATCGATGTTTATGTTGTTATTTGTTAATAAGTATTGTTTCAAATTATATTAAGGTCCATTTCGCTTAAAATTAAATGTAATTACTGAAGAAAATGTAAAACAAGGATTACACCCTACTGCTGAATGTTAATGTGTTTCATGCACAGGACTTATAATTTTGCATGTACTCACTTTGTCAGATTGCCAAACATTTCAATTGTTTTTTTTTCGTTTTGAAGTATTACATTGGTCTTTTGTAAAGTTATATAGTACAAGATAATTTAATGCGAATTCAAGACCTTTCACACTTAAATATGACATACTTCTTTCGACGTAATACTGATTCATTGGGTCGTAACCACTGAGAACAATCATAGAGTCCGAAGAAAATTAGTAAATGGAGTAAAATTAGTAAAAGAATATTAGTCCATGGACCAAGTCGGGTGAAATTTCTTAGTTCATCTTATATGTCAAATATTTATCCAGATCTGAAATCAGTCGTCATCATACTCGGACCAAATCAGTTAATCTGAAATATACAGTTTGTTTTGTCAATAACATAGCTCGTTAAAATCAGAACAGTGTATTTAAGCTCCTATTCGAATTGTTTCCAATAATACACCGTGTAATTTAAAAAATCAAAGTTACTTCTACAATTACGTTGAAAAATGATGTTATAAACAGAACAGATAGGGTAAAAAGAAATTAATTTTCTAACGACAAGAAAACAGAAAACTGTTGAGAAAAGTAACACACAAGAGATACGGAAATGTGGCGAAAGAAGATGAGACAATGAGAAAGTCCGGGGTAGTATCGCAAGGGTGGCTTTAGCGGACGTCTACTCTTCGAGTTGAATTTCACCCTACTTAACCTCCTCTCCGCTGTCTCAGTTGAGCACGAAGGTCGGAGGGACAACTGTGGTGTGAGGCCTTGCCTTACAGTCGGTATACCTACGAGTGAAGTTTTAATTAGCTTTTCCGAATTACTGATGTGGCCGAGGTCGGTTCCCCGCTTCAGGAGTTTCTTTGCTTCAGGAACAAAGGGATGAGAGAGAACCGAGCAAGGACCTGGCGGTCAAACTCCGCGCCTCTCTTACCTCTTCCCTTTTGCGAGTGTGTTGTATTCATTTGGACAATGGCCAGGCTGCTGATTACGGCGATCCCGCGAAGACTAGTGCTTTAACGAATGTTACTTAGAAGCAATGAAAGAACGTAATGCACATATTAATTAAGAGGGTTTAGAGCGAGAACCCTCCGAGTTTCCTCACAATGCTGCACTTTTTGTTGAAGGTCTGATGTAATTTTGCGGAACGTCGATTTACGTATTTAAAATTTATAGCTCTATTTTGCCTTAACATTTCGCCCCCTACTATATTAATCGTTGTATATGGAAATACAAGAAAAATGGAATATTACGAGCCACTTAAAACATGAATTCGTTTGAGGTAAATAGTGGGTTATTTATTAGTATTACAAACGAACATTAACACAGTAAAATCGTATGTATATATATTACATTAACTGTGGCGACGATCAGTTTGTATTTTGATTTATATTACTATTCTGGGTAGAATTACAGGACTAAAGATAAATTAAAAAATACGAGTCACGAGAATCTGCCCAGATTTATCCAAGATTTTTATGATCTTGCTAGAAACCAGCCCTGTAATATGGGTAGAAATCCTACTAAAATTGACAAGAATTCTGCCGTAAATCTACTCGAGACATAGACAGCGAATATATTTTAACATGATTGCGGCTAGCTCCTACAACTTATCGACCTCGACTCGATTCGAGAATCTCGAATACCTCTCGATTGAACACCCAATTTGGCGGCTGGCTCTCAGCTGATCCGCGCACACATGCTGTCGCGATTGTTTACAAAGCTGTTGTAAAGATCAAATCTTCATTTCCAAAGAAAAATCGTTTACATTTACATCTGCTTGTTTTGTCGAATCGATTGATCCTTACCTATTATACAAATTTGATATATTTTCAGTTTGCAATTATTGTATTATATCACTTTAAATATATGTTACTGGTCTAGTGGGTTTTCATCTAGAATTCGTGCATATTTCAACCAGATTCTACAGAACAGATATTCCCAGCTGCTAGGATAATGGCTAATTCAACCATCCAAATTTCTACCAGGGACCCGGTTTGAGATTTTCAAATCAATAACATTACTTCTACGAAGCCTGCTCGTTAGGGGACATTCTTTCGGATCTTATAACTGCAGTCACAAATGGAATTTTTCGACGAGAGAGTATCCAAAAAATGCTCCCAACTTTGCCCGCCCAAAAATGTCAAATGTAGAACTTTTTTTGCTGCATTGGGCAGGGCCGGGGGCGAAGTACTATAATCTTGCAATAAACCAACTTAATTTAACCCTTACGTTACGGGTTAGGCTAGAAATGCCACAGGTGGTTTGTAAAAAAATTCCGTGTCTAACAAAAGTTATGACATCTGAAAGAATTTACTCTAACTGGCTGGCTTCACAGCGATATTAACATATACGCGTTTAACTTCCTAATACCTAAGGTGACAGCGTTATATATCAGACAGTTTTAATAAACCGGATGAAGTGGTAATATAATTTTGAACATGTTAGTTCGAACATTTTTTTTAATGGCTTCAAAGGTTGTGTAACTAATATATAATACCGATTAAAAACTGCAAACCAATCCCGTCGCGTCAAAAACATGATAGGATAGTCAGTCGTGCTGTACTGTACTTCAATGATGGCTACAAAACCATAATACAAGAGTTGAATCCATAAAACTGTTGTTTTGCAATGTTATAATTGTGGTAGCGAAGCTAGTAAGAAGGCTAGTTTCTCCAGGTGAAGTATCGAACATTGCTTGAAATTTCCTTGATTTCATACCATTATCAAGTTTGAATTCGTTTTTTTTTATTGTGGACACGGCGGAATTATAGCGCCTTTGTTTTCGAACGGGTTAATTTTTTGTATTTAACTGTAATTTTTCAATGACATTTTCTATTACAGTAGTTAGGATTATTGCAATATGTTGAAATTGAATCATATAATAACCGAACATGAACCAATTTTACAATAAAAAATGCTCGCATTCATTCATATCGGCGCCATTTCTGTAAAAAGTATAGTTTCTGCAAAGTCCTACATATGCACTAGTTTCCCATACATAATTTCAACATTTTTTTCTTTTGGGAGCTCTAGGTTGAAAATTGTGATCTGATACAAACCCTTTCTCTCATCAGTCCAAGCGTCCCCATTTTGTTTCAACAATATAACACAAACTTTTTTATTGTCCTACGTAGTCTAACATTTATATGAATCAGAATTAATATATATTGCTTATCATATTTTTCATTTAAATTATCAAAATTTTCCTCGATTTCTAACAAAGATGTGTTACCTCGGTATTCTTTGACACTTATTTTCGGTTTAGGGTCTTATTTTAAACATATCATTCACTCAACATAACAAACGCATTCCTCTAGAGATTTTCCATATAAAATATCTGCTGCACTGAGGAATAGGATTGCTTACTATAAAGAAGGTTTCTTAATAGTTAAGAAATCGTATATTTAAATACGGCGAATCGAACAATTTTATAAGTATGAAATAATTATTCATTTCATATTATAAAGCTTACATTTCTTTAGTGCAAACAATGCATTTTCTATCTTAACAAATATCTATTAAATGCAACCAAACATTTCTTAATAGTTAAGAAACCGTTTGTATACTATACGTTTGTAGTTATAAAGTAATGATTTCTTAATAGTTACCAAATATAATGGTGGGAGTCGCAACGCATCGTAACATAACCTCAAATGACAACACGGATGTTTTGTTTGGGTTTTTAAGAACTATTGAGTGCCATTGTAATTCGGTGGTTGCTATTGTGAAAATAAATAAATTATAGATATTGTTTATACGCTATCTTATATATGCGCGTTTTATAAACAAATACATCGCATAAGAGACATGTCCCATGTCTTATTTGTGAATTTGCGCAGCTGCCGAGTTCAAAGTATACATTTCTTGACTGTTAACAAATTGTCAATTCTGATGTGAGAAATAAAATGCTAAAATTAAATGAATCACCTTTAATATTACAATACCAAGAATTTTACATTAAAAAACAATTTCAACTTTTTAATTTAATGATATTTCTTTATAACAAACAATCCTTTTTCTCAGTGTGGTATAAGAATTCGCTGGTATAAGAGATAATGGTAAAATAAATTGTACAATCACAAGAATTTGTAGTATTTTTGTAAGTACAAATTATTCAAACTGAATAATTTTTATATAAAACTGCCCAACATTCCTACCTAGGATTGTAGGATTTATTTTTTGTACGATAAATATCCCTACAGTGGTATATATTATTTTGATGTTTAATATAAGAAAACTCTCAATGTATTTTCCGATACGGGAGGTGAAACATTCACTGTTCATGCTGACGTTTTTTTATAACAATTGCCTAATTAGAACAAACAATATGGCATATAGTTTTATGGGTTTAGACTCGGATTACGTCCTCGCCTCGCCTAGCCGAATTCTGCCACTTCTTTAATCAGGATTATTCTCAATAAATCTGCAATTTCTCCGATTGGATTTTGATGTTACAAAACAATCTGAAGTCTTTATGATGGATATTTTCTATCCTATTCAGTCAGAAGGGTCAAACTGAACTAATGCTAATGTTATTCCGACGTCGAGCTTTTATCCGATTATATCCGAAGGGTCAAACTGAGCGTATTAGAAATCATTTTTGAAGGATCTCATAAATATCATGGTACGTCTAATATAAATTTATAGTAACTCATAAGACAGATGCAAACGATAATATTTCTTTAGTAAGTAGCAATAGTGCAAATATACTGTATTCCTTTTTTCACTGTAAGAAATTTCTGTAGCAATTTTCTGAAATATGTAACTGAAGCTTTTTACGGTTACCGTTTTAGAATTTTATGAAACATGAACAGAAATTTCGGAAACGGTAACCGTAAAATGCTTCGGTTACATGTTTCATAAAATTTTGTTACAGTTTCAGAATTTGTTTGTTTGTTTGTTACTTTATTAATGGCACAGGATTAACTCCCTTTAGCCAACCATGATATGTACATAATATTGTTTACAGTATTAATGAAGTAAATAAAGTAAAGTAAATAATGAAGTAAATTAAAAATAAAAAAAAAATAAAAGTGAGAGCGGCTCAACTTATTTATTTTCAATTACATTAACAGAATAGTACAATGGGAGGAAAATTTGTTTGCTTTATGATATTTTGTTGTGTTTTCTATGATTTATTTACCTTCTCAGGGAAGACTACCCTGTTATTACAAATAGAAAGTTTAATAAAAATAACACTGTTTTGTAAATGTGCATCAGGGTAGAAATAATACGATATATATCTATTTATTACCTTCCTACTAATAAGAATAAACATTATACAATTAACAATATTCGGATGACACTCATTATAAACTACTGATGGTTGACCGATGAATCCTTTATAACCGAATGAAAATTCCACTTCTGCAATGGGTGCGCCGCCGCACCTAGCGACTACGAACCAAAGTAATGTCACAGTGTTTCACTGATTCCTTCTGAAATTTCTGTTACAGTTTCGTAATTTTCTGATAATATAACGTAATGGTTCTTTCTGTTACAGGATTTAGTTAAATTTTGTTACTTCGGTAACATAAAAGTATCCGAAATATCTAAATATTTCTAACAGTGTTCGATCTGATATTTTGTATATTGCATATTCTAGCGCCAGTGCCAATAAATTAATAAAATTAATAAAATTTGATACATAATACTATAATTTACTTTACGTTATCGGATTAAATAATAATTAACTAGTCTGGAGGCAGATTTGTTATAAAAATATAATGCCGAAATACTTACAGTTTTACTCTAACAAAAGTCCAAGAATTAGAAGAAATCCTGCCCAGTACTTTTCTGCATGTCAAATTCACGCGGATACAAAGAAGTAAACCACACAAAGTTTGCCCAGTTTTTCTAGATCCAGATCTAAACAAAATTAAAACAAATAAAAATAAATTTATGCTAGTTTACATGAACTCTTTTGAATTTATAAAAAAAAACGAAGTATTAATTACTTTATAAAAGTAAATATCATTAAAATGAAATTGTATTGTACTTGAATGAAGAAGAGTACGAAAAACATAATAATTAAGCATTCTACTACCTGCCTTGATTAATGGAATCTATAATTTTTCATGCATTTATTGTAAAAAATGAAAAACTCTACAACTATTTATAAAAAATCAAAAGCAAAGTAATGGGTAATCATGATGCGATTTTGCGCATATCACATTAATTTACACCATGTTCCTGGCACGATAATACACTGATCATATAATTTATAAATAGAATTGATAAAAGCCATGTAAATTATATCTGCTCTAGTATCTAATACTGAACAAAAAGGAATAAGTAGGTCGGCAGGTGAAGCTGGAGACATGACGACCTCCTTGGCTTCTTTCCAATTTTGATGCTTAGAAAAAAAAGCCGAAAGTAGAGAAAATAAATTTAAAAAATTACAATAATAAACTAGTGTTGGCGTGGTGCCTCGCTCGCTTCGCTCGCTCAGAAACTTCGACCCAGTGGAGAGTCGGCTATTCCTTAAGACTCGTTTGTTTACTAACAGCTTTCAATTATATTATAAAATTATATTGATATTTGTGGGCCCAATCATATTTAGGTCCAAGTGGCTTCGATAGATATGTTACAACAATATAGTGTTTCTTATATGTATGAAAATTGAAAATGAGCATTTTCAAAACTTCGACCCCGACAACAGGCCAGCCGAAGTATTAATAAATAAAAGTTGCAAAACACTTACTTCAAGCACTTGTATTGTAATAGACTATTCGATGCATATTACATGTTTACTGTGTTTTACTAATTACCGTCTGTATTATTATGATATTATATATACAATATATATACATATAATTCGTCAAAGATATCTTGAAAGTGTCGAAAAGATCTCTGACGGATATCTTTTAGATACTATAAGACATCTTTTAGATATATCGAAATAGTTATTTTCGTATCAAGGGCGTAAAAGAACTTTGCACCCGTAGGTGATCACCGCGCCCGAGGGGCTGGCAAAGACTACCCCTGGGGGATAGGGGGTCGAAACTTCGAAATTTGATGAAAAACAATAGGGTAATTTTTTGGGCGCGATGACCAAATTCAATACTTTTTCAGACAGTAGTCATAAACATTTTAAACCAGTTTTTCTGGCATTATCGTTGACTTTAGGAAGAAAATGCATAAAACCTTTTTTGTAGAGAATTTCATGCTCTATCTTTTTTGTTTGAAACATTTTTTAATAAAATTTTTTTTTTCAAAATAAATGCAAAAAACTACAAAAAAACTTAATTGGGGCTAATTTTGTTTAGTAATAGACGGGTGGATCTGCCCCAAAATCTAATCAGATCTAAGTTATGCCAAGACGCGTATTTTAAAAAAAATATGTCAATACGCTTATCCGTTCGCGAGTTATCGCGAGACAAAAAAACGGGACGTACGGACGTACGTACGTAGAAGATCACGGACACAAATTTTGCTTCGACCCAGACTAAGTCTGGACGAAGTATTGAATTTGGTCACTTCGGGCAAAAAAATTACCCTATAGTTTTTCATCAAATGTCGACGTTTCAGACCCTAAGGAACCCAAATCAACAATAAAAAAATTTGTGTCCGTGATCTAGTACGTACGTACGTCTGTACGTCCCGTTTTTTTGTCTCGCGATAACTCGCGAACGGATAAGCGTATTGACATATTTTTTTTAAAATACGCGTCTTGGCATAACTTAGATCTGATTAGATTTTGGGGCAGATCCACCCGTCTATTACTAAACAAAATTAGCCCCAATTAAGTTTTTTTGTAGTTTTTTGCATTTATTTTGAAAAAAAAAAATTTTATTAAAAAATGTTTCAAACAAAAAAGATAGAGCATGAAATTCTCTACAAAAAAGGTTTTATACATTTTCTTCCTAAAGTCAACGATAATGTCATAAAAACTGGTTTAAAATGCTTATGACTATTATCTGAAAAAGTATTGAATTTGGTCACCTCGGCAAAAAAATTACCCTATAGTTTTCCATAAAATTTCGTCGTTTCGACCCCCTACTCCCAGGGGTAGTCTTCGCCAGCGAAGTTCTTTTACGCGCTTGATACGAAAATAACTATTTCGATATATCTAAAAGATGTCTTATAGTATCTAAAAGATATCCGTCAGAGATCTTTTCGACACTTTCAAGATATCTTTGACGAATTATATGTATATACATTGTATATATAAGATCATAATGATACAGACAGTAATTAGTAAAACACAGTAAACATGTAATATGCATCGAATAGTCTATTACAATACAAGTGCTTGAAGTAAGTGTTTTGCAACTTTTATTTATTAATACTTCGGCTGGCCTGTTGTCGGGGTCGGGAGCGAGGCATCACGCCAACACTAGTTTTTATTGTTGATTTGGGTTCCTTAGGGTCTGAAACGTCGACATTTGATGAAAAACTATATGGTAATTTTTTTGCCCGAAGTGACCAAATTCAATACTTCGTCCAGACTTAGTCTGGGTCGAAGTAATGATTGACATATCTCAATAAATTATAAAAGATTTAACTATTTACTTTCAAAAAATAATTTTCATTTGATATTGAACGAGATTAACTCGAGTTACAATCTCATATTTTTGAGCTGAGTTAATTAGCATATAAGTGGTTAATACGATTTATTGTCAATAAAGTAACGTTACGTATATATTTACCAGGTACAATTTCCGAGGTAAATAACAATAAATACATTTACTGCGGAGCCAACTATTTTAATCATATATCTATAGGTAGCTATAGGTAACTGTCTTTTTTTTGTATGTTTGTTGTAAAACGCGTTTTTGTTTTTTATGTTCATGGTATTCAGACCCTCGACGATTGTGTTGACGAGATAAAATAGTTTATAATTACACAGCCACACAAAAAAATGGATATTCTGATCTGGGGGTCTTACCATGCTTACTGTGTTTTTCGGGTAACTGTATCTGAATCCGAGGCCCGTTTAGCTCCGTCAGATCAGGGTTTGACATAACCTCAAAATAAATCATGGCGTAAATAACATATTAAATCCTTTATAGTATACATTTTTTAAAAAGTTTTTCGAGTTGTACAGATTTTTTTAAATCTATGTAATGGATTTCGTGTACACTTCTTGACATGTCCACGTTCAGCATTTGCATCATTCAGCTTTTCAGCATCATGCAATAATCAGCCATCATATTAACACCCCATCGTCCCTGGAAGCGAGTTTCCATAACTTTAATATCTTGGTGGAAACTCTGTCCCTCACAATAGTGTCCCAAGTTTTCGGAAAATTTATCGAGATGAGAGGGCAGGAAATGCAGCAAGAAGTTCATCATACCTAGGTTCTCGTTGTTCGTGATCATTTCTTTTTATTCTGGACTTTTTCGATTTCCTAGGAAATTGATATGTCCGAAAACTCAGCCAAACTGCTTTCTCTCGATTGTTCATATCATTGAGAAAAACATAATCCCTGCACGATTTGCGAACTTATGGACCATCGTCCCAAATAAGGAGTTTTCGCAAATTCGGGGAATTTAAACAAATTGTCCGCTATATTAAATCCATTTGTTTTTAAAACTGGCATCAAATTCGAAACCAGAGACACTGATAAACCTTCGAATAGCAAGTTTTAGACGAATTTAATGATTTTTAAATTTTTTTAATTTAAACAAATTGACCCCAAATTTATAATCATCGGCCCCAAAAACCAATAATAGAACATTTTTCAATTCACTTTTTTTTTAATTTATGCTACAAAGGATTTAATGTGTTATTTGCGCCATGGGCTTTTGAGGTTATGTCAAAATCCTGATCTGATGAGTTAAAGGGACCTCGGATTCGGACTCAGCGACCCTAAAAACTTATAGTAAGCAAGGTGAGACCTCCAGATTAAAAGATACATTTTTTTTGTTGCTGTGTTTGTTAGAAATTCAGTTCGCTCATAATTTTTGTTTAATTTCTTGTTTGTAGTACGTATGTACAAAACTTTTATTATGTACGTATATTAATACGATGGGTTTTCGTATAGATGTGTCGGACATGAATGGAGACTTTCATATTGAATTTTGATTTGAAGCTAGTTTCTACTTTCTAAATAAAGAAACTGCTTTTCGGAGCATGACCACACCATGCTAATCGCGAACTTCCTACTTCTTACTAGTACGGGTTTCCTTCGTAAAGAAGTTCATTGATAGTTTTATTTATTTATTAGTATAAATAAAAATACGGCAAGATATATTAAAATGGTTTTGCTATCAAGCACTTTCCCACACATTCGTACCTTGTTTTAAATAAGAAATGAAATTTACTACAAGATATTCAAAATATTCGATTTGTACAAATTTATATGCCTGAACAAGATACTATTATAAAAATTCCTGTAAAATGTAACCTTTCGGTTCCCGATAAGATTTATAAGAATAAGATTTCAAATATGATATGACTAGTTTTCTTGTAGGAGTAAATGTTTTGAATTTTCTAATATTCTTGCTATCTATAATTTTTATAATATGAATTTAACGTTTTATTTATATAAATTTCTAATTTTTGACTTTATATAATATCTCATTTCACAATGAGATGAGGTAGTAAATGACCTATTATCGAGATTATGTTTGAAGTGAGGAATAACAGTTTAATGGAATACGCGTTATCTTGGAATAAAATTCCCTGTACCCTGTGTGGTTAGAATATAGGAAATGAGTAAACAATTATCCACATAAAATTCGATTTTCGGGTTGAATCTGCAGCGCGCCATTATTTTAATTTTAATCTGCAAAAATGCGGACCTATATCAAGCGTATTGACTAATTAAAACATTTCTCGTTTATGGTTTGATACGATTATAAGACGTCATTTTTTTGTTTAAATATAGGTCTTTTTATAACTTAGAATAATTTTTTAAAGTAACATCTACAAAATTTTCATAACCTGATTTATTTTTATAACCTGTAAGCCTATTCGATTTTGAGAAAAATTATTAATTATTGCAGCGAATTTACTCATTATTAATGTAACATCATCCGGTAACCTCTGAAATATTCGGGAAATTCTAGTAGTTTATGTTACTGGCGTGGAAAAAGTTTACTGAATCTTGTAACAGAAAAAAGTGCAGCAGCATCAGAAAAATACGAACATCTAACATAAATCGGAGTATAATTCAGCGAGCCAAGGTGCAATGTGGTTAGTGGCAGCTAAGAACAGTGCGACTCGAACATCACAACACAAGGCATTTGTGATTCCTGTCAAAGAAGTCATAAGGGATCCCACGTTGAAGCTCCTGTAGTGCATAAAAAACGTCATGTCTGAATGAAATACTTACGAATATATTAAACATTGTTTTAATGATTATATAAGAATAATATTATTTTATCTGCTAAAAATTGATGTGCAAGTATTAGTTCATTAACCGTCCGAAACCTACGTTTCGCAGTGTAGAATTACAGGAAACATCGCCATCTAGTATCATATTAGTTCTACAGCTAATGCGGAAAAATTCACTTTGCGCACTAGGTGCATCATTTCATCTCTCATTTTTAAATTTAACAAAAATTTTTTCATGTTTCCAAAATGAAGGGTTTATTTGAGTCACCTGAAAATGCGTAAACTCAATAATGGGTATCTTGACTTGGTCGGGATGATGACTACACGTGCTATTCATGTTTCCAATATTCTGGCGAAATATTGAGAAATAGCATATCCTATTAAAATTCAAAAATTAATTTGCGTTCTATATTAGGACCATCAATAACATATGCATATAGTACGTAGTTACGATGCACCAGTCATATAATACGAACGTGAATTTTCGAGCAAATCCAGTTTATTTTTCAATATAAATTTTTGTTTATCGTGCCTTTGAATTTTATTCTCCAATATTTTCAATTTCTTCATACTAATTGTAAGTTTCATCGAATTCACAGAGCAGCGGGCATAGAGCGTGGTGAAAACCAAATCGAAAGACAATGTGTATCGCGTCACCGTTCACCGCGGCGTTTCCCATTTCCGGGAGTCTCCGGCGAATCCATTTAACGAGAGCCGTCGACGTGTCGCATTGGCAACGAGGTTGGACGGGCCGAAAAAATCTCCGTCGCCATTCCGGTTCAAATGCTCACCCATCAAGGTGCCGGATACTCATCGCATTTCCCAATTAATAGTAAAAGGCGCGCGCGAACGTGGAGACGCGTGATCGCGATAAAGAAAAAAGGCATCCGAGAGCGCGGCAAACGTAGGATACAGGCTGACGACGTTAAAAAGGGGTAAGTTGAATAACGCGCGAATGAGAGGCAAAGAAGGTAAAAACGTCGAAGTAGGTGCTGCATGCACGAGCTATAAAGCGATAGGAAGATAAAAGGTACGGAAGAAACGTTGGAGAGGGAAGCTGGGAGATTGGACGAAATCAGCAGTCTGCAAGTAACAATGGAAGGGTTCAATTGAAAAAATAATTTAATGTGTCCCTTTAATTAAACAGAGAGGACCGTTCGTGGATCATCTGTTCGAGGCCGGGAACCGCGGAGTGAGAGAGGAGTCGACGAAAGGCAATAGAAGACATCTCGAGAGCAAGAGAGGACGAGGGAAACCGCTGGCCAGAGAGAGAGGATGAGCCGGAGGAGGAAAAAAGTGGTGGATAGGTGGAGAAGGCATAGTGGCGATGGTGATGGTAGGAGGAGGCGCGGCTTGGATGGACGCGGAAATTTAAAACCTGATCAATTGATAGGACGGAATGAAAAAAGTAGGGTTGAGGCTCGTCGACGAGGGGGGTAGGGTGCAGTAGAGTCGGGTGGGGCACCGCCTGAGCGCCGCAAAAGTGCTATGTACCGACAGCGTATGAGCGCGTAGGTGTAAGTGTGCGGTTCGCGTGTTTTGCGCAGAAAGGGCGCGCGGGGTAGGTGCTCGCGGGGGCACCGGCCGATGCCAGGGCAAGGGCAGGGGGAGGGACAGAGGTACAGGTAGATGGGATTGCCGGGCATTATTCTGAAACGCGAATTTGTTCATTTGTTTCTTCCCTCTGTATGCACGCCGCGGCGTGTGTGCATCCTCTTTTATCGACTGAAATCCCAGGCTTCGAATTACCGTGCAAATGATTTTTTCTCGCTCGGCACTCTTCTTTTTTTTTCGGGTGCTCTGCTGCACGGCTCCACCCCATTTTTTCCCCGTCGCTGTACGGTCGTATTCGTACAGCCGTAGAGGGTACATACCACCTCGCGTGTCCACGATAGAGGGAGAGCGCGACAGAGACGGAGCCCCAAACTGAGCGAGAGGGAGAGAAAGCGAGCTCGAAGTCAAAAGGAATTTAAAACCACTCGCGTAAATATACTCTGGTCCGAAAGGCCTCCAAAATATACTCGTCGATGCTCGTGTTACTCGCGATTCGAACGAGCGAGTGGATTTTGAAATAGTTGGAGGGCTGAGAGTTGTCTTTCGACCGGTCGTCGCCACTGTTATTTGGAAACGGATGTTTTTTCGGTGACACCTAGAGAAAAGGCTTTTTTATTCGAAATCTGATTTTTATCGCAGTCAGAAATTTTAACTTCGTTCCCTTCTCCCGTGCCAAAGCCGGATGGCCCCAACCTGCTTTCGGAGAACGTTTCGTTTTTTTACTTACATGTTATAAATCAATCGGGACAATTTTTAAACGCAGTCATGCTCGTAAAGTATTTGAAGAATCAAACAATTCAACAGTTCCAGCCTTTAGTTTCTGGCGAATTCCTTAGGCGGAATTCAAAATATTGTATTTAAATTACACCAGTACTTTAAGGGGCTTCTGTGTATAAGTTTACAATTCACAGAATGATCCTATTAGAACATTAATGTTTTGAAAATGTAACCTTACATATGTAAGGTTGTAATATTTCGTAGAAATCATCAAAAACCCGTATAGCAAACGTCTCGGGGCATGTCAACCTTCGATCACCATATTACATGATGGTAACAGAATAGTATTGTGCTAATATTCAATAATATTTCTAAATTCTAGTATACAATGTATGATATATTTTGTAATAAATATTTCTCCGTATTTTATAAATAATGGTATTTATTTTTTATGTAATGTCTAATAATGCATTGAGGCCGAAAATAAGTGCAAGATTGTTGTAAAATTACATACCAATTTTACACTAAAAAGAACACTAGGAGAAATTTCGGAATGTTACATGCAGTATTCTGGATGGAGACATAACGTCAAGACTAGCTCTGGGGCAGGCCCTGGGATGAACATACCACTTAGAAATAAAATCTCCAGAATATCATAAACGTTACAATTGAAATATTGCAATTGCCAACATGTCCAGAATATAATCAAAATGTTTGAAACAAAATGTTGCAAATGAGATATTCTGATAACATTTCAATTGAAACATTCTATATGTATGATTCTCAGAATATTCTGCAGTTGTGGTATTCGAAATGTCTCACAATATTTCAAAGTCTATGTCGCCCGAATGTTGCTCAGAATACATTGCAGAACATTGCAGATGAGACATTCTAAGAATATTTCATTTGAGACATTCTATATGTATTATTCTTAAAATATTCTGGAGATGACCTATTTGAAATGATTCACTATATCTCAAATTTAACATCGCTAGAATAATTTGCGATAATCGTTGCAGATGATACATACTTCATTTGGCACATTCTACACATATGGTTCATATAATATTCTGGAGATATCTCGCATAAAATGTCTCACCATATCTCAAATTTAACATTGCTAGAAGGTTTCACTAGAATCTTTGATTGATGCAAACAAGTATCAATATGCCTTCTACGTTTGAGTATAAGTTACTCTTGTTCACACGATAATAATATATATGCGAGCGTAGCGTAGTTGTTAAGACGTCAGCGTGGTAAACGGAAGACCAGGGTTCGATCCTCGGTCGGGGTAAATTATTTCCAGGTTCATAAATTTGTTTGCGAGCGAAATTGTAAAACTATATTCCGTAATAACATATCTAATGGCACATACATAATAATAAAAATTAAAATAAGTATCTACAATAATTCCTTCTATTTTTTAAGCTTTCTTTATGACCGAATTGTCTTCAGAATGTCAAAAGAATATCTGCAGAGCATCTCCAGAATGTATATGTTATATTACGGAATAAACTCAGAACGTCTCTGCAATGTCTCTAGAATATTCCAGATGTTACCAGAATATCAACAAAGCGGGCATGAGACATTCTGGGGATGTCTCTAAAATGGCCCTGAGAACATCATCAGAATGTTAATGTCTCACAAGTAATATTCTGGAAATGTCATCGGGATATTTCTCTTCTATGTATGCACTACCCTACACTGATTTTTCCTTTGACAATCGCAGCATTATTTCCAAAAATATTTTTCATGGTTAAAACGATAGCGCTAGCAGAATTTTTACAGCGAGTTTAAATGTTCTGCTGTAAAACAAATCGTTATATAGTAAAAAACGTACATTTTGACACATTTAAACTCACTTTTCATGAAAATGGGACATATGT
This sequence comes from Trichopria drosophilae, assembly GCA_030407085.1. Lineage (NCBI taxonomy): Eukaryota > Metazoa > Arthropoda > Insecta > Hymenoptera > Diapriidae > Trichopria > Trichopria drosophilae. The sequence continues at coordinate 63,964,076 of CM059583.1, read as the reverse complement.
TCGGAAAATTCTACTAGCGGCACCAGCATGGAAAATCTGTTACCGAAATGTTACTGTGATTGTCAAAGGCAACTAAAAACTTAAATTTTATCGGTCAGTGTCAGAAATTTCAACTAGGAGAAAATGTTTTTTATTCTGGATACGCATTGTAGAATGTGCTAATTCGAAACCAACTCGCACGTAAATAGAACATTGGCATGTTTAATTCTGCAACGTTAAATTGACCATTCTCTACTGGGTAGACAATATTGTTAAAAATAATATATACTCATAAAATTAAGAAAATGTGACACCTAAAGGTAATTTTGTTATAGAATTGTTTTCATTGCATTCTGTGAGTGAAATCAATTTATAATCTGCAACAAAAAAACTGAAAACTCTCTTTTTGTATGTGTATTGTCTTTCGATTTTCATACCAAAACTTGCACAAAATGCAACCATATTTATCGCATAGTTTAGTATAGTATTATAATTATTTGATGTAACGTTACAAATATAATGTCGTAAAACCATTCTAAGAAAAAATCATTTTTTAGCGGAGATCATAAAATACAGCCATCTGATGGAAACTCCGGAAGAAAGTATTACAAAATGGACAAGGCCTTCTGGGAGGGAATCAAGGCCCTCTATTTCTCATAAAATACCAAATCCGATATGTAATGATTTCTTTCTGATGTTTCTACCAAGGTTTACGAAAAGGATTCACAAAAGGAAAAGGATTTACAATTGGATACCACTAACTGGAATACCACTAAAACCGGATACATCAAAAGAACCAATTTACCATACATGGAATAGCTTTTCTGAAGAATTTTCGAATTTCTTCCGCAGTAGAGAATATGAGTACAATTCCAGAGATGTTCTAGTACCATTGTTATAAAATATCTAAAACATACAATTGCTATTATTCTCGCCACTTATCGTGCCGGCTTTTCTTGATGAGGAAGTCTCGCGACTATTACACAGGACCACAAAAAAAATTTGTTTCGTGATCACCTGAATCAGAAATAGTGGATGTTATAGATTTTTGGATGCTGAAAATAAATTAGTTGTCCAAGTTAACTCATAATTTCAAATTTTTCACATATCCTAACCTTAAATTGCCAAAAAGTATATATTTTTGAATATTTTTCGGATCAGATATCTTAAAATCCTGACGTGATGGGACAAATCAAATAACGGATTCGTTTTCAGCGGCCAAAAATCTATAAGATCCACTATTTCTGATTCAAGTGATCTCGAAACAAATTTTGTTTGTGGTCGTGTGTGATTTGTCAAATTTTTGTTAATACAGTCCAAGTATTTTTTAAAATTTAATGTAAGCTCCGTGTCCAAGCAAAAACGGTTGGTAAAGTTTGTCTATGGACCTACAAATTTTATACAATTTTAAGAAAATCTTATCTGCAGACGGGGAAAATATTTTTTATCAAAATTGTATAAAATTTGAAAGCCCTTATAAACACTTGATGGAATGTTTGTAGAATAATTTATTTATAAACGCTGTGTAAAGATTTTACAGCGATTATTTAAAAACATTATAAAATATTTTTACCTCGATATTTGCAGGGGAGGAGGGTCAAATTTCGGAAGAGAGTAACTCATGTCTTATGTGGAATTAGCATCTATTCTCTTTACTGTTAGTGCTGTCTAATTCTTAAAGTTGATAATTGTGATGTTACCAAATCACCATTTTGTAAATGTAAGAAATTTTATTATATTCACAAATTTACATTACATTTTAAATTCCACATCGGATTTGTCATAATATGAAGTTAACTTCCAATTTCCCATTTATAATTGTCTTCAAAGACCTCTACGAAAAATTTCTATGGGGCTCTGATACGAAATATGTCTATTCTCCACAAAATACAATGTTTCATGAACGTTAATTACTTAGCGGATCAGTTTTTAAATGAGGCTAAAAATACACTCTTTTAATGCTGTAGATACTTTGAAAAGTCGAGAGTTGCTCGCAATAAATGGCAAATAACACCTATACTAGGTACAAATCCAGAGTGAGTAATATTAAGACATAAATGTACGATATGCATTCCAATTACGCCAGGAACTTGCCAAGCGAAGATTTTCTCGTTTAACAAGATTCTCCTGTAAACTGGACAGTTGACTAATACTAACTGATAGCGGTTATAGTAGTTTCCAATGGATATTAGTACGAAGCGAGCCGAACCATAGATAAACTCCTGCGAAGGAAATCTCTGTCGCCGCTGCTCGACGTCCAGCAATATGAAACTCCTCGTTCTAATATGACTCGAGGCGGCGACGAAGCGTGACGTCACATCCGTCGTCCTGCAAGTCCAATGGTTATCTTGAATATTGAGCCTTGCGTCGTCCGACCGGAAGTTATGAGATTCGGATCTGCGTCCGAATCCCTTGAACCCCTTCATATTCAAGTCTCTTTCGGGTGGATGAAACCTTTTAAAGAGTGCGAGTTTAAATTGTCGTCCGACGACATGACAGTAAAAAAATGTCATGTCTTACTTACTTTTATGAATATATGGCGACGTTGCGCATTGATTTCAATATCTAGAAATGTGAACGAGTTATATTGCTGATATATATTCATAATTTACCAAACTTTTTTTGTAATAACAAAATAAACTGTAAACATTTATAAATCGATATATCTTAAAAAATAATTTTATTTTACCTTTGAGTGTTAGATTTGTAAAATATACAATTTTTAACAAATTAAAAATATATATAATGCAATATGACAATATAATTATAGGTTAAACATTTAATATTGGAATGGTCGTGTTTAGCGTATAATTTTATTGAAGCTTCAGAGAAATAAAATGGAAATTTTTTATTCAAGCATTAACCCACCTCTCAGACTCTTAGTCCCTCGAATCACGTCCCCTCTGCGATAAAATCGCGGCCAATTAAGCCTTTACACGGTTGGTGATGTAGGGAGAATTTGTCTGCAATTTTTATTAGACGAACTTCTGTATTTCAGTAAAACACTGCTATTATCGCAATGCAGAAAATGTATAAAACATAAATGAAAATCCAATTATCGTTAAAAATTAAGGTAACAATTTGAATAGAATTAAAATGAACAAAAATATATTTTCAAACATTCCGATCTGAATCTTTGCGTATTAACAATTCTTTTTATGTAATTAATAATATGTATTGCTAATTTTTGTTTACTACTGATATAACTTTTATAAAGCAAGAAAATATTATCTTCGGAGCATTTCAAAACATAATTGCATAATTTAAGTATTTTTGTATACTAATAACTTATTTTTCTCTAGTCTTAGTTGCGATAAATATTGATTAGAAATGGTTAAGTTGAGACATATATTCATCGTTCTTGACTAGCACATCTCAATAAAACTTCCCTCTTTTTAGAGACTAAGCAAATGCGGATCGTTTTTAAAGGGAAGGTGATAGGTGTTTGACACGAGGGTTCAGGATGATCAGGTGTCTACGGTAACCGCCAATCGCTGGAGCTTTGCTCGTAACAGCGAAGATAAATGGATCGTACGCTCGGGCAAGGCTTCCTATAGTATTGTGTGGTAGTAAACACATGCATCAATATTCTGCCATTAAATGTTTCCTGCAATTTTTTGTTACGTAGAATTTAAAGACTACTGCTAAAGGAAATGTTCTAGATATTATTCTTGCTGAGTTAATTAAATATTCACTAAACCTAAAATCAATAAAATAATTTTAAGATGGACACAGCGAAGAGTCATATAGTTCATAACGTTCTAAATATGTTCAGAAACCTGGCACATTTTTATAAAGAAAACATTTCTGAAATGAACTTCAACTCAGTGCAAAGTTTTTTTGCAAGTACTGTTCCTCTAAATACTGCTAAAATTTCGTAAATAATTTTTAATAAATGTAATTAAACGTTCCTAATTTTAATTTAGAACTATAACACAGGACATGTATAACTATAAAACAGTTTTGCATATGTTTATTAGCCTTATTTCAAAAAATTAAATCCCTGTGTAAATAAAAAATATCGGAAATATCCTGAGGTGTTTAAGAGTGTATAGGTTTCGAAGTCTTTTATTATTGTTTTTTCGGTTTACTTGTCCATACGTAACAATATTATAAGAATGCTATATTTCAATAACACCATAATGTTCTAAAAGTAAAATTATAATTATTATATATAAATTGTCTGCGATGTATAATTTTCGTATAATTGCTAACAAACCAGCTTGGCAAATCGCCAAATTTTCCTGATGTTAATATTTTCATTTTTCGTGGAATTTGGAGAAATTTTTTGATTATGTCTTCGTTATTAGTAGATCAGATCGTTATAAACTGTTTTATTTCTTGTTCTACCTAATTAGTATGGCTTTCTATATTTTAGCATAATACCCACATTCGAATGTATCAAAATTTACACTATACATTGTTGGTAAAAAATCATCAATTCTATGTAGGACGTCCTACATTTGTATACACTGAAAAAAATTTCAATTGATTTGACTCCTTTTTAACTACTAAAAGTATTTCAATAGGTGGTCAACGGAATTTTATTGGTTATAGTTACAAGCACAAAGGAGTTAAATCATGAAAAAATATAGTTATAGAAATGACATTTTGGCAGTTAATTCTACTACATTCAAAAAATTTTTTAGAGTCTAGCTACCTAGTACACTAAAAACTATTCAACATGCTAGAACGATATATTTCTAATTGAATTTTGCAGAACTACATTTTTAGTTAATTTAACTTCTTTACGGTAGTAGCTGCAACTTAGACAATTTTCTGGAAAAAGTAGTCAAATCAACTAAGAATTTTTCTGGAGGTTTTTTTAGTTGAAGTATCTTTAGTGCAGCAATTGTAGGTTGTTTTTTATTATATTAGTGCATTCCTTTTTGAGTTTTATGCATTGTATCGCATTTCTTTGGAATTCGGAATACTTTCATTCGGAATACTTTTTCGTTTACTGGGTAAATAATATTAACTTAAGTAAAAATCGTAAAATTAACGACATCAACAAAGTTAGACTAACAAACAAACTAGGAAAATTTCTTTTTACTACTCTAGACTCGACTTCTCAATGGTAGTTGAATTTGTCAAGTGATTTTTTTTCAGTGTATGATGTATTTGATCCCTCTACCGCATAATAAATATATTAAAGATTACAATATGACTATAATAAAAATATGTATTAAATCTTCTATACATGAATTGTTTAAGAAACATTATTATTGTGTTCCTTTATTTGCGAAAATACTAAAGTTACTCATTATTTACACTGAAACAATCATCAGACCGCGAAAGGCAAATATATCAAACTCTTCAATCGAGTGAGTTTCGAATCGAAATAATAGACAATTTATTCGTTGTGCGCGTCAATTAAAAATATAATTAAAAACTGTATTAAAAAGGCAGGAACGCGTGCTTCGGCAAAATCGCTTCGCCAAGGGAAGCAGGAAAATGCAAATGAATTATTAAAAATTTAATCAATGGAATCGGCAATGCCTTGCTGCTTCGTGTCGTCTCGTCTCTGTCTAATGATTATTCATTTCGTGAGTTGTCTTGTGCACGAGTGAGGGAATATTTATAATTTGTTTATTTAAATTACTTCGAAGGGGCAACTGAGCGGTGCATCTTCGGCTGCGTTTGCGATATGCCGTTATTAGATTTATCCGTGTTTTCCTTAAAATGAACGGTCGCTTTCAGTAAATTATGCAAAGTTCCCGTTGCAACCAAACGGTGAAAGGATTTCAAACCTGAGACATTCTCACTCTTGTTCTTTTTCTACTTTATGTTTACATTCTTGATATTATTATTTTTTATAACTGCTGTAGGAATCGTTTAAATTGTTACATTTTCCCAATGTAGTAAAATTAAACTACTGAAATTTGATTATTTTTATTAATCCAATAAGAATAAAGCGTGCAACGAACGTTATTCAATAAAAGGCGACGAACATAATATGATTAATTGTTAAATCATTAAATATTAAAATGCAAGTTACATCCGTGATTTCATAAGCCAACGTATATAAAGCGAGAAGATGCCAAGATAAACATGGATTCGTACATTCTTATTGTAAGAGAGTACATTGTGTTTGATTTCATCATCTAGCATAATCTTGATATACCTCATACCTGGAGAAATCTAACAAAAAAACAAACAGTACTGAATTTCATCAATCCAAATATATGTACAATTGTTCTTTCTCTGTTCTTAGAGATTATATTACTTTTTAGAAAAAGCTGCACGGAAGAAGCGTAGCGATATAAGATACTACTTGTTAACGGTTAAATAATATATTATGCCACTATATGTAGTTATCGATACAATTGAAATAGTATTAAATATTCGTTGTAAACTCGAAGCAGGATTTTGTTCTGTTAATTATATACTAATTTCATTCCGGTGCCCATTCTTACTACAAGTCTTACTACAGTACAAGTAATAACAATTCAATGTGTACAAGCTATACGTTATTGCTGTGAGAGTTTTTGTAAATAGGAGGCACAAACTTATTGGTAAAGGAGTTCGCGCATATTGTAAATATCTTATAGCCTTAAAACCAGCTCTCAGTTTTTCTGGCAAATGTTCTAATATTTTGGCATTTTTAATATTTAGCTCTTATCTTAATAGGATTTTCAGTGGCGTGGTTCAATGAGAGTTTCACCATCGATGGATAATGTTTGGTGTAAGACCGCTGTTTGCTGAGAATGTCACCATTGTCAGCGGATTTTAGATTTCAAACCTTATTCCAATAAGAATTTCCCGAGTAGAAATTTATTAAGGCCCTGATCAGGCGCGTAACACTACGGCCAGGACGTGATCAGAACCTGATTAAATTTCTACTCGGGTTTATAATCAATAAAAATTTTGACACAACTTAGAACAAAGTAGTGTTGTCACATTCCCAGCATTACGTATATGTGTCAGAACAAAATTAATGATTTGCTAGAATGTATGATGGATATTATGTTTCAGCATCTATATAATTTGTTTTTTACGCTATATTTTTACTATTGTTTGGTGTGGCACTAATGTGGTTAAGGAATAACAATCTCATTGTCGAGCTAATATATTTACACTGCTGTACACCCAAAATTAAGTTTTCTGTGTAGAAGTTTTAGTAAACTAACAGTAAATTATTACTGTATTTAGTATTAAAATGCTTCTGTATTTTTTTTTGTAGTTCACGTGATATTTGCATAAATGTTCTTTTTAACAACAGAAATGCTTGGCAATTCGATGTGTACGAATTATTATTTAATGAAAAGTAAGTAACCGGTAAACCTTGGGATTATGAAAAAAATGAGTCAAACTTGTTGACTATTTTGTTAGCTTTTAGAAGGAAAAATACATCGAATGTACCATGTTTTTTGGATTTCGTACAGGGGCATCATCCGATGGTTTACCGCAAGTAGTTAATCACTGAGAATGTATGCATACCTATATGAAACGTGAAATGTACACGATTTAGTTTAAAAAATATAAGTCCGCGATTACCCAGGATAAAACAGTGATTGCATGACTAACGTTGTCACAATCGTTACAAAACCGTTTAGAAAGAGTAAAATGCAGTTCATTTTGTGACAGTTAAAATATTACTTAAATAAGCCCATTTTTTAATTTATTTCTTTGTATTTTAGTTTTAATCTTTTAAACAGACTTCAGTTGGCTGACGATAAAAAAAGAATAAGAAAAACTATGAAAAACATCTTATATTAATTTTTAGTCCTGATATATTACACTTAAATAAAATAAACATCGCAAAAACAAGAAATTACATTTTTTTTAAATTTATCCTCACAACTTACACTGTAGTTGATTTTAAAATGTTGTATATATACACCATTTAGGATAAATAATACTTCTTTGGAATGTGCTGATACTACATAAATGATAAAACTAAAATTAAAAATTTCGTGAAAAAGTAGTTGTCGATTTGACATGTAATGCCCCACATGCAAATATGTTGATTATAACTCAAAGCACATGCCAATTATTCTTAGGTAGAACAAATAAGAAGAGGAGAGACTATCTGGTATACTTTTGGAGAGACTATGGGTGAAACTTCTGGCCATTATGTTGCATAGTCAATCCCAGTGTCTCGCCCAAACACAGCCCAAAGTTTTGGATAAAGTATTAGAGAGGCTCGATATGAAAGACGAAGAAAAAATTATAAATACTGATACTAGGAGAATATAATTTAGGACACAGTATGAGAGAAACTATTGGGCAGTATATAAAATAGTATCCCCCAAGGTTTCGCTCAGAGATACTGTCGCCATAACTTAGAAATCCTGCAGTAAACATTTGTGATTAATTTTTGCAAAACTTCCCAGAGAAGTCTAGGACGTATCTCGACGAAAGAGGGTGAAGGCGATCTCCCTAAAAAAATTTAGTTTAGGTAAAGAATAAACAACCCGAAAGATATTAAACGTTGACCGTCGACGCAGAAGATTACGAATTTGAGAACTGTAGCCCTTCGACAATTCCTAAGCCGTTCGAATCCGTTCGCTTTGGTTTGAATTATCCTGTATAGGACAATAATCATTAGGGTTGTTTGTTCTTTATTTTCCTTAATTTTTTTTGGGAGATCGTCTTCTGCCTCTTTAATCGAGATACGTCCTAGACTTCTCTGGGAAGTTTTGCAAAAATTAATTGCAAATGTTATTGCAGGATTTCCAAGTTATCTGCGATAGAATGGGCTCTCTCTGAGCGAAACCTTGGGTGACACTATTTTGTACACTGCCCAATATAGTCTCTCCCTTACTGTGACCCAAAGTATTTCCTCATAGTATATGTATTTCTAATTTTTTCTTCGGCTTTCATATTAAGCCTCTTCAATACTTTCTTCAGAACTGTGCCGTGTCTTTAGGCAAGACACTGGTATTGATAATGCAACACGCTGGCCAGTAGTTTCGTCCCTACTCTCCAAAAGTATATGAAATAGTCTCTCCCATTCTTATTTTTTTCTACGAGGGTAAGTATATACAGCACTTAGGAAAATAATATCCTGAACTAAGAAATCGGTCTGCCGTTGCAAATATTATCTTCTACACGGTAGTTCAATTTACATTAAACTGGTATGAAATCGCATGATGTATTCGAATATCGAAAGCTATAAGAACACAGTACAGAATGGCAACGAAGAGTGGAAAAAAGCTATAACCCGGGGAATGATCCATCTCTGTCCCTTTTCCAGTACGATCTCGCGAAGTAAAGTCCAGCGAGGGTCTCGTTTCCTCAAGCTTTCAGCCCCGGTAGACGTTCATCCGTGCGCAATACGTAAAATACGTACACCGACGCTTCCAAGATCTATACATCTAGTCTTCTCATCCGATACACCACAGCAGGGTGTACCGCTTTATTTGAATGTTGACCGTTCGGGCAAATGTGAAATTCAAAATATCTTTATAGGCATTTTTATGCGGCCGTCTTTCGCTTGAATCTCTCTCCTGGGTGATACAATATACGTTCCTTAAGCATATACAGTATTTCACTGTACGATGGACACACGCATGCAGACATTTTACCATAATGTTCTCAACTTCTATTACGAATGTATTGGAATATATTCCAACTAAAACCGTCGAATAGCTGTGAAGGAAGTAAGCGTACTTTTCGAATAGATACTTGTTTTTCATTTCAGTTCTTGAAAGTGAACGTATTCATTTCTTACGGCAATGGTTTTATTCTCTTGGAGGTTCGACAATTTGCTGATATCAAAGTAGAAATTTCCCGATTTAACCTGAATAGAAACAGGTCCCTAGTCGGGATTTGCCCTGGTTTACCCGATTAAGAATTCTGGCCGGTTCTGGCTGAAATCCAGCCGGGCCAACTCGATCCAATCGGTTTCTGCGCACCACGAAAGTATCCGGGTTGAATTGCGATCATAACCCGGTCAGTATCTCATATCTGGCCGGGCTGTAGCCGGAGCTGCGTGACAAGCCCGGTCAAATCCCAGATACAACCAGGGAAACCCGACTGTATTCCGGTCAGAGCCCGGTTAAAATGTCTACTTAAGTTTATATATCGACTTATAACTACATTCCCAGAAATCAGAGTTATAAGACATTACTTGTAAGCGGAAAAAAATTTGAAGCAGTTTTTGCTTCTCACAGGAAGCAATTATACGCCGTACAGGTTCCGACAAACGTAAAGTAGCGATTAAAATTCGAAATCGTTAAGAAAGGGCAATTTATGAACAAGTACACTTTAATTACATCTTTGAGATTATTTATTGAAAATTTCTAGACAATTTAGTTATTACTAATTATTTGTAATGATCTGCAAACCTTGCTAAAAGCGAAAAAATCGGCAATTTTTTCATTCTACGTCATACGTATTGAAAACAGTGCAAGATACTCTGAACATATACTCAACCTATTTTGTAGAGCATAAAATTTCCTACAAAAAAGTCAGCAGATGTCCTGGTCTAACATTAATAGGTTAGCCGCGAATAAAGCTGGAATTTTTTTCTTACAATTTCACTTATGAATATTTTAAAACTTCTATAAAATATTATGCATGTTTCATTGTTGTTCGCGGCTAACGTTACAGCAGGACACTCACTCAGGAAATGTTGTGCTCTATAAAAAAGGTTTAGTAATATGATAAACTATTGATTGAATCTTAGTAATGTCTTATTTTTTAATATTTGTGCACGGAGACAAATAATCAGCAAAATCAGCCGAAAAATCCGCAGATTCTACCAATTTTATCCTATAGGGACAGCTGTTGGAATTCCGTTAGGGATAGCCGATAATTTCAGCTAAATTTACTGAAAAAGTCCGCAAATTTAACGGAACAAATCTGCTAATGTAGCGGAAATTTAGAGCTAAGCGCGAATTGAGTAGGGTTAAGGCTACATTAGCGGAATCAAAACAGCTAAAATTGCATGTATTTTCGGCAATTCCAGCTGAAAATTTTAGCTGATATGAATCAGCTAATCCAGCGGAGTCATTTTTCTCCGTGTGACAGTGGAGAAGCAAGAGTCTCATATACTTTATAATTATATTATTACTTTATTTTATGAGAAATTAATGTGATGTGGATGTATATGATAAGTACCATTTTTGGTTAAAATTCCCAAACTGTCTAGTTCTCACGGAAAATTACCTTACAGTATAGGACTTTCTAGTGTAACTATGGCATATTTTCAATGCCAGTACGGACATTTTTAACATCATTGTGGCACTATGCGTATATTGAAAGTATTTCCCATTAGAACTAGACAGTATGGGAATTTTAGCTAGAAAATTTCTCTCAGTGCGGTGAAATAATCAGAATCTACTGGATTTGAGTATATACTTTTAAAATTAATGTTGTAAAGAGTTCAATAACTTCATGGGGCTAGAACCTGCATCGTATCCATGCAAAATTTATCAGGTAAGCATAGTTGTCGCCTGATATAACAATTTGTTTTAAACAGTTTCGTGACATGTGGGTCTCTATGGATTTCAAATGCTCAAGTCGAATCGGGAAAAATTACTTGGAAAACATGTATAATATTTTGTTCAGCATTCTGTTTAAACTAATTGGTAGTGCTACCTGACTTGTGCTACTCACGGCCTTAATAGTGTTTAGAAGAAACCATTTTTCGTAAGATGATCAGTAGTTGCTAGGGTAGTGATTAAGGCGACAGGTATAGTCAGCGAGAGACCCGAGTATGATTCCCGCGCATGGTGAGATTGGTTCTTATTTATTTGCAAACGTTGAAAGATGCAAACATAGGATGAGATATATAGCGACATATGCTCAAAATACAAATGAAATAAAAATGAATATCAATATTCGAATGACACTATATGAAATTTATTATTAAAATTATTAAATATAAGTATATGTAAATGCAAGTGAGTTCATTCAGTTATATATTTTTATTTAATTATTGTTTGCGTGACTATGGGAGTTCCTGATCAGGTCGTTATCAAGCTTTGATCAAGCCTTGATCAAGTCCTGATTGGGGGTAGATATCAGAATGTCTGATCAGACCCGGACTCGTAGAATCGTTACGTTGTTGATCAGGCCCTGATAGTCTAACGAAATGATGAAATATATTTAGGCGATATGATCAGGGTAGTATGAAAATTTCTAAAATACTTATATATATGTATATATCTTAAAATAGTGTGGGTCAGTCTGTAAAGCAGCGTTAGCTGTGACTCGCCTTTTGGCCTTATGAGGCCGTTCTGTAACCCCTCTCTTATGGCCAATAAAGACGAATAATAATAATAATAATAATAATAATAATAATATATCATTAAATAGTATATATAGTTCATTTATTGCTAAAGATACGATATCTTAACATGACTGTGTAACATTCACGGTTCGTGAATATTGACGGTTTTAAGTATCTGTTTCTTTTATTTTATCACGTTTCTGACATTTCCCACCTCGTTTAACATACATGACAAACAGCTCAAACCCAAGTGTTGTGAAAAATTCTCCAATACTTTTGTTGGAACTCTTTTATTTCCTTCAGTTGTGTATCTTACTTTATGTACTAAGTGTACCAGTTATCCTCTCTCATTTCAGCAAAATATAACATAAGACATAGTGTTAGAGTCTGTTTATGAAGTCCACGAGAATAGCCTGTCAGTTCACAGGCGCAAGCCGACACTTTAGTGTACCTGGTATGTTTCATTTTATGATTTCAGTGATGAATGTGCGTATTGACGGGTAATAAAGACATCAGAAATATTTTACCGCCCACTCTTTCTTTCATACCAGATAGTTAACCTATTATAATTACTTTTAGGAGATAACGTATTCAGAAACATGTCTTTTTTAAGTTATATATCTCTTTCCTAATAACATTCTACACTCTCTGTATTCTCTGTTATTTTGTATAAAAATATGATGTAAAGCGGTTTAAATTAATAATGAAAAAGAGTGTCTGTAATAATCTGATTGCGACACTGATTATCGCTTGTGAGCCGCAAAAAACGCATTTTATAATTAAGAATGTTTTATTTAAAATATATATGATAGAACTCTTCAGATTACTTTTGAAACACTAAAAACCTTTAATTTCAATGATATGTAGTTTCACCGAAATTATGTCACTAATATATTTACGTATTACGCATAATAAGCCAGGAAAATCTGTTTCTTATACATATGTCATGCAACAATGTGAAATCAGTATGGCAAACAAAAGATTCTCCTTAAATCAGATCGGGACATAGCGTAAAACGTAAATAACCGTATAAGATTATATACATTGCCATTATAATTATTCGCATTTAAATCTTTTCTCGGCTTAACTTCTGTCATGGTAACTCTGGTTAAGATTTCGGTGTTTGTGGTAGCTATTATCCTATCGACTGGGTATATCTGTTCAGCAGAATGCTTGTAGAAATACACATGGATTCTAGATGAAATCCCACTAGACCACTAATATTTCAAATTACATAAAATACCCAGGCAGCAGATCTAGTTGTATTATGGGCACAATAACGTTTATATGACTTTTCTTAAAACTTTATAACTTTTCTAATAACTATTATACAACTAAAATGTTTATGTATTAACGTTGTAGAAACGATTATATCAACCAAATGGGGAACATATGCAACCTTTTTTCGACGTTGTATAAACGTTATTAAAACTATTAATACAACTGTTATGAAACCAATAATTAATAGTCACAAACAGGAGTTATCGTAACGTTTATACGACTTTTATAAGACCTTAAACATTAAACTTAGAAATTAAATACATCTAAACGTAACATATATTGACGTTATTATAACTATTATACAACCGTTATACGACTAAATGTGAAATATTGCAAAAATGTATCAAATGTAAAGTTTATTATTGGAAATATTTTATATATGCACACCATCTTTTACCGGACATATTCATCTACATACATACATACAATATATATATATATATATATATATATATATATATATATATATATATATATATATTTCGCATTTACATATATATCAACACATGCACATTTAACAACGCTTCGCAAACGCACCTAACCGCAATTAGTCTCATAAATACATCTTGTCGCAAGTATATCGCAGATACGAAATGAACTCACGATGGCATGTATATATATGAGCTTCGAAAAAGTTCTTGCAAGGTCGAAAAACTAGAATCGAATATTCGCCACCTAGCGGCAGTTGTATGAAACTTCATAGAATCGCATGACTCTAGTCGTACAATGGTCTTATAAATGTTTTAATGACTTAAATATTCGTAATATTGCAACCAACCTTTGAGGAATCGTGTAAACGTTTATACAACTTTAATGGTGTATTACAATGCAATAAATGTATATGAAGTTTTAAAAACGTATTAGCGACTTGAATTACATATTACAAGATAAATAACGTTTACGGAGTTGTAAAAACTTTTCTACATCCAGCAAAAGTTGTATATACTACTAAAACTTTTTAGTTGTACAATTTTCAATAATGTAAGTCGCAAAAACGTTTTTAGTAGTTATAAAAACTTTCTTAAAACTTTGTGCTACTTGGGTAATAATTGGAAATTGAAAATATCATATAAAATTTGCATACAATATGTAAAGATCTATTGGTTTGACAAATTGAGTACGTGGATCTGTAAATGTAAATGATTTTTCTTTCGAATTTAATCTTCGATCTTGAGATCAGTTTTGTATACGCACTCGCGACAGCATGTATGGCGAATCAGCGGAGTGGAGACCGCCATATTGGAGTTTGATCGAGAAGTATTCCAGATTCTCGAATCGAGTCGAGGTAGGGAAGTTGCAGGTGCTGTCTTACTCATGTAAAGTTATATCATATGTCTCAATGTCTCACTGCTCAGTAGATTTACGCCAGAATTCATGTCATTTGTAGTAGGATTTCTAGCCATATTATAAAGCTGGTTTCTAGCCAGATCATAATAACCTAGGATATTTCTGGACAGATCTAGGGGTCATCTCTACCAGAGAACGTTTAAAAATAAATTTTATGTTGAAATACAGTGGTTATTTAATTACTTAAATAATAAAATACCGAGTAAAAAAGAGTTCTTTTGTATCAAGTATAGCACAAATCAAAGTGAACAATGTTTGTTCGACCTTTGTATCATGTTGGGCAATTGAGACGTTTTATGTTATTACATGTTCCAACCGGTGCAATTAAACCCATCCATTTAGACAATCAGACAAACGAGAAATCTTAGTTGGGCTGTACCTTATAATACCAATCAGATGGTCATCGTCATTACCAACTTTTCGTATCTGCATTTTACAAACTATAGTAAGTAGCGGTGACGTGTTTTACATCAGGTAAAATGTTGTCTACTTCCCAGTTTCCCTGATAAACTCGTATTCATCTATCAGCTTACAGCTTCTGCATCTATGTATAAAGTTGTTCCGATGAAGTTCACGATAATGTCGGAGAACTGTCAGTCAGAAAAACAGTCTATACTGACTATTCCATCGGAGTGCAACTATCAAGTATCTCCTAGCTGAACAGAAGCTTAGAAAGCCCCTGCAGTCGTTAATGACTCGAGGACCGAATTACGCATAAAATAAATGAATTGCTCTCATACTTTTTACTAAAAAATATTAAAATATTTGCATTTCTTATACACACAGAATGATTTTTTCGTAAGTTGTAAACTCCCTGTAAATTAAGATAAATAAAGATATCATTTAGTTTACAAAATTTAATATGTTATCAATAAATCATAAAGATGACGCAACAATTAAGTTTATCTATAAAAAACTGTCAATAAATAAACATGATTAATAAAGGTCCAACGAAATTTATATTGTATACCTGGTGATATTCCCTGAAATAGAATCTTACGTGGATTATATAGACACAATATATTGAGGAAGGGCTCTCAGACAGTTTGCGATATATCTTAAGATATTAACTCAATTTTGAGATTAAGAGAAGTATAATATAATTCAATCAGTTTTTGGATATGCACTACTATACAATATATTAAAAATTAACCTAACTTGCAGCTCGACTGTGTAACTTTGGTTATTATCGTCTGGAACAGTTTGGATATTTTTCCTCATCAATTGTCCATATGTGCATATTTCAATATATATATGGTGAAAAAGAAAATCTTGAGAAGCTGACTTTACTAACCAAATAGTTACTTCCTTCATTTCAGAATTTGAGTTTATAAAAGAAAATATAATAAAACTTTCTTCTCCTGTAAATATCAGTCAAACTCTTTAATGAATTTTTAGAAACTAATATCGTTTGTGGAGAATATTACAAAAGGTAATATATGGTCAGGACGATTTTGCCATACGAAACCATTGTCTCTCATTAATACGAACATTTTCATTACAGCAACGAATACTATTCTAGTTATGTTTCAGGTAAGAAATAAGACTATCAATTCTTTGTGTGCATGTAAACATATGTCAAACATGACATAAATATACATTGTAATTCTATATTTGAAAGTTTGAAACATTAAAAGCTAGAAAAATACATCAAATTACAATTTATATTCGTAATAGATTAATATTATAGGTTAGTAATTTCCAACATTCCAACATAAGATAAAAATTGTAGTAATACGAATGTAGGAATTAATTAAAGGATGCATTTGAGCACGAATTTATGTCAACAATGTGCATGAAGTGTACAGTTAGAAAGGATATAAAATGCAATTTTACGTACCAAAATGCATGGTGTTTTAGGATGTTCAATGAAACAAGGAACCTATCCAGAGGAATCATTTAGTCTAAATTACGTGTGCCTTCGGATAAGACCAGAAGAATTCAACTCGGTTATATATATTGGGAAAGGTTGTGCCAAATACTTCATCAGGCTCTGATTAATAAGAACTATGAAAACAATTCTTAATCTAATCACTTATTTGTAATATTATGGCGTGCACTCACCCAAACTTTATCATTTTGAAACTAATATTATGCAGAATGATTATCATTTCCATTCAGTTATTGTTTTAAACTCATAATAAGGCATACACGTCATTTGTGTGTACGTCATGATGAATTGGTGGTGATGGCATTGAAAATAATTCTCGTGTCGATTATTTGTCAGACCGTAGTAACGACCACGCAATAATTTACTTAACTTATCGTAACTGTGGTGAGTGTGTACCAATAGAGCCAGTAAACGAATGGCTCGAAACGCGTCAAAGCCAATAGATACTTACAGGGTTATTTTAATCGATTGTCTCTTGGGATTCCGTTTCCCTTTCTCCCGACGATTCCAGCTTCAAAGTTTCACAAATTTCCGTGTCATCACACGTGTTGCACGCGGCAGGTACAAAAACATTGCGCGTGCGAGTAAAGCGCACAGGGAAAATATGCGCTACAGTCCTCCATACCCCGCGGGGTTTGGCGCGCATTACGTTGACGTTAAATATTATTTTACTGGGATCCATTTATTTTCCGAATAAAAAATGCAGTTGTCTCGCACGAATAAAGTTGAATGACGTACGGTAAAACGCAATTCACTAAAAACAACTGGTTCCTCTGTGACCTACGTGCTTCTTTGCCTTCTACAAGTACATCTATTGTCCCGTTCAATTTCGTGCTCGTAATTGCATTACAACACCCAAGCTTTGTTTCATTTCAGATATTAATACATCGAAGTTTTGAGTATATAAGCGTCAACAACAAAGAATGCTCGATTTTTAGAGTGCTACGAATGTTCCTCTGTCTGTACTTCATTCAAATTAAATTAATTGATAGGGAAATGTATTTTTGCATTTTACACTCATAAGCAGCAATAAGTGAAGAGGCATCCAACAGTGTATATATCTATAATACTAAATATGCGATTTTACATGTGCGAACCAGTTATTGATTGAGTACATTTTTATACGTGTTTTACTAACACGCATACATGTTATGTGAACGCACATGCTTTGAATGCATGCAATGGAATGTTGCAGATCAATCCGCACTAATAATCAGAAAGTTTTATTAGTAATTGTTCTAACTTCAATTCTTTGTTGAGCAATTTAGAGTGAATTTTCTAATGAGCTAAGTCTGAAACGCTTAACCCTTTGAGTTAGGCAATTGACCCAATAGGCGAACAACGACAAACTTTTTTGAATTAAAAAAATAGTGCTTACAAAATTGCAAAGTTTGTAAATCATCATAAACAAGGTACTCGAGATTCATTCACTTCGTTGAATTACAATTTGATGATATTGAGGGCTTATAAGCTCGTTTTATAACGCTGATTGAAGAATGCGTGTAATATGTTGAAGTTAACGAAATACATAAGCTCTTCATGCATTCTGCACGACGCTTAACGTGCGAACCTCGACCCTCTAACTCAACAGGCGGATGATGTCTGATGTCTTAAAAAGCAATCGGAGCAAGTGATGTATGTCACCTGCAATTATGGCCACATAAAAAAAACGGTCCAAGTTTGATCCGATTTTGATCTGAAATTGATGAAATTTTTCTTACCGCGTTCTCCAAGGTCAAGATTAATTCAGGAGTATTACGAAAATGTTAGAAAATATTAAATTTCGTAATGTCACTAAAGGTGGAATTGTTTCATGTTTTTGAAAAAAACTGGTCAACTCTTTTACGTAGTATAGTTAGAAGGGCATTCGTCCAGACATTTCGATTCGATCGAACATAATCCTTATTTTCGTGGTTGTTGTAATAATAGACTAACTTACTTGCATTATATCTAAAAACATTGTTAACGTGTAGTACGATGAATATGTTCCAGCAATCGCTTATGATGAAGAACTGTGTGACAGTGAATATTCTGATGTGTTTTTTTGACGCTGATTGTTCCGACGAATTTCACGACGCTGAACATTCTGATGAATTTGCTGCCACTGCTGAAGAAGATTCAAATCATTCTAACGAAAATGGAAATCCAATTGGAAATATTCATCAAATTTATATTTTATAGAGGGCTTAATCAAACTGAGTTTGAATAGTAAATAAATGACGTTCTATGTTCCTATGATATATATGTAAACTGTAACTGTAGTAAAGCCTGCAACTTGAAAAGGGTCTTGATCAATTATTAAGAAAAATGACACATCTTGATCACATTTTTTATTAAATTGTTTTTAAGAAGCTTATTCTATTCAATAGTAATTAAGAAAATACATTTTTTACACGAAAAAACTGGTCGTTACTAGATTCTCGTCATCTTTATAAGTGATTCGTTTTATCTTTTACTATGAAAATCATTCATTTTTTATTTAATAGTGATCATGAGAATATTTTTGATATAACTGAAGTCCACTAGATTTAGATCCTTTGTGAATCCAGCATAATCGAAATCTTGATTAGAAACGAATCACAAAACGACAATTTTTAGATTTCAATCTAGTCGAAATTTGATTCGCAGTCGATTAAAGCGAACATAAACAGATCTTTTTTTGGCCATAAAATGATCCAAAGAACATAGCTTTTTAATATTAGCATATCGACAGCCACCTTCTCTACGGATTTAAATCTGATCAAAAGTTGATCATTTTTTGATCTTTAAAATGAGATCACTTTTCAATCTCTCGTAATTATAACTCAGATTGTTTTTTGGTTGTAAATTCGTCTAACTTTGGTCCTGAAATGTCTCAGAACTAGGATCCTATTTGGATCACATAAGGATCTGACCGACTTTTATCAAAATCTGATCAAATTTTGATCAACTTATTTTCTCTCGGGATAGAGAATAAACCAAAATAAAAGTATAATGGCAGCTGGTGAACCAGATTTTTATACATTTTCTATATCAATTTTCACCCAAAAGGAGTTTCTTTGTATTCCACTGGGGGCGTTGTGGTAAATAGACGTAATTATTTAGTGGGTACACCTTATTAGATTATAAAGGTGATATGTTCGAAGGGAATAATTGCTGGAAACTTAAAAAAGTAGGCAAGTCAGAGGATCCTGAAATTTTTTGGTCATTTCTACTGCAGCATTATACTTTATGGTTGGTTTCTGAAACTGAAAGGAAAGGCTCAGTTGCAAAAATCTGCAAAAAGTTGTCAAAGTCCGCTTATTAAAGCAATTGTCCAATCCTGATAAGTCAAAGTAACGGTGTTTGTAGCAGAGAAGTATAAGCCATGATGACTGATGATGATTCTAGCTACCGAATGGTTCGATATTAATCATCAAAACCATATCTGCTCTATGACAAGAACACGATGTTTACATATTTTTGACAATCGTAACATAACCTTAATTGTATGAGGTTGTTTGGTACATGTTGCGTAGAGGTGTCTACCTCGTCCTCTATACTCGTCCAAAAGATGTTTGTTCGATATCGGTAACATGACATAAACGCTGCGCAGGTACGTATGCGATATTATCACATTCTTCCCACGTGGAATCCTCCATTTCAGATGATTCAAGGCAGCAGGGAATAATAAAGAAATTATCCTACCACCGTTTCCAAGTTCGTCAATTTTTGAAAAAGACGTGCTGCAAGACCAGCTAGACAATGCGGAATCAAATAAAGGTAATAATTATTTGATTAAAAAAAAGACAAAGATGTTCGCGATAAAACCGGGGAACTGGCAAACGAAAATGAAAAGACTCGATTACTTCGTATAATAATTATACTTTTATTTAAAGCGATGGCGACGACATTTTCCCAGACGACGACCGACCGTGACAATCCTGATAGATCCGATTATCGGAAACGAGTGTGTTGGGATTGAAGAGTTGTCCGTTTTTATAGTTACAAGCAAGTTTCTGGGAACGCAAACATTGTCGTTAAGGGACTCGAGACATTAATTTTTTTTATCCTTCTTGTTAACTCTAGAAATTCCGATTTTGAATTGAAGGGGCTCCCTTTCTCTCTCGTTCTCTATCTTTCTGTTTCTATCTCCGATGAACATTCGAAGATCGAAAAATAATGGACAGATGAGCATGAAATCATCATTTGCTGAGTCGATAAATTACCGACTGCCGATCTACGGTTTACGAACCTTACGACTTCTTGCTCGCCGGTAGTTCAGCAACAGCAACAACCGACTCCCCGTGCATTAAACCTACCGGTTACTGTCCATCCGAAGGCGATTCGCCGGTCAACAATTCTATTTGTTTCACTGGGATACGAACTTTCAAACTTCTTGTTCATCGGCGGGCCAGCAATTGCAGATCTCGACTCCCCGAGTCTCCGCACGCATGAAACTCTCCAGATACTCTCCAACTGTAAGCGAATCGCCAGTCCTAAGCGTACATGACTCCGAAATAAGATGTTTTCTGACCCAAACTGAGCCCCTTTCCGACTCCAAAACGAACCTGCCGACTCTGAAACGCATGATGCTCTAAATTGAAATTTCTATACCTTTGTGATTCAAATTTTACCGAAAGTCATTAATTTCCTAACTTCTCAAGAGAAAAAATATACAGACTAATGTAGGATAGTCGAAAAGCCGACAGTCAAAAAGCTGACACAAAAAAAATACATACACCGACAAGCCGTCATTTTTTTATTTGTCGGTTTTTAATGATCGGCTTTTCGATTGTCGGTTTTTTGACTGTCGATTTTTTGACCTGTCGGTTTTTTTGATTTGTCCGTTTTTCGATCCGCACCCGGCACCCTTCATGAGTCTGCAGCCGACTTGTTGGAGGATGTCCCCATTCTGGTGTGCAATAGTGTGGGGAAAACTACAGAAAACCCTATGTAGAAACATCGGTTCTGTCAGTAAGACGTTTACATAAATAGTTATAT
Source organism: Trichopria drosophilae (assembly GCA_030407085.1). Lineage (NCBI taxonomy): Eukaryota > Metazoa > Arthropoda > Insecta > Hymenoptera > Diapriidae > Trichopria > Trichopria drosophilae. The sequence continues at coordinate 63,942,435 of CM059583.1, read as the reverse complement.
TCTTGAGTATTTTTAACTTATTTCTGCAGTACTATTTCATTCGGTAGTAAAAAAAATTTAAACCCTGCTGAATAAATCTATTTCTTTTATTTGAAGTGATTTTTGAGCAAATGGAAGAAGTTTTTTTTCATGTACGGGTTCGACCAAACAATGTCTTTTATGTTGTAATGCCATACGGGTCCAGAAATATTCATCATACAGTTAAATATTTACGATATATTGATATATTTTGTTGAAGTAATGAAATAATATTTATATTTTATTTATAAATGTTATAAATAATCCATATAATATTGGAAAGTAATGTAACGGGAATAATACCTTGCGATACGAGTGTGTGTGAAGCACGTGATTTCGGAGCAAGGGTGCACACGAGCCGAACATTAACTGCATGTAAGAGCAGCTCTTACTATTTCTTGTGACAAGTTGCATAACGTTCGGTTCACTAAAATAGTTATTTTTTTATGAAGGGCGTAAAATGGAGTTTTATGCCTCGACAATAGAACACGAGAGACGGTGAATCCGGCTCGAGGTTGATGAGGGTGAAAATTCTGCGCCTGAGATTCAAACATTGTTTTCTTGATGCAGTAAGCGTAAAATTATTGTAAAATAATTTTATACATACTTCACTTTTTTGGGCGCATTTTACACATACTTGCAACATAAAATAATGTTCGACGCATGTGCAAAAATGTTTTTTGTACCAATGTGAATGCGGACCCCGCTTTCAGGTCGGCCCGTAACCCTCACATTCGTAGAAAAAACTTTTACGCCCATGTATCGAAAATTACTATTTCGCCTCGATTCGCGGGCCTAAAATGCCTAGCTCCCGCCTTCGTGGGCGTCAAATTTATTTTATGACCCAGGAGGCTTGAAATAGGCGTTTTACGCCCGCAAATGAGGACGTAAAATGACCATTTTATGCCTATTGCATCATGAAATATATTATATATTATATATATATATTGTTAGAAATATGATACATATATAAGGTAGACATTAAAAAATTGTTGACGGACTTTTAGAAATAAGTATTTTACTCAATCACCAAATTCTACAGGAATGGTCGTTTTTATGAAGCAGACTCTAAGATTGTAGGAACTGAACTGATGGCATTGAATACAATTGTACAGAAGATATAGAATACATTACCATCATGAAAAAAGGGGGATGAAAAGGGTTATGAAAAAAAAATCTAAAATGTTTTCCGACAATTGCAGTAATGGAAGATAGTAGTATTTGAAATGAATTTATTTACGATGTAAATTTTTAAAAAACTTTTTGAAAAATATTTTTTAATATTTTATATGCAGTTTAGTAAAAGTCAGTCTACTTTTTTTTAAATGCGTTGTTAATAAATGAAGCCTCGAGGGCTCACCGAGCCCTTTTAGCGTCCTCGGTTCAGCAACTGGGTGGTGGAGGGTTTTAAAATTTTGTTGCGATTTTAAAATTTGCTTTGGCAAACAGTCTTTCCCACCGCGGCGCGCCACGAAGGTCCTGTCGCGAATCAGTTCCTCTCCTCGTCCCTCGTCTCCTCGCCCGGCGCTTTCGAGCTCTTTTAGCCGCACTCACGCTCCCAACGGCGCCAATGGATGACAAAACACAAGCTTCGAGCCTGGATTCAATCAGAAAATGGCAACGCCCCGTTCGTCGCACGCGTTCGATTTTTTTTCGAAGCGGCCGCACTCGCGAGCGGGTTACCGCCCCGATGAATAATCATAAGCGCGACGACTCCGCTCTTCGTGCCGCAGCTCCGCGATGACGGCCGGCACTTTATCACCGCTGTATTCTTCCAAAGAGATAAAATCTGCAAGAAATATTGCCTCGCTTCCGATATTTTCGGGAGGTTAATTTGCGGATGACGTTAATCCCAGACTTTGCACTTTTATGCGATTACCTTTTCTGCCGCTTATTTCTCTTTTATTTATTGTTTTTTACACGCGTGTAATAAGTATCTGCGCGATAAAGCACTTTGCCAGATAAGCATTTTTATAATTTCACAAATACAAATGAATTTCTGTCCTTGAAGACACACTTTAAATTACTCATTTGGAATAAAGTTTCGGCGATGACACATGTACCATAGCTAAACATCTGAAAATAAGTTATCCATATTCCGTGGGAAAAAGTTGTATCAGGTATGTACCGCATCGGGTATCGATGTAACATTTTGGAAAATATCACTAAACGGTAACTGCCTTACTGCTAATCTTACAAGTAGTAAGTATCGAGTACCTAAATAGTGACAAACGAATCGTAAGAACCTGCCTCTTTGTCGGTGAGGTGGACCATAACCCTAAACACTTGAAATATTCATCTGCGTGCCAGGACCCAAAGCAAAACAGACAGGGCATATTTGCAAAACGAAGAAGTTTTTAGAATTTATAGAAATAATTACAATAATTTTACGAAACATTATTTCCTAGAAATTTCCTAAGCATAGCGAAGCACAATGTAACGTAGCAGGAGGGATCAGGGTTCGATCCCACCGATGGGAGATATCTTTCTTAGATTTTTTACCTATATTTACAAGCGTTTAGAAATATGAAAATAGGATACAACACACATATGTAAATAAATTTAATACTTTCTAAATAAAATAAATTATAATATAAAATGCGTCAAATTTTAATGTTACATTTTTGGTACTGGCAAACGGATTCAGTAAAAGGGTAAAGGATAAAGGAAAGAAATTAACCCCCGCTTTAATTACATTTTTTAGCCAATTTGCGGATCGGCTTTCGGGTGGATAGGTCGGATAGACAATCGAAGACAATTCAAGACAATACTTTAGATAATTCAAGTCATCACCCACCCAGTCCCCTCAATACTGCGCCCCGTAGAGCGTCTTGACTCCTTCTGTTTCGCATTTGCCTGGGGTTTGGGAAAACTACGGAAAACCCACACTGATACAGTCGACGAACTACTTTATCAAAAGAGGCGAAAGCAGCAGTATTCCGCTCAGCAACCGGACTGCTATCTTTGCCGTAGCGGGCGGAAAGCTCGTTTTTTGGATCTCCAATCAGGATGCTTTACTGGAAAGGGGGATGCATGTCGCGCCGACCACAAGGCCATTGCTGAAGGAAAGGAAGGATTCAGTATTTTCCGACTCCGCACGGAAAAAACAGGTTTGGACCCACCAACCAAGGAAGCGTTATTTTTTATTTACCCACAACCTTCCAACTCGATCGAAGTGTCCCAAAAGCTCTCTCTAAAGGAGCTAGTCCGAGTATAGGTGAGTAAAAGTGCGAGAGCTGCATGGAATCCTCTTAAAGTCCTAACAATCAAGCGTTATATTTCCGTCTTCCACTTGGGGTAATTTTGTAGATTGAGTTAAATCATGTTACTTCGATAAATAACCTATATAGCTAGATCATTATTGATCGATTGTTTCTTGCATAGCTTACATATCATTGTGACACGAGACTATTGATGAGCTGCAGTTTATAAGCAACGTTTAATTTAGTTTACTTTTCACAATGTAAACCTGGTAAGATCCCTTTTCAAAATTGACGTTTTCGCAAATGCTAACTGCTACACTCCAGAAAAACACGTGCAGACAATCATAACAAAATGCATACTTCATGGGAATTTAAGGATCTGTACCGTAAGGGGTTAGCGCCAACCTTAACTGATTTCGTATCATCCTACCAAATTGGACTCTTCCATTAATAAGATAGGCGGCGCGAGAGCAGAAAACGAGAACACCTCAAAACCCCGAAATTAAAAAATCCGAAACATTGAAAAATCGACATTTAAAAAGCTAACATTGTTGTTTTCATAAATATTACTGCTTTATGACTCATTGGCTTTTTGACAGTCATCGTTTTTTGAGTGTCGTGTTTTTAAATGTCGATTTATCAATGTTTCGGAATTTTGAAATTCGACTCATTGGCTCATCTGAAGATTTGATATAGTAGTTATGCCAGTTTATCTTGATACGTGCACATGTCACCATAGAAAAATATACGGTACTATAGTTTATACTGAACAGTTACATCCGTGTTATGCATATATCCTTTTTTATTACGCGATAGGGCGTAAAGTGTTGATGTCCCTTTGATTGAGTAAAGTGTAACTTTACCCACGAACGTACATTTTACTTCTTTCATCGTGGGGAGTGCTTAAAAGTTTCTCTGAATCAAAATAGGCATAGGCATTGGCGGTATGTTGGCGGAAATAGTTCTTTTTGTCACACCAGCACGAAAAGTCCATCGTTTTTTCCTCTCGCTTACAATCTGTTGACAGTCTTTTATCGCACAACAATCTTTCACGCTGTGAAGATCATTAAATGTGATTGACAACCTTGGACCACTTCACACTCCCTAAAGGTGAATTGGACTTTTCTTGTACGGGTGTAACAAAAAATAATGTACGTATCGCGGGCGAAAACACGCATTGCAAGAATCGGGCGACGATTGAGGCCCTCACAAAGGCAAGAGTGCTGCAAGCAACGCTCTTTTCCTTCAGCTCGGCCCACTCGTCGCCTTCGCTGCAATGCCTTATTCTCAATGTAATATACTATTTCCAACCAATAGCGAAGATAAGAGTTTTACTCTCTGGTTGGTGATTGCACGCCCGAAGAACGGCGGCGGCGCTACAAGCCCAAAGAATGAAGGATCATCACATGATGCGTGAGTTCTACGCCCGTGGTGCTAACAATATTATTTCAGTTCGTAGGTGCGAAAATGGTAATTTTTACGGATTGTGATTTAGCAAAATGCCTATCTAATTCATGGGTCGTAAAATGGCCATTTTGTTGAATCTAAAAATAATGCTCGCATATAGGACTTTACACTCTGAGTCGATCCAACCGGGCGCCAAGTTGCTTGATGCCTACCGTACAAAATAACTATTTTACGATGCCATATCCATGGACGCCTGTTGATTTATAAGAAAATTTATAATGGCTTAATATCTTCCTAAGTAGGTCACTAAACTTTTTGTTTTCTTTTCTCTCATTCTGTGCAAGGAATTTGTGGAGGGAATAATCGTACCTTCGCCTGTATATTGAATATTTTTAGGATTGATCAATACGCCTAATACTTCAGTTGCACATATCAAGGTTCCAGAATAAGTAAATAACCTTGACGAACACAATCTGTACATGATTCAAGTATACCAACATGTTACTCAGTTGATGAGAATTATACTTTGAATCGTTAGTTAATTAATATTTCTTTCTACACCATAAAAACAGTGCGCATGTCACTTAGAATGCTACTTGATATTCTCACTCCTCCCCATAACAAGAAACCATACTGAGTTATTTCCTGTATTATATTGCTGTAACTATTGTTTACTAGCAATTTTATCATAATGTCTGTTCCAGTAAATATTCCAAATCATACTCTTAATATATACACTTTTACTGTCTGCTTGAAAGTTAATTCCCTTTATTTCAAATGAATTCATAGCAATTATGTTGACTTGTGTCTAGACGATTGTCTGCGTGTTGAGTTTTCCGTTTCTGTGAGATGAACCTATGACTGTACGAGGATCCTGAATCTGGCCTGTTTCGTCTCATTAACATGTATTATTTTGAGATTCCTTTTTTTACAATTAATAGTTAGTTCAAATATTTACTATTTCGACAATGCTGTTATCAACTTTTGAAATTCCAATTCCATTTTCAGGGGAAACTTTAACTCAATGTATACTTTGGTAGTTATATTTTGATGAAGAAAGCCCCCTATCATATTTAATATATTTCCTTCGCGCACGTATATAAATTCGTTACGATAATACCTTTCTTAATGTCAATAAAATTTGTATCTCGGAATCTATCAAATGCAAAATATGAACAGATGCTTGAATTTAATTCTTTTATCAGTGTTAGAAGACGAGCGACGTTAAATATAACCTCTATTATTGTTTTGACTTTTTCAGTCTGTTTATGAGGAAAATTATCGAATTAAAAATATGTATAAAACCGAACTTTAAACATTCTTGAAGAAAGGAATTTTTTATTATAAACAAGTAAACGCCCAAAAATTTTTATAATAAGTAATTGGTATATACTCTTTTCCCAAGAGAGTGTATCATTCAAGGTGTAGGAATGCAGATATAGTACGTTAAGGTGAGTGTAATGTAACAGTGCGTTATTTTATTAGTTTTTAACTGTTAGTTCATGCTTATTTTCTTTGGATTTCATTCCAATAATTTTAGAGTTATTAGGTCCTATTCAAAAATAATATTATCATATCCCAATATCTGTAAATTAACTATATGGTATAAAAACTATTCACCTATGATTTTCAATGTTAGAACATTAAATACTATTTTCAAAAGTGTGTTAAATCTGCTCAAACGTTATCCTAATAAGATTAATTACTTATGAATGCTTATGATGATTAAGGCATTACTATAATTCATAAATGAATCAATCCAAGTTATTCTGCAATTACATGTACTTTTTTATTAAAAATTTGCTATTAATCTTAATACCTAAATGAAGTATTTATATATGAATTCCAATATCCATACTTCTGTTTTCAACTTGTTCAAGATTTTCGAACTTTTTTCGTGGTTTTAATATTCAATGCAATTCTATTTTTTACACCGAAGTTTCGTTACCAATGACATGCTTCTCGTCTCGTCCATTTTTTCTGTAAATCAATCATCATCCTACACCAAAAAGCTTTTGTCGAAACATTACATGATATAAAAACGTACATAAATGTAGGCTGACCCACTTTAATTGATTCCCTTGATTATTTTTTAGAATCAAACGTGATCCGAATACGCGTACAATATATATATAGATTTCCTAATCTTTAAACTAAAAAACTAGTAATGTTTAATATCTGATAAGCTGCTGAGTTTTGGCAGGCTGTGAATTGTTTTTTATTACAATATACATGAAAACACATGAAACTTTCTGAAATAATTTTCCTGGATATAAGAATATCGTCCGGGATCAACCTAATTACCGCGAAAAATTATTGAACTTCTGTCAATTTTTAAATATAGTCAAAACGATTGCTTTTAAAAACGATTTTAGTAATTCTTTGAAAAAAAAACACTATCAGGGAAAATACTATGTTATCCACGACATAAAGTATCACGAAAAAGCCCCATACGAACGGGAGCAAGTATGAAAATCTGCTTTGAAACCTGGTATATATTTTTTTCCGTTGCGTTAACTTTGTTACAAATCTGTAAAGCTCCGGAAATTTACAGGTACACAAAACACTGCGCTTAGTTTTACTTGATAGGGCATTTTTATGTATTGTAAAGTATAACACTTCGGAGACTATAAACCAGGCGTATTTTAATCTTGTTTCTTAAGATACCAACATTTAAAGTAATATTTGAGTTAAGACAACAAATTCTCAACTGTATTCTGTTCGAAAATATATTTATTTTAATATAACATATTTCCGAGTACTTCAAAATCTCTTGTATATCTTTTAGTTTTGAATATAGTATATTATACGTTGCAGCTAAGGTATAATTAAAATTAATAAACCTTATATTGGTAAACCCAAAAATGTAGGCATCTATTATTTATTGAAAATTGTATACATCGTAACTAGTAAGGAAACACCGTTCTATTATATAAAACTCTAACCATATCGATTTAAGTATAAAAATTGAAATATTTCGGAATATTTGCAATAGTACGTTTTATTATAGATGAATCTTGTGGTTCGGATTCCACCTTCATAAACTGTAGGTCCCGCCTCGATTTAGTCCCATATGGGTTCAGAAAAGTCGACGTAAAATAATATAAAAAAAAAACTACAAAAAAATAGAAAACCTAAGTAGTATAAAGCTAGAACTATGTAATGCAGAAACGTTAAAATATACTCTGGAAAATTAAAACGATTACGAATTATAATTGTTTTAAATTAGCATAAATCTGACAATGCAAATAAAGCACTAATATTAAGATATAAATATTAAGTTCTAGAATATACTAAAAATTTACGATACGTTAACGGACCCGCGTCAATTCGGAAATGTATTTACGAATAGACTATTGTGTTGGATGCGCATTTCTATCATTTCTATATTTCAGTTAAAAGTACGATTCGCAGGGCTACATTCTAGAGTTTGACTACACTAACAAAGGTTTTAAAAAAAAGTAAAAAAATATTATTTTTTCATTTCAGATTCGAATGGTATTATAAAAAACCCTTGTATACCTGAAAATTTCCCTGGTATTTTTGAAAAGTCTTTATTCTCACTACAGCGTGCATGAAAGCTAAATTTCGGTTCAAAACAAAAATATTAAATCAATGGTTTGTAATTTAAATACTAAGCGAATTTTTGGAAAATCGCACAGGTACTCATGTATAGACTGTAGCGTATAGTTCATTTTCGCATGAAAAAATACTTTCAACAGTTTGCATTACGGATTGTCATGTACACGTTCAAATCTTTACGAACCGGCGAATGTACAAACGTAAACTCGCGAATCCGGCGATATATGATTCGCTAACAATATTATTTTTTTATAAATTTATAAAGTCTAAGTAATTGGGTACAAAATGTTTTAAATATTTTCAATAAAATAACAATTTAAGGTTATTTAAATGAAACACATGAATTTCGTATGTTACTATGATAGTAGAATTTTAAGTTAGTTCAATTTGTATCATCACATTTCAAACGACCCGAAAATTGAATTAAAGATAACACAAATCTTCTATGCCAAATCCGGAAAAAATTCGAAAAATGAACAAGACGGCAGAAATCTTTAACGCATCTCAATTAGAATATATTTTTATTCCAAGTTTATTTTGAAATGTAATGAAATACAGTCAAATGTCCATGACGTCAACTTCATAAGGTGATGGGAAAATTAACTTATTTTCACTGGACTACCCTGGCTAGTCCCACCATTGAAGAAAGCGGATAACAAACATTTCCATGAGGTGATTAGTTGTTAACATTAGTTTCGATTATTGAAGAACAGATACTATACATAACACGATTAATAAATAAAATTAATGTATATACTCAATAATGCAATGGGTATTTAAATTCTTCAAAGAATTACAAGTGGTCGGTACAGTGTTCAATTGAAAGAAAATTATCTATATACTTGAAATGATCATTTCGAATTTAAAACGAGTTAGTATGATTATTTTTTAACAAAATCCATTAAATATCCCAACGCATACGAAATGATTACTAAGGTTTCGGAGTTAACGGTCATCATCACCAGGAACGCGTCAACTTTAGCTCCTTTGGCATGGAAGATTGATAAAGTAACGCCATAATACTACAAGAAAAAATTATATAAGATTTTCTTGTACGTATCTACGTGTGTTTGCACAGGGTTAATTATACTTAATTATATTATTACTAATGTACAGCTCTTATGACAGGTGCTAAATAGTTTTAGATGTTACACAATAATAAATTACATATAAAATTCAAATAATAAATATTTAACGTATTTTAAAGTCATAGTTTATTATTAGTTCCGTTGTGATTTTGTCGCTTACCTTCCTACAATTCCCAAATAAGTGTCATTAGATAATTTCTTGGAACGATGATACTGTATTTAATGTTAACGTACAGGGGTAAGTGGTGCAGCACATTTGAGTTTAAGCAAAACGATGACATATTCGAAGCAGCGCACAACTCACGTTCTTTCCTGAGGGCAATATATATTTTTCTCTCATCTCTAGTAGAAAATTCGTTTACATTAATTATTGGTTGTCTGGCCACGAATGGGGAGGGGCTAAACCCCCGATGATTAATAAAACCCTGTGAACCTGCATAATAATAGTATATTATGCAACAAGTGCGCAAAGTGCATTTTTCCGCACGAGCAGCGTGAGCAAGCACGAGTCGGCGATGAGTGTGACGCTGTCGCTCAAGTGAGATGAAGCTGTGCATGCGTTGCTTACGATATTTTATGCAATTCTACATTGTGCAACGTGTTAATTTGCGCCCGAAAATTTCAATGCGCAAAGAGAATTTTGCTGCAAATATGCGAAAGCTGTGTACAGTGCGGTAATGATAAAATTCAGACTTTGCACATAGAATTGCATAAAACGAAGAATTGACATTTCACGCTAATCTGGTAGAGATTTGAGTAAAAAAATTTCTCATTTTTCGGACAGATTGAGCGACATAAGAAACCAATGTTGTTGTTTAAGTTATTATTAAAATAATAATAATAACAATAACAACAACAATAACAACAAATATAAAAATTAAATCAACATAGATCTATGATAATTCTTCAAACCTTTTATGTTTTTTTAGGTCAGTCATAATATGCCTATAATGGGTCAGTACTCTAGGCCTTATCAGAAAAAGCGCAACATTTATATTTAGGTTGTCTGAAGAGGTCCTCATTCGATCCTGGATAAAATTCCATTCAAACGTGCTAAATCATGGAACGACGACGTGTCAACGTAACTTCTTGTAGAATGTGTGTCTTTACTTAGCTTAGAACTCAGCGAATTTATGATAAACTGACAGGATTAAGGTGAGTGCGCTATATGAAGATCAGTAGACATGCGCCTTAACCGATTCACAGTTTAAAACGTGATTCACTCACCTGATGGAATGAAAGACGCAGAGGGGCTCTAAGCATTGAAAAGCGTTCATCGATATCTGAAGAGAATGGCAATACCAATGTTTTGTATACAAATATTGAAGGTCGGGGTCAATGACGGTGGCAGAGTGGGCGGCTGGAAGTGCAGAGGGAGGAGCGTGGGCGGAAGAATTGGATTTTTAGGACAATGATACATCAAACTTTAAACTTTAATTCCGAATTTTGATCTATGATTCCAAATTTAGAGCTTATAATTTGATACTCTAGCGTACATAAAAAATAGCGGCTTGCGAAGAAATAATATTTGTTAATCCTTCGGATGATTTGCAGTCAAATTGAAATGTTGAAATTGCTAATTTTGAATTAGTACATATTTGAAAGCCATATATTTTGAGTTAATGGGTTTCGAACATATATATTTTTAGGATGTATACATTAAGGAAAAATGCATATATCAGCTTGTACAAGGCAAAAAAGGCTAATCTCGAAACGTCTCATGTCGAAGGCTCCAGCTATATTATTCTAGACAAAAACATGATGCCCTATAACATATTGATGATCCCGATTACTATTTTTAATGATATAACGAAAATGAAAGTTTGCCACTGAATTAGTTTAATGTACACTTCTAGCATAAGTTATTGTGTATAATCAGTCTTAATTTATTGTAATTGAAACTGTATCTGATGCAAATATTGTTAGTTGTATTTGAAGTTATACAGTTTTCATAAATGCAAGTTTTTATTTCTCTATGCTTATTTTGTTTGATGTGACTACAAAACTGTGTTGATGGGGAACATTTTTCTTTTTTGCCGCATGTCCGTTCAGTAAGTGGACGGCTGGAACATCTGCAACCTAGGTCATTTTGCTCGCGTAAGTATACACATTCGCGCAGAACGTGTTAATTCGCACACACAGGGTCGGGCCGTGTTGACAAATCCGAACGGGTAGCGGGAGCCCGTCGAAGCCCGAATCCGTTTAGTCTTTGTTTTCCCGCCAGAAGGATCTGGAAAGTGTCGGAGAGACCCCTCGTTTGCATCGTGTTGCATTACCGTTGCCGGAACCTTGTCACCGCGCGCAGTTCAGAATTCCATTGAGCGATCGCGGCTTCACGAGATGGACGCGAATCGTCCCATTCGTTGCAGCCGCAATCGACATTGCAAATAATAAAATCTACTTTGCCGTTTAATTAAATCCGACTGCGAAATAAAAACTCGCCAAGATTATTGAATTATTTTTTCGCGACTGTACTGGCCGTCGATCGGGTTGGCGCGGGCGAAGGGCGAGGCACAATGTTTATTTTTTTAGATTCAATGCACAAGCAACCCCTAGCGCAGCACTGCGCACGATTTTTTGTTTACATACGAAAGAATTCGATGAGAAGGATTCGTAAAGGTAAATCTAAAACACGCGGCGTTCGATATTACGATTCTCTCCCAATTTAGAATATTGTTAAATGCCGGAAAACAAATATTTGTTGTTTATGGGCCTGCGTCCGATTTGTTTTCCTCCATTTTTTTGGGACACATTAAGTTGAAAAATACTTCGTGCACTATGGAAATCGCGGAGAAATGTAGGTCGTCAATATTTACTGCATTCTTTACCGTTATAAATTGAGGATGTTTTGGTATATTCATAGTTAGACGTTCTTGTTGGTTCTTATTATTTTATATTTATAAAAGAATAATATAAGCATTTTTCAGTTTTAAGTATGAGGTTTTATAATAATTGTATTAATGTTGTAGACCCAAGTAAAGAAACTAGTGGCTTCGACCCTGTGGCCTTTGGCTCGTGTACATAGCCATTGGGCAGGTTTTGATGGACCCACTTATTTCATTGTCTATAGAACAAAACTGACAATGATCATTTTCAATACTTGGACCCCCGGCACATGTCAGCCGCAGCATTATTATACAATATAATGAATATTATTATTATTATTTATTTTTCATTTATAACAACTAAAAGCTTAATTTCTTTTTGACCGCTTTATCAAACTAAATAAAATGACTTGTTTTCTTGAAACGGTCAGTCTAATTATAGAATATGATCTTTTACATATGTCCCTTTTTACCGGTGACCTTACGAGGAAAGTGCATCTAGCCTTTTACGTAGCGAATTTAATGTTCTATCTTCCTTGTTGGAAGCATTTCTTGGTGTGATTTGCATTTTTCATAAGAAACGCATTTTTTATTTTTAAGTATTGACGCTGATCGTTTCGTAATCAACTCTACAAAAACCTCAAGATACAAAGTTTCATGAAAAACTATAGAATTATTTTTGTCCACCATGAATCTGCCATTTTGCACTTTTAAACACTAACTTCGGCGGGCCGACAAACTTCGTTCCGTAGGGGAGGCGGGGGTTGTACCGCTCAGTGGGTAATTCCGCTCACTCATATTTCTCAACCTTCCGTTAAGTTAAAATTATTTTTTATATTTTTTTACTAAAGAACTTTATGTCAAAATCTAATTTCAACAAAAAATTTACATAGTTTATTGCTAAAAGTTGATTAAAAAAAAATTGGAAAGTTTTGTAACGTAGTTGACATAAATACGATAAGAATTGGTCTTTACAATATACGGTTTTCCATCTTTTTACTAGTACCCAATGGGAAAAAATATGAACAAATAGACTTGTTGTACTGTTAATTACCAAATGGTATTTGGTAAACTACTAAAAACAACATTGACTTTTAATTATTCATTACTTTTCAACGCGGCGCGTTAGTGGGTAACACCGCTCACAGAGTTTATGGCATATTTCACATATTGTTGATCAAATAAATGTACAGAAAGTACTAAAATAATGGATATTTGAAATGGAACTTCTTGTAATTAATCATATACATTGAATGTACACAAGTGAGTTAACAACAAATTGATTTATAATATCATTGAATTTCATAGGTTAGGTACATTCATTATTTGTGAATCATTAATTTGAATCCATTCTTCTTTACCATTTTCATTGCCTGTACTGATATTTCTTCATTACATCTTCATTACATTTTCATTACATTGTTTCTAAGTGTATATGAATAAGTTTAACAACTTAAATTTAGTGAGCGGTATTACCCACATTGACAGGAGATACTGTTGGATCTTTGATATTTATTAAATTTTATAATTCAATACGTTTAGCATTAGTAAACATTCAGATCTTCTTGTATATTACTGTCGGGGCTTTATATAATCGATTTCAATCGTTAAACAAATCTAAAATTATTTATGCATTTATTAAAAGCGATACTTTCCTTAGGTGAGCGGTACACCCCACGCCTCCCCTATCAGTTAAAAAGTTTGTTTGTTAGGACGTAATGGGTGCTTAGTAATAAACACTACCCGAGTAGAAATTTATTAGGGCCCTGATCAGGGCCTGACTAAAAGCGATACACCCTGATCAGGGCCTGAACAAATTTCTGCTCGGGTATGTATGCATTTATTATAGTAAAGAATATCATGGACAACGTATGCCATACAATTTTGCGTTAAAGTGTATATACAACTATTAGAATGTTGGGAGAGAGTGGAAATAGGCGACATCCAGAGGACTGCAAGAATGCTGAAAACTGATTAAATCTCTAATTAACAAATTGTAAGCCAATTTTCAATTTTTTACGACATCCACTGCCATACTGGATCCGCCATTTAAATTTGTCTTATTTAGCGTAGTAAATATAATCACCTTTCTCAAATAACCTTCAAGGACTGATGTTTAGGTGATTTCATGCATTTGAAAATTGTTAAATGGATAATTTTTTAATTTGCAAAAACTAATGTTGTTATATTTTAAAATGTTTTTATACACTTGTATGAAATGAACATAAGCACCTTTCTATAAATTCGGATTCGAAAATTAAATGAGAAAAGTAGGCTAAGACAGTTGTTTTTACTGCCACGCTGCAATAAGTCAAGACGTAGGCGTACTGCGCGATTACTATGCGATACTTTGCGAGAGAAGCTGGAGAAAAGTTAATATGTAATTAATGAATTTTTCTTTTGATGTCATAGTTTTATTAAATACGCGCAGCTATTTTCAAAAGTATTCCAAATAAATCTCGTAGATTATATTGAAACTAATATTTTTGGCCGTGAATATATATGGAATACTTTTGAGCAAACCTAAAATCTCTATTAAAAAATGCCTTTACTGCAGATATATTTTATTAAAGAAAAAAATATTTTTTCAGTACTTCAAATATGATATTGAACACAGTCACACTTTAAACATTTCCGAAATCGAAATTTAAAAAGTTATATAAAATAAAGTATTGAATAGAATGTTTCATTTCTATAACCTTAATTGCGGAACAAATTTTCGATTGTCGATTGAGATTTTGTTCTTTCGTCAATTCGCATATATCTCCGTTTGAAATTTTCAAATACCGCAGTCTCAATTATATATACGCGAACAGCATCAAATTTAATACATAAATTATAAACAATTAATATATAGTCAAATTCATTTATATATATTGTATACAAAAGAATGTATATAATTTACATATAATTATTTTTATTTGGGGGTATCCTCGCCAATGTTGTCTCTACAATGTTCCCAACGTGTTCAAGTATATAATCTATTTTTTACATTTAATTCACGTAGTGAGTACTTCATTATTTTCATTTCTAGCGCGAGAATCCTTCAATTTTATATACAAAAAATATTCATCTGCATAAAAGAACAGCATGCAACCTTGGACTCATTCAAAGCGACGTTTCATTTTAATATTTTACATTTAACAAACCTCGTCCTTTTTCTTTCATTTTGTTTACACACTCCAGTTTTCAGTTCTTTAAAATATTTTATTTTCATAGTATTTTAATACTTTGAAACATGCACACGTTCAAAAAGATGTTGTGAAAGCTACTAACTTAATCTTTTCAAAAAAATTACTTTCAAAATTCATCATCGCGGCTAATTGAACGGCAAAATACGATATTAACCTGACATAACGTATGAATGGCTTGACACTCGACGTATGAGAATTTGTTTCGCTCGCCGTAAACTGAAAGTCATCTCGCAGCCACGCGCGTCGACAGGTACCGGTCGTTTATTTATATTTCACAAATCGCTTTCGAAAAGAGCGCAATACTTCGGGATTATCACGAGCACGGGGACTAAAAAATATCAGAGAGAATCACCTATGAGCCACGAGGAACATCCTCCCGTCGTTAAAGGGGTAGGTGAAAAGGGTGGATCAAGGGGTTTGCGGTATAGACGGGATACAAAAATTCGGAAATATTATTATAAGCCTCCGGATCAGGGACGTACACATACCTATATAGGTATTGCTAAATGCATACCATCGGGAACTCCACTCCACTACGTGGTCACACGTTTGCGGTTAGGTGCGATGGGGTGAAACCCAGAGAAGAGAAGGAAGAGTTGGCCCCCACCCACGCGGCAACAGTTATCTTCCGTGGGTAGCCGTGGATCCGAGATACGGAACAATTGCGAACGCGGTGAGGTTGCTCAGAGAAATGTTCAAGAATGCGGCATTTAAATTGATGGAAAAATGGTTGCACTTCATTTTCAGGATGCTCGGGAGTGAATTGGTCCGCGCTTCTAAATAACGTGGAATTTTAATGCAGGGTCAATTTGTTTCTCGTAAAACGTGCACTGTTTGAAATATCTTTCTTGCGATGCAATTTAAGCCATTAACGCCCGAATGTCAAACATTTTTATTTCTTTTCAAGCTCAACGATTACTATGTAAATCACGGACGATTTGAATGAAATTGCTTTTTTTATGTTTATAGGACGTACTTTGCCGGCGCCGAATTCAGCTTTCCGTCACCAAATCATACAATGTGAAATGTTTGAAGAATAAAATCACGTATCATTAAAAATAGATTACAGTGGACGTTTTTGGGCCATATTTTGACAAAGAATACTAAATATGTGTAATATAATAAATGACTACATTGGTATTCAGAAGTCTATTATCAATTTATTTTAAAAACTGATCATTATAAATTTATGGGGATGTTGGCTTATTATTGTGGCATTGCAATGTATTATTTCATTTCATTGCATTTATTCGCATTTCATGTTTGATTCGACTGCTGGTGCGAAGATCCGCACACTTGACATTTCAGATTTCAAAATCTTGAGACGATGAGACATATTTCAATAGTTGCGACCTTCTTTTGGATTATTTTCAAATGTGCGGATTTTCGCCGCAAGAATTGGAAATATGTGTTTTTTCGTTGTCGGATTTTGACATATGCAGTTGTTTATCGCAAAAAGGTCTCGCCTGGATCTTCGTCCTAAAATCGAGGTTAATCCGTCCCGTTGAGTCATCGAGTTGCTCTCTTGTTAACCCTTTCAGTCAAAGGCGGACAGACACCAGTGTCCCACCTATACATTATCAATTTTTTAATGTTTATGAACAGTTCTTTACTGATTTCATTAAGGTTTTTTATTCCTGGCTTACTTAAGGTTCCAATAAGGGTTAACAAAATAATATTGCATAGTAATTTAAAATAATTACTGTTATTAACAAATTACTGTTAATAAAAAATGCGTAATTTTCGAAAGAAATGCATTCTAGGACGAACTAATCGCTATTAATTAATTGCATTCTAGGACGAACTAATCGCTATTATAACTTTAATAATTGTAAAAAAAGCCTTTTGAACGAATTAAATTAAACAATTCGGCTTATGACCCACCAATGAAAAATCTATAGTTTCTCCCTCTCGGAAGGAGGGACATATCTTAATCACTATGAAAATTGGCCGTTTTTTAATTTTAATTAAATTTACTTTAAATTTAATCCAGCTATAAAGCATTGTTTCTAATAGTATTTTTTAATATAGATCAGTGCATTTAGAAATATTAAACACGTACACAGTTATATTTAATTAAAAATTTAAATAATTGTTTTAAAGTAATTAATTTTTTTAAATATTAAAAATAATTGCATAGAAATCGGTAACCAGAATAATATTGCGTTTTCTATATGCAAATATTTTTAATATTTTATGGCATGGTCGAGAAATTCGAAAATTAGGTTTTTCGTTGCCAAAAGAAGTGGACAATGTCTTTTAAAAATTATCAGTTCCTGTAGATAACCCTCGCTTGCTATGATCAAAATAATTTCATCTAGGAAATTTACCTGTGAGAAGTCATGAAATATTCTCTACCCATCAATGTATTTTATTCTCTGAAAATTTAGAGTAATTTCCAAGACGATTACAGCAATTTGAAAGACTGTTGATTTTTTTGGATATTGTAATGCTTAACAACTAGTAATTTATAATATACATATACCATTTTTCCTACTTATGTCACGTATATATAAAACATGTAGTCGGACCATTTTCTTGGAAATTTTAGCATTTCAAATGTTAATTTTGAGACAGATTTGCAGAATGAGAAAAAATTCCATTTTTTCTGATAAAAATGACTAAGTTCTTGGAAATTTTGCTATTCAGACAGTAGAAATTAAATTAAAATCTAGTCGTTGTGAGGGTGGAGTGCGGGTCGAAAATCCGACAGGTCAAAAAACCGACTTTCAAAAAGCCGACACATAAAAAATTAGACACATCGTCAGGAGGACTGAACTGTCGGTTTTTTTACTGCCGGCTTTTCGATTGTCGGCTTTCTGACAGTCGGCTTATCGATTGTCGGTTTTCTGACTGTCGACTTTTTGATTGGTTGGTTTTTTTTTGACCCGCGCCAAGTTTTACCAGAAAAAATGACAAATTTCTACATTCTACAATTCTATCCTAAAATTATCATCGGAAATGGTAAAATTTGTAAGAAAATTTTTATCCGTGTACTTACTTGTGATGTTAATTTAAATTTTATCTCGTTCCTCAATGTAACTTTACTGAATAGCCGAACATTAATTACTTATAAAATGTCATCTGTAATTATTCATCGATTTCGAAACATGGCGTATATTTCTCTGGCAACAAAAGCTGAAATTTCTCGAAATGGTATGTACATCTTAATTCACTTTATCCTTTCCTGCATATATATATATATATATACTAGCCGTGCAATAAGCGTCTACATTTATGTACAGTTATAGGTTCGGCGCGTAATTCTCTTAATATTACGCACCCAGACGTTTGCATAATGACTCTATTTCACTGCTCGGTTCAATACTCCACGGTCGTATAAAACACAAAGTACTCGTATTTTACAGTTTCCCTTTTGCATATGAAACATTGATTTTGCCCATTACAAATGCAACGATACTTAATAATGTGTGTAAGAATCTTAGGCTACTTCACCTAAACTGTCTTTGCGCAATAACAACAATATTAATATAAATAAATCATGGTCTGAGTTGGTTTATTTAATACGTTCAAACTAAAGCATATACGTTAAAAAAAATACATTTCTTAATACTTTAACCGTCAAGATAAATAACAATGTTTTCAATAGATTTTCACCCTTTAAATTTTTTAAAAAGATTCATTCATAGTATTACCATTAAATATTTCAAATAATTGTCATTTAATCAGAATACTGAAGAGGGACCTTCATTTCACATTTAAATATCATTTATGTAGAATTCTGTATAATGTTAATATCATTCTTACCACTATTTACTACGAAATATTTCAGAGTGTTCATGTACGTATCTTCGTGGTCAGTCTTTCACTGTACTGAAACTCATTCGCGTATTTCTTAGTTAAAACATAATATCTTAAACTAATTTATGAACACAAAAACTAACCGATTCCATAGAAAAAATGATAATTTGTATAATGTAATAATGTCGTGTCGGTCTTTATTTGAAGAAATAAAATAAAAACACTTTTCTTGAAAAAAAGGAGTTATTTACTACGTTTCGAAAATAAAAATTAGTTCAGACGGTTTATAATCCAGAATTGCAAAAGTAATATTCAACTGCATGTTCACAGATTGCTAAATTATTGTGATATGTTTATACTTATTGCATGATTTGGCCTGTTATTTAAATAGTACAAATAATTTTAGAAGTGTCACACATTCCTACTCTCTAAATTGAAATTAAAATACATAATTATCTTTCAAATATTGTCCTTCAAAATATGCAGCATACATTTTCCTGTGCAGGAAAACTTACATGATTAAATCAAAATTATTTTCAAAATTGGTAACCGGTACTATTTTTATATTTTTGCTTACTCATTGATATGGCAAGTATTACTGTATTTCCTTGCAGTGAGATAAATATTATATGAGTTAAAATCTAGGTATTTTATATATATAGGTTGTGTAGTATTCAGTGGCAGGCAATGTTCAACATTTTTTTATGACATTTTATAGAATTGTATTTTTTGGGAGAGGGTCGAAAAACCGACAAATCAATAAGCCGACTGATAAAAAGCCGACAGGTAAACAAACCGATAGTAAAAAACCCCGACAATAAAAAAAGTGAGCAAAAAGTAACTGTCCGATTATCGATGTGTATTTTTTTCATGTGTATTCTGACTGTCGGCTTTATGACTGCAGGTGTTTTGACTTGACAGCTTTTTGGTTTGTCGGTTTTTTGATCCGCACTTTTTGAATATATTATTCAAAGAACTTCTGAGTATATTATTTAGATCCAGTACATTCTCCCAAATCATTTCGATCAATTTTTAATAGTGTTTAAATTTTAATTTGTTCGAATTTGCTTGAATATTATGGTATAATACAGTGAACAGCAATCTCATCCATTTCCTTTAATTTTAACAAAAAACAAATTACATACATCCTGGGGCAAGAATTATTCAGAATTTAACGAATTCTAAAATAGTACAATATTTTATAGCAACGTGTTAAACCAGTAATATTGAATTGGATGAAATGAAAATACTTTTTTCTTTGCAAATCGATACGAAATGAAAATTGTTTAAGTACATGTTTAGATAATTATAAAAATTATACTAAAATTAATATTGACAAGCGATGGATTTTTACGCTTAAAACATGCTTTATTACTTATTATTCACTTTAAATAACGGAACTTTGGAAAGTATTAATGATTATAATGAATAATACCAGGAATCACAGGCAGCGAGAATAAATTAGTTTGGTGACGGTCTTCGCAAGTACCAGTTATGTACACCGCGTTATAGTGCGGGCATCTGAATATAATCTTACAGACTACGATGGCGAGCGATTACAGCTATTTTGTACCACTTGTACTTATTAGGGGTGATACGCCAGGCGGGCATCCATTATGAGTGCCATCTGAATCTCAGTCTCTTGAATGCCTCCATTTACCATTAAGCACATTACTATTATCCTATCACGCACGCCCGCTCGACCAAAGAGGTTTCTTTAGTTCGCCGGTGATGCACGAAGCTATTTGCGCAAAGTGGCCGTTCATTACTAAATTATGCCGGTTTTATAGCAACGTGTTAAACCTGTACGGATCACGCGTAGTTGAGCTCATCTTGCTGCCGAGAGTGACCACCTAGTCTGATTTCCGATTCTTGTTGTCCTACTCTTTGTAATTATAATTAAAATCACCATTGTTTATTTTTGTATGCGAATTTATAAGCTGGTAAATACATAATAAGTAATAATATGTTCAATCATAATAACGCCATTTATAATCTTTTTTATTGTAAGTAAATCGAATTAAGGTAGTCTATAATCAAATATAAATATAATCCAGTAATTTTTTCACGAAAAAGTACTTTCTAAATTAGCATTATTTTAAACTTACTAAAAGAATGCAAACAATTGTCATTATACTCATTAATGAGTAGAATAATTAAGTACTGAATTAATTAAACATAAAAGCATAACGATTGTATGTAACTTTATACAATATAATTATTTCTCAGGAATAGAATCTCCTTAGTAGACATTTCCTAGCGGTACATAGGGTTATGGACACCCCTAACTTCAAGGCGGGCTCTGTCCAGAGCCCTATGTAATGCTACGAAATGTCTACTATGGCCACCTGTAATTTTGATTCCATATGTGCATTTATTAAAGGTGCACATAACCAAAGATGAAATAGGTCATCTATGTAAATCAGTATCGTTTATTCTGGCTTCCTTGATGTTAAAATATATTTCGTGTGAATAAGCCAGACAGGTAGAGTCGGAAACCGTTGTTGAACCTCCGAATACTGATATGGTTTACTAATTCATATGTAAGAACGAATTCAATGTACAAATTCTGCGCTACACATTTATTTTTGACATTATTATGTATGTTATTATTATAACAATTTTGTTTTAATTAGTCTGTTATCATTTGTTGTCAGTTCGATATGTAATCAATACTGCGAATCCTTACCTGCCAGGGGGAAAAAATTAGCAGGACAAAATTAGATTGTTTTAAATTAAATCAGTTCCTGGACTGCAATCTTTAGAAAAACTGCCGAGTAATTCACGACTAGTTTGCATGGTATAACGTCTTCCTGTAATGTAAGGCAGACAAAAACACTCTACGAAACTAACCAGTTACTAGGGTTATTCAATTTGCCACATTAACCTCAATCCTGATAAACTCTTATATTTCGCATTCTCTATTTCTTTACTAAGTCCCAGAATTCGGCGCAATTGTAATGTAATTTTTTTTTATATTTCGGCCCTTTCTGCGCTCTAAGGCTTATTAGCCCTACCGATCGTGCAAGGACCGGACGACCTAGGCCCTGTTGTCAGAACCTCAGCTCTGGCTGAATCTCGTAGTCTATGCTAAATTTTGTTCAATGAATTGAATAGTTTTGTTTTCGCGGCAATCATTATAAGGAGTGCAAAACTGTACTCGTTCTAGCTAGTATTTGGCAGTATAGTATGTGGAAACTAAACGAATTGTCTGTGCCACATACCAGAAACTGGCTAGTGCCATGCTTTTTCCTGTATTGAATTTTCACGTGTGTGTCTAGCATTAAATTATATAAACGTCAGTTAGTACAGAGGGTACAGCAAGAAATATAATTACTCCAGCCGTATTATGGTTAAAGCAGCCATATTTTTGGATGAAGTAACTCTATTTCTGGCTGTATTCTCCAAACATTTCTATGTTTCAGTGTAACTATAAGTTTTAGTATTATTAATTTTATGTTATTATCACAAATGCTAAATGCCCCCTTTTTATTTGTTCTGATACCATTTTCTCCGCTTTCTGCACGGAAAAAATATTTTCTGCAAGGACGACCAAAAAGTTTGGAAGTTAAACATTTGAGCAAATGTTGACAATGATTGTGGAACATTTCCTGCAAAAATTACAGAACTACATCTGAAAACGAGAGTTTTTACAAACCTTTGAAGATATTCTCAGTCAGTATTGTAAAAAATGTCTAAAATCTTCAGAATATTTCGATAACTTTCACGAACAATATTTTTCCCATATATATCATTCAAAATTACAGTTTTAACGCAACGCCGGGATGGACACATTTCCTACTTCAATTTCAATTAAGTATGTCATATGAAAATTAAAGTTAAAAAAATTGAAATTTATATGTCTTGTTATTTTCAAGATCGGTCATTTCAATGGAATTGTCAAAATTGAGATATATATTAATTACATAATTAAATATAACGATTTAGATGTCAAAAAAAAGTAAGAAATCAGGTATACTTTTTTATACAAATTTTTCTCGGAGAAAGAGTATTTTGCCGGCACAAAATTCGTTCGCTAAAGGTGGAGAAAATAGTTATAGTATTAATTTATAATTTTGAAGAAAAAAAATGATTAATCGTTTCGAGATTTCAAGAATAATAACTTCTTTTTTTTCGAAAACTCTACACTTTAGACAAAATTTCTTTCTTAGAACAAATTTATCTTAGAATTTGTCAAAGAATACACTAAATTTTTTCAGGTTTTTTAAACAACTTTTTAAAAAAGTTCGTTTCTCCGAAAATATAAAAAATAAAAAAAATGATATCAATATATTCTGAATAAATTTGGGTATACTCTTTGATACATTCTAAGGTATTTTAATTCGTAGAAAATTTTGTCTAAAGTTTATAGTTTTCATGAAAAAAAATTGTTAACTTTTAAAAAGAAATTACTCACTGCCATCGCCATTTTAATATCTTAAAATATATCTTTAATACTGAAGCTATATTCTTAACCTTTAGTGAAGGAATTTTGTCGTCAAAAATACTCTTTCGACGAGAAAAAAATTGTTTTATTCAAAAGTATAACCGATTTTTTTGCGTTTTTTACACTTAAATCGATATATGTAATTTTCTAATTACCAAAGCTCAATTTTGGTAAAGCCATTGAAAAGAGCAACCTTGAAAATAATACGATACATACTTTTCAATTTTGTTGATGTTCGATTTTCACACGAAATACTTAATTGAAATTGAAGTGTATAAAGTGTCCTTCCCGGCGTTAATGGGTTAATTATTAGACAACATAGTAAGAAATATAGGGTATGCTACATTTTTAAAACACTTTAAATATATCATGTATTTATATATTAGTAGTTTGTAGAATTGTATACAGAGACATTATATAGATTGTTTCCCTAATTTTCAAATGAGTATTACAGAAGTATTATGGAATTTCCCTCTATTACAATGAATTTTTCTAATACTAATTGAACTATGACTTGTTTAAACGTTTATTTCAAACTTGAACTCCATGTTTGATCATTTACTTTTGATGCCAATTAAAGATAGATGATTTCAACACATTGGTTAAACTATTACTGCACTGCACGAGATAGAAGTCACTAATAACTAGATGTAATGTTAAATTTTGTGTAAATTGAGTCCACAACACGCCCTTCAATCTAATTTATTTTAAATTACTCAATCGAAGCCCGCATGAAACATAACACTATATCTCATTGAATTTTCTTCAAATATAATAGGCGCTACTTTTAATCTGGCACTAATCATATTTAATAATGATTTATCTCCTCAATGTTACATGAATAATCCAAGCTAAATGAAAATTTTCAACGAGACGTATAACGGTATAAATTATTAAAAATTATTAGAAATTCTCAATAATTAAAATTGAAGAAATTATTTATTCATTATTTCTTCACATGGATAATAATAGCAATGATGGCGTAGACTATGCGAGGATTTTTATAATTAATCCTTATATGACAAATTTATGGCGTTGGAATTAAATCTGTAAATTATAAATCGATCCTAATAAAATCTTTATTAATAAAGGTAATTACGGTATTAATGAGGTGGATAATAATTCACACACGCAATTTATGTAACAGATTGCATTATTGGAAAACAGACAAAATAATTTTTTATTCTTTAAAGATGATAATATTCTGCAAACCGCATAAACATTTTTCTAAATTAGTATTAGCATAATCAATAAAATGGTCTATAAAAAGACAAAATAACATCCGTATGAATATTCTAATAAATATTCTGTTTGATTACATTCAACAATTTAATGAGTTATAAATTCTAAAATTCATCAAAACAAATGGTAAGCAGCATTTGTATTGCTGGAAAAAGCACGAGGGTCGATGATGACTCGACGTGGCGATAGGGGATTAATAATATAAATTGTCAACTGAGCTTATTGTTTCGATATGAACTGTATCAGAAATACATATTGAATACCAAAGATACGGTTGCATTTACCGTTTAAAAATATAATTATAGACATTTATTCATTGGAAATTGGTCTGTTAACAGAGTTGCATGATGACAAGCTGAATTAATTTGTGTAAATATTACATGACGGTGCATTTAAAGCAGTACTGAAATAAAATAATACAATATTTTATGCCGGATTCAATCTGCTGTATATTTCTTTAAACCAAAATATAAATGCAATGCATTATTTTTTTACGAGTATTTGTAGAAGCTATGAATTTCAACTTTCAATGCTTTATTTTACGCTATTATAATAATGCTCAAAGTCTGTCAAAACCAGATGGTATTTGTTTTAGTTTAATTTGATCGAAATTCTCCAAATTGTTTTAATTTAAATATCCATTATTCCGGATATGTAATTGTTATATTAATTAATATTTACAACCATGTTATTTAATTATATTAGAAGTCAATGAATATGTATACGGTAAAATTTATTTCTGATATTTTTTTATAAGTAGAGTAGTTTTCGAATGGCAATATTTCTTTGAATATTTATGATATAATATATTAATATGATCACATTATATTTCAGTTAAAAATCTTTCTGACCTTATTTCCTTGTAATTTTCCCCTTTGCTATATCCTTTTGTTTCTCTTTGTAAACTACCTTCAGAATTGTATTTAAATTCTGTAATGACCTATATGAAATAAACAGCTGATATTTTAACCTAAAACCTTATTTAAAAACAGTAGCAATATTCTTTGGAGTTTTCGCCGTATTGAAAAAACAATGACCTTGAATATCTTTAAACAGAATTATAATACAGTATGGATAAAAATCGAAATCTAATATATAATAATGAGTATCGATATAACTTAATGATTATGTGAAATTTTATGAACCAATATATAGGATGTACATCCATCAATATTGAGGATTAGATTAACATTCTTCATTCTAATGTAAATATTCAGCGACTTTCGTTTTTATACTACCATTAGAATATTACTGCAGTGTTGCATGGTAGTAACTTAGATTACAGAATTTAGAAACTATTTAATTTATGTTTGCAATATGTATATGGAATTTGCCGAAATGAGTATACAGGTATAGTAGAACTGCGAAAAATATTACATCAGATCAGTGCTGAGTTTCAAAGAAAATATTTTGATGTATTTAGGCACATTGATTTGGGGTAATCCTCTGGAATACCTAACCAGTGTGTATTAAGAATGGTTCATTATTTATTTAAATAAAAAATATTCCGTAATATATTCTCTGAAAGAAACTATTAACCTTCCATATGGGAATATTTCGAAAAACATGTACACAGAAACTGAGTAATAATTGTTACCAACGATTGAGGTTTCTTGATGTTCAGTATCGCGTGTATTAAACTGTTGGTATTTGTAAGCATTTCCAAATTTAGCAGCACATTTATAACATTGCTCACAGGATATTTTTAATAATAACATATCTTGCCATGCATCTAAAAACTTTATTTTTTTTTTAATTCAAATTAGAATTTTAATTCAAAAGAATTTAATTCAAAAAAATTTGAATTAAAAAAATTTAACTTAAATATATTATATATATCATGTGTAGAACATATCGTAAACTGACATGATGTTTCTGACAAAATACTAGCGACATTTAATACAGGGTATAATTACATCAAGCCGTTTCATTAGGGCAAAGCGTTTAAGTAATTAAATAATGAACCAGTAATTCCATCGCAGTATCAAATTCTGATCAAATTATTTGCAATATTGATCAGCGTAGATTTGTTTAGTGCATTTTGTTAGCTGACATTTCCATATTTCATCTAAATTTATTGCTCATTTTGAACAATAGTGTTTACTATTTTCAGTAGGAAAACTGAAATTATGATGCTCTTTATTTATTAGGAAAGATGTATAATTTATGGTTAGAATCATTTGATTAATTACAAAATGTATTATAATGTAGCAATACGCGCCAATGATGGATGAAACAATCTAGTACCTACCTGATTAATTTTAAATATACGTTGTATAATTTCCAAATATCAATCTTTCACGTTTGACATTATCAAGGATAATTTCGAATTACAATGAGAGGAAAGTACGAATACGATTCAAAGTAAATGCATTGTTATTAATGACAGTTAAGCCACATATTTACTCGTATATGTTTTATATTAACCAGTTGCCACGAAATAAATCAGCATTTGTAGCCTGTTCCATATACTCTACCTGCTACTTCTCAAAATAAAATAAATTTTATTAATTTTGTTTTTGACTGTAGAACTACAAAACGCGTAATGCTCTACCTGTGATAATTATATTTAGAATTTTTTGGCATGTAATAGAAGTACGTTTAATTGAAACAGAATATTTTTTTTCCTAGGAATTTTTCGAACCGATTGGCCATCTTCTCACGTAACATGTGAGAATCGTTGATCAGTAGTAATCATTTAGTAACTTCCAAATTCATCGATATTTGCGTCCTATACTTATCTTTTAATTATTTCCCTCCTTAAGTAACAAACCTTTTCAACGCTACCAATGAAATTTCTGGTTTCATCAATTCATATAGAAACGCGAAAATAACTACGTCTACAAAATTTTGTTCAAGCGACTGTTCCAATCTCCATC
Organism: Trichopria drosophilae; assembly: GCA_030407085.1. Lineage (NCBI taxonomy): Eukaryota > Metazoa > Arthropoda > Insecta > Hymenoptera > Diapriidae > Trichopria > Trichopria drosophilae. The sequence goes on along the minus strand of CM059583.1, from coordinate 63,914,788 downwards.
TGTCTGGGCCAAATTCTTTGACAAATCTTTTTGAAACACATATATAAATTATAAAAATTAGGCGTAAACTATGTGCACATGTAACATTATACTGTGCTTTCTTCTCTTCGAAGAACAGGTACATTATTTTCTCTGCAATAGGAATCGTGACCTGACATTAAACATCTACTGAAAGCCTACATTTATATCATTTCTACTATTAGAAATTCAATGATCGACGGATTTTCGGGTTAAAAAGATTTCTAATTGTATCCACCCAAATCAAAGGTCTGGACGATGAATTGAATTTAGTACCTTCCTGCAAAAAAAAATATGTTGGTATTTCATCAAAAGTCGACGTATCAAACGCTAAAGAATAAAAAAACCGTCCATGCGCTAATAAAAAAATGAATAACGATATTTATGGTTCTTTTTAGGTATGATTTTAAGGATCCAAGCAAAGAGCTATAGGAGGATGTCCATTGGTATAGTGGGCATCCACCTTCAAAATAGAACCTCGGAAACTGATCATTCAGTTAAAGTATAATAAGAACTAACACAAATATAACTCGATATTTTTATAACTTGGTAATGTTGAAGGAGTCATTGTTGAAGTCACGAATTTTACATGGAAAAATGCAGTAATCGGAGTAGTATTAGCCCACACACTGAATTCTTCACAGTTGGTGTGGACTGTGACTACAAAGCTATTGTATTTTCTTGTGTATAATCTCCGAATTTTATAACGATTTTTCAACTTTCCAATGTGATGAAGTATTCAAATTAGCTATTTGACAGTTCTTATCATATTCTGACAGAATTTATTAGTTTCGGAGGTTACATCTCCAGGATGGAAATCACCTATACTCGTGAGCATCCTTCTTTGATGAATTTCTTCGATCAAACACTTCTGAACAAAATGCACTTTGGATCATGAAAATCCCGTCATCCGTTCAGAAAATACGAATTTTACAAAAATTTACAACCTGAAACTTTAACCCCTTATAGCAGAGCGACCTGTCACTTGAAATGCATGTAACTATGGCAAAAATCGTAAGCCATAGATATGTACAATATAGTATATGTGATTGTCGAACAAATTGGAACAATAAATTTTGAGGATGGCTTTTTTTACTGAGAATGCCCAAAATATATATTATATGATAATGCGCGGACTGACATGTTCTGAAGTCGAAGTTTTAAAAATGATCATTTTCAGTTTTTTCTATTGTCAATTAAATAGCTGGGTTTATCAAATCTAAGCAAGGAGTAAGTGAGTGTGAGTGGAGGATGCATTAGAACTAATGAGTAAATGCATTGCAAGAAAATGCATATTTTACTTTTCTCAAAAACGCTAAATAAATATAATCACCTACTAAACGGTCCTTCTATTATATGTAAACAGATTTTACTAAATATTTCTCTAAATCAAACACGATTAGAATTTGATAAGTAGACTAAGCCGGTAAATCAACGATAGCTTTCAGAGAAAGATGTTTGGATTACGATCATTGGGTATTAGTACTGATAGCAAAAATAAAGAACCATCTCATCTTTCCAGATCCTGTGCCGAATATTTGCCGATTTGAAGAATCGATGAATCAAGATTAATATTTTTCAAATCTTAGACAGTAAAGCAAATGTTATACAAAACACTTCAAAAAAAAAAATTAGTTATGCAGCTTAGGATATGAGGATATCAATATAATTTACCTTATAGATCTAGATTTAAAATGAATTACATATAATTCATTATATATATAACCAAATAGTCAAGTTGAGTAATTTCATAAAGAAGAATTTATACCACTAAAGGATTGATAAAGTATCAGAGAATTATAATCTTAAAATACACTTCACTATATCCTCTCATATAACCCTGAAAAGTGAAGTCCTGTCATACATTTCACATTTGTACCTGTCGATACCACCGGAAGGAACCTCGCGCATATCGTACCAAAGTCAACGTACTAGTTATTCGCGTAATTGATCGTCGAGAGCGAATTATCACGAGCTAATAACAGGTCGGTCTCGTCCAAGCCTATATCGCTGGTAATTCAAGTCAAATTTAACGCGAAGCGTATCGCAATTGCGCACGGTGTAGCTGCAGCAAGAGAACTCGCGCTGCCGAGACATAACTCACGTACCGTTTGTTTGCATTATCTGCCACGCTCAAATCCCCATATTTATCTCATCTCTCGTGATACTCTGTCGAGAGATTGTTATTTTATTGACAACTTGCCGGCCACATTCCGTTTAAATAATTCGAATAACGGACAACCAAAGTGTCCTATGAAATTTGGAAAATTTCCATAAATATTCGGAAAATACGATGCGAGGCGAGGAAAATGTCGGAATACGAAATAGCCAATGAATTTGGGTGATTAAAGCTGGCCGACTATATTCGATGAACTTCAATAAAAACAGGCCTAAAATTCAATGCATACTTGCGCACAACCAGCAAGTGAACGTACAACTTTAATTTTCGCTTACTTTATAGCAGACATCACCTTTAGTCATCGGGCACACGTTAAATTACTCATCGCGATGACGAACAATTAAATTAAATTATCATCGGTTCAGTTCGTTTTTTCGACAGAGACAGCAATCCATATTACATATATAATGCTCGGCATGTATGGTATGTAATATTGTGTGAAATATTACCGAAACATTTGAAATAAGATCAAAAACATAGTTTTGCACTGGATGTCATATAGTTTGGTCGAGATTTATTTCTTATTATTTACTATAAGACTTTCTACAATCAAAAGTATCTTATGTTTACCTTTGATTATAAAATTATTTAATATTTTTAATATAAATAAAGTCCTCGTTAGGTTCTCTAAGCTTCAGTGTCTGATGAAGAATGTAAACTTTAATTAAAGGGCTGATGTATGAGTGCCTGAAATTATCCACTGGTCAGGCATCGTTCTGGCATCACTGAAACTTTAGTCAATAAATGTAAGGCAAAGCAAACGAATATTTAGATGTGGAATTTATAAACAATTTTTTAAATGATATTAATTTCTTTAATTTCGTATTGCGGAACTGTTAAAGCAGAATTCAAAGTAGGTAATTTAAAATTTTAATATTGTAAAATCAAATCTATTTTGAATTTACAATAACTAAAGCGATCGCATTAGAAATCTGTATATAAATTAACTTATAAGAAAAAAGTTACTAGCAGTTAGAAAAAGAAATATCATTAACTACTATTTGCAGTAGTTGACTATGCTCCAACATCCAACTAAGTAAGATCTACTATCACCACAAAAATATGTAGAACCATTAAAAGTTACATTAAATTCCATTCGTAGCAGTGATTCGAAGCAGGTTTCAATAGCAAATAGTATTTAATATTATTATAAATATGTCTGCAAGTGGCCCTAATCAGTATTTAGACCGCTTAAAAATGTTTTCATTATAAAAGTGAAAATACGATGACAACCACTTCTAAATAAAACGCACAAGAAATAAAATATACAACACTTACAAAAATGATTCACTAAATATTAAATGCTAGCTAAAAATACAAATAAAAATTTAAAAAGACCCTGACATCAGATGTCTTAAAAATTGCAAACTTACATGATGTTTTAAATATCTATTAGATAATATAAATATTCTGTACATATCTTTCAAAAATAGTTTAATTACTTGTTATTAACTTATTAAAATATCTATCAAAGCGTTAAAATTGATTAGGTTTGTATTAAAGTAAACAGAATGCATTTTTCAGAACTTATCGCAACATTACCCTAACGTAAGTTAAATTATTGCATTTGTAGCCTAAAAATGCTGAATGATGAATTATTAACAAAATACATTACAAAATTTAATTCAAATACTAAACTAATCAGATGTGTTACATAATATCTTAACTCTAAAACATGTTTCAGTTTGAAAGAAAAATGTCTTTAAATAGATGATTGTTTTTACTTAAATAGTCTAATGATCGGAAAATATCCTTCATATAGATTTAAATCTGGATTATTATTCATAATTTCGAGTTCTTCAAATAAATTACACGAATTTGCAAGAGGGCGTATTATTTTAGAAGTTGGTAGAACATTAGCCCGATCATCTAAGGGTTCCAGGTCATGTCTCCTTGATGCCAATCTTTAGCGATCCTCATTAAAAAAAATAGAATAAAAAATTGGATCAAATATTGTTAAGAATTTCCACTGTTGCCACTATCACGAAAATAGACAAAATTGTGTCCAACGAATACGAATTAGTATGATATGATTTAATCGAATCATACACAAATAAAGAATACTGGCGTTCTTATAGAGAAAATATGGTTATCACAGAAAAAGCCAAGCTAAAAGTTCTCGTCTCTATAGCCAAGTCGTAACAGGTTCCTAAGGTAGACCGTACTGTATCAATAAAAATATTTTACTTCATCATTGTTTGATCGGTATGAACAATTTCGACACATAATAATTTATTTAAGAAAAAACGGCTGCTGTTGTTCGTGATACAAAATTTCCAATAGGTCAAAACGATTCAAATAGATATATCATGTTGAACAAAATATAATGGTAATGAAAATATTATATTCTGAAATGAAAAAAAAAAACACTACATAACTACTCATAAATATTTACTTCAACGTTGTTTCATTGTTTCTAAAAAAATGTTCATTTCTCTTTTAACACTAATTTCACTTCACCGTTATATTTAATTCAAAACATCATTATTTTCAATATTTTTAACTACATGTTGGTTTGGACACACATTTATACGTCGAAGGAATAACAAATTTTGCACAACAATATTTGCACTGAAAATAATACTTTATGGTCGCATAATACAGCAAATGCGTTGCGATGATGGTTTCGCTCACAATATCAGTTACCCCCACTAAAGGTTAAGTCCGGATGTGGTTATTTCCACCTCGCCCAATACGTAATAACATAACTTGGCACCCCGGCAAAAATAGCTTTGCGTTTAAGTCACCCCAACTATTCATGCCCCTAGTATTTTTGATAAAGGATTATATAACTGTGAGTTTTTCTTACGCATTGTCATTTTATTTCTTCATATTGACTATTTTCTAATATATACCTTTGAGATAAGTATATGCACCTTTATTAATTATATAATTTAAGAAGAAGCAATAAAAGATTAATTACTAATGTACAAGATCGGAGCATTTTCATAACCGTACACTTAAAAAATCCTATGTCCGATTATCCATAATGGCCGCCAAGTTGAAGGAATTATGAAATTAAACGATAAATTATAGGAAGATTTTCTTTAATATTTGATACGTACAGCTGACCGAATTTAATTATATCTAATGAACTTGGGGTATTTTTATTAAGTTGCGGGTAGATTTATCGTGGTCAAAACTTGCGCAGGACTCTGGGAGTTTCCGATTCTTATGAGCTTGATGTATCAACGAAATGCTGTGATATATTGGCAATAAAGCAGGCATAATATTGGCAACATTAATTACGCTAATGGCCGGTTTGCAATTAATTAAAAGTGGTCTGCAGCTGGATTTTATTTCATAAGGGAGCATTGCGGCGCTTTATTTGGGATCGATGGTATCGTGAATATAATCAACGAAGTGTCCTAGGCGATTTTCGTTCGCGAGTTGTTATTCTATCATTTGATTAATTTCTGATTAATAGTTAATATGTCATTTTGTTGACTATTTGAGAAATGCTTGTGTATACGGTATATAATACAGTTCATAAAACACCAATCAATTTTTATATTACCTTTTTTCATGTATTGCTTTTTATAATCAGATCACAATTTTCTATTTATGCAATGTATTTTGATACTAGGGTATATAGGAAATGGCATTGGTTATTCTTTATTAAGAAGTTACTATATATTATTTGGATGATCTTATTATACATAATTAACAAATATCTGTGCTTTACGTATAAAATAAAGTAAGTGTCAGTTGACTTCATTTTTTATAAATAGTACGTTTAATTTCAATTGAAAATAATGCATTAACATAAAAATGTAGCGTAAAACCTAATGTTGAAATATATAGTTTTTCGGATTAAGTTTAAATAAATATAATTTATTACTAATTTTCACATGCTTGCATTTCTCTTTTTTATTACAAAATTTTAAAAAATGCCCTTACCTATGATAGGTAGGTTTTAGTCGTAAACTGAACATGAGTTAGGTTGAAAGGTTAAATTCTTCTTCTTGCATGTGATTTATATTTATATCAATTATTTGGAAAATTCATATGGCAACGAGATTTGTCCAATATTTTGTATGTACCTGAAATTGAAATTTTATGTTGATCAACTTGAACAAGACACGTTGACCAACTTTGTTGATTGCTTTAAATTATACAACTTGTTAAAGAACTCTTTAACCGCAATCAATAAATAATTACAAAACCAGTAAATATTTAAAAATCAATAAATAAACAACATATTTATTTCCAGTGTTGTAGATAATTTCATATGCTAGCACCAAATATGTTTATTTAAGCAAAATATTTTGTATGTGTTCTAAATATATTTCTACAGGTTTGAAATACTATTTTTTTATTTCCTAGTATAAACAAAATTTTATACTACATTGTATATAATACCAAACACTCTATATAACATTTATTCTCAAGTTATACCATCCAGAATATTACCGACATTTCAAATACTACAGGAAAACAAGAAATATTCCGATTTACTATCTAAATGTAGGATCTGACACCTGTAGGTTTTTCAATTGGTTTAAATATTTAAATAGTAGATTTGGCTATCTAATTTGTCGAGATGACTATTTATATAGTAAAATTAACTAAAAATGACAGGCTTGTCGTAATGTACGATATAGTTAATGGTTTCAACAAGTTAATTTTTTCTGTATATATTGTGTCAATCCCGAGCAACTGGAATTAATATGTCTTTTTTAATGTGAGATTCCGCGGTCACAATTGATCTACCATATTAAGGAAATTAGATATGTCAATTTAATACCAAAATAACCAAAACAATTCAATGTAACTTTGTTAATCTTTTTTTTCTTCAAACTTGCCTGGACGAAATTTGTTATAATTATTTGGATCAACTTGGGTGAAGAAATGCCTTGGCGACCAATCTCTTCGAACGAAAAAAAAACAGGCGGTTAAGAAAAGCTATATTATTTTTAACACTCCGGGAGTAGAACTCGATTTTGTGCCCTACAGTGAAATATTCTGGAGTAAATTATCGAGCTCCATGCCCGGCGTATTAAAAAAAACTTATGGGACACGGGCTAAATATCGATTTCCGACGAGTGTGAAGTTTGTCGCATGAACGAAGCAAGGCCATTATATGTATAAATGATAAAAATCGGTAATTGCGCCCTTGTTACATAATATACTATTATGTTATTATGGCATGTAAAAAGATATATTCTAATATTTTTAATAGACATTACCGCTTCAACAATAAAGCACAAATATACTACACAAATATATTTAATAAAATAAATTGGTACTTTTAGCGTGTAACGTAGAATGGAGTTTTTAGGAACTTTATGGGTCCCGATCAGTCATATGTGGATAATAAGTCTTATAAATATTTAAAATGCGTTATAAAATATTAGAAATTTATATATAACAGCCCTCGATCTAATTGCGAGGACTCTTAACAACATAAAATAGTTTATTAACAAGTAATATAATTAAAGCAATCATATAGGAATTTCTGGTGGTCTCGATAATGCAGCATTGCTCGGCCGATACTATCCCTTGGGAGTGAATTATTACGCGTGATATTGTTTACCCTCAATATTACGGTAATTATTTGTATCAGGAAGTCTCATTTGCGCCATCATTTTACCGCATACCCAAATGAATCGCGAGAATTCGTTGGTAAAATATTTGCATCCTAATTTATAATATATTTCATCCATCTGTGTTCCCCAATGAAGTATGCGAAATATGCATTAATCAGTGAGAATGAGGTAAACATTAGTAAATTAAACGAATAAATTAAGCCCTGGTTTATGAGAACTCTTAATTGCTGTAATTGCATATCAATTGCTTGCATATAGCTGCACAGTTAAATGATGATTGTTCTCATTTAACGTTATTAGTTTCTAGATCGTTAAGATGGACTGAAGAAGTGCTTTATTACTGGAGGTATAAATGATATTGTAAAATCATTTTTTTCTACGTTTAATATATTGGATATGTAATGCTCGACATGCAAAACATTAATGATATATAGTCTTCATTATGAACCAGTGCGTCTCCCACGAAACGTGCTGGTATAAATGTGCAGAAAAAATGAGTTCTCCTCAGTTTAAATATAAAATTCACAAATTCAAGAAATTCGCTGGGATGTAAAGTAGCTGCAAACTTTTTCGGCAAGACCGTCGACCGATAAATTAGCAAGGGTCGCTTTTCGCGAACGCAAGGTATCACCCCTGATCTCATTTGCATGGGAAAGGCGAATGGAAACTTTTTCGTCGGGACTACAACTTTAATTCTTAATGAAAATGAGATTCTCTTGGAGTCACTATGCTCTGGTATATGGAATGAGTTGAGTCGTGATGAGGAAGAATGAGAAAGGGGCGAAAACAAAGAGAGAAATATACTTGAAGAAAGAAGGATCATTGCAGAAAATAGGTATGAGAGCGAACACGAAAGGATTAAAGGGCTGGAGATCGTGGCAAAGAAAGAAAAGATATAATGAAAAATTTACGAAGAAGCTTCAAAAAACATCTTCCTCTGCCGCATTCCTAATACATTCGTCAATCACTTTGCAAACGACAAATTTTCAGTACTAACTCTTGGCCTTATGCTTATGAATATTATTTGTATTATTTATGAAATTATATTTCAATCGTAATTGACGTGCTTGTTACCTGCTCTTCTCTTCGTTGTTTGCTAAACGTGAAATTAAATAATTAATAACAACAATGTCATTGCTTTCTCTTAGATTTGTTGATCTTTTGCCTAATTCGAACCATGTCCTAAAGCGGACCAAGAACAGTTAGGTTTATATTTTAAATCCTATGTGACGCAGTAAGTCCACATCGACCGTCGTATTCATTCCACTTGTTCAGTATTCATAACACTTAGTGCAGAGTGTTTCCAAGATTGAAATAAATAATATTTGAATTCATTTTTATAAATTGCTTGTTAGAACCGATTCAATTATTATTCACTTTGTACTACTTTTCACATTTTTTGAACCTCATTATTTTAAACTTCCTTCTAAATCAAACACCTTCAGCATTTCGGACAAATTTAGATACATATTCTATCAAGAAACGTTGTTGAAAAGATTAAGTATCCAACAGTCTAGTTTTCATAAAATGGGATTTGCATTGCATCTCAAGTAAGACCACATTAGACCCCTTTTCCCTATATATCAGTAATAATTGTTACACTTATTCGAAATGTTCTTGCCAACTATTCAAATTCTGAAAATTCTGGTGGTTTTTTCAGCATTAAGGTGCATCTCCGACGCATCATTGCAATGACCGGAACGATGGTACACAAACACAAAATTCTTACTCAGGAAAGGACTTCTTTTCATCCAATACATGGAGAATTTCAAGTTTGCCAATATATTTTTTTATAATTTTAGACGATGGATAAAGGAAATTCACTACTTAAATAGGTGAAGTGTTTAGAGTTCGCATGTAAATATTTCTGGATTACTTTCTACTAGTGCTTCTTTCGGAAAGTTTTCGATTTGTACAGTCACTTCAAAACTTTGAAAAATTCATATAATAAATAATCCGTATATATATTTTTAGCATTTCAAAATATGTGAAAAACGAAGGATAATTGTCACAAATGATTTAATCGTACCCTGAAAATTACAGAAAATACTGAGTTTATGTATATTTAGTATACGAATTCCTTAGATGCTTGAAAGAACACAAGAAGACGAATAGAATGCAAAATTTACTAAAGAAAATTTTGATGTATACACATAGGGTTTGGAGAGCGAGTAAGACGAAAGGAAATGTACGAGCATCGTGAACAATGAATAGGAGACGGCCGTTGCAACGCCTTTGGCCAAGCGCCCCACGGTCATGTACTTAACATCACAGTTTTGGAATTGTCACTGCTCGAGCAGCAAATTTACCTATGTGGCAACGGCTGGAATCTCTTACCATGAACTGCATCGGCTGCATTGCCAGCAATAGCAACTTCGAGTCGCTGAATCGTTTCCTCGCGAAATTGTCAGACAACGTGGTTCACCTCCTTAAACCTATCAAAGGCAAATCGTGCACAATGAGCATTTTCTTTTTGTCATCCGTTTAGAGTTCGCATGAGCATATTATTACTGCTTTCATGTCGGCATTTTGGTATATTTATTTGATTGAATGTATGAACTTCAAATCTTAATCAGCAATTAACAATTTCTAAGTAGGAATAATTATTCTAAGGAACAATTAGTTATATAAACTTAGTTCGTTTTGTCGGTTTATCACAAATAGATAAAATTAGTTTTAGTCATGTACTATTTGATTCAATATAAGAATGAATAGTTCTATTACTATGACTTTTCCCTGAAATTATAATGCAAACTAGATGCCTTCGACCCGGGTGCCTACAATTTTGGCTAAATTCGTATTGCAGTTCCCTGACAAAAGGCTGATGCTTCCGGGAATATTCCCATTTTAACACTGCCAGGAAAGAAGGCGGCAGAGGGTAGTTCTAGCACCGTTAGGTTCGAGTAGTTTCTATACATGTATTGTAACAATATCTTGTTCCTTAAATAGGGTGAATATGCCAATGAATGGACGGTTAATCATTTTTCACACTTTGATCGATTGTAACTTTTGAATTCTTTTATGAAAATTTAATTATGATACCACCATTAAAATCGTTAGACTCTGCTCTTTATGACCGTGTAGTTCAGCCTTTGATTTTATTTAATTATTAACCTCGTCTTCATACGTTTGTAAAAAAATCCGCTAAACCCCAATGAATAGACGGGTTAAATCAAATGGGACGTTTTCAGTACCAGTTTTGGATGGCTTTAAAACTTTGCTTTGATTTTACAAAATAATAAACACTGGAAGATCAATAGTATTGTAAATATTGTTTTGAATGTTCAAAGAACATAAAAATATGTATTTTGTTGCATGTTGTGCATCATACATTCATAAGAAATAGAAATATATAGAAAATCGTCCATTCATTGGTAGTCGTCCATTCATTGGCATATTCACCCTATATTAAAATTGAAAATGAGCATTTTCAAAACTTCGACCCCGACCGCAGGTCAGCGGTACAGTGAATATTTGTTTATTTCCCCCCCCCCCCCTCCCCCCTGATACCCACCTCACTCCCCTGCTTCCTCTGTGTCTCTGCTTTTCATGTTATGTATATAATATACATTATGCATTGTATATGTGTATGTACAATTTATGTTAATTTCAGGTTAATTTGCTTTTTACGGCATTAGCGTTGATTTTACGAAGAAATGAATACAACCTTTTTTGTAGAGAATTCGATGTTCTATATTTTTTATTTGAAACATTTTTTTGTACGATTTGTATTTTTTGTTAAAAAATGGAAAAACGTGTTTTTTGAGCGTTTTTTTTGTTAAACCTCCCCATAATCTAGTATGCATTGTCTCCAAAAACTAATCAGATATAAGTTTGGCCAAGAGAAACCCAAATCCGTTTGTACATTTTGTATAATTTTGGGTTCCTTAGGGCCTGAAATGTCGACATTTGATGAAAAACTATAGGGTAATTTTTTGGCGAGAACTGGCCAAATTCAATACTTCGCCAGACCTATGGTCTGGGTCGAAGTAAAAGGAAATTCTAAATAAATACCCTAAACCATTCACAATCGAACAATATGAAGAATTCCATTATTCTTTATACATTCAATATTTTATTGTCTGTCAATACTATCATAAGGGACTCTAAAAAAATATAAAAACATTATTTAGAAACAATTACAGATATACTCCATCATTATCTATGGCCTACGACTAATGCGAATATTAAACAATTAGTTTTTAGAAAATATGTCATTTTTCGACCAGATACATTAAATGTTAATGCTTGGTATTGGATTCATAATTTCAGGCCACAAATTCAAGAAAAAAAAATTCATGAAAATTCATAAAAATAATATGCAAATTATACCGTAAAAATGAAAGTTTTTCTTTATAAATTCTATATATTTTAATTGCATTATTCAAAATTTTCTGTAAAACCCAGAGGTTTGATGTGAAATTATTTTCGGTGTTGTTCACACCCACGTAAGATTGGAATGGAGTAAACACGCGGTTTGGAATGTATTTCCGGTGTTAAATGCTTTTATAATTTCTAAGGTGACTTTAATTACAGAAAATCTTTTTAATTAATATTTGTATATATACATATAAATACGGATAAACAAATATGATACCTATAAATCTTTATATTTTAAACAGTGTACGGTTTTATTTGCCACGTTACAACTCGTAATAATTAACATTCCAGTAGAACATGTAACTATACAAATTAAATTATTCAGTTCCTCTAAATTACCAAAATGAAAGACTTTTATAAATTTATCATCCCGATAAAATTAAAAATCAAATTATAGATCTAAATGTTGGAGCTATAGATAGAATATTTTAAACGAAATACATTGTAACCTCTCAGGTCAACTAGAGGGGTTGCACGGAATCAACTTATATAATCTTCTATGAATAAAGAATAAAATCCTCTTATAGTTCTACATAAATATATGGACGATAAAAACCTATTCTAAGTTAAAAATGATATAATTAAGTAAGATTTACGACTTCTTGTCGAACAAATTAACCTGTAAACTATTTTTTGACAAACCTTTACGTGCCTATAAAACTTGAGACATTGAGACATCGTATTCAGCTCATATGCCTTTGTGTCACGGCGGGCGCTTTTCACAATTTCGCGCCCGCTTCTCGCTTTTTTAAGATTTCGCACCCACCTTATACTTCACGGGCATTATAATGCCGCAATTTTATACGTACCAGTTTCCCAAAAAATACTATGTATATCATCGGGCTAAAATGAAGGAATCGGAGGCAAGCCCGATATTGCAGCCCTCGGAGTCGGAACTCTCGCTTCCCCTTGTCAAATAAGTCGCGATGGTCGCCGATACCTTCCTTCGTGCTCTTGATACACATTATACTATCCCCAATTGGGAATTTGTCCAGATGCTTTGACTAAGCTTGATTAATACTGGGCCATTCGCCCATGACGTGTTCCGAGGTCTCATCATCTTCTGGACAAAACCGCCATACATTGCCTACAACTACATCTTAAAGACTGAACAACGGTATCATACACTCGCCAAAATAAGGATTGTTACATTAAGATCGGCTCTTTCTATATTTCTCATGTATTTTGTTTTTGTGTTGACTACTTGAGCTCTGGGAGATTTTTTTCAGTCAATAAAACACTTGAAAAAATGTGTTAATTTTTACGTTTCGGCCTCTACCGGACCATCAGATTGTAAAATCTACATCAACATAACATTCAAATTTATATAACACCAGAAACTTAAAACATGGAAGATATTGTGAAGCTACTGCTAACATGTAAATTGTTCATATAGGAAGAAAAAATATTCCTAATGTAAGAAGACTAGTCGAAGATATTATTACGTCCACACCTGTCTGTGTATTCTAATAGAAAGTCCAGTATCATGAAATGTACCGATTGATCGCAGAAAAAACAGGTGCTTTCTGGTAAATAGCATACTTTCGATATTATTAAAAAGCGACAACATTTTACCGGTCAGTCGCGTCTGGAATGAGAACGTGTCGGAGCACTATGTACTCACTAAGTATATGCAAGGCTTTACTAGCGCAAGTACCATTAAAACCTTACCGCGGGCGTCACACTCGGAGACTGCACTCTGCTCTCTTTCAAATGCAATATTGCTTCACCAAGTAGACTGCTGCGAGAGCTCCGAGACAATGGTAATCGCACTCAACGTCATACTTAACGCGAGGCTATCCCTGCACCGCCTGGAGGTTGTCGTGAATATGTCCATGTGTGCGTATATACATTTCACCGTGAAACGCGAAATTTATTCGCGAGGGTAGGTACAAGGTAGATCAATGATTTTTCAAAGCATTCGCGAGAACCTCCACGTTACGAATTACACTGGAGTCTCCATACCTTGTATATGTTTACCGATGATATGGTGCTACATCAAGTTTTTTTATTTGTTTTTAAATGTTTTTCAAACACCTTTGCTATTTTGAATGGAGATTCGATGAGAAAGAAACTCATATTCACATGTTTATGTGTGAATATATAAAAAATATATGAAAAGGGAATTAGACAGCAAATGTTGATGAACTTGAATCAGGAGATGGTATAATTCAAGTAACTTTGTATGGACGTTTATGAGTCGGCTTTGCACAATGCGACTGTTTTGTGGGATGTGACATTTCTTTACTCTTTGCCTTTTCAGAAAGTAAAACAAAAATTGAAACATCAATATGGCACCATTAATATTTGTGCTATCAAAATATAGACTTTACAGATTTCTTAAAGTGAAAATTCACTTGTTATGGAGTGAAATCCGGTTCACGGAATAAATAACTAAGAAAAAAGAGGTAAAAAACCAGCTTATACATACATAGAAAATGAATCTAGGATAAAACTCCCAAGACAGCAGAGGGCCCGCGGCATCGCACCTCTGGTCCTCATCTGATGTTATGTGAGAGGACGCAAATCAAGGCCAGTAACCTCGGGGACACAAATTCAACTATAAAAGGCACATGGGGTGTCTAGACAGGTTCTGAAGTGGTTGGGTTAGGTTAGCATTTCCGGGGTGATCGCGGAGAGTGGGGCCGGGTGGGGGAGGGGGGAGTGGAAACCCAGTAGGCACACAGCACTATATCGGTTACTATTCTCGAAACAGACATTTAGAAGTAAACCTAAATAAATAGCCCTCACCGCAGTCCGCTCATCTAGTATCACCGAAAGGGCTGTTTAGACTCCTGCTAGTCGATTATTAGAGGGTGAAAACAAATATTAGTAAATACGTAAGGTAAATACCCAGGCTAAGTCTGGACGAAGTATTGAACTTGGTCATTTCGGGCATAACAATTACCCTATAGTTTTTCATCAAATGTCGACGTTTCAGACCCTAAGGAACCCAAATCAACAATAAATAAATTTGTGTCCGCGATCTTGTACATACGTACGTCCCGTTTTTTTGTCTCGCGATAACTCGCGAATGGATAAGCGTATTAACATACATTTTTTTTTAAATACGCGTCTTGGCATAACTTATATCTGATTAGATTTTGGCGCAGATCCATCCGTCCATTACTAAAAAAAATGAGCCCCAATTAATAAGTTTCTTCGTAGTTTTTTGCATTTATTTTGAAAAATACAAATTTTATTAAAAAATGTTTCAAACAAAAAAGTTAGAGCATGAAATTCTCTACAAAAAAGGTTTTATACATTTTCTTCCTAAAGTCAACGATAATGCCATAAAAACTGGTTTAAAATACTTATGACTATTGTCTGAAAAAGTATTGAATTTGATCACCTCGGCAAAAAAATTACCCTATAGTTTTCCATAAAATTTCGACGTTTCGACCCCCTACCCCCGGGGGTAGTCTTCGCCATCCCCTCAGGCGCGGTGATCACCTATGGGCGCATAAGTTCCTTTACACCCTTGACACGAAAATAACTATTTCGATATATCTAAAAGATGTCTTGTAGTATCTAAAAGATATCCGTCAGAGATCTTTTCGACACTTTCAAGATATCTTTGACGAATTATATGTATATATATACCATATGAGCACCTTATATATAATATATATATTAAAAAATCATTATGATCTTATATATATATATTGTATATATAAGATCATAATGATGCAGACAGTAATTAGTAAAACACTGTAAACATGTAATATGCATCGAATAGTCTATTACAATACAAGTGCTTGAAGTAAGTGTTTTGCAACTTTTATTTATTAATACTTCGGATGCCATGTTGTCGGGGTCGAAGTTATGAAAATGCTCATTTTTAATTTAGAAGAAACACTATATTGTTGTAACATATCTATCGAAGCCACTTGGACCTAAATATAATTGGACCCCAAATATCAATATAATTTTATAATATAATTGAAAGCTGTCAGTAAAGAAACGAGTATTAAGGAATAGCCGACTCTCTACTGGGTCGAAGTTTCTGAGCGAGCGAAGCGAGGCACCACGCCAACACTAGTTTTTATTTTTTACAACACTTTTGCCAATTGTCATTGTTCACAGGTATAATAATAATAGTAATCATAATAATAAATAGCCTTTATTGGCATTCTTCAACTGCAGATACAAGCTAAAACAATCAAATCAAAGATAGATGAGTGCCAACATGCGAGCCAGGCTAACGCTGTTTAAGAGATTGCCCTACAAATTACTGCTACAATGCTAGATTATTCACAAAAGTGCCTATTTCAAGGTTTTGGTCAGGAACCTGGTTACATACATTTTGTCAG
This sequence comes from Trichopria drosophilae, assembly GCA_030407085.1. NCBI lineage: Eukaryota > Metazoa > Arthropoda > Insecta > Hymenoptera > Diapriidae > Trichopria > Trichopria drosophilae. Next base: position 63,898,349 of record CM059583.1, on the reverse strand, counting down.
AAATGAAAAATAAAAATGACCATTCCAACATCGCAGTCCAATTTTCAAAAACGTCTATTGTATTAGTAAATATATTTAAAATACTGTTGTTCAGAGTGTCAAATAATGAATACCAAATCTTATATTAAAGTTCAAAACATTGTCCAATTTAGTATACCAGAAAAATTTTGAAAGAAGTCTATTTCTAAGCAAAAATTGTTTGAATTCGGATTTTGGAGCAGTCATGCCAGGTGCTCATATGGTAATATTTTCTGTGGCAAACTTCCGGAATATGTCATCGACTTTTTGCAGACAGCATTACTCACAATATCAGATATGTTCGGCAATTTTTTATTAAAATATATGCATTTTTTATTATCAAGATCTCCTATACAATGTACGTAATGGTCGTTAAACGAATATATGCCCCAAGCATTTTCTTTTAAAAACAGATTCGAGTGGATGCTTGGCGTACACTCGTTAGAAACTTAACCTCTTCGCTGTAGAATACATGATACCATAAAGGATAATCGAAGGTATCTCTGGTGCTTTCTTGCCTATATTTTAGTTCCAACCATTAAAAGTATCAAAGCTTTGGCAGACAACTAAAGGTTCTCTTCCATAATGCAAGTTAAAAGCTTAAAGATGAATATCGAAGTTTCACTAGAAAACGTGTTTATAATTCAAGCAATGTTGTAATTGTTATCAGCTTCAGTCAACTCTACTATTGTTGTTTCAAGTCTTTTATCCCTTATTGCACTGAAAATCAATATTTTAATACATTCAAGAGAACTTTGAAGTATTCAAATGCACTATTATTTCTCATTCGTTTTAGGACAATCGCTTTCTAAAATACAACGACCATCTGCAAGATTTCTTGAATACGGATATATGCACCAACATCTAGATCGAGTCCAGCATTTCTGTAAATAAAAGTGATAATTGTTAACTAAAACCAAGTTATCTGCAATTTATAATAAAATAATTGAATAAAATATATACGTACTTCACCTAGACAACGCATCATCCCACACACTGGAGGACACAGTGGGCCACAAGGAGAAGACGTCATGTTTGCAGCACACGATGCACTTTCCCCTAAACGTATGAAAAGTGCATTCAATATAATATGCGCCAATTTTTTTAATATATATTATTTTTATATTATTTAAGAATATTCTTTAAATTTTCTATAATAATATGAATCAAAATTAATCAATAATGGTAGATAAAACACCTGAAGTGATAAAACTTTAGTTGCATTAAATTAAACAAATTGGTAATGATATTTTATAGAATTTAACATTGATAAAAATATAAGTAACGTTAATTAATCATCTGTAACATTATACGTCCAAAAACTGTTAAAGTTTCAAGTAACTGGAAAAGTATATTTTATTAATAAATTTAAGTTATTATTAATGTATCCAGTAATGTTTTAATATATAAAATAAAATAATTGAAATTAATTGATAACAATTTAAACCCAGTGATTATTATGTAATTGAGTAAAAGTATTACTGACCTGTATTGAGAACGGCAAAAAATATGCCGAAGAGTACAAAAATTCGCAACATATTAAGTGGATACTTTCGCTAAACTGCTATATAATACTCTACTTAAGTAGAGAAATAATATATCCAGTAAAGCAGTATTTTGCGATAAGATGATAATTACGATTTGGAAGAGGAAAATTCGAATACCTCGTTAATCATGTGTGTTTCGTTCTTGTAAGTAAACACGTATATATTTGAAGCAATTTTTCTTATCTCTTTCGTGTCAAAGACTATTTTTATTCGCAAAATGTTATCTCTAATTGAACTTTTAAAATATTAACTAAACAGAATTAATTGAACAATACAATATCTCGAATTGTTAAATATCAATTATATCGTATACTGATATTATCTAATCCCGGCAGCATTTGAACGTATTTATAATTTTTGCATTTAGTACTGAAATATAGTACATGTGTTATAAACATTTTCAATATTTTCAAACATTTCATATTTAAAAAAATACATATTATTACTTAAATCCTGTCGATTTTTTCTGGACAAATTTATTTCGTCACTAAATTTTTATTTTATAGAGATATCTCCGGTAGAAGTGTTCACGAGGATAGGTCCAAAATAATTATCTTAGATTTTTCTTGTCTTACAAGAACCCAGTTTCATAATATAGGTAGAAATCCTACTGCAAATAACCAAAAGTTCAGCATGAATATACCGAAACGCAAGACATTGAGACAAATAACATCGTTTAACGTGAGTGCGACAATCATCGACATCTTCAGTATTTGTAATGGAATTGTGCTGAACAGATATATTGAGTCGCTAAGGTAATAGCTTGCTTAACATGCTCAAACCGTTAAATTCCTACTAGGGCAGTCCTACCAAAATAATAAGTTTATGGCACATTTTAAGTGAAATTTAATATTATTATTCACTTTTTTTGTAAAACTAATTATTAATCATCAATCCGGATGAATCTCTTAGAAGGATAGAAGTTCTCGATTGCAGTAACTTACCAGTCTGTTTTAGCTTTATATAGTTTAGTTATATAGTTTACCTCTATCGGGCCTAACAATTATTGAACAGCATTCAGCTAGTGATATTAACCCAGAGTAATGGAAATGTTCGGTGAAAATGTATGATTTTTATGAACTTGCTAACTATTTATTGAATGTTTCTATAACATCTTGGAACAAAATATATCAGTCGAATATTTAACTTATATTACCTAGATAATGTGGAATTATTCAAAAAAGTGCACGTGTTTTTATAAACATTATATAATATTCTGAAATTCACATCTCCAAATCCAGTTCAATTATATGAAATAGGATTTCTACTAAATATAAAGGTAAACACGAAAATAAGGCAAACGACTACCCTAATTTAAGTCAATTATACATGTAGGTAATTAATCTAAACAATTCTGAAGACAGATTTCTTGCCATTGTTATTCTTTTTCGGGGACCTCTTAAAACAACGCATTTGAATGAAGGAGTGCGGTACTGTTTTTTTTACGCTATTTTTATACTTCAGTGGTGGAAAATAGAGACAAAATTGTTTCTAATGAAGAACAGAGAATTGTTATGAAATCATACATTTTAGCAGATATGATGGAATAAGTTGATTATGTATATCTGTATCATTTTGTTCAACCTGATGAAATTGCACAACTGTGACATTTTTATGAATTCCTTTACACATTAATTTAATAAACTTTGCTGTATATATACTAACACTGTGTCCATTAAAGGATACAATAACATGGAGGTGTGAAAAGAAGCTGCTTCTATAAGATATTATCCAGTTTATTCCATTAATTTATTACAGTTTGGATTGAGACGCTTGTGTCTTCACTTATGTACCTCAATATTGGAGTGTAAATGCAAATACATACTGAAAGTTTAAGTAAAATCCTTTGAAGATCATCGTTTGAGGGTTAACGCACCGGTAGAACTGTATAGTTGTGAGGATCAGAAGCGTATTCGAGATAACTATGTTACGAATTTCAGGATTGTACTTTTCACGGTTGGGAAGAAAACTAACTATACTTCTGCCCTTACAACTATACTATTCTATCACTGTAGTAATTAATTGGTATATTTTTGTCAATAAGAATTAGCAATCTTTTGAATTGATACAGTCACCAGTTGAGTTTCTTGCATTTGGTGACAAACACCAACATCGAGGTTCATCATAACAAATCTATGATTAAACAAAAATATATTAATTAAAACAGATTCATCATTTGCATATGGTGTAATAAGCCTCCCTTACCCTTCCTAGACAAATTGATGGTTTCCCACATCGTGGCGGGCAAAGCGGACCGCACTTAGTCAGGGTCTCGTTGGCATGACACTTAGGTGCAGCCTCTACATTGGTAAAATATATTTTTAAATAAAAGTTTTAAGAGAAAATATAAATAATGTAAATTGATTATTTTCAATCACTTTAAAATATTAAATGTTATATAGACGGTCATAGTTCTTAGAGCTCTTAGAGATCTTGTTACATAAAGATAATCAAGTAACACGAGCAGAAATTTTTTCAGGTCCTGATAAAGGTGTAACGTTTTTGGTCAGGCCCTGATCAGGGCCCTAATAAAATTCTACCCGGGAAGTTGTGAGTAGCAGACTTCTGTGACCAAATAGCACACACAAAAAATAGTAACATAAGTAAAACTCTTTGCCTAGAACTTACCTTCACTAATAATTGTCGCAACAACAGAGAAAAGTAAAAGTATTCGAAACATTTCGGATAAATACTGCATAAGGATAAACTAGCGTGCTTTAAAAGAAACGGAACTTAAATACTTACCTGTAATCAATCAAACTGGACAACGAGGAAGTAGAGTATTGTTAATCAGTAGATAAGTTGTTTTAAGAAGCATTATTTTATTTTTTGAAATACTTAGTACGATACGGATTATCGGTAAAATTCAAAATTTATAATATTCCACTGGTATGTTTAAGTACCTAAATATACTGCGTATATCGTAAATGTTAATACAATAAAATATAGCAATCAGAATCATATAACCATTGGATGTAATTATGTATACAATTCTGCTCTGTAACCAACCAAATAAATTCGCCGGACCGGTAAATCACATGAAGATATCAGTACACTATTTCAAAATCATTAAATATTTCTCTGTCTCTAATGAATTTACGGATGATAGTTTCAATTTATTTTCAGCTATCGTAACAATAGTACATTATAAATTATCACCTTTCATCGTGTATCGTAAGGAAATTCTCGGAGATTATTAGGTAATATTTGCATTAACTTCATATACGTTACTTAAAGGCGGAGAATGCTCCAACGACGGATAACGGAAATTTTGATAAATTTATTTTAATATATTTAATTTATAACAAATCGTTCACATTCCGACATTTACAAAAGGGACATATTTAATAGCATATCTATATTTGAGTTTTATTCGTAGAAGATTATTATTATGTGTTCTATATGACACGATGGTATAATTTATAATTTTGATCATTGGTCATGGTAAAACGACTTTGTTGGGATAATGAATAAATTGGTTACCCCAACAAAGTGACTCAGTGCTCTGAGGTCCTAATGATATACTGATTGGGCCGGTCATTTGCAGTTGGTTGCATTTGTTTAATTGTTGCAAAATTATCCTAGATTTTTATGATCTGGCTGGAAACCAGCTCTGTAATATGGGTAGAAATCCCACTAAAAATGACGTGAATTCTAGCGTAAATCTACCTAGATTCGAGACATGGAGACAGCTAATATATTTTAACATTTAGTGCGACAATTTCCTACAACTTAACGACCTCGACTCGATTCGAGAATCTCGAATACGTCTCGATCGAACTCCCAATATGGCGGCTGACTCTCAGTTGATTCGCGCGCACATGCTGTTGCGATTGTTTAGAATGATGCTGTAAAGATCAAATCTTCTTTTCGAAAGAAAAATCGTTTACATCTCCATCAGCTCGTTTTGTTGAATCGATTAATTCTTACCTATTATACAAATTTGTTATAATATTTTCCGTTTGCAATTATTGCTTTATGTCATTTTAAATATATGTTACTGGTCTTAGCGGGGTTTCATCTAGAATTCGTGCATATTTCTACCGAGATTCTACCGAACAGATATTACCACCTGCTAGGATAATGGCTAGTTCAACCAGCCAAATTTCTACCAGGAAATACTTGTATTGTTAGTTCGTTAAAGTAACTAATTTTATTGTTGTTATTAGTCCAGTTTCACCACACTAAACGACAGCGAATAAAAGCGAACAAAGGCACACATGGCGTGTCGACTGTCGAGTTCATATCTAGTGCATGCGTTAGGAAATGAGCTCTCGGCTGTCTTGCATTTGTTTAGAATGTAATAAATTGATTATTTTAACAAATTGCGTTTGTTACATCAAATTTAATATTTTGTTATTATATTTATTTATTATTTTCAGTCATGTATTGACAAGTTTTTAATAAAGTTAGGAACGAATTATCGTTTTTTTTATTTACATTCTGTCAATACAATATACAGCATTGTGTACCACAATAATGTATGTACGTGTTGTCAAACAAAGATAAAACAAAACACCGAGGTGCGTTAATCGTGCGTTCTCGAATTAATCAGTATTTTTAATTATTTCATACATAATTAGCGTCTCCCGTATTAATGAAAACGACAAATATTGTTCTAAATAAACGTTGAAATGACCTTTGGAAAATCTGCGAAAAGAATCGCTTTTTAGATGTCATTAAAGCAATCGAAATGACATGGATTGCTATTAAGGAAATCAAGAAAATTCAACGCATGTGCAGAAGCTACTTGGTACAACAAGAAGTACTGTAAATACCACCGTAAGAGCATTGCATACTGTCGCGTAATGTTGGAACTGTTCAGTAGTAAGTCTGCAGCTTCAGCCATCTCGGATCCTATTACCACCCTGCGGCAATATGTGAGAGTCCGGCATATATATGAATTTTGTTTCTGTCGGGTTAGCCGGGTTAATAAATTGACTCGGATAGGAACCTGGACCTAACGTCGATCCAGCCACGTTAACCCGATTGAAATGTGATCAACTGCCTCGTTAGGGCCAAAAATAAAAATTAGGTGATTTGGCTAGCTCCCAAACCAAACGAGGTCAGTATTCTACTCAGTTAGTTTGCCATGTTATCGGTACGAGTGCATTCAGCGTTGCTTCATACTCGCAGTCGCAGCAAGCTAGCAGCACAATTTTGTAAATTGTATTATAATTGGTTTCTTTAAGTGATAATAAACTATCTGTAGGTTTCTAGATCATTACTTAAATGATTATCAGTGAAAATATTTCTTTTGCAATTGCGAAGTTCCTTCCGTATAGTGCAACCACTAATAGTGATTGTATGCGTGACGATTCTGGAACGGATGTTGCTGTGTATTCAACTTGTATACCCAGAATGTCGCGAAGCAGGAAGTGTCTGTTGCACAACAATACACCCATCATTGCTTGTAAGCCAGTTTTTTTGCAAAAAAATAGGTCGTCACCATCAACCACAACTCGAATTCACCCTCTCCTCCTCCCTGCATCAATATCATCTCTATCGAAACTGAAATTGCATTGAAGGAGTATCTGTACAATATCTACGTTGTACGCGCAATAAAAAGAGACATCTATTATCAACACCAATTGTTAAGACATTTATTATCAACACCAATTGAAAAACTGATAATGAAAACTCGATATAAAAACTCAACGTATTATACTTTGGATTTATTTATTATTATGATTCAATTTGACTCAGCAAATAAAGCTTGTTTTCAGAGTTTTGGCGTTTACGAGCGTATGAATGAAAGGTTATATAGAGTCGTGTTAAATTTTGACTTGAATTTGAATAATTCTATGACGGACCGACAATTATCAAAATTTGCCATATAATTGTATTTATTAATCCGCATTGTTAATAGTAGCATTTAATTGTTTGTACATAATAGAGAGTGGTACCAAGCCGATCTCGTAAATGGCAATGGCTAGCGGTTTCTACAGCTATCGAATATCAACTCATTTTAAATGCCGCGTTGAACCCGATGCCATAAGTAGATTGTCGACACTACCGTACAAAATATAATCGGACATTATAACCTTTGCATAAAACGTTAATCGCAGATAAAATCTACTGCCTAGGTGTCAACATTACGACAGCGTTCTAGTCACACTATTATACATTGAAATCGCAGAGCAGTCTATGAGAATCACGGGATATTGGTATAATAGGACAGATTTGTAGGTACTACTTTCCCCTATAAAATTCGATCATTGTATATTACAATATGGAAAACATATAAACTTCTATAACAATTGTATATCGTAGTATGTGAATTGTACGCGATTTACTATATCATAAAGTGGTCAAATGAATTATTCTTTGGTTGGGGTCCAATATTTCTATTTTTATATGAGTTCAGTCCAAAAACGGAAAGAAACGGACATTTTCTCTTGAGATGTATGATGTTCTACGTGAGGTTACAGTGCTGTGAAATTTATATATGAAAAGAAATACTAGCAAAATACTTTTAGATACCTTTTATTGGACAAAAAAAATAGCAAACATATAAGCTCATTTATACTTAGATAGAATTTCGTTAATAAATAGTTTTAAGTTTGAATCTCATTATGTTACTATATATACATTCACGTTTCGTAGTTTTGTAGATGCATATCAGCTGGTAATGAATGTATGATTCTCTCGGTTATATAAAGCAATCACTTTCACGGACACATGCACCACTTCTTGTTAGAGCATATCCATCTTTACACCAGCACCTTGCTTCTGGATGGCAAAACTAAAAATAGTACATTTTCGATTAGTATATGGAAGTAATAAACTGGTAGTTTGAAATTCACGGAAAAAAATCTTCAGAGGATACAGCCAGAAATATGGTTACTTCTGGCAAAAATATGGCTGGATTTACCATATTATGGCTGGAGTAACTATATTTCTGGCTGTACCCTCCGTACATTTCTTTCCGTGTTGTTTGTTTGACTTTGATAATATGTACTAACCGATCTTAATGATGGACAACGTCCCCGGTAACATGTGGGCTGACAATCGGGTCCACATCTGCTCCATACTTCATTAGGTGGGCATCTCTGGGCATGCACATCTAAAATAGAAGGTTGATATTCGTATCAGCAAAATATTAGTAATATTTTTTATAACTGCTTTAAAATTTTGTAGGTTTATTGAAGACCACTGATGTAATTAATTTCGCGTATTATTTTAATGAATAGAAACAAAGTATTCTCTTATATAATATATAACCCAACTCTATTTTAAATGTTCAGATATAACGTACTTGCAGACAAATATATGAAGCATATGCACAGGAATAGGACGAGAGTGCGAGATGACATGTTTGGGATATTCTTCAAGTTTCAATACGATCGTGGGTGTCACAGCGAGTTCTTATATAGCCTTAATAATATGTTTGGAGATTTGTATATGAATAACTAAATGTTTTTAATGCACCTAAATATTTACCTTAAAGCACATTGAGATTAATCATATTTATACCATCCTATCAGAGATTAAAATAATATACTGATTTATTCTTCAAATAAATATCCTTATTTAAAAATATTGATAACGGTTAAAGCGCGTAAACTTGTTTTCATGAAAATGTTTTTATACAATCACATTATTATAAATTATTTTTGTTATACGGTAGGGCAAGAATGTTGTTAAATGTTGTATTATTTAAAGAATTTATCATAAAGTGTATAGTTTATTATGTATTCATCGGACTAATACTTATTCCAGATAGGTGCTAATCACATCCACATTCGTTATTGCCACGTAATAGCGGTTACATTCACACGCATGTTGTTTCTTATTAATCAGAAAAGAAATTCACCGAATAAATTTACTTGTTAACCCTTTATTATTCCAACTATTCCAGAATTTCTGCTTGCTTCGGATTAATGAATACTACTTTAGCGATGTTGCATTGAAGCCCAGAAATTATTGATATCTCTCAGATGTGCGGAAATTGTTTACATAACGTACGCAGCACAATAATTGTTTTCCATTAAATTCAACATTAAGGAAAACGTTTTTAGTCAACACTTGTCCACTTGTAGGATTAGTATTAGTATCTACGTCGATCGGACTTAACACATGTACGGATTAACATATAATGTGCAGATGAAAACGCTTTAATTGTAGTATTATACTCAATAAATTCAAGTAGAACGCTTATTACTTACTGTTAATGAAAACGGAAGCAGCAAGAGAAAAATTTAAGTCGATATAATATGTGGTATTTAGGGACATGTATAACCGTTTAACAGATGAAATTGATTTCGTCATTTAAGTGTTTCATAATTTGCTAGAGTGAGACGCATGTTCTTCAGGGATCACTTTGTTTATATTAAAAACATAAGATAATTTATTTGATTGAAATTGAAATTGGAAAGGGTTTTAAAGCCTAAAAACATACATGATCAGGATAATTAATTAAAATACTGGAAACGATTGGTAAGAACTTTATTGCAAATGAACAAACACTAATTACACAGTAGCCATTTACATTTATTTATTGTTTTCGTCTTTGCAACTAGAAATTGGGACACATATTCCGCGCTTATTCCGTACATACTCATCTCTGCACCTGCAACCCGGATCACCACACCTCTGCAAATAAGGAAAAAAACATGAATCAATGTTCACAGTTTGTTTCCATTTAAAGATTAATATCGGCCAAATCTCTTAAAACCCGATTTTCTTTTATCACAATCGAATCATATAAGAAAAGCCTTAATCATATGAATAAACACTCAATAATATTATTAGAAGTGATATTATTTTAACTTATGAAATTTTTCAATAAGTTCATATTTTTTAGTAATTTAAATTTTGTTAATAATTTGAATTAACTTGCTAATCTTACCAAAGTGAAGCATGGCGGAGGACCCATATAATTTGCGCAAGTATAATGGCAAAGATCTCCACAAGCACTGTAAACTTCATTTCTGGGACAAAGTATTTTATGGGATGTTGAGCCTTCAGGAACTATAAATATTAATATTTCATTTTTATAATATATGAATTTATATTACAAATACAAATAACTATCGAATATTTATAAATAGATTATTCTAAGCCATTTGAACAATTAGTCAAATAATAAATATACGCGTTTAAAAAAATCCAAAATAGAAAGATCTATTTATATGTACTTATATTATAGTATACATGCTCCTAACTTACATATCATAAGTGCGCTAGCACAAATAAGAAGGAAAGATATTTGAGAACACATGTTTTCAGTTTACCAGCTGACGTTTTCAGACTAATGCAAGGAATTTTTCACGACCTTTATATGTTTGAATATATGAAAGCGATGACTAATATTTTACTGGTCTGCAAGATGTTTGATATCTCCGGATAACCCGAGGAGGGTTTTAAGATCCAATTCTGTAACATTAAAAATAACTATACTTGAACATCGATGTGAGAAATGTAACGTAAGATTATTTGATATAAATCTTCATATAAATGAGTCATTGCTACCAAATGTATAGTATAAATTAGCGAAGAACATACGCCTACTGCAGAAAGAACATACGTAAAACGTTCGGAGAAGGTTAATGCTTAATCACGCATTTAGCTTATTTGTCAACTGATATCAGCTGATAAAACATGCTCATTTTCCTTAATGGCAGTGTAAAGAAAACAGTTGGAGATAAACGAGGTTAATCTGTTCGTACAATGTTCATCAAATACTACTTTGCGAGAACAGTGCTAATTTGTTGTCATTAATATTTAAAAACTCAAACAAATAAAAAATTGATTGCAAATAATTATACATAGAAAATTACGGAGTGATAAGTGCTAACAACGAATTTACAAAACTTGTACGTACTTATATAATTACAGATTGCACTTTTCAGTTATTAACTTCAACTGTATCTAATTATAATGAAATGTAATATTATATATAAATATAAGTTGTTTTAAACACTACAACGTGTATTTTAATTACGGTTAACATAATAGATATTTCTGATACATTAACAAGCAAAAAAAGCACAAATGGCAAAATGGTGTTTTCAAATAGAATTATAAATCAGCTAAAGTAACTGGTTTTGTAGATGTTATTTATATTGAATATAAAAAATATTTATATTCAAAATTGAAACAATGTGCCGGATTACGTATAAAATTTTTTTTTTTTTTTTTTTGTTATTAATTAATTAACGGGCGGAATCGCCCTTTTTACTCAATTGTTGCCTTATTATTTAGTATGATTTTGCGAGAGCTGCAGATCGACTTAAGAAGATGGCGCCATACTTCACATTTGTGTATGAAATGTAGGACTGCAGAAACCTACACCAAGTACAGCAGTTTTCTCAATATATGTTAATATTTTATGTGGATGATCCATATCACTGTTAAATAGGTATTTAGTTGGGTACACAGGAAAAATCTATTGCTTTTAACGAAATATATGTACTTGTAATTGATTTAGTGAAATCAAGTTTGTGATTCAAATAAATTTTCGTTGTTTTAAGAGAAAAAAAAGAAATAATTTCTAACCATATTTCTTGAAAGAAGTAATTCATTTTGAGCAAATATTTTACTTTGACAAACAAATTATACGTTTTGGACTTGATGGTAATAATGGTATGATGGTAATAAATATGTTCCTGACAACAATTTATTCATATCAAAAGAAATTTACTTCATTCAAGTAAATACACTGGATGAAATAACGCAAGGTTGCTGGCATAGGGATAGGTAGATCAGCTATATGAAAGCAGATCTAACCAATATTATGCCTGATGTAGCCATACGTATGCCAGGAACCTTGCGTTATTACTTTCAGTGTAATTAACTTAAATAATCGCAACAAAATGTTTATTTAAAAGAAGATCGTGGTTTACTTTGAACAATTAAATATTTACTTAAGAGAAATAAATGTTCTCTTAAAAATGAGTACCTATTTACTTCGTTCAAGTAAATATGTCCTAGCTCCAAGAAATTTGTTTCTTCATTTACCTACATACATAAATGTTTTTTCTTCGCGTACATATTTACATGAATGCAATAAACATTTACTTCGTAATATCAATGTATTCCGTTCGATAATTTGAAATGACTCAAATACTTAATTAATTTCATGAAATATTTCTTTGATTCAACAAATTTAGTTCTTATTCATGCAAGTGGCTCAGTTGGTGGTTCGTTTGGCTTCGGTGTTTCCAGACTCGTTTCTTGTTATTGTCAATAGGTGGCGAATACATTATTCGGTATATTCGCAATCCGGGAAATCCATTCACATTTGATATAAAGCGAAGTAGATAAGTGATGCCTTTAGGATCGAAAGGAAACATGTGAAGCGTGAGCGAATGCGAGCATGATTCACAGTAACTGTGAAGTTTACCCAGGTAGAAATTGAATCTCATAGAAAGCTAGTTTCTGACTAGTTTTCCGTGCCAACTAATTTCTAGATAGTAACTGTCTAGTTTGTCTAGTATGTGTCTAGTTTCTGTCTAGTTTATGCCAAGCTAGTGAAACTAGACTAATTTCCACCTGGGTAGCTATAACAAATAAATATACGTCTACCTAATTCCCTTTACGTATTTATGTCATGATGTGTTAAATAAATGCGTACTAAGAATCTACATAACAAGTAGTAACATCGCAATATGATACAATAATTTTTTTAGTTCTAAATTTTCCCAAATAAATATTTACCCTTTTCGAGTAATTATTTACTTGAAGCAATCAATTATTTTGTGCAGTTAAATAAATATTTACTTAATGTCAAGTTGGAGGAAGAAATTATTTAATATGGTGAAATAAATATCTATTCCTTTCAAGTAAATATTTACTGAAACTAAAGAATGCTTTGCTAATTAACTTCAATTCAAGTTGTTTCAAACGACATCTTATGATTCGGTTCAAAATAAAATAAAATCTAAAAAGTTTCATATTTCGGTTAATTTTGAATCGAATCTTCTCCAAATATATTCTATTCTTAACTTTTTTATTATTCTATATTTCAAATATTTCATATTCTGAGAAAAAATGTCTTTTAAGAATCATATGTTATATTTGAACTTTTCAAGCCGGAGATAACCAAATTCACAGCAAAACAATTCTGCGACCTGGGTTGTACCTGGAATTAACGCCTGGAAGACATCGGCAAATAAGGACATAGAAAAATTAAACTGTTCCTTAAAAATAACATAGAACCATCGAAATCAGTGCTATCACACAAGAATAAAATTATTGACACAATGGCACCGGGAAGAAATTATATTTAACTACAATTATTCAATGCATTTTTTTATTTGACAGAAGAAAATATTAAGAAATTGATGTTCTTTGTCTTCTCACTGGATCGCTATAGGAGCTCCCGAGGACGTCCAAATGTCCGCTTTTGGTCCTTGGGAGCTCTTAAGGGGCTCCTGAGGACGTTCTTGGATGGTCTTGTGCTGTTTGGGTAAGGTATATTGATTTTCAAATTTCTTAGCCATATGTAGAAGTTCTTGATGATCCACACAGAGAGAAACATATTGTGTCCGATAACATACTCATGTTATCGCATAATATACTGTTGGTACTGGATACCATCAGATGATATCAGATAATAAAATATTTTAAAATGTCAGCAGACAGAATATATTTAAAGATGATTCGGTTCAAAATGGATGAAAATTTCAGATTTTTCAGATCAAAATTAATCAAATTCTGAACTGCTGTCATCTGAAACAAGCTACGTTGAATTTGATTGGATGGCGATAAGAAAATCATCCTTTTCTGTTATATATATCTGATACAATTTAAATCCATATTGTACGATCGCATGCAACGCGCATACCGGGTAATGATATACACTCATCAAAGTAATATGCGAAAGGCGCATACGCAGGTAAGTCTCCTAATCTTTATTATAAATACCGCTGCCTAATTGCGGGCAGACACTCTGTCGCCGCTGTGCTCTCGCCGGAGAACTCCGATCGAACTAAGACTCTGCCTGCGGGACAATTTCCTCACGCCATCCTGCTGCAGAGCATTATTCCTCGGCTAGTTAGACATTTTCGACTAACCTCCTCGTTAGCTTCCCAAACAGCACATCTAAAAAATTCTTAAAAAGTTTTAACTAGAACTTTTTTTATGACCATTATACAACTAAAATGTCTATATACTCTACATTAACGTTATAGAATTGATTATATCAACCAATGTCTGCATGTTGGAAAATTTAGTCAAATACGTGTATGCTATACTGTTCAATATATTATTGAACTATGGTTCTCATGCACCACTTTTTGATTTGTTCTTTTAAAAGTCACAGAGCGAACAAAAAAATAAGAAAAATCTAAGAAAATACAATTACAATTTGAGGCGTACAGGCAGAGTTCCTGTTCAAATAGTTAAGGAACGTATACTAAAAATTTCAGACATGAGCTCAAAATTACAAGAATTATTTCTTCATAAAAAAGTTTCTGAGAATTATACGTATATGTACATTCATATGTTATTATATTTTCTTCACCATTTATGAAAAGCACCAAGTCAATTTCTCTTGAGAATTAGCGATAATAATGTTTCTTTTTACTCGGGACATGCAATGTGCTGATTACGAATGTATTATATCAAACAGAGTAATGAATATAAAAACGTTTTACAATAGCTTTTCGATTTACGATTAATATTTTTAAAATAGCGTCATCAGCAGTACAACAATATGTTTTTAAAATAGTATAATAGCTACTTAAATTACATTAGCACATTTTCTTTTTTATGCTAAAAAACGTCGGTTATTGTATATTACCACGGAGACATAACTTCAAAGAATCCTATGTAATATAATTTATCGAATTACTTCAACCCAGACCTTAGGTCTGGATGAAATATTGAATTTGGTAATTTCCCGGCAAAAAATTACACTATAGTTTTTCTTAAAATGTCGACGTTTCGGGAAAAAAAGCGGTGCAATATGGCGGCCGAAAATGAAAAAAGATGAAAAAAGTTACTCGATAGTAACGAAATTTGTTACTCAGGGGTTTTCGGGGTTGCTAATTACGAATTCAAGCTTGAAATTTCAAAATTAAAGATGGCGGATTCACATTCGCAATCAGCAACCTCGAAAACCCCCGAGTAACAAATTTCATCACAATCAAGTAATTTTTTTCATTTTCGGCCACCATATTGGATTCGCCATTTTGAATTTGCAAATTTTAAGTTCAAATTCGTAATCAGCGACCTCGAAAACCCTTCAGTACGGGTTAAAGTCGAAATGGCGATAAAAAAAATTCCTGCCATTCTGGGCACTTTTTGTAGAATTTTCTGTGCCAACGAAGGGGTTAAATGCAGTTACATATATTTAATTACGCAGTAAAATTTAACATACTTCCTGAATGTAATTCCGACGAGTTTGTTGTCAGATTCATAATCTGGAACTCCAAAAACCTCCGAGTGTTTAGTTTTATCTCGATCAAGCTATATTTCATATATCTATTGGTCATGTTAGATCCGCCATTTTGAATTTGAAAATCAAAGATCACACTCATACTCAGCGACACTGAAACCCTCATGGCAACGAATTTTAGCTATTTTCCATGTTAAAACAATACATAACTTAAATGATCAAATCTT
Organism: Trichopria drosophilae; assembly: GCA_030407085.1. NCBI lineage: Eukaryota > Metazoa > Arthropoda > Insecta > Hymenoptera > Diapriidae > Trichopria > Trichopria drosophilae. The sequence goes on along the minus strand of CM059583.1, from coordinate 63,882,213 downwards.
ACCTACGCTGAGTTTAAACGTACAGAGTTGATTTCCGAATTTCTCAAAAACGGGATCAGTTACGATTTAAGTAAGCATGGTTTCTTAAACTCGAATAGTGTACCAGTCAGTCTGTACAAATGGTTATGGTTGACATTTTAGTCGAACTCAGACATGCTTCAAACTCAGTGTGTAGAATGAATATTTCTGTCCCCCACAAACAGAAAATTTTGATTAATGAGCTTTATCACGTCTAGCTCATTTCGTTAAATAGGTATGCGTAATGCACACGAAAGAACTTAAGAAGTTGCAGAGATTCAAAACGAGCCGGAAAACGGAGTTTGAAATGACGATGCTCATTTGTTGCTAATTTCACGACACTAGAAAGGACGTTGTAACCTGAATTTCGACGTACCTCTGATATTCCTATATTTGATACCAAAATATAACACTAGCACTAAATTCTGTATCTCTTAAAGCAGTGCTGGTAATCAGTATTACCACAGTACTGACTTTCTTACCGATGATACTTCAGTCAGTAATGGGCTTGTACTGATTTTATTCGTCATTCAGTTCTGATGCGTAACTCAGCTTACCCCATTTCCTGGACATATAAGTTGTAAATTGAAGCACTGACTGCAGTAGTCGAGGAGTGTACTTTTACCGCAAAGAGCGCAAATGCAGTCGAAGCTAGTCTCCCAAGTAAAAGAATCTTCAATAAGATTTTTTAAAACATTTTCGGATTTGAAATTTTTTGACAATTAACGGGAATTAGATCAAAATTGAACTTAGATGAGTTCATGCAATTGCAATGGTACTATGGTTTCAACTTATAAAGATGTCGGTAATAATAGTATCACTTTCTTATCAAAATCGACTCAAATTCAACTTAGGTTAGGTTATTTCACACGACAGCATCTAATTTGACATTAAAATCTTGGAAACCAAGATTTTGATTCATAAGTGTATGCTAAGGCCAATTTGGACCTACGGAATTAAACTCTGGGGATCAGCTTCAAATTCGAATAATGAAACAATCGAACGATTTCAGAATAAAACATTGAGAATCTTCTTAAATGATCCTTATTTTTTATTAAAGATATTCTCATAATTTCTGTGAAAGAAGAAATTATGCGTATCTTTGCGAAATATAAAATAAGGCTGACTCAACATTGCAACCCGCATGCTGTAAATTTACCGACGACTGCTTTTGAAAATTCAAGACTGAAGAGGAACAAATAAAATAAATTTATATAAAAAAAATCTTTTTTTTATCAAAAGTATACTGTACTACGCATTTCACATAGATGCTGATCATTGGAAACGCATCTGCATGTTATTTGTAAATTTTACGTATTGTCTACTCTGACAGATAAAGAAAAAAATATATTGTGTATTATTTTAGAACAACAAATTTTTTGGAATAATTCTATGTAGTATTTGAAATTTTCAAACCGAAAATAAGCGAATTCAGGAAAGAGCAAAATCGCAAGAGTGCAAAAGTCCGCAAAACGATTTTTCCAACTGGCTTCAAATTCCAACAGAACCGACAAAGAGATCGACGAATATATAATATATATGTAACCTTTCCTTAAAAATAAAATAGAACCACCTAAATTGGACTTGAATGCTGATTACCGCTGATGAATGGCCACAGCTCCTGGTTAGTAGCAAATTCTTACATATGGTCAATAAAATGATGAGCAGGTACATATCTAAAAATCATTAGGAAAAACCAGGGAAGAAATCATATATATGTATATATATCGATCCCAATATTCTCCAATCCTCTTGCAACTAGACTATTTTTTAGATTAGGGTAGATGTCAAGAGCTATCAAATATAAAAATATGTATTTTTTCATACAATTATCGTCAGAAATACGCTAACAGAACTTTTTAAAAAACTTGACCCTGCAAAGATTTGCAATCCGTGACGGATTTGAGGTAAATCTAATCAGCTTAAAGTTTATTTTTTTGAGATGATCAGCAATATATGTTGATGGACTTAAATTTCGCATGCTTCATGTACCGAAAATCCGTTATGTAACTTTAACTAAATTGTTGTCGGAAAAGATTTTTGGTATAGAAAGTATATAAAAATTAAGTCCGTTATAAATGCACAGCTGGTGCGGAATCGTATGAAAAAAGAAACTGCAGGTGGAGTAGATCCATAAGGATCCATTACTGATCTTCGCGGTTCTAAAATTTTGGCTCGTGTCATAAAATTCGAGATTTAACGGATTGACATTCACGGTTTGGATAAAAACTATAGCGCTAGGTAGAATACAATATGTGAAATATTTATAATTATTCTGATATCTTTTAGCGCGTGCTGATTCAAATAATTCAAGGAAATTTTATGTGTATTTTATTTGTATTATTCTACAAATCCCGAAAGTACTTGCAAGTATTTATTTTTTACATGTACAATTGTGTAAATTGCATTCTATTTGTGCAATTTTTAACCAATTATAAATGTTGTATCTATAACATTCACCTACTATTGAAAATTTAAATCATACATTTAAGTTACATATTTATTAAATATTAATATTGTAATATGCTCATGTTATGTACTTATTGCTTGCGAGGGAAATTATAAAGATCGCACATAAAAAAATATCTTTATTTCTCTGATATTAATTATATTTACATATTTTTCTCTTACTATTCATATTGTAACTATTCGCTATTTATTGTACAACTTAGTTTACCGAAGGTAAAAGGTAATTCATACAATATTAATATATCATGAAATAATCTACGAAAATTCGATCTTAATATATGTCATTTCACTTCTTACACTCAGACACTAAAACGCATTTTCCTTCATCATTCCTCACGTAATGTTGGTTGCAACGGCATCCTCCCCCATTGCACGACTAAAACATGAAATGACTCAAGTTCATGTTGATGAATATTAAACAATAACATTAATGTGTAAATGATAGTATAGCCAATTTAAACGTCAAATTTTAACACGGTTTCTTGTTGAACGGGAGAACTTATTCCAACCATAAATATATTTTGCTTTAATACTTCAAAGATATGAATATCATCATTTTATTCCAAAAGTGTTATTCATCATCCAATACTGTAATTCTTCTAAATTTCACGGGTAGAAAAAGATGACAGTTTCTGGCTAGTTTCTCTGTGCTTCAATGCTTTTAGCAAATGTAATATTTTCTACTAGGGTTTTCGTTATCTTGTAATGTAGAATCCGAAATTGTACACAAGACTATTTGATGGTGCATATATGTCATGACGGATATCGGAAGAATTCATAAATGCAATGTTTCCCCGTTCTACTTTAATATTACGATGCAACCTTCGATTTCTTCTAACATGAATATTAAATAGCTATTACTAGTATTTGGATATTACTTACCATATTAAGACAAGCACGGGGATTATTGTAATTTTTACACGTTAATTTGCAGACCTCTCCACATTGGCTGTACGATTCATTTGGACCACATTTTTTCCCATCCGATAATTCAGGTACTGCATAGAAATGATAATCTATTTTAAGCTTTAGAAGGTATTGCGATTGAAATTGAATGCATGTGCTTAGTGATTATAGTAAATTATTGTAACATTGACATTAGTTATATTCCCTACATCTCGCAGAATTCTTAAAAAAAAAAAACTGAAGGTTAATAGACTTCTCGTTTACTGCGTTATCAATGTGGATTAGTGGCCACTGCATAGAATACAACGGGCGGGGAACAAAGTTTCGAAAATCAAAACCCCGAAAGGCTAAAATTTCGATATTGCGTGAGTCCAAGGTATTTTAATTTGCTTTCTATTTGACAAATTTTCAAAGACAAAGTGAAGAAAATCACGCTGGATCCATGCTATATCGAATTTTTGGACTTTCGGTATATTGATTTTCGCAACTTTGTTCCCCGGTCAAATAACAAGGGTAAAAATTATTTTTATACAGTTCTATAGAAATTATATACAATTATACATAATTGAACACAGGAATATACAAGAGTATATAATAATGTACGTTCGTATATAATCATAAATAAATTTAATAAAATAAAACTTTTTAGTACTTTTTATATTTATCCACAACGACGCGAAAATGGCCATGGGTTTGAATAATAGAAACGAATCTCCATTAAAAAAATTTTTTAACAACATTTATATATAATTATATAGAGACAAAAATGCTATGCGATTGTATACAATAATATATAAATTTTGAATGCAATTGTAAAGAATTGAATATAATTCATTTCTACCTGGGAAGTTAATATTGTTATTCTCTTTTTTAGGCCACTATGATTCAATCGACTATATTATTCTCTTAAAAGACCAATATACAATACATAATACTTCAAAGCATGATTTAAGTTTTCATATTTTCTAATATAAGTTCGTTTGAATCGTAGAATGTCAAAGTTAAATAATTATATAATATACTAGAAAAATAAGAAGGATATTATCTTACATGCAATCAGTACTGTAGCGCAAATTAAAAGAAATATTAAATATTGTGACATGATTGTTGGACGAAGCTAAGGAATACAGCTTTATAAGTGAAAAAAGTGCAGGATCGTTCAGGCTTTTATGGATGCATTGGACTCTGGGTGTTTATCAAGTATGACTATGCAGTTCAACGGGTATACCGATAAGAAAAGATTTGTTTACCATTCCGCGCAAAATTTCTAAGAATTTCAGTTTCCATACTACTGAATATTTTTTGTCTCGGATGCTGGGGTTGAAAATTAGTGGTGGAGGTTACATTTTCTGTGATTTTAAAAATGGGCTGAGAAATATATATTATAAATTAAAAAGAAAGTTCCTAAATTTTGCAATTGTTTTGTACGTTGTATTTACACTCAATATATGCTGTATACATAACTTATATTAAAATTACTAAAATTAGAACAAAAAATTATTACACGAATAAATATCCAATTAAAAATATCCAAAGGGTAATCCATGCCTAAAAATCCAATACAAAAGAAAAACGAAAGCACGCCCACCGCATATATAGAAATAGGGAAAAAAAACAATGTTTATTATGTCTTATATTTAATTAAAAAAATCACCCTAATTAATGATACATATGTAGTACGTCAATTGCAAAATTACGTCAATTACAAAATTGCATCAATTTACAGATTAACTTTATACACGATAGGTTTCAGATAATCCATTTTATCTAACATAACCTAACGTACCCTGATAACCAAGCATGTTTTGCGATTCGAAGCAATTCATGACTGAACGTGTGTTTGGCAATACATGTCATGATGGTGTTGCAAACATATCATTACCGTAAGTAAGAGTAATTGATGCTTACTAGGTAGCAAACCTTACTTCAGTAGACGAGAAACATATTCAATAACAATTGTTTAAGATAATTCATTGGCAACGAAACAATAACAAATGGTGACATTGGTTTCTGCATATATTTTTTATATATGGTGTAAGCATACTTACGTACTATTACATGAATCTCAAGTCGTCTGCATAAGGAACCTGCAGAGCACAATATGATACATAGGCAAATGTCATTAGCAATTTTGGTGGAAAGGTCGTAATTTGTAGAGTTAATACGCATCAAGATATTCTTTTCAACGTATTTATGCAATTTTGGCATAAAACAATTTTGAGGAAATGGAATTATATGTTTCTAAGACAAATAGCTCACTCACCTTGTTCTAGTTTGCTTAAAACACCATCATGGAGTTTTCGGCATTATGAAGTCATTGTTATAGAGTTTTGACTATCAGGGTAGGTTGACTTAACCTGCTCTAACCTAACCTACCCTAACCTAATGCAGACGACGAAGAGAAACACTAGCGACAATGTTTTTACATTTGACATTTTTGCCCTAGACATTAATTCTCTTAACTGTTTTCTCCGTTATACCGGGCATTGTTGTTATTCAAAAAATGATTTTAATTTGGATATTTGTCATTTGGAGAATTTTGCACCGGATATTTTTCTATTGGACTATTTATACTGGATATTTGGGACTGGCTAATTTTCACCGAATATTTTTTCATCAGACCAAAGAAATACACCAAATCTTAGTGGCTTTCTATTTCGTTCACCGAACATAAAGTACTCATAATAAAAGAGTAAGCCTCACTAATATTCTACTCACTCATTTAAATAACTAATTGAGTTTTTTAAATATTATGCGAGGCATGTAAAATGTAGACGAAGATTTAGTTCGTTTCTCTTTGCAATAACTTGCATTACTCATTTCTCCTACAATTCCTTTTTAATCTAAGAGATGCTTGAAGATCTTCATGTCAATATGGAGAGACAACTGATATTTTGAATCACGAGAAAACACTAAGAATTGATAAGACAGGTTGTAATTGCACATATTTGATGCCAGTGCTCAAGATGCTTCAGTTATGATTAAAAAATTATACTGTTTAGACATTTGGGAGTACTTATTGCAAAACTATATTCACGTTCAGTTTCATAGCTGTCATATCAATAATCTCAAAATTATTCAAAAGGTTTATCATAGAAGACAGGAACATACACTCATTTTTATATGTTTATGAATAACGCCACTTATTTTCATATTAGATACTTCTGAAAACAATTGAGTTACTCAAATCAAATCAACTTTAAGTATTGTGGGTAACCTGAGAAAAAGTCTAGAACGTCATTTTCCAGTAAAAAGGCCTCTGTTCTGCAGAAAATATTACTGATGCGTGTTCATCATGAACTCCCTCAGTACGGTGAAAATTAATGACAATATGCAATCGTCATCAGTACCGTGCTTCTATTATTCTGATATGGGTTAGAAATGGTCTTTAGAGAAAGTGACCGAAGTTGCAATGATCCATAGCAGAGTAGACGAAAATGGTAACACCACATATGGGGAAAAATAGGATGCCGAAGACGATCCTGTATCATGAAGAGTGCTTTTCATTAGTAGGCTACATTAGAAGTCTGCATGATAGGTTTGCAGGGGCATAATATATCTGTACACAGGAACCCCTATTGAAAATTTGTCCAGTTTTTTGTAACACTTTCATATACTTTAACACTGGGACGTGAGAGAATGAGATTGATAAAGAGACTAGCAAAAACCTGGAGTGATTTTCATTAGGCACTATTCAAGATAAAAATAATAAAGTGGTCCAGAGATGATTTTTTACTATGACAAATTCGAGTACCTATACGCAATTATCACATTTTTAGTAAAGTCAATCGAAATTTGGAGCTTCGAATCTGAAGTCTAGTTTATTATCGATGATTGTGGTATTCCTCACGATGGGATTGGCGTATCGATATCGCATCTATGGTGGAGAATAAGAATTCCCGGAATTCGAAAACTGGAAAAAGTGCGTCTCCTGATTCGTTTCGGGATGGATGGTGGCAATTTAGCGTCGAGCGGACGTAATCGATCCGATGAGGGTTCCATCGACATCGTGGTTGCATGGGAACTTCGATTTCATGTCTTTATAAAACCATGAAATCAAACTGGATCGGTTTGACGTTCGCAAAAATCCGTGCACTCAAACGAAAGCTGCCGGTTTTGGAGTTTAGGGTTTGTTCAGTTTGTCTCTTTCTAGCAGGATTCTAAAGGAAAACGTTTAGATGGGAGATCCATAGCAAAATCGCACATTTTTAGAGTAATCGAAAGCGTTTTCATAATTTTAATGAGGAAATGGAAGTTTTTGTTGCCAATAACTTTGCAAGATTTTTATACGATTGTATTTATCAAAAATCTGTCAAGTTTAAGCAACTTAACTACCGTCTTTAAGAATTCTGCATCAAATATTTTGATACTTCTACTTCGGTTCTTGGCGGTCTGAATTGTAAACATTTTATATAAAAAATTAAGATCGTTTTATTTTCATTACAATTTGCGAAAATATCGGTCATGTGTAATCAACATCCTGAAGATTTATCTTCTTTAGTATCATTTTTTGCAGTCAGAAATAGGAATACATCCGGGTCCATCTTCTCTTTGAACATGATCTCCGATACATCTGCATCCTGGAGGACCGCATCTCTGCAAATGAAAAATCATATTATTTTATTATAAAATAAATAGAAAAAATATTTAAATAAATGGTATTTAATTTCATCGTACTTAGTAACAGAAGTAACATTAATTACTAATTACACTTTATGCTAAACGAAAGATAGAAATTGCATTTATTAACATTCGTACTCCAGAAGTCAGAAACTGTATGTGCAGTTCAGAGTTTTGTACTATTTCAAAGCGAAAATATTTGTCTTATGCGTTAACTGTTTTTAGCTCAGAGTTCAGGATGCATTAATTTTAGCATAGAAATGAATTTTATAACATTTAAACATACCAAAGTAAAACACGGACGAGGTTGATTGTAATTGCGACAAGTTATTTTACATGCATAGCCGCAGGTTTTGTCGAAATAGGCATTTTCACCACAATCGGGTACACTTTCTTCACCCACTGCTGTTTCTATATCTGAAATATTTTAAAATTTCAACAGCAATAAATATTTTCGAATAGTAATTTATTAGATAAATTCGAAAACGCTTTTCAATGTGGCAATGTGATTTGAAAATGGATTTTCATTATACATTAATACTATGGAATAGTGTGTTATGTGCTATTGGAAATACTCACAAAAATCAAATGTCAAGGCACAAAAGATGGTAAAAACAAACGTGATGTACATTTTGAAAAGCACGTAATGAGATATTCTTACATAAATGAACAATTTTTCCGTGCGCTTGGTATTATATATTCCATTTGTGTTACTAATTATCCTCGAGGAAATACATGCTACTTCGATAAGGATAACTTCATTTCCGACAAACATAAAGCGTTATAAATGTGTGTATTTGTGTACCGTAAAAACATAAGCTTGTTTCAGACATAATTTAAATAAAACGAGATTTTTTTTATTACATGTAAGGTAAACTAACAATTCCATTCAGATAATACTAACATCTCTATATATTCATTAGTTTTTGAAATGCATGCATGAAGAAGTAATATGTTAATATAAGATGAAATAAGAAAATGACTTGCCAACATTAATGAAGTGAATGACCCACATCAGTTTCCTACTAATCAATTACAATGCATCAGTAAATGCGCAGTAAAATACTGACTGCTCAAATATTTACACGATCTTAGAGTGTAAACATACTTTTTCGGACGATTCTTATATTGTTAAATCAACATTCTACATTTGAATGTCTGACCTTGAGATTTGAACTTTAAAATATGCGTATTAACATTTTAAAAATACAGTTCTTCGCATCCAAAATTTCGTGACAAAAACGCAAAATTTGACGAAAAAATAATAAATATTTTATGTGAGGATGAGGAATTTTCAGAATAAATATTACTGAAAAACAAGTTCTTATAGGGGCTCTGGTAAGTTCTGACAAAATTTATGAAATTCGTCAAAGCATACGCTGAAATTTTTGCAGAATAACCTCGTAGAAATCTAAATCAGCACTGGTATACTGGTCAGGAACTAGTACTAAAACGTCACATTTTTTCCTGGTTTGGTGCAATGCGCTTGCGTATTTAGACAAAACGTGACTTTTAACTGCTATCTCCTGTCTATTGATATCGTGGCTGATTTCGATTTGTACTCGGGTACCTTGAACACTTTTCCAATTTCTAAAAATTTGTGATTTTAAAAAATTAAAGAACTATTCTGTAGGTTCTACAAATTCTGTAAAAGTTGTTCTTTTACCAATTTTAAGAATTATCTGGTCTACAGCATCAACGTCGATAATATGCTAATGCTCATAATAACTTAATATTTTAAAAGTAGCTAAAAAACACAAGAATTACGTTTCGTTTATTATGTGCACCACTAAAATTATTTAGAAATATTTAACGATAATTTCCAGTTATGCATTTTTATCATTTAGACCGGCAGAATTAATTCCACCATTTCGATTTTCAAGTTTATGGGGCAACATTGGGATTGCAATCACAAAAAAATAAGATCAACATTAAACATAATTTATTATGTAGAAAAATACCTAATTATGAGTAGAATATATAATAGACAAATCTTTAAATTTGTAGTTGTACCTGTAAAAATACATTATCGTCCAACATAGAATGTCGAAGTTATTAGAATTTTATCAATTATGTACTTAGATATGGAAATAGCTGTAATAATCTTAAAACAAATAGGAAAGGTAACTATGGAGTCCTCAAATATTTTTTCAATACATATATATACGTTTAATATAGATTAATACGTGGAACCTAAACCATTGATTCGTTACAAAAGAGAAACAAATATATTTTGTACACTTTTCTTTTAAAACATTAATTTGGCTAAGACTTTCAAAATGCTACTATCTCTAAACAAAATTGATGCCTTTTATCGTAACTTTGACAGCCAATTCAAATACGACAATAAGAATGGGCGATTGAGCAGATTCAAGCGGTCATCTTGAATAAAAAAATGATGCCTTTTTTAGTTTTCTGAGTGTATCTCAAAAGATACAAATCGTATAAAAAATGCGAAATGATTCCTGTTGCTGCTTGGGTATATATGAAGGTTCCAATATTTTAATATCTTAAATAAATATTTAAGTAATAATTTTGGTTCATCTGACGGTGAAAATAGTAACTTTTAAAACTTAAAATTATATTAATAAAAAAATAATTTGTCATGCGAGGAAAATACTTACGAGAAATTGGACATAAATTTTCCGTTTTTCCTCAGATGCATTCTAAATATTGCAATATCAGTAGTTATATAACAATATGATGTGAATAAAGTTCTAAAAAATATGTTAATTACGCGAATTGATACGCTTTCTGTCATCTACCTATAGCGACGAGAAGAAATATATGTAGAATTTTTGTATACATTACGAATGGTACGGCTATTATTAATAATGATAGAGATATTGGCCAAATCTCACAAGAGAACATTCTTTATAAAAACAGTGTTCAAAATGCGCAACATAAACCAGCACCACGTCATCCAAAAGACCGAGGATATCACTTAATTCAATTTACATCATCTAATGAAATATTCGCACACTGTGATTATATTTTCATAATCATTATTATCATAAAATTTGACGACAAGTATGTAAGATTATTCAAAGTTTAAAAGTGTATTAATTGTAATCTTAACCTTTTCTTTCGTCAATATCGTATTATTACGCTAGAATCATATTTTGCTAAAGTGTACACAGATCATAATATACATTTAAAATACAATTGATACACATTTTACAGGTCATATTGGGAGAAAGTATTAGTCGATCAACGTTGCACTACGACGAATTTCAAATTTGGCGCCTATGACAAGGTTTTTTTAATTCAAAATTATTCAATGAAAGTTGAAACTAGGTAATTTTATGCTCTTTACCTCTCGTTGAAATAATCTCTCTTAAACTCTTACGAGTATCAAAAATTAAAAAAATTTTTTTTTAATTAAATTTTTGTATTAGTTCTTCTTAAATAATTCGGAAAATATCGAAGGAATTACTCTTACGCAATGGCATAAGTTGTTAAATGAAAAAAGCTTGGAAATAAGCACTCATACTGTGAATAATAAAATATCTTTAATAAAAACCGAGTAATTACAAAAAACGACGTTTTTATGATGCTAAAAAATGGGCATCCGAACCATAGGTCGGAAACTTCAAGTTCACCTTGTTAGACCTCTCAAGTCTCTCTGAAAACTTTTCATTAATAAACATTCAGTTTCGAGGTGAAAGTATATAGGAACTAGACTACTGAACGAGTTTATCAATGTCATGTAAATATTTTTGTATTTCTCATACAAAACATTGATCAAATATATTAAATGTGAAAATTGTAGACAAATATTTTCTAATTGTTAATTGAGAACTGACCGAGAATTTTCGAAAATAATCGAACAGTTCTTAATTAATTTCTTTCGAATTGCCTAGGATTCCGTTTATAGTAATGAAAATTTTCCTTACAGAGCCTGAATTTTGAAAAATCGATTCAGTCAGTTTTTAATTGCGGTTTTTATTGAAAATTTCTACCTTATCGGACGAGCACTTTAGAATCCCCTTAAGGGCTTATATATCCTAAAGTGAATTAGTTACGTAACTATTTCTTTTTAAGTATGATAAAATTGACAAAACGTTTTAGACCACTCGCGTCACTATTCTGAAGTTTTTATTAATTACATATTAGTCGAAATCTCGATTCTGAAGAAGAACCCAAGTGGTCCGAAACGTTCAACCAATTTTTTCAATATCATTTTTAAGAAGTAATAAGTGCATTTCTATTTCATTGCATTGTATAATTTCTGAGACCAATATTTTTATTTACCATATCTAATATTTCTTATCTGAAATACATCTATATCTATATGTGTACAGAAATAAAGTTTTGAATATTATGGTAAAATAACGTATTATACTATAGATAATGCAGACAAAAAATGTTAAATGTTTATATGTTATTTCTATGACTTTTATGTGTGTGTAAGGCGATATATTAGTAAATGCATACCAAAGTACCTAAACGATTTCAGTGCTTCGGATATGTTAGTTATTTCAAAGTACGTTATTCACCGAACACCTATAGGAGACCAACGCTGTTGACCCATAGAGTGAACTTCGTGAAAAGCTCGCTACTTGAGTAGTGGTTGTAAAGTCTTAGGTCAGTCAAAGGGTTTGCAATTTACGCTAATTTCTGGTTAAGCCCCAAATTGCGGAGAAAGTTTTGGATAAACTTCAAAGTAATTATATAATTCCACTCTTACCTCTGTATTTAAAATACACGGCATTTAGCAATATTGATTATAACGATGCGGAAGTTCCCTATGTTGACTTGAAATAATCTTGAAGAAAATTTACTCAAGGAAGTATAATCGAGTCCAGTATAAAAGTAAGAACTCTGAAAGGAACGAAATACTTCAAAAATTACCACAATACCGAGAAGCATCCATAGCTCTACTACATCGCTAACAGGAAAGGATGCAGTGAACTCCCGAGTGCGCGAATGAGGACGTGACTTTTAAGATGCATATATCACTTCTGCTGTAAATTTTCAGGTCTAAACAATCACCAATCCGCAGTAATAGACAATCTCAAAAGCCTACCAAATCCATGTTTCTGCACGAAAAAAATAGAATAGTTGATTTAACTATGTGAAAACTAGTTGATCTAAAAATAGCTAACGCAACGATCTAGTTTGTAAAGATGACACATGAACTATTTTTTATTTGTTAAATTTTTAACTATAAAACTAGTGTTGGCGTGGTGCCTCGCTCGCTCAGAAACTTCGACCTAGTGGAGGGTCCGCTATTCCTTAATACTCGTTCGTTTACTAACAGCTTTCAATTATATTATAAAATTATATCGATATTTGGGGGTCCAATCACATTTAGGTCTAAGTGGCTCCGATAGATATGTTACAACAATATAGTGTTTCTTATGTGTATGAAAATTGAAAATGATTTACAACTATGACCTATGGCCTGAGTCGACGTAAAATTGGAAATGAGCATTTTCAAAACTTCGACCCCGACGACAGGCCAGCTGAAGTATTAATAAATAAAAGTTGCAAAACACTTACTTGATGCACTTGTTTTGTAATAGACTATTTGATGCATATTACATATTTACTGTGTTTTACTAATTACTGTATTATTATGATCTTATATATACAATGTATATAGGCAAATCTCTAGAACTTTTAAACTGTGGAGTCCTGTGACACTACTTGAACGTCATTGCTTTCACACAAATGCTATATTTTCCCGCTAAACAATATTCCGTTACAGCAACATCTTTGAAACGTCGCATTATAACCATGCGACCAAACTTGTTTCATTGCAAAAACATTTTTGGGACGTCCTTAGAACCAGAAATGTCCTGCTACATTTACGGTTTTTAAATAACGTTTCATTCGCAACGTACCTGCGACGTTTGAAAACTATACATCCAACGTTGTAAAAACGTTACATTAAACGGTCATAAATAAAAATTATAAGAAATTCGACGAATTATTTTATTCAATTCGAATTTTATTATTATTTATGTATCGTTCGATATGTTATGAAAGAATGTAGTTTTATAATTTTACTCGCAAATAAATCTAAGAAAAATCCGTCCCGACCGAGGATCGAACCCGGGTCTACCGGTAACAACGCTGACGTCTTAACCACTACGCTACGCTCGCATACGTATTACCATGCGAACGAGAGCTCTTATACTCAATCGTAGAAGGCTTTTTGATAAATGCGGGTTTAGTTTAAACAAGATATGTTTAATTAATTTTGTCATTTCTATATTGGGAATAATAATATTTTAATATTATTTGACTATTTTGTAGTAATTTATTGTAATTTAAATAAATATTTTTAAGATATCCGTATAATATTTTTTTTAAACGAAATGGATTAATAGACAATGTTTAAAAAAATGTAAAGTTAATTGACACACGTATATTTTACAAATGCACTACTTGGAAATAAGTTATGAAATTACGCGGATATTAAAATTAACACAAGTGAACCACTTTTTAAATTATGAATTAAATTTAATACAATTTACATTAAAAATAATAAGGTGCGAGTTATTTTTCCGGACAAGTGACGGAAATTTACAAATTTTGTACATAAATATATTAAAAGCGAACGAGTTTTTTAAAATAAATACACTGTATATATAAAATGCATATTCTCTAAATATTACAAAACCCGTTTCAATTTCAAATGTGAAGTATAACAATAGTTAAATTTCACTTCATTGCAGTTTCAGCCTCAAATTACTCTATATTTTAAATTAATTTTTGTAGTAATATTACAAAAAAAATATTGAGTTTAATGGACATCAATGTATTTAAGTTACACACGTATAAGAAATAAAAAGAACAAAATTAATAATAGCAAATAATATTATGCACCAGAAAAAAGAATAACTATAAGAAGAAAAAGATTGCATGTAAATCATGCTAATATACGAAAATAAATGCTGCATTCGAAAGCTTCCGAATCTTGATGGCGAAGTCTGAGATGGAACCGGCCGTAACGATAGAAGATATGCAACAAATCATGTCTACGAAACGTTGCATTCGTAACATTACATGAATGTTACGTTAGTAACCTGAATGCGACGTTTTAAATTTCCTTGGTGATTTTGTGACGTTGCAGAAACGATTCCATAAAACGTTTTTAAAACTGTTATAAAGTGACATTCTGGTAATGTTACGCATTAGCTTTGTGTATTTAGATATTGTGCAACGTCGTGTAAACGGCATCAAGAAGTTGTTACGAAACGTTACGTTTTTGCCATAAATGGGATAACATGTAACGTTTCATTTACGTTACATGTTTAGCGGGTTTTTTATACTTCAAGATATCATAAATAAAAAGCTTGATGAATTTCGAAGTCGCCCGACGTTACAGAGACGCTCTATAATTATTTATAGATAAAAAAATAATGAAATTTCATGCGTCCCTTGCATGTTTTTTTTTACTCTTATGAGTATTGTTTTTGCGCTTCGTGAGTTAACCTTGTGTTTTTAGCGCGAAATGGAGGCAAACATCTCATAAAGCAATATATTCATATGAATTATATGTGGCACACATTTAATTGTATAGAGTGAGCCTACAGTACCCGTCCCTTGAATTTCGTAAATTCTAAACTTATTTAAACTTGTTTATTTATTATCCGCGCCGTCTTAGAAATCGAATATTTATTGTTTTTGGTTATTAAAGGACACAATAATAAAGTGTTTGACACTTTACTCATTTGTGTGCGCCTTAAACTGTTGATGTTATACAAGTGTAAACATACATACCAAAAACGTGCCAATTTCAGAAAATTGACTATTTTTCGTGGCACATTCAAAATATCGCCAATATCAAGTTGTTGTTCGGTGTGCTGGTAAGTAAATACCTTATATAAGTATGTAAAGTGCGCGGCATTCTTATATTTTACATATTTTCAAAGTTATTGAAAGAACTATTTAGAAAGTCGTAATTTAACGATGAATTAAACACTGGAAGCTTAGTAACATTGTGGTCGGAAACTAAAAGTATGTTTATTCAGATAAAATTTGGTGTTCTTTATGTGTTTAAAGAAAAACAATTCTTTATTATACTTGTTTAAGCACTGTGTTTCAAATTAGAGCTATTGTAAAACAAAATATGCATTTCGAGTCTATGTATAAGTGATAACCCGGGAAAAAATGAATCATATATGGATCATATATGAACCATATATGGACATGTATGAACCATATATGATCATATATCATCATATATGATTCATATATAATCCATATATAATTATATATAATCCATGTATAATTATATATGCTCATATATGAATTTTGACCTGATATAACTGTATATACTCGTATATGAGCATATGTGCTATTATATAAATTTGCTATACAGGAGTTTTCGGGCTGATGATTACGAATCTGAGCTCAGATTTTGAAATTTCAATGTGGCAGATCCAATTTTAACGAAATCTACTAATAACTTCATTTTTCACCGCTATCTTGGATCCGCCATTTGGAATTTCCAAAATCTGAAATAAGATTCATAATCGGCGACCTCGGAAACCCTATTATACACAATCTTAGGGCGATCCAATTAAGCATTTACCTGTAATCCTATTTTTTTTATAAAAATGATAATTTTTATTGGTTTATTTAATTATAAAACAAAATATTAAATAAATATTGCTTAAAATGCAATGTTATATACATCTTCAACTCTCACAGAAGTGATATTTTTAAAAAATTGGGCGGAAATGCGTTATTTAATTATTAAACTTTCAAAAAATCAAAATTTCAAGCTCATCCCGGTGGTCAATATTTTGGACATTGTACCGCAAAGTTTTAATGCCGTTGAGTAAAAAAGATGCACGAGCGTACATTTTTACTTCTTATGTAGATATGAATACATATACCCAACGCCAATGTTGTGCTTGAAGTTTAAAAAAAAAATTTATTGAGAGGCTGAAATTTAAAAGTTCCAGAGATTTGCCCATATACATATAATTCGTCAACGATATTTCGAAAGTGTCGAAAAGATCTCTGACGGATATCATTTAGATATCTATAAGACATCTTTTAGATATATCGAAATAGTTATTTTCGTATCAAGGGCATAAAAGAACGTATGCGCCCGTAGGTGATCACCGCGTGCGAGGGGCTGACGAAGAGTACCCCTGCGTGGTAGGGTGTTGAAACGTCGAAATTTGATGAAAAACTGTAGGGTAATTTTTTTGCCGAGGTGACCAAATTCAATACTTTTTCAGACAATATTCATAAGCATTTTAAACCAGTTTTTATGGCATTATCGATGACTTTAGGAAGGAAATGCATACAACCTTTTTTGTAGAGAATTTAATGCTCTATCTTTTTTGTTTGAAATATTTTTAAATAAAATTTGTATTCTTACAAAATAAATGCAAAAAACTACGAAGAAACGTAATTGGGGCTAATGTTTTTTAGTAATGGACGGATGCATCTGCGCTAAAATCTAATCAGATCTAAGTTATGCCAAGACACGTATTAAAAAAAAAGTTATGTCATTATGCTTATAGTACGCGAGTTATCGCGCGACAAAATAACGGGATGTATGGACGTACGTACGTACAAGATCACGGACACAAATTTTTTATTATCGATTTGGGCTCCTTAGGGTCTGCAACGTCGACATTTGATGAAAAACTGTAGGGTAATTTTTATGACCAAATTCAATTGTTCGTCCAGACCTAAGGTCTGGGTCCAAGTATAATAGTAAATTTGACAATATTTTTCGCCATTTTAACAATGCCATCTAGTCTGTCCAAGTATTTTTAAACGGTTACAAAATCCAACTAAAAAAATAGTAAGGTCAGTTATTTTCGTCGTTGAACGAACTATTTCCCTAAATATTAACTATTTCTTTTAGTGGGTTAACTAACTGTATTGTGTAATAAAAAGACGAATACATCCTTCGTTCGATATCGCGAAATGGGATGCGGAATTCGGAAGAATATATGCAGTACAATTTATTACTATATGTATACCGATCGGTAAATACGAAGCGATCTTTGCGGTTAATAAACAAAGTCACACTTCATGTGGAGCAGACATTCTAGAGTTTAACAGTAAATTGCATTAAATTAATTGTGTTATAATGGAAATCAATTCGTGAAATTTTACAAGCCTTGGGGACTGAGAAAATATGCTGAAAAATTTGAAGGTCAGCATAAATTTATGAATCATATATACAGAAATCGAAAATTGGTCATCAAATCTTTGATTGGTATTTTGCGTTTTGATCCCCATATGAGTTAGACAAATTTGATCGCATATTTTACCCCAGATTTTTCTTGTGATTTCGCAAAATATTATTTGCACTATTGAAATACTGTTATTCTCGCTGTTATAACGGACAGTTACTTAAAATTGTCGTGATTACTATTTTTATTACTTACAAGGGAACAAATCTGTTAGCATTTAACTAATTGAAGTAGTTAAATTGACTACTTTTATAAATAAAAGTTGAATTTAGATGCGACCGTGTTAATTTAAATTTGTAAATAATATGCGTTATTACGGTCAATGAACTAGATTATGATTTGAAAAAAATTATAATCAATGTTTTTCTTGAAAGAAAATTTTTACGTTTCGGCTGTCAGTTATGCAGCCCTTTTCAAAATATTTATAAAACACATAAACAATATTTTTAACAGATAAAAATTATAAAAATTAGTAAATAAAACGGGGAAATAGATATTGCCGAGATAATTTTGGTATTCAATTTTCTTGCAATATCTAGACACTTAAGTGACCTCTAAGCCTGTCTTAAGTAATGCGTTTAGGAACACTCTATTATCGGGTTATGAATTTAATTATATGACATCTATTTCTGACATATTGATTATTTTATAGTGAGTGTATTATATATTTCAGGTAGTTTTGAGACTTCAAATCGTATGTTGACTGTATTTTCAGTAAATTTAATAAAATAGTTTTCAATTTCTTTTCTTTTTCTATGATTCTTCTCTATTGCTAAAATTTTTGTGCTTTTATAGTTGAAATCGTGTCCCGTATTGATTCTATGTATGGTGAGTCCTGTAAATTGTTCCTGTTTACCTTCAATGTTCTTTTTATGTTCTTTCAGTCTGGTTTCCAGACGACGGCTTGTTTCCCCTATGTATATTTTGTTACAATGAGAACAAGGAATTTGGTACACCACATGAGATGTATTTTGTATGGGTAATGTATCCTTGTACGGTTTTATTCCGCCTATATTTTTATTGATAGGTATAGGAACTAACCGAACATTTTCCTTTCCCATAACATGTTTCAGTTTTTCTGTAACTCCATATACATATGGGATAGAGGAGGTTTTAATTATTTGCGTATCACTTGTGTTGTTTTTCCTTTTGTTATTTGAATTGTAAAAATCATGAATTTTTTTACATATGCAGTTTTCGATAATTTGTGATGGGTAGTCGTTCTCACGTAATGTAGTCCTAACTATATTCAGGTTTTTTTCCCTGTAGCGTATTTCTGATAGGTTTATGGCTCTATCTATTAATCCGTAAGCTGTGCTGATTTTATATATAAGAGGATTATTTGAGTGAAAATTGATATATCTACCAGACCAGGTACTTTTGTGGAACCAGTCTGTGTCTATGTATCCATTTTCTTTTCTTATTAATTTCAGATCTAGGAAATTAATGGTGTTGTTACTTTCGAGTTCTTGAGTGAAAGTAATGCGGTTAGTGGAACCTTTGATTTTTTTCAGGCTGTTAAAAACTGACAAGATAACATCCTCTTGATTTTTCGGATATGCTAATATTATATCATCTACGTATCTATGATAGAATGGGAGTTTAAATTTTAGTTTTTTCAAAAGAATTTCTTCAATGAATTCCATGACAAGATTTGACATGACTGGTGATAGTGGTGAACCCATGGGTACACCATATATCTGTGTGTAAATTTTGTTATGAAAAGTAAACATGGTATTGTTTAATACTATGGTGAGAGCTTCTTGAAATTCATCTAATGGTATATTTGTAAATTTTTTTAATTCCGACTACTTTTATAGTTATTCCAACCATCTGAAATAGTTGTGATTACTATTTTAATTAATTCAAACGGGACAAAGCTGTTACCAGTTAACTAATTGAAATAGTTGATTTACACAATCAAAATAGTTGTTCCAACTGTTTCTGTTGGGTATAGAACAACAAATTGGGAATCGTCACAGCAACTAAAAAAAGTGCTGAGGCATATACACCCAACATTTTTGGTTGAATTTACTATTTTCTTAGTTATTCAACCATTCATTTTTCCGTGTGTCTGTTATAAACGGAGAATTAAAAGCGCTTTTACCACTTACCATGAAAAAATAAATACCAAATTCGCAAATTGAACAAAGTAAACAATTTTTTATTGTTTTTATCAAATGTGTCGTTGTGGATTTAACAGGTTTCAGATACCACTTCTTCCGGTAGTAATATTGTAATTCTTTTTCAGTCTTAACATGTTAAGTCTACAGAAATTTGACTTATTTTTTACTATATCTGGAGCCCCTGGAGATGAGAAGAAGAAGAAGAAGAAGAATCCGATATAAGATAAAATTTCCGCGTTCTCCGTAGAGGCAAATGTCACCCAACTAATACGACGTCATTCTGGGCATCCTCGAAGAGCAACAGCAGGAAAGAAAAGGAGGGACACCGAGTCGCTGTTAAAAAATCTCGGACGAGGGCAACCACCCTCTGGCCCTGGTTAACAATGGTCCCGGACTCACGTGTGCGAGGAATCAAGTGTTCTCCGACACGTGCACGTGCAAGGGGCACACGCACGCACACGCTCGCGCGCAGTCGCTCACACGCACACTCAGGCTTCGGACGTCTCTCTTTCCCGAACGATGGAGAGCGCGCATGCATAATACAATGACCCCGCTAAGTACTATTTTAAAAGAATGCTGAAATTGCTGTAGGGGATAAAAATGAACGAGGCGCGGTAGCTAGGTGTATTTTCTCCCTTCTCTTTCTCCGCCTTTGACGTGCACGTACACATGTTCGACGAGCACGGCGTGTGTACAAGGTGTAGTTATCCAGGAGCCCTTCCCCCCGCACCCCTTTATTTTCTCTTGTTTCGACCCCCCTCGTCGTCTGCCCACGGCTTCGTCCCATCTCCTTCGTCCTCCCTTTTCACGACCCCCGTGTCCCTCGCCCGAAGCTCGTTCTTCACTACAAAGCTAAGCCTTTGAGTCGGGGTCTCACCGGTCTACAATAAGGCATCCGACTTCCTTTTTTCACTTCTATTCCTCCCTTTCTCGATCTTTGTTCCCGTCTCCCTCTCTCCTTCCTTCCTTCTCTCTCTCTCGCGCCATTTTTTCTTTTCTATTTTTTGCATTCGCTTTGAGGACCGAGCGGTCAACGAGTCGCACTCGTCCATTTAAATATCCTTTTCTTTTGTCCCATGTAAGTAAGAAATGTCGAGACTTGCGTAATATGTTTATTCTACCACTCTTGAATACGACTTTCAAATTGAATTAGGTTAGGCCCGTAATACGGTGGCGGTCCATGTTCTTTCGCTTGCGCATCCTTTTTTATGCGCTCCCTCGTTTCTGTTTCTCGTCAATTTTGAAACCAGTTTTCGTCTCAGCCACTTGTTACATTTATTTTGACGACCTAGTCTTTAACGAGTCCCTTCCTTTGTTTTGAATTTGTTTTTCTTTGTTAGGGGTAAGTAAGATCCGTGGACAGCCTTTTGTTTTTGAACTACATTTAAAATTAAATTTTAGATTAGGAAAATGGAATTCTTACTTTACCCGGTTGAGCATATGATGCGATTCCAGTAGCTGGAATAAAAATAACAAATCACCATTATTCGTAACTTCAAGATTCTTCATTTTATGTTAATCGAGTATTATCTCTTAGCGCATTTAACTTCCTTTTACTACGTAAAAATACTTTTGAGAAATATGCTAATTTTCTGGTTATTTTATAAATTAATATAGTTCTTTTGTGAATTTGTAAATGTACCCGAAGTCTTTACGATATTCAACAATCGCTTTGTAAATAGTTATTAGATGAGCTACATAGAGTTTTTATAAAAAATGATCTTTTTAGCTTTTTTTATATCGCAATTAAAACAACGCGCGACGAAATTTCTAATAGAACATTTCTAATAGCGCTAAAATAAAAAATTTAGAATTCGAACTTTTCAACCTAAAACTTTCGTCACTTTCACTAGCGGGGGAACCTAATTTACCAATCGCCCTTATATCATAAGAAAAATAACTAATATTGGGAGCAATAATGGAAAACGGTTCTACGTGACAAATTTTTTTCTAAACTAGTCACTCCAAAGTCTTTGGGTTTCCTGAATCTAAAAAGTAAATCAATTATATTATATTTGTAGATATTACTTCATAAGCAAATAAAATGTCAAAAGTTCAATAACATCATACCTAAACTTAAATTTGCAATCAGCGAATCCGTAATTCATTTAAAAACAAATCTCAAGTGATTTAATTTTAACAAATTTCGTCACCATATTGTATCCTCCATTCTGAATATAGAAAATTACCTAAATATCATCAGATTCGAGATAGGAGGAAACTACTATAAAGTTTCAATCCGCTTAATATTTAAAATTCACTTCGCCTTATTGTGCCCACCATTTTTAATTATTTAAATTTAACTTTTGATTCATAGTCAGCACCCCAAAAAGCATTGGAGTGACTAGTTTCAAAAAAATCAGGAAGTTTTGAAAATTGCATAAGAAATTTGCTAACACGACGGCTTTGGGGCTCGATCATTTGCGCCCGAAAAGTTCACTATGCAAAGTCAAGTTTTAGTCCTGGAGTGTTGAAAATAGTATATTGTATATCTTGGGCGTAAAGGAAGGGATTGGAGACAGCCGCGTCGGAAGGACCAGGGGGGGAATAGTACAGGCCCGAAACGGAGGGCCGCATCGACGGGCTTGTCTCCAATGAGATCATTCTCTCCCGTTGTATACAGGATATTTTGGGTGCACCTCAAAAACCCAACAAATCACAAAACAGACACGTCAAAAACCCGACATTCAAAAACCACACGTTTCAAAATGCAAAGACACTTTGAAAGTTAGTTTTTTTAAATATGTGGTTTATGAATCTCTGATTTTGGAAATGTCTGGTTTTTGAAGTGTCTCTTTTGTGATTTGTCGGGTTTTTGAGGTGCACCCGATATTTCGTGTCACACCTGTAATAATAACCTGTGCCTTTATAATCCCAGTGAAGTACTAGGTAGGTGTAATTTCACGAAAACCAAAAAGTGGTTGCGGAAAAGTGTAAAGTGTCTGGTGAAGCGGGCGCAAAACCGCGAAAAGCGTCCGCTGGACCGTAAAAGGTATATAAGCGCTGAATACGTTTCATGTCGTAAGCTTTACCGTTACGCAAAGGCGCGGTTTTTTGTGTATATGTGACAAAAAGTAATTTTTTGACAATCTTAACTCGATATTTGTGAAATTACCCTATGGGAAAACCTTTTTCTACTCTTTTTTAAAATAAACAAACTTTTATCTTTTTTTCTTGTAACCCGCCTACCCCATGCCCGTACATTTACAAACCAAAGCAAACATTCGAGATTTTTCTTCTAGTAGCTTCTAAAAATGAATATATGTTCAAGCGTTCAAAATATATTTCGTAACAACTATGTCGATATATACAATGCAGTATTACTTCGACCCACGCCACAGGCCTGAACAAAGTATTGAACTTCGTCATCTCAGCAAAAAAATTAGACTATCGTATTTTATCAAATATGGATGTATCAGACCGTAAACAACTCAAAAATACAATAACAAAAAATTGGTGTCCGTGATCTATTACGGATGTAAGTACGTTCACAATTTTTTGTCTCGCGATATGTCGCGGAAGGTAAGACCGATTTAAACGTAAACGACATATTAACAATTTTTTGTCTCGCGATATGTCGCGAAAGGTAAGACCGATTGAAAGATAAACGACATATTCAGTTTGTCGTTGTCTAACTTATATCTGATTACTTTTTAGAGTCCATCCATGCTGGATAATGAGGAGATCGATTAAAAAAAGTTCTAAAAACACGTTTTTTGACGTTCCCCACAAAAAATACGAATCACACAAAAAAATGTTTCTAACAAAAAGGTAGTGCATCAAATTTTCTACAAAAAAAGTCATATACATTAAAATCTGTAGAAGACGAATAAATATAAAAATAATTAACTTAAATTGACCAGTGTGTTCTATAGCATAATAGTTTCAAAACAATAGAATACACAAATGTTTATGCTGAGGTTGTTACGCCGCCGTAAGGTAATACTGAGGTCATAGCCATATCGGCACCACAATTTTCCTGTCGCACCACAATATTAGCCTGTCACGGCGTAAATTTATTTTTCGTTTAAGTTTTGGGAATTGGATTGTAAGTTTGAAGAAGAGATTTTTCGTTCTTATTTAATTACTATTTATTTACTTAATACCGTTAACGGCGCGAATGTACCTTAATACAAAAAATTAAATTAAATAATGAACAAATAAACATGATAAAATAGAAAGCCATGTCTTCCTGGGGCATGTGATACAATCATTATCAAAAATACAAATCACCCAAAAAATGATTCTAACTAAAAAGATAGAGCATAAAATTCTGTACTAATTTTAATAAAGTGGTCAAGAAGAAATTGAGTGTTTATTAATTATAAATATTACGAAGAATTATAATATTAATAATGACAATAATACTAATAATATTTATAATTTTATATAATATTGCTCCGTCTGACATGTGCTGCGGGTCAAAGTTTAAAAAAGATCATTTGTAGTTTTTTCTATAGTCAATTAAATATCTAGGTCTACCAAAACCTGCCCAGTCAAGGAGTTCAAGAGCCGAATTAGCCACTATAGTTTTGATTAATTAAATTCTACATCTAGAATAATGTAACATAAAGTGGATAGTTGTACAATTACAATTAGTTATGAGAATACATCGAAGAATATACGAAGTATCTTATAAGTTAAATATACAAGTCATCCACTTATTGAAATCATTTTATTTCAATGATTCCTGTATGAAAGAACAAAGTCTTTCAAACACAATTCTCAGTAATTCTTGGTAAACTTAAGAAATAGCTTTTCTTACGTCTTGCCTTACAACAGTAATTGCCAGTAATACTCCTTCACGATGCGCTATTATCATCACCCATCATCATTGTTTTCAATCGTCTATGGTATACATGTGCATGCAATCATCATTATTGTATATGTCTTTTCTAACTGTAATTTTGATTCAATGATCAAAACTTTATAATGTGATCTACATGTATTAAACTAGAATTTCAATTGGTATGGAACGCAGTATTAGTTCCCAGAAAATTTTATTACTAACACTGTATCTATAGATATAATTAGCATTTTCAATAAGATGCTAAAGGGCGACCCACAGGGCTGACAATCATAGTTTAAATCTATTTATCCACTACGAATCCTATTATGTTATTACGAAAATCGTGATCCTAAACAGATTTTGAAGGGAATAACCGATTCATTTATAAGCATCGTAATGTTTAAAACTATTGAAATAATAAATAGATACGAAACAGAAATGTCAAAATCAAAATACAAGTGTCATGCGGGAAAAATATATGCATGTAAATTACAGATTTAATCTAGAGAAAATATACCTATTCGCCTTAAAATTTAGAAAAATATATAAACAGAATAAAATAATCAATTTATTTCAGTCGCAACATATCCCACAGAACGCATCTGCAAGAGGACATCCCTAAGGGTATTCTTCCAGGGATTCAAATGTTCCACTTTATCGTCATGTTAACTTCCTCGAGGCGACCTGAGAATAATAATAGGACAACAATAATGTCCCATTGCCGTCATTTCATTTGGATACTGAGGAATGCTTCAGGACGTCCTCAGACAGATATACGCTAGTGTAACTTAATATATAATTCAGTACATATGTCCGGCGAAAAACCGGACAAGTCCATATTTGTAGGACGCAGAACCGCACATATTGGCAGTTGCGCCGAAAAACCGACCATTACGTGGTATGCGACGAAGTACCGGACATTTGACAATTCTGCGACAAAGAATTGGACATTTCAAAAGTTCCAGCGATATAACAAATCGCTATAGAAAATCATTAAACGTCCGGTTTTTCTGGCCAAGAATGTTAAAAGTCCGGTTCTTCGCTGTAAATTCTGAAATATCCGGTTCCACGTCGCAAAACTTTCGAAAATTCGGGTTCTTCGTCTCATGCTTGAGATGTCCGGGTCTTCATACCAACCATCAATATAATATTATCATTAATTTCGAGAATTTCGATGTTGATATAAGAAGAGATCGTGTAACAGTTTTTTTTTTAAATGATGATCTGCTGAATGGTTTGTGTTGTGTAGATTGCTTTAATTATTAAGATAAAAATAGAATACTTCTTTTTCTATTCTCGAGGGAAGTTTTCTACAATCTCAGTATAGCTTGAAATTTATCTCAGAAATAATATCGCAATCTCAGACAATATAAATAGCGGGACATGTAAAAGAACACCCTCCTGGCTCAAATATGTGACCTTTGTTTTTTAATGAAGACGAATAAAGAATCCTCAAATGACACTCACAACACTCATTCTCCCTGCTACCAAGTCAACCTTCCTCTTCTTTCTCTATACACTGTAACCCGCGGCGGTACTATGGATATTTGGTATGCATACAAACAACTCTTTTTTCAAGACAGAAGTCATGATCGATGGTTAGTTACTTAAAAATCAAATCTTTAATTGAACCTAAATCTGAATTCACTTGTCAAATTCATTTGTTGTTTGTATGTAACGTCAAAATACTTCGGATACTCTCTCCTGGTTTTATTTTTCTACGCAGGATTTACATTTATTCCTAGTAGTGACCCGTTGGCGTCCAGAATATTCTGGATGTTCATAGGATATCCATAGAATATACCGATAAATGTTCTATAAAATGGAATTTATTTAGCAGCAGGATATCCAGGCATTATTAGAAGATATTACTTGGATATCTTAATAAATACCATTTTTTTGACAATTTTCTCCAACCTCGACGCAAAACACTTCACGCTGAAAAGTAATTATAAAGAAATTGACAATAAATTTACTCCTGTTCTATGTGTGTTGAAGAGCAGGAATTATCATGTAATTTCGGATTCCAAGGTTTTTTTATTTCCTACTTGCAGAAATTCCGTCTATTTTCTAAACGTCAGTGGACTCGACCAGTTGGGTGAATTCCAGTGTTCGGCCATGGACTATGGATGGGTATCATAATTTAAATTTGACATTCTCACCAACAATTTGACTAGTGGAGTGCCTCGTATTAAAATTCTGTGCTTGTTTAGAGAGCATTTTCAAAGGGCTTTTTCCCGCTTTTTTTAACCTTTTCCACCATTGATGTGCAAGATCGTTTTGTTGCCTCTCATCTTTTAAATAAATATGATCAAACGACTTTAAATTATATTGATTTGCATTCCAATACAATATTAGAAAAACAAAACAGTCCGATATCAACTCCATTTGGATCCGAAAAGATCCGGTTTTGATGCAGCTTTAGAAAATGTCATGGATATCTTCTGGACATCTCCGAAGATATTGGAAAAGACGGAATTTTTTATATCCCTTGGATGTCCTAAAATGATATTCAATACTTCCTCTGCTAATTTTTAGAGGATATTTTTAATTTTTCTGGATATCATATGGACATACTGAGGATATATTTATCTCGTACGGGTTTATAGTCCAGGAAACGAACGAAAAAATAGAGGGTAACCCGGAACAAATTGCAACAGGACCGTTTTTTTCGTGATAATTACTAAAACAATGAGTTAAAAAACATATCCAAAATCGCCGAAAATCGGAGTGGGGGAAAGATGTTTTTTTTTTAACAAAATATGCCTAATTTTATTTTAAATAGGCTGTAACTTTTTAACGACGCATTACAGCGCAAAATATGTCAAAAAAAAGTTGTAGGAAATGAAAAAATGTATAAAAAAGCTATGAATGATATTTTCTCTATCTATCGCCATTTATGAGATAATGGCTTAGAAAGTTGGAACTTATTACAATGTTGGTCAAAAGGAACCTTATTAATCTGTTTTTTGTTAAGTATATATGTAATTTCTGATGTATTTTTGACGTTAAAATGCTAACGCTCGCAATATCCCCTTTTTAGGTTATATTTCTGTGAAAAGTGGTGTTATGTCAGACAAACAGACATTTTATACAGTCAAGCCTCTCAATAGTTCCGCTCTCGATAGTTCCGCTTCCCCAGTTTTTCGAGCAAGCTAATCCGGAATTTTTTTTCTCCAATTTTAGGTACCTTATTCTCAATAGTTCCGCTAAGCAAGACCGCTTTCTTGTGTCATTCATAGTAAATATTTTTTTGTTCTAAACTTGCAATATAAAAAGTGTAACACCGAAAACAAGAAAATGTAGGCGAAAAGTGTCATATATATCCCAATCAGAGACCATCATTAAAAAAATGGTTTTAAAATATTTTTAAAATAAAAAAATATTATTTTCGAGTGTGCAAATATACGAGCATGTCACCTCACAACAATTAAGTCAATAACAGACGCTCGTCCATTAAGGAACAACAATGAAGTAAACAAATAACCCTCGGGTCAAGTTCGACGTACCGGAACTATCGAGATTAAGAGCGAAAAATGTTCAGCTGATGAGTAGAAAGTGGGGAAACCTGTGTTCTCGTAAAAACATTGCTCCTTTCCGGCTTCCCCGGAACTATTGAGAGGGATGACTGTATCACATTACCCAATTTCCCGGTAGTGTAGTCGCATAATCAGTAGAAATTGGGTCAAACCGTTCGTTGCCTGGACTAATAATCATTCTGAGTCATTTTTCAATTGTAGAAGCACAAATATCGCACGATACAGTGTCATCTAGTACAATTTTCTGACTCATAAAATTAATAAATAGAACGCGTAGTATGTATGTATTTAGTACAAATTGTATAATCAAAATACACAATTTATTTTCTCAAGATTTTCCTCAAAAGTGATTCTATACAATTTGTGTACAAAATGGGTCAAGTTTGAAAAAAATTGTATATAATGAAAAATTACTTCAGTTTTTCATTACAACAGTTTATTTTTGTTCCATTTTTCAAAATTTAGTTCAAAAAATTGTAGGACTTGAATACGGATATGGAAGGTATTCGAAAGCATGGAAATAACAATGGACCGATGCAAATATTTCACAGATGATTCGGAATTTCGATTACACTTTTATGACACGACGACGTGGAGAAACAAACACGCCTACAAAAAACGTCACTACATATTTCTAGAAATATACGACAAAAAATCAATTTAGATTTCAGAAAAACATGCCTGTTACAACGGAAGGAAATCAAAAGTTTCATTTTAAAATATATTAATTTTATGATTTCGTTAAATTGCCTAATATGCACGGATTTGTAACAGAGGTTCGTTCGAACTGTCACAAAATTTGGCGGTAACAGTTTCGTTCAACTCGATGGTTGGTAACGTGGTTGCTATGGGTTGTTGATTGTTAAGATGAGCACGCTTTTTCTTTCAGTTTTAATCGAACCTCCAAATAAAAACGTCAAATTGAAAAAAGTAATAACATTATAAAATAAATAAATTTCATAAATCACAATAAAATTTTTGCTATTTTGTTTCTCTGTAACGCTGTGTATCTTTTTTTGCATCTAAAGTTTTGTTATTGTTTCGCCCGATGAATTTCATTACAGAAAGTTGGACGATTCCTTGGGTTAAACAAGGATTCATGTTGTATGGACGTCGTGTGGTGAATCGTGGATTTACTGCTTGGATCAACGACCGAAAGAAGTGTTACAAATTGATTTTCGCATTATCATTTTAAAAATTCTCGGGGAAGTTGTCTGTGTGGGTGTTGGTTTCTCTGTGTCGGCACCGTGTGTCGAAGAAATTTCTGCGAAATTGGGATCATCTTCGAGATTTCTGATTGCGTCCACTGCAATTTTCAAGATTTCGTATCTCTTTAATTTCCGCATTAAAATTCTAAGTCGCCCAACAATTTTTTGATAGTTTGAAAAATTTGAACTAAATTATATAAAAATTGAACAAAAAATAAACTAAGGTTACTAGTTTTTCATTATATACAATTTTGTTCACACTTGATAAATGTTGTATACAATAAATTGCATATTTTTATTGTACAATTTGTACAACATTTTTTCAATTGGGATGTATCAAATCACCTGCACAAAATTATAAAAATCAATTGTTCTAATGTAATTAGTGCTAAAATGATTAAATTTTGGTGCAAAAAAATATTCAAATAACATTTTTACATTTGCATACTTCATTATCTGTGTAAGAGTATCGCATAAAGTAACTAAAACCAACGAAATTATTTATTACCGCTTCGTTTAAAAAGTTAGTAATGCAAAATGACGAAGAGCAGAAAATACGATTTCAGCTGCTTGGCATAGTAAGATTTAACAACGTTAAAATTTTATGCGGGCTAATTCGATTAGCAGGAAAATGCCGATGCTCTTAAAATATGGTTACACGGCCCGTGCGTTTCGCTAACTTCGTTGTATTCATAATGCCGGAAAAAGAAAGAACGTTTGCGTTGCGGGCTAGTCAGGTATATACGGGGGGACTGGGGCGGCGCCTCGGCCGCAGTTTCGCATCATACCGTCGAGAATTTCGGTAGATCACTTTCAAGCGTCTGGCTCTCAGTTTCAAAAATTCGCGCCCGGTACTTTAATTGTCAACGACATCGAAGCTCTGTGTAAAAAGCAATTCCGTTACACTGCTCCGGTACATTTGAGTAACCCCGCGGTTTTCATTATGGTGGAAAAAGAAACTCAGTTGTGAGTACGCACGCGGAAAACAGACACGCGCCGCTTCGCCTTCCTGTAGGCTAATGTGATTTTTCAACTTCGTTATACAACCGATGTTTGTTAAAAGCAATTTCACGGGTTCAACACTGCTGTATCAAAACACGGCGTGTCCCTATGGCTTACTTATAACTTGACACGATAAGAATAGTTTTTTTCAAAGCCACTAAAAATAAACTCTGAAATGGGACGTTGTTTGATGTACAAATTACTATTCGTATTATGTAGTTAATATTAATTATTTACAGACATTATAATATGTATTGTCAAATTCATTTCAGACGCTGGTCTTGGAACAATATATTCAAGATATTTCACAGAATTGAAATTTAGTATCGGAGCAAGATACCTTATTTTAATGAAAGCCTGTCTCTATGAGAGTATAATTATAAAGTAGAGTAGAGTGGAGCATAGAATTTCGAATACTTTAAGATGTAAACCTGTAATCTCCAAAATGTTTTAAAATTACAAGCTAGTCCTAAACATTTCATTCTTTAACTGCAATATAAAACCAGAATAATGTTGTGCATCTTAATAGTACTGCGTTTGCACCGAATGGGTTACATACAATATACGTACTTCCCACTGCTTTCTAGAGCCAACCTAATTTAGGGTGAATAAATAAATCACTATACCTTTTTTTACAGTTGAATAACAATTGAAGCTGATTTTATATTATTTAAGTGTACTTCGCGAAGTACAACTTATAGCCAATTATTAATCACTAATGATTAATTATCATTACTTGAAACTACATACCTATTATTTGAGGATATACGAAAATACCAGCGGTACGTTATTTAAAAAGTGAATTATTTTTATGTAAATTATATGGTCCTATTAAATTTGGAGGATGTTTACTTTTATATATAAATTATACCTTAACTCAGATCAATGAAGTAATTTTCTCACTAAATGCTGTAATTTCTTGACCAATTAATTGGACCATACTTATATATTTTCATTCTAAACGTACGGATCAGTTGGATATTTTACGGCCATTCCTCCGACTCAATAGGCAAAATATCTATTACACATGCCTGCTTTATAGATTCTTTTTAATGGATCAAGAGTACCATTAATTTTTAAGCATAACTCACGGGATCGTGAAGAAACTCCAAGCATATGTAGCGCCTTCCAGGTCTCTCTGAAGAACCACAAAAAAATCAGCGCTGACAAATACTTGTATTTCTTTCAGGATAACTCACAGAATCAAACGTTTTTATTTATTCTGCTGTTATATGCAATTGATAACGAGAGTAAAAAAATTATGAATAAATTATACATGATTTATTCATAATCATCCATGTATAGACTACGTATGGAACTGAGCATGCATAACCTATACATAATCTATACAAAATGTACACAAAATCATAAAAATAAATAATAGTAAAATGTAATTTTCTATTTTTTTTCAATTTTATAACTGTTTTTTAGAAATACCTGTTGATGATTTTCTTAGTGTCAAGTAAAAACTCACTATGATCCAGGAGTTGTGGCCAGTGATTAAACGGCATCAGTGATGAAGTCAAATTTTGATGGTTTCATTTCCTGTTTAATAAAATATACCTCATTTTTGTCGATGATTCGTCGTGAAGCTTCGCAAAATCGTTTCGTGGACTTTTGCACACGTCGATTGTGATTTTGCTCTTTTCTTCAATTTGCATATCTTATGTATAGATCATGTATGTTCAATTCTATACATAATCTATACTAGGATGATTTTTTTATGAATTTTAACAATTATGTATAATTTATTTACAATTTTTTTAATTGGGAGTATATAAATAAGCATTTACAGGAAATCGAAAATGATAAGCAGGTAAATCGTTTGTACCTAGGTTGCTGAGGTATATACATACTGCAATGAGCGAATTTTGTTGACAGTTTCAGTCGAAACTCCTTGAAAGGAGGTCTGTTTCGAAAAATTGCATTAAATAAATAACAGTAAAATGTAATTTCTTCCCTGTGTCAATGGTTTTTCTTAGTGATTTTCCGATGTGTACCTGCTGATCATTTTCTTGGACAGATGTAACAGTTCGTCACGATCAAGGATTATGGCCAATGATCAGCGGAATAAGGGTGCAAATGGGATTTTAGCGGTTCCATTTTATTTTTAAGGAAATGTTCCATTTTTCATATGACTTTATTTATCGATATCTTCATCGAGTCTGTTGGAATTTTAAACTAGGTGGAAAGATAGTTTTGCAGACTTTTGCAGTGTAAAAACATATCAAATTCATATCCGAAAGTGACGTCATTTGAGTTCAAATTTAATCCAATTTCCATTTATTGTCAAAAAATTTCACATCCTAAAGTGTTGTAAAAAGTGCACTTTCTTTTACCACTTTTCTATTTATACGATTTTGGCCAAATTTGATAAAATATTAGATCAATACTTTTTCATCGGATGACAATAAGTATTCTCTTGTCTCATTAATTACATAAACGATTGTAATAAGTGAATATATAATGTTGCAACTCTACATTTTTGGAAGGTAGAAGCCACTCTTTATGGAACAAATGTTGATCCAGTCGAATAAAAAGGGGACTTACTCTTAGGGTATGATATATCAATCTTTATGGAGTGAAAACCCACCTTGTATCGATTAAAAATCGACTCTTAAGGGCCCTCGAGTGCGGGGGTGGGCAAGCTGATAAAGCGAGGAAACAGTTGCTCCAAGTTCCAGGTTTTAATAAGACTTTTTTACTAAATATTTTTTCTCAACACTATTTTTTATCACCTTGGCGACCGGATGAGTCATTTTAAAAGAATTTTGCCACTAGTAAATATTTAAAAGTAAGTAATAAAGTTAGGAATTAAATGGGTTAGAGGACCTGTCACATGTACTTAATTGTCATCGGAACTTCGGGCATGAATTTCGGTTAGTTGCAGTTGCTCATAATTCTTCGCATATACACACACGTGTGGATAAAAATGGTACACATTTAACTTTTTGGTTTATAATTAAGAGAATGTATGTTAAATTAGTACGAGCAATTCTTTTCCATACATATTTCAGTATATACTATATTAATATGTCTTCCAAATACAACACGCCTTTTAACATCGAAATTATATTTTTAAATGTGATAATTTTGAAAAATCACTTGTAGCGTGATATTTTCAGCACGTTTTACTGACCATTGTGAAGGAATGCAGAAAATTGTAATCGTTGAAATTAATAAGTTACTCCAAAATAAAAAATAATTATTTATATTTGTTGAATTTGCAACAACGTAAAGTTTTTGTATTCTACATTCGTATGTCCCGATTTTCTGTCATTCATGTTCTATCATGTTGTGGAGCTAGTTTTAAAATAAAACTCTAACATTTGGCATTCAAGTCAGCTGACATTCAAGTATAGGTTAAAATACATAATTAGCTGTTTGCAGTCTTTGACGGCATATCAGTTAAGAAAACGGGTCATTTAAAATGTCATTTACGTCCCACTATTTTTAAACTAACTAATCATAATTGTTCTATACTTTTCATTTGCATATCATTCTTAACTCTGATCCAAGTATTTATGGTTCGTGTAATATTTATAAATGCCTGAAAAGCTAGCATTCATCGTTAATCTACTAGTACATATCATTGATGTCCCAGGTCATTCATGTACCATTTTCTCATTATATTAACTAATATGCGTACACTAGGCTTAAAAGTAGTAAAGTGACTATTTTCTGAAACTAGTTTAAGGAAGAATCTAACAGTTTCCTTCCTTATCATGTTAACAAATTATAAAGTTTTTTAACTAAATTTGCAGTACCCCTAACCGAACAGACAATTTTCTGTCATTAAAGCAAATTAACGATAGAGATATTTAAAATCATATTGATACAATAACATCTCTCATAACCTCCTTCTCTATATTTCTCCTCGCTGCACTGAGCAAAAAAAAAACAGATTTCGTTAAACACAGTGAAATAAATTATTTATTAAAAATAAATAAATAAATCAAATGTTTTAAATGATAAAGTAGGTATTTTAATGTTAACTATACAATCTTTTTTTATTTGGACGTGTTCGGTTTCATTAATTAATTTTTTGATCCTCGTTTGTATATAAGACACCGAACCATCTAATGTAGACGTACAAGGCAGGTATGTGCCGCAAAGCCTTGCTGATGATTCCAGCGGGTACAGCTCGGGATGAAACGTCGCAAAAGAGAGATTCTATATATTTTCAGTAGATACAAGTTCTTTAAATCGACTGACGAAAAATTAATTTTTCTAAATATATAGACTTCGGTCTATTAATTAAGGTTAAGGTCCATAACGAGTATTAAATCTGGTAACCAACGAAGGCCAAACGATTAATTAATGGAACTGAACATGTCAAAATAAAAAACATCTCTTGTATATTTAAATAATTACGGTTCAATCCCTTATAACACAAAGGTCTCTTTAAGTTCCTCAGGAGTTCAATTTCAGAAGCTTCCTAAGACCTCGCACAGTTGCTCAAAATGAGTTCTCTGGAAGCTCTGTCAGTAAGCTTACACGGACGGGCACAATTTTAAGTCTGTGCGAACTCTCACGAAACTCTGAAGAAAGTTCTGACAGAACTCCAGTGTAGTTCTGTTGAAGCGCCGATTGCTCTTGAAAGAGCTCCGTGGAAGTTCCGTTACAGAAGTACATGTGAGTTCCAGGCGAATTAGTTAAAGGAGTAACCTAACCTCGACCAATCAGCGAACGGCTTTCTTCTGGTGCTTCTGTGATATTTATCGTGATTTTGTATTGTTCTTCCCGCATAGAGATATACGAATAGAGCGCGTTATTTCTATAGTTCACGTGGTTTACGGATAAACGGTGACTTTGTCGTCGAGGTGGTTTTCCTTGAGGTTGCCTTTCCTGGTCGCGGATCGTCCTGGAGGACGACGGTTGCCTTATTGCCTGCCCGTTTCCTGGCCTGATTCAAACTTCAAACTTCGAGATTAGGTTAGAACGACTAATATAATATTATAATTATATTAATCTTTATTTGCATTTTTCAATCGGTTTTTGTTATTTTTTGCAGCATTTTTCTCTTTGGATTTTTGCCCTGCGTGATATTGCTGCTGTTGGTTGTGGATCGTTGCTGCTGTTTCTCCCGCTGCGGTTCCTGAGTCCCTTCTGGACAATTTTCCTGTTTTTTTTTTCAATCCGATAAAACGTATATGAGACCTTCGAAAGAGCTTCCAGAGAGCTTTTAAAGAGCTTCCAGCGAACTTACGTGCGAGTTCCTTAGGAGTTAGAACGGAGCTACATGAGTGTTCGCAAAAGCGGACATAGAAGCTCCCAGAGAACTCCATACTAAGTCTATAGTTATTACAAACGAAGCTGTCAAGATGATTAAGAAGGTTCTGAGGAGCTCCATAGGAGCTTATTGCGTTATACGGGATGTAACGGCAAAAAAAAATATCTTGAAATTATAATTTAATATTAATGTTAATTGGTTTAGTCGTAAATTCAGTTAAATGACTTGTTTTATGAGTGTGGCGAGAGGATTCAGACATTTAGATGCATTCTGTGTTTGTCAAGTTAATGGATGAATATAAAAGAAAGTGATCTTTTATAAACACTATGAATCTCATACGTTTAAACATTTAACTAATTTAGAGCGAACCCATCAAGAGGCTGTCTCAAGGTAAACCTAAAGGAGAGAAGTGAAAAGTCATGTCGAAATCTTAATAATTCTTCGCCATTAAAAATATATGCTTGTAAATTGTCAAAAGAAAATTTAAATCTGTAATAAGCATAATTTATATCTCTTAATGCGCTTAAAAATTTTTGTCAAACATGTTTAGAACTCATTAGAATAATGTAATGACAACAAAATAATTACATTTTCCAGTTAAACCTTCAAAATTTATTTTAACAATACCTCATTATAATAAATGCAGACCTTCTGGAAATATCCTATCGATATATTCCGTTTACAGTTATTCTCCTACAACTGTCAGTACAACTGTTGACCACTATTTATGAAGCAATTACCCAGTAATGTAACAAATTTCCATCGGAATCATTGTACTTCACAGTCTTCATTATGTTTACATTAGTTTGTACTTGAAATTAATACTTGTTGAAATGTTCCCTATGTACTATCCAGTTTGGAATAATAAATATACAAACTATCTGAAAACACTGAATTTATAAATTTGCTAATTAATATATGCTTTAGATAAACCGAAAAATTGCCAAAAAATTGCAAGTTTCTATGAGAGGGTACAGTATTTCCTACATTCATTTTTTGAAGATTTACGTTTACTTTACTAACAGGTTGTTTTCACTATGAATTGCAGATTTTATTTATAACTTCCATTGTGTGCAGGACTCTTATATTGAATGAATACACACTTTTGTAGAATTTAATAAGTACTTATACATATTTGTCTTTCACAATATCCATATATATTGAAGTACTTACGTTATACACGCTTTTAAGAATAATCAATAAACTATAGTTGAAGGACTATAATAAATGTGTATAAGTTTAAAACATTACGCTTTAACGCTAAAGAACTTATATATATTAGGAATACAATTACTATATTTTTATTATATATAAGATTTCTTGACACATTTGTGGTAAATCCAAAAAACATTTTAACTGATTTCTTAGCAATACAATCGTCTAGCTCGTATTCATTTTGACTCACCTAGGTCTACTAATAGTTTTATAACATGACTAGAAATAGTATTGACAGCATGTGACGAAACTGGACAGAATTTCACAGAAGGAATATGAAATTAAAATATTTTATTGTTTACAAATATATTATCTGAAATATACAAAATATACACCAGGCAAAAACTGTGACATTGATGGTTAAAAATGGAACGATCAATGATTTAATTCATTTATTAGAACAATATGATGATTGTCAATGAAAGTAATACTGACTCTCTTGTTGCATCTACATACATACTCGGGCACCAACCCGCATTTGAGGGCAGTACGAGGAAAGCTGGTTGGAAATTACATGCCTAACGATCAGTACGTGCGTATACGTACATAGGCGTATATTTATAGCAATGACCAATGTCACTCGCGTAGGGCTCTTATTAACACGTGCATTAGCAGTAGTGACACACCTTCTAATCTATACACATATACACAAGCCAGCAAGCGCGATTATTGGTTTCACGCGGGGATAGTTATCAACGTGTTGTCTTCAGGGTGATGCCTAAACGAAAGATACCGTGGTACTTCACCCCCCTAAACGTAGCCATGAGACTAGGAGCAACCCTGCTTTTAGCGAACGCTAATGTCATTGTCAATGTTGATAATGCGTTGTAGAAATGACAGTTTAATGAAACGGGCAAAATTAGTTGTCAATGTAAAGAAATTAAGTACGTATGGTCATATTAGATCAGTTCATTTAGTTGTGTGTTACTAATGTGAATTTGATAAAATCTTATTCGCGCTCAACTTTTAAAAGTGAATTGCCAATGTATCTAAGTGAACAGACATTTTTTGAAATTTCACTGTGATGTGATTTTTAATCGACTGGATACTCTGGTAATATTGAAGTGATCAACACTGTATCGACGGTCGTAAAATATTTCAGGGTAAAATTAATCTTCGCAATTCACTGCGCGCTGTCATTATGAACTGAACTTTTGTATCACATTTGTATATGGAACAATTTTGATAGTGCTATTTTCTACGAAATGATATAGATTTGCCTACTCTCTAAATTCCTTGGGGTGAAAATTGAGCCACTCTTTCACAAAGAGTAAAATTTCACTCTACGAAGAGTGCCATTTCACCCCGTGAAGAGTGAACGAAAAAAACTCACTCCTAGAAGAGTGAAATATCACTCTCATTACAGCGAAAATTTCACTCTTCGTGAAAGAGTGGCTTAGTTTTCACTCCAAGAAATTTAGAGAGTATGCGTCCTAATACTCATAAGTACACCACAATAACCTGCAGTGACAGGTTTTAAAAGCTGCTATATCGAATGCCTACCGTTTGATAGTATATGCATTTTGATGCAGTACATGGAAATGAGCATAGTAAGGAGTACTCCCGTAAGTGGTGAAAAACGATCAATTTCAATTATAAGGAATATACGTTCGAAATCGAAAGTACTGGTAACGACAGATGCCTTTATAATGAACAGATATGGTGTAATACTGGTCAACAAGATTCTGTTGTCGGGAAGCTATGGGCCATTTCTAAAGTAATTTGATTGGATCACGAATCTAATTCAGATTCGGCCCGTCACGTCAGAATGTTAACATATTTGACGTAATGTACCCGAAAATGCGTTTTCTTTTTATTTTTTACGTTATTTGTAGGAATTGATAAATTTGGCTTTCAATTCTATTCGCACTAGTTAGCACTGCTTTTATCTATCAAAATAGGCTGTTAGTCTATCACTTCCGATTTTCTTTCACAAAGTCACGTAAACTTACCAACCATACAGTTCCATCAGAATAAATTTACCACCATTTTTCTATTTTTCACCCTATGTTGAGGGGCTGTTTAACCCCCTAAAAACGTGTTACCGCCGATAAAAAAAATACGTGACCATTAGTTCTTCAGAACTATACTATGAGTATATATATATATATATATATATATATATATATATATATATATATATATATATATATATATATATATATATATATATATATATTTACTTCTAAATGTAGTAAATTTTGAATTTTTACTTCAAAAATTTCAGAGTGTATTGAAAGCCTGTCCTTCGGCTTTTTAAATTTAAAATACAAAAGCTGATGTACACTTTATGTCTTGATCTAAGTTAAATACTTTCTTTTGAATAATTGCAAAAGGTTAATATTAAAAATATTGAATAAGATATATAGTATTTTACAGTACTTATAATTTAAGTCAAAATATATATTCCAAATGCCATAAATTGCATTTCTAACAGAAACAAATTTATAACGATGTTGCAAAAATCGGAGTTAATTTTGATACTGTAATTTATGTGCTAGGTATGTCATTAGTTTGGAAATGGTGGTGAAAAGCGATTCCTGTTTGTCGGATTTCGAAGGCAGATAATCCATTCACACCATTCAAGTAGTGGCAATGAGATACTGTTGCTGTTAATTGTAGAATTTCATTTCAAATAATGTATGAAGTATCATTCGACTGAAGTATTTAGATATTTCCGTGTATCTTGTATTTAATTTCGTAAACATAAAATTAGAAGTCGTAGTAAGGGACCCTGCGATGGTGATGCTCTAGAGTCAAATATTGACTGTATTTATGCATCTCTTAATTTTTCTACAGATTAAATTCGTGAAGTCAAAAACTGAAATATAATTCAATTTAAACATTGATCTTTTCAGTTTCGCACTTAAAATTGTAGCCAAAATATTTTAAAACCTAAAACCACGTATTTTTTTCTTTATTTTTCGCTAATATGGGTACATTTCAAACAATTACAAGAATACTGAAAATAGTACTAACTGTGTTGTAGTATATTTTGAGTATACACGGAAAAAAATATTTAGGTTACGTTAGCTCAAATACTTTGGTTGACAGGCGTTTGATTATACGAGCACAATTATAAGTCTGTCACAATAATTTATAAATGTAATACAGAAAATTCATTTAGCTACCACAGCTTAATGAATTTATCTGCGGGTGTTTGGTTGTCGCTGCAAAAGATAACTGGGTGAAAGACAAGTGCATGTATGCTGTCAAATTATTCGCTGTATAAATGAGCAAGTTGCGGTTAAAATTGATTTCTTTGTGAAAAATAAGTTAACAGAATGGGGAATCATATTTTATTTTATTATTAATAAAGTTAATACGTGAATAAATGCATGTAATGAAGGTTACAAGTCACCTACTATATCGGTTTTTAACCTTTCTTTCAGTGTACTAATCACTATTTTTTAGTGCAGATTAATACGTGATCACACATAAATATAATTTCACGTCTATAAATATAAGAGAAATGAAAAATAGTCCATTATTTAGTCCAATTGATAGGCTGTGTTTGTTGAGATATATATCTTAAGGCAGCTAAAGTGTTGAGGTAAGAGAGAAAAACTGCGGTAGCTAAACGAGTTTGACTAATAGAGCCGAACTGCGTTTACCTGTGTTTAGGTTAAGCTGTGACAGATGAATATTTTGCTGTGTGGGTTAAACATTATTTTCCGTGTAAATACAGAAATAATTATTTTCTTTCGCGTAATTTTACAGTTAAATGCAAATATATTTAGAAATTATAATCATTTTTATATTTCCACGCGCTATATGTATATACATGTTGATGAAATAAAGTTTCATAACAGCTTTTCCGTTAACATCTGTAACGAAATTTTTATTTCTCTGTCCTGAATCTAAGTAAAATCTACTTACAAATACCATAAAGACTGAAATATTCAAAAATTTGCATCGTCATTACAGATTAATACGAAGTTTTAAATTTAAACAATTGAAATTCTTTAATTATCTCAGTCTAAAAATTGAAAGAAAATTAGAATACTAAATTAAAACAAGACTGCTTTATTATATTTTAAATTGATAACTGTATATCTGAAATTAGCCATTTTAATTTCAGCGATAATCAATATAGGTTGACACGAACCGAAGAGTTCTGAGGTACGAAACTTGTACAGAGAGACATACATCTTTATATACCCTTCGTAACCCGGATTCTTCGCTATTGCATTATTTACGTAAATTATATATTCATTTGGTATTAGCGGTAATAATATATCATGGTAATATTCTAAGATTTTCGTGTATTTGTATTATCCATTCTGTTGGAATGCAGATACTTTGTATTTATACTATATGAAATAGTTATATTATAGTATTATAACCATATATTATATGTGTGTGCAAATGATTGAATAATAGTCTTTACCAAACCAAAGCGTCATAAAAATTTAAAACTTTCTCTTTCTCGACCTATTAAAAGCTGTATGTTGACTAAATACAAACTAAAAATAATTTAAAACTATTTGTTTTCATACCTATGTATTAGATTCATATTACAAAATGCTATGATATTAGTAAATGAAATAAAGTGAATATCAGAGACCTCTTTGAAAGATATGAGACCTTACAGATTTACCTTCCATTTCGTTGATCAGCACTGAATGCCTTACTTGCTGAGTATTTTTCGAAATGAAATAAAATTAAGATAATAGTCGTCTGCAGAGTAACTTGCAAATTGCATTTATATAAAGAAACTTCCTTCGTTGTGCATGTCCCATCAAACTTCTTACCATCGTATCTAATATTTTCAACAACTAATTTAGCAATAATTCATCTTTGACAGATGTGCCTATAGAAAATTTGAAGTTTTAAACACTTCCAAACATTGTCCTACTAAGGTAAGAAAACGTATTGGTAAAAAAAAAGGTTGTATAATTAGCTTATTTTAAGAAAGTAATAAACATTTCACATTCATTATTTCATACTTATTTTATGAAGATTTACCAAGGTGAATATATTTCAATCTTGTCCACTTCTCTTTCCAGTCTATTTTCAGTGTATCGCATTTGCAGATGCATAGAATGATAAAACAGATACGTACCCTTGTCTCAAAGAAATGAAAATAGCATCTCCACCGAAGATTTCTTGCAAAACAAGTGGAATTATTGAGCTGGATGATAGCGGTAATTTCTCATCATGAACATATTTTAGTAAAACGTATCATCACCCTAATTGCTGTATTAAAATTACAGGTTGCATCGTCCTTGCATTGTACCAGATCGAGGTTCCGCGGTGTTATCGCTCGAGTAGTAAGTGTCTAATGCACCCTACGTTCAGTAATGCATAACACGGTTGCGTAACAGTAGCTGCCGCTTGTCGCAACCAATAAGATCACTGCATACTTACCTCGGTTTCAAAGGCTTACGTCAAACACGATGGTATATAACCACGCACGTTCACGATCGGAAGGGTAGCGGGTGTCCGTAGCCCGCAGCCTGTAGTCACGTAATTAGGTGATTAAAATTAGATCTCGCATCAGCCAGAAACTCAATTAGCAATTAAACGTGGCATTTTCTCTAATTACGATACGTTCTCACTAATTACAGTAGCTAATCTACTACACCCGTCGCCTACTACCACTATCGTAGACGATGCCAGAACGGCGCCTTCTACCCAAACCCCAAATAGTCTTTCCTTTACACCACCAGTATTTCTCCCGCACTCCTATTCTATCTTTCTCTGGCACTTTCTAAGGTTTCTAGGAATTTCGTTACTACCCTGCAAGCCTAGCCGCATTTTTCATTCAACTGATGGTAAAATTTGAGGTGTTCATGAACTAATAACATTTAGCAATTTTATGCAATGTCGATACCACATAATTTAGCACACCCGACTTAAACTCTTTTCAATAGGTACCCTATTTCAATAGTAATTAGATGTTCCAACTTCCAAAAGAGGAAATTTGACAAAATCGCTGATGATATTTGAAATCATTTAATATTTTACTTTAACCCTAAATAGGATTGCGTGCCGCAATATAGCTGTCATGTCATTAATACCGCAAGAATATTGCCGTTGCAGCTTCTCTATTCAGCTCTCTGACAGCGCAACACTGATGTTTCAAGAGCTAATGTGTAATTAATGCTAATTTGTTGCCAGCAGTTAGGTTATCTATAAGTTTCACAACAGCTACTTTGATATTTTTTATGCGTGACGATGCTCTAAAGCAGTTGTACTAACATTATTGCAACGTATATTATGGACGACTACAATTACAGTGTGGAAAAACAAGCAGATGCTCGGTCATTCCCTAACGAACTTATGGTGCTGCTAAATAACTGTGAAGAAGTTCCTGAAAGTGGAAAATGACATAGGCCAACAAATGAATACTTATCTCCATACCGACAAACGATGCGCTAAATCTAAATCTGGCAGCAGAATTGTTCAATGACGTCAAAATTCCGAGATATCATAACCTAATAGTGCACCCATTTTCTTCAATTCTCTGTCAGTTTTTGTGGCTGAACAAAATTAGTCTTCGCAATTTGGCAACATGCCGATTAATGTGGTATTCATAAGCTTTAAAATGTTCGTTTAAAAAATTTCGATTCCAAGTTTTTGTTAAGGCATGATTTTCGTTTTTTGCACTTTTGGGTTAGAAAATCTTGAAATCTCCAAGTAACAAAACAAATTTGCGACCGGATTTGTTTTCAGCGCATCAAAAATCTTTGGAATAGTATACTCAGGTTTCTGATGAATGCACTTTCATCAGCTTTTTTCCAAATTGCGAACAAACATTTTGTTTCCCCACAAAAGCTAAATAAAATTGTGTAAAAACGATATTTTTCCCACTTTCATGTTACAAGGATATCTCAAAACCTTGACGTGATGGAATAATGCGGAGCAAGAAGGTCGGCGTTATTGTCTTAATTATTATCATACAATTACACATTTACTACATGTTTAAAAATCATACATATATCTTCACAAAAAGTTGGATAACTCTATGACAAAAAATTATATCGGCATGTTCAAAAACGCACTTAAAATCTGATGAATAGCACCTCAATATGCATTTTGCCAAATTGCGAACAAACATTCTATTCCGCCACAAAAACGTATCGAAAATGGTTTAAAACGGTATTTTCTGCTACTTTTAGATTAGTATATTTCAAAATCTTGACGTGAGTGAATATTTCTGCGACCAGATTTGGATTCAACGCGATGAAAACCTTCGGAAAAGTATAGTCCGGTTTCTGGTTGTAAATTTTGTTGGACTGTGTGTTTTATGTATGTGTAGTTTGATAAGTGAACGTAGCTATGTATTGTTTTTATTTTAATTTTAAAATATCACGGGAAGCCAACATAATGAAGTTTACAGTGTACGTATACATTTTTTAATATTTTGTGATTAAGTTATAAGTTTATGAATATGTT
This sequence comes from Trichopria drosophilae, assembly GCA_030407085.1. Taxonomy (NCBI): domain Eukaryota; kingdom Metazoa; phylum Arthropoda; class Insecta; order Hymenoptera; family Diapriidae; genus Trichopria; species Trichopria drosophilae. The sequence goes on along the minus strand of CM059583.1, from coordinate 63,837,509 downwards.
ACTAGTTGTTTGGAGGTGGATGATTCGGATGCTAAGATGCAATTAAATAGAATTCGTGTGTACGCAGGAATGCATACCCAAGTGAAACTCATTTCTATCATTTGTGACCGCAATATAACAATATGACATACATGCTTGTTGGTTGCAAAGTACATGAAAACAATGCTGCAGCATTGTCTGCGTTTAAATAATTGTACTCGTTTTAAAAACAGTTTTTTACATCATTGACAATTCCGAAGTTTTTAAAAACCATTGGCAGCACTTCCATGGTTTGATGTTTTAGGCATTTGACAACATCCAGGAGAAGCTTGCTTCTTTCCAGCTACGAAATTCAGAGAGAGATTGCAGTACTTTGATAATACCAGCTGTGAATCTGCTGCACTTTTACTCCCACATAAATCTTATAACCATTTCGCAGTATCTACAATATCATGGCTACGGATTTTAAGACTGTAGACATTTTAGCGTACTGAAGAAAGCATTACACGTATTAGCTACGAAAATGATACGATTGCTGTGGATTATGCAATGAATATTACTAATAGTTACACTTACCATGCAGGGATACATATATGAGTCATTCCATGTCAACAATATCAAGGTTGTGGTCGATGTTCCGGAATTCAACGAAAATGAAATATTTGATAGGTATAGGCGTGGGAAATAACGTGGTAAAATATTTTTCCAAAATTTTCAAAATGGCGGAAGTGAGGTCATATTCACTGAATTTCTTTAAATTACGATATCTATTTTTCTAATTATCTCATTTAAATGGGACTACGCGCATTTTGTTCGCAAAAATGAGTACTTTTATCTAAAAATAAGACATTTTTTTTTCTTCTTAATTTGACCAAAAACCGGTCCAAAAAAATTTTTAACTTAAATTTTTGCACAAAACGCATATTTTTTTTTCAAATTCGACATCTCATTTTGTAGAAAAACCTTTCAGCTTTCAAAAAAAAAAAAAAAAAATGTATGGAGACTCTTTTCGTTTTCGAGATATGATTTTTTAAAGAGCAAAACTGAGCCGCCCTTCAGGTGCAGTTCGGAGCGCTATCGGGGAACCGTTTTTTTCTCGTAAGTAAAATGTGATTCCGTTTGTGTAAAAGAATGCATTATTACCACTCCAGTAAGTTGGATATTTATTTGAATGGTTATGCAAGTCATTTTTAAATCTGTTAAGTTTTTGCACTAACATTACCTTCCAATTACTATGGCTTCTCTGATTCATTGCTGCAATCCTTTCAAGAAAAAGGGTCAGGAGTCAATACGTTAGAATAAAGAATTTCGTCATATTACTCACGAGTTATGTAATAGGTGTTCGAGTAAAAGAACTGGTATAACTAAAGTGTGGACTGTATAAATGTATTTAGAAATTTACTCGTGGCTTTACTTTATTATAAATATTGGGAAGATATAGTATCCCATTTCGGTCGATGTCTAATTGCTTTCTGAAGAAAAAAGAAACTCAAAAGCCAACTGTCCCTCGGTACATCGTTCGCGCATGCCCATGTACCAGGGCCGTACAATATGAAAATACATAATTCCAATTATGCGCAATTACATAATATTAAATATTATACAATAGGCTTAATCTAAACTCTGATATATGGTTAGGCAAAGTAATTTGGAATTCGTGTCGATTAATGACATCATCTAAACTTTTGAGCGTTCCGATCGATGATACTTCATCGTCAAGGCCCGAAATATCTCAGGATTCTGAAAATTCTACTCAGTCTCATGAGACTGAGAATGAAATAGGGGAAATAAAAATGGAGGAAGAAATAGACAGTATGGATAAAATAATTAGTGATGAAGCTGCTCTAACAAATTTAAATAAAATCCTCGAACTTTTACATGTTTCTCCCATTTCAAGTTGGAAAGATCGCAGGTCAGAAGCTACCGAAAAGAGTAAAATAATTGAAATAAAACAGAGTCTTGATCGCGAAATAAGAAAAGTTTTTACAAAAGTACGTTCTGCTGATGATGATATACAAGTCATAGTTGATGAATTAAAAGAAAATTTGCACCGGACAAACAGACAGACAGACAAGAATACGAGTAAATAAAAATGTGGTAAAAATAGCATTAGCGAATCGTAATTAAGAGAAAGTAACACTTTTAACCATGGTACCAAAATCATGGAAAGCTCGACGTACTGAGAAGGAATTTAACGTCCCGTATTGTTTAAAAACGACTATTAGGTTATGATTTCATTGTATGTCTAAATTTAGAATTGCAAATGGATATTGACTAATAAGAAATTTCGACTTTGTAGAAAAAATAGGATATTTCGAAGAAATACTGACATAACCAGAAAAAAATAAAAAATATGATACCGACTCATAAGTATGCACCTGGTTTTAACATAAGGCTATATTTTTAAATTTTAAAATCATATTTAACTTTAAATAATTCTTTCTAAACTTATTTTTACGTTTCACTTGTGTATTTGCCTATCCCTATACAAGGCAATAGAGGTTATATGATTTTCAATGCAAATTATAATAAGAAAATTGATGAATTTTATGTTATTAATTTACAATGTGGGTTGTTCACAATGACCACATGTGCTGTTTAATATTATTCATCACACAAGGTATATAAGTTCAAGCAGCAAATAAATAACGATTGAATTTCCATAAACGGTGACATTTATTAAAAAACGTTAGTTCATTACCATTTACGAGCAACATATCGATCCTGAATTTGGAAGAAGTATAACCTAAATCGAAAAATTCAGGTCACTTTGTCAGGGTCTTGTACGTCGGAAAAGTATCTTAAGAATTGGTTCTTTAAGTAATAATTCAATTTCTTGTACATTAATTCTTATCAGTGTAAGTTTGCCAAGTTGCATATTTTCATATCTCCTTGCTTAAGTTAGTGCTATGTTACGTATGCTGAATTATACTATTTTATTTTATAAATTATGAATTATCTCCGGTATATAAATTAAAAAATGGATATTTATTTCAAAACGATGCCACCAAGTCATAAAATTATCAATGAACTCCATATAGTACAATGCGATCTATAGCATTATATTTTTCAGTTATTAACTATCATTGCATTTATGTGCGTAACTTTCTATTGTGTATATATACTGTATTACAATAGATATTTTCAAGTGCTATATTAGGAGATAAACGTGTAAATATATTTCTGTTACTTATAACAACAGTTGTCGTATATTTCTTCACCTATTCATTATAATTAATCTGCAAAATATTATTCGAATGTACCTATAAGTCATACCTAAATATAGTTACTTTTGGCACTTCGTTATATTAGAAATAAGTAGAGTTTATAATCGTTTCTACGGTACTCGACTATTTAGTACACATTTTTTAAATTAGGAATTTTCGTTGATGTATGTGTTCTAACTATCGCTTCATATTGATTCCAAAACCTCAGTTATGATTACCATACAACATTTTGTACGCTGTTAACATTATCATTAATATTATTACGGTAATGTCATCGACATCCTAATCAACGTCAGCATTGCCCTCAATATGGAGGTCATTGTCATAATCAACGTTACCAAAAGTCATGCAATCGATATTTTGCTCATTATAATATGAAGTTATATTGCAAACAAAACTAGTAGATATAATGATATATATGCAATTCCTCGAATGGTTCCGAAATTAAAGTTATATAGTAATCATATTCAAAATGTATAACCACATGAATGTATAGAAATAGATTCGCAATATAAACAGAAGGATGAAAATAAATTGACTATTGCGGTTCCATTAATTCATTTTAATCTACCCTACGTTTCTTTGTTTGTTTGGTATCCTCTTCAGGGTTTAACCTTAACATTTTATGGTTATAAAAGAAAAGCTGATATGTTTACATTATCAGTAGAAACGTTGAAACTACATAATGTATAAATGGAACGAATATAAATTCATTTAAATGAAACTTGTATTTTCCATGTTAGCAGTGTGCAGTTTCTTCCAAAATATATTTCCTTTTTATCTGAATGATTTTCGTCTTGTACATAATTCATACCAAATGGAACGGATTAGAAAGGCTTAGGAAATATGGAAGGGCAGCAGTCTTCAAATTCGTCATCTTTTGCCTTGATGTCGACGATGGATTTTGGTTTTTATTTATCATTTCGATGCACTGTACGCAGTGAACTTAAAATTTGTCAGATTGTTCTGTCGGGTTGTTTGCTTATTATTTTACCTCAATTTTTGTAGGGAGATCGTCTTGTGCCTCTTTAATCGAGATACATCCTAAACTTATTTGGAAAGTTTTGCAAAAATTAATTATAAAAGTTTACTGCAGGACTAACAATTTCTGTGCGATAGTATATGCTCTCACTGAGCGAAACTTTGGGTGATACGATTTTATACGCTGCCCAATAGTTTCTTCCGTACTGTGCCCCAAACTATATCTTATAGTATCCGTATTTCTAATTTTTTCTTCGACTTTCATATCAAGCCTCTCCAATACTTTGTACAAAACTGTGGGGGGTCTTTGGGCGAAACGCTGGGATTGGCAATGCAATACACTGGCCAGTAGTTACACCCATACTCTCTCCCAAAATATATCAGATAGTCTACCCCATTCTTATTTTTTCTTTGCGGGAGAATAGAAGAAAAAAATTGAAACGAGAGATTCAGATATAATTCTTAGTACACTTGGAGAAGTTGACAATGGAAAGTCCATTCGTGCTACTGCTCATTGATTTTTGATGATAATTTCACTTAATTTTCTATGTTCAAACAAATAAGAAGTTCCTTTGAAACGAAATATTGTATTAAAATATTCATATTTAGAATAATTGGCGCTAATATCTTTGAAAATAACGGAAGTGCCGCATCGCCACATTACACCTGCTCGGCCTCAAATCTATAAGAGTATAAATTAGCGGCAATATTTTATAGTTATTAATATAACCTAAACGCATTTCATCAACAGTTGCGTTAAGGGTATACTTACTGTTTCATACGAGACTCATGTAAAAATTCGAGCTGAGAATGGCAGAGATATGTGGAATTAAAAAAAAACTGCTTTGCCCCAGTCTCCCTTAATAACAGAAATTCATGAAGAGTTAAAGAGTTGACCAAATTAAATAATTGTCCGGTATGAATGAACTTGAAGAGTGAAGTTTTCGAATAAATGATCGCATTTGTAGGAACGGGGTACTTATGAAGTATCCCTTCTATTGTTAACAAAGTAGTAAGTAGAAGAATGTTTGTGCTCATCTCACTTATGGTAGGCATCAAATTCCAATCTGGTAAACCATTGATGGTAACATGCATCGAGAAAATTATCAACGAGATCACAGTACACACGTGTTTCTGAAATTCGAGTACAAGTGCATACAGAGAGGGCAATTGCTATCGATACTTTCGCTATCTCGACGTTACTCTGGGAGTCAGTTTCAGTTCGTTTCCCCGAGTGATGTGCTCTTACACCTCAATGCACATGTACACTAAAATGTAAGGGAACCGGACGAGTACACAGAAACAGTATGCGAAAAAGAGAATGTCGAAGAGAAAGTGTAACAACATACGAAAGGTACATGGAAAAAGTATCCAAAAGAAGTAGACTTAGAAATGCACGAATGCAAATAAAGTAGCGAAACATTAACACCAAACGAATTATACCCGATTTGTGCAACAAACAGTAGATTTACCAATTTTCGGTCGTTTTTGTAAATCAATTCCACAATTTTGCACTAACTCGCGAATGAATAGATAGAATGATCATTTTTTCAGGATTCTTCGATGAAGTAAACAAAATTTCCGGAAATATCGATTTGGTTCCACTGTACAAGTATGGCTTTTTCAAAAGTTCTTCTATATCAGGAAAGTTGCATAGGAAAGTTGCATATCTGATAACCTGGAATAGAAAGATTAGAAAGATTAAGAATTATAGAAGGTATAATAAATTTTGTAAAAGGACATATAAGGCAAAATTTAAAAGACAAAGGATAAATACATGTAAAAGCCAATGTTCTCCATAGGCATTACCTAGTTTACTTATCAATATTTTATATATCGTCATTATATTCAATATATTTCATCGACTATTATATCTTCCGATACATATCTTTTATTTCTATTTGAATTTTACGTTTCCGACTACGTTTCATATCGTATGTAACCTGCCCCAGACTATAGTTATGATTGCATTGTTTTAAAGTCTTCAAACTAATGATAATAACTTGTGAGGGGCCATGAAATCTTATTACCAACAAATCATGCGACTTATAATTACAGAGATGCAAATTATGATCCCTTGGCAGGGTATCTTTTGGGGTTGTCTCCTATATTTGTCGATTATCGAAATCCAATCTACATGATCCCGTAATCAAGAACTTTCCCTTACCGACATTCTCAATTATGATGTTTTTATAATATATATATAATTTGATAAAGGACCATGGTGACAAAAATTCCTACTATATTTAATTTTGTTACCTATATAGTTTGTTACCTATAGCTTACGCATAGAATCGTAATGTTTATTTGAATTAAAGTTATTTTTCTTTAAGTCGTTTTTGACGGTATGCATACTTTTACGGCTATTGATTCAGTATGTAAGATATCGACTATAAGAATGAATTGCAATTATGCACGTGTATTATACTACTTAAGAGGCGTGCTTCAAATTTTTTGACACTTTTCATTGTTTTTCTATTACCACTCTAAAGTGTTGCAAAACACTTGGCACAAATATGCATTATCAAACAAAAAATAAAATTTTCTCGACGCTATTTTTAAAGGTCATTTATGTGAAGTTAAATTACTATTTCATTTTAAGAAGCATATTATATAAGTATATTTTCTAACATTATTTTTCAATTATATAATTTAATGATAGTTTATGAACCATTGAAATAAAATATAGATAACAATTTATCTAAGCACGGATAGATATTTTATACGTATTGTAATACATCTTTACTTGGTTTAAATCTGTGCATCAAACTGCATATCGTTCATTCAAAATATAAATCATGCCGTTGACATCTTAAATTTTCAGGTACATAGACAACGAGCGGTTATAACTAAACTCAGTATATTAATGACAAAATATAGCTGAAAGGGACGCAGAACAGATTAAATTAAAATGAACATCATTCACCTGTGCCCTGTAAAACAATTCAGCAGCTACCTGGCGGTTAAATTTGCTGGATCGTTGCCGTCCGCTCCAGTAGTATCGGTTCTATGTCCGTTTAATTTAATACAGACACATTCACCTAAGTATATCTCGACGTAACCTATTTCGACCCTCTCATAATCTCAGGTATTAGCATAATTTTTTAAATTGCAGCTACTGAATTTCCGATTTACTATAAATCGCTCGAGTGACGTCGTTGTTGCCCGTTTCTCAAGACAGAAAAATAAGACGCAAGACACATGATTTATCGGCACCGCAGAAAGGTTTTAAAACATGCCTTCTGAATTTGTAAGTGCTTATTGTCATTAAAAATTCAGTTTTGTATTAAATTGGAAAATGCGAAGAATGGATAGACTGAATTTATTACGGGCAGAACTATGTCATGTATTTTATGCATCTAAATTGTGCAATTAAATTTGTTGTGATGATAGGTATATGCCTAGATTTAAGCGGTTTAATCAAAATATCTGATTTAACCGGATTTGAGCCTTCTGAAACTGTTACGAAAACTATGTCTCTAATTTTTCTACATATTATATATTTTATCCAGTGTATAGTCAACGGCATACTCGGTAGTATATCATGATTCATGAACGGGGATATGGAAGATTGCAATTTGTAATATGAATAATGGCTCTTAAATATCTAAAATTACATATTAACCCATTAACGCCAGGAAGGACAATTTTTGTACTTCAGCATCAAACAAATTGAAAGGTATGTATCGTACTATTTTCAAGTTTGCTCTTTTCAATGGTGTTATTAAAATTGAGCTATCATAATTACAAAATTAACTAAAGGTGAAGAAAATAGTTGTAGTATTAAGATATATTTTAAAAATATTAACATAATAACATCGTGATCACAAAATGGCGATAGCAGTGAGTAATTTTTTTTTAAAGTTAACAAATTTGTTTCATGAAAAGTATAAATTTTAGGCAAAGTTTTCTAGGGTTAAAAATGTCTTAGAATGTATCAAAGTCGTTTAAAAAAATCTGAAAAATTTCTAAGATAATCAAATTCTAAGATAATTTTGTTCTCAGGAAATTTTGTCTAAAGTCTATAGTTTTCGACAAAAGAAATTATTATTCTTGAAATCTAGAAATGATTAACAATTTTAAAAAGTACAAACTTTAGAGAAAATCTTCTTCGAACTAAAATATTTAATAATTGTATATAATTTTAATATAAAGAAAATATTAAAATAAATAACAAATTGTATCAGCACATTATGAAAAAAATTGGGAATATTCTTTGACACATTCTAAGAAACGTTTGTTCTCACAACATTTTTTGTAAAGCTTACAGTTTTCACGAAAAAAATTTGTTAAGTTTTAAAAAGAAAATTCCAAACTTGGTTGCTTTTTGAGATAATGATGTTAGTTTTTTAATATTTAAAAAATATATCTTAATACTACAACTATTTTCTTCACCTTTAGCGAAAGAATTTCTGCTGGTAAATACTCTTTCTATGAGAAAAAATGGTTTATAGAAAATTCACCAGATTTTTTGCGTTTTTGTACATTTAAATCGTTACATTTAATTTTGTAATTAAGATAGCTCCATTTTGACAATTCCATTGAAATTATTGATCTCGAAAATAACAAGGCACATACAATTCAATTTTTTTGAACTTTAATTTTCATATCAAATAATTGTTTGACATTGAAGTAGGAAATGTGTCCTTCCAGCGTGAAGGGGTTAAGACTTTATATTTGGATTTATAACCTCACTTTTAATCAAAAAGTGAGAAATGTCACTAGATTCAATACAGAAAACATTTCACTTTTACCAAAGTATCGGGTCAGTTAAAACTCGATTGCAGCGAAATGACGATAGATGAACTTTCAGTAGAATAAAGTAAGATTTTCATAATTCTACAGCGCATAAAGCATGACAAATAAAATACCATTTTAATTTTTTAAAGCCCCTGAGTTTGAGTATAAAAGTAGAGTGTGGGTGTCTACTATATCTGTCACACTCCTAAATTTCAAAACTTCCCATACTTGGGTGCGGGCAGAAGTAATCGCTAAATATAGCAGCGTGAAATATCCACCTTCGGAAGTTGATTTGAGAGTCCTTCATGAGCGCGATTTACTTGAAAGTCGCATGAATGCGCGCTCCAACCCCCGTTTCACCCTGATAAAAGAACGATACGTAGAGAGTGTTACTGGAAGCTTCAATGGAAATACATTCGAGCCATGCCATACCTAGCTCTGCCGTACTGACTGTCGATTATTTTAATTATCCGGGAATTATCTTCTCATGCCCGAACACCGCGATGAATAATCATACCAAATTATACTGCGAAATCCCTGATCGCCGATCTCGTTTGGACAAGCAGTCTTCGATGAGAAATGCAAGATTGAACGACGAGCTTTACTTCCATAATATATACAACGTTATCTACTAGATATATCAAGCTGATGAACGTCATTATCATAGTACTTGCGAATTTTTTCGATTAATTCCAGCTGGGTACCTTCCAGTATGCACAAGACGGTTCATGGATAAAAGGGTGATTCTTATATGTATTTTGACTCGTAGAATCCGAATTCGGAGGTCCAAATTCGAAAAAAATGATCGTTTTTATGTATAAGTCATTGTTTATAACAAATAAGAAAATGGAGTTTTTCTTTTCGGATCAAATTTGTATTGTTAATTTAGAAAATTTTAAGAACAGAACCCATACATTTTTTCTCTAAAACCTATTTGCTATTTTCTAAAAGCGGTCATTTTAAATTCGATTTTTGTTAATTATCACAATCTTTTTTTTTAATTTAAAGTGGATATCCATTTTTCAAGGTATCAATAGCATATGAAAATCAGAAACATCTATCGTTATTTATATATAATATAATAACGACGTTTCGATACGTTCGGCACCCCACATTCGCGTATTATAAGATGGTACTCTCTACATTAGAATTAGCGAAAATCACTGCGAATCAGTATATACGCCGATATCAACCTATACACTACAGATGATGCATACTGCTGCAGTGCATATGCACTGATTTGCTGCTGTGATTTTCGCTGATTTGGAAAGAATATATTGCATAGGTTATCGAACGGCCAATATACATCTTGAAGAGCTCTTTAAGAAGTCTAAAAAATTATACGATGTCTTCAATTCTTATCAGAAAGAGCTCTACACTCTCTAAATATGAATCATCGAAAACCGCTGCAAATCAGGTGTATATCCACTGATTTGCAGCTGTTTTCGCTGATTCAGTTGTAGAGAGCAAGACTTCTCAAATATGAGGTCTCAGAAAAGAGGTCTTATTTGAGAGCTTTGACATATAAAATAAATAATATAAATGAAAAGCAAATTTCTGGAAATCATAGATCCTATTTTTGTATCTTAATTATTAATTTCAATTAAAAAGACTACTATATGAAGAACGTAATGCAGCTACAAAAAAATACTTGGAAAATCTCAGTGCTACGGAAACATCGGACTACTCCTTATGGAAAGCTACAAGATATTTAAAACAACCACAACAAACTGCTCCTCCAATAAGGTTAGAAAATGGAAACTGGGCAAGAAGCAGTAAAGAAAAGGCTGTCGCATTTGTAGAACATCTAGCAAACATCTTTCAACCTCACCCTTCGAACTGTTCTGTTGAGGAAGAGAATACTATTTATGAAAGTTTAGAGGATCCTCACTTCACTGACAACACCACTATTAAACCTTTTAAATTCAAAGAAGTTAAGTTTGTAATAAGAAAATTAAAATCTAAAAAAGCACCTGGATATGAGCAGATAAATAAAACGATAATAAAAGAGCTTCCAGACAAGGTTATTAGATTCATTACTATACTTTTTAATGCCTCGTTGAGACTTAGCTATTTTCCAAAACTTTGGAAGGTTGCACAAATAATATTAATCCCAAAACCTGGAAAAAATCTGCAGGAAATTACTTCATACAGACCAATAAGTTTACTGCCGATATTTTCAAAAATATTTGAAAAACTAATCTTGAAACGAATGGAATTGATAACATAATAAGAAACTAATTCCAGAGCATCAGTTCGGTTTTAGACAAAGCCACTCAACAATTGAACAAGTCCATAGAGTTGTGAACCAAATAAATAACTCCTACGAAGATGGAAAATATTGTTCGGCAGTATTTCTGGAAATATCTCAAGCGTTTGATAGATTATGGACACCCGGATTATTATATAAAATCAAGCCTCTATTTCCTTGTCAATTGTACAAATTATTAAAATCATACCTGAGCAGAAGATTTTTCCAAGTCAAACATCAAGAAGGGAACACTGACCTTTACCCTATAGAAGCTGGAGTTCCTCAAGGAAGCGTATTAGGACCAAAATTTTATGTGCTCTATACAGCAGATATGCCGACATCGAAACAAACCACTACAGCCACGTATGCTGATGACACTACAATTATGTCATCTCATGAGGATCCAGCGGTAGCTTCAAATCGTACGCAAAATAACTTAAAGGAAATAGAAAAGTGGTTCAATAAATGGAGAATAAAAGTCAATGAGACAAAATCCAATCACGTGACTTTTACACTGCGCAGAGAAACATGTCCACCGGTAACACTGAATGGCAAAGAAATACCTCAAGCTGAAAGTGTTAAGTATCTTGGCATGCACTTAGATCGGTGATTAACATGGAAATCTCACATCTGGAACAAACGAAAGCAACTTAATCTCAAGTTATATAAAATGAACTGGCTATTGGGCAGAAATTCTGCAGTCTCGCTGGAAAATAAAATATTGCTATACACATCGATTTTGAAACCAATTTGGACATACGGAATTCAACTATGGGGTTCAGCGGCAAACTCGTCTGTCAGCATACTTGAAAGATTTCAATCCAAAGTATTAAGAAACATTGTTGACGCCCCCTGGTTCGTTCACAATGAAAGAATCCGGATAGATCTTTGTATTCCTCTTGTCAAGAAAGAAATTGATATCAACGTCACCCGATACAGAAGCAGACTCAAGAAACATCCTAACATACTGGCCAGAAAACTCGTTCAGACTAAGTCATCGAAGACCAGATTGAAACGATTAAAAATACTTTTCTAATAATTAAATAATAATAGTTATACAAAACTGTTATCTATTCATGTAACTTTATATGATGAATTTTACTTAAGGGTATGGACTATTGGGAATACACCTACAAGATTTTAAGAACTGTTAATCAAATTTACTTATTGTTCCATAAGAAACAGATTGTAAATTATCTAGGAAAAAAAAAAAATTATTAATCTGTACATATAATGTTTACCTGAGTTCCTTTTTAAAGTTTGTATATGGTGATTCCCTGGTAGAAAAATCCAGTTTTTTGTTACACTGCCCAGTTCCCCTATACCTTTAACATGGGAAAAATGTAAACTGGATAGAAATTATCAAAAAACTGGATCCATTTTCTACAAGGATTACAGTTAATAAAATAAGGATCATACAATAATAGTACAAAATTCTGATAACACTTGCTGAATATCGTAAACGCAGTTATTTTGTCATTGTAGCTTATAAACTATCGGTCTACATATGAAGTAAATATTGTGCGATCTCATTTTTGGATTCAATAGCCACCTAGTATCTCTGAAAGAAATACAGATAGATTTAAGACCGCAAACATAAGATCTCTTTGAGATTACGATTTTAAGAAGTCCTAAGTAAGACCTGTTTAGGAGGTTTATTTAAGAGATATCTTTGGATTGAGCTCTGTACAACCACTGTAACAAGTATGTGCTGTATGGGTTTATTTTAGTTTGTGTATGTATATACACCATTCGTACCACGAAAAGTTTACACATTAAATTTGAAAATGAATTCATCCAATTTACGAGTGATGCTGAACATTCACAAAAATCAAACTTCTAATGATCATAACTTCTAAATTCTAGGTTTCAGATAGCAAATTTACGCTTCCTTTTCTTCTTCGAATTATCTAATTTAATAACAAAAATTTTGTTCTGAATGTTATTTTTCCCGTTCAGATAAAGGTTTTATAATTTACGTTTTATTTTTAAAGATGTTCAAGAACAAATATGGTCTGTATAACTATATGCTATTTTTACCTAAACAAAGAGATAACCACTTGAAAATTAAAAAAGCAATACTCCTTGTCATTGTATTTAACTACAACAGATGTTGAACATTCACAAAAATAAAACTTAAATTGGCGATAACTCTCAGAGAGTAGGTTTCAGAGAACATATATATATATATATATGCTTTTCATATTAAAATTGAGTAAATTAATTAAAACACCTTGGTCCGGAAAGAAAAAACTTTTTCTTGTTTGTTAAAACAATGACTCATGCCACCGAGTATTTATTTGTACAAAACATACAAGCAGTAGGGTTGATATCGCATTATAAAATGTATGAGGTGAATCTTTCTCAAGCGATATAATTTAATGTTTAACTATACGCATATATACTATATTACCGTTTTATAGAGTAAAAATATAATTTATTACGCATTCATTAATTCCCATACATTCAGAAATGTCAAAACCATGCATGAAAATGAATACGCATCAATTTTTCAGTAAAATTTGCTCATTTTTAACAAAATTACAACAATAATGTAACAGTAATAATAGTTGCTTGTGACAATCAGAAGTAAGTTTTCTGCTTGCAAAATGTCAAAATAAGATATACCTAATCATAAATTTAATAACTCAAAAAACTTTATCTGTAATTATTGTAAAATAATTAAGTGGTATCTACTGTATTCATGATTACGTTTAATATTTCGCACTGACCTTTTGGGTGTCATTTGAATATGTAAGATCCCGCGCTAGAATTAACAAAAATATAAGAATAGCTAGAAATATTATCGTGAACTACAATTTACAATGCAATAAATTAATTAACAAAATAGATTTTAAACTCCCGCAATAAACAATTAGTAATGCAAACCACACTCCCCTCGTATACCAGACTAGATTATTTATATATATATATAGATAATATATGTCAGCATAGAGTAAATGCTTGTTGAATTCAAATGTAATACAATTCAATGCAATATATGTTGAAATATATCTTTAAAACAATCAGAATGATCGGTAAAGGGGGAATTTTTGGATATTCACATCAATGAATACTGTAGAACCCTGGATCGTATCAAGTCGCATGTCAAATCACATTGGCTGAATAATTGGGTCACTGGCTAAACAGAACATCCATGTCTAGGCTGTTGGCCATACACTTCCACTACTGAGACAGGAAGAGATTATGGAGAAACAACATTCTTTTCATTTAAAATATTCCCACTCTTGAATACTGCAATTAAATAAGTGTATGTAAAAAGAAGTAGTTAAACTTTTTCGGTTATCTTCACAATTCGCGATTTCGTTATTATTCATTCCAAAAAATAGCATTATTGGTTTGAAAATCCGCGTATGCGTATATGAAGTATAAATCCACAAATTTAAACGCTTCTAATAAGGATAAATTATGCAAATAGTGTAAATAACTCCAACTTCAAAATGTATAATGTCTTAAAAAATCGTGAAACGTGTATTTAATATTTAATATATAGAATACACCCATATCATTGTGCTACATCGCGAAGCGCTCACTATGGGATATCATTTTAATTCTCTGCGTGGATATCCTTTTCATTGTAGTAAAACTTCCAAAAAGCTGAATGAAATTGTTTGTCGTATTTGAGAGTTTCATTTTATTTTCCAATGCAGGCGAGGGTGGAACGCACAATGATTCCCCGGTCGTTTGTTTCCCGCCATCATCACACCCTCCTGGTTAGTAATTGGCGCGTTATCATGGATTGATGAATTGAATACTAAAAATCATCATATTACTTTTTTGTTTATTTGCAGTTTTGACCTATAAAAAAGTACGTAAACACGCATTATTATTTTCATACACATACTGTAACTGAGATATTAAAAAGCAATATTTATTAACAAGGCTTTGATGTACTAACTGCACAAAGTTAATATTATTGTGCTGTAATAAAATTAATTAAAATAGTAATTTAGGAAATATTGTTGTAAGCCTAAGTAACTATGCAGATAAATGAAGTAGATGTTCTTCCAATATTAATTGTTACGAAACCCCATATTTGTCATTATGACTAAATGCCTCAATACTAATAAAGAAAATGTCGTAAATGTTTGCGATTTATAATTATTGCGTTAACACTAATTAAAACTCGATAGGACGATAGTATATTATGCAACGAGTTTGTTTAATTTCAAATATGTCATCGATTTGCATATCCTATTTTATGCATGTCTTTTCGACGGGTATAAAAAATCAAGTGCGTAAAGTATAATTTATGCACGTTAAAACATGATAATTTACGTAAGTGAAACGTGAATTCCATTTTTAATAAATGGAAACTTTTGCGTATTCCTTGATTGCTTCCATTGGAGTTGTTTTCAAAAGAATGCGCTGAAATTCTTGGCACCAAAATCTGCAGAAACGTTTTTGCAACATCTGCGCAATGCACGAATGGACATGCACGCCATTATGCCAGAACTATGGAGATATCCAGTTGCAGTTTTGGCCTTGTGATTCGAAATATCCAATCTGGAAGCTGGTGCTAGACCAGCAGAGTTGCTCGCAAATGATCTGGAGGCTGCATTGTAATCGCTGGCCAAAAACGCTGCTGCACCATCGGGTGCTTTCGTATATTAAAGTCCGTATGAGCCAAATTTATAGTGTTTGAACTATTAAATTTTGAGATCTTCGTCAGTCAGTAGCAGTACTGACGAGCTGGGAATGGAAATTTTTACACATTTCCCAAGTGCCTCATAGAAACTTCAGCTGATTTTTTAGAACCGTTTACTCATGAAATGTAGCATTGCTGTCAGATTGTCAATTGTCTTGCAAGTGGAGCCAAATGTTGTTATTGGTTGGATCGTATTTTGATTTCCTTCACTGATACTGTTTAGTAACTAAATGATAAGAGGGCAAGTAAACTTCGTCAGCGGAAGAAAAACTATGCTACTGCTTCGAACGAGGAGCATATGCAAATTGAGGGGTTTTGCACGCGAGGTGAAGGTCGCGCAGCTATATGGCGTAAAGTGAAAAAGATATACGTCTAATGACCGATATTGTCAATAAACAAAGATATGATTATTCTATTATATCACATAAAGGGAAGCGAGTGAGGGGGGGAGGGGAGGGTGCAAAACTTAAAGTTTTGCCCGAACTTGGTTTTGAGGAAGTTGAATGTGCAGGATAATCAAATGAAAATATGTTATTTTTTTCATCCAGAATCTGGCAGGATCGACAAATGGTTTCGACTTGTGTCCGATCGGAAAACGAGGAGTGAGGGTTCAGTAGTCGAGATACGGTAGTCGGTGCTGAAAAGCGATTAAACTTCGGGAAAAACTCCCGGCGATGTTCTTCACGTATACAAATTTTCGTGCGAAGGCTATTGTTGCATATAAGACCACTGAAAGCTAACTTAATCAATGCGATTCATTTTTAGAGCAGCAGAATATATATATATCACAACAGACGCAAATATAAACGATTGCGGGTTTAATACACCCAGAGATAACTAAATTTATTTCATTTTAAAATTAAAATGTAATCGCGGCAAACGGCGCGCGTGGCATATCCTATACTAAGCAGTACAAAATATAACATATTTGTGATTAATGGAACCGAATTTTCGTCTAATATTGTCCTTTAGTAATCTATAGACAGGTATTATGTCGACGGGATTACGCATTAATCGTAATTATCTTCTACATTAGATTGAGGCCTTTGAAAATAAGCCTTGCGCTTGTTCAAGACTTTTGTATTTTCCAGTGTCTAAACGCTAGGTCGCAGCGTAATTAAAGCGATATTCCGGCTTACATGTAATTACGGTTCATTAGGGCGACCCTCATGAAAACAACAAACTCGATACCGTAGATGCGTGCCGCGTTTCTGTTTAACGTAAGCTAATGTCTCGGAGCCAAATTATGCCTCCATTAGCTAAGTTGCAATAAAGTTAGCGATCGATACTAAGAGCACGGGACATACTGTATACGTGCTCATGCGTAACCGCGTATACTCTTATAATGTGCCTTCATTGACTCCGATTTGCTGCACTTTTCATAATATGTGCAATTCTCGCCCTTATGTTGTTCTTAGAAATTCTTGTGTACTTGGAAATGGCAGTGCTATTAGGCTGATGTCTATAACTTTTTCAACCGGGAAGTTGTCGTAAATGGTAGAAGATCTCACGCTGCTGATTGTTCAAGAAGAAACTTTAAATACTATCAAAGAACTGCAGGTCTATCAAACACTAGAACTCTACTTTTTTCGCAATTACTAACACTACGATCCTTTATATTATATACTGATATTTCGGTGTAGAATATAGATAATTAAAATTTTAGTTACTAATATCTGGATCATTCTATCAGTAAGTCTACATCTTTTATAGCATTATTGCTAAATTCTAATACCCATTATGAAGATCTATATATAAGTCACCCACGCCATTAAAATTAATCAGGCAGATTTAATTTATAATTGACAACTATGTTTTAAGCAATCTATAGAATACTTGTACACATTATCAATAGGAATCCGGACCACAAAGATAAGTGAGACTTTTTTTGATGCCAACAAAGCCGTTAACTTATTTTTCCGATACATTTTCTTATCTATCTTACGAATATACGGCCTTAGAACGTATTAATAATGCAGTTTCAAGATCATTGATATCCGTTAGGGGTTTTGTTCTTTACGATAGATTTATAATGGCCAGTTGAATTTAAGCTGCAATAATTATTGAATGAGCACGTCCCTAGTAGTAGTTTGTAAGAAAATCATTTCATTTCTAACAAGACTTGGTTTGACCCAGAAGGTTATGTTGCATATCTGATGGTTTCCTCAATTTTTTTCATCATGGATACTGCTTTGTTTATCTCTACAATACACGAATATGACGGTGTATTTAAAAAGCTCGAAGATGCAAAACTTTCTCAGAAATATGTCCAGCTTCCTCTAACCTCCGTATATGGATAGCCATTTCTTTCACGATGTATGGAACTAGTAATGTCGACATCTCTATGTCATGTATGTATCGTACATTATATTTTTCGAATCATAACGAAATAGGTGATACCGCAGACTACATGCATGTGACATCTTCTAGGATGATTATTATATTACACTGATCGGATTTACAAGTCACTGCGTTAATATTCTACATTATACATCACAGCATAGGGATCGAAATTTATAAATTCATATTGATAGGATATGAAATACATAATCATAAAGTAAGCCGAGTACTACTGAGTTGTACTCAAAAAGTTTTATCTTCGCCCACAAGCATATTTTGAATTGTATTTTATATTCGAGATATAATATACCAAATATATCATATTGATTATAAATGACAAAAAGCTAGCAGTAAACTGAACCACTACGGTAATATGGAGAAATTTACGTTTGCCGAAACTGCTCCATAATTATGCATAATAAAATATACTTAACCCTTTGCGACATGGTGGGATATACGTCGTTTCACCTGATCTGTTCTTACATTACTTTCCTTATTGATACGAATTTTTTCAGTGGCTGGTAACGAACTTCATGTTAGCAAACTTAAAATGAAAGATCTAATATGGCGATAAAGATACCTTCATTCGAAGAAAATGTATTACTAGAGGGTTCTCGTGGTCGCTCATTGCGCCTAGATCACTAATTTCGACAAATTCAAATTAGCGAATCCCATATTTGTTCTAATTTTGTCATTTGTTAAATTTGTGTTGGTCAAAAGGAATCAGACATTTTAATGTCAGTTAAAATTAACATCGGATTCGTACTTAGCGACTCCAGAATCCCCCCACTAACAAGTTCCAAACAAATTCGAGAAATTTCGACAAATGCGTTCGCCAAATTGAATCCTCCATTCTTGAAAATTAATTCCGGATTCGAAATTTGTGACCACATTAACCCGATTAACGAGTTTCAAGCGAATCTGAGAAATATTGAAAATCGCCATATGAAATCCATCGATATTGCATGTATATAAACCATCTTCAAATTTCTAATCAGCGACCGAAAAAACGTAAGTATAATTATTTTTGTAAAAAACTGTTCATCTAAAAAATATATCACGCAAAAGGTTGATATAATGATCTGAAATATATAACTAAAATATAAACTTCATTATTATTACATCCACTATAATTAATAAGTGTTTCTAGTTTGCTGTTTATGCAGTCTTTAGTTAAAACAATGTAAAATGTCTAGTTTTGAATAATTCATTTTATTTGTCAATAAGTTAATAATTTTTCTCATCACCTATTTTCTTATTGAAAGCTTATGTTTAAATAGTTAGATAATATAGCCATATAAAAACCACAAATTAAAGATAAAAAGTAAAAAACAACTCTTTTGCTTACACGTTTATAAATAGTAGATAGTGTTTTATTCTGGCATTCACATTTTTACTCAATATTTAAAGTAACTCGTACTCCTTTTCGTGAGGCAAATAATAGCATTAGTCAAAGCCGTTCCTTTTTTTATTTTTTATCGGATTGCCTACAAAAAAATACCATGAACAAATTAAACATACTATAATTCAATTTCTTCAGGGTAATCGATTCAAGTGGTTCATTTGTAAAATAATTGCGAATTGATGTTTGTATAAATTCAGGAAATCTTAAATATTAAATGTATTTTCCCTTATTCAGGAAGTAATAGATATATAATATGGACCAATAAATATTTTTGACATAATGTCTCCCGATCGTCGTGATTATAATTAAAGAATCGCACTGATATTTTAAGTTAATTATATTAAACGCAAAACTGATTTTATTACGTGAATTAATTGATTTTATTTCACAGTCACAATCAAATTTATTACAGTAGCAATTTTCTCGCGTACACCTGAGAACCAACTGACAATTTTCAGCTTAATAAAATTCAAATACATACTTGCACCCGCAGTCACACTTTCGTGAGGCGACCTACACTCGGTGTAAACCGCCAGATTCAAATTTCTAATTTTCAACGTCGTACAATGTTAGAGAAAAGATCACCAACCGTTCTTAAAGAACTAAAAATTCCCTTTTTAAGGTTTTTTTCTAAATTAATCGTTACCTTGTATTTACAAATATATATACCCAGACTCGTTACGAAAAACGGACATTTCCATGGCTCAACAGGAAACAGTTTTACAAAATTTAAGAGTAAAAATAATATTGAAACGACTAAGGAACTCGCTCTCTGTGGTTACAATGTATTGCACTACTGTGTCAGTAATTATATGAAAATTTAAATACTAGCAACATAGCGCATAATATAAACTTTTTCCTGTTATAAAACGATAATTTTTATGACTATACGATTGCAAGCATTTGTTTGAGCCCCACTTTATGAGTGATACTTTTAAAGATTTATGTGTATGACATACTTTCATATTCATTTCATGGAAAATTGCAAGAGTAGCAATTCTATGTGAATTCAGGAATCTTATAGTCTTATATCATATTGTTATTGGATAAGTGAACTGTGCATTAACTTAAAGATACTCCGTCTTGGTCAAGACCATAGCTAGAAATATTTAGTGGGAGGGAGGCGGGAGTTTGTGGTCGAATTCTTTATTCCTTTAAAAATGGTCAGCAGGCTAAGCTTGGTCTTGATATGCGTAATGCTCAATACAAAATGATTTCTGGCGACTTAGGGGATCCTTTTATGACTTTACTTCAGGTGAATATACAACATTTACGCAATTATTATATCGATCTATACTGGAAACTCAAAGTATAATTCTTGATTAAAACCGTCTAAATGCCAATGCTGATATCTTTACATGACGTAAATATCCTTTAGACTGCCGGCAATTTTTCCCACAAATTAACTTTTTTTTTTTTGAAAATTACTCTTCCTACACAAAAAATTCGGAAAATGCGAAGGGCTGTAAACGGCAGGCCATGGCATAACAAATGACATTTTGCAAAATTCATCCAAATCGCTTAAAACTCGTTACTCAGGGGTTTTTGTGGGGTCTCTGAAAACGAATATGAAATTCAAAATTCAAAATTCAAAATGGCAGATCCAATATGGCGGACGACCCCCGAGTTATACGTTTTGAATTATTTTTAATTACACGGAAAAACCACCACGGTTGCTACAACCTAAGACATGGTTGCCTTGACCATATTATATTGATAAATATGTCCCTTCCATATCTATGGTTGCTGTGACCATTTTCGATAGATAGCCTCATATGGTTGAAAGAAACATGTCCTATGGTTACCAGAGCCATATTTTTAGATACACTGATAATAATTAATTTGGACGGACCAACAATAATTCGCAAACTTGATAGGATATCATATGAATACAGTACATGTTCATACATATGTATGTAATATGGTATGTATTAATTGTATGTACTTTCATCTTCATCCTAATAAACATTTCAAAGAGGGCATGTCTAAAAGATGTCTTTTTAAAGATAAGGCCTTTTCCCCAGAATAAACATAACCCCGAACTGTAAGATATATGTAGTGTCAAAACATGCACAAACATAATCCATAGGTTATTAATTTTGATATATCGACATAGCGACAAATGACTGAAATGTATTAGCTCTTTCAATGAAAATTTTATTATTACCACATTAAAATATTTAGTTCTCAAACAATTATTCAATAATGAATTTGTATTAAAAAGTTAGGCCTCTTCGTAGCTCTTACAGCACACTCGAATACTCAGCGTAAGGAATGACTGATTTCCATTTTCTGTTGTGAAGCTCCTTTTTCAAATTCCTTTTTATAAACGCATATAACGTAATATATATATAAGTTTATTAAGCGATGTGCAAGTTGTTCTTAAAATGTTGTACGTCTAAAACAAACGTTGAAGAATTGTTGGAAAAGTCGAGTTGGTCCTTAATTTGGATCTCTTTTAATGAGCATTTTCTCGGATTACAAGTTATGACATTTGATCCAATCAAATTTTTTCAGGGAAATGAGAATCTGGCATAACTCGAGACAAGGTTATAAAGTAATTTTGAAAAAAGTTTAGAAGAGATATAATGAGGACAATTTGTGTCATTTTTCATTCATTTTATTCTTCAGCATGAGTTTTATGTTTATTTATTTTTCTTTAATGTTATAATTAGTTGGTTGTAAGCATTCGATAATGTCAGTTGAATTGGTTCAAATCTACTATACCTTAGAAAACTAATTTAATATGCCTTGAATAAAATTGAAAACATTAAAGCGTATACTGCAATTACAGAAAAATGCCCCAATTTGTCATCATTGTATCTCCTTCAATTTCGCATAAAAATGACCCTATAGCCTGGTCTCGAGTTATGCCAGAATCTCAAAAGCTTGAAAAAAATTGATTGGAACAAATCGCATAACTTCAAATAAGAGATAATGCTAATGAAAAAAAAGGTCTAAATTGAACACCGATTCGACTTTTCGAACAGTTCCAAAGCAATGTCTCACAGGCCTACATCTTGAATTTCTTTATGCACATTTCTTATCGATTAATTATTTAATGCTAATTTATTACAACTTGATCTTACAGTAATAGATTTTCAATCATCAAAAGACATAATAGATTTCACCTACCGACACTCGAACATAGGTGAAAATATTTTCTACGTAGAATGTTTTCTGTCATTTCTGCATTGATACAGATCTTTTCAATTATAATAAATATTTAACAGTTCCGAATCAAAATACATTATACATTTATATCATAATATAAATAATGTTCATGAAAAATAATTAAATTTAAAAAGCTATAATTGAAATGTAATGACTTTGGAAAAAATCAATTTAATGTATTTCATTGACCCAGCTTATTACCGAATTCAGTTTAAATTAAATGTAAAGGGTATCTAATGTTTTAAACTATCGAGGTGTCTCATACATATGTACATGCTTGCTATTTCAAACAGTATATTGTTTTATCTTATTAAGCATTATAATATTCGTATAGCAACTCTACGTAACCTTACTTTCTGTATTGACAGAAATTCCTCTGCTATTATGCATGATATCATTTACTAATTTAACTGCATGTATGTTGCTAGTTTCACAAGGATTCCTTGTTATTTCAAAAATGTTCTATACTTTTACAACCATATGATCGGTTAACTATTTCTATGTGGCACCCGTAAGAATAGATATGGTTACTGTGTCCATATGCAGTGACACAGTAACCATATGATATAACCATGTACTATGGTTCACACAACCATTTATCTGTTGAAAGGGTTCCCATATGCAAAGTTCTCTTTACAATAGCGATGTTTGACCTTTCAATATTTTAATTCACCATACTTCTATGGTCGGTACGACCAAACCCGTTTTTTCCGTGTAGATTTTAGTGGCCAGTATAGTGGCCACCCCGGCAGTCTAAAGGATATCAAATATCGGATCGGTGATAGACATTTTGTCAAGTTTCTACGATTTTTTTTTATTTCTACGTTGCCCAGACTAAACGATCAGAAATGAGCCTCGCGTTTGAGCAGAAAAATATAACGCCAATAAGCACCAGTTCATATTAAGAATATGCAAATGCAGTTTATGTGCTACCTGGAGTCATTGTCAATCCTTTTTTAACCCAAAAAAAAATAAATGGTATATTATTTTATAGATAAAAAATTGTCTGTAAAAATACTTACTAATTATTTTGTATATCATACGGAATAACGTCATCAATGAATCATTAACTCATGGCAAGTGGAAACGCGATTATATTTGCATACATAACTTCTAATTAAGGTAATACGCAGTTATCTTATGACATATATGGTCTTCAAGTTAAGAATAGTGAAACGAAATATGTTTTATAACTCTTCATGCCGAACCGTTAATTCGCTTCGAACTCTGTTACACAAAGGAAGGGAGAGCGGCATCGACTGTATTTAAAGCGTAATCGCTGCTGAATAATACGCACGGAAGATTCGTGCGGACAGTACGGACAATTTGCAGGGTAATGGTTGGCAGTCGAACTGAAGTAACTGCCGACATAAACGTCGTCGTTAGCGTATCTATATTCTGCAAAATCGATTGTAAAATTAGCTTCTTCGAACCTTACATTTCAAAGCAAGGATTTAATACGATAATATAGAATAGACCACTTTGCATGGAATATGAAGCAGCATTGCGAATCGTATTAACCAGGACGTGGCTGACGTTTTTAACCGTCAAACTGAAATAAAACATCCCAATTGAAGAATATCATTCGAGCACATAATGAATTTATGCCTTTAAATTACTCGACTTCATCCGTGGATATTATGCATCTGTTTCTCGGGAGTTCCATTCTACTTTATAAGCTTCTCATTTGGAAGTAATGAATTACGTATTCAGCAGATAATTCGTATCCGCAAAGTGTCGATATGTACGCATAACGTAGTTGGCAACGATCGTCGATCGATCAGATGGCCCTTCTTTGTATTACCGTTTTTCCAGAACGTCATATCACATCGCGTCGAAATGCCTTGCCGCGATAAATCACGATTATTTGACCGAAGCTTTACGCCGGTAGCAGTATATTTTACTTACGTAGTCACACGGTTGGATCACGAGTCTGCTTTTTTCGTACCACCGAAGCCCACTCCAGGGTATTACATTTTTAAATGGTTTTGTACGTTTTGAATAGCAATAGAGGGTTTGCGCGGTGGGTGAAGAGACCTGATGCGAGAGCAAAAGAGATCGAGCGAAAGAGAGAAACTGAACACCATAAATGTGGTCATGGGAGAGAGATGGAAATTTCTGTAGACCGAATGAGAAAAACGGATCTTGAAAAGAAACTATAAAATTTTGCTAAAGCAAGAACGTCAAGAGTGAATATGACTGTAAGAGTGCCAGATACTCTAAGCATCAGAAGTATGTATAATATGACCAACCCTTCAGTCATCCACAGTGTTAACTGCATCTACCTACTCCATCTTTTAAGAGAGGAATGAAGATAGCGAATGATAGAAGCCGCTGGAGAGAGGAAGAGAACGAGAAGGATCGTTGTGTCAGACGGGAACCATCCTCATTTGCGGAGCTTTCGCTGGAACTTTGCGGCCAAGAATTATAATTAAGATCCTCCGGCTCCTGTTCTGTTCTTATACCTCGGTCTCAGTCGTCTCTCTTGTACTTCTGAGGATTCGCCTAGTGCTTCCTCGTCTTTCTCGATTTATCAGCCTCTTTCTCGTTCCCCAATATTCCCCGTTACAACTGCGGTTCATATTGCATTCCATTCCACGGTGGATCAATCTCCTAACGACCGGAAGTTCCATTTGTACTCATCAACAAAATAACAATAATTATTATCATATTTCACAATTCCAGGAATATGGTGGGAAAGGAAAAACTTTATCGTAATAGGGGGGGGGGGGGTGTTCTTTGTCGCGATGGCTGAAAAGTTAGTTAGGAGTTCGACAAATTCTTAACTTTGAGACTTGCTGACAGCGCGCTCGAAACAATTGAGTAGTGAAAAAAATGCTTCTCGAATTAGTATAGAACTGAAGTTTAGCTCCATCTCCTCATTCCATAATGCCAATAAATGAATAAGATGAGTTCGCTTCATTTAACTTTATTTGTTTTGTTAACTAGTTTCATTTGTAACTCTTTGAATTTTGAATACAGCCGTATTCGACATCATACAAAAATAATGTGTAAGTTTAGGGGAAGTGCGCGCATACCTATGTTCTGGTTCAACTGCCGATTCGGTGATTTCGAGCGACGGACCGTGAATTTAAAATTATTTGCACTATTCGTTATACCGAGCCGAAACGAGAGTCGCACGCGTTCGCGCAACATTGGCAAAAGTTTTCGTATATTGGCGGCGGCGCACGTCGCGATATATTTTTTCGCGGCGCAAGTCCCCGCGAATCGTCCAGGGTACCCATATGAAACCGTTATCTGCACCGATTCAGCAATATTTTTACATTTACTGCTCCTCCTCTTTTTCTGTCCCCTCCCGCAGCCCTGCGAGCCCCAACGCCCCGCGGCCCTTAATCTAATATCGGCAGCCTAACGAACGCATATGAATACAATACGCAGCGGCTTATACAGCTTCGATTACGATATAGAATCGAAAATTCTCTGCACCATTTTCATGACTTTTATTATCCTCGACGTATACGACTTTTATTTCGGTTAACATTAACGAACGGTTGCGTACGCAAAAATTAAAACGACGTCCGCAAACACGACGACATTTCTTTATTGAACGTTTTTGCAGCCCACAGCGTAATGGCTACTATGGACTGCTACTATAAGAGATAAGTGGAAATTGTAAAATATGGAGAGGTACAAAATTTGAACGGTAGCGATGTATATGTAATTCTCGTAATATTACCAAAACCAAGAGGGGAAAAGATTTATGGATTACGGAGAATATAAAGATGGGGTATCAATAATAAAATTAGGTTCAGTAATTTAAATTGTATATAGGAAGTCTGCATTTAACACTGAACCTTTTCAGAAATGTTCTCAAAAAATTGTTGCTTTGTTTTATTGACAAGAAAAAATAGTATCGAAAAAGTCACTTTACGCAGTACTTTACGCATACTGTAACAAAAAGAATTTTCTGAGTGCAATAGTTCGAAGGTTACACATAGATTCCTAGAAAATATCAATGAGGTCGCCCAGGGATCAATAGGGAACGATTTTTCGATATTACTATGATCCTTTCTAAACGTTATGAGACTTGGTGAACACCAGAAAAATTGCAGAGAAATAGTCAAGAAATTAACGAATGACCTAAGGCACAGAATATGCAAATAAAAAATAAATAAGTTGGACGACAATTTTGAAATAGAAGATGGCGCTTTTTTCTGTACGAAACTCTTGTTCAATTCTTCCATTTGTCTTTCGGACTCATCTTTATTACATACAATTTTCAGAATAGTAGAGTAGTCGTTTCCTCAATACGTCTAGGTAAACCCCTCAATTCTAAAATGTACAAGAGTTCAACATTAAGTTTTAGAGTTCATTTGGATGGAATTAATTAAACAAATTTGGTACTCTTGGCACTGTTACATAACTAATGCCCAAAATGATATGAAATATAATAAAATCAAATAACAGGTATCTTAAATGCAGTCTATGTGACCACTAAATACAAAACTGATGTAAGTTTGATGAAATTCTAAGTATTCGAAAGAGAATCCGTTTTATAATCAGTGACCGTATAAGTCCAATTCCAAATATTGAAGATATTACAATTAAAAAAATGTATATAAAATAACAAAATAAGGAAAAAAAAGTTAAAAATGACATTATTAATATGAGCGGGGTTTAACCCAGAAAACCCGTGTGTATTTCAAATTTTCTTAAAATTCGTTTCAATATTCAGTAGTAAAATGTTATGTACATGTTGTAATCTGTTTGCACATTTATTCTTTAAAGATTATGAGTTCAGAAATACTTCTTCCTTTCACAGTGTCAATTTTTATCGTTACTTTCAATCGTGCGTCTGTAGTTTCATTATTCTTAATTTGAACATGTATCGGCCAATTAAGTATTTTTCAGTTTACAGATTATTAGTACAAGTAGTTACGATTATTTATGAGTACATTGCTAAGCTTAACTATTCAGGCTTTACTGTATATATCGAAAGAAAACACTGTATTCTCAGTAGCTTATGTTATTTCATTATTCAAAACTGGATTTTAACTTTGATCGAAAAATCGTAACAAACTAAGTTTATCCGCATTGCAACTTCGTCATATTATGCGTCATATAATCCAAAATGTAGTTGTATATCGCAAGAACTAGTCCACGCAAAAAAAAAACTACTTGATTGGGATAACGAATAAGTTGGTTGCCCCAAATTTATCGATGCTTTTACAACGATATATGGACCTTTAAGTTTTGGTATGAGATAGTCATAACCCTAAGTTTTCAGAATTGCAGCGACTTCTATAGGCCCATCTTGAATTTTATAATACAAAAATAAAGAAGACCAAAAGAAAGTCAAAGTGACATGGTCGCAACTGGAGATTGACGCTCGAATTTTTCGGAAATTGATGGCCAGATCCGATGCGAATTACGGCGAGCATTTTCCACAAGTTTCCTTGATAAATTATTATTTTATGAATTTCCAATTTTTTTACAAAAACCGTGATCACGAATGCGTACAGGCGGCGAATAAAGGTACGCAAAGTACGTCAACTGTCAAAGTGTCAAGTTCGCTTCCCGCGCATGTGCTCAGAAATATTTGGTTAGGATACCAAATAAATTGATTATTTCAACAAATTTGGTTTATTCCATGACTTACGTAGTCTAACGTAAATGGTAAAGGAAATAAGCCTAATTTTTTTTCCTTGTAGCTGATGTTATTTCATAATAAAATCAGCGCTAAATTCATTAGCAAAACGTATACGTATTTAAACATATTAATCATTTTTCTCAACATCTTTTGATGATGTATCTTATAAAACAAAGGTGCTAATGAGCTCCTCAGTGTTCAAATTTCGATGTTTCTTGGAAGCCCCGACGATGGCACCAATGAGTTCTTTGGGAGTGCCGACAGAAGCTTACTCAAACTCTTGTAGGACATCCGACGGAACTTTATTTAATTTATCTGACAGCTCCGATATTCATGTTGAATTGAGCTCCGTGGATGTTCCGTCATGATGACCGTATGGTGTTCCCAACGAATTGCAAGTGCACATTAACCTCGTATATTTGCTTGTTTACAGGTACACTGTAAACCTACTCTACAGCAAAAAGTAAAATGTGAAGTTAATACGCGAAATTCAACAACGTTGTATAATTGCTGCATTTAATGGAATACCTTCCCTTTCAGCCTTGCAAAAAAAAACATATAAATAAAATAAGATATAAATATAAATTAAACGTCGGTGCAATTAAAAATTAATATAATTACCGGCTTCATACGTACAAATTTCTTTTCCTTTTTTGTTTCCGTTTTCTTTTTTCTTTTTTGTTTCCGTTTTCTTTTTTCTTTTTTGTTTCTGTTTTATTTTTTATTTTTTGTTAATTTTTTCTTTGTCTTTTTTTGTGTTTTTTTTTGGTTCTAAAAACAAAACTTTTTTGCGTTGTTAATTTCATCATTAATTGAGATTGTGAATGTTTCGACAGGGACTAGCGTTTTGAGAATCCGAGGATTACGAGGCAAGGTGTATGAAATAATTAGACATTTTTAAACTGAAGCATTTTAACGTCTAATGCAATTTGTAGTTATGAAGCCATTAATTATATTAAAATAAGATATCAATAAATCCTGTTATTTTAAAAAATGTGCCCAAATGTTTCCTTCGACTATCATTTTTTACTATTCATTTTCTATGTACTTATTTATGTCTCTTGTTTTACTCTAAAAGTTTACATTAAATGTAAATAATATGTATATTTGTGTGTCAGTCTGTAATTCAGCGCTCAGTTGTGACTCCCCCTTTAGGGCACTTGTCAAAATGTTTCAGTATTTTATATGTATGTAAACTTGTGGTAGTGAAGTTATATTGTTATTAAATATATCGATACATTTCATTAGCCAATGCATTCTTGTTAACCTTCTGCATATTTTAGTCAATATTTTTTTTATTTTATGAATCTTATTCTACATGGATAATCTGCTTCTCATATAAAGGATTTACAATCAAAAGTTATACAAATGCAGAAATTTAGTAAGATAAAACTTGATTGCCACCATTCACATTTTCGAGCACATGTACATTTTCAATACATCTTGTTTAATTTTCAATTTTCTTATTTACTTATATACGTATATACACAGTATGTGACGAATGCTAATTAAATAACCGATTTACACATTTTTATGCCTACAAATAATAAATAGATTATTTGTTTCGCGCGCATAAAAATATAATAATTCCATGATATTACATGCTCGATTCCAAATGGACGAAAGGGTCTGTTAATTTCTTTACAAGCATTAAAAATTACAATTAATAAGCTGCAGCTCAAATCCGCATGACGCTAGCTAGCGCCACAGATATTTTCTATTAGGGTAGTGTCGAGTTAAGTTAAGTTAAGAGCAGACAAAATTAACAAATTTTGAAAATATCAATACAATATTTTCATGACTCGACATATTTGTTATATGGAAGTTTCCACCGAAGTCCTTCAGAAATGTTCAGGGAACTTATGTGGAAGTTCTTCGTGAGTTAACATGAAGCCAAATAGATGTTCATAACTCCTGAAGAATATCTTTGGAAGTTATTGTGTTATACAGGGTACGTCTCAATCCAATTACACATTTACCGTTCCGAATATTTTAGAAACCAATAACAAGATTTTTACCAATAAACAAAATCGATATACTATACTGATAGTTATCATTGCTAAAATTAAGTTGATAGAAAATTTGTTAAAGCAATCAATAAAAAAGTGATGTTAAATTATAAGCACAATTAAAACGCAATTTACAGTAATTGTGATAAAATTGACTGGTACAAATATTGAAATTTAAAGATCGTTGGTACAAATAACTTTTTTAAGAAAAAAAATAAGCATTTATAATAATTAAATTTACGCTTGGAAGCATGCCGAGTGTTGCGTAACAATTGCAAAAATAATTGCCACTATCGAACGAATATTGATTCACTGGCTGATTGGAGTATAATAATGGAACTGATTTTCCCGGTTCACGTGACTATTACGGTTGAACTGTTGTAACGAGGGTTCGCGAGCAGTCGAATCGTTGAGTGGTTGTGAGTCACCTTGAAACGCATCAGTGGTTCTTCATTACTTCAGAATTAATGCATCTGGTCAGTCAAGGGTTGCATTTAAAACTCAAACCCTGAATATATTAAATTTCTATTCACGACTGCGCAAGATACATTATAAACTCTCTTAAATTTTGCAGCAACTTTAGATTGAAGTAATTAATGGTCTTTCATGCCACATATCACATGCAATACACTTAAAATGAATATTTTTGCAGACACACACATGTCTAGATAGAATAATGAGCGAACAGCGACAGTTTTTCAATTTTCATGGGTGGACCTGTGCTGAAAATCATATGAAAACTCTTAAAATTTAATTGTAAACAATGATTCGAAATACTTCCCAGGAAAACTTAATGAAAAATAAAAAACTCATTGTCGTTGAAGAATCAATTTGTAAACTGCTTATGTTGTTCAGTTCAAATTCTCATAATTAAGTTAAACCTGACCTTTACTACATGATGAATATCAGAGCTCGATTGACATATCATAATTGTTCCTTACATTGAATCTGTACATAATATAATGATAAGGGTACAAATAGAGAACGACTTATTCCAAAATAAAGATATTGATTAATGTTCTACCGTAATATTTTGTTACAATAGCTTCTCTTCTAGTTTTAGGATAAGTTGGATGCAATTTATTAATCTGACGGTTTTCACTTTTACCAGACAATTACCCTTTGAATTTTCTATAGGTGTATGTATTCCTATTTCTGCCTAACGAATGGATTTGATTTATTTCGCCGATTATTGCATTATCGCAAGATCTAGTACTAAGATATGCCCGAGTTAAAATTGAGGTTATGTTGACATCTCAAGAAATATAATTACAGATTGAATTTTCCAAGAACTTTTTTTGTAATAATCTTTGATTTCTATCAGTTTAAACATTCTTTAAAACTTTGTTTACTCTATAACGTGCAAATACTGCAGCAACTAAACATTCGGATATGACAACTTCGTTACTTTTAAAAAATATTGACGGTTACTAATAAAGGAATTAAAAAGTCGGTACTGTTTAAAAATATAAACTATTTTCTGTTTAACTAATGATCTCCTTATTAGTCCTTTATTAGCAGGTTTTGAATGATGGTTACTTAATCATTATTATAAAAAATTATAAATAGTAATAAATTCTTCAAGACAACGTTTTTTTAATATTTAGATTACTTTAAAAATTATTGTCAAGGATTGCACAGCAAAATCTTCTATACTATTAGATTTTCAGTTTATACCCCATGTACAGATATTCATATTGGATTTTTAATTTCTGCGAATATTTTGGAAATTACAATAATGGCACTCAACTGTTAATAGGTGAAATATCACTCAAATACTAGTGCACACATAATCTATTCATTTATATTTATCATGTTACTTTCATTATCCTTCACTGGCTTACTTCTCGCAACTATTTTATTTAATTACACAAACCTACGTGCCAACCCCATAAAATTAAATACTTTGATCAATTTATGATTATAAAGTATTTTCTTGTGTGCAGAAGATGTAATCATTAGAATGTAAAAAAAAACGGTAATACTATCCAAATTTTAGCGTTCACTCGAAATCAATGTAATTTAAGAATAAGAGTTGGCGAAAAAAGGCATCTTACGTTTCTCTCGTGATTTGAAAATCGACACTCTGAAATTACCAGTTCTCATTAATTTCTAATTGCGACTAAAAAAAAATGAGAGCCACTGAGGCAAGGAACCCTACAACGAAAATCAGGCTCTCGTATAATTCCACCCTAACAATTATCCTCGGTATTAAAAACACGATGTTAATTTCCCGCGTGGAGACGCTGCGCCCCTTCATATCAATCGATCAGCAACTTCGTACAGACAAAGTTCACGTACTCGCATTAAAAAAAATAG
Source organism: Trichopria drosophilae (assembly GCA_030407085.1). Lineage (NCBI taxonomy): Eukaryota > Metazoa > Arthropoda > Insecta > Hymenoptera > Diapriidae > Trichopria > Trichopria drosophilae. Next base: position 63,804,804 of record CM059583.1, on the reverse strand, counting down.
CGCCCGTTAACACGTCGTAACGACCTCATTGTTGTCGTGAAAAATTAACCGAATTTAATTAAATATTGTTAAAAGACGACTGTGAAATGTCTAGGGTATTTGTTGTTCTTGATGAAAGAAAATCCCTTCACCTTCATTCTTAGTTTTACGGTAGATAAAACATAACGACTAGAAGAAGCTTTTCACAGGGATGCTGTAGTTTTTAATTTCATTAAATAGCGTATTGGTGTCGAAGAGACCCGAGACCTGATCGTCGAAACCCTTTCAATATATTTCGTTCCGCTTTATTCCCGATGCTGATTCCGAAAAATAATTAAACCAGAACAGGTATCGCTTTACGACGATAATGGTGTCTGTAAATTCACATTGACAGCTCGGAGGGTTTTTCTGTAATTGAATTTTTGTAATACATTGCTTACCCTGCATTGCATTGTACGCAAATTACGTTAAAATTTCGTTTAACTTTTAGCATTAATGCATCGAGGAATGCTGAGTGGCATTGGGACACATAATAATTTTTCCACTAAAAATACTACAAATTTATAATTATTATATTTTAAAACATATAAATTTTCCAAATATTACAACAAATGTATTTGTTAATTTCCACCAATATTAATGTGGTTACTAATTGCTAATTCTACTGACTGATATCTTAGAACGTCTCAGTAGACCACATCCTCTAATCCCACTTAGAAGATGCACACGTTTTATCGCTTTATTTACACATGGAGCAGAGCGAGGTTTCGTATTCTGGTGCAGTGTAAGGTAAAAAGATTTTAAAATTTGTGTAAAAAATACTTCAAATAGTTGATTTTTTACCTGGTATATAAGAGATACTGGCCGAACTCAAAATCTAATTGAAATTAATCCGGCCAAATACAAAACTCTATTACCTTAGTTGAGTTCTTTTATGCTTCATAATTAGAGTATGACATTTCAGTTTTTATTAAGTCACTGGTGTACTTCAGCGATTAATGTGTTCTTTAAACATTAATCATTATTTTTCATTACATATATGATTTTTTTAATTACACTAATTGACGGTTACTTATTTTTATAGAGTAATATCTAGTATATCTAGTAGATAATCAACATTATTGGGGTTTATTATCAGAGAATCGTGTTACCAATTTTTAATAGGGAAATATGTCTTGGGGAAAAGCGCTCGTTTTTGGTGAGGTGTAGTGGCGCACATATTTTGTTTGCATTTTAATGTTACGCACTTAATTAGGCTGTGAAAAGATTTAAGTTTTAAGTGTGATCGAATAATAATAGTAAGAATAAGAAATACAATAGTAATTACAGAATAAAATTGTATTTAGCGTTATGATGCCTATGGTTGAGCAATATGAGTTTAAATTATATTTATAAGCCCAAAATAACCTACTATAAACAGTCGACGCTAATTTCATAGATATGGCCCTCCCCAAATATTCTCATATTGTCATAACATCCGATTGTGTCTAAGCTATACTGGGACAGCTATAGATCAGTAAAAAATCTTTACACGCGTAAACAAATGGTAAAAAAATACATCAAATGCACCTTGTCGATTTTTCGATTTTGATTAGGCTGCCCATCCCAAGGTTTACCCAAATGGTCACTTCTGAAATCTAGCCATACTGGATTACTGCTATGCAGTCTAGAATAATCTAGATGGGGTTTTAAAATGAAATCAGAGTGCAAGCATTCGCATCATCTTTTGCATACGTAAGAATGAACACATTACTCTATACGGTGTCAAATTAAATTGGCTCACATTTACGTCACGTCGCTTGTACTTCATCGGATATAACAAAACCTACTTAGTAGTGAATAATAAGACACCCTTGTATCTCTATGACCAATACATCTTACGAAAAGTCATTACTGCTTCAGTACTGCGACCGAATACGTGTGAGGTACGGGTACCAATTCACCGTCTTGAAACGTATACTCCAAATCGTTTCTGGTGACATCCACCAAATTAAGGAATCTTCGGCCGGCGCGAGTAAATAATAGCCAATCACTAAATTGCTTACAACACAAACTTTAAGTTTCTGCGCGCAGACAGAAACGGATGAAACTCAGCTGTTTTAATATGATATTTTTTAAGCCGATCTAAATAATATATCAATATTGCAAAAAATATATCAAATTTACTAAAATTTGCCAGCAAAGTCATATCTGAAATATGGAAAATGTAATTTTTAACATTTGTTTAACCCTCTAAGGCCCAGATCTATAGAATTTACACACAGAATTCAGTGCGATGATCCTTTTCACCACGATAGTACATTCTATACTTAATCTTCTAACCTAGGAGAAGGGAGTTCCTTGTTGTTTTATTTTAAAAATATGCTTTATCTATTTGTTACTGATTTCTACTTAAAGGTCACCTTAACCTCAAAAGTTATTCGAAATCGCGAAATTTCTTGCATTTTGAATTTTTTTCTGATATATATATATATATATAGCTGAATCGTATCAAATACGTTTTTAATCGTGCCACATATTTTGATTACTGGAAAATACAGATATTAATTTCAAAAATCAAAATAGCTCTATGCATATGTAGTGATTTGTTATATTTCGTTACTTATTACACGAATTAAGGGATATAGAACCTGGCATGTCTATTTGATATATTTTGCAGTGTCAATGAATAAGATTCCGAGGGCAATATTTCAAAATTCAAAATGACGAACCTAAAAAGGCGGACGTGATATGCGAAAATTCAAATTTCTAAAAAATAAAAAATACAAAATGCAAAATTTTGAATACTTAATATTTAGTGCTTTTTTATTTTGTGCATTTTTTTCTAGAATTAATATGTGAATTTTTATATTATTATTATTCAGATTTGTAAGGGTGGTTAGTCTCTTTGCCTCTGATTATCTAACTACCTAATGTTGTTAGATTATCTCCGCGAGGAAGTGGACGATTTACAGAATCATTTTTTATTTTGTTGTGTTTTTTATTTTTGTATATTTACTTCTTATTTATTAATTTTTGTTGTGAAAAACACAATAGTAGAACGAACACGCTTTACAGAATTTTCTCGTTCTGATTTTACACTTGGAACTATTGCAATATCGAGATAATTTCGTCTGAATGTTTTCACGTACGATCTGCTTATCTTTTGTTAATCTAACCAAACAATGTTTCCTCACCCTCGTTGCAATATCTATTATACTCAGTTTTTCAAATAACTGTTGTCGTAAATCATACGTAAATACATATTTTTTAAACCAAATGGCGGGAATGAACTTCTGGTAGGTTATAAAACTACTTGCCTGGAAGCAATATCATCGTGAAAATTATAATTAAACAATTTTTACATGTAAAAACCGGTGTATTTTGGATTTAAAAAAATAAGGAATGTAAAATGACGTTTTTCGAAAATTTTGCTTACTTCGTTCGAATAAATGACCCCGACACTATTAAGATATCTTCTGCATCTCGATTTTTAAAATTTTTATTTTACAAATACATCACATTGAATTCCGTGTGCAAATTCGGCATATTTCGATACAGTGTTAATCGGAAGCCTTCAGTTTAAAGGAACGTCATTATACTAATATAAATAGTGATACTACTGAAGCACAAAAATACATTATGCTACTCCCCTGTTGTCATTACTTTCCCTCATCCATCTTAATGCGAAAGACGAAGAAGGTAGTCCGTGCACGAATTAAAGATCATGGGTGGACATAATGCATTTGAAAGTACACCCATGTAAAATTCGAATTTACCACAATATATTTTAGTAATTCTATAGTGTCCAATAGTTCCCAATAGTTGTTCCTGTATGGTCATCTAGAATTTGTTATTTTGTAGCGGGGTTAAAAATGCATTGCCTACTCACATTTTCAAACCTGTATGCTATAGCTTATTAATCTTCCGCGGCTTCGTTTTAAGCATATAGTGAATTTTTATAATTTCAGTTATTTTATGTAATATTACACTATTACACTCCCCATAGTTTAATAATAATTGTTATAGAAAGTAACGATTTATCTATACTCTCTTCTTACTTAGCATTCAATTCCACACTGAAAAGTGTTGCTAATAAGGGTAAAGTTTCCTACTCCTATTTCTTTTTCGTGCACTGTCAAACAAACCCATGTCCGATCAGGTTCAATACATTTTAGGGATAACACAAGTTAGAGTGGTAATGTATAGGTCTTTGTCGAGAATACTTACACATTCAGCAAGGTATCAATCGATTTGATACCAACAGAGATGCCCGGAAGGGTTAACTGTCCTAAGCGGCGTAAGCAAGCCCCTGGTTTTTCTTCAGTATACAATTAAATATAATTCAATGTTACTACACGCTTGGCTGTATATCCTGCAATAATCGTATCAAGTGGAATCAATTTTAAAACTCATCGTGAAAGTAAAATCTTACCTAAAACTTATAAATTTGTATATAAAAGTTTTCACTTCCGAATTAATCATATGCATTGCTTTAGATTAAGTTTATTTAATATATTTTAAGATAAAGGGTCACGGGGAATAATGATCCTATGTTTGTTAACTTTTCAAATATTTATATTATAAGTTGACTACATGTTTATATACGTTATAACTTTGAAAGTTATTTTTGTTTTAGAGTTATGAACTTTCTTAGCAGAATTACATAAATGAGTTTTGTAGAAGCTATAAGAGGACATCATTATAATATTGTTTCAAATATATTATAATTATAAAATGGCTTTCTGTGACGGCGTGATAAAGTCCAATAAATTTAGTGTACCATTACAATCTAAGATGAATATAACGTGTCTATGTGCATTAATTTTGTATTAAAGTCAATAAAGTGACGATTATTATAGAGCACGAAGAGCCCCTTTTCGCCTTCATATTATTGCCTATTGATCGGCTCTTTGCTTAATAAATGGGAATAAACTGAGTAGTCTATATAATAGAAATGGCTTTGATTCTCGCCTTGACCGTTATTCGCATCCATTTCGCATAAGGGCAACATCACCCCCTTCTTCAGTTCCGTGCGTGCCCAAGTGGTCCAGAAACGTAATTCAGACATACACCGCGGCGGCGGTTCGGAATATGGTGGGGTGGCATAATTAGGGACTCGAAGGGCTAGCCGTCATTGCTGGTTGAGGCGGGAGAGCAGGGGTAGTAGAAGAGGCTGACAGATGTGGGAGCATTGTTTTACGGGATGTCCCCTCTCTCCCGCCCCTTAAATTTCTCTGCCACCATAGTGCGCCCCACGGTGTACGCCGTGCTGTGATTTAAAATGGGGTTCGCGATTTTCGTAAATCCATCGAGCAATGAATGCGCTTATTCGCGAAGTACCTTCGACTGATAATCCGCGGCTGCCGGAGTAATATAATAGCCTACGAGTTTTCTTTATGCTTGGGCTTGATATTTCGGTGTTACGCTACGAGAGGGCAAAAAACATAAGTACAATTTCATATAGAAGGAACACGTGCGGAGCATTATGCGAGTAGTGTAATTAATGCGTACAGTCAAACACCTGATGAGTCGTCGAATGTGGTCTGAACAAATTAAAATTTCCAAACTGACATAATATTATTTTGTTTGCCTTTGATATGATAAATAATTTCTGAAGTATTTTTTATGCCGAAAATGATGACTTCCTTAGAATTTCTCCTTTACGTGATTTTTTAAAAGGGTGGGTTAAAATTTTAAAAATTAGCGTGTTTACTAATATCTCGAGCTTTTCTGTAGAAAAATAAGAATGGAAGAGACTATCTGATATACTTTTGGAGAGAGTGTCAGTGAAACTACTGGCCAGTTTATTACCTATAGTCAATCTCAGTATCTCGCCCAAAGACACCCCACAATTTAGGACAAAGTATTGAAGAGGCTTGATATGAAAGCCGAAGAAAAAAATTAGAAAACAGATAGTATGATGAAATAGTTTGGAATACAGTATGGGAGAAACTATTGGGGAGTGTATAGAATATAGCATCCCCAAGGTTTCGTCCATACTATGGGACATAACTTGGCAATCCTGCAGTGAATATTTGCAATTCATTTTTGCAAAACTTCCGGGACAAGTCTAGAACGTATTTTAATTACAGAGGCAGAAAGCGATCTCCTTAAAAAAAAATTGAGGTAAAATAAAGAACAAACAACCCGAGTGATACATCCGACCAATTCCAAGTCCACTGAACAGTGCATCTAAATGATAAATAAAAACTAAACACCATCGTCGACATCGCCGCAGAAGAAGACGAATTTGATATTGCTGCCCTTCCATAGTTCCTAAGCTGTTCGAATCAGTTCGATTTGGGTTGAATTCTGTACAGGACGAAAATCATTCGGAAGAAAAGAATCTATATTTGGAAGAAACTATAGAGAATGCATGTTTTATTTTAGCTATATTTATGTTCGTTCTGATTCCATTCACACATTCAGTAAAGAGTTCGATCAAAACTGTCAAAAAATCCTCTTGTTTTTAAAATCAACAGCCCTTAGCAACCGCGTTACCAACAATCTACTTGAAAGAAAAGACATAAGCTGTTATTTTGACATTATCAGTCGAACCGCCGAACCTCAATAATGTCTAAATGGAACGAATATAAATTCAATTAAAATAAAACTTCCATTTTCCATATTTACAGTGTCCAGTTTCTTCCAAAATATCTTGTTTTTTCTTGCGAATAATGTTTGTCCCATACAGGAATCAAATCAATGCGAACGGAGTCGAATGGCTTAGGAATTGTCCAAAAATTTTCCTTTTCGGCCCACCTCATTTTCTGGAAAATGCGACATAATTTCGAATTTATGAGGGTGTCAAGGTGTATATTGCAAAAAAATAATTCGCAGGAGCGATACTGCGTATCCCACAAAGTGAGTCAAATTATGCCCAACTTTTTAAATACATTTAATACGGAAAATGAATAAATTGGCACGGAACTGTCCAAAAACTGAACTGATTTTCTTCTGCACAGAAAAAAAATGAGTAATGTTAACTAAGTTGCTTGTCAGCAGACAAATATCAAATAATTTCAACTGCATTACTTGAGTTGACTAAATGTTGTTGAATTGGTATAAGGAGTCTGAACGAACTAATGTATAGTTGCATTCGCTAAATATTTAGGTGCTAACCGGAAGCCACAATATTTATTCAATTTTAGTAAATTTCTTTTCATGTTGGGGTACCACTGCTTTCTGTTAATAAATGGTAGCGTAGCTTATAACTACTCTCACAATTTGAAACTGAGAAAATGCTCTATCCTTGACTGCTGATTGCCATAGTGAAAAAAGTGTCAGTGAATGAAACAGTAAAATTGGCCGTTTCGCCATTTATGCAGTGAATATGACGAAAGTCACTAACTCAGCAGTGAATATAAATTCACTGACTCAAATAATGAGCTATTTTCACTGTTTCGAATTGGGGCTATTAATAAAAATAAACGGCAGACTATTGTAGTACTCCCACTTATTATATGCAGTACTCGATCACTCACGATAGGACGAAATTTCCGCAATGTCTTATATAGGGCGACTTGGTAGGTGACAGTCATCAAGTTAATAAATTCTAAGTTTGTTTGAACTATAGTACATACTCATAATTTGTTTATCTATTATATTATCATGCTAATTATAGATTGTCATACAATTAAAATTAAATAATCATACTAATCCCAAACTGACCGCATTTGTTATGTCTCGTTTTATGTTTTAATAGATTTCAATTAAAGATTTCAAAATTTAGCAAGTAAGATTGATATTTGTATTTATTTCCAAACAAGTTTTGCATTAATAATGTCAATAGTAATTACATAAAAACATACCTATTATCGCGTAAAAAAGTAAAGAAAAACACAAACAAAAAACCTACTCCTGAATTGCGCTATTCTATTTTCGTTTACTTGTAAAGCAGTAATTACTTATTCATACATCGTAATAAGATTTATGAATAACGATTATTTTTATACATATAGAATGTCTATTGTCAATATATTAAACGATTAGTACCCACAGTAAAAAATAATATCACTAAGGTATATAAATTTTATTAAAATAATCTAAATGCATGACATTAATACAAATGAATGTTACCCCTTGCTGCGAGGCCGAATGAATACGTTTTCGCACTGGAGTGAGTCATGTGTTCGAATTTTAATTTCTTCTCTAGTATTCGAGTAATCGTGGCGAAAGTTCAGGGAGCATGTGCAGTCACACCTCTCATTAGGTTTTTGACAGCCCTTCATACACGGATAAATCCACCCTGTTCACCCGCGATCTGAGTCCTTTTTCTCTGGTGCCCTTTTAAGCTTCACATAGTCTCCGACTCCCCCGTGTCTCCCACTCGTTCTCTTCAATTCTTTGTTCGTCCTCTCATTGAGTTCAGCACCCCTTTAACCGCGGAACAACTCGAATATATTGGTCGTCGAAGTGTAGAACAATTAAAATTATTCATCGCAGAAGTCCGCTGAGATACGGACACTTATCCATTATTATGATGGTGCTTACATTCGGCGAACTTATTGCGTAATAATTATAAAAATATTATTATATTACACTAACAATAACAATTATTCAAATTCACCTATTTACTATATCTTATAATAATAACGTGATTAATGAAACCTGTAATTATCTGCTTTCACCGTAATTTGAAAGGGAAATTTAATAAATTAGGGCTGCCTGTTTTAAATAGATTTTGATAATTATTTCTGGCCTTCGTTAAAAATAGTTGCTGAAGGACTACAAATATGAAACGTTAATGATTATACACGAAACTTGTTAATATTCACTTCCTCTAAGATACTTTGTACTTTACCAATGTTCCCATAATAAAAGTAAATGCCAATTCGTTAATAATGTTTGCCATGAAACTAATATCGTAGTTGGAATTATAAGTCTTTAAATGCCAAATGACATTCATGAGCATACTGGGTTTTCTAATTATTACCTACATTCTTGTAATTTCGAAATACGGACATATGTGAGTGAACATAGGTTTTTTAATTAAAAATAGTATGAACTGGTCATATTCTTTTGCATCTGACAATCTCTGCGAAGGGTTCAATGAAGGCCACTGTATTTTACGAAATTTGGTATGGAGATGGGGGAGAGCTTGATATAAAAGTATTGCTTGCAGAAAAATTATATATAGGAGAAACTATTTAAGAAACCATGGAAAATAGTAAGGGTATTGCCAATACCAACTCACTGTCTCGCCAACACTGTAGTGCAGCAACACACCAAGTATCCATGTCATACCTTGAAGCAAATGCGTTTTATAGATAACGACGTATAAGTACCATAGAATGGGCCTAATAATGACGCAGATTTTTTTATAATATCTACAAGTAAGATATACTGGGCAACTAAGTCAAATGAATTCTTTTAGCTCATATTTTTTAATTATCTACCCCAACTCTTTCCAGGTGTCCGAAAAACTCTCCAGAAACTTGTCTGAGCGAAGGACGAGTTTACCTTTTGCGAGAGTGGCAGATCATCCATATACTCCAATTTGTCAATAATACAGTAAAGTGCAAAATAGTTATTTTTGTATCAAGGGCGTAAAATGGGGATTTACGCCACGCCAAAAGAACCCGAGAGACGACAAAGCCCAAGGCCCGAGAGCTCCAAAGGCTCGAGGTTCATGAGGGTTAAAATTCTGCACCTGAGATTCAAACATTATTTTTTGATGCCGAAGGCGTTAAATATTTTACGCCTCGATGTGCAGGCCTAAAATGCCAATTTCACGCCTCCGTGGGCTTAAAATTTACCTTATGCTTCAGGAGGCCGGCAATGGGGGTTTTACGCCCACAAATAAGGGCTTAAAATGACCATTTTACGCCTACTGCATCAAAAACTTCACTACTTACATCTCAACTTCAAAATGCAAATTGCAAATTCACTGCTCAATTTGAACACAGATAGACCTACACGTGGTCTACTTACAAAAGTTGAACAACAGTTATTAAAGAAATAACCTCGTGGTCGCTAGGTAAAAAAACTATTTCATAGGACGCTCGTACTGATATATTGCTAACTGGTTAGAACATAGCGAAACTAGACAACGAGGCAGATATCGGGAATGCTCATAACTTACATAATTGGATTGTGTAAAATGCGACCCTTACTTAAGTCTCAACAAAGATGATAGCGTTTTAACATTCAAACTGCTTAGTTTCTTATGTTTTCTTTAAAAAATGAAAATGACTTTTTCAACATCGGTTTCATGAAGTTAAATATAATTATTGTATTAATTGTTGAATGTATGATAAATATTTATGTCATTATGATACTAATGATTAAAACTTCATTATTGGCTGATGTACCATATCCCATACAATTACTATTTAGACACAAATAACATTTATTAACAGAAATCGTTTTTTAAGTACATTCTTCCTATAAGAACAAGCTGTCCAGCATGAAAGGATTAAGGTGGCTCAAAAAATTCGCTATAATTTTCTCTACTACACAGTTTCAGTACATTTGTGTGTATAATAAAATCAACAATTCTTTCATATGTAAGCAATTTCAACGTGGTCAATTTCATATTCTTATAAAAAATAATACATTTCTTTCAATTTCAAAGCATATTTTTCTCGTAACAACATTTTGTATATTAAATACGTTTTATCTGTCGTTGTAAACATGAGTTATTTTTGTGCGAATAATTACATTCGGCGTGTAAATGTTTAATTTTTGTCAAATAAACATTTCAGACTTATTAATGACAGCAATATGATATGAAAACGTGCATTATGGAGCAAAGTAACACAATGTGTTATTGACTTATCAATACATTCACGGTAACGTAATTCTATTATAATTTTATTTAATAATGGAAAATTCTTGTAACGCACCCTGGTAAAAATGAAAACATTTTTTGTACAATTCGAGTGTAACATTCTTATTTACCATGTTAAAGGTATAGGAGAAATGGGAGGTGAAAGAAAAAAATTGACAAATTTCTACTAGACTAACATATGAATATCATTAATACATAATCACAATATTGTGACACTTTGTATAAGCAGAAATTCCAGTCATAAGCTCTGAGTTTTTTATTTTAGAATAATCATTGTTTTTCAATGCAGTTTTGGAACAGGAGAAGCAGTATTCCGTATTTTCGTTTTGAAAACTTTAATTTTAAATAACATCGATTAAAAAATAACATTCATTGACAAATGTTTAATTATAGAAAATGTGTCATTTTTATCTGGTTATGAATTGTTGCTACTGGAATCATCTAATCGGTAACAAGAATACAACGCAATTTGCTTGGATTTATCTCCACTTCATACCATTCCATACACTTGGTGCTTCCACGGCTAACTTTGTGTGAATCGGTGCCAAACATGTTAACCTTTATATCCGAAAGCAATGTAATTTTATCTAATTTTCATTATTTACTGAAAAATTCGGGATACTGACTTATTTAACAAAAATGATTTTATTTTCCGTCACTTTCTACACTTTTCACTTTTTGGTCCATTATGTTTTGAACAAATTTGAAACGACTTTTCTAAATCAAGAATTTTACTTAATATAATTGCTCCGTAAAAATTTCAACATTTTGCGATCATTTTTTAACATCGCTTCGCGACTATGTAAGTTTCATTTTATTAAACCCAAGTAGAACTTTTAACCGGGATCTGACTGGTATCTAGCCTGGTTACTCTGGTTGTGTTGGAGATATGACCGGGCTTGGCATTCTTCCCTGACTAAAGCCCGATCAGATTTTAAATACTGACCGGGCTATGATCGAAACCCGACCAGATTACCCAATACGGAATTGGTGTGAGTCGGTCTTGTCGGGTTGGATTGCACCCAGAACCCGGCTTGAATTTTTTAATTGGGTTAACCAGGCTCGATCTCAGCGAAAATCCTGATTCTATAATGGTTAAATCTGGCCAATTCCACCTGGGAAGTTAATAGAACAGATTATTATTTCCAATACTACCTAGTATAAATAGCGAACGAAATATACTAAATTATATTCATATTATTATTTTTCTCGGCCGTTTTAAAGTATATCTTTTAATTTAGTTTTGATGTGTATCGATACATAAGGTATGTATATTAATATAAAAATATGTATCATATTTTTATTTTCAGGTATACCCATTCAAGTAAAACTGTATGTTTTTTGTATTATGAATTTCTCTCGGTTATACGAACGAAATATTTCTCCAAACTCGCCCTAAATGGTTCTCGTTTTAAGAAATGTTGGATTTCTGCGTGATTATTATATGGTATCTGAGTTTCTATAGAAAGGTCCAATGAAAGAAGGGGAGGGGGTAACCTATAATCAAACTGACGTCTGTGAATTTGATATCAGTAGGGGAGTATGGGACTCATTGTGCCACGGGGCACAGTCTGCCAGTCAACGAATCTCTAAAACTATAGGATCGATAATCGTCATTTATATCTTTTAAGTCGACACTCTGAATATAGTAGAGGTTATGATTTTTTTAATTACGGGGAAGTAAAGAGAACTTCATGTTATTGTCATGGGAACTGAATACATAAACAAAGTGGTAGTACATCGTATGCCTGACAAAACTTTTTTTGTGCAGTCTTGGTCGTCGTAAGATGATTTTTACGTATAAATCGATATGACATATTATATTCAGACACAAACAGTTTTTATTAGTTATCGGTTTGAAAATAATAATTATATGTATTTGTATATACAGGGTGTCCAAGAACTAGGTTACGATATGTCTCGAGGTAATTCTCTATGATATTTCAAACAAAAAAGTCCTGTACCAAAATTGGATCTGAGGCTCAGAATTTAAGTGAAGGGCCATTGAAATTTGGGAACAAAATTTCTTGTTTGCAATAACTCGACTCGCTTTTAAGTTATTTCAATAAGTAAGAGCTCATTTTCAAGCTTTTTTTAAGCCTTACAATTCATCCCCAAAAGCATTTGACATGCATTAAATATTTATTCAGTTATGGCCTCAAAAACAGAAAAAAGGCCAATTTTGCGGTTTTCCGCATATTATTTATTTCGCCAAATAGTTAACGAAATGGCACACAGGAAGAAGTTGTAGAGCTTGAAAAGATGAAGACTTCCCCCTTTCTTAAATACCATGTATATATAATTACATAATTATAATTATCTGTCTGGCGCACTATGTATTACGACAATGTTTATGTACGCAGTTCCTATGACACAAAACTTACCTCATAAAAGAATTGATCTTGTAACCTTGGAAAGTTCAAAAATGAAGGTTGAATAGCTAAAAAATCATTTGGTTCCCTTTTTCTGAACTGTCGTGGTTTTCTCGTTAAGACAAATGCATATAATGCGCTCTTAAAGAATGGCACTTTTTATATGGGCATAGGGAATTTTTCGTCAATTTAAGGTCAAAACAATTTCATCTTACTTTCTATGTAATTTTTCCAGGAAGGGATCTAATATTCTTAATTGTGTGCTAGAAATTACTACATGTGATAACGATGGATTTCAAAATAATACGTTATATAATGCGTATTTGTAGAATGCCCGCGTAGAAAAAATAAGAATGGGAGAGACTATCTGATATATTTTGGGAGAGAGTATGGGCCAAACTACTGGCCAGTGTGTTGCATAGTCAATCCCAGTGTCTCGCCCAGAGACACCCCATAGTTTTGGACAAAGTATTGGAGAGGCTTGTTATGAAAGCCGATGAAAAATTTAGAATACGGGTACTACGAGGAAATAGTTTCGGACACAGTATGGGAGAAACTATTGGGCAGTCTATAAAATAGTATCACCCAAGGTTTTGCTCAGTGAGAGCCCATACTGTCGCACATAACTTGGGAATCCTGCAGTAAACTTTTGCACTTAATTTTTGCAAAACTTTCCGGAGAAATCTACGTCGTATCTCGATTAAAGAGGCAGAAGGCGATCACCCTAAAAAAATTGAGATAAAATAAAGAACAAACAACCCGAAAGATACATCCGAGAAATTTCAAGTCCACTGAATAGTTCATCTAAATGATAAATGAAAACCCAACATCATCGTCGACATCAACGCAGAAGATGGCGAACTCGAAGCTGCTGCCCTTTCATAATTCCTAAATCATTTCAATCCTTTCGCTTTGATTTGAATCCTATACAGGAAAAAATTCATTGGAAAAAAATGAAAATACATTTTGCAAGAAACTGAACACTGGAAACATGGAAAATACAATTTTTCTTGAAATAAATTTATGTTCGTTACATTTACACATTATGGAGGTTCGGCGGTTCGACTGATAATGTCAAAATATCAACTTTTCCTTTGTTTCAAGTCGATCGTTGGTAACGCGGTTGCTAAGGACTGTTGATTTAAAAAACAAGCAGAGTTTTTGACAGTTTCGATCGAACTTCTTTAATGAATGTGTCAACGGAATCAAAATGAACGTAAATTTAGTTAAAATAAAACATGCATTATCCGTAGTTTCTTCTAAAATGTAATGTCATTGCAACCGAATGATTCTTGTCAAATATAGGAATCCTGTCTACGATTCAAATCAAAGCGAAAGGATTCAAATGATTTAGGAATTATGAAAGGGCAGCAGCTTCGAGTTTGCCATCTTCTGCGTTGATGTCGACGATGATGTTGGGTTTTCATTTATCATTTAGATGAACTATTCAGTGGACTTGAAATTTCTCGGATGTATCTTTCGGGTTGTTTGTTCTTTATTTTATCTCAATTTTTTTAGGGTGATCGCCTTCTGCCTCTTTAATCGAGATACGACCTAGATTTCTCCGGAAAGTTTTGCAAAAATTAAGTACAAAAGTTTACTGCAGGATTCCCAAGTATGTGCGACAGTATGGGCTCTCACTGAGCAAAACCTTGGGTGATACTATTTTATAGACTGCCCAATAGTTTCTCCCATACTGTGTCCGAAACTATTTCCTCGTAGTACCCGTATTCTAAATTTTTCATCGGCTTTCATAACAAGCCTCTCCAATACTTTGTCCAAAACTATGGGGTGTCTCTGGGCGAGACACTGGGATTGACTATGCAACACACTGGCCAGTAGTTTGGCCCATACTCTCTCCCAAAATATATCAGATAGTCTCTCCCATTCTTATTTTTTCTACGCGGGTGTTACCATGAAAAAGTGTACCTCTCGAAACAACAAATAATCTATCCTTGATCTGTAAACTGAAATATAGCAAAACTGACAGCAAACCTGCGAGCGATGTAACGCAGCATAATAATGCAGCTCAAATTCAAGTACTGTAAAATGAGCCATTTAACTCCTTTTTCTAATTCGGCCAATATATGGTGAGTATTATAAGTGAAATTAATTTTTAATCTAGATATAATTTTAAATTATGTAATAAGTGATATAATTCCATTTATCATTCGCTGCCCAAAATATTCATTGATCTCATTTAAAAATGAAATGGTAAAGTAATTAATAATGTATATCGAAACCTGTCATTCGTCGGATTATTTTCAGGGCAATAATTTACATTAATTTGAATGACATGCCCTTAAAAGCAGATTGAAGAATTTCATGCTATTTCTACACGATTTAACTACCTAAGCTCACAAACTCTTCTGAACATAATTAATAAAGTTTCACCCGTCGATTAAAGACCGACTAAAATAATGACTTGGAATAATTGATCGTTCTACTACTTACAATAACTACTTCAAAGACTTTTAATTAATGTATGAATGTAGTAGATCACGTTGACCGTGTACAATAAATTCAAGATAGCATATCGTGTAACTTTACATCAGATGAATTAGACTCACATATTGCTATTGTTTTATGCGTAATAATGGTATTATTGAAGATGGTAAATTAACCTAAATTACAGAGAAAATAAGAATTATATAAACAGATACTAAAACTCTTGTCATATTTGAGTGTATATATATATATATGTACAAATTGTGTGCTTCCTGTCATGCTTGATGCTAAGGCGATTATATCCTTTCATTCCTGTTGTAGCTATTAAAATCAAACTCACGTTATGTGAATCATTTATTTTTTCAGATCTAATATATTGCATCATAGTTTTTAGGCCATGTTTGAATCAGGACAACTGGCGAAAAATTCCAATGATATAAAATACATGGCGATATGCGTTTGGGGTAAGATACTTCAAAGTGACTTAATATTGGCAACAGAGTTATATTGTCACCTCTTTGTATCTGATAATATTTTTGAAAAATCAAAATACCTTTCAATGGATAAAAATGTTGTGTATCTCTAGAGATTTTCCCAGACATGAGATATACACTACCGGCTAAAAGTTCGTGAACGCTATGAATTTTCCAGCTCGTCAAAAAATGTGTCGGATCTCCGAATCCTTTAACGATATTGAAAAAACTCATAGGACATCTTTTGAAGTACATAAATAAAGCATCTAAGTGGTGCATTCGGTTTTACTTTAGACATTATTGTTTCTTAGCTGTCAAACACGGAAAATGATGAATTTTTTAACTTTTTTCTTCCGAATTGTAACTCTGACAGCAAGTGTAACAAATTTCTCTGGCAATTGACAATTTTTTTATAAATTCTACATTTCAAGACCTTTAAAATCCATTTTGAAAAAAGTCGCTACGATGTTTTGTTCCAGAGTTATGATTTTTTGAAATTTTTTTATTTTACTCATTGAGACAGAAATCATTGAAAAAAGGCCAAAAGTTCGTAAACATGCAGTTTATTCATCACCGAAAAAAACGTGTTTTTTAAACTTAATCGAAAAAAATGATCATATTTTTGTGGTTTTACGATATTTTAACATGCGCCAATCAAAAGAGAATACCTACAATCGTTGAATATGGACTTAATGTAAGTTTTTCCCCAGTTTTAGTTAATTGAACCCATACTGAACTTAGAATACTGGAAAACTATAATTGTAGCAATAAAGGGTTAATATTTACTTCTGTTATTTATACCATCTTAGCTTGGAGTTTTGAATTATAGTTAACATTGAAAAAGTGTATTTTTCGATTAATGTTAGTATTTTGCATCATCTTTAAAAGGTACGAATCACTGCGATCCGCGAAACATGAATAAACTGCATGTTCACGAACTTTTGGCCTTTTTTCAATGATTTCTGTCTCAATGAGTAAAATAAAAAAATTTCAAAAAATCATAACTCTGGAACAAAAAATCGTAGCGACTTTTTCCAAAATGGATTTTAAAGGTCTTGAAATGTAGAATTTATAAAAAAATTGTCAATTGCCAGAGAAATTTGTTACACTTGCTGTCAGAGTTACAATTCGGAAGAAAAAAGTTAAAAAATTCATCATTTTCCATGTTTGACAGCTAAGAAACAATAATGTCTAAAGTAAAACCGAATGCACCACTTAGATGCTTTATTTGTGTACTTCAAAAGATGTCCTATGAGTTTTTTCAATATCGTTAAAGGATTCGGAGATCCGACACATTTTTTGACGAGCTGGAAAATTCATAGCGTTCACGAACTTTTGGCCGGTAGTGTATAATGCACCATGCAGTATGCTGCTCACTATTCTACTACTTTTACAGGTGGTTTTTCTTATAGATTGGCGTCAATATTTAACAGCATGTCATTAGCTATTAGATTATATGTAAATAATTATGATTCCTTTCGGACTGTGGATTGACCACGACTTTCACCATATCCTTCATTTATCCGTCATTTAAGATCAAATTTACTATGTAATGGAAAATCCATATTTTTTACTACAGAAATCAAACGCGCCAAAAATGTTCGACTGTGACCTTGATCACGACCTTGACCATGAAGGTAATGTATTTCGTACTTTTGAGTCACCCCTATTTTCATGAAATAAGCGCGGTAAAAATGCTAAGTAGAGATTATGCACAAACAGATATAACTAAAATAAAGTGATCAAGATTATTGTTTTTCATTTCTCTGTTAATAGCAAACGGAGTATAGATATGAATAGATAGATGCGACCTTCGTATTAACCTTTCCTTGCACAGGAATTTTGTTATTGTCCTAACTGAAGTAAACTATTTTTTAACACTCCGGGAGAAGAAGTCGATTTTGCGCCCCGCTACGAAATATTTAGGTGCAAATTATCGAGCCCCACGCTTGTCGAATTAAAAAACATGACATGCAATTGCGCTCTTGTTATATAATATACTATTTAACTACTGATCTTAAAATCGTTCGTACTGCACCTTTAAGTAATAAAGGAATTTTACTTGATTTGAGGAAATTTATAAATCTGGGCATGGAAAAGCCAGAAATGTAGAAGATGATGTACTAATGTTTAAAATATTATAATTCTAAAATTTGTCTACTTCACGAAATGAAATATTAGCATTTATAACCTCCAAATAACTCTACCAATTTCTGTTTTCGAATGAGTCAAAGAAAACCGTAGATTTTTTCAAGAATCTATTGTTGAAATTGTTGATTTAAAAAAAAATCGAAAGGTTGGTAAAGTCGTGTAAAAAATACAGAAAAATTAGCTAGAAATTATGAACCAATTCGATGACATTTTTAATCCAAGTGAATTTTCTTTAAAGTTTGTAGTTTTCAAATTCACAAAAGCTATGAACCGTTCATCAAACTGTTCACCTATCCAGAATATGAAATGGACGCTGTATGCACATGGTCCGAAACGGGTGTCTCGGAAAGTGAAGAAAACGAATCAATTGCTGGTTAAACGAACTGTGGCTTCTGAAATGTACAAAAGATCGAAGGTTGAGAAGATTATTCCTGTTATGTGAGAGGCAAGGGGACTCACTTGAAACAAGCACCCCGAAGGGAACAGTATCTGCCACGTCCACGTCGTTGTTCCTGGGTAACGGTAAGAGTAGATAACCAAATCTTTACCAATCATTCTTAAAAGACACTTTAACAAGTTTTGGAACTGAATTTTTAAAATCTGATCACAGATTCGTAATCAGCAACCCCGAAAACCCCGAGTAACGATTTTCAAGTCAACTGCATAAGATTTTAAAAAATCGTCCGCCATATTGGATCCGCCATTTTGAATTTTTAAAAACTATCATCGGATTCGTAATCAGCGACCCCGAAAACCCCCGAGTAACGATTTTCAAGCCAATTGCCAACAATTTAACAACGTTTTTTGCATATATTTTTGACACTCTTTTTGAAAAATACTCCTAAAATCTAAGGGTTAATTTCACCAAAATACCCCCGTTCCACCTAAAATCAATAAAAACTTACTTTTTCTACCTTAAGAAAAAGTTTTCAACCGTTTAAATCAAAATCCCAAGGGGGCGAAATATAGGCCTTAGGGGCGCTCCTCCTTTAGAATTTTAAACAATTTTCTTACCCCCATTCGAAAGAACAAGCCTACAATTGGTAGAATGTGGCCAGTTTCATTTCTTCGAAACTTATTTATAAAATTATTACTATTCATTGTCTGTGCATTCGAGCGTTAATACATTAATTCAGCTTTGCACATCATGTTCATAAAATTTCAAATTAAATTCAAAACAAGATTTGTTTTGATCGAGATTGTAATAGCATATTTATTAAAGAAAAAAAAAATTATCCCGTATGCCTTATAAAAAATCATGTTTCCATATTTTCTCAGAAACTGCACAGCAACGTAGTGCCAAATTTTTCATAAAACTTCGACACATTGAAATAACTTGTTCCCTTATTGTCGTGAAATTATATATTTTTAAGCGAGATATCAAAATAAAAAAAAGAACGTCAATGTATGATTTTACTGTAAGAATTATTTTCTACGATTTTGACTGTACATAATTCAAAAGTTCTCCAGCAAACTCTCAGCAGCTCGTTTATTTCCAACGACCATAATAACAGAGAAAATGACCCCTCAGAAAAAGCTTCTTAATCTATCCGAGCTTCATTATATTCTCACGTCGCAAATGATTCTCCTTCGCTTTCCATTCTCAAAGTTACAAAAGATCCTCTGAAGCAGTTTTTATATGAACTTACTTTGATAAATGTTTGCGATCACTGCGGATCCCCACATAAATTGACAAATATCATTAAATTTGTATAATTCATACTTAAATTGGAAAAAGGGAGGAATAGATAATAGAAAATACGTGAATGCGGAAGAATGGATGAAGTGGCAGACATTCGCAGGGACAAGTGGCCAATGGAGGATGGGAAACCGAGCAAAGAAGAGAGCACGAAATTAAACGAAAGAGACAAGCGTGAAGAGAGGAAGGGCGAAGGACGACCGCAGCGTGGCGCAAGACCCAAGCTATGGAGAGGCGAGTGCGTGGCTTAATTTCCTGCTAAATTACTACTTTAATAGGAAAGATGAACGCCGCTGATGAGGAGGGTTAGCTGGAATATAAATAGGGAGTATCCCTCCTACGTCGTCCCTTCTCGGTTCTCGCTTCCACTACTACTGGGGCTTTTTAGCCTCCTTCCCCCTCCGCCCCTTGTACGGTCCTTCCTCAACACCCACCCACCAACCCCGTTGACGTCTCGGCCACTTATCCCTGGTGTACCCCTTTCGCCGATGTCATCCATGACGTCATTTTCGGCCGCAATCCCACCGATTTCAAGACGAAGTGTTGCGAAATAGTTACACGTATTCTCAGTTCTTGCGAATTTCGAACAAAATGGGAAACAAAAACGCTGGCCAGTTATGGATGTCCAAATTTGATGATTTTACGCCGCCGAAAGCAACGTCGGATGACTTTGCACGGTCCAGGAGCAACACGTGCATACCGGTTCGTTCGTTGCCGCAGTCCGCTAAATAAGAACAGAAAGGGAACGAAGAATCGATTGTGGATTCGAGCGCACCGCGAACCGAATTTATTTTGAAATTAGTGCCGCAACGCGGACCGCGGACTGCGAATTAAACTCGATCGGGCAATGCCATAATGTTCGTTCGCTTTCCATTCGTGTACATTTTTTTTTATTCCCCATCGCGTGAGCAGAATGTGCTGTTATTTGAAAAAAATAGCCGGTTTAATTACGTCGGCACTGAATTATTTATCAGGATTTCGACATATTCCTGAATTTTTTATATTCCGCATAATACTTTATTAATTTTTAAATTATAATTTAAAAGGCAATATTATCGCTGAAATTATTTTAAAATATGATTATTTTCCCAGTTATTCATTTACATCCACTCAGATTTGTCTGTTTCAAATGCCCATTAAGCATTAAAATCACGACGAGATTTCATTATGTAAATATAATTAATCATTTTATAGGTAAGTGAAGTCGTTCATGTTAATTCAACAAATTGGATTGATATTTTATAATTAAAGAAACGAACGAGAATATTTAAACAAAAAGGATATTTTGATATTTAATTGCGACTCTTTTCATGTTGATTATTGTTAATTAGAGTTCATGAATATGAATTAAGAATTAATTACGCTCGTTTGATTGAAATTATAAAAATAAACGTACACTTTTTGATTCGATGCTATATCTATCTACATCAATATTAAAAAAAATACGTGGATAATTTTGTATTTATTTTATAAAACAATCAATTTCTCTGAAATAAATATTATTCAAATATAGTATAGAGCCCTGCTCAGTCACGTTATACCGGAAAAAAATAAACCGATTTTCTTGAACATTTATGTATTCTATAGTATATTATTTCTAGATAAAAAGGATATAAAATAAAAAAAGTTTTTAGACTGCTTTTAAAAAAAAAGTATTGTAAAGTATTTTATGTTACAATTTTATTTCATTTATTTTATTAAATTTTGATATCTAAATATTGCGAAAAATATTTGTCAAATTTTATATAATAATCTAAAATATTGAGACGTTTTATTGTCGGACAATAATAGACGATTTGGTCTAATTGATATATTTTGTCATTTTCAAAATATTATCCGAGACAAACAGAATAATGTGGTGGTCAAGAACTGACCAGTTATATTTCAAACTTAGTTTCCAAAATTTAAGCCTAATATCAAAATTAGATCTTAAGATAGTATAGAATTGACGTAGTGAGACACTGAATTTTCGAAAAAAAATAATTTCAGTTGCATTAACTCTGATGATTTTAATGTTACCTTCATGAGTGATTGCTCATTTTACAAGCCCTTATTAACAATTATTCTCTTAGACTTTTGATTTATTGTAAATATTTTTCTTAAATAGCGTGAATAATTACGATTTTTCATATCTACCGTTTCTAACTCATTTCGCTAAATAAATAAAGAAAGTGAAGTAACAAGATGTTATAAAACTCGAAAATAAAATTAAAAAATTGACCTCTTATACGTTTCGTTTAGATCAAAATAAAATGCGCAGTGTATCCTTTAATATTACAGAATTATGGCTTATTACACACGATTAGATGGCTCCTTTTAAGTTGAAATATTATCGAAACGTAACTTCTTCCTTTTTTCAAGCTCCACAATGTCTTCGGAAGTAAGTTGCGCTAACTATTTAGTGAAATGAGTTAGGCATGATAACCCGGAAAAATATGATACCTCCCCCAGTTTCTGATACAATAAGAGAAATATTCATAGCACATTAAAAATAATAAATAAATTGTACGGCTGAAAAAAGTCTTTAAAATGAGCCCTCAGTCGTCGAAGCAACTTTAAAACAGTTATTTTCGCAGAAGATCAAAGGCGATCCACATGGAATCAAAATCTGAAATAATGCGGGTAAGATCTCGGATACACTGTATACTTATATATTATATAATAAATATATTTTTATTTATGTACAAAAAGTTACGAATTTTGTTCCAAAATTAATATCTTTATATGAACTCTTCTTTTCTAGATGTTTCAGTACTGAGATTGGACAAGATTTGAATAAAAAATATCGCACTAAATTAACAAAATGTAACCTCGATACCGTATTTCAAACGAAAATGTAATTTAAAAAATAAATACAAAATTCAACGGTTAATTTAAGTAAATGTCGCCAACGGTTGATATAGAATAAAATCAGGTATTATTATTCTATTGATATAAAATTTTTTTTGAAATACATATTTTCTAAACCCCGAAATCAGAATTTTCATATTATCAATAATTTATCATTATTCCATATTAGAAGATCCTTTGATTCTTACTGAAATTATTTCAAGGTGTAGAAAGCACATTTGAAGAAGCTGGTAAATATACATGCAACAGCCACAAATCTTAGCCGCCATTGCCTTTCCCTATTGAAGTCTAGTAAATAATGCAGTTCAAGATTATTTCATAATACTCTGCTTCTTTTAGCCTCATTCTTCCAAGTCTATTGATTCTTTCATGTTGATATAACTTGTACTTGAATTTTGTATGCTTATAATATCCCCCTGAGTGTTACAATACAAAGACGAGAGTAAAATGGAATGCTCCGTTTGTGTCATTCCTTCTACTTCTTCCCCTGACGAATATTTGTCTTTACTTCTGATTGGTTCGTGAATCGCAACCGCTTGACTCGCTTAACCCTTTGAAAGAAGCATATCTTGAAAAATTATATTATAAGTTATTTGCATTTCCTAATTAGACTTAAGTACAAAATAAACATTGAAAATAATTGCATCGATGAGTTTATGAAAAAAAATATTTGATCCAAAATATGTATAGTCATTAACAATGACAGGTTTCTTTAACGATATTTCGCATATAACGCAGTGCTATTCTTGGGATTTTCCGATTATTTTTATTTTCAGTTCTTACATCTAAATTACAGACGACATTTTTGTTAACTTAGAGTGTTTCGATGTTCGTAATTAAATAAGAGAGAAAAACATGCTGAACTCGAGGCCAATAGGCGTCATCTTCACTTAAGATACCTGCGCCTTAACACGCTGTATGAACTTCCCCTCTAGAAATTATGACATTGGATCTGGCCAGGCCTGAACGGTTTTGTCTGGTGACTTGTCAAGTTTGGACTATGTATCTGGGCAGACTGTGACCAGAAAGTGCAACGAAGTGGTAGAACAGGTGTATCAGATTTTTTTTGTTATAATGTCAGCTACAAACAAGGCCAACGCTACTTCGCAATTTCAGAGCTTTTAAGCAGTTTACAAGTTAAAATATAAAATATATTAAATATAGATAATATTAAGTATGCAACGAGGTAAAACGTCGAATCTTTAGGAGTCTGATTGATGATTTGCAAAATACCTCTTTTTTCCGAAATGGACATCCTCAGGACGTGATAGGAAATTATATTTGTGCAGATTTCAGTGTGTCTGAACACGTTGGTTTTTATTTCCTTTATTATTATTCGCAAATAGTCATTATATTTCTGTGGTATATAATAAAATACACAAAATACCTTTTAATTTTGGAAGTATTAAATAGCCATGAATCGCAACTCTATCGTTTATGTGTGTACACACTAAGTAAGATCTTCAAGGATCAAACAGAAGACCCCCTAGACTTCTTTGTACAAATGAATGTTTTTGCATAAACGAAGAACTGAGCCGATCTAAATGAAAAACGGGTTTCTTGACACCCGCCTAAAATTAGTATTCCCCGTAATAATTAAGAAAGCTTCGCTGGGCAAATTTTCATATTACATATCGTCGTTCGAATATTCATAAAGACGATGAGAGCACTGAATAAGGCGAATCAGGAAGTCAACCGCACTGGATCGTGCTCGTTTAATTACCGATCTCTCGGTAATTCCTTCTTTGTATTCCGAATAGGAAAAGGAGTCGCCACAAAGAGAAGGATCGTTTAGTGAGACGACGACGTCTACCTCTCCAGGAACTAACAAACATTGTGTTCCTTATCTACTGCCGAGGTCGTGGCACAATTAATGCTAAAGAACCCTTTGCTCCGACTCCACGCCTTACCCTTCATCATCTTCTTCATCTTAGTCTCGAGTCAACTCCCGATCTGCATCGCCCACTCCCACTGTACCTCCCATTTAGCACCATCCCTCGGACCCACGCATTTAAGAACGAACTGAGTTGTCTTTGGTGTGCTTTCCCTAACGCGGTATTACTTATGTAGATGAGTCTCTTGCACCTCTTATATATTATTCGTAGGCAAAGGATATGGCGAAAGAGCCGAGTTTGAGATTTTCAAGAACGAGTTAAAGGAATAGGGACTGCACTTAAGATTATACCTTTTCACAAATTTCACATAAATATATTCGTTCGACATTAATAATTATGAAGACGGCTATTTGCCATTGGTTTGATAAGACGAGTACCAGTGTTTGTCTTAAGACACTCCAAGCTCTTCCAGCGTCTTTCCGAATCTTATCCGCTCTCTTATTGAAGAGCCTCTTCAATTAAAACTCCTCGCTCATGAATTATGTGCTGGAAGTGGAAAATTGAAATCTGTGACTAATTGCCTCCTTGAAAAAATATTCAAATTTCAATCGCGGTGACTAGAAGACGATTCTTCAGCTAGCAATTTAAGCAAACACGACCCTGCTATCATTATTGTTTTGAATTTTTTCATTGCATTGCTTCTTTCTACTATCCACGAACGAATTGGGAAGGTTATTACCAATTATGACAGTTGCATATGCTTTGATCATTGGATCGTTTTATAACTTTCAATTTCAAGAGAATTCAGACCGAAGCAGAAATAAGTGAATTTAATTTGATGAAATATTTAAGTTCTCTTGCAATTTTGAATTTACGTATCCGAACTGTAAACACAAAACATGAATGTGCAAAATAGTATAGATTATTTTATTTATATAGGAATTAATGCGGGAAATATTAATCTGCTAAGTAAGACAGTTTTAAGCGACGGTTAGGGCTGGCACGTCGCTCGTGAACACTTCGTCACCTCGGAGATCGCAATAAATTGATATATTTTGGTTCGGTCGATCAAATTCTGAGTCCGATTTTCGAGAACTTCCTCAGTCGTTAATAAAAGTGGTAGTAAAATCATATGTAAGCAAAATTTTATTTTGGATTTTAATTGGTTTATCGAGACATTGGTCTCATTAACATAGATCAAACGTTATATTGTCTTATCAATGTACAGTTAAGGAGAATAATAAAATAGAGTGTATATTAATACTTTTAAACATTCAAAGTTTTGAGCAGCAAAGAGTCGATATAACTCGGGGTTTTATGAAAACACTGATAATGAATCTAAACCTGCGTGAAAGGAGGTGATTCATGTAGGTGTTCAAAAGAAATTCATCATTAAAATATTCTCCTCATGGGTTTTAAGGTCGCTAATGATGAATAAAACGTCGTAGTAGCGACTTCTGCCTCAGGAAACCATCATGAAACTTCTGAAACAAAGAGAGATGTGCGAAGATTTTCAGCCATTTTTGCATAATACAACACGAGAAAAAACTAGGACCTCATCACGTCTTCGCCATTAGTTGTGGGTAACGCAAAGTGCACTCTACATTGGGAATTTTGTAAATGTTACCTTGGATTTGTTTTTATGATAGCTCAAAGCCCATGATCGTAAACATTTTAGGGAATCGAATCAATTTTGGATCCCTCGTCTTCAATTTTAGAATTCTGAGAATCGATTCATTTTTAACTACCCAAAAATCCTATTACGACTGAGTTAGGTACTAAAGGTCCACTATATTAATACTTAATCTTCCTTAATATTACATACTGTAAAAATATGCATTTTTATCCATTTTTTTTCTTACAGACTGCTGTATGCGCGGAATCAACATGATCCCTCTTGAAATGTCAATAGTGCACGCTTACAAATGTAATAAATGGCGGCAATACTTTAAAATTGAAATTCAAATTGTGAACAAGATGTCTAGTATACGAAATCACTTCGCTCTGCCGCGAAGAATTGTCAAAAATAAAGAGACTCATTCATTTTTAATAAATGATTTTAGCTACAACTTTGTAAAGAAAACGATGGAAAAGAGAGTAGTATCAAGTCATCAACGTGATGAGGGCGACTGGCGAAGGATGCTCTGAGTTCCTACTGTGACGAACAGAAGGGAATATAGGTTATGCAAAGAAGAAATATTTTGGAATTTTATATAACTACTTACTTCAATAGTTACATTTACATGTCGTAAATCTTGTAAGAAATATTTGTTAAAAAAAATACATATTTTAATTAAACAGTGAAGAACGGCTTAATGTCTATCACTTTTCGCTGCGTTGTGTTGCCTTCAAGAGTTCTTGTCTCTGCAAAATGGCCGCCACCCTGGCTTGAAAATTAAGTAAATTTGTAATATGTACATATTTTACATCTATTGTTACGTCTCAATTGAGTTTTATACTTTACTTATTATTTTATATTATTTTATTGACCAACCTTTAATATAAAACACTTGTGCGATAATGGGATTGTTTATTTTATAGCTGTTCTATTACGTCATTAATTTTTAGCCCATTGCACTTGCTAATAACATTGTTACTGTTATTATTATTATTAATTATAGACACGATATTATGGCTATGATCCGAAATCGAACAAATTTTGTTTGGACTACCCTGTACATTGCTTCAAAATTTTTGTTATTCTGAGGAAAAACGGTAAATGACAAGTAGTATAACAAGAAATATTCTCTATTAAATTTTGATTATTGTTAGTCAGTACTGTTCAATTTTTAGTGAGGAATTTCCTAAAATATAGAAAGGAGATGCGCTTGCAGCGTTCTTACTTTGTACCGTACAACATACATCACACTTGTATTACGTGCAATATTAAACTGATGAAATACAGACAACAAGTTATCAATATATTATATAACTAGTATCAAAAGTTAACTTTCTCGTACGGTTACATACAATATGATATGCAATTCCACTCTGCATAACGCGTCAATTGGCACCCTAAATATCTATGCGGAAAAAAATGTTGCCACAAAATGAAATAGCCGCATGCAAAGTGATATTTGATGAACACATTACATAAAAACTGAAATAAAAAGATTTCATTGTAATTAAATATTCCGTTGAACATATGAATAAAAATAATATCGTTGATTTAAATAGAATCTGGTCGAAATGATCTTATAGACTATACCAAAAGAATAAGTATTTTCATTATTCGATATTGTTCATTTATGCAGAGACTGAGTACACTACTGTTAGAAATTTCTCTAGGAATTTTCTGAAATAGTAACTGAAGGTTTTTACTGTTATCGTTTCAGAATTTTACGAAACAAAATTAAGAAATATTTTCAAAAAATTATGAAAAAATTTCCGAAAATTACCAAAAGATTTCAGAAAATTGCTAAACTCTGTTTCGTAAAATTCTGAAATCGTAACGATGAAAAACTTCGGTTACTCTTTCAGGAAATTCCTACAGAAATCTTTAACAGTGTGGAAAATCGATAAATTATTTCAAATCATTTCAACCTGCAGGAACTTACACGTGGTTTTAAGATAGCTCTATCTAAATAAACGTTTCGTGTTAAAATTTTAATTATATAAAATATAAGTATGTGAAATTTTTTACTCAAAAGGACAAGATGGAGACAGTAAAAAATATAGCCCTCAGACGTTACCATAAGAATATGTTGATAGTCAATCAAGATATTTATGTCCGAAGCATCCTGGACTATGTAAGAGGAATGACGTAGACAATACAATTTATGATAAAAGAGAATATCAAGATTTTCATCTGCTCGCAGGGGAATAAATTTCGCAAGCTCAGCGAATACTCATTGACACTGCATCGGGAATGAAGTCGTTCGTAGGGCTCGTTCTTCCAACTGAATTTAGATCGAAACGGCAGGAACGCCCCGCGATGGTACCCGTGTCGTTCGGCAGTTTCGGGACAGGCACCAGAGGCAGCAACCAGCGGGAGATGTGACATTTTTATCGACACATATATCGAAATGTAAATGCAGTTGGTAGCACCCGTACCGGGCTACGGTGTACCTGCTTTACGGCCGATTTCAGTATTGATATCCTTGCTTTTAAATGCGGCAGCCAACCCGTCCATGTGTCCTTCGGCGCTTTTGGCTTTGTTGCGCTTGCAAACTCGACTTATGTCGCGTCTTTCTCCCATGCGATTTACACACACGCATGCCTTCGCGACATAAACCACGAGCCATTCGCTTCACGCACGCGCGAGTAACGAGGTGATGTAGATTGCGAGCTTATCCCTCGGTCTACTCGCACCCGCTTTGTCATTTAAAGAACGCGAGAAATTAAATATCTGTTTCAGATTGCGCATACGGTCTGAATACAACGGAAACCGTATTTTCCTCTTCACGGGTATTCTTTAGATAAAGCAATCTTAGGTGATAAAAAACAAATGCAAATTCGACTTAATTTTATTAAGGCGAACTCACGCTTATCGCATACATCGAGGTTTATTAAGGGTCGGCGATCGTATCACCGTTTTTCAAACGAATGTAAATAGGTTAAGTACACTTTTCTACAATTTCTCATCAGAATATGATATTGTTTGTTTTTCAAACAAATATTTCGCAATAATATTTAATACCCTATCGCACACTGCCAGGGATTGTATACATAGAAACAATTATTTAGCTACCACTGCTAACTCGATTTAGGTGCAACTTCGTGGCCTTGTATGTTACCTAATATGTTAACAATGACAACGAATAAAAAAGTCAGTTAAGGAAATTAATTTAGCACATATGGCAGCTAAAATATGCAGGGTAAAATTATTTCCTGTAAATATGACCGAAATTTTATAAAGCTAAGGGTATCAGAATATACTTAAACCCCACAAAAAATATGAAACATTTCCTCCAAAACTCACCGAACTAAAACTAAGATCAATAGTTTGTGAAAAATGCCGGTAGCTTTTTGCAAAAAAAAAAATTCAAGATGTTTTGTTATTTTTGTTTTATTTTCTGGTTTCATTAGGGTCATACAAATTTAAATTATTATTTGAACTTGGTGCGGACGTAAGCCTCCATACTTTACTTGATTCCAATCATTTACAGCTGATTGTAATTAACATTTATTCTACGTTTAGTTTTGTTAAATTCGCATGAAAATAATTAGAGAAACAGGTTAGTTTACATTGGAATGATGCATATAATCGCAGAATATCAGTTCTCTAACGAGATCAGTGTAGCATATTTATATATACACGTATAAAAGAGACATTGTTAAGAACCAGTTTTATACATTGTAAGAATTTGCATTTGATTATTTCCGAATGTGACTTAAATTTCTATATATGAGTTAAAAGGACGGTCGATATCTCAAAAATGGCTTCTATTTTAATTCCAGGTTATTTTTGTTGTTTACACAGAGAATAAAATATTTTGTCATATAGCATACGCGTATTGTATACCATCAGATGTTGTCCAGTACCATCAATATGTTATCCGGTAACATCTATTTCTTTCCGTGTACATATTACTTTCTTCAACTTCATGCGAAACATGCCACCGGCAGAAATTGTATGAATGCATTTAGCTGTCATTGAGGTAGCGGGAACTATAAAAGTAAACTGTCTCGAAAGAAACTGTTTCCGATGTTAAGAAAATATAATTTATTAATATTTTCAGCCACTGATTTACAATTGCAAATTAACACCTATAATTTTGGTTAAGTATATTTTTTTCACCAGAAACATAATATAATACTAATTTTGTCCTCCGCCTAAAATATGATTGAAGACTTTTTTTTTCACAGTGTAAATGGCGACAGTTAACATGAATGCAGCAGCTGTTTTGGATGAAAATCAGGAGTTGGAAATTTGTTTTTTGAAATTTTTTATATAGCATAGTTCGATAAAGTGAACTCGAAAATCGCAGACTATGTCTTTGCAATATTTTTGGAAGGGTGGAAATACCTAATAATACGTTGTTGAAAGTTGATGATCAAACTGGAAATTTCGAGACAATATAGGTTAAAAAAG
The DNA here is from genome assembly GCA_030407085.1 of Trichopria drosophilae. Taxonomy (NCBI): domain Eukaryota; kingdom Metazoa; phylum Arthropoda; class Insecta; order Hymenoptera; family Diapriidae; genus Trichopria; species Trichopria drosophilae. The sequence continues at coordinate 63,774,189 of CM059583.1, read as the reverse complement.
TCCATATTCAGATATCAGAGATGGTTTTCAGTTTACTGGATTCTTCTCCAGAAATAGCATAGTATGCTTATTTTTAGGCTCTTTTCATGTTATTTCGTCAGCAATCATAGGAATACTTCGAGTATTGCTTTTTTGTTTGTCATCGCTTTGGTGAATTTTCAAAAGTCTAATCGAGAAAAGGACTATCACCGTGCATATATTCACACCCACACCCAGTAGCAGTAATTGTTGCACCAGGATTTGTGTATGTTTGTATTGTTTTTTTTTTTGTTTTAAAAGGATAACATTGCAGTATTTCAGTGTCCAATGATCTTTGGATGTAACGTAATATCAGTTCAGGCATTTTCAGTAAGGATAACTCAAATCTTCGCGCGAAAAATTTCTTTCATGAAGTAAAAAATACTCGTTCCATTGCGCAAATCTCCTACTTCGAGCATTTGGTTCGTAATGTCCTAATTTGAACCTATTTGCGATTCAACTCTGGGGTTGAAAATGCTGATAAAAGAAAATATGTATGTCCTTGAAAGGGATGTCATAAGTTTAATTTTGGAAGAAAATACTAAGTTCCGTATTCAGTTGGAAAATACGTGGAGCTTAATTAGTAAAAAAGTAACAATGGGAGACCCGGAGTCATATTGAACCGGTTGCGATTTGTACGTACGGTATTCTGGCGACTTCTTGTAAGTAATGTTCTGCAACTATATTTTCATAAAAAAGTTTTAAAAAGTGATGCAATCAATAGGAGAAGTTAGGACACCATCATATAATAGTTTCACACCAACAAACTCATCGGAAAATTAGATCGTACTTTTGAAACAATCATATTTTAGGCGTAGGTCAAAATTCCCACAAAATAATATTCCCAAAAATACAGTCCCTGAATGTAAAATATCAGTATGTAAAATATCGGGAACAAAATTTTCCCGAATTTTGAGAAAATGACAATTCACGTAATCTATACTTTGTTTCAATACACAGCATAGCACAACGAAGCATCATCCAGCCGAAACCATTCGCTCATGACTGCACTCTCCAGGACCTTTGAACTCTTTCTCTATTCTATTTGCATTGAAGGTTCAGGGAAAATTGTGGAAAATTATGACAAATTCTAATATTTCCAGACTGTTACCTCTTCACATCAAAACTCGGATACTGGGCGGAATAGCCTAATATTTACTGCAAATTTTCTGTTACATTTTTGTGTCACTGCATATTTACTATATGGACTTATATTCAATTAATTGCCTTAAAGTAGCTGTTGCATATTAAGCTTTTCTTTAGCTAAGTTGCCCCTACCTGAACTCATACCAATGATGTTTATTTCTTGAAAATATCTATAATAAAAAAATGGCGATAATATATATGTACATTTTAAACTTCTAGCTGTTGAATCGTATGCTAACAAGCACACAAACGTATAATTGTTTCCGCAAGCATGGATGTTGGAAAGATGTCAAAACTAGAGACTTCAACATTGCAAAAACTTGAGGAACTTGAGGAAAAATTCTCCACATAAAATGCAAAGTTTTATGGTTGTTATCCACATCGAATATGTAAAATATCAATGTGTCAGATGTATCATTTACAAAAATGAAACTTAAGATATCCCATTCATTTTCAGTTAATTTTTAGCCATTTACTGTGGCATAGCATTCTTGCAGTAAGAAACGGAAAATGTAGTCGAATACTACTAAATTCATTTTCTATTTCTAACTGAAATACTGTTCCATTAGTCAACTGTATTAAGCAATGTGGTTATCAAGTCTTTAAAATGACTCCGGATTGTTTCTGCAATAGGCATCATATTCTAAACATACTCCAAGAAAAAACGTGCACTAAAAACTTCGAATGTAAAAATATCCTCGATTGATAAATGTTAAAAAAAATCAATCAGCAAAGCGCTTTTGGGAAGCTATTTCCACGTTAGTTGCAATTGGCGAATGATAGACCGGATTTCGTATCCGTCCAGCATTCGAAAACCGTAGGGAATCACTCTGCCATGTTCACAACGTCAAAAGGCTGTCAGCCGTTGAAATTGGCCACTTCTCCCAAATCGAAGCAGTTAATGGTCGAAGAAATGATTCGCGTACGCATGATAAATTTCAGTTCCATTAGCTGTATCGAGCGATGTCGGGCGAATTGCTCGCGTTGATTCTCATTTCCATCGCGGGCTTTTTCCATGATTACAATTTGGATGTCGAGTAAACGTTGCGAATTTACTATGGGAAAAAGGGCAACAGTCTCGCAACATGTCGGTCCGCAACCCAACAGATTCGCAACGCACGTTCCGATCGGAACAGCCGCGGGCCGGCCGATGGCCGGGAGCTCCGCGGCAACAAGGCCGATCCGAGGTGGGAGGGACCTTGCTTCACCTTGTACTATAGGGTATTATAAGGCGAGCAATAATGAGAAGAACATCGGAATCTTATCGAGCGTGCCAAAGACCAAATATCGATTACGGCCAACCAATTATCGAGCCGTGTTATTTCCGATTAGTTCTGCCCGCAAACTCGCCTGTGAATTGTCGTTGAGTTCGTTTTGTATAAGCGAAATCAGTATATTGACGTCGTGAATCATAATAATATCACTGAGACAAATTGACAGGGTACACTGCTCTTGTTGCAAAATGTCGCGACAAATCGAAACTCTGTAGAAGTATGTAAGATTATGATTCATAGATCGGTTGTTGTTCGTAAGCAGTTTTTAAAATTCCAACTCAAAGCATATTCAATTGTCACTATGCTGCTACTAATAGAACTTTTTTCAATAAAACTGCACGGAAAAAAGCGGAGTGTGTCATTACTAACAATTATTTGCTTCGATAGCACTTATTGTTATCACTTTGTAGTTGATTGCCCGTCAGAAAATTCTGAGTTTCTCAGGATCTTCCATTGCCCTCCGTCATCGTCCTTGAAAACAATAAAGAAGTCAACAAGATGATAAACGGGAAGAACTGGACGTCCTGATGAGTTTTTAGGATGTTCTTTGGAGGATGTGCTCTATGGGATATTAAAAGTGGGTAACAACTTTTTATTTATCAAGTCTTTAAAAATGACTACTTAAAAAATCGTATTTTAATTGCGAAATCCAGTTTGAGATCTTATGGGTGAAAATACTACATAGTATTATTACAAATAAATTTCTTTGCGGATGTACATTATTAGGATATATTGTAGTAAATTGTATTATAAAACATTTCGCGGTTACTCATTTTCTTTGCAGTAAAATATTTTACTTGGAAGCTCATAGTAATAACAGGTGTAAGAAAGGATAATAGAAAATGAATTTTATATTTAAGACATGTTGCAGATAATTCTTGATAATGTGGTTTTTTGGTCAACCGCAACACAAATACTTAAATTTTTTGAACCGAAATTCTAAGTCGGCGTCTTTGTAAGCTAAGTTCCGAATTATCAGTCTTTGCAAAAAGTGCCCATGTATTTTATTTTATTTTAGTTTAATGTATTACAATTAGTATGTATAAGAACAAATTGTTTACTATATTTATCATCAACGAGGGTGTTCAAAGACCGTTTAAAAATGTATCCAGTGATGTGTTGGCGAAAGACAATTGGCGAAGGACAAATTATATCCAGATGAGCATGAAGATAAAGATGATGAAGCTGAGCTTCATGATAAATTCTGCTGATGACGATCTTCAGGATGATAATAACGACGATGTTGAAAATACAGTGATGAGGATGATGATGACGTTGATGTTGACGTTACTTGACTATATTGAGTCGTTACAATGCTGACGAGAGAAACGGAGAGGGAGATAAAAAGTTCACTTCTTAAATGTAAATTGGAATCGGCGTTGGAGCCTTCTTGATTCAAATTCCGAGCTCCATCTTGCATTAACTGACGACAATATGTGAAGCGATCCTAAGTTTAGTAGATTTGCTGAACAATTTGAACTATAAGTGTCGAAAGTAAAGTAGTTTACAAGTATGTAAACGTTTTTTCCACGAATATCAGGGACGAGCTAAAAGCGAGGTTCGCATTCATATTGGCACAAAAAACATTTTCGCACACGCGTCGAACAATATTTTTTTATGCAAATGTGCGTAAAGTGCATTTAAAAAATTTCGAAAAAGCATTATGCCCACAGCATCAAAATAGTATATTATGAAACTAGTGCGTAAAAGTTCATTCTACGAATGTGAAGGGTTGCGGCCCAAGCCGAAGGCGAGGGTCGTAATCACATTCGCAGAATAAACATTTACGCACATGTTTCATACGATATTTTATGTCACTTGAGTGCGTGAAATGCGACCGAAAACTGTCAAAAGTGTGTAAAATAGCATTTTACGCATCGAATGGCATAAAAACAATATTTCGTTACAGCTAAGATAATAATTCATGCACGAAATGCATCTTTTTTTTACATTAAGCCTTTGAAAAATATAGTAAGGAAGAATTCTCATGTTTTTTATATCTTATTACAGCATGATATACGTATTCATGCGTTGTATTATGTTGCAATTTGTTGTAACCAGTCCATAAAATAGGACTGTCACTGAATCTCTATATAGAGTTGAAACAAATCAAATACATAGATTTATTCTCTCAAATATGAAAGGGGTAACTGTCAACATACTGTCGCGATCAACTAGAATTAGAGTGTAAGTAATACATCTTCCAGAAGCATCTCTATGATGCCCTAACGATTTCTGAACACCAAAATTGGAGCTGAACTAGATGCCAATAAATTAACCAGTTGCCTCAAAATTTATATTCCTTGCATTGTGATCCATTTTTATTGAAATTAGGAACATTTTTTTAGGCTCGGATTCATAGTCATGAGTTGCAGCGTAATCTCCAAATGGTAGTTGATTTTTCAGATAGTTTTACATATTCTGGTGTTGCTGAGATATACAGGGTCATCGAAAAGTATCGGACCCCCCTAATATCTTCAGTTAGAATGCACTTAGGAGAAAATGTCCAATAGCAAAGTTGTATGGTTTCAAGCGGGGAGTAAGATGATGACCTTGACTTTGACCTTGACCATGTCCTTCAAGGTCATTTAAAGGTCAATCTTATTTTTTTAAATAGAACCCCCTACATTTTATTGCATATTCTTATAGCTTATCTTGAGGGCTTTCCAAAACACTATAATAAAATATTTTTTTATTAAGTACTTTTTGAGTTATAAAGGTTTGAAGTTAACAATTTGTTTCCAAAATGCATTCTTACTGAAAATATTAGGGGGATCCGATTAATTTATTTTCTTTAAACCAATTAATTGGTCTCATTATTCCGCGCACAAAAGTATTAAGGTTATGATTACTGAAAACTAAATAATATTTTACAAGATATTCTACATTTTGTGTCAAAAAATTGTTAACTTCAAACCTTTATAACTCAAAAAGTGCTTAATAAAAAAATATTTTATTATAGTGTTTTGGAAAGCTCTCGAGATAAGCTATAAGAATATGCAATAAAATGTAGGGGGTTCTATTTAAAAAAATAAGATTGACCTTGAAATGACCTTGAAGGACATGGTCAAGGTCAAAGTCAAGGTCATCATCTTACTCCCCGCTTGAAACCATACAACTTTGCTATTGGACATTTTCTCCTAAGTGCATTCTAACTGAAGATATTAGGGGGGTCCGATACTTTTCGATGACCCTGTATAACTTTTTACAATTTTGTTAACACTCCGTGCGAGAAACTCGATTTTTCGTACTAGAGCAACATTTTCAGAGGCGTAAAGTCGAGTTCCGCGCAGGTGTTATTGAAAGATCTCATACGGAACACAAGCGAAATGTCGATCTTCGACGAGTGTGAAGTTTGCGGCCCAAGCGAAGGGAGACTCAATTTTATACCACAACTTTCAAATCGATTATAATGCAAACGCAAAAATGAACATAAATTAGAAGTAATGACTACCAATGCCGGCTTTAATAATCTCTACGGAATCTGACAAGTGTCACCGAAGCAGTTTACATTCATTAAATTAAAGTGATATTTATTAAGTGATAAATGTTTAATTTTTATTATATTGTCTGTTTTATTATTCTCATAATAACACATGTTATAAAATAAATGTCTCAATATTACATTTTTCTCGTATTTCTGTTTTTTATCCATAAAACAGTAAATCATAGAGCAATTTTTTTGGAGAAAGATCCAAAAAAATTCTTTACGTATGTTGTTTGATAAACTCAAAATAAAAAAACATACAATTCTGTAGATATATAAATCTTAAAATAATAAGAATAGAATTCCCAAATTTATAGGCTTACCTTAAATGAGACATTATAAATATCCTTATCAGTTTACAGAACCAACTTACCTTCACCAGTTAATCATAAATAGTTATTGCGATCTGTTAGAGGCGCTCTCACAATCGTAGTATAGGTATTAGCAAAAGAATAATTTACTTCCAGATAACTCTGTCAATTTCGGTGACGTTTATGGTTTTCGGAACTCCGACTAGAATAAATTTTGACCCTTCAGCTTGTAAAAGAAATAATATTCAAGTATTCCTAGAATAAATTTGATGCAGTTCCGACATGGTCAAGATCTCATCCCCCCCCCCCCATTCTGGCGTTAATGAATCTCACGGATTATGGTTTTCACCAAGTTTCTATTCTGGAGAATGATGGGGTGCAAAGTTTTATCAAACTGTCATGATGAAAATTTATGTAATTATGTAATTTCGCTGCGTGAACAAGAATTTCGAGAATTTATCTTCTCGTTATTCTATATTTGGAAAATTTGAGTGCATACGCCACATAATCATTGTGTCATGCAAATTTGCAAATCAATATATTTGTTGTAAATGACGGAATCTAGAAACGCAGTGTTTATTCACGATAATCCTGGTACATTATTTGTGTTTATTATGAATAACACAGGCTGTCTTATTAAATAAAATAATAATTCGCATTTCACTCATGTATTAAATTTTATTAGTTCCATAAATAATATATACGTTTCTGAAAAATAATTTTTATAATAAATTATGAACGTTTCGTTTGCGAGGTATAGTTTAAGCGTATAATAAATAATTACTAAATTAGTTCGGAAACAATGTTATAAATAAAAACAACGTGGATTAACGGTAATAGATAATACATTCCTCTTGATTTATAATATTCATACATTATTTTGTTCGATAAGACCATTTTATTAATAGGTAGAGACGTATCTCATAGAAACGATTTGCATGGTAGTTCCGGCAATACAATTTAACAAGTTGATAACTTCTGCTGACACTGTAATGAAATAAACTGCAATAAATCCTGCGCAAGTACGAACATGCATATATGAAGATCGCCTTATTTATTAATTTTACCTACGATATAAATCAAATCATTGACAGTTTTATTAGAGAAATTTATTTTAATGCAATAGTAAAAATGCGAGTAACTAGTTATTTTACATCGAAATAATAAAAATAATTACTTTTGTTGGAAATAGAAAATGACAATAGCGTGAGTAAAAATGATCGAAAATATTTGTTTCGCATTGGTTTGAAAGGGATCACTCGGTTATTATGTATTAGCATTTAGTCAATATTCTCTATGCAATATTTCTCTGCAAATCATGCGTTCTTATGCAGAAAATATCAAGTCCTCATGAAATATATATGTATATTTAATATTTGTTAAACTATACTATTCACGTACGGCTGCACATATAAAGACGCCTAAAGCGATGGAACGAAACGCCTGTTCGCTGTTGCGAACGAAGCAATATGAAATTGTTTACTTGAATAACGGTTTTTGCGAAATCAGAAATTGTATTAAATTAAAAACCAATTGAAAAACCGGGTTTTACATGATTTCCCAAGAGGCATTTCCGTTCTTTCATAGAATGCAATTTGTGAACCGAGACTTTATTACGATTTAAATAAATAGTTAACGTATCAATAGTGAGTTATATTTCAAATAGTAGATGAAAGACTTATAAATACCTGCCTTTTGATCACCATAATCAATCTAAATATCTCGAATCGCACCTTTTACTGAAAAAAGAGAATTTATTCGAATTATTTCTTTGATTTCTGTGTTGTAGAAATAGAAAACGGAGACTCAATCGTTTACTCGTAGTAAAAAAAACGAATGACTATTTCCACTTCACGAAATTCCATGGGATACAATATGGTAACTGAATTTACTTCACTAGGCGAGTAATTCCTTTAATCTAAAATATATTTAATTAATGTATATGAGTAATAAGTAGACAACATTATTATAAAAACAATCAATATTTAATGTAAAATTGGATTTTTCAGAATAAAAAGTTTTCAAAGAAAATAACCAATTAAATATTTTTCAAACATTGAATTAATTTTGTCGAAAATATGACTTATAGTACCGGTAATAATACAAGGATTACTCTTACTCTTTATGGATCAAAATGACCTGTTGTAATGTTAGATATTTTCTTCCAATATAAAATGTAAGTTATTAAATAACGGTAAATGTCAGCCCATTCAACTTATGATATTCTTGAATTGTGTTGAGCAGAATCGGCCGAGTACGCGGATCCGAAATCCTGATTAATATTTCTCAATATAGTTATGAACGAATATTCTGATTGCCTTAAAATCATTAAATGTAATGCAACACTACTGTAAAAAGTATTTACAAAAACGAGGCAGAACACACTGAAAAATATTTCTTAAAAAATGTTGTAAAAAATGAATTAAAATTCGTAATATTTTTTTGATACTTTTATTTTTATACCAATGTTTTATTTTTACGGTGGTTATAACAAAAATGGAAAAACAGCGTTCAAATGTGAGTTTTTCCTAAAATTTCTCCAATATATACAGAATATTTTGACACCAAAACTGATACGTTCCATATAGTTCTCAAAATCTGGCGCAATACGTTTTCATTTTGGTATGAAATTTGCAAACCATTCTAACCTTCACTATACAAACTAATGTTTGTTTTTAATATGTTTTTGCCACTGGGAAAACTTTTTTGGCCTATGCTAGTGTCGGCTCTCGCGCTGACAAGGTCGACTTTATTGACAAATTGCAATACATATAATACAATACAAGATAAGAGACAAGGCATTACCCAAGGCATCCTGACTTTACCCTTTCTGTATCGCGTTCGCACGGAAAACCAAGGCCGACATACTCGACAAATACTTTATAACCAGAAGATACCCTCTGATGGTAAACAAGCTGTCTCCAGTATCTGTGCAGAGGTCGCAATCGGTCATTTTTTTCAACAGTCACCTTTGCAGTATGGAATTGAAAGGTGTGCAAACCAGGATGCTTCACTTCATATATCGACTGCGCTTACACAAGTCTATTGCTGACAGTTATCATAACTAATATAGAAACTAAAATAATTTTGGTTCTATCATGTGTAAATTCTTCAGACATTAATTTTTTATTTACTATAGCCGTATAGGCCTAAAATCAACATTCTATGCATCCCTCCAGAATAATAGTATATTGTGTATCAAGGGCCCGAAAGAAGAGTTTGGTGACAGTCGAGCCGTACAGCAGGAGTAGGAAGAACGGGTGTCCCGACTCCCCATACAGCACATACCTCTTAAAGTGGTCGTCCAGAGCTCAGTCCAAAGATATCACCAAAATGACCTCCTCAAGAGGTCTGAATTATTATAATCTATAAAAGGCGCTCTTACAGATAAAAGTCGTACTTAGGACTTCTTAAAATCGTAATCTCGAAGAGGTCTTATATTTAAGGTTTCAAATATATCTCGTTTTGGACGATCTCTCTTTTAGTAAAGGGATTCCCAGAGGTGAGATCTGCACTTTTTCCCGAGGCCACTAGATGGCTGTTGAATCCGAAAATGAGATCGCGCGATATTTACTTCATATGCAAACCGACGAGTGATGGACTATAATGAAAAATGGAAGTGCTTTTTCGATATTTAACAAGTAATAAAACAATTTTATATTATTGTCTGATCCGTGAATGCAATTACCATACAATATATCACTATAACAAACCATAAAAAGGAACTCAGGTAAAAATTATATATATTTATAATAAAGATACAAAAATAAAATCTGTGATTTTCAGAAATTTTCTTTTCATTTATATTATTTATTTTATATGTCAAAGTTCTTAAATAAGACCACTTTTCTGAGACCTAATTTTTAAGAGGTCTGGTAGAGCTCTTAAAATCGACGCATAAGTCTTCTTAAAGACCACTTTAAGAGCTCTTTCTGATAAATATGTAAGACATCTTACAATTTTTCAGACTTCTTAAGGAGCTCTTCAAGATGTCTTTTGGGTGTTTGGATCCCTTTCATGGTAAACTCTCCATGGAAATTCCATATGGAATTTTCATGTGAAATTTTCGTACGGTTTCTATAAGAATTTCACATGTTTCCACGGATATTTTGAGGAAATTTCAATACGAAATTTATAAAAGATCGAAGTGGCGATAATGATATTCCCTTGACGAAAGTATGACTATAAGTGTCGAAATTAAATCTTGGTGTTCCATATTCTGGATGAAACACTTGATTGTGTTCGACACCTAGGCGTTCAGCACCAGAGTTTTTCATGCTGTAGATTGAAAAAAATGGAAACATCGGAGCGGTACACCTGGAAGATAAAAAACTTATAATGACTGTTTCTTTAATTTACATGTATATACATATTTACTATGGCCACAATTCATCATAATTTTGTCCACATTATTGTTCACAGTAAATTAAAGTAATGAAATAATTTTCCCGATAGGACTTTCGAATCACTCATTCCATAATTAATTATCAATTTACATATCATCTCATCCAGATCTTTACATGTCAACTTACAAAATCACAGTCAAAACAGTAGGTGAACTATTTTCTTTTTTGTTGAATTATGATTACAAAATTTATCGCATTTCATCCTTGGTCTCGCTTTTAAATTATGATTAACGTCATTGTATTAAAGATTTTCTTAAAAAATAATACACGTTCTAATCATTATATTTTATGAAAATTATTCGCAAAAAAAGAGAGAGACCGAGAGAGATTACGATGAAGCTAAAATAATAGAGAAACTATATTCAATCTTACGCAAAAAATAACTAAACCTGGCCAGGTATTCGATGTCTATTCGATGACTGCATCGTAAAAAAAAAATTCCATCCTCGTTCCTCGCTCTTCGACATACTAGAGGTTATTGCTATACTATTGTTATGTTGCTAATCTTGAATATTTTTTCTCAAGCCGATATAAGTGGAAATTTTGATTTTAAAAGGTTTGTGTCTGAAGGACCTACAGTTTTTAAAGTGGAATCCGAACCACTTTTTACTGCTATTACCGATGTTGCTTAATTAATGTTAAAAATTAAAACAAAATTTCAATTTCTTCTTCTTGCCTTATGCATTTATCCTTTTATTGCGTGATTTCGTAGTCAGTTCTGCTTTTTGCTCTTTCTTTGAGTCTTTTGCGGACTCGGCACGTTTTGCTACTGGTTTGTGTCCTTTTGGTAGCTTTGCTTGAGTGCAGTTAATGCACTATTCTTTTTCTTGGCATTTTTTAGCCGTGTGTCTGATTTCTCCACATTTCCTACAGACTGCTTCTTTGTTTTTGAACTTCGAAATGTGTGCATATCTTTGGCATTTTAAGCATTGGATGACAAGGGCGAAGTCGCTGATTTTACAGCTATCTCCGTCGTAAAACTCATCTCCTAAAAACACGAAAATATAATCCCGCAATATGGAAAGTTGTAGGTTAGAATAGAAATTGAGTTTCTTTGCTTTTTTGTTTGTCCTGGACAATCAGAGAAAGGAATCGCAATGACTCCGTTCCAATAGTCCCATGTACAGAAACGTAGTCGAAAACGAAGAACCATCACTGGCATCATTTCGGTTATCTTTATTGGGTGGCGAATTGAGCGGTGATTTCTTTGATTTCCCGGGAGCAGTGTCACAATCGAATTCCCCAGATGAACATAACGGCAATATTAATCCCTATTAACACAAATGATTTGAGACGAACATTATAGAGCGGTACGCCTGGACGACGCATGGTGTGGGGTACATAAACACCGAGAATTATGGAGAGTCATACCTGGACATCGAAGATTATGGAACGTCATAACTTGTACAACAATAACTTAAGGATCGCAATATCAGAATGTTATTTCATCTCTTAGAATTATATTCCGATCAAGGAATATCAGCATAACCACTTCAATCTCGTAGCATTTCCGTATAGAAATTTGCGTCAAATTTTACACCTACGAACATTCTTTTAATAGATTATTTTGAAGGATGAGAGTACTAATAAATGATACATATATAGTAAATGATAACAATTTTGCATTCTGTATCCTCAAATATAGCTAAAATACCCAATTGCGAATGATCTCAATTATTATTCTGATTAACTTCTCTAATCTGATTCTCAAATTAACTTCTAGTATCTTGAAATATTTTCAAACTGGCGGATTCTAACTTAGAATTCTGAATCTACGCACGAAGTTACTTCGAAAAAATGATCTACGTATTTCTGAAAATCCAAAACTTACTTTTTTGTAGACCTTCATTATTATTCACTCAAATTATTTGCTAAAAGCATTTTCAACGCGAAATGTATGCTTTTTTACAATGTAAATCTAAATTGTAAAAGCTATAATCTTCTAGATTGCGCAGTAAAAAAGGGTTCGTTACAATATAACTGACGGTGTGTTAGATGATAAAACTGTTTTGGTATTGGACACACCCAATTTGTTACGTAAAATCAGTATATAAATATTATCAGGTTAACATCAACTATTAATGCTACTCGATGCTTTACAACAATCTTATTTGTGGTATACCAATTAAAATATTGATCATATTTTATAATTTCTTGGGATAATAAATGTTTATTAATCCTATCAACATTTTTTGCAGGTGTACCACCGACTACTCTCCTCCTTTCAAATATGAGATAACCAATAATTTCACACATGTTTAATAATATTTTATATCATATTAAAGCAATTAATAACTGCATCCTCTAAAGCTCGGGTGGAATATACGGCCATCCGAAATTTCTGCATAAAGTACACAAAAATGTTATTTTTCGTAGAACCAGGAGAACGAATGGTATTGTTTGCTCACTTGCGAATCAGCCTTAATGGCAAAGGTATATGAAATGATTGTGAATCGAGATAACGTACGCGAAAAACAGTGGCCCTCGGTGTGCGGATATCACCGACGGGGGTGCTTGCAGGAATATGATCGCGGCGTCTACGGCCCATGTACACGCGCGACCACAGATAAAGCTGAACGGACTCTCGCAAACAATCAAACAAATGCACACGCACGCTACCACGGAGATCCTTTTTTTTTGTTACATATAACGCGAATACGCGGAGCGCAGGGTGCCCGGGGTGAAGGGACGTACATTCAGTGCCGAACGAGGGGTCCACAGGGCGGTGGTCCAGCCTTTACCGTCGATTTTTCGAGTTTTTTACGGACGACGGCTCTCGCAGCCTGGACGAGCAAACGCGAACATCAATAATCTACAATCAAACTGCAGATAAAGCTACAATTGAACCCTTTTGTGCATTTTTCAATAAGGACCGGCGTGACGGTCGCTGTTGCCTGAACGTCCCGCCTTCTATGTCCGAGATATATCGATCGATTATCGGTGAATAGTGAGTTAGAGAATGTCAACTAGATTATTATTCATAAAGGAGTAAGGCGATCAAAAGATTCCGTAAATCCAGTTTTCAAATTATGTTCCTGGGTCTAAGTGTGCTCTTATACGAGAATTTCATTAAAATATGCCATTGTCGATTCAGGGTACTACTTACATTCAAGTTCGGTTTGCAGTTTTGCCCATTGTTCGTTGATTTTTCTGTGAAAATACTTATCGAGAATTTTTTAGGGTCATACAAGCTGAGTTTTTACATATCATAATTTTATCTATCTCAGTGTTTCCAATGGATGACCTAAACATAAATTACAACGCATCTTACTCAATGCCCTTCATTCCACTCCTATCTCTACTTTACTGTAAAGAATTGATCAAAATTTTTTGTCTCTACTCTTACCCGACAAATCATTTGTTTTCTAATCCGATAATTATTTTGCAACTCTTCTTGTAACAAATTTTCCATCTAACCTGAATTACTTCTGGACACATTGCTGCCTCATCATGTCCCACTTTCATTCGTTACCTATATCATATTTTGTATTCTAAAGTTAAAAAACGGTAAATGGCACTTGATCATAAATGAAAGACCGTTTTACGAGTACAATAAATTTTTATTTTTTACCTGATGACTCGCGTATAAAAATTAGATTTTCAGTACATTGATAACCTATAGAAAATATTAGAAACCGTTTGGAACTAATTGTTGACTCAATAAGTGCTGCCACTTTTAATCGAAATTTTAGACGGCAGTCTTCATCATGATATTACATAGAGGTTCGGTAGGAGAGACCGCCGCCTGGTGGCGCATATGTAGTGCGATTACTACATGTGCATCATGTACAATAGCATATGTAATAATTCGGACAAGTAATGAAATTAAATTAATTATGTATACAGTAATCCCTGTCCTAATACATCTTGTCCTAATTCACGAATATTATCTGTCCAAATTCACAATTTCTCCTCCGTTCCTCTCCCCCCTGTGCGTTGCTAGGATTAGAAGGAAACAAATTCTGATCCGCTAGGCATTTTCATTTCGGGAAATGTAAATCGTCCGTATTTCAGTCCAAGTGATATATTTTCCTTCCGATGGTTTCATCTTCGAGTATTTTATTTTTCGGGATAATTTATTTAAAAACTGCAAAAATTCGGATTTTTGGCCTTTCGGCATCTTGATCGTTAGGCTTTTTGAACCACACTACAATATGAAGGGCGCGCGCATGCGCGATGGAAAAGTTGGAGTATTGGAGGAGAAGAACCGTGACTTGGTGTGTTATAGAAGTAACGTGAATTAGAAGAGGGGCCGCCATTTTCTAAAAACCAACCGCGTGGATTAGGACAGGGACTACTGTATCAGAGTGACCGATAAAATCTACTTTGTCTGCCTTAGGCAAGCGAAGTAAGAAGTGGCGCCAGAAGAATTTTGTTATCACTTCGACTTTCTGGAGAAAAATGAGGTTAAATGTGTTTAGAATTGCATTTTTTACCATATTGGCGTATACTTTGTAGCAGAAGGAAATTTATTTTTTACAAGCCAATTACCATATTCCACTTATTTGTTGGTGCTAAAACGATGGCGCTAGCACAATTTTGCTATCAAGTCACACTTTGGAGACAAATGAGTTTAAATCTCTCAAAATCAGCGTTTTTGCTATCACATCGCATTTTCTAGATGTTTAACATCACAAAACTTTTGATTTTGACAAGATTTCGCAAGTTTGGGGTCAAATAAAAAATCATTTAGCCACAATATGTATTTCCAAGAATGCACCACGTGGATAAACTGAAATATGGCCAAAAGCGCTGATTTTGACACAGCTAACTACATTTTTGTCCAAAGTGTGACGTCATAGCAAAATTCTGCTAGCGTCATCGTTTTCAGTGCGAAAAAATACACATTGTCAGTTAAAACTTTCAGAATTCGCACACGTAACGATATTTTTATCATGTTCTTCAAAATTCGTTTTTCGACAAACACCCGACAAATCACAAAACAGACACTGCAAAAAACCGACATTGAAAAACCATACATTTCAAAATACAGACATTAAAAAAAAAACTTTCAAAATATGTGTTTATTTTGAAATGTCTGATTTTGAAAATCTGTTCTTTGACATGTCAGGATTTTGAATATCTTTTTTTTAATTGTCTGGTTTTTAAATATAGGGTTTTTGAAGTGTCTATTTTGTGATTTGTCGGGTTTTTGAAGTGCACCCGTTTTTTGGACACTACCAGGATAAATAATGGTATTATTCAATTACCATCTTTTTCATCAAAGATAGTCCTTCTTATTATCTAGTTTTTCTACCTTTAGATTGTAGCAAATTAAGATTACCATTGGTGTGAGTAATATAAAAACCGCCAATAACACGAAATCATCGGGTATACAATAATATCATCCGCTCATATAAACAACGTAATCCTTTAGTTTAAATGTTGATAAATCTAGTGAAGATTATATTTCCATACAAATAGATTAACAAAACCTATATTCTTTGTTTTTTGAAAGATACGATGGTTATATTTTACTGGGATAGGAAACATTCGAAAGATGCGTCTATTACAATCTGACAGTGGACATATCGATTGTCATCGATGGCTTTTCTTCCCAAGTTTGCCGGGCTGAGGAAAATAGAAGAGTTCTACAACGTTTGTTTTGTTCAACGAAAACATCATATTTCTTGTGATTTATTCGAATAATTTTAAGAACAACAATGATAACATAAAATTTATTTAAATACAGATTCCGTCTGGTTATTGTAGGTACTTTTCCAATTCTTTATGATTCTGTAATTAAGCTTGGTAAACACTCCAATTTCCAAAAATTTATTTGATTTTAAAAATAATCATTACAATAGAATAATTTGATTCTATTATAAATTAATAACGCAATAATATTCATGCCGGCGTACTTTAGCATTTCTGTAAAATAATCCTTTTTTATTGCCGTTGTAAACATTGGCATGGTAATTATGAAATTAACTAGTAAAAAAATTTACTGAAAAAATAACGTTTTATTATCGAGTGCACGGGATTAAAAAAACAACAATGCTGAAATTATATCCACTTTTTTAAAAGCAGGAAAGTTATCATTTTGCAACGGGCTAATCTTTATGCAATAACTTCATGATAGATCTTCGTAATCCTCGAGCAATTGCGTCCGATTTAATCAATCCTTTCAGTAAATTGCTAAGTTTTGATGGATTAGAATATTTGATCGGCCGACTGTACCTGCTCGACGACGACAGAAATCTGTTAGGTAAATAGTGATTCATTTTTTTCCCAGACAATCGGCAATTTTGATAGATCAGAAAATTCCGTCGCGAGGGCTTATCGGGTTAGCATCGATGACAGCGGAGACGTCGAGGCTCCCACTGCAGTAATACTTCGAATGATGAATCCGCGCATCGCAAACCCATAAAAACCCGTCAGCCTGGACAGATACGAGATACGCCCTATTACTGTCCCACCAACACCCAGCGACGGCTCCAGCGCATCGTCCAGTTCGCAACGGGTAACTAAATTACCAGTTACATTTTTTACTGTCCGATCCCTGGGCGTTTTTTACCCAGCGTATCGAGCGCAATGAAATGCCTCCCTAGGCTGTACCGCGACGAAAGCTACGGTGTCAAGTGTGTCCCGTCGAAAGACGCGTTTAACAGAGACAATAAAAAAACTGACGAATTGTGATGCGCTTGATGCGATGATCTTTCGATGGAAACAATGCAGCGAACAATGAAGGACCGTTGCAAAATTGATCCATTCACCAATGCAATTTACAGTCATTGTTATGTTCATTAAGCGGCTGTATATGGAATTATATGCAAATTGATCAAATAGCCATTCGTTATTAAATTGGGATGTTAATAAATAACTATGCGTGCCTTTGCCGCGTCAAGTGTCAAAAATAAAAATTCAATTTCAACCAATTGCAAAAAAAATACACGCTGGATGAATGTATTTTTTGGTAGTTAACATGGAGTTACTTATTTAAGTCTATTAACCTTTAGCACTAGTTAATTCGAAATATTTATCGAGAGTTTACATTCACAAATTGAATAACAAAATTTATATATATATAAGATTCATTTAATTTTGTAAACAAGTTTATATTGGAGTCATTGCGGTATTGAAACATTTAACCTGTTTTAAAAACTATTTCGTATCTGCGTTATTCACAAACGTTACTAAAAATTGCATCAACATGTCTTTCCACTCTATATACAAAGTTTCGAAAGATTCTTTGTTTGCAATAATCTTAAAAAACATATTCAACTAATTTTCCCATACAGTACATTTGCATCTAATAGACTTGATGACCTCTTTGACTGTCCAAATATGTGCTTTTATTGTTCTATTTACTTTCTCAAGGGATGCTATGTCCCGAGTATCTACAGTAGTCCTCCTCTTAAGTCATCTTCCCTTAAGTCATATGCTCCCCGTAAGTCATATATTTTGCTCTTCCTAAGTCATAATTTTATAGGTTATAAATCCTGATGAATTCCCCAATCACGCGTTCTGTTTAACGGTAGCTCGCGTAACGTTTTGTATAAATATGTAACTAACAAATGTACCAAAAGTACCAGAAAATTACATTGCAAAACCATTGAAATTGAATGTTATGAAATATGCCTTAAGGGGAGATGCCGCCATCTTGCTGGCCCCGAATGTATGACTTAAGGGGAGCACTACTGTATTGAGATTATCCTAAACCATGTTTATTATAAACCATAGTCGCGAGAATAATATTGTAGATTAAAAAATTAGTTAATATATACAATTCTTATGTAATTATTTGCACACTAGTAATAAATTGAAGTAGCCTTTACTTCGTTTTGTCACTGATTTTCATAGTACAATTTTAGAAAAGAAAAATAAGAAAAGAATGAAAAATAATTTAATCATAATGCACCTTTTATTATAAATCACCTTAAAACAAGTTATATATACAAAGTGTTTCAGACTGCAGGTACAACCCATTTAAAAACTAAAGAAATGGTTATTTTAAATACGTAAAAATGGTTTCTTTATAATTTGACGCTCTATCGAAAGCTAAAATTCTTCATTTGCGGTTGTAGCTGGAAGTAGTGGTTTCGGACCGGAAGTGCAATTTTTTAAATGGAATATAGGATTTTTTATTGCAGATTCTGATTCTAGGCGAAAAAATACGAAACTTTTGAACCAAACTTTTTTTCGAAAAATGTTAGTTCTGTCCTTCAAACGGCCGTCAAAATGTTTACTTGTTAAAACAAGGGTAGTTTAAAGGACATCCATTTACGTTACAAATGATAGATTTTGCATTTAGAATTTTTATTAAAATAATTTCCTGCAATTTTCTTTTAATGATCTTATAGCAGAATGAAATATATTAATTCCACGTAATTGTCAAAGAAAAAAAATCCCAATTCCAGCTGAATAATTATGAGGAATGCGTTTTCTGTCGTGAATACAGTTTAATAATATCCTGATTGAAAAAAGCTTGCTTTTTATATTAACTTTGTGCACATATTTATAAATATTTTTGCATTTTGAAACCAGTTTTATTAATCCTACAGTTAACTGCATTTCAATGTATGATTCATCGCCTTACCCTATATTTCAGATGGATATAGATGCGTTGAACTCAAATCAGGCCATATAATTCATCTAAAACAGCAGACTTTTTAAATATCTCAAACTATAACCGTACTATGATGAGGACCTGTAGACACGTTGGGCTGATGATGTTTCATTTTATAAGGACAATTTTACGTATTTCAATCGCAATAAGTAATATATAACATTATTTGTTCTAAGAACACAATTTCTTCTCCATTTTAAGGTTACATTTGGACCACAAATTTATTCTTCACAAAAAAGTAAGCACATTGTCGGAAAATATAATTCTTCCTCTTTCCAAAGTCTTCTCGTCTTTATTGTTCAGATATTATGGAATTTTCAACGTGTAAATTTTGAAATTGTGGTATGTACCTGAAAAATATATGAACTAATGTCTGTTGCAGTAGATCAAATATGAACAAACTGTAAATACGTGAAATTCTCTAAAATCTTAATGCTTTTATGTTTAAAAAACTAACCTTTAAAATTCGAGGTATTCTTTTAAGAATTTTCCAGAAAATGAGAACATACGTTTTTGTAAAAAGAACCGTAGTTTGTCCATATAATTTCAAAAACTTATATTTCTTTCTTATATTTTTAATGCAGGGTTACACAAAGTGCATTGGCGAAATACAACAATCACCAGATTTTGATTTCGCGTATTATAAAATTAAGTCTGGTTTTTAAGTATATATTTTGATAGCTTTTGTTTTTTGATACGTTTTCTAAAAGCGATACGTGGATAATGATTTCCAGATGCAGCTGATACAGAACATATCTGCCGTACATGTATTCAAACGAAGAAGTGTTATATTAAAACTGACTTTTTTATGCTGATATTAGATCGTAGGGTAGTAGGTTTTTGTTTAATCACTGATAAGAGAATTATTCAAATAATACCAATGAAAATTTAAAACTTTAATAAAAAAACTGGTTTAATGAAGGCTACAACACAGGCTTTGATATAACAATTGTATTAAATTTTCAACTTTATGAATGAGTACGATATGAAGTACGTGCACAATGTTTATCATTGTACACTTTTTAATCCATTTTTTAGTCAAATGTCATGACTACATTCTATTATGTACAACAACATCAAAGGTATCATAAAATTTACAAGTTTCTTCATTTTATTATTTGAATTTAAACAACTTCCTATAAAACTAATAAACAATTTGATTAGGGAAGTTTAATAACCAATCCAAAATTTAATTCTTAAAATTGAAACATATATTTCGTAGATTCGCTTTTGGAATGTGAACAAGTGGCCTTAATATGTTACTTATGTTGGATAAAATAGAAAGATATCTATTTCTTTACGTTAATTTTAGGTCATTTTATAAATTTATTGAAAATTATTGATTCCGGCCAAAATATCACAGGATAATATAATTACCGAATCATTGAAAGAAATTAAAAAATATTTTGGACACATATTTGAATACGCCCTAAACATCCTGCTTAGCACATGCATGCAACGTGTACATTGTCAAGACGATTATCAGTAAAGCATTTAATTGATGAAATTGATGAAATTGGCTCAGCCTCAAAGTATTAATAGCACTCGATTATACGAACATTGCTAAGTTGGTACGTTCTACAGCCGCTCGCAAGCATCACTACTTGCCATAATCATTGCACTTTATTAAGGAATGTCTTCTAAGTGACTTTAATTGGCGGAAGATGTAATTATAAGCTTATTATTTCAACCGACTATCCCTCCTTCTTAGCCAGTTAGATTTTCCATTCTTCTTGTAGATACGGGCAGTTTGTCCATCAGTTTCCCCCAAATTGTTAGGCGACGATTGGACGCAAACGAACGGCGCGTTAACGCAAAAATTTCGTGCATGGAACGTTTGTCCATAAATTACCGACAAACAATACTGTATGCTATATACTTTCGATCGTAAAGAGCGAATTTTATCGAGCGCTCAAAACCGCGGAAGAAAAATTTATTAACTGTAAATCCAACCGCGGAGGCACTGAGCTGCGGCATGCGTCGAATGTTTTTATTTTACGAAGATTTTTATTAGACGCTCGCAAAATCAGCAATAACTAATGTCCGCGCCAGCATAAACGACACTTGAAAACAAGATACAGCGGCTTTAAAATAAACTGCATGGCAGCGCGGCCGTAAATTTTCGGATGCACTGCCAGTAAACGCCCACGAAAGGCTACAGCCGAAACTTCATTGTAGTTCAATTGTATTTAATTATTCATCGATTTTTTCATAAGACATGCAGTTTTCTGGAGAACGTCAGTATCTAAATGTGAACTGTCAAAACGACAATTATATTTTGTATGTATCGCAATTTTTTTTTAAATGTTTGTATGTTGCACTTAGAAATTTATTTGATTAACCCATTAATTTTAAAAATATACAATGCCTTAATTCTATGACAGATTGGAGGAAATTTTGACGCCCTGCGTGTGACACTGGGCGATGTTATGTTCTTCCCATTTCTGCCGTGTTTGCCAACCCCGTGCATCGCACGAGCCCTAACGCTGGTTTATACGGCGACCAGTACATAGTATGCATGATAGCTATATACCGATATTGCTCATACACTGCGTTTATGGCACATAACCAGCCGGTAGCTTGCACAGATTATTTTGGGCTGATCAATTTGATAACTTCATATGGTTATGCCGTTTTGCTGATTACGGGGATTGCGAGTGAATACGTAAAGGGGGTCGTTATACCTATACACGTCAATGGAAAAAATTATTGTTCAGTATACCTCACTATATGTTTATCACTTCTGTTGCTATTATATTTAAGACAGGTAATGGGTTCAAAGTTTCATTTGAAATATTTTTTACATTTTAAATGATGATGGTCATAGCGTGGATAAACATTGGATACAATGTAGCTGATATGATAAAAGTTACATCTTGTCGAATTCATGTCGAAAATGCGAGTAAGGGGTAGAAGATGTAATTTTATTGATACGTTAACCGGAAGTAGGGAATTTAGTTGGGGAATTGATTCACGCCCATAGAAATCTAACCACGTAATGTTGCAGAGAAGTGACGCAGCTTTGAAACATTTTAAGGTCTGAAAAGGGCAGCGGTTTTCGAGAGTCCTCCGCAGCAGTGAATAATGAACGAGCGTTCGCGCGGCTACGTAGTACCAAAAAGGCATCGAGCATCCGCAGGGTGCTGGCGGGTATTACTATAATGCAACTCGGGACATAAACGCGTTTACGACGCGCAGTGTTGTCATTACGCGGCCCCTGCATCGTTCGGCAGTGGCTTTAACTTTATCGGTACCACTACCAATGCCTTCAGTTTCAACGTGCCATCACACAACCATGATACAGCCACCACCACCGATGCCATCCTCAATAGCGATCAACAGTAACATCGGCCAACTTTTTCTCGGCAACTTACGTCAGTGACGGCCATCTTACCACCTATTACGTGTGTAGGGCCACGGGAACACGGATCAGTTTCGAACTTTATCTCCTGTAGGGAAAACACCTCTTCGTCATGCTTTATGGCGGAACCATAAAATTAATTACCGGTCATTAGAAAAATCGTCGATTCCTGCTTGGCGGACACTTCCATGCTTGAGAAATCCTTTTGAGACTTTGCCGAAGTGACGGTGATACGGTGATGTTCACTGAACCTGCACAGGTTCGGCATTGTACTTTTGACGACATAATTTTATGGAAATGAGTACTTATTTTTTGGTTCGTAATAGGCTGCTATAAGCGCTTCGACAGAATTCCTATAAGTAGTGGTCGGTACATTTCGTTCTGGGAAAAGGGTAGACAACGCTCTTACCATTATGATTAAAGATTATTGTCGGAAACGGTATCAAATCAACGGTAACCTACCGACGTTTAAATTATGATATCTTTTTAATTACTTTTTATTATTTTAATCCAACAGAGGAAGCTATTTTTAAGTTTTTAAAAAATGAATTAAAGTGTCGGTTTGTCGGTGGCTAACTACATCTGGAAGTTGTTTTAAGGCAAGACCAGCATTAGTCCACTTGACACCGATGTTAAAAATAATCAAGCGACTCGATACCTTCTCGATGGAATTCCTCCAGTTTTGAGTTTATTACTAACGAAGTATTAAAGTAAATAATAATAGGCTCTGTTGTATTAAATTATATTAAGGGAGGTATAAAGTTAAGATGAACATAAAATCTTCCTGTATATAAACAGGCGACCAGCAGGAAGGACTGAGGGATGCGGGATGAGGAGGAAATATGATATTATAATTGTTCGAAGCAGGAATGTATGATGGGAACAATGGCTCATACGCGTGTAAAGTGCAGCATACCTATAGGGGCATTTCTCCCTCACGTAATGCCGGGGTGTTGCGGCAAGGAAGGATTTAACGATTCGCGTAGCTGCGTCGATTTACGACCCCTAAAATGCATCGAATGCGCTTTATATGTATGTAAATTAGGTCAGGCTGGTCTCGCCCTACGCGAGCAAGCGTAGCGTACGGATGTTAGCCATCGCGCCAGCAGGACGATCCGCTCGACGTATTGGACATCTACGGACGGTGCTTGCACGTATGACGTCAAAATGTTATAAGTTGTAGTATGCGTGTGTATACCGACTACTATGGGTAAAACTGAATTCAAAGTGAAATTACGACATTTTGGGTTGTATGGCCGAAGCGTATAGGTAACGAAATGTGTACAGCCAAGTACAGGTTATGTACAACATTCCGGAGGACGTGAGGAGCATGGGACGATGGAAGTGCGAGTTCGCACATGTTCGACTATGCGCATTTACAAATATGCTTCCTTATCTTTATCTCTAGCGTGCTTATACATAATTTATGAAAAATAAGAAGACGATAGTTCCACCGAAATTGATATGAATTTATTGCATTAAAAGTTTTGTTAGTCTCAGATAAGAATGATATGCGCGAATATATTCAAAGAAAATGTATTTTTAGCTACTGTTCATTATGTTGCGATATATTGTGTGGAAAATGGAATTATAGCTTCGTTGATTGTGTATTTTTTTGATTAATGTTGTATATCATAGTGTACATAGGTGTGGTATAGTGTAAAACTTTTTAAATTGTTACATTTTAAATGGTCTTAAAATACGCCAATACATAAGGCATAACTACGACCTTTTCCAATAGGGCTTGTTTTTGTTATATTTTAAATTAAGCCTATATTCAGCCTTAATTTAAACCTTGTTTTTTAAATTATATAAAAAGACATCTTTTAAAAGAGTTTGGTATTTGCATTTCACAAAATTATCTGAGTTCACTATTTTCTCTTTAAGGAAAGCTTCGTGGCGACGTCAGTGATAGTATAAAATCGTAATAATACTAAAGAATTAATCAACAGTACAAGAAAGTGGAATGTTGAATGAAATTAAAATAATATTAAGCGATTGGATTTTTAACACGAGTTTTCATTTTCAGGCCAGGCTCTGCACCCTCATCAATTACTACACTGGCAGTGGGTGAACTATATAGTCATTTTTTTGAATATAGTGTACTTAACATAATCATATTCAATGAACTCTTCAATGGTGAATAAAGTATGACTCGGGACAGTTTAGGTGCGTTTTTGACTTAGTAGAAATGTTAGCATTTCTTTTTGGGCTCTAACCAGAGCTACACTTTTGCACCCTATAAGTGTAACCCCAAAATTTCTACCCAGGTATCGCGTAAGCTACTATTATTGTTTTCGAAAAATATAACAAATGCCAAATCAGTTCTCATAAGAAGAGGTTTCAGATAATTACGATTTAATAAAATGGTAATTAATAATTGACTATTGAACACCTCAGATCTACGTTTAGTAAAGTCGGGAATTAGCAATGGACATGAATAGTCTGTAAAGACAGAAGAACTTTTCTCCAAAAGGGTATGATACATTTTAAAAGGGAACTCATTAAAATTAAAAATTAGTTAGAAAAAGAATGGGCTTTTTATTAAAAACCTAAAAACACATTATCCCATCGCATTATAGTCAGTAAAATAGTTTCAGAGGAGTATGATTTGAATAAATATTTCTTTATGAAATAAAACAGCGAACCGCATGAATATTGACAACTTTAAATGCGTTATTCGTTTTTTCACAAACCAGGATTTACAAGTTCTGCGCATTACATTACCAGAGCAGCAAATTACAGTCGAATATTCACAATAAATATATACATTTCACGAAAAAAATTGTATGTACCAATACATGCGGAATAAACAATGAAAAGTTGCTTTACAATCAGAAGTTGCGGATAATAAATATTGAAAAACGCTCTCTTTATATTTAATTTTAGTTTAATTCATTTTTTTAATAATGCGTGATTCGCTGTAGTTAAAAGCAATGGCATTAAAATCGACATACAATAATGGTAAACGAGTAATACAAATATTAAAAATATAATTGAATTAAAAAAAATTGATGTATTTGCAAGAGACAAAAGAAGCAAGATGATAATACGAGTGAAAATTAAAGGAAATTATCGTATAAGCTGTCACTATTTAGATTTATTTCAGAACTATATTGAGTGCATTTAGTAATCGACTAGCATGTTGTATCCTAGATTAAATCCTCATTTTAGGACGATTTGGTTTCGATAAATAGTAGATCTGAATATTTCAATGTATTTTTCAATATTTCCATTATTTAAATTTTGATAATGTTCAATGATGCTCAATATCAACACTGTCCTGCTGACGAAAGATTTTTAGCAATACAGACGGGTTTCCCAAATTTTGTCTTCACGAAACCTGTTTGTGGGGTGCACTGACTAGGAGTAGACTATCCAGTAAAACGTTGACGCGCCGATTTTATGTGAGAATTTATGCGTGGTATATCTTTGCTGTCTCGTGCGGTATAACGATGACCTTTCTTGATGAACCATGCTAATAAAGAAGAACGTTCAGCCCAACGATGGCCAGGATAATAATCACCGAATGGTTATTGAATTGTTCTGTACGGTTTTTCGATGTCTGGCATCAATTATATTATTATGTAGGGTAATATACAAAATACATGTTTGAAACTGTACTATTACTAGTAAAACAAAGTTTGTTTTCAAAAAAATGTGTCATTAAAGTCAAATGATGAAAAAGTATCTTGATGCAGCTAATAAGAAACTGTAACATTGAAAGAATACGTTTACTATTAATATCATTTTTTATGGATATTTCTTTTCGATATCGGTTCAAATTTAATATTAAACAAGTTTAACAAATATTGTTGTAATTTATAAAAGTATCGAAGTATTAAAATTTTATTTACATCGCAACTAAAAAGTATACCCCAATTGCAGTAGCCGAACATATGTTATATTTTGTTTGCCTAGTATACATTTAATATGCTAAGAAATATGGATGAAAGAATTGTTCTAGTACATTGTATATTTTTAGAAACATTTGCACTACTGCATACAAAATTAGATGTTTGGTGACATTTATAAAAAGGACGTTTTTTTAAGAATCTCAAATCAACAACACTCATCGAATTTTTATGGAAAAATAAGTTTAAATATATCAACAATTGTACTTTTCGTCATACTTTGTATACTTTTTAGCAATCAAGAATTTTATTTTGACGATAGCAGTATTACATTCGTTGCATTCAATACAAATTTTTAAAATTATAATGCGTGGGTCAAAATAATTTATTTACTAACAAAGCAATTGACATATGATGAAAAACATTTAACACATCTAGTTTCAGAACTCTGATCAAGCTATCATTCCCAACAGAAAAAACACGTTATAAGTGATTTGTTAATAAGAAAATTCGCTTTTGCCAAAAATATAAAATTATTAAAATCTTGAATTATATTTAATATGTATAAATATAGGATATTGGCTTCACGATATTATTTTAACTTTTCTAAAGGGATTTTTTACAATTGTCACAAAGGAACTTTTGTCGTTTTTTTTTATTTTAAAAAAAAATCATATTTGACATATCTAAATATAGGATGTTGGTCTTAGAAAATCTGTATATAATCCGATAGTTTCCATTTTTACGAAATTAAATATACAAGCTTATTTGTTTAACCAAAATTCGCAATACCTCTAATTTGAACAGACATGTGCTTCCATTCGAGGAAATTTAGTTGGAAAGTTTTAAATTTTCTTGCATCTGCATTTGCTTTGTATAAGGCCATTGTACCTTTATATAATAAAATGATGTTTGTTTTATCAAGGTTATAAAGTCTTCACGAGTATTGTTTATAGTTAATATTTATCATAATTTAAAAACCGCAAGTACGTATTTGCTTCTTTTTATTAAAATCCTCTCTGGTACGAAATGTTAGCAAAAATGTAATTTTTACATTCGTTCCAGATACAATATTTTCTGAGATCGTTCATTTAGAGATCTATATTTAATCTTTAGTACTATATCTTTAAAAGTGTCAATTCGTATTTATTGATTTTTGATAGCTGAATCTGGAGAAACAAATGTTCCATACGTTCAAATAATAGTAGACATTATCTCAATTGTACATGGGCCAAATGGTATACAAAACGCTACACGCAAAGAAGTGTTGGGCTGTGAGAGACAGACATAAACCTGATTTACATAAAAACAGGAATGAATTAGCTATTTTTCTAATGAAGGCATATGTCTAATACGACTATACAATTATTTCTGAGTACTCTGATTTATAAAAAATCAATAACTAATTTTGTACGTTTTTAAAATGTATATTATATGATTATATTGATATTTAATTATTGTGACGCTACGGGGGGCACCCCTCTTACTAAAGACTTGTACCGATTTCGTGACCTCGCTTCCCCTATATGTCCTTGATTCGATTACAACCAAATTTCATATAATTGAACAGGATATGAAGAAGGGATTATATGGAGTATTGCGTACTATTTTAGATATTTATTAAAACCTATAATGCTATCAATTTTTGATATAAAATTGATATTCTGTCCTCGCTACTGCTGTTTCTCCATTAAATAGAAAATGCAAATATCTCACAATATATTATTTTCACGTGGAAAATAATGTACATGTTGATGGTTTACGGTATAAAGTATTTCTAATATTTAAAATAAAAACTCTAATGGATTAAAGATATACATTCATTAGCGGAATTAGGTATCAATTTGTAAATTCTTCATCATCACTGAGAATTAACGAATGATAAAGCAACCTCAACATCAGAACAAAAAGATTTCTTCTATTTAATATGGAATAACGGATGACGGGAATTTAGAATAATTACAGATTATATTAGTTTCGCACACGAATCATCAATATCACTACACTGAGATATTATTCACTTCGTGAACTGTAACAAACAAGAGGTTGTGCATCGATGATATGCCATCTAATAAATCGAAATAAACCTAATACAATCAAAAGGCAATTTTACAATTCTTACACGAATAATGGTTTCGAATATTTCGATAATTATTTTATTTTGCACACTTTGGTCCGTAAATAAATCAATGTAAGGGACCAAACTGTTACATGAAAAAGGTTTTCAACAAAATATTTTATGTACGTCTTTTCGGTGCGTAAAGTAAACTCGTGCGTAAAATAAACTTTACGCACTCGATTATACTTTACGCACGGAAAAGCCGTACGTAAACAAGATTTCGGCACACGTGTGTATGTGTAAAGTTCTTTACGCATACGCACTTGTATCGAAAACTACTATTAATAGCCACCGCAAAATCAATGACTAGAAATTTTAAACATTTCTACATATGATAATAATATTTAGATGCAGAACATAATTTCTGAAAGCTAATATCCTATGAAAGTTGTTTGGTCTGCCCAGAGTATAAACTTTTCTACAGAGAGGCCGAGTAATAATTTGAATACCGTGCAGATCAGATGATGATCAGACCTGTGCAGACTTCCGGTCCTGATTAGGAATGTATATTTCATCGGATCGCAGGATCTTATCAAGTTCGCTGATATCAGGTGCTGGTCAAGACT
Source organism: Trichopria drosophilae (assembly GCA_030407085.1). NCBI lineage: Eukaryota > Metazoa > Arthropoda > Insecta > Hymenoptera > Diapriidae > Trichopria > Trichopria drosophilae. Next base: position 63,745,078 of record CM059583.1, on the reverse strand, counting down.
TATACACTTGGCTTATGCATGACTTTTTGTTGGTTGAAAAGCTATCAAACAATTCAGATAATGACAATTTTTAGCAAAAAAAAAACATATGGAGAAGAAAACGACTCTCAAATATGACGAGACTGGTTACTCGAAGGTTTTCGAGGTCGCTGATTACGAATCTGACTTTAGATTTTCAAAAATCAAAATGGTGGATCCAATATGGCCAACCGAATTGCACAAATTTACTTGATCGATGTGAAATTGGGTATTCGGGGATTTTCGGGATCACTGATTGCGAATCAGGCCTCAGATTTTTATAATTCAAAATGGAAAATACAAAATGGCCGACCGAAATGTGAAAACTAGTCAGATTCACCCTCAATTTCAGTCCGTCATATTGGATCCGCCATTTTGAATTTTGAAGATCTGCGGCCAGATTCGTGATCTGTCGCCCCGAAAACTCCCGAGTAATAAATTCCAGCTATTTTCAAAGGATTAAATTAAGAAACCAAAATTTTGTTGCGTGCGTGAAATATACAATGAAATATTAATCCCAGTTGTGGATAAATAAAGACTACTGCTACCGATTTCGTCTGCATCCGGCAATTTGTTTAAATAAATTTTCAAATTTCTTACTGGGTGACTGTGACACTTGGACAAGCTTCCTAATTCGATGTCTCTAGAGAATGCAGAGGATATGGTATCGAGATTGTGATTGTAGATGAAGTAATGGCATCTAGCTCTAAAATTTCGATAGACATTCCGTTATTTGAGGATTTGTTACCAAATAGATGTTATGTTTTAAGAGGATTTGCTCGATTATCTTTGTATTTTTTGGCAAAACTTGGCAGCTCTATTACATAGCTCTAACTACTTTTACGTTTCTCAAAATGAAGGTTTGTAGAACATTATTCATACGTATTTTGTTCCATACAAGAGTCTTCGAAGTATTAAAAAATCTAATAGAGATCGTCACAATTTAATAAAATATACATTGGTCAGATTTACTTGTCAACTTTATGCCATCTATGGCTAATCGGTCAAGGCTTAGTCATCACCCCACACAGGACGATACAAACAAGTAAATAATTACAAATACTGCACCTAATCGTCACCATCAACAGTTACCCGCATAAACATTTGTCTACGAATCGGGTCCGAAACGGATCAGGGACCCTCAGCCCGGAAGTATTCCGGATCCGTTTCGGTTCAGGATGTTACACAACCTCGGATCCGAATCGGATCCGGAACCCGGAGGTCAGGCAATCGGCATCCGTTTCTGATCCGATCCTGATTTTCATTCACATAGCTTTACCCGGTATAGGTCAGTCGAGGCTTTCTCTGTCTGTCTCTCTCTCGACTGGCTCAGTAGTAATTTTAATAAATTTACAGCATGGAATACAATACTTTATTAGTATAAAATGTATATTTTACAGAACTGTTATTTCAGAGATTATACATTTCAGGTGTCAAACTTTCAACGATTAATTTATATCCGACATTTATTTATAATAATACTATACCTTCGAAACAGGTTTTCACTATTGAACACTGTATTATAACATAAATAATTTGGACTTTGTCGTATATTAGAATATTATATTGTCGATTTTAGCTCAAAGTTGTTAGATATTTATGTTTTGACATGTCACATATAGGTTATGTAATTACATACGCATCAAATAGTGTCCCAATAAACGAGATCGTGTGTAAATATTTTCACTGATTTTCATTTTGCATTCGATTTGTTTCCACTTTCGAATGGAATGTAGCAAATTTGAATGCAGAATTAAACGTTTTCAAACGAATATATGCGCAATGTTAAGATTGAGGTTATGTACATCCGTTTGCATGCGAAAACGGCTAACTGTCGAATGAAAAAAATGTTCATTTTTCATTCGATGTGATACGTTCTTTTGACATGATCTGCATAAAATGAATTGTATTTCATACGATTTCATTTGGCTCGGCATTCGATTTGCATTCGACATTTAGCCATTTTCGCATGCAAACAGATGTACATAACCTAAATCTTAATACTGCGCATATATTCGTTTGAAAACGATTAATTCCGCATTAAAATTTGCTTAATTTCATTCGAAAGTAGAAACAAATCGAATTCAAACAGAAAAACAATGAACATTTTTGCACACGATCTCGTTTATTGGGGTGGTATAACCTAACGTGACGTAACGCTTGGTCCGATAAGGGCCACTACACGTAAGGCGTATATCCTTCGCTATAGCATTTCTTACGCTGACATCTAAGGTCGTTTCTTGTGTATTGGCCTTAATGCAAAAAATATCAGACGTCTCATGTATGTTTTAATTCCTATGCGAAATTTCTTTCAGAATACAAAGGTAAACAAATCTATTAGAAATCCAAATACGAATCGGATCAGGGTCGGATCCGGATTACCTGACCTACCGAGTAAACCTATATGTACATATGCAAAACCAAATCTGGGCCGGATCAGGAACAGATCCTGATTACCGGACATCCGTATCCCGGGTCCGATACGGATCCGAGGTTGTGTAACATCCTGATCCGGCACGGATTAGGCGATCGGATCCGATCCTGAGCTAATCGTGGGGGTCAAATCAGGGAATGTTTATGCGGGTAGTTGGCAGCCTATACCGTAGCAGGCGCATCGCAAACATTGCCTTATTTTCATTCAAGACAATATTTACGAAGCGTCGATCACAGAAAAACCATTCTCGGTATCGATAACTACTGATTGATGTCGGTAGCAGTCCCAAATCGTACCTTCGCCCAGAAAGGTTTCCTTAATTATCCGCGATGGAAAGAAACAGAAAAAGTTGTCGGTCAGGATTCGAACTCACGACCTAAGGAACGTTCAGTTTACGAGGTGAGAATGCTAACCACTTAACTATAGCGTTTCCTAATTTAATAGAATATAATGAATAAAATAATTGCATATTCATCGTCAGAAATACTGAACAATTCCATTCAAATGTTGTTGTGTTGGAATTGGACGCTCCGCAGAATGCATTACCTACAACAAAATTGTCCCAATGCAGTATCAATAGCTTCGATACGTAACAATTGGCAGCATATTAAATGAATATTATGAAGGTTAGGACTATCAAGATATCCAACTCCTATACGAAGTAGATCTACAACCCCAGCGAGGATCTTGGGGTAACTGACGTCGATCGTGCAGATTTCAACGCGTCTTTGCGGGTAGTCAGAAACGAGAGATTATTGGCGGCAATGGAGTCGCAAACGCGTGCTTTCGCCGTAAAGAGAAACGGCGAATTTTGATTTGCGAGCTTCGAATTGTCGGTAATTTCAGTAATGGCTCACTCCACGCCGTTTCGCGCGCTACGAAGTCCGTACAAAGAACGAACCGTTTACCGCGGTGGTAAAGAGGATATACCAGTGCACACCACACAAAGTAACCGCTTCTCCGAGCCTCCGAGCACCTTCTCGGTAACTTCATAAAAGATCCCCACCATCCTGCGGCACATTCAGATGATTCCCTATAAAACGCTATATCTCAATTCTCGCACGGCAGCCGAGCGCACTTAAACGTGTACAAGAAATCTCTCGCTTATTGCACAACCGGTGATCCGAAAAAATAACGGAAAATTTGTTTGTCTTACTCAAAATGCTCAAAATGTGAAATATTTTGTAATTCGCGCACTGTTTTCTGCATTTGACTAATTATATATTAATTTTATACAAACATATTAGTATGTATTCAATATGTCAATAAAACTTTGCCAATTAGAAATAATAAAAACAAATTGCTTATACCATAGGACCAAAAAGCAAAACGACGAAAGTTTCCTTGGCGCCGGACTTAATGTATTACATATGGTTTAAGGTCACTAAATTCAAGGTTATTTCATTTAATCGCATGAGCACTTTTTCCTAATTAAAAAAAAATGGCGAACTTCAAATTATAGATTACATTTTATAATAATATATAGAATTAGCTCAATATTGAAATCTTGGAGTTTGCAGTTAGATTTTCAAAACCAACATAGGTGAATCTAATATGCAGCTGAATTTTTTTATGCAATTAATGATTTTTACAAAACTTTATTTGTACGAGTTCTTGAGGACGCCGATTACGAAACTAGAATTTGATTTTCTCAATCCCATGTAACATCAATACAGTAGTACCCGCCAAAAGTTATACCATCCAAAGTTATAGGTTCGTATTTAGTTATACACGGTTCAGAGTTACAGGTTCGTCCTAAGTTATACATAGTCTAAAGTCATATTAGTCTCTTCCTCTCCTTCTCAAATCATATTGTTTCGCTGTTGTGAGCCACACTCGCTTCGTGACACTCACACACAAAAAAGCACGCATTGTACAGATATAAACAAAGGTACGGAAGTGGAGATAGAGAGGGGTTATAAATTCCGTCATTTTCAGAGAAACTACTGTATAACTTATGCTGGGGGCTACTGTATGTTCTGTACACTATAAACGGCTATACACAGAATTCCCGGAAAGAAGGATGTCGACATATCAAACCTCTATTCCCTTAGTATTATTTCATTAGTATGAGTACCCTAATTGCTTCTCACTTGAATTACACAAAATGGAATTTTCAAAATCCCTGCTAGAGATTTGGATGGTTGAACTAGCCATTATCCTAGAGGCTGGGTATATCCGTTCGGTAGAATCTCAGTAAAAATAAACACGAACTCTATAGATGAAAACCCGCTATATAACTAACATATACTTAAAGTGACATAAAGCAATAATTGCAAACTGAAAATATCACATTAAATTTGTATAATATATAAGGATCAATCCATTTGACAAAATGAACAGGTGTAAATGTAAACAATTATTCTTTCGAAATGAAGCTTTGAGCTTTACAACAGCTTTGTAAACAGTCGCGACAGCATGTGCAGGCGAATCAGCTGAGGGCAAGCCGTCATATTGAGCGTTCGATCGAGGGGTATTCGAGATTCTCGAATCGAGCCGGGTTCGATAAGTTGCAGGAGCTTATCACACTCATGTTAAACTATATTAGCTGTCTCAAAGTCTCGCGTCTCGGTAGATTTACGCCAAAATTCATGTCATTTTTAGTAGGATTTCTACCCACATTACAGTGCTGGTGTCTAGCCAGATCATCAAAATCTAGAATAATTCTGGGCAGATTCTCGTGACCATCTCTACCAGGGATTCCGGCTTCATCATAGCAATTCTAATTATCATAGGTTATACGGTTCTTAGAAACTACAAAAGACATTAATTAAGAACTGACCAAGAATTTTCGGAAATAAATAAAAATTACTTATAAGTATTAGTTATGCAATATATATCTGTATGCGAGTGTACATAGAATATTTATAATCCTGTTTGCATTCACTTAACTTATTATTACTAGAATTATGAAAACTTGAATTAACCAGTTAGTCTCGTCTTTAAAGATCCAAAAATGGTTAATTTTTTCATCCCATGCAATTATAATTGAGATTGTTTTTTGGTTGTAAACGCGTCCAACTTTGGTCCTGGAATGTCTCAAAACTTGGACCTCTTTTGGATCATTTTTGTATCTGACCGATTTTGATCTCATTTTGATCAAAATTTGATCAAAATTTGATCAACTTTTTTTTACTCGGGGTATATTGGTGATTCTTAATCTAAATATATTGATTATCAGAGGTATCTAGTCCCAAGACTCACCCTAGGTTTCTTTTACTATCGTTAATATTACTATATTATCTAAAACATTAACTAATTTTATTTATTTCAAATAATTTATTAAAATTTGCAGTCAATATAATTTTAATTTTGACTTAAATTTCTCAAAAAACAGATTCCTATTGGATATAGATTAGTATAAGATGAGTTTACTAATTAATTTTCACACTTTTGGAAATATTTACTCGATTATTTTCTGGTGTAAAATAGGAACACGAAGGTTACTCTTTATTTACTAAATATGGTTTTCCCTGCAGTATCACGAATAACCTTAAAAAGTTAGTTATCTGAATTATATAGCCATACCTCGTCCAGGAAAATTTGCGACGGTATAATTAAAACATTAATTGCAATTGAAGAATCGCAGGTGTCGAGCGGTAATTCGATAAATTTACGTAAGTTACGCAGGCATCGATGTTCATCGAGCGGAACTTCCCTTTTTGCTTCACCCGGAGATTTTGGTTTCGTATTGAGCCACACCCCTTCGTAGTACCCAGTAATTAAGAAATGCAAATAAAATCACACCTAATAAATTGCAATTTGTATGTCCCATTCTCAAACGTATTTTACTTTTTGGGTTCGAATAATTTTTCGGCATGCCCGAAGTCCGTTGGCAAACTGAATCACCCGCGATAATTTCGCATTACTCGTGTCGTAAATTTGGTGCTAAATTCTTAAGTTTAACAGGTGTTGAGTTAGTAACTAAAATAACTTTTAAACCGGTGACATTTATTTATAAAATATTATTCATTCCATTTCTTCGTTTGCGTTCTTGGTGCTTTGGGTCAATGATCTGGTAGAAAAGTGTCTTTTTTCTTTAGTTTATTATTTAGTTTATATTAGAGTTTCAATTATCTTAATTTTTGTTATTGTTTTCGATGCGTACAACATTTCTTCTTTAATTTATACTGGCCAGATTTTATTTCTATAAACATTATGTGGCACATTATTCATATCAAATATTTCAAAGATAGGTAAAGCAGTAAATTTTTCTACGAAAATTGGGACTTCTTCCTGAAGATGGAAAACATTTTTTTTCCAAACCAGTATTTTATAAACTTTTTGGAATGCGTAGACATCGGTCAATATGGGAACACCTCAAAAACTCGAATTTCAAAATTCCAAAACATTGATAAATCGACATTTAAAAAGCCGACACTCAAAAAACGATGACTGTCAAAAAGCGAATGAGTCATAAAGCAGTAATATTTATGAAAACAACAATGTTAGCTTTTTAAATGTCGATTTTTCAATGTTTCGGATTTTTGAATTTCGGATTTTTGAGGTGTTCTCATCAATATAAGTCATCGATTTTAATGTCGGTTTCTTTATTAAAATCAGAAACTGGTGTGTACGTCTGTTGCTCGCAGGACGAAGGAAGACATATTTGGGAGCATTCAACAAGCCAGCAACCGAAATGTAAATTTTTTGGAGTTCAAAAACTTACATAGTTTTTTTTTGTGTTAAATTCCGATTCACAATATGAAAGTTCATTTCTGGATATTCGCCATTTTGAACTAGACACTTTAAATTGTCTAATTTGGACTTCAGATAGGTTTTCAACGACTCTAAAAACTTGTGGAAACTTTTTGCCGTTCAATGGTTAGGTGATTCATTCATGCAACTGGTTTGTGAAGACATCATTATATTGGAAAGGTAATATAGAATCGGCGATTTTGAATTTTCCACGTTCGGCTTTGGATTCATAATCTGTGACCATTAAGATTACGCAATACATGAAGTCTTTCATCAAATGTTTGCCAACAAAGAAGGATGCCCACGAGCATAGATGTTTTCCGCTCCGGAGATGGAACCGGCGAAACTGATAAATTCGGTTACAGTACATTAAGAGGTAACAATTAATACCAAATTTGAGCTTTTTATAATGTGAGAAAGTTTGAAAATCGTTGATGAATTCGCGGATAATACATAGGAAAAATGCAGTAATCTAAGTAGTAACACTCTGTTTGTACTGTTATCAAAAGACTGTGGGCTGTTACTACTTAGATTACTGCTTTTTTTCTATGTAAAATCCGTGAAGTTATCAGTTTTAGAGGTTCCAGCTGGAGGCCGGACAACACATATGCTTGTGGGCATCTTCCCTTCTTCATTTTAATAATCTTTTTACTCTATCATCCTAAGTCAGAAAAAAAACATAGTTCGTCCCACATTAGTGAACCGAAACAATAACGAAAACTACTAATGCTTTATGAAAAACTATAAACATCCGCCTACACGTAAACCAACAGTTTGTAAGGTCAACAAGAAAAGTGGTCACGCCAACTAAAAAAAGTAGTAAATATTGCACCAGCTACTTTGTTTGGTTCACATTGCTGTTTCAGATTAGTTACCACTGTCACTACTTTTTCTTGTAAAGCTAACTACTTTTCTTAAAACTTCTACTTTCTCTACTTGGTGTTACTAACTTTTATTCTTATTAATTTGAAATATTATATCAATTTTTTTGAAGTTAGCATCATATTTTGCATATAAGGTTGAAGTGGCCCGAATATTTATCAAGATTTATGCTATGTTATACTATCGATAATAATAAATTATAAAAGGCGTACATAACCATTAAACACAAAATAGGGATCCGACACCTACGTTTAATTTATATTTTAAAACTGCATTTATTGCGTTTTAACATACTTTGATAATTCCCATTCTTTTAGCAAATTCGCAACATTCGTATCACGACAAATACACATATTTCGAAATTTCGTCTCCCACGTTGACAGTGTGAACTTATCTACTTTTCCTTGTCAAATAAAAACACCGGGGCTGTATATTATTATTTACTAAGATGTATTACGATTTATTATGCAACTCCATCTTCTTCCATTTTTTAATTCGAAAGGTACTTCGAAAAGTGTTTCGATGCTTTGAATAATGGTAATCTTAAGTAAATAAAATAGTAAGGCACGGGGTTTACCGGTTTCGGTAGTTTCCAATTTGAAATTATTAGCAATGACAAACATTCGTTTGTTGGGATATCTTCTTTGTTGGATTCACTACTTTTGCAGTTACTACTTTCAAGTTGTTACTAACCATTTTTTCCTTGCTTATAAATTCATTTTACATAGTTCCGTCATTGTCCGTAAAGAAATTACATTTGTGGTCACGATTTGTGTATTATCGGAGACCTGCCTACAAATCACATTTTGATGTACAATATGTGCGGTCACGGAGGATAGAACTATTTGAAATTGTGCTAATCCAGAGTAAATAACTCCATTGGAACTCCTATTAGCAAAACGCAATGATCTCGCATCAAGGTATAGTAATAACGAATGCGCGTTCTGCACTATTGCAAACAAGTGACTATTGTGGTAGCCCGATATATCCGCGTATCGTTAAAATAGTCCGCGGGCTTTATGGTCACCCGGTACAACTTGAACGGAATGGCACGTTCTAAAGGCTCGAGCTTCCAGCCACTACGTAGGTTGCAGTTTGAACTATAAAACGACGTAAATTATAGCCGCGGATTGCAATATTATGAGGCTATATACGCACGTTTAATGATCGAAGCTACCGGGCAGGACGCCCCGCTCCAAGGCGAAATATTGTCCGAAAACGCAGCGGGTGAGCTCTGCGGCGTGTCGTCCGTTGCCGAACCGAGAAATATTGACCGAACCGGTCGTAAATGTGCGAACGAGACGAGTATGCCGTATCGTAAGGATGGTTAAAAATTCCGTTGTGACTTCCTTTACAATATCATTTCCATCTGCAAAATCACTGACAAACAAATTTTTTATTTATATTTATTTATAATGAAAGTTCGATACTGCAATGTTGAAATTAATTCGTGCCATTTTTTACCAAATAATGTTCCTGTATTCAAATTAATTAAGTATTATTTCTTGGTGTATTCGGTCAGTTTACCACTTGCGCGGAGAGGAAGTCCAAATGGTCATGCGTGTCAGTGACCAAAGCGGCGAAAATACCGAAAATGGCGGTCCTATTTAAATTCGCTTTGCAAAGTTATGAAATCGTAGTATATCAATGTTCTGATGTCAAGGAACACGAATATGATAAGAAAAAATAGATTTTTCGAGGCTTTGAATAAGTTTTTTGAGTGTAAATGTCGGCAATTTTAATACTTTTCTGAGAATGGCGTCAAAACTTTTACTCACTTTTCTTCTTCAAACAAAATTGGATTTGGTCGAAAATTGGTACTGGGGTTTTTTTTGGGTCGCTGATTACGAATTTGATGTCGCTTCTTCAAAATTCTTAATGGCGGATCCCATATGGAGGACGATTTTTTAAGAAGCAACTTCAAATTCGTAATCAGCGACCCAAAACAACCTCCAGTACCAATTTTCGACCAAATCCAATTTTGTTAGAAGAAGAAAACCGAGTAAAAGTTTTGACGCCATTGTCAGAAAAGTATTAAAAATTGCCGACATTTACACTAAAAAAAAATTTATTCAAAGCCTCGAAAAACATATTTTTTCTTGTAATATTCGTGTTCCTTGACATCAGAACATTGATATACTACGATTTCATAACTTAAATCCCTCTACAAACTTTGAAAGCGAGTTTAAGTAGGACCGCCATTTTCGATATTTCCGTCGTTATGGTCACCGACACGCGAGACGCCATTTGGACCACTTCGCCACTCAAGTGGTTAAACTAAAAATACAAAAAAGAAGAAAACAATCGGAATATATGCTTCCCATGTGAAGCCACAAAAATATAGATAAAGAGCCTCTGAAAGCCCCATAAAAAAATGTCCCTTATTCGTACCTCGAATATTTACATTTTTTTTATGCCAATTGGTCACATATGATGACCCAATAATCCCTACAAAATTTCAAAGTGAGCATATGCCCCGTTTCGGAAATATGAAGGGTCAAAGTTGACCATGTCCAAGAAAAAATGTACATCAATTTCACATTTATACTCGAATAATAATACTTAAAAAAATCAGACGATATAGTTCTTTACAGATTTTTGGCTGCTGATTACGAATCTGAAGTCAGATTTTAAAAATTAAAAATGACGGATCTAATATGGTGGACGACTTTTTTGAAAATCGATCTAATTTGCTTAAAAATTATTACATGGGGGCTTTTGGGGTCGCTGATTACGAATCTGAAATCAGATTTTTAAAATTCAAAATATCAGATTCAAAATGGCGGATGACTTCCAAAAAATCAAATGCAATTCGCTAGAAACACGTTATTCTGGGGGTTTCGGGGACGTTGATTACGAATCGGCTGTCAATTTTTCAAAATTCAAAATGGCAGGTCCAATATAGCTGATGACTTTTGAAAAATGTAATGCAATTTGTTTGAAACTCATCAGTCGAATCTAACGTTGAATTGATACTGAAAAGGCACTAAGCTTTCTTTGTCGCTGCATTAAATCTGTTTTTACCCTACATAGGAAACCAAAAACAATCTAAAAACAATCAAAGTTTTAATGCATCATTTAAGACATTTTATTTGAATCGTGGGCTCACGAATGTGATAAAATAAAAGTATCTTTAGTGTTGAAACTCTCGAATTTATAAAAGAATTCAGTCTATATTCAAAAACCCTAGAAACAAAAGACTATCAGCAGCTCAGCATTTCATTTATTTCCATTCCATTATATATCTTATTTAAATCGTTTGCTTGCGAATGTGATAAAATAAAACTATCTTGCCTCGGTTGGAGTATTGCATCTTGCCTTTGGTGGTTGGATTTTTACAACTTGCTGTTGTTGGTTGGATTATACGATCTTATCTTTGCTCGTCGGATTAAACGTGTATTACCTTATGACCTTCTCATTAAAGCAGTGGGCTACCCATGTTGTATGTCATTACTTACGTAGATTTTAAACTCTAGTATGTAGAAACACATCAGTGACGCCTCTAAGCATTCGAAATATATGCATTGCTACGACTCTATGTTATCTTTTTCGTAGCCTTTTTCGTTTTCTGGCGAAGTTCATCGAATTCAATTAGTATACAAATATTAAAAAAATATTATGTTATCAATATTAACACACTCAATAATAATTGTTCAGGCATATGCAATTTGGCTACTAAATCTGAATTTTATTAATAACAAAAAAAGTAAAAGCTTTACAAAATGTATAATTTTTTATTAATTACCTAAGCTCAGGTCTTATAATAATTTAAATTACATCGAAATGAAAATTAATATTTTATCAAACGGACCACACTCCATTTACCGGACAGCTTGATCTCGGTGTCACACGTTGCAAGGGTTATTCGTCCCGATTGACTTTTCATCGCATGCAAAAATTTCACGCACATTTAAGTCGAAAAGAAATTGAAATATGTAATCCAATAAATTATTCCTAATTTGAACAAATCGAAATTACCAAAAAAATTTTCACTTGGTACTGGGATTCATGTTTGCAGCAGAAATATTCTAGTAGACTTCTATTGTCGACATGAATCGACAGTAAAAATAGTGATTCATGACTAAAATTAAGAACTACAGAATCAATGTTTATGTCCATTCACAATTTTTCAGTATTTTCTTTTGGTATACTGTATCGTATAATTTTTTACTGTTACTTGAAAGAAATTGGATTATGTAAGTCTGTCTGAAACTCACAATTTACTATTTCATATTTATAATGAATAGAATAAGGTGATTATATACATTTTTAAAAAATTTAAATTACTCGTTTATCAGTCATTAAACTAAAAAATAATATTACAAGAAAAATTCGCCATCAAATCCCGATAAAAAAAAACTCGGATCAAAGAAGATCTGTCAAGATCTAGTGTCAGATCAGATTATATTTCTTATTGAATCTTATTGGATCAAGATTATGACCAGCTCTACTTGCATCTCGACTTGACAAGATATAATTGGATTTTCTAATATCTGTAATTAGATACTTTAAGATCTACAAATATCTTATAATTGAACGTAAACAATCACACTATACGGAATGTATCTCATTAGATATAAAGAGATCTGACATTTTTTATCGGGGTATATAAAACGGTAAGGTACATTTTGTGTGGAAAGTGATACGTATATTATTTAAATTACTGAGTAAATTATTACCATAACTTATATATATATATATATATATATATATATATTGTGAATATTAATATCGTGTCATCTAATCGCCGGTTCTAGTGTATTGGTCCTTTTTTTGTATAATATTCGAAAGTAATGAAATATGTTTAATATATTGTAATTTATTTACATAATATTGATTTAATTGTTTACTGAATATAACTTACTGGTGTTCGAATATGCGGAAATAATGGCTAAGCTTTGATGAAGTTTGGACCAGTTTCTCCAATCTCATCTTGACCTTAGGAATGGCGGAATATAAAGAATCTCATAATAGATGCAGTGAAATGCAATGCTATTTCAAACGAAACCAGGTCGATGTATAATGGGGTTACCATTAATTTCGCTAATTCAACCCATTTTGATTCCCGGAATGTTAAACGGATATAGTAGCGACTGCAATTAGTAGCACGTGGTACTGTTACCTTTTTTCGTTTTTTTGTTTGATGGTACAATATTTTAAAAATATTTTAGAGCGTCTTAAATGAGCAATGTATAGTTAAACAATTCTTGCAATATTGATGCCATTAAAGGACGCACGCAATTGGGATGGAAAAAATGAAAATATTCAGTCCAAGAACGATTTTCAATTTAGCAGTGTTCAGAGACACAACGAAAACTCCACTTCATAACCCCTGTAAACTCTTAATTTGTGTATTTAAATGATAAATTTTACTAATAATTCTTTGAATATTCTCCTATTTAAATAAAAGAAAATACTGCTGACTGTTTGTTTGTATGAAGTATATATTTTTAAAAATAGTATTAATTTATTTTAGAGCTGCAGAGCAGAATGGAAACTCCAGCCCCGTTACCGACACTATGAGACCACAATATACAATATACAATAGTGTAAAAAAGAATGCTCATGAAGATTGTAACGGAGCTTTTTACAAGATTATTTAGATCCTCCTCTTGATAGAAAAGCGGTAATAAAAGCATTTCATTAAGTAACAAATATATTTTAACTATTTATAAATGTTTTTTACAGTTGCGAAATACTTTAGCTCGCCATATTTAAAAAAGCCATCTTTATACGTATATATATATTTAATTATTTGTCCTATAGATCTAATGATTGAATTGGCTTGAAGTATTCGACTCGGCGGTTTTCGAGGAGTTCATGTGGTGTCAGTTTTTCAAAATTCAAGATGACGGACTAAATTCTTGAAATCTTTACATCTTTAAAAGTTTTACAGAAGAACCATTTAGGGCTTATGGACAAATGGGCCGATCAGTTGACAGACTTGTACAGAATTAAAATAAGAATTTCCAAAGACATCTTGGAAATCTTAGCAAACGCGATCACGACGTGTGAAGAAAAACCTCCTCGAAATATACCTGGTGTAATGGAAATAAAGAGGAATCAACGACATACTTCCTTTGTTAATGCCCTGCTCTAATGGAAACAGGCATTAAATATCTGTAGTCTTCTTTTCTGCTCAAAGAAGAAGTTAGGCTGCGAAGTCTGCATCAAATACTAAGCTACTGCAATATTTCACGCAATAAGATCATGAATAGCACGCAAAGGCAATCAAGTGTACTGAATTAGAAGAACATGCCTCGAATCTGATGAAAGTTTACCAATACCAGTACAATAACCCACTTTTCTCGAAGTGGAATTTTATAAAATTCGCTCTTAATTCAGTGGCTTGCGCAATCGCTCTTTCTAAGAATAAGATTCTCACTCAATAAAATTTCATGTATTAGTTAATTTTTCCATATAAAATGAATGTAATTTATTTGCTTGCGATTGATAATAATAAATAAACAGATATTTAATGATGTTATTGTTGCATATGTATATTTTCTCTTTGATAACTTTCATCAGTGTGAATTTTAACACAAACTTTTCATTTGCAGCAATTTTTATTTTAGTATATGACACAGTGGTGACGATTATCTCAAGAGAGTGAAATGTAAGTCATAACAACTAAAACTTTATGACCATTCTTCTACATCGAAACCACAAAAAAAGATACTCCAATACTAACGTGTTTTGCCACAAGGGACAATTATCCCATGGCAAAATAAAGACAACTAACTAACTAACGTATATGCTATCGTTGTATCAAGCAATTACACACCAGCAACATGCACGTTTCCTCCTTTGCTATTAGCTTTCAAACATTATAATTCTAATCTTTAGTTATTTTAATTTCGCTATAATAGTTAACCTTAATACAGCACATTGTTGGGGTGTGGGCCGAAAAACTGACAAATCAAAAAGCCGACCAGTCAAAACACCGATAGTCGTAAAGCCGACAGTCGAAAAGCCGACTCATCAAAATTAGGCACATCGACTGTCCAGTCATTTTTTGAAGTGTCTGTTTTTTGACTGTCGTTTTTTTGATCTGTCGGCTTTTTGATTTGAAATAAAATGAGTCTCGATAAGTACCTACCATTTTGCAGGAAGAATTATTCTACTTTCAAAACTGTAGAATAAAGGGCTAAAGCCTTTTCAATTCTTTTCTTGATTAAAAAGAATCAATTAATACTCAAGGATGCCTCATTCTGGATGCGTATACAGTTTCAATAGATATTTAGATATAATCCCAAGTAGTGTCCACTACCTCGAAAGCAGTCAAATCAAAGTGCTGCGGTGATCAAAATACAGCTAGCGCTTTCTGTAACAACGTCAGCTCAGCTACCAAAGAACGAAGATACCAAGGACGAAATGCTCGCTTTTTCCGGCCGGTCGGCCATTTTGGATCCCAAGCCCACGTGGGATCCGAGCGCGCATCAAGGGACATGCGCGCGCAATGACATGGCGCTGGCGCTGTTGCGCCTCTACCTGCGCAGAAGAGGGGCAACGGCGCCCTGGTCGCGCAGCCTGAAAAGTGGGCAACAAACGGGCCGAGTTCCAAGTTCGGAGCGCATGTGTCGCCGCAATGGGGCGCATGCGCTCCAAATTCAAATAAGGGGCGGACTGTCAAACTCAAGTCGAGCAATGACATTCAAATGTTTGACAGTTCCCGTCCCGATTCTCAGGAACAGAGGAACTCGGCGACATGACTGGACATAGTGATACTTACCGAGGTATTATAAGACCTGGTAAGTATCCCTCAAACTCTCTCTATTTTGGACTGTCTTCCACTGGACTCTCTCTTGCAATTTGGACACTCTCTACCACTGGACTCTCTTACATTGGACTTCCTTCCTGGTGGACGACTCGCTGCCTCGACAACGGTCCGGAGACCCTGGCTGCTCCGGACAAATAAGTGGGCCCACAAAGATTCACAGCCAGCATCAAATCCAATAATTCATGGAGGCGGCGAGGATAAATTTCTGACGAAACGAACCCAGGAATTGACGACGGAACTCCGTCCGTCATATACAAAACGAGGCTGCTGGTCCTCTCCCTCGTGGTCGCGAGGGAGTGCGACATCCCAATTGATGCACGAAGTGACAGCAGCCGAATTATCCAAAACCACAAGACGGATGGAGAACCCAAATAACAAGAAGAACGACGCCGAAACAAGAAAGAAGACCATTAACGTAAGCCTCTTTCTCTTCCGTACGTTAAAATAATAAAATGAAGTTATAATTATTGTATTGTGATTGCGTCAAATATTTATGTATATATGTTTATTTATTTATGAGCGTGTGAGTGTAATTACGTATGTGTTGAATGTGTGTCCGCGTTAAGTATTTAATTTATTATTACCGCGTAAATTATTCCGTCGTTGACGACATGACTGATTTTATATGTATACTGACTCACACGACTTACCAACGACTCGATAATACCTTTTACTTATATGACTCTTATTTTTTATATTTGAATAATGGGCTTCGAGTATGTTGGTATATGTGTGTGTGAAGAATTATCTGTTGACGACTTCAATTATTTATAAAATTCTAAATTTTAAATATATTTTAATTGAATGACCAATGATAATTATGATGTATTATTTCAGCACCTTACGATTCCGATCTATAATTTTAATTTATTTATTATGATATTGACTAATAATTTGACTAATTTATTTATGATAATTGACATTATTTTTATATGTTTGAACGATTCTGAAAGGTTTTATATACTAGACTCCGACTCGTTTCACTTGACACATACGCCTGAAGTCGTACCAGTCTGATTCCGGTATATTAGATTTCAGTATCCCTATAATGAGCCACAACTTCCACTATCCTACTTTTCTACTTATCCAACGTAGGGACTGCTCGTAAGTCAGAGCGTAAACATTGTATATTATGTTTCTAAAAGATAAACGATTCGTGCTCATTGGGAAATGTTCCCTATCGTCTGTTACAATTAGATTGAAAATAACTTGGCGCAAAGTATGAATGACTTAAGTGACAAGTTCTCTTTCTTCTTTAATTCAAAGTTGTGAATCTTTCACGCTTAATGGGAGGGAGTTACGACACGTCAGGGAAACGGAGTAACGGGCCGAAGGCGTGGGTCGATGGGTTATGCGACCGAATGAATTTCTCGGGCGTGGTGTCTCATTGCCAGGACAATAGATTGGCGAGCAGGGCTTATTTAAGCACTGGTGCAGAGTTTCGCAGGGGTCTCGGATCATAACGCCGTGCGGTCGTAGCCCCCACGCACTTTCAGCCCGACGATCGCGGATGCGGGAAGTATATCAATTTGCGCCAAGTACGTTTCAACAAGAGATCCTACACCACAATCTTTTACAATCCTCAATATATACAAGGTGTAGTATTGAAAAGGCCAATCGTTGTCTTCGTTATTTGGTTGTGTAGTAAAATAATGTTGCGCAAATGAACGCTCCCAAATTCTTATTGCTCCATTCAATAAATCATACTATATATAGTAGTAAGCTGAGTGATTAATTACTTCTTCATAACCTTTCTTAGATCTATTCTAGATTTTTGAGATAAAGTAATGAGAAATGCTTAAAGTTACTGATTAAACGCAAATTATAATCAAGTATTTTGTCAAGCATCTCACTTTATTTCATTGTTGCAAATTAAAAATAAAAATATCAAAAAAAAAGAAGACACAAAAGAAAACGTCTTTTACTGATGCTCTATTCTAGTATCCACGTATTTTGCCACGCTGAATCCACATTCGAAATCAGAAGTGTGTAATTGACTCTCATTGAAGAGTAAATCTAAAAAAATTGCTCCAAAATACAGATTAAAAACGTTCTGCCGGTGTATCATACAGTTTTTTATACTGCATTGGAACTCGAAGTTTCAACTAGCAGACCAGTCCAAAATGGTGCTGAATCGATGATTTGTAGGCAATTTTTAAAAAAATTGTGTGTAGTTATGAAGTTAGCTATGAAGGCAAATACAGCCCCCGTTACATTGATATCTCCAAAGTTCTGACTGACCTTTTAATTTCACGAAACAAAATGATGTGTCAAAATAAACGTTAGACAAAAGTTAAACTATTTAGTAATATCACTTTTTGTAATATTAGAGCTTTTATTTATGGGTTTTATTCTACTTTCCTTTAGCATTACCAAGTGCTGTAACGACGATCGATGTTATGCTGACGTCTTTTGTGATTTTTAATTCTTTATTGCTTCTGTATATATATATATATATATGATTTGAGCAGTTTTTTCAAATTTCGTGTTCAGATTCAACGGAAAAAATATACCTTATCTCGGAAAAAAAAAATTTGGCGTTTTAACCTTTCATTTGTGTTGGTGAATAGCCTTTTGTTTTTCTAAAAAATTGGAGCCAATCTGCGAACTGCTACTTTGCATAAGAAAATTCATTTCGATAAACAACGGCAGCGTGTATCGGCAAAATTTTTAATGTTTATTTTTGCATTAAATCACGGGGTTTGATCAGTTCTTTTTTATTTTCAAAATAATAGGAGCTTTCTATATATATATTCTGAGAACTGTTACTTAGTAGTTAGTTACTCAGTACATAGACTGTGGCACGAGGCACACTATTCCATTCAAGATATCTCGAAACCTGTGCACCGAAAAAATCCAAAATTTTTGGATAATATTAAGGTTATCACTGCCAATTAAAAAAACGTAAAAATAAAAAAATTCGTGAGGGTGTTGGTGAGTAATAGATAAATATGAGTTCCGATGTATCTCGATTTCCTTTTGTCATAAATTCACATATACTTCTTCTGCATCTTTAGTAAAGGTATCAACTGAATAATAAAATAATCAAAGATAATAATCGAGTTAAAAAATTAACCTAAAAATATTAAGTTTCTTAAAATTTAATGCAAATTGTAAATATCATCATGTGGGGTTCATTGTGACACAGAATTGTGGGGCAGTGTGTGACATAACCTGCAGATTGTATTATTTAACAAAATGTTGTTTTCATCACTTGTAGATTGGAAATTGGAATTGAAACAAAATGGAACAAAAATGTTCGCTGTGATAAATAGTGAATTTGTTGCGAATAAGGAAGCATATAAGATAAAATACTCGTTATTATTATTTTGATAAAGATTTTATAAATATAAAATTAGTATATATTATAATTGTAAAAATCATTATAATAACATGATAATGTATTTTAAAAAATTATTTTCCTGCCTTACAACATATGTCACAATGTACTCCACAGTATAAATTACTACCTGTCACACCTGACCCCACAGCTATGCACAATCCGCCCCACATATGGGGCAGACTGTGACAAAACGAAATTTTTTAAAAATCAATATATTTATTGAAATACATTATTTTTTATGCATATCTTTGTTATTTTATCAACTTAAGTAATCACACTATCGATTAGTGTTATAAAAATGAGTGTTTACAGGTTATAATATATTTTAAATTGACTTTGAAAAAAATGTCAGTCTGCCCTAGTCTCCCCTACACTGTTGCAGAGCCTCGGAAAAACTCCTCTTTTACCCTTAATCAGTGATTTTTAGCAATGTCCTTAATTATTCTCAAAAATCTCTGAAATTTACTAGTGAAGGGACTCGGCCTCAACACTTTTTTTATGGACTATCTAATTATTGTTATGCATAGAATCACCAAGTGTTGCGCATAGTTTAACTACGCATTTCTTGTATTTTTTTTATTTCTTATTCTAATATTTTCTCCACGAAGAATAAAAAGATTGTGCATGACGACGAAATATTGCCTTCCTTTTCTTCCTGCCCCACTCTATTTTGAAAAACCTACCAGTTTGGCGTTTTGAATTCCTTTGGGTAATGTTTATAAGAACAACGTTTCTTTTGAGTATAGGGACTAAGAAGAACAACATAATCTATTACTTTTACAACGGAGAATTGCGATGCGGGAAAACAACCTACTGGTCCGGGGTTCAAATCTTGGCCCAAATACTTTTTTCTGCAATAATTTCGTATATTTATTTCTTAAGAAGAAGTCAAATATGCATTACATTAATGAATGTATATTCTTATTGCATAAGCAAAAATATCCCTCCCCTCCCCCTCGCCCTCTAAAAGCTTACATTCTATATAAACTGTATATAGCGCCCGGAATAAATTAAAGAATCTAATAAAAATAAAATTTTAAAACTAAACAGAAAAATGAAACATTAAAACTATAATTTTTTCCCGGTGTAAAGAAACTATTTTTTTTTAAAAAGTATTCATCACATTCTACTTTAAATTATGTTGAATATTTTAAACGATTACCTGATGACTTAAAAACAAGCATATAAATGGAATAAAGCACGTTTTTTGCGCATACCACGCATACATTGAATATACCACGTTTGCACCATAGTTTAACCCAAATTTAATAAATGATCGGCATATTATTGGGAAAGTCTTCAGTGTCTTGCTAGGATGCGTATAATGAAAACCAAATATTTCATTGAATGCAACATAAATGTCTCAAATGTCATAGGAAATTGGAAGTTATCAAACAGAATATATTGTTATTCATTTCAATAAGTTGTATTAATATTAAAATAATGCTGGCATTTAATGCTGAAATTCATTATAATTTAGCAGTAAAATATTTCGTATACAGAACCCGTTTCATTCGAAGAATCGATCTAATCAATCACTAGGTGTTATTAAGAGCATTTAAATATTAAAAATAATTCTTATTTGCGATCATACATAAGTTTCATTTCAGAAAATTGACCATACAAATCGAAACGTTTTGAGTTATGCAGGAGTTGGCTCCGACCGGTTCTTTACTTTATGATATCATAAATACAATTTCAAATGTGTATTACATATTTTATGAGGCCTGCAGTTCTGCATTTTTAAACACCCACATACACCAGGAATAATGTAGAATTGTAGAACCTGTACCAGAAGTTTTAGCAAAGAAGCGTTGTATATTACTATTCAAGCTTCGTGCATTCGATTCAAATGAGCTCAAAGTTATTTCGAATCAATCAATTAACCACATACTTTCTTATCGACTTACAGTTCAGCGTGGAACGTAATTTTTAATTTAAGGAAAAAATATGGACATCATGAATAATAAAAATGAATGCATAAAGAGTATATTTATTTATTGGCCCAACTTCAGGTGGTTATTTACAAAACATTCATTTCTGCATCAACTGCTTATTAACTTTTATAAATTTACCTGCAATTGGTCAACTCTATATAGTTTATTTCTTCCACAAAGGCAAATTTATAAGCGCTAAAGGACATTCGATTTTCGATATAATGAATATGATTAAAGCAACCATTAGCATTTTTCTTTACAATATATATAAACGAATGTGCTATATGCATAACAATGCTTTTTTAATTACAGAAAGTGGAATATTTATTTTGACCTTTAGGAATTTACTTATAATATTTTCACAAAATGAAAACCTGCAGCTAAAAAACCAGTTGTTATATACAGAAATATATTATTCTTTATAGGTGTGGATTAAATGTTGCCATTATTTATGCTCAAATTAAAAAAAAATGGTAGTTATTAGCAAACGTACTGGCATGATATATAACTGCGATTCTTTGTAAATTTCTCTCCTGATCAGAACATAAATCAAGATGAATATAATAGCTATCTAATTATCTCTTCAGATCCTACAGATTTCTTTATAATTTGTTCAGGATGTGTCTTATTATACGTTTTTATAACTATATCAAGAGTGTGTATTTTACTACAATGTTTCTTTTAACTTCGAACTTAACGGACAATTGAGTGTGCAATATGTTTTATAACTTAATAGGAATAAATTATGTGGAAGTATGTGATTTTCACATAGCACTTTGCTCTGCGTGAAATAGTAAAATGTTTCTATCTTACTACTATTTACCATTGTGATTTGCAAGACTTCGAAATCAATTGCAATGTTCTATAATTTGGGCTTCTTTTCTTTAGGTAATAGTGCAAGGAAATAAGCAGGATAGGATAATTTACTAATATATTAAAAGTAATGCAATCTCGAAGATTAAATTATATTAATAATAATAAAATTTTGTGTTAAAACTTCTCTCTGTATAGAATATTGTATTTATTTTGTAGATATGGAACGTACGTATTATTTAACATTGTTTAAAATGATTACAAAAATAAAATTAAATATTAATTGTATTTATTATAATTGTAATATTATTGTATGGAAATAATATTCTAATAATATAACAATATAATAATATTTTGTATTAATTATCAGCTTTTTTAAAAATACCAGTACATATGTGGAGCATTTTTTTAATTAGATAATTTTCCTACGAAAAAATAGCTTGAATTTTTAGATGACCAAGATATCAAATAGTATTCAATAATAGTTTCATCATATTAGGATATCGTTCCATTTATTCAATGATGTTCACTTTAGTGCTCGGAGAAAAAATATGTTACCAGGTATAATACCAGATGGGAGTGTTTATCATCTTTGATGCTACGTGACCGGACTGGAATCTATTTTTATCGAGTGTTATCTATAAAGGTTCAATACAAGAACATACCTACAACTTCAGATGTTAAAAAGGCAGTATTATGAGTAGTGCATAATTTAGTGCATAATAAAATGTTGTTATTTTCAAAATAAATATGAAAATTTTTTAAAATAAAATGGCCTGAATAATTGGACTAAAATTATTTGACTGCAGCATGATCTAAATCTGTCTGCAAAATCAAATTAGTAGAGTACCTTACAGAGGGAAAAATTCCTGAAATGTTCCGGCTCAAAAATGAAAGTTCTGCGATTTGGTCAGATCTTTACGAAAATATAATCATTGTTAGTCCTAAAAAGTCAACATTTTTATTCTTTAAACATGTTTTCAATTTGTGTTAAGTATCAGTGAGATGCACAAAAGAGATCATGTAACATTTGACCTTGAAATTCAAGGACAAAGTACTGATTTCAATATATCTGTAAATCTGAAGCTTTAAGAATTTTTGAACATATCTAAAGAAAGATTCATTTTTCGGTAACATGTGTGAAAATGAGAATGTTATCTTTTATGGAATTGGAGAAAATAACCCTCGAACATCCAAGCGCGCTTTAATCGAGTGATGTCTCCAAGGATCTTGTGCGTTTCACAGCATATGGCTGACGTTAGATTCTTGATTCTTTCATATTGCTGAAGATTGTTTGCGAGTGTTTGTGAGATATATTCTTGAAATCTATATTTATATGACACACACTGTCATTTTGATATGTATTGTAGGAAAAAAGACAATATTTTGCCTTTTTTCAGTAAAATTGATTAAAAAATTGATTAAAGTATTGATTAAAATATTGATTAAAAAATTTGTTAAAAATACTAAAGTTAACAAAACCTTGAATTTCAAGATCAAATTGTACACGGAAAAAACAGTGGCATAAGAATTACGAAATAATGGAGTATTTTCTACTCCAGCGCTGGTGTAAAACATAGTGGCGTTGAATCTACGCCAAGCTCTCGTAGTCGATACGCCAACCATGGCGTAGCATGTGTTGACGTTAATACCGCGCAAAATTGCCTCTTTTGATATGTTTATCGTGAGCTTGTTATTTTTATTTGAAATGAATGAATTATATACCAATTGTGTGTGAACATTTGTTATTTATGTCTTTTTCCAGGTTAGTACATCTCAAATTAAGGTTTGAGGTTAACTGACCTGTCAAATAAAAAACCCATATTTTCTAAATCCTTCTTCCCATTCTTATTATTGCAATCTACAATTCAAGCCCTTTACATACTCAGGACATTTGAATTGAATTTACAGGATATGCATTTAAAAAAGTCAGAAACAAGGAAAATGATTCAACGAGGTTGGCCGTCGGATTTGAGAATTTATTTTTTTTTAACATAAACCTGCATGATAAATATATCATACATATAAATACATATTAACATCTTTCATATTTAATGTAAATAAATATAGAAAATGAAATTGAATTGAATGTACAGGACAGGCATTTAAAAATCTTAGAAGCATAGAAACCGTATCAATGAATTTTGTCGACGGATTGGATAATTTGCTTATTTATTTATATAAACCTGCATGGTAGATATCTTAAAGTAACAGAAAATACGTATTTCATTTAGGACCACCATTCCTATACATTAACAAAATTAAGTAAAATAGTCCATCTGTCGACAAACCTCTTTGAAACATTTTCTTTGTTTTTAAGCTTTTTAAATCCATATCCTGTAAATTCAATTCCAATTCTATTACTCTATTTATTTACAATAAACATAAAAGGTTTTAATATGTATTTATATGTATGATATATCTACCATGATGGTTTATATAAATAAATAAGCAAATTCTCCAATTCGTCGACAAAATTCATTGATACGGTTTCTATGCTTCTAAGATTTTTAAATGCCTGTCCTGTACATTCAATTCAATTTCATTTTCTATATTTATTTACATTAAATATGAATGATTTTAATATGTATTTATATGTATGATATATTTATCATGCAGGTTTATGTTAAAAAAAACTAAATTCTCAAATCCGACGGCCAACCTCGTTGAATCATTTTTCTTTTTTCTGACTTTTTTAAATGCATATCCTGTAAATTCAATTCAAATGTCCTGAGTATGTAAAGGGCTTGAATTGTAGATTGCAATAATGAGAATGGGAAGAAGGATTTAGAAAATATGGGTTTTTTATTTGACAGGTCAGTTAACCTCAAACCTTAATTTGAGATGTACTAACCTGGAAAAAGACATAAATAACACATATGCACACACAATTGGTATATTATTCATTCATTTCAAATAAAAATAACAAGCTCACGATAAACATATCAAAAGAGGCAATTTTGCGCGGTATTAACGCCAACACATGCTACGCCATGGTTGGCGTATCGACTACGAGAGCTTGGCGTAGATTCAACGCCACTAGGTTTTACACCAGCGCTGGAGTAGAAAATACTCCATTATTTCGTAATTCTTATGCCACTGTTTTTTCCGTGTACTTCTTCACAAACAACTATTATCACTAACTAAAAGCACATTAAACAATCACTACTCATCTATTCACCTTTTTGCATCCTTCTTATAAATATGGTAAATTAAAAATATCTATTTTAAAAATTGTTGATATTGCGTAACTCAAAAAAATATTTTATCAAATGTAATAATATTGCGTTTATGACGGTATTTTAGTTAACTTTTGTGCAAGTTGAAGAACTTTCTTTTTTTAGTCAGGACATTTGAGGAATTTTGGCCCGTATGTTTCGACATTTAGCAAAATTTGCCAAGTACTCTGAGAAAAGAAATTGGTCTTTTTTGTTGGAAAATCGCCTATTTTCTAAAGGTAAAACAAATACACTATCTACCTGTCATTAATGTTCATAGCAAACCGCATAATCATAGGTTTTGTTTTTTATCTGGATACCCTCTGAATGAAGTGTGACTATGACGCTGCTCTAAATTTAAAAATTAGTTAGCATGTTACATCTATACTCCTCATGTTACTCGACGGTTATCGTGTCTAATGATATTTTGATAATAGTAGAATTCATTTCTAAGCTGCGCGAGACTTTAATTATTGTTTATTTGTTTGCAGAATAGTTCTTTTGTATTACTTATGGCATCTGTTTTGACTTTTACAATTAACATCACATATTCGTTCTGGCTATCATAGAACGATAAACCGTCATGAGGAAATTATCAGAGTGATCCAAAATCGACCATCATTTTTTGCATCATAATTATTTATAGTGTGTTTTTAGGGTGCAAGTGTTATGAATTGCTCCCGATTACAATAACACACGTTTGATTCACAAATAGGAGGAATACCCATACGGAAAATCCGAAATCGTGGTCCTGAGTTCTGAGGAAAGTAATGACGTGAATTGGTGTACGTGAATTCCCAAAAAAGACGACGAAACTCAAAAGATGAACGGCAAAATAAGAAAACAGAAATTAAGCCGCAGTCCTTTATTATTTCATTAACACATGATTCATTTTTTCCTGAATATATATTTGATAACAAAGTAAAAAATACGTCAATAAAAAAAATAGGGAATCCATTATGGACTTCGGCGAAGTCGGTTTCGGATCACCACTTTGGAAATTGTCCAAAAACAAGAATGATGCATTTACTTTTTTACCTTTACTCCTCCAAAACCTTACTAACCTTACTAACATACACTGAGAACTCGTCAGTACTAAATGTTATTACAATTGTAATACATAATACTATTTTAGTACAAAAATGAAATATTCGTTCAAAAGTGAGAAAAATTCTTACTATATTTTGAAAAGTTACTACTTGAAGTATTTCCAAAGTGGTGATCGGAAACCGACTTCGCCGTAGTCCATAACAGATTCCCTTTTTTTTATTGAAGTATTATTTTACTTTGTTAATAAATATAGGTATATTCGGGGGAAAAAATAAATAATATGTTTATAAAATAATATTTTATAAAATAATATATAAAATTCATGTTCTTTTTTCAGAATTCACGTACACCAATTCACATCATTATACTTCTCGCAGAATTCAGCACCACAATTCCGGATTTTCCTCGTGGATAATCCTAATATTTGTGAATCAAACGGCTGTTATTGTAATAGGGAGCAATTCATAACACTTAGTATTTTACGATACTAAAATAGTAATATTTATTACAATTATAATAACATTTACTACTGATGAGTTCTCAGCGTACGAGAACCACAAACACAAGTGTTTCATGTTTATCTAAAAATTCATAAATCCAAAACTGCAAACATCTTTCTTCCACGCGTTTTTACAACAACAAAATAATTTATTCAATTTCTCTGTAATTTATCAAATGTTCCTGGGTAATAAAAGCAAAGTAAGACCCGTAAAATATATGAAGGAGTATCGTTAATATCACCAAAAGAATTTCTGGATTATAATAATGTAGCAAAACACATGGGAGTATGCTATGATTTAGAAACAACCCTGCTTAGCATTAAGAGATCGTAAAAAATAGCGCGCATAAAGTAAGGTATTTGGAAGAGTCGCCGAAACATTTTGTATACCTCAAGTGCGAAGTGGTCATTAACAACCTGTGGATCTTGACCGTCGGAAACAAAAAAAAAAACGAAAAACATGCATCCTTCGCGCAGCCATTTCTGAAAATTGGATTAACACACCCTCTTATCAATATACTTCACGTAGTATGGTCTGTAATCAAGTGAATTAAATTACGGTTTACACTAAACTGCAGTTCGTGGTTCTGGTTTGATTCATTGCTCGAATTCGAATAAGCGAGCAGTGGCTGGAGCTATAATATTTTTCTGTGCATTTCGCCTCGCCTCTCGTCATCGTCGTTAGTGTATGCGTGCTCGTATATGCCGAAGACCCAGAAGACGCTTGCGACCCGGCAACTATGTCGGTCAGGTTCGCGGTCGCATTAATTAAGGGCAAAACGGGCGCGTTTGGATGCGTGCACAAGAGGGCCCTGGTGTGCCCGCTGAGTGCACCTACGGTAGGGATAGGGACTTGGGTTTATACTTCTGGGAAGATACTCGTAAAGACCGCCTCGCTTACACTCTCTCTGTTATTATCCGCGACTTAAAGTGGGTAAGGCCCAGGAGCGACGTCGGCTGGGGATATAATCGACGGGCTGCAGCTTCCTCGCCATCACCGGCCTTTTGCCCGATCCCACTAATCTTTGGCGCTTTGCCGTGCGCGAAACAGATTCCGCAACGAAAGCCGCCGCGAGTCGCATTCTCGTCGTAATCTCTTTACTACTTGATGGGTTCATATTTATGCTTGCTTTCGTTTTCTTTGTTGCGCGCGATAAAAATTCGAATTACAAACATCGCTTACGTGAACGACGGATGGCTCGAACGATCGGTGAAGAATGCCAACAGGACGTACGGAATAGGTTGTGGAAAACCAGGTGTAATCGGATGCCTTCTCAAACTGGAATTCGCTCGAGTTGGAATTCACGGTCGTAACTTAAGTCACGGACTCGAATGCATGTGCACTTACAAGTCCGTAGATGGATTGAACATCGTTAAATTTAATTCGATAAATAGCTTAACACGAAATAAAAATGAATGGCCAGTTTCTAAGCTTTTTGAAACGATACGCGCATCGTTGGAAATAAAGAAACGTCTCTGCATTGAAAGCCAAGATAAATTATTTATAAACCATCTTGCGAAATACCTACATTTTGTCATGAAAATGGCTTTCCCATATACAAGAAAATATAATTTCATTCGATACCTATTATGATAATCGAGAGCAACATAATTAATACGGGCATAAAAATGTCCCAATGTCCATGTAATTTTTTTTAAAATATCAATTTATCATTATATACTTTTTCTGTATAAGGTAATACAAGATTCGCTGCAAATCAATACTGCCATAATTAGTGGTTTATTCTCAGATATCAAAATGAACTGTTTAGGAAATTCTAAATAGAACTCTCAAGGTGAACTTTGGAAAGACTTCATTCGTTACATTGGTTTTTCGAACTCTATAAAATTTCCCGAGTAGAATTTTCAACTGGGCTCTTACCTGATTCCAGTAGAGCTACCCTGGTTGTATTCAGGATTTGTCCAGACTTTGTCCAGATACGGACATCACTTATGACCAGCCGGCTTTGAGATACTGACCTGACTATGCTCGGAATCCGACCTGGTTACTCCAGTTGTATTCGGAATCCGAAAGGATCGGGCTAGTCCAACTACATTCCAGACAGAACCCGGATTATATTCTGGATAATTTTAATTAATTCGTTTGTTGAGTTAATCAGGTTGGATCCTAGCTGGGAAACAAAATGGGGCCAATTCTACTTGGGTCGTCGCATGTAAAGGTCTCAGGAAAGAGCTCTTATTATGTCATAATTTTCATCATACAAATAATTCGTGAATTAAGACAGGGACTACTGTACCTACACTAAAAAAACTATGCTGCATTGTACTAAGGTTATGAACGCCGATCATGCATTGTGCTGGTGTGTATTGTACACTGTGATCTATAAGAATGGCCACGAATAATTGGAAAACACTACCATAATCTTTAACGGCTTTTGGGCTAAATTACAACAGCCACGTTCGTACTGATCACTAGTGATGGCAAATTTACACCACAATGCATCTCGTGGTAAATATCGTCCACCACACGTGACGTGCCGTGACTGTCATACTAGTGGCAAATAGTACAAGTCAGTATGACTCATGCTTGCCATCATCTGTGTAGGAAAATCTCTTCCTGTCACCACTGAATTTTCGTGTGCGTTATCACCGTACACAGTTTTTCCGGTGTATTTATATATTTATGATTACGATCTATTTGTTTGATGCAATTATGGCAATTTAATAATATTTATTATACTTTTCTCTCTAATTTCAACTTTTAGAACGCATATCGTAAGTATTATTTTAGTATTAAGTTACATTATGTTTGTATTATTATTATATTCATTATTGATATTAAAATAAATGTCTTGGTTATGATATCCTTGTCTATCGTAATAATACAGAAATGTACATTTGGATTAGATGATCCGGAATAGAAAATCTTAGCGTCCTTCGATAGATGCATTCCAAAAGATATTTTGATGGCTGGAAAGCAGATGAAGCGTGTATGAATTAAAGATCATAACTCCACAATCCTATTGAAATATATAAACGATTTTTGTACTCGTTGTCCTTTGTCGTTTGAGGTTAGGTATGTTACTGCCACGAACTTTACTACCACTTTCAATTCAGTACAATAATTCTAAGCGCTCTTGGAACCCTGCGAAAAATTTTAATTAGGATTCTTTTGAGAATCTCATGAGAAATGGAAACAATTGCCTTATAGTTGTAAATATGTAAAAACATATTAATATATATACATTATATACATCTATTAGTCATACAAGTGTCATACGGAACATGTAAAGTTTTATTAAATGAAAGAAAATAATTTAATAGGTAGTTTTATGAGCATACAATCATGAATGTTTTGAGTTGAAATTTTATGGAAATTACATTAAAATCTTATCACAATCAGGTCAATTTTCTTACAAATCGCAAATATTATCGAATAGTGTTTCGGTAACATAGTGCGAATACTATACGACATTTATATGAAAATTACAAGGTAATTGTTTCAAATTCTCATGTGATTCTCATGATAATCCTACCTAACATTTTTCGGAAGGAAATGAATAACTTTTACATGTGTTTAATAACCTTCTATGAAGTTATGAGTTTTTCCAAGGTAATGTGCAGGGTGACTTTATTAATCTCGCGCTTAGTGGTCTCTAATTACGTGTGTAAATTATCTTTAAATTATGAAGTTATTGATATTAATATTAGGTTATATTATTAAGGAAACATATGTTGATTTGGCTAGTGTTAGGATTTATTTATTTTCGTAACGTGTTTTGAAGATATGATGATAATAAATTTGTGGAAATATCCATTAAATTAGTGAAATCTAATATCCATATTCTACATGGCCACATTTTATGAAAGCAATTATTTTATTTATTTAAATTATTGTTGCGTTCAGTTTCTCATAAATATTATTAAAGAAGTATTACACGAGCACCGGTGTAAGCAATGTTCTTACATCTTTGTCATTATTTTATTATCAAAATAATCATGAAATTGTTGCCAATTACTACAATATTACATTAAAAGTGACGGAGGGTAAAAATCTAACACTCTTTCCTCCAATAACATTTGTACAAAGTTTTACTACTGATGAACGAAATCTTTATGTATGCAATTTTTAACCAACAGAATGATTAATGAATTTTGTTATAGCATACACGAAATTGCAGTAAATATTTTTCGCAATACCACCGGTAATTTTTCATGAATTAAAAAAATACGTCGCGTTCTGATTTTTTATGCTGCAATTCCCATTTAATAATTTATTTAAAAATATGGAATATCTCGCATAAACATATTCTTTGAATTCAACCTAATTGTGTTACGACACTGCTAGAGAACTAAAGATATTGACTACAGAGGACCCTTATCCCGAAGATTTTGAAAATTGCTCGCTGGTACTTATAAAATTAATGTAGAGTTCGCACGATCATTTTATTTCATTGTTGGATGTATCTCGTCGTCTAAAATGAAAATGGAGGTGAAAATCGAGCATAAACGATAATCGTATGTTGCCATGTTACAAAGTGTTGTATCATGTATCGAAGATTTCAAGCAAAACATACGTATTTAATTTAAGTAGTAAAATGCACCTGGAAAACCATATCAATGGCGCTACTACTTATATTTATAGTGTCACGTACAAGTAGATGGACTACAAGAAACTATCTACAAAAGTTACTTTTTATAGTTCTACAATTAATTTATTTACATATTATTAGGAAATAACTGAAAGGATGTACAATAATTTTTTGTCCAAAAATATTAAAAAATGAATAGGTTCAACGAGTTAATGGAGGCCGTGTCAAGTACAGTGACACTTGTGGTATCCCGGCTAACTCGTCGAAGAATCATCTGAAACACACTCGGTTAGAAAAATGAGTTCTTTGGAGGTATAGATATTAAACAATCATCCCCTCCGAATTACAAAATTTGTATTTATTTTATTACGGTCAGTTAAAGTCAAAATCACGAAAAGTGGATAAATAAAAAAAAGAGGATTGTTTTTGCATGACTAAATCGTTTAGTTTAACCATCAATTTGTACTATAATTTCTGGACAATATTTCTAAGATGTCATTCTGAGATGTCGCACTATCAGTTAAAGAAAGGGATATTTAAAGAGGTTATTCCATGAACCCCTCTCCTTACATAATATATAATTCTAATTCATATTATTGGGCTCTAAGTTGCATATAAAGCCGTGTTTTATTTCATAAATATTTGGACCTTCAGAACATATGATATTGCGATATCTATGAGGAACTTTCGATAGGTCTGACCCAAATTCGAAGGATTTGTATTTTAGTATAATTGCTTTCATGACTTTTGCAGCAGATATTGCAGCTGTGAAGGTACCTGCATCATTATTAACTGGTCGTGAATTGTCGATGCCCGTGGGCACTGAAACAATAGTTGAAATGGAGTTCTCCTACGCGGCATCTAACTGGTTACGTCGCCATAAGACAATTGTCAGAAGTTCGAGGTTAGGTGACTTTCAAAACGAATAGTTTTCATTACTTCCAATACCTTAAAATAATGCCAAATGGACTGTTTACTTTGTATAATTATAATTTATATTTCTTACGAATGTATATTTTCTCTAAGGATTTTATCAGCAGGTAAGACATATGCATTAATTAATAATATTTTGAACCAACAGTTAAATGTTAAAACCGATCGAGGATGATTCTTTCAGAGTTATTTTTGAATTTGTTCAGTCTTTTTTTTTTAAACCATCTACGATAGTAGTTGGCTATAGCGACAATTATACAAAATAGATATGTTTTTCTCGAAGATTTGTTATGAAGATTTTTATTAGTGCGTACTCGGGAAATAATACAAAATGATATTTAGTCCAGGAGTTCACCATATGCTATCGAGTAAATTCCATTGTGCGCCGAATATCATGTTTTGATAAATAAATTTTGATAGGAATGATGAGATCAATTTGATATGACAGATCTACTCTACATAATGGTTAACTTAACGTGAATACTAAGTGTGATAGTATTTAATATTCTATCCAATAGTTAAAATTAATAAAATTTGACAAATAATATTGATGTTCAAAAGGAGTCCATATTTCAACGCATGCCAATTGCAACATTTCTCAGTGTGCACTTGTCATTTTTCGTTCAATTATGTTTTTGTGTAAAGGTTTAAATTGTCTATTATAATTTTCTGTCTCATTTTAACACTGAGTTACGTAACACGTTTATACGGCTCTCCCACGTCACTAAAATTTGCATGACAAGTTTTCTGACAAGTAAGAAGCATTTTTATTCAAAGGGAGTTTTGTCTGATAACAACAACCATAAAAATCTTAGCCTACTTATTTAGGTAATTACAATGATTATGTATTTGAGTAGTATTCTTTTCAAAGTATATTATTTTCAGGGGTAAGGAAAACAACGTTTGTTCTATCGGGACGAAACCGTAATGTCTGGTATGGACGAGATCTACTCACGGAAATACAACATAAACGCAGTTTAATAAAAATAATTTAAATCTTTCTATAAAACAAAACGTACTATTGTTTTAGAAAAATAGAGGGTATATTTGCATATGAAAGGCGTATCTATATCAAACTAAGCAGTGTTTTGTAATAACAATTATCGCAGTTCAATTATTCAGTGTCGCGGGATACAATAACCGATGAAAATTAAGAATCGCAGATTTCTCTGTTACCAGAATCTTACATTCTGCGGATTCAGAATCTATCATTATGTATAAGAAATGCAATATTTTCGACATGTGACAATATATAAAAATTTAATTTATATTTTTGTCTGTTGCCTTGAAAAAGGAAGTTTAACAATATATCAGAGAGGCGAAGAAATACATTGTTGACAAATTGTCAAAAATTCTTCGATGCTAAATAGCATGGAATATATATTTTAGCAATGTTTGCAGTAATGGAAAAATAAAGAAAAAACCTTATAACTTTGATAAAAATTTTAATAAATATAGCCCAACACGGGAAAAATATTATCTGTTAGTTTTTAATTGAAGACTTGAAGTGGAATGTTATCTCAATTTTTCGGGCATTACAGTGTATCTTTCAATTTGATAACGAGAATTTTCTACTTCACCAGGAAGACATTTTGAATACTTTACTTTATTTCTCTTTGTATATTTAATGGTTCTATACATTTTTTGGGATTTATTTTAGCATAATTTTGTTTTTGTACTTGTAATTAATGCCAATTCTCAACTCGTTGGAATAACTTCTACAGAGATTAATACAATTATTGGATTCTTTTTAAGAATATGTTGAATTTCGCGGAGTAATAAAATAATATGACCTCGAATTAGGAAACAATTATTCACTCCAAAGGAGGATACCCTCGCGTAGAAGTGGTGCTGTCCGCTAAGAGTAGTCTTCGAAACTGTCCAATTCGAATACAGTATGATGAGATGCAATATCAAATTTTATTCTTTTATTAGGTGGGAAAGTTTAAAAAATTTGTATTAATATCTCTTATTTTACTGATTATAGAAAATGGTGTAATTTAAGTAGTAACAGTCCGCATTATAATTTGTTTGTAACGGATTCGCTGTTTCTACTTAGATTTCTGCAGTTTCTTATGTAAAATCCGCAATTTCAACCACGATTTTGTAAACTTTCCCACGTGATAAAACAATCGAATTTGGTATGAGGTGTTACATCTCCTAATGCTATGTCCGAATTGGGCAGTTTCGGAGTTTACACCTCGGGGTACAAAACCACCTATTCATCTGGGCATCTTCCTTTATTCCTTTCGATCGGAAATTGACTCCACATTGAACATTTCAATTTTTACTCCTTTACAATTACTTTTCACTGCAATAATTTTAGCGCGTATTTTATAACATTATTGCTCATATTTAATAAAATATCTTTTATAATAATTCAGTCTGTTATAAGTGTATCAAGAGAATTTTACCTTTACTGTAAATCTAAAAAGTTAAAACATCCTTGTAAAGCTAGATAACAGAGTTCTAGACTCAAATCACATTATTAAGGAAATAACATATCTGTTCAATTGGTCAATTAATACGACATTATATAATATAGGTTAATGTAATAAAAATAATAATAACAGAAGAAAATTATATGGAGTTTTCAATAAATTTGATTTATGTCTAGTTCTGGAATCAAAATGACCTCGTCGGAAAAATTCGACATGTTTCCTTGACTTAGTAAATCTGACAATGATGGATATCACAATATTCATAGTTCTGAACATTAGTTAATATTATATATAAGTACCCAATCTTTTCGGGACCTTCGACAGAGACCGAGTGGTATTGCCGTTTGCGTGTCGCGTGAGAACATAAGGAAACAAGTAGAAATGCGGGTTACAGTAGTTAATATAGAGTGAATAAAGAAGTGTAAGCAGCAGGAGAAGTTGCGGAAAGAAAAGTGGAGGTTTGTCAGTTGTCGAAAATGTTGTAAAAGTAGGGAGAAAAAGTGAGGTTATTAGCCACGTGTCGGAAACTATGAAAAAATGTAATAGAGAGCGGAAATTGAAACATAAAGGTAAGAAGGAAGTAATACACGCTTAAGAAAGAACGGCAGTCTCACGCAATGCGAAAGTGAAATTAAGCAATGATAGGAGATAACCAAATGGAAAAGAGATGTAGCGATGGCAGGCGGCAGGTAACAAAATGGTAACAATTTATGTTGGGTAAGAAGAGACGAATAGAAAGAGAAAGAACTCAAGTCGCAAATAAAAACGTGGTCCTGGACGTTTTCAACAATTGAATATGGAGAGAGTTGTGATTAGAAGAAATCGCACAGTAATAAAATAAAGAATAAAATAAAATAACAAAATTGAAGAAGCAAGAAACCTAAAGAGGAATAAAAGAGATGATAAAGGTAGTGAAGACGAGAATGGATAAAATTTAGAAATGGAAATTTAGAGTGGAAAGTAGTAACCAGTAGGAGAGGAGAATAGTGCGGGATAGAAAGTGATAACGAAAAAGAAAATCACTGAGAGAGAGAGGCAGGAATACGTATGTTAGAAATAGGTGCAAATTGAAGAGAAGAACAGAAGCCAGGAAAAACAACACGAGGTTGAAAGGAGTGAGAGGAAAAGGATACACTGAGAAAATGTATTGTTTGTTGTGAAGAAATGTCATTCAATTGAAAAGTTGAAATCGTTTCTTTAATGTAAAAATGGTATTGTAATAAAAACGCAATTCATTTAATATGACCATTTTATTTCTTGCAACAAAATTTACCATTTGTTAATAGTTAAGAAATGTATACTTTGAATTTGGCAGCTGCGCAAATTCATAAATAAGACATGGGGCAAGCGTCATGTACGATGTATTTGTTTATAAAACGCACATATTTAAGATGACGTATAAATATCTTTAATTTATTTATTTTCACAGTAACAACCATCGAATTGCAATGGCATTCGATCGTTCTTAAAAAAACCAAACAAAACATCCGTGTTGGCATTCGAGGTTATGTTCCGATGTGTTGCGACTCCCACCATTATATTCTGTAACTATAGAAATGCATAATGGTCACAACATGATTTTGGTCAGAGGGAGCGTATCTTAGGAAGAGCATTCGGCCGCAAGGTACATGGATTCAATTCGCAGCCTGTTGAACTTTCTACTTGAATGCCTCTCATTTTTGCTCATAGAAATACATCAAATATACATATTTTATAATAAAATATCGAGAAACAATAAGAAAAAAACATTATTATGTTGGGGGGGGGGGGGGCAACAAAACATTGCAGTAAGGAATTCATGGACACCGCCTAGGATATGTTGTACATCTTCGTGTCAAATGAATCTTACTTTCACGTTTTCTTCTTTCAACACAAAATGTCAGTTTTCCATTTCCATTCTCCTTATTTTGTCGCAATATATTTCTTACCTACTTATTTCTACTATCGACATTTCTGGGATCATTTCATAGTTCCAACATGATTTTCTTGAAATTTACTCTACTTTTTCGTTTCAATATAACTATTTCATACAAAAGTTTACTTATTGAAGAAGCGAGAAATATGAAATTGTATAAATTACAAAGAAGGAACTAAATTCGTTTCGATAATACCTGATCATTTGTCAAGGGAGTTACACTTATGGACTTCGATCCACTTCTTACTCAATTTAATTGGATGATAGAAGATTTACCGATAAACTCCGAAATAATATTTTCAAATATTGTTTTGAAACAAATGAAGTTTGAACTTATAAACGACGAAATGGAAAACGACGTTAATAAAAATTGGAATCTCTAATCCATTAAACATTCAGGTGGGTTAACAAGGCGAAAAGCGGGCTCCAACAAAGTATAAAATATACAAAGATTGGAAATAGAATTTTTTGATATCAAACTATTTTATGATTTAAAAAACTGTGGAGTTATGAAAAAAAATGTTATTACTTTTCTCTGAGAGAGTATCAATGGTTGATAAAGTTCGGAGTGCTGGGAATAGATGAGTCGATAAAGTTGGGTAAATCGGTATTGTTCAATCCGATAATTCCGAGGATAATTCCGCAAAAGACCTGTGCATCCTTCGCTCGATTCAACGGCGAAAGCAAACGAACGAACGAATGAATGAATGCACTTGTCCTCCTTCCTCTCGATGGCCCACGTGCTTTTCATATATAAACTCGCACCCTCTCAGGTACGCTGGTGTGTAGGCAGGAGGCAGGCAGGCAGGCAGATAGGAGATGTAGTCAACAACCAGCTGGTAGTTGAAATTGTAGGAGTCTGCAGGATGTGGGTCTCGGCACTTCTCCCTTTCTCTTTCTTGCTCCTGTCCTTTCCGGTCTTCCTCTCTCTTTCCGTCAGTCGTCTGCTTCCTCGTTTTATCACGAGTCTCTCTTTCTTCCGTGTCAACGTGGTGGAAGGTCCCCCGGCTCCATCCACCCCTTGATCGTGGTCTCGCCACGACGGGTGCGCTTTCACTTTCTCTCTCTTCCTTCAGCGATCTCTCCTTTCTCAGTCGCTCGTGCGAGTCGCAGCGTTCCGCCTCGCGCCAGCGGCGTGCCTCACTCTCCGTTCAGGGACGCGCCGTCTTTCTACCCCGTCCCTCTGGATCGATTAAAACTACAAAGTGTTGCCTCTCCATCCGTTGGTACGCTCATTCGTGGTCGACTACATTGCTTCGGCACTCCTGCCGGCACTGGGTTACCGACTCTTTCACCCTTGCCCCCTCTCGAACGTTTTCTCCCGACTTGCCGCAATATATACGCGTATTCCAGGTAGCGTTTTATTCTTTTATCGGGGGAATCTCTCCGTATTCATGGACAAGTCGGCTCGCGCCCACCCGCACGAGCGTTCCCTGATAATCTCCGCGCAAAAATTCTCAGCCCCGAGGGATCGACTTCGCACGGGACTTCCGTTCTTTCGCCTGCCTCGGTTAACCCATTTAAACGCCGAACCTATAGCTATAACAAAGCTTGCTTTATTTGCGACGTGTTTTCCTTTTTACGCTTCTCTTTTTCCCCGTTTCATGCTTCTTTCCAACTTTTCGTTTCGTCTTTACTTTCCCTTCTTTCACTTTCGCGATCATCGGCCTTTCAAAGCCCCAATCTTTTTATTCAATTCACTGATCGGCTTCCTATGATAATCAACTTTACATTTTATTAACCTCTTAAGTACAACAAAACCATACAAAATTGCCCTTAGAGGTAGGTACGTATTACAAACGGTTAATGACGCCCTTAGGACCTCTTTAAGTTGGTTTAAATATTTGAAGAATTTTTAGATACTTCTAACAAGTAAACCTTCGGAAGTGTAAATCTCCGATTTTTCTCAAATTTGGATATGTTGTAGAACATGAAAAAATAAGACACAAATATTTTTTTTTTAGCGACGGGAAAACATATCTAGAGGGTGAAACAGCCCCCCCCCCCCTCAAAAAAAAATAGAGCGGAAATGGAAAAATTGCGATATCCTTAAGGTTATTGGAGCGATTTTATCCATTTTTTGTAGGAAAATCTCTTTCGGCAGAAGTCGATCACCTTGCGAAGGGGGGGAAGGGTGAAAATTAGAGGGGTAAACTGCCCCCAAAATGGCTTATTTTATTATGTAAAAATCAGTTTTTATCCGATCAAAGAAAATCATGTTAAAATATGAAAGAATTTGAGAGAATATATGTCGCCTATTTTTTCATGTTCTACAACATATCCAAATTTCAGAAAATTCGATGATTTACACTTCCGTAGGTTTACGCTTGTAAAACCAGTTGATATTTATGTTGTTGCTTGTAATGAAGACTTATATGCTGATTTTTCTTTTATTCGAACAATCATATTTTATATTTTCGAGGTCTGTTTATCCATTGCAGGTGAAAATTATTTAAATGTGTGACATGTTTTTAGATCTTTAGAACCTTCTTCTTTTCTCTTTTTCGTCATTTATGATTAATATGGGACAGGCATCTGTTGTGTAGCGAGTTTTGTTCAGAACTTTTGATCGGATCGTTCAATTTTGATGATTTAACTATCATTGTATAGTTAATATCAATTTTAATATTATAATAATCTGATATTATAATCATAATATAGCTACACCTAATTTTGTCCCTAGTATTATAATGATTCCATGTAAAACAGAGAAATCCCAGTAAATGTTCTGTACCTTTTTGGCGAATTATATAAAATATTATCCCTTGTTGTGCAGCATTTCAAAAAATCCGCTGATACTTCGTAAATATTAAGTGGGACCATTATAAATTCTAAATTTTTAAGTTTTTAATCGCCTTCATAGAATATAATATAGAATGGAATACAAACTTATTATTTCAATATTATTTCCATAATTTTCATCACTTAGCCCATCAATATCTGAATCCTACTTTATTTACCGAAGTTCAGAGAGCTCATTCAATTTGAGCTATGAATTGCTTCACTGCAACATTACTGGTAATATTTGATGATAACAGTGTTAAATGATTGATTTTTTAGTGCTGCATAATAGAGGTATTGACACAATTTTGCAAGTAGCTTCAGATATTTATTCGCGTCAATTATTTCGCTAAAAATCTTTTTATATGATAAAATATAGGTGTGAAAGAATGTTTTTATATATAGTCCGAATCCACCCTCTTTATGATGTATATTAAATAAGTTGATTAAAAACAAAATGTTAGACATCGATTCTCAGAAAGCAGTCTTACAACGAGACTAAATATTGACAACAGTTTCATAATAATAGATAATTGCATAAGTCATAAAATACGGGTGCTGTACTACCGGAGCTGCTGTACAACAGGTTTCTCTTCCCTATGTCATACGTTTTAATACTCTATTCTATCTTGTAGTTTAGGATATTCTTATCATAATAAATAAATGCAAAATTGTTATTGATATGCAGAAATGATCATACATAAAAAGTTCTAAAAACATTATGTCCAATAATAAGTGTAATTTGGACTAATCTACACAAAAATAATCTCAAAGTTTTCAAGTTGCTGATTACGCATATGTGGTCAATTTTTCAGCATTTTAAATATCGGATGTATAATTTGAAATGTACCAAAATTTATTATAACTGAACAAAGTTCATTATGTTCCTTATATTTCAGCATTCCGTGGGACTACTCTCTAAATTTTTTGGAGTGAGAATTCACTCTTTAATTAGTGAAGGCCGAGCAACTCCCATGAAAGAGTGAACGTTCAATTCTTTAAGAGTGAAAATTCCCTCTTTAAGAGTGGAAATTCACTCCTTCTTCCAGAGTTGTGAACTCCACGATTCGGAGGGAAAGAGTGAATTTTCATTCTTGTTAGATTGAAATTTCACTTTTAAAGAGTTGAATATTCACACTTTCACGAGAGTTGCGCGGTTTTCACTAATCAAAGAGTGAATTCTCACTCCAA
Source organism: Trichopria drosophilae (assembly GCA_030407085.1). NCBI lineage: Eukaryota > Metazoa > Arthropoda > Insecta > Hymenoptera > Diapriidae > Trichopria > Trichopria drosophilae. Next base: position 63,704,592 of record CM059583.1, on the reverse strand, counting down.
GAAGTTTAGAGAATAACTACGAGGACGATGTGAGGGCTCAGATTTATTTTTATTTTCTTTAATCAACGTTTCAATTTTGTTTGTTTTTTAAACTTGATAAGGGATTTTACGGAAATCCAAAATATATCCTACTTTTTTTTCGCCACGTTCAACCCTTTATTTAGTTTTTGAAAATTGATTGCAGATTTGTAATCGGCGATTCAAAAAACCCTAACATAACTATCTTCAAGAAAATTTGCAAGACTTTTTAATGGCAACCATATTGCACTAATCATTTTGAATTTAGCATTCGTACATCGAATTTATAATCTGCAACAAAATAAACTCAGGTGAATACTTGAGTATCCAGTTTTACCTCACTTAAATAATGTTTTATTATTGTAAAACAGATGTTAAATAATTAAAGAACCGATTATTCATAAATTTCTTGTACGATGGTGAAATGGTAAAATAAAAATTACAATGGAAGGATAATGGCCATTTTATTATTTCACCATCATACAAGAAATTTTTTATAATATTACCTAGGATATTGGAACCGACATTTTGAATTTAAAAAACTGATGTCAGTCTACGACCTTGTCTGTAAGCCCCTGAGTGCATAGTTCCAAACGTTTCAAGAAATATCTGTGCTTCACCGGGTTGAAAGGAACCAGAGATAAGATTGATTTTTCAACAATTCTTTTTTCTATCTTTTTATATTCTTTGTAGGAAAACGGGTTTCAATCTTTCTAAATTCCTTCAGAACTGTATTTCCAGGAAAGGATACATATACCGTACAAATTCCTCTTGAACAGTAATTTTGTTGTAATTAATTAAAAAATTATATTTGTAGTTGCGACTACTTTAAGCAGTATAAAAAATAATGCGATTGAAGTACGTGTGACTTACTAATTTAATACATTGAATAAATTTCGTAAAACGCATGTAATATATCAAAACTGTTAAAATAATCTTGACAATATCATTCTTCATCAATTTTGCTGAATTATTTCAAAAAGCCAAACCCATATATCGCGTTAAAAGAACAAAGATAGGTGATCAATTGACTAATTTGGATATCGATTTTAAAAATTACAATCAGTAAGTAATTTTTTTAGTTACACCAAATATGATATATTATTTGCGATTATTGTCGATTAATTAATAACAAATAGAAAATTCTTACAGTAACCCAAAGGAACATATACCTTTTAATGTTTAATTGCGTTTAGTAATTTCTTTTTTCTATGCATGGTCGCAGTGGATGCGTTTATCGGTAGGAAAAATGTTGCTCTTTCAGTTTTACTATTCAACATTCGTAATTTAGTTCCTTCTGTTATATTCTGTTACACATAGTCTAATGAAGTAGTTTCCAAGGTGAGAAAATTACCTCCTACAGAACTGTTATTTTCAAAGGATTACGTAACTACTCAAGTAATGGGATTCAAATTTAGCTAGAAGTACTCTTATGATGTAATATTTATTTGCATTTGGGCTTTAATATTATAACAGTTTTTTTTTAACACCATATTTTTATTTTGAAATGTTATCATGCTCATACTTGCATAGCAATAATCGGCCAAGCGTTTGATTTCTGCTTTATTTTAACAAGTTTTCTGAAGAAATCCTATTTTTACAACAGTGAAATTGATATTCTAGCAAAATATTGCACTGGTTTAGTATTCTTATTTATTTAATTCACTTTCTTTCGCTGTTTTTGTTTTCAGACTCTCTATATAATAATATCTGTTTGATAATGCAGACAATTTTGTTTTACGGAATATCTATTTTGAAGAAGAAAATCTGAAAATATACCAACATTTTATGAAAAGTAATATTCAGAAAAGTCAAGTTATCTGGATTGTTTCTCGATTGTTTCGATATAGATTTTTTACAAATCATATAAGCAAATATGGCGCCTGGGTAGGAAAAGTTCTATCAAGAATATATTAAAACCAAGAAGTAAAATACAGTGTTTGGGCATGCTCTATGAAAAATCTTAAAGACTTTCGGTACTGTTGCGATCCTAATTATCAAATTGGCGTATATAACATCGAAAATGAGTAATGAGCAGTTAAAAAGAAAGTATGTAGCTAGAAAAAGGGACGACAGAGAATATCCGAAAGTGATATTGTAATTGATAATGATAATGTCTTGGTAGATATTTGTCCAGTTTTTTATTACACGGCCCAGTTTCCCTATGTCTTTAACACCTGAAATAATCAAACTAACCAAGAACTGGATAGAAACTGGATTCATTTTCTACCAGGGTGCTAATGCCGATGAAAATATTTAAATATCGAACCATATTACACTGGAGAAAGCAATACGTAATAATTCCGAAAAATATCCAGATTCGTCTTAGGCCCCTCCCGGTTATACCCTTTTTTCCATGTAACAATCCTGGCGCGATCTTGAATTCGTCCAGATTCAGTACAAAGGTTCAGTCCTGGAAAGATGTCACAAACCGAGCCGGAATCTACATAGAATTTCCTACCGGGATCTCAGAGAAAGTTGCTAAAAACTATATAGGACCAGAATTGTTTCCAGACAAAATTTCTATCCTGCCCCAATTTGCAAACAAAGGTCAATTTTTTTAAACATACCTGCTTATCAAATCAGCGGTTGTACTCATTTCATGATTTATTTACGTTTTTTTCAACATAATTATGCTTTTATATAATTTATTTCGAATATTGAAAAAAAATAGAAAATCTGAATGCCGAAAATGTCGGAAAGTACAATAATAGTATACTTAAGAAGTTATCTTTAACATCTACAGTTATTAAAATCACAAGACAGAACAATACATTTATAACAAAATGTTGCTGCATTATATGGTGTTCTAAACAGAACCCTGACTTTAAAACGAGATGTGGTAAGTGCCCTGCGTAATTGTAAATAATTTCAACACATGCAAAATTTTAAAATGGCATACAATTTTTGGCTGTATGCCGCATTGGGTATCCCCATTTCAAAATTAAATCTTTCGCCTATAGTTTTTATAGAGTCTACGGAAGTAAAACGTAAACCTCATAATTTGTACAATCAATACTGGTACAAATTCATTGATAAAAAAAAGAATGTCGGGTGAAAAAATACGATTTTTCTAAAATATTCGCAAGTGTCTTCTTCCGATAAAATGTCTTCCAAACTTTGGACACATAATAAAAAGTATAATAGATATTAAGTTATAAATGATAGATTGAACATTTTTCGACATTGACAATTTTCAAAAACCACAGAAAAAATCGTAGAAATCTATCCATTTTTTTCTTACACTATCCATGTCGCCTATACCTTTAACATAATAAATATGTAAATTGTCTAATATTTACCCAATTAATGCTTTCATTTCGACTAGGACACCAGTGGGTCACCAATTCCATATTTATATTTTGACATTTTTCTATGTGCATTTACTTCCTACGTTCCTCAAACATACTGTAAATGTATAATGACATTAAGTGCTGAATTTTTAAATTAATAGTAATAATATTCCGGCTTCACGTCTTTACTTCACGTGACAACTGCTCACATGACAAAATAGAACACGACAATTGATCACACGACAAAATATCACATGGACAAATAACCATAATCAAAAATATCACTGCGACAATGGGCGCATTCAGCCGATGATTACCGAGCTACCGACCGGTTAGTGGCAAACTTCAGGCAAATGCCCACGTGTATGAAATGAGCGCGAAATACGAAGTGTCAATTGATAGTTAAGTGTTAACCTAGACAGCTTGAGACAGATCGAGATTAAATTTAATTATTAAAAAAAATGCAAGAAATATATTTCGAAGGAAACTACAGCTATGGCGGGCAAATGTACACCATCGTCGAATCATTGAACACCCACCACAAAATGCAAAATGGTTAATTCATTTAAATTATAAATTTAGAAATTAAAAATTTTAAAAATTAAAAATGAAATAAATTAAACGCTTACATACATTTAATGGCATGATAATAAAAGTATTCAATTCACATTTTTAGACCAACAATTTTTTGATACGTACATGAAAGATCATTTAGCTACGTCGCAGATTAATTCAACACCCAGCGAAAGTGGAACAACTTCTGAAAAAAGTAAAAAATTAATAATGCTACCTTATTCACGTATTATCAAAAATTCCATTATTAATTCTTCTTGAATGTTATAATTTATAAATTTCATAAATTTAAAAATCAATACTGTATAAACTCTTTATTGTAATTTAATTACATTGATTTGTTAATTCAAACATTTGTAACATAAAGAATATTAGTTTTTTTTGGCATTTATTAATTCATTAATAAATTAATTAATTTGAAATACAAAAATGAATTTATTTTAATATTTTAAATCCTTTTTAATTCGGTTATTTATTTCTCAATTCATTTTCGTTTACAGGGGTTCGGTATAGTGTAAATCATCCATGATAATTAAAGACTTTTCAAATATCCCTCAAGTAATTAAACATTTTTTAATTACAGTTTCTAAACCCACGTTCGAATGGTCAGTAAAGAATACAAAATTAATGTTAAATTTATATCTAAACCGAGTTCATGATTTTCGTGATCCAAAAAAAAGAAAGAAAACCTGTTGGGCAGGTATCGCGTCAGAAATGAAAGAGGCCGGGTATCCTGGATTAACTGATGATTTACTCAATACAAAATTTCGGAATATGAACAAAACTTACAAAACCATAAAAGATAATAATAGTAAAAAGAGTACTGGAAAAGGCCGCATCTCATGGGAATATTTCGAAACTTTCGAGGAAATTTTTGCTAACGATAAGACTGTGAACTTCGGTCGGACGGTATCATCGATGTCGAAAGAAGTTCCGCCAAACACTTCTAATACACCTGCTTCAATAACTGCTTTCTTAACAGACGCTTCTTTACCTGATGATTTGAACGAAATTAATATCACCGAAAAAGAACCAAATGAGGTGGAGCCAGCGATCCTCTCCCAACCGCAAAACTCAACCGACACAACACAAACATTTAAAAAAAGAAAACTCAACAACGCCAAAGAGTTGCGAGATGTAAGGCAAAAATTAATTTCAGTCGAAAAGGAACGCATAACAGCCTTGGAAAAGTTAGCGCAAAAGGTGCAGGAAAGTAATGAAATTCAAAGGGAAAGGAATGAATTATTACGTCAGTTTTTAAGTACAGTAAATAAATAAATAAACAATGTTAGTAAATGTTTCTTTTAATAAATCTGGAAAAATAACTTATTTACACATTTATTTACAAATTTCGAGCGATATTCATTCTCTTTTCATCTCCTTGCTCTCGATGGTCTTCGTATTCAAGAACTTCTTCCTCAATTCCAATCTCGTCTTCATTATTAAACTTAATAATAAAATTATGTAATACACATGCTGCGGCAATAATAATATTTCCGAAGTCCGGATCTGCAACATCGAGATGTTTCAGTCTTCGGAATTTGCCTTTCAATAAAGCAAATGCTCTTTCGATTATCGATCGAATTTTGCTAAGTTTGGTGTTGTAGCGACTTTGTATTTCGTTTAAATGGCCATCATCTCGAAACGGTGTTAACAAATTAACCATTAAAGGGTACGCACTGTCACCAATTAAGTGCTGATTATGTGGCAAAAGAGGGTTTTCGACACTAGACAATCGGTCGAATAAATCGCTATTTCGAAAAACCCTGGCATCGTGCATACGTCCCGGCATTCCAATGAATATGTCGATAAATTTCGCTGAATGGTCACAAACCGCTGAAAATCATTGTATATTTTTAGTTAATTTATTTATTTATGGACTCATTTCTTTATATCTTCATTTTATATAATTACATAAATTGATATAATTGTATTTAATTTACATGATGTATAGAACTTGCAAATCCATGAAACTTTTAACTTTTATATTCTTAAATTACAGTTAAAAGTTCCGTGGATTTGCCCATACCTTGCAAAATGATTGACTGAAATTGTTTCCTATTAAAAAAGTCATTTGCATTGCCGAATGGTTGTTTGATTGGAACATGACATCCATCAATTGCTCCTATTACTTCAGGTATTCCTCCCGATCTTTCTTGGAAGACCTATAGATTTAGGATGATGAAATATGTAAATGATTGGAGTAAAGATTCTAAATCCTTCTTTTATATTTTTTATCATTTTGTTCAACAGAGTTTTTACCTGAGAGGATAATACTTTTTGTCCAGGAGTTGGCCACGTAATATTTCTTGGCATTAATTCGTACAAAACGTTCACAATAAATTTAAATATTCCGTGTCCAGTGCTTTCTGGTATGTTGAACCGATCTCCGACAGCAAGAAATGATTCTTGTTTACTTAACAGCCAAATTGTGTACAGAAGCTGTTTATCGAGGGGAATAGTAGTATTTCTGTGAATGGACAGATCTTGCACTGCGTGATGAGCAATCTCATTTAATAAAGCCTGTATAAATGAATTTGTATATAATATTTATTTCGTCCTAATCGGCACATCCTTAACATCCTGATCAGCACAAATCAAAAGTTTAACAGGAGTTTGAAAAGGAATTTAAAATCTATTAATTAGTAAATTTTAACTAGTACTTTAATTAGTATTTTTAGCAAGTACGTGTACTATATGCACATCTTCGTTTATTATATAATATATTAACATATATAATTCATTGCATTAATTCACTTACCTGAAATGTAGGACGATTCATTCGAAAGTGCTCTTGAAATAATACGTCGTTGTACCGTGGAATTGTTGTCTCAAAATAATTTTCGTTTCTGGGCTTCGTTTCTCGATTTCCTATGTGCACCACATTTCGAAGTTCTAAATTTGGTTCCACCAATCCAACAATTTCATTCATGACGTTATCTATCGCCCCATCATCCAATATTATACCAAAAATTACGGCATTATTTGCATTATTAGTCATTTTAAATGACTTGAAAATAACACTTTGAGATTTAAACCTCAGGTTATCTTATATTTAAAATGACATTTCGAATTTCGCGCAATACCACGTGGGTACCACGTGGATGCATGCCTGAAGTTTGCCACTAACCGGTAGGTAATGCGGTAACACTCGGCTGAATGCGCCCAATAAATAGTCCAAGAAAAAATTGAACATTACACACGGAATTCATATCAGTCGTTTGTCCCAGCCGTTTTGGCTCCCCCGTTTGGTGGCAGTTTATTTGACCGGATTGCCCCTGGTTTTTGTCGCGAGTATTATTTTAGATCAAAATTCGTATAGTGAAATGGGTAAACTGGATAAATGGTAACGTCACACAAATAACCTAACCTAACCAGTCCGAAATTCGCTTACTCATAATAATGCATAAATGAATTTCGCTGCACAGGGACATTTTTAAATGTGTGTATTTTGTCGATGTGATATTTTATCATTGTGATAATTTGACGTGCGATCAAATGTCCGTGATATTTTCTCGTGTATGGCCACTTGTCCGTAAAATAAAGACGTGCTACCAACATTCCGACAAACATTTACTGCTTATTGCAGATACATGTGCTGTTATTTACGAATATCGAAAATATGGCAGTAAATATTAATAACGTCTTCATTGTCAGAGTTCAGCGTATGATGAGTGTACTAAAGTATTCCTTTTGTATGCATAAATAAACCCCGTAATATGTTGTACTATAATAATATGTATATACGTTCAGAAAGACAAAACCAATTTGGATAAATAATATTCAATAAAAAAAGACCTTAAGTATAGATATATGCCTATTTAGTATGGTAGATATAATCTAAATTTGTTTTTATAATCGTCAAAGCCGTAACACACTTTGAATGTCGGGGTTTACAATAAATAACTCCTAACAGATTTAAAAAATGATATCAAGAAGTCATATAAGAATGGTTTCAAATAATTTATGACACTTCATACTTTATAACAATAGATTCCAGAAGATTCATAATTTATAAGAATAAGATAATCAAAGCAGCAAAATATATTTTGCCGATATAAAAGTGTCCGCAGAAACCAGGGCGTGTAATTCAATGCAAATGTTGGGAAGTGAAAACTATGTGAATCCCATACTTCCCTTACTATATTGTACGAATAAAAATCGAATGAATTGTAATGATCATTATTCAGATATCGAAATGGATGTATGAAGTATTGGAATATGCTTGTGTGACTTGTCATTGTGGTTGTCGTCCTTATTAGAAGTACGCATGTCACCCTAAAGTGCCTCGTGGCGTGTGCACGTCTGACGTCTAGGATTGAGGGCGATGATGTGACACAAAAGGATCGGGGATCCATTACATAGGAGTACAAAGTCACGTTGGTTTTTGGCTATACTATGACCCCTCTGAATTGTATTCGAAATGTATATAGCTGTGGAAATGATTCGTAATTTGCAATTGCATTATTGTAAACAAAATCGGGTTAAATCATATTTTTATAATTTTAATATTTTTGTAATATATTATTAATAAAAATATTACCCTCATCATAAGTCTGAAAGATTTAGAAATGTCTTGATTAATTGGATTACCGTAAATTGGGGTAAAGTCGGCTATTTTTCATGGTTTTTTGCTTAAATCCTCATGAGAAAACTTAAAATAATTATTGGTATTTTTAATAAGTAACCTTTAACTCCTCTGTTTTAAGATCTATGTAATAGAAAAGAAAATTACTTCTTAGAATTAACGGTATATACTATTTTGTCATCGCCGACTTTTACCCGAAATGCGGGGTAAAGTCGGCTATCGTCATACATCGAAAAAGTAAGCTACTGTAATAAAACAAAACAATTGTCTAACACCATTGGAAATAAAATATGGTCATCTCATAAATTTCTAAGTGTGAAACCCGCTCTCTAACCTTTGAGGCATAGTGGGACTGTCAGTGTCCCACCTGTACATAATTTTCTTCATGTAGGTAAATCAATATCTATTTCAATGATGGATTGAAATTTTGTACTCGGGGGTTTTCGAGGCCGCACATTACGCATATGTTGTCAAAATCACAAAATTAAAAATGGCTGATCCAATGTGGCAGACGAAAATCCGAACTTAATTCGATTTCGATGAAACTGTACTTGGGGTTTTTGGGGCCGCTGATTAAGAATATGTCGTCAGATTTCCGTAATTCAAAGTGGCGGTAGACGTATGGCCAGGCCAAAATCTGAAATTTGATTCGATTTACATGAAAATTGGTACTGGGGGGTTTTCAAAGCCGCTGATTATGTATCCGTTCCAAGATTTTCGAAATTCGACATGTCGGACCCGATATGGCGCCATGTTGATTCAGCCATTTTTAATTATGAAATTTGTATCTTTGATTTTTGACGTTTCTCTGCTTCTCGTATTGCATTCTGTAATTGTTCTGTTGAATATTTGAACAATCTAGAAGAATCCGCCTTTGTTTTATAAATTTCCCCCATGGCCGACTTTTCCCTACAAATGTTACATTTTTAGAGAAACCGATATTTTGCGATATCTAATGATCTTATTGAGGTCATTTTTGATCGTAAATTAGATTAGAGATATAGGCTATGCGATACATAGTTTGCTTTTACATAAAAAAATGTGTACAATTATTTACAAGTGCTTTTTTCACACTACTTACTTTAGAGGCTAAATATACATTCATACATAACCGACGCTTTACTAAAACTTATAGATGAAATTGAGTCAAATAAACTATAACTGAAAGATTGACATTCCTACTAACTAAAACAATTGCGCATCTTCGACTTTTCTCTCTAGAAAAAGGATAATTAAATATTTTAAAATAGGTTATCGAATGGCCGACTTTTCCTGTCAAGCCGACTTTACCCCAATTTATGGTACTCTTCGCATTATGAAACAAGGCAAAAGAAGCGCATAAATACGTATTAAATAATTGATACTATTAAACTATTGAGGTGAAAATAATTACAAATATAATTATATGTTTATAGCAGTAATTTAGTGCATGCCGATTTTGATTTAGTAGAACCGATAAAAGCTTCAAAAAATGAATGCTATTGCAAAAATAATTGAGAAAGCAACCCCAATCTAATTCATTTGACGCAAGTCTAATGAAATGCGATATTCATTCAGTGGGAGATGAAACACGACAGATCATACAATACAAGTTAATACTGAATGATCGAGGATGACAGAAAGCATCATTTCACCCAGGCCGTACATAAAATGTTCCTTCAAAACTTTTCGCATGTCATCACACAAGTGTGGGGAAGAATACTTCATATTTCGTACGATGGTTAACTTACTTTAATCTCTTCTTACGATGTGATAAACTTCAGATATGATTTGCATGCGCACATTTACTGATCAGTTAATTTACAGAAAATTAGATTGCAGTAGAATACAATATTAATATTTTAAAATGTTATTACTGACACATTATAAAAATAACCTAAGAATTTGATGTATTTTTAATTTTATATGCTTTTAGCAAGGCAATAGAAGTATAGTGAAGGTACAGCAAACACTATTGGAATTTATAAAACTATAAACAGATGTTATTATCACATGCATTTTCTTGACTTTTATTTTTAAATATAGTAACCTGCGTAACTGCGCGAGTCATTTTAACGATGTTATAATTTAAAAGGCTTAATTATAGCTTGTGAGAGTGGAGTAAATAACTTACATAGAAATCTTATTACCCAAATAAATAAAATATAATCTAATCAAATTTTCTGTACAGTAAACGTAACGCAATTATTTTCAATATAATTTGTCTGCAATTTACGGGTAATTTTTCAGAACGACTAGTTTTTAAAGAAATCTAACATGTATCGCAAATAAAAGGACAGCCCTTGTACATATTTGAGAATATTAAAACTTTTGTTTCCGAAGAAAATCGAGCTCAAAATATAATTTTTATGCATTTTAGAGCGTCACAAAAACGGAGTTTTAGTTTTATATTACTATGAAATATGAAATACAGTATAACTTCCAAGCTTTTTAAAAATTGTGTAAATTATAAAAATACTGCCAGAAAACTTTCAGCACATGTACACTAACTCTTCATAATCTATATCTGTATACATAATATATAGATTTATACTATTAGAAAAATTAATGTAGTCTACATTGTATGCATTAAATTTTATGACATTTTAAAGATAGTGTAACCTAAAACGGCAGCGTAACCCTGTTGTTAGTATGTTCAAAATGTATTACCTTTTCAATGTAAAAAACAAAACCTTTTATTATTGCGAATACCAGTTTTATATATTTATTAAATACGAAAGGTTCTAAAAATGAGGAATATGATATACATAAATGTTGCTTAAAAACTTATTTCTTAATGACATTTTGAAAACGGTGTAGTCGGCAAGTGGTATATAACTTGTTCGAAAAACGATTTTCGAAATGCCACATTCAAACGACGCTCGGGAGGTTGAACAACTGTCAGTATTTCCTTAGAGAATTTCTGAATTACTGGTGACATGTTTAAGTTGCCCTTGAGAATCTTACATCGTCGAAATGTATATGAATTATTTTTCAATATTTTTCTCGACCTTCATTATCGTTTATTTTGTCAACTGATTGATCTCTATCACAATAATCACAAAGCTATGCAGTATCATGAAGTTTACTTGATACTCAGATCGCTATACACAGAAGAGAAATGATGATTTCTTAATATACGCACAGAATTTCATAAAATACTTGGTGTAATCAATTTTTTTAACATGCTTTAACTTTGCAAAACATATTGTACAATTCGTTATTATAAAACATGTTATAGAATTAATTTAACTCTCAATTTATTGAAATTTCTAAATTATACACTATGCTTCCTTTTCCCATATAACTTGTATTATAAAAAATAACTTTTGGCAAAAACGAGTCTGATAGCTGTTTACTATTTATCAGTTCTGGAAACACGAAAATATATCCGATTGTCTTAAAAATAAAAATTTAAAGGTTGTGTAATTACTCAAGCAATATAATTATTGTACATAAACGTATGACGCAATTATTTACATTGTTTTTCATAACTGAGCAATGGTATATCAAATATTGTAGGTGAGTTTTCTATAAAAACTATTAATAAACTGACAGCGACGGCATTTCTGTTTGTTGCTACTTCGAAAATTTGACTATTACAGCAACAATTGTACCATATTCTAAAATACCGATTACGCATTTATAATCATTGATGTAGCTAATGTTTCGCGGAACATAACGAAATAAAATTGTCCTGCGCGTTTAACTATGAATAGGGGTAAACGGTATAGTAATAGCCAGTGAAACATAAATGTGAAACAACTGTATAAATGCTAAATGTTTAATTATACAAAAAAGAAATAAAACTATCTGACAAGCAATATGAAATTCATCGGAAAATAATTAGTAACCGCCTACTTAATGTTAATTTAAATTGAACAAGTCGTCACCTTAGAGAAAAGCCACATATTGTTAACCTTCGTACGACGATTGACCATCACTTTGCTAGTGATTGCCTGTGGACATAAAACAGTTCGATAGATTACACATTTTAAATGCTTTGTTAAAGAATGAATGTAATTTGAAATTATTTAGGTGCACACATTTTTTAATGATTTTCTTTTATGAGCAATAATAATATTCATTAAATACAACGCAAAATACTTTAATTTCACCTAAGAAGTTTGTCAATCGTAGTATCTAATCGTCGTCTTTTAGATAATTTAGCCACCATTCTGAAAAAAGTCCCGTCGTTATGTAGTTTTTAGTTTTATTTTAAACATAATAATGATAACAAAAAATGGCTTTTTTTATCATATCAAGTACAGTTTTTTGCGATATTCTTTTGCAAAGGTCAACCATAACGTATTGGGGGTCAAATTGTTTGTTATTCCAAGGCCTGCAACTTCTACATTTGCGATATTTTGATACCTGTTAGCAAAATTAGTAATATGGGAAAACCGTAAAAATCAGTATTATGATGTAAACGTTGTTATTGGAAAAGACAGCAGAGTTACGCTGACAGATCTTCCTATACGCTCAAAAATCCGAACTCTTCGTTGAAGTTTCTCAAACACCTTAAAACATTGTTGGCCGACCTAATACAGTAATTAAGTTAACAAACTAGTTCGTAGCAATTGTTAACTAGTTTATAAGTCTTTACCGGTGCAGAATGAGATGAATCTGAATACCAGCAGTGCGACTACTTTTGCCGCGGTCTCTTGATATGTGTATACTGTCAATCCTACTAAATTTTATCGATTTTAAGATAGTTCATTTTATTGAATGTTCATGCTCTATTTCATACAGTCGATAATATATCCTTTGTATTATTATAATCTACGGTCCTATCAAAATCAGTAAGATATAACACTTCCCCACTTATCTTTTCGTAAAATTATTCGGGTGTTCAAGATTCGGTATGTTAATGAATACAATTTTATATATTTTAACAACATTTTTAACGATTCCTCGATATACCAATAAGATTATTTAAAAAAAACGGAATAAATGAAAGCCGACTTATTTGAACTATTTTAACATTTCAAACGCACGATCATGAGGTCAAATATGTTTATACTTTTTACATCTTTGAAAAAAATTCCGAATTCCAAAAGATACTTTCAAATTAAATAAATTATAAAAATAAACTTTCAATCACACGAAGTCGTCTCTCCTAATCCAAATGCGGATCGACTTTATTACTCAATTTCGTGGTAACTACCGCCAAGACCTATCGCTACCCATCACCAGCACTTTACCAAGTCAAATCTGTGTCGGTATACATCATACATCAGTCGGAGGGTCAGAGGACTTTTTTTGGCGATTGAAGGTGCGGACGGATAACACCCGACAACGAGGGGAAAAACTGGACCATTTAGCAGCGGTCCTAATCAGCGGCTCTGATACGACTGACGATCGATAGCAAGAAGGCCACCTCAAAATAGAGGGGTGTCTTCAAATACGAACGTTGACCCTTCATTATCCTCGTACGGCTTAATTGACGAACAGAAGTCGGTTCTTTTTTCAGCCTTAATTTCATCGGATAAACCTCCGTAATTAACCGAAGTATAAGGCCATAATATTATTTTTTAAAACATTATTGGAAAATATAATTGTAAAAAATATTATTGTGAATAATATTAATTCTAAAAATATCGCGATAAAAGTATTATTTTTGAAAATTGCACTCGGCTGTTCGTTAGTTTTTTAACCATTTTTTTAAATTTTGTTTATAATCTTTCTGGCATTTGCATTAGCAGCACCTGGCTTAAGCGTATGTTCACGAATTGGTAATATCATTCCTAAGTTTTTATTACAAAATGTTTAATAAATACTTTATATGTCAGAAATTTATGGTTTTTTAAACAAAATGTATTAATTACCATTTTAATCCATCGAAGTCGAATTAGTATTGCAACCGCATTTCTTATTAAGATCGTTGTGTTCGATGCATAGCTACTTGCAATGATTACCGGGGCCATATACACATAATTTGTTGAGTAAATATCCGTCATGCAATGAACAATAAATATTTTAAATCTTATAAAAAACTTTTCATTCTGCGAAGTTTCTGGAACTCAAAGATGACTAGTTTTCAATAAATACTGCGATTGTCACCATGAGACGGGGGTTCATAAAATTATGTAATTATAAAATAAAGACACTTGTAATCCCAAAAAAAGGTTTGAGACGAATTCCATGGTATTATGCGAGTTTCATTCTAACGATCGGGTTAGAATGGATTTTTTGCATCCGTAATCGGGACTCTCGATTCGGAGCATTTCATAAACTGAACTGTTACTCGAAATGCTGCTCGGAGTTGGTAATCAACGTGGTCGCAGAGGTAACGAAGAGACGCGAATGCACAAGGGTCGAACTGTAGGAGGACAGAAGGGTTCACCGTCGAGGAAATCGAGGGGAGAACATTGAAACACTGAGGGTGCGGACGACGTCAGTGGCGGCGCTATGAAGGGGCCTTGAAGGTTTATCATTTCATTGCGTAACCTTCTGAATTTATTCCTTCTAAATCACGAGGTACTGGTGTTTTGATACAACGACTTAGATCTGACGTTTTCGTTCATAAATGTATTCAGGAATTAACCCTTTCTATGGAGTTTGCATTATTTATCTGCTATAAGCTTTTAGAGTGAAGTATCTTCGTAAGTATAATTCAAATGAATGTTGTTTATTTAAAAAGTCTATCGCTATTCATTTAAGAGTGTTCTTGATACAGTGCCGTAAGTCACGTTCATGTACATCAAATTGGAACAAAATAGATCCAAGATTGAAAATATTATGTGAAATAACAAGTTAAATCTTAGTATAAATATTTGTAATTAGCTGACGGTGAAAACATAATCTACTTGCATGTCTAACTTCTGTCACATCATCACAGCGAATATTCTGTAAAAATTGATCAAATAAGTACACTCAATGAAATAGAAAAGCTTTAGAAAATATCAAACTTACAGCATCTTAAATTTCAGGAAAATGTGAGAAGAAGTCGCATCGTAAAGATTGAAATAACAAACATCATAGGTGTTTGGCGGCCGACGGCATTGTCGACACGAAACGCGAGAATCCAAGCTTGAAATCGCCTGTCAATCGGTTGATTTCGATGATCACACCCTCCCTCGTCATTCAAATGATTTTTCGGATGATAAATTCGCGTTCTTCGCGCGACCGGCGACCAAATCGTTCCCCTCCTTTCTCGCCTCTCGTATCGTGCCCCCTTTAGCCCTCGATCCCGATACCCGTCTGATTTGCATCACGGTTACGAGCTTGTTCGCTCTCTCTTGCGGGAACAGTGGGTGGGTATATTACAGAAGTCCCCCTGCCTCCGAGTTCGTGGAGGCAGCTCGGACACTCATAACAATCATAACAACGGGATCTCGCGACCGACTCGCGGCCCACCTCCGCGCATCGAGTCCGCCTCCGACACGCCTCCGGTGCCCCCCCTAGCCGCGTGCCACACAGGCGCACCAGGCGGAGGCAGCTTCCCGCCGCGCGCCTCCAACTCACGGTGCCACTACGCAGCCAGACTGCGGACCGCGAGGTGCTCCGGTACTGGACCATTCGCAGGCCAACGCATTTCCGTGCAACGTGTTATCCACGCCGGCCTTGACGTATCTAATCGTCGGGAAGAACGCCGCTGATCATTGCTGATCCAAGACTGTTGATTGAATAGCGATCATTCGTATTCACACATCTTACTGTATTCAGTTCAATCAGGAATCCCTCGTCAGAGATTTCAATAATAACAGTTTGGAAGCATTGCAAATTCCAGGTTGCAATACGCGTATCTATTAACTGTTTTCATCCATCATCTGGTACCAAATTGTCAATGACAATTAGCCTGATGATAAACGTTCAAAGTGGACATTCGGACTATTGGGACTAGTGATTGTGAATGAAACTTGCTGTGTTCGCTAGTGTTTATAACGATTTTGGATTCTAAGTACTTCAAAGTTTAAATCAGTGAACATTAATTCTAAGTTACTTATAATAAGAAAGAGTTCATTTTGTAATTTCCTAGGAGAGTTTGTAGACAAGTTAGTGAGTACTGTGACTAGTGTGCGACCGGCAGATGTACGGAGCAGGTGATTCATTGCTAATTACAGCACGAGTAAAACACTAATTTTTTGGGTTGATCCTTCTATTCCCAGAATACTTTGGAAGAAGGGAAGTTCATATCTTATATTATCAAGTATAGAAAAGACTAAGGTTGCAAAGTATCATTGCACACCGCGCGAGAATTGTCGAGACGAGCGCGTGCGCGCGCTAGGCAACGTGCACGTGACGTTCGTAGGTAGCACATTGGTGCTACTCTCTGAGCAGTCTCGTATTCTACAACCCGCTTTAAGATTCTCAAGGACAGACCGCAATGGAAGCGACTGACAAATAGAACAATTAAAACCACATTAACGTGCGTTCCTCCTCTTTATCTCTACTGGAGAACATTTTCATCATCCGCAACGAATAGTACATCAATATACCGCAGCACGTGACGTTAGCGAAGTACATCATACATTGAATGAAAAGAGTAGAAAACGAGTGAAGATACTCATCGAAATCGACCTAGGAACGTTCCTAAGTCGCTCATCTATTATCGAGTGATTGCTATTTAACTCGCCGTTTCTTAATCGAAGCTAACATTTACAAGCATAACTCGGTGGAATTCAATGAGTTTATGTCAGTAGTGCTGTACTCTACATTTGGAAGGTATCTGCTGCCTTGCGATGTTACTATCTGGCGCAGGAAGTGGTTTGGGAGAAGTACTGCCATGAATAAATTTGCAGTTTGAAGAGTCGAACGACTGATAAGGAACTTAAAAAGTTGGTACTTGTTCGGGACAATTAAATCTTATTAAATTGTGCAAGGACGATAAAGTGTAGATTGATCGGACCAATAAGCATCAGTGCATGATACATTATACTCATCTACATAAATTCTGAAGCAAAAATAGAGCCAGCGCGACGTCCTAGATACGTCAGTCACGGATAGCCTCAGGTGAGTGTTAAGTTTGATTTCATGTCGATTTAATAACAGCTTGCAAATTTTACTTTATAATTGAATTTCTCCACAAATCGTTTAGAAGCAAAAAAAGTGACAAAAGGGTTGACGTATCGTATTAGAAATATGAAATTGTACTTAAACTTCCGCCTTGTTCCATCTTTTCATGCCGAAGGCGATATCGTGTTTCTTACCCTATGTACGCGCGTTGACTTATCGTAGATAAGATGTGAATCTTGAAGTTCCTCCTTAGGGCATCATCGGTATAAAATAACAATACGTTCGATCGACATTTATATAACTGAAGTGTCAAACGGGTGGCCTCAATCTCGTTTTAACAATATCTCCGCGGATATACAAGTTTATTATCCAATCGATTTTTATAAATAACATACCTAAAATTCCATCTTCGCTAATTCCGATCGTTGTGTACAGAAAAGTCACAAACTTCACGGTATCCCTCCGATATGATGAAACAGGTTTACCGGTGATTATCGCTGACTCGCTGAGATTAACTTAATCTGGATAATTAAGAAAGTTTCTTAGACCTGGGGAAAGAAAGCTAGTTAATGTATAATATGAGAGACTGAAGGGTTGAAAGAGAGGAACTGTAAATTCCAACGTTACGTAGGATGAGAACGTCATTGCATGATGAATCACATAGAAACGAATATAAATTTAAAACTACATTAGTTGTATGTGCAGATACATACTAGATTCGAATACTTATTAAACTCGGTTACTGTATCCTCCAGCTAACACGACTATAATTTACGCACGCCTTGACTATTTCTAATGTTCGCGAACACGTATAATCATAACGTTGATTACCTCTGAATTATAACCGACTAAGTAATTTATAATTGCGGGAATTAATAGTGTAACGATTTTCGCAGAAGCTAGGGGAATGTGCTAATTTCATATAAAAAAATACTTTTCCGTCGTGAGTTTAAGTTAACCGCGTGACGAACCAGTTTAAGGGAATCGAACAATTGACGCTTTTGCGACGCGGGTAGAAGAAACCTCTAACTTTGTGACATCTCGTATTCAGCAACGAGATGAATGTCGAAGGGTCAGCAGAGATCATTCGATGAATACATCGAAGACTTTTGAGCGCTTCCACGTTCAGCTTGCCGGCATGCGACTGGATACAGAGGTAAACAGGAGCACGTGTTGTCGGCGTGACTGCTGCAGAGCGGCAAGTCGGCTGCCAGCACGGGGAGGATTCTAAAGGGGTTGGCGGAAGATAAAGGTAGGGCAGGTACTCACCAGACGAAATGGGTAGACGTTAAACGCTGCGTATACTTCCCTATTGTGTTGTTAACAATACTTAGTTCAACAAAGGATGGTAATAAATTAGCCGCCAATTATACGCCATATTAGATATTACTTACGGTACCTTCTCAATGTAACGTATGTTTTGGTCGGAATAATTAAAAAGTAGAATAGTGGTACTTGTGTTTTGCATAAAAATCCCTCGGGAGAACGAATGAATACTTTGCAGAAATTATAGGTTGAAAAACCCACTGCTTTCAAGCTTGTGTCAAATGTCAGTATAATGGAAATATTGCCATATTGCATACCTATCAGCTACGCGGTACAGGCAAAAAGCAGATGTAGATGATATAAAGAAAGACTTAAAGATTCAGTACTTTTAGAATGACATCTAAGAAAGATACGAGAAACGGTAATACATGGTATAAAGACGAATAAATCGAGCGAAACGTGTATATAAAGCGTGCAATCTAAGAGATATAATCAAAAACCATCTTCCATTCCAGTTCGATTTTGATTTTCGTTCTTCCTCACTATGAAAAATCCAACCTGGGTTTGCAAAGATAACCCGAATTTATCGTGTCTTTAAACAGAGAAAAAGATTCCGAGTATGATAAAAAAAGTCGTGAATGGAGGCACAGTCGAAGAAGGTTATATAGAAAGTAAGCACGATCAGAGAATATAAGCCTACTTTGGGCGACGAGAAAATCCCAAAGGAAGCACTCGACCGATGATATTGTTGGGATAGGTACTTGGAGCTGCGAACAATAGGTGGAAAGCGATGAAGTTACTCGATGAAGACGGAAGGGTGTGTAGGGAAACAGAGCGGGCGCATATAAGGAGATAGACAGGGAAGGAATTGGTATCGCTAGAAAGAGTAGGAAGCGAGTCTAAATTGTGGCAGAAAAAAGAATAGAGCACGTCAGATCACTTGTGCTTCGAAATAACCTCCTCGGAAACTGAAAAAGAACTCCACTCTTATGGAGCATCCTAGACCCCTTAACCGCTTTTTTATCGCACATCTTTTTTGCAAGCACGATTATCCGATGCCTGATAAGATTGTACCGCTTTAGGTGATGATCCTCCGTCATAAAAGTAAAGGAAAATGTTGAAAAAATTTATAATTTTTAGAAAGATTAGATATATTTCGGTTTTGTTATCAAATAAATCACCAAATTGAATTTGGAAACGAGTCAGTTTCCCATCCGTATTAGTAGGATGGGATCTCTTCCCAGATAATACGTATGGACGTCGACGGAAGGCCAAAGGGGAAAAAGTGCGTCAGAATTTTCTGGCAATTGGATATTGTCGAGGTCAAGAAAATGAATCAGTCCCCACTCCTTAAATCCTCTCGTGCCTCGTTCGGAACCCACTCCGTCTTTTCTCGGATCTTTCTCTTCCTTTCTCACAGGTCATCTTTCTCTAGTTTCTTCTTCGTCGCTCTTTCTCCATCCCGTTCCTCCTTTTCATTCTCTCTACGGCTCGTCGACCCTCGTTCGCAACCCCATTCAATTCCCCTTTACTCCGATTCAGCCCCTGTCGACGATCCGACGCGCGATAACATTTCCCTCGACAACTTGCCCACTTCCAGTGTGCTTTGTGCTTGCGTTTTCTCTTTCCTCGGCCGTACCGGTGATTTTCTACCGTTCAACCCTTCCCGATTGCCGGAAACTCAGATATTTCACGATCATTGCGGCCGTTTATGCGCGGGAAGCCTTTAAATTTTTTTTACTCTAGTAAATGTCGGTTATTATAATACTCGAAATGGAATTGAGGCACGAATTGACCTTGTCACTTGTTATTTTTGGAGGTTAACTTCTTACCAGGAAGAAACTGTACTTATAGCCATCAGCTTGTTCATAACATAAAATAACCTTAATATTTTCAACTTTATATAACACGGAATAATCATCAGCTACTAATACTTTAATGATAAAATATTTAATTAAGAGTACAGTTAATTGCGAATATGCATATCTTTCGGATTATCGAATTTTCTATCAGACTGTTTATCTCAAGCAACATGAATATAAAACATGAATCATGCAGTGAAAAAATTACTCAAGTTTGATGAAAAATAGTAAACATGTAAAATTTATATTTATGAAATATATAATTTATTACGTCATTAGTAATTGCACGTAAAATAGTGAATTCTTGCAAGGTACTTTTTGTTTCTTCGAAGGTAGTAATTCACTTTGATTAAATGCTATAAACTTTGGAAGGAGTGGATCGATTTCGATACAGTTTCTTGCATTTTGATTAGCAATTATCCGGAGAGGCTTTAGGCTGTTCCGCATGTAAATCCGTTAATTGGTCCCAGCACTGCGGGCGACTGAGTTGACGCGGTCGCGTAAGGTGCCATGAAGTGTATAAAAATGAATCTTATCAGATAGGATATTTTATTATTTTTCCATTCTAGTACGTAGAAAAAAAGTGTCGGATATAGATTATATGAATCGCATTATAAATTATGGACACAGTTTAATTAAATGTAAAGTTGCATACGAGAACGGTTCATCGACGTCAGTGGTGGTTGAAGAAATAACTCGAAGAACGTAGTCAATCAATACGAGTGTCTTAGCAACACTTAATCAATAGTACTGCTATGTGTTTCATTTTAATTATATAGAGACAGATGTTAGAAGCAACCCTTCGAGTATGGAAGTAGGAATATATTGTACGTTTGTCCAGTTTTAGTTAGGGGATTTCTTTACAAATTGTAGTTATGAAATTATTGGAAAACAAGTGCAGAGTATTTTCTGTTGAAGTTAATTCCTAATGTCTGGAATTATATCATAAATTACGTTGATTTAATGAAAATGAAAATGTGATTAATAGCAAAATGGCCGCACAAGACAAACGATATTACTGTACAATTAGAAATCGATGACTGAGCGACATTGGACGGTAGCTGGTTAGAAATTGTCGGTTTCTACACATTCACTTAGTTTTACAAGTAATATATGTTCTGCAGAGTAAGTTTTCACGCGTCATTTGATCAGACATAATTTCTCGTTGGATCGTGAATCCCTTCCTGGTAACCGAGTAGTTGTAGCTACTTAGAATCGGACTACATGGACGGCGTGATGCCCCATAGGGAGAGAGACGATGCGTGCGGCGTCATTAATTCAAATAATTTATAAAGAGGCACGCACGTGCATTTGGACTGGTCTCACCAAGCAAGGGTTTACGAACGCGTCATCGACAACTGCGCAGTATGATCTGCGCAATCCTCTGTCTCGGTTGTCTATACGGGCGTTTTTTGTATGCCTGATACTTCTAATGGACCTAATTTGCGTCTGAAAAGCACTCGTTGAGATTTCCAAGCTTCGTCGCGTCCTCGAGGACTTCTTCGACGAGGGCGGTGAACGTTTCGGATGCTTGTCTGTCTTGCAAAAATACTCGTCGGCTGACATTTTGTCTGGTTGCAATGAATGGAGAAATATTAATCTAATATAAGAGAATCCAACATTCGAGGGGAACTTTCTTGCACCTCCGATATTACAAAAATTTAGTGCACATCTTGTAATCCAAATATTCTTAATGCTAATCTGAGACTTCAAAATGTAAAATTATTAAATAGATTTTTATATTAAATGTATTGTATAATTGTCACGTATCACTTGGATGACTATTCATTATGGCCAATAAATATTTCATAATTTCTGATGCGAAACAGCGCAACAGATTTCGAGATAATTTCCATTTTCAAGTACAAATCATCTAAAAACCAGTTACAACTGGCATAAACCAGGCAGAAAATGCTCTATTTTTCCATCAATGAGTACCAAATTTAATTGTTGATAATTGCAACTGTCATATAACCAAAACAGTTTTTTAAAACTTTCTCAATCATATACAAATAATTGCAAAGTAACATTTCAGGTCCGCATTCAAAATTTTGGAAACTTTATTCACATATCCAATAAGACTATTTCCAAAAATATGATATTTTGACCCTTATTAAACCTGTATTTTCCGTTTTTATTTGTTATATTAATTTGCGTGACGTTTATAAAAAATTATCACTTCTCCAATTTCAATAATAAATCAGTAAAATGATTGTATTTTCGACAGCCAATCTGAAAATAAAGCGAAATTCATTAAGTCGATGAAGAGTGCTAGAAGATATATATTTAAACCCCTAAATATTCATATTTTAAAGATAATTCCTTCTGAGCATCAATTAATATCAAAATAAAGCTATAGTTATTCATATCGAAAGTTTTCCTCTTGGCAAACTGTTCCAACCTTATGACACACCTTTCCAAACGTAGTAGAGATGAATGAGTTTTTATTGTACATCGCTAATTCTTTCTCTATTTATTTACACCACGCGTCCTTTTTTATACATGATGAAATATAACCAGGAATAAATAATAGAAATATACGTTTAATACATAAAGCATAAAAAAATCAGTGAAGCAACGCCTAATGCACGCCATTGTTTCAAAGCTATCGGCAAATTATTTGGTTGGGTTAGTTCATTATGTTCAATTGTGCCATGATAATAGAAGTCGAAATAATGGAATTTTCTTATACCGACACATATCCGACGGCATACAGAGAAAAAATGAAATTGAATGAATCTATCAGCGTGCTGCGGCTCCAGATGTTAATACAAACGACTCAGCATGAGTCGCCAAGTCGGTTTGGCGCGTAAATGCGACCCCAGCAGGGGGGAGGGGGCGGTATTATAATGGGCATGCGTGGTTAAAGTTCTATTTGTGATAATTCGGAGTTTAATGCACTCGCGTTCCGATTTAGTTCCCCTGAAAGTTTTTCGCTTCTCCACTACCCGAGAAAACCGGAGAAAGTGGAGCCGTAAAAATGAAATATTCTTCCTGTTGCTCCAATCAAGCGCGGTCACGAACTCCTCTCGTTCGTGTCGAATGCATTAAAAGTCTTCGCTGCTACGCGATTCTAATTGTTTTCCTTGAATTTTTCTAACGACTCTCGGATTAAAGCTTAAAGTTCGCGTTTAATGATCTGTAAAGATGTAGACTACTTTCTTATCACGCGTTGAATAAAAAAGTCTTTTGCTTGAGGGTGTCCCGTGAGATCGTATCAATTTCAAATTTGAAGTATTCGATAGGGTGATTATTATATCGATATTGTTATGATTATGGTATTGTTGGATTGTAAACGATTTCGCCTAAATCTAGACTCCCTACGCCCCGATTTACTGGCTCTCCCACAATCCTTCTGCCACGCGTGCGAACGATATTCAATGTGTATTCACGAACACATACAAATGCACTCGAACTGGTATATGTCCCTACACGCAGGCATACATTCTCGACGACGTACCGACATAAACTCACACACGAGTGGGAGCGGTTATGTTCGTTGGAGAAGAGGCGTTCACATCGCGTATTAAACGGGTGCCGCTCCGGTATTCAGTTTAATCCTTGCGTTTCGTGACTCGGGACAAAGCGTCGTGGATTTCTGATAGAATGGTATCGCACGTAACGACCATCACCTCCGCACTTAAGCGATGATGTCCTGTTTGCGAGCGAGTATCGAAATGGGTGGTTATATTTTCCCATTTATAAATCTAGGGTCTCCGCGTGTTAACTGCAAGAACTTCGTGAGTTAATCAGGCATTTACAGGGTAGACCTCAGCAAATTTTTAAAATGTATTGTTCTCAGTTCAGTATGGTTGCTTCATTTCTCATGGGCATCGATGGTGGCGTTTCTCTCGAATTCGTTTCACGTATTGTCCCTGTGACACTCGTTGCGCGTTATGACCACTTCACAAAGCCGTGATTATGCCGAGGCGCATTAAATCCGCTCAATTGATTACGAGATCATGAAAGAAGGCGTTCGGACAATGTCTCGATGGGCGGTTGCCAACTGCTCCCGGCACGATCGCTTTCTCTTTCTCTGTCTCTTTTAACTTTTTTTTTTATTAGCGGTGTTCCCGTCAAGAGCTGATTACTGCTAGTAGGTGAGGTACTCTTTCCACGATTAGGTAAATTCAATAAGTCGAGTTTTCCATGATGTTGCTGACAATGAGCCACGCGGATATTGGTTGTTTTATGGGCTTGAAACTTCACTCGACGCCTTTGCTCCTCCTAATGTAACAGATGTTTTGCGCTGAGTTCTATATATTATTGTTTTTACGAGTGAAGACATCTCGGGGTGAAATGAGCCTCCTTTCCGACGCGTTGGAGCGTAAGAAGTGAGTAAAAATAGTAATTTTTAAATAATGTCTTTGAACGCTCAATTTGCAATCTTTTATGTATTTTTTGATATATAGTGCTATAAAGCCAAAAAACAACGCTTTCTACTTAACTTGTATATCTCATTTTCATCTTTGTATTCATTAGTGACGAGGTTGACTAAAAATAGCGACTTACCTCATAATTTTCGTAAACTTCGCACATTAATTCAGTCTCTAGATGATTTATATGTGGGTCCTTATGAGACAATTACGACCGCTTGATTAATGTTAAGTTAGTACACAAGAAATAGAGAAAAACAATCTTGACGTATTAAACACTTTTTACGTATCAACCAGTTTTATTTTGTCATGTTCGAAATACAAATTTATATATCCGTTATTATGTTATTATTTTTACTCTATAATACGACTTCAAAGAAAGAAATGGAAGCAGAAAAAAATTTTAATTAAGAACATGCCGACCGTCACTATTCTGACGTTACATTGTACACTAAAAAGAACTCGATCTCTGCTTTACACGACTCAGTTTAACAAGAAGTTTCTAGGATAAATTAGTTCGCGCAATCTATTATTGGTCTTTTCCTTCGCGCAGCCAAGGTTCGCCATGCTTGATATAATGAGCACAATTTTACTTCAATCAACAGATATTTTCTTCGGCTAAAGTGACATTTTTACCCTTAGGGGATTTTGAGTAACCTATTGTTAAGTGATAATTAAATTGAATATTCATAAGTAATCGCCAGTAATGAAATTCTGCTTTAGAAGATAAGAATCTATTTTCGATTTATGAATTATTAAAATCGATATAATTATATAAATACACATGAATCATTTGTTTTTATCACGTCAATTTGAGATTTGCGCAATACTACTGGAAATATATTACTAAAATAGCACACTTAATTCACGAAGGAAAAATGCAAAATACCGTTTGGAATGTTAACTATCTCACAAGAGTTCTTTATAAAAGTTTGCCATACTCATACAAAGCAAATTCGTTAAATTGTTGCTCTTACAAAGTACTGCAAGTAATATTTAGTTTGTATATCATTGCTCACTTTGTTTTTTAATGTTGTCGTCTGATTGAATAATTCATTTTTACGCGTTTATTACTCCCATGTATATATTGCCAGTGTACTTTGAAAGTTTTGGGTGCCCAAAAATAAGCAAGGAATTGTTTCTACGAAATGTACGATTTTTTTCGGACGTAGTTGCGACATTTTAGTATAGGTTATAATATTTAATCTAATAATGTCGTTGGTAGTTACAAGAGTTAGAGAGATACATTTTTCACAGCATTAAAATTTTTATTTAAAATTTGTATATAGGTATTTCTGATCTCGACGAAATAGAAATACAACATTTTCACTTTCAAGATAATGAATATCATGGCCTACTATACATTGGAGAAGTAATCATTTGTGCAAATATCTTGCGAAAATCGGATTTCACTTCTTCGAAAACGTGATTCCATTCGTTAAGAGTGAAAATTCTCACAATCTCAAGGATTATTCTTTTCTTACTTTCACACTAGGTGTTTTAGAAATTTAGGGAGCTCATGACTTCCCCACTGGATGAATTCAAATTTAGCTAGAAACGCTCCAAATAGAGCGAAACATAAAGGAAAGGAAGTTTAGTGACTTTTTAGCTTATTTGCGGGTCGGCACTTGAGTGGATAAGGTCGGAAAGGCAGACAAAATAAGATAATAAACAATGCACGAAAGAACGAGGTGTAGCTCTCATCCAATGTCCATACTCCCTGACTGTGCAGACCAATATGGCCCATTTTGTATTACATTTGTACTAAAAGTCAGGGAAAACTGCGAAAATCCGTGGCCGATACAGAAGACACTTATTTTATTGTAGGATATGCCGAGGAGAAACAGCATTTTTCTTCCGGTCATCAGTTCACCTACTATTTGGTGCTATAAAAAAAGCTTATAGTTTGGACAACCAGTTTGGACAACCAGTAGGTCAGTTCCCTTAGCTAGCACTCATATTCGATTGCATAAACCAATTTAGTCGTACGGATTTTCAGAGTGCTAGCTAAGGGAACTGACCTACTGGTTGTCCAAACTATAAGCTTTTTTCTGGGATGACAGATGTTCCAGGATGGTCGGCATTCAAACTGTCGTACCCTCATAGGACGCTCAACCTGGAAGAGCTTCGCCGATCCATCGAGTTATTGCTATCAGTCTAAATGAGGCAAAACTTAATACTTAATAGGGCAAACTACAAATGATGACTAATTCGCTTAAAGAATCATTCGATATCAGTTAAAGCATGCTCACTCCAATCATTTGAAACATTGAAATTCATAAGGAACTCAGAAGCTACTGAAATTAATTTTCATAGCTGCCAACAATCACGATGATGCTAATTTTCTTGGAGAATGCATATACATATACATGAAATAGCTTATTTTGTAAGGTGATAAACGATAAACGTAGCGTTAATCGATCTAGTGTGTTATTTTTTCTATTCTCGACGAATCGGTCTCGTAAATCGGCGTCCGATCGCAGCGTGCGTTATACGGTGCCCGGAGCGTTTTCCATGGCCCTCGAAGAAGCTCGTAGTCTCTGGCCAGAGGCGCGGTCGTTTCTAAACCCACCTTATCTACTAGCCCCCTATAATAAGCCGCGATCCGAGATCGTATATTCTCTGGTACAATCGCCCGGTCGATGACGCGCGCGTGTGGGTGCCAGTGCGTCGGTATGCGAGAGACCGTTTATAAGCATACGATGCCAACGTTAGGAGGCTCCGCGAGACGAGGAGCGTTTGCAATTACAAGCTGGTCAACATATAATTATCCCCAATAACCATAAATTACCGGATTTTTATGCGCAACATTCTTAATTACCCTTTGAATTAACATCAATCAACCCTCTTAATTACACACTGCTGCCGTTGATGCCGATGCGGCTACCTCCCAGCCCTTGAAAGACTCTTCGAAAGAGAGAACGCGGTGCCCATGCGAAATCCAGCTCCAGGGATTATTATAAACGCTCACTTGGGAACGATACGCCCGTAAAACGGAGACCTGATACACCTCAAGAAAAATCCTGCGTTCGGGATTTAACGATACCCAGCCGGTTTCGACCAAAACGCTAAGTGATAAGTCAAAGAAGTTGCTCGGCGTTTCCCGAATGGTCATCTACTTGCGAATTTGCTGCACCGGAATTGGCAGTTGCGCAAAGTTTCGTAAAATGTAGTCACTTCCGGAGATATTGTCGCACGGTTCAGTTAAGCATTGATTTTAATAAGAAAGCGATAGACTCAAGGAGTTGTCTAAGAGCATGTTACTATAATTGAGAGTCGATTAATAAGCAATTTATAATCCATATTTATAAAATTCTACTGGTGCGCTAATTATTCCGCTATCGAAAGCTCGAGCGAGTGAAACTCTTTCGAAAAATTTGACGTACAGCGAAATCATTTATAATTGGATCATGATACGTAATTTCGCGTTCCCGCAATCCCCTGGACGTATTCCCACAGGCGGACTTGCACCGTGTAATTCGTATCGTCGCGATCGGAGTGACAGCTGGAAGTGGAAGGTGTTAATTTTCTAACACGGATTAAATTCGGCACATTTTGCATCTATAATTCGTTCGATCTTTATCCGCCCCGGAGTTCCCGCTGCAGCGGCTCGGAGCGGCCCTCATTAAGTCGTTTTCAGCGGACATAGATCGACCGACTTTTCGAAAGCCGTCCATTATGACGAAAGGGATTGTCTACGCGGTCCACATCTCAGATATTTTTCGACAGGCAGTTGTTAGAATTTCGTCCGGTATAATTTCAGTTCGACCGCATCTTTCCCTTGCCCGCATTTGTTGCAACTTTCGAGTTTCGCTATTTTCTATATATATGTCTATATATACAGCCCGATTAATCATCGGATTTTGGCCTCCAGAAACGAGGCGTCTCGGCGTCGAACGAATGCACCACTTTGGCCGATGTAAAAATTCAGACTGGAGACTAATTAAACGCGCCTTTCGGCGACTCTATTCTGGGAAGATTCTTGAGCGGTCGTGGGACGCGATCGTGAACCCCCGCGCGATATTAATGAGGGCGAGAAAAGAAACTTGCGGAGATAAGAAGCTTCGCGTCGTAGCAGCCTGACAGGAAGGAAGGAAGGGATCCGCGAACACACGCGCGTATGTGCGATGCAGGAGAAGAGTCTGAAGCAGGGACGGACAAAAATACACTCGACGGTCGTTCCTTATGCGACGTACGAGCCATCGAAATGAGGGAAAAATACCGTCGGACGGAATGTTAATTTCGTCGCGGTATAAATCATCCGAGCGAATCTTTCGGGCGACTCATGCCACGCGAAATGCGCCCAACTTTATGTACTACGCGACTGCGCGTGACTCACCTTCGACCCCTTTCGTTTGGGCCGTCGCCGTCGTTGCGTGACAAAAACTTCCACGAAGGACAGATTATGAAGCTTCCGCTTTCGAGTCGCACGATTTGGAATTTAGTTCGGCGTTTCGCGCCTTGGTGCCACGCTCGAGACACGCCATACCGCTAATCGCCTCCTGATTTTCACCTTTTTTTCGACGGATTCTCCCAGGTATTTGCACGTTCGACAATGCGTGTAAGAAAAGCTTTTCATGTCAAGTCTACAAGCGAGGATTCGGAAACTAAATAACCTATCATTAGAGTACTTTTTAGAGAGCAATGACACTAGTCTGTTCGGGATATACGATTTATGGGTGCACCTCGAAACCCCGACAAATAAAAAAAACAGACACTTAAAAAAGCAGACATTCAAAAACCAGACATTTCAAAATACAGACATTCAAAATCCAGGCATTTTAAAATACAGTCATTAAAAAACAATACATTTCAATAAACAGGCATTCAAGAATCCGACGTTTCGACACCTCCTATTGGTGCGTTCAAGATATAAAAAAATTAGTGTACTCAAAAACCCGTCAAATAAAAAAACGGACACTTCAAAAACCAGACATTTTAAACTACAGACATTCAAAAACAAGACATGTAAGAGAACAGATACTAAAAAACCAGGTATTTTAAAAACAAAGACATTCGAAAGACAGACATTTAAAAAACCAGACATTTAAAAAAAACAGACATTAAAAAACCAGACATTTCAAAATGCAGACATATTTTGGAAGACTATTTTTTTAAATGTCTGGTTTTTGAATGTTTGTTTTTTTAAATGTCTGGTATTTGAATGTTGGTATTTTTAAATGTCTGGTTTTTTAATGTTTGTCTTTTGAAGTATCTGTTTTGTGATTTGTCGGGTTTTTGAGGTACACTCCGATTTATTAGAAACCCGATTGTATCCGTGTGAAAATTCCCTCAGATTTTCCATAATTCTGACCAGAATCTGGCCACATTTACCCTACTCAAGGATTTTAATCAGAATCTGACAAGATTCTGACTAAATTTACGGAGGTATATTTAGGTTAGGTTCATCAAATTTTGTAGTAAGTGCGTGGTCGGACAGAGCAGGAATCCGATCGGAATCCGGTAGGATTATCCTGGTCAGAATCCGGTCGGTAGAGCGTTACGATTTCTGTGATTTTCTGGTCAGACATAGGGAAGGCTGGCCGGATCTTGACCAGACTAGCGTTACATTTTCTACACGGGTAATTCAATATTAGACACGGAAAATGAGTCTAGGAGAACTAATTGTGAATTGGTTAAATATTTGTCGGTTAGGTGAAAAACCAATTAGTTGCATAGAATACTATTTAGTCCTTTCAACCAATGTACTGGCAGCATCGCAAGTAAGAGAAAAGAGGTTTATATTAGGATGTTTTTACCGTAATGAAAAGATCGTTTAAAGGATAAGTTTCGTAACGTTAGTTCCGAAATACAATTTTTAAGAGCAATGCATGATTATCAGCACAATTCATCCTGGAAAATGCTTCTTCAAAGTTACCATATGTTCCGCCGGAACGTAATGTGACCTCTAAGTTGCAAGAAAATGAAGCTGTGATAGAGACAACTAACAAATAGTCTGTGGAAACTAAGAAAATAGAGGAGTAAACCAAATAAACAGTTGTCCAAGTGTATTTCTTGATTACAGCTAAAGAATGTCGGTGTTTTCGTTACAGCATTTTATGGAATGGCATGTTAAAGAAGCCATAATACTAATTGCGGATAAAGATAAAGAATCACGGCATGTCATAACTGCAATTGGAGTAAAATTTTGGACCGCGGAAGATATGTCACGTGTTTAACCCTTTAACGCCCAGTGGTTTCGATCGAAACCACTTTTGACTTCAAACCTTCATAACTTTCACAAAAACTGGAATATTTCCGGTTTCCAAATCCCCAACACCTACAAATTTATCCTACTTTGTGAAAAAAATTTATACTGCAATAAAAAATTAACATTTTTTTAATTATTACACTAATAAACAAAAAAATTTTGTGGCAAGATTTACAAAATAACCAGAAAATCAAAAATTGAATAAAGTTAAGCTAATGAAAATGACTACTCGGGGGTTTTCGGGGTCGCTGATTACGAATCTGCCATTAGTTTTTCAAAATTCAAAATGGCGGATCCAATATGGCGGACAAATTTTTTAAAATTGGTCGGATTCGTTTGAAACTTGCTACTCGGGGTTTTTTGGGGTCGCTGATTACGAATCTGGAATAAGTTTTTCAAAATTCAAAATGGCGGATCCAATATGGCGGACAAATTTTTCAAACTTGTCGGATTCGTTTGAAAGTTGTTACTCTATTCTGACCAATTTGAAAAAATTAGTCCGCCATATTGGATCCGCCATTTTGAATTTTGAAAAACTGATATCAGATTCGTAATCAGCGACCCCAAAAACCCTCGAGTAACATGTTTCAAACGAATCCGATTGTTCTAAGAAAGTCGGACGTTAAAGGGTTAAAAACGACGAAAAACAGAATTTAAATAAGATATGATGTTACGGACACGGAAAATATATGTTATGAACAATTTACGAAAATTTCCGTAATTCAGGATGTAGAATTCTCAAATGCAAGAATTACAGAATGATCAAATTTTGAAAATAAGAGTTCGGATTCGTAATCAATAACCTAAAAACTCCAGAGTACCGAGTTTCATGAAAAGTGGTTCATCCGAATTATGTATGCCGAAAAGGGTTATGATAAAACAAATTATGATGAAATGCCTCTTAGAAATTGCGATGAAATATTACTTATTAAAGCCGTAAAATTGAAGATAATGGCGGCCCAAAGATCTAGCTGTACAGAATAATACGCAACAGTATGATTTAAGAGTACCATTCTATTGTTCTAAACATTTCTTTCAGTGGTCTGCGCTGCACACGAGAAATTAGTTGGAGCCACTAACGGATAGTTGTCCGAACTAGAATAATAGATACGTTATCAAATAAATCTTTTTTTATAATCTGAAAAATAATTAATATAAGCATTAATAAGCATTGCTCATGATTCAGAAATATATTTCTTGTTCTAAAAAAAGAAAAAGAATAAAGATACGCAATTCATATGTCATTGCAAAGTCCATGAGTCTCATGGAATAAAAAAATTGCAGTTCATTTTCGGAACCATTCCTTATTAGTAAATTAAAAACGCAGGCCAAAAAATGTTATTGCCCTATAAGTAAGATCCGATTCTGATAGGATTTTTGATCGAGAATACAAATATGACCGTTAAAATATCCAATTGGTTCTAGTGTCTTGGATATTAATGGTCAACAGGTTCAACAATTCAACTCTAGGCATTTTTGATCATCTATTCACAGCTGAAAAAAAATGCTGTTGGTCCCCCAGTAATAGTGAATTCTGGTCACAACACAGAGTCCAAATATGTACCCTAAAATAATGAATTCGACCTACATTTTGCCCTAATGAATAAAAATAAAGGCCAAAGGGATAAAAAATCGTGTTTTAGGACTTTTTTCTTTAACGAAATTAAATAAGATGATTACGAGTTTGAAGTGATTCCAACTTTAAAAAGTTCGTCGGATATATTGCATCAGTCATTTTGCATTTCTTATTTTTTTGATCGCAATCTACGTATACTGTAGTTGTGAAAAGTGTCCAAAGTTTTGACCCTTTTGACTTTCAATGTGGTTAACATCAATATCTTGGCGTACATACTTAGATTCTGCGGGAAATCAGAATCGACTATTTCTTATAGGACAACATGATATTCTTAAATTTTTTTTTATCTGGTTTCAATACATCATCCGATCAGTTCAAAGATTACTGCCAGGATTTTCAGATGGTGTATGAGTCTTAAATTTCAGAAAATAATTAATTGTTTCTCAAGATTTATTTTCAGACATGCTAATAACAATATGAAGTTTTGAAATTTATGATAGGACTACAATAATGATTTCTGTTTTTATTAATATCCAAGTATAAAAATAAAAAAAATATTGGTGTAGACAATAATGACAGGAACTACAAATTCTTCTAAGTATATATAATTGTAATTAAAGACTTTACACTTTTCTTATTTATCAAACATTGTTGTATTTCAACTTCGTGAATGTGGCTCGAAATTAAAGACGTATTCCTGCGATGTAATTTGGGCGTCTCTGAAGCTAATAACGAGCAGGTCATTTTCGCGATTGCGTTAAATATGAGACGGGTAATTTCGTCAGCAAAATCTAAATCACGCGTATAGTAGTGTGGTCAAATTTTACGTTCTAAATTACGCGCAATTAAACGGAAAATATTTGTCGGGTACTCTTGTATCATATAATGAGACTATAACTCTATAGCAATAAAGTTTAACTTTACACGTTTTCATTTCTATACGTTTATTTCATGAATCTCGTAATACCTGATTATTTTTTGTACTTACGACCGTCAAAATGGTAAATCAGTATTTCTTGTCGTTTATTACCAATATTAAAATAAATCATAATTATTCAACATAAAACGTTGTAAAAAACACATGGTATTTCCTGTCCCTACTTTTACATTTTTAATCATTTTTATCTTAAGGGTGATCATAAATGTTATTAACAAAAGTCCATATCGATAAAAAATATTCGAAAATTAATTGTTTCCGATTGAAGTGTATACATGGAAGTCTGAATAAATAACAAAGAAAAACAAATCATAAAATAATTTTTATATCTCATTGAAAATTGTAAAAATGAGCGATGTTTACCAAAAAAAGAATACAGAAAAGTAAACAGAAATTTCCAGCTTTCGTTGAAAGTATACAACATAAACAAACGATGTTTAATGTTATTAAAACGATAACCAAAAAGTGTATGATTTACATGATTTTTTTAAATGGTACATATGTGAATCTTACACAAGAAATGAACTTTACATATTCCAGGAAGATTATTAATTGAAATTGATTTCTCAAGTTCTGTCGTTATTTAATCCGAAACTGTGATGTACTCAGAGATGACTCGGCATTTATAACGCAATGAGTTCGTTAGGGTTTCAATTTATAATTTACATATCATTATTACGGTACTGCGTGGAATGCGTTGACTCATTATATACATATTCGTGTCAGCCCGCGTGAAAAGTCGAAAACGTTAAACAGTTAATGCAAATTCAACAAACCGTTGTTCATTTTTTAAACATTCTATTTGTATCATTCCTAACGACTTGAGCCGAGTTCCTTAATCGTAAATAGGGTTAAGCTTAATCTTTAAGACATCTTAAGATTTTTTTTTTAAATACTTATATTATCATTATACGATTGTATATTTTTTATAACAAAAACGTAATTTTGAAAGTCATTGGCAAACAAAAATGAAGGAATTAATTGCATTT
This sequence comes from Trichopria drosophilae, assembly GCA_030407085.1. Taxonomy (NCBI): domain Eukaryota; kingdom Metazoa; phylum Arthropoda; class Insecta; order Hymenoptera; family Diapriidae; genus Trichopria; species Trichopria drosophilae. The sequence continues at coordinate 63,669,966 of CM059583.1, read as the reverse complement.
TCCTGCAAATTGCAGGAGCTATTTAACTCACTCGAAATATCCATGTGCAACGCCCTTTTATAAATATCCGGTATAAAAAACAGGTCATTAAGAGATGTGCGGGAAAAAACAAATAAATTATTTTTTTTATTAGCGAATAAAAATGATTCTATCCTCGAATGAGCGTCTCACTTGGATTTAAGCTCCTGCTCAGAGAATTTGCTGGATGATCCATCCAGTCGTTCGTCATAGGCGCGCGAGGTTTAAAAAGTAAAAGCATTGGACTCGGGCCAGCGCAAAAATAGAAGCAGATGCTGTTAGTCGCGTTTCTGTAGGCGATGGCGGGCGTTTAGGGGAATAAGAGAGAGAGAGAGAGAGAGAGAGAGAGAGAGAGAGAGAGAGAGAGAGAGAGAGAGAGAGAGAGAATGACTTTGAGTGAATGGGCAAGAAACAAAGAGCGAGAAAGAGAGAGATGGAGAGTGAGAAAGAAAGACAGGAGAAAGATGTGGAGAAAAAGCAAGAGAGTGGAAGTCAAAAGAGAGAAAGATGAAATGTGCAAGACAGAGACCATGCGAGGTGGAGAATTGCTATAAGAAAGTGTCGAGGAGAAAGGAGAAGGACGAAGCGCGAGGCGGTCGAGAGCCAGACGGCGCGATTTCATTGCCCTTGAATACTTACTAACTGAGCGCTTAGATAAAAATAATTACACGAAATAAGATGCGATATTTCATCAATTCCTGAATAAAACCTTTTAACGTCTGCCATCGTTGATGATAATGGATTCCATCAAAAATTGATCGCAAAAGCTTGTATCGCCCACATGTGTGATCCAAAATGTATTTAGAAACATAACAACGTTATATCCTATGATAAGACCCATCTTGATTGTTCTTTTCTACCTTCAGAGAGAATGAAACTTGAGACCGAATGAAAGGAGTCGAAGCGTTCAGCAATGCATGATGCTTTTTATTCGTAAATATGCGTGAATTTTTATATTAGAACATTAAGCGAGGTGGCGAGCGCGTGTTTTTGCTTTGATGTCCCAAGATGAATGTGCTTCTTCTAATTTTCGGAGGCTGCATTCTTTAAGCGGCACTCGATGCGGCTGGATACCCTCATTTAATTGGGAATCGCATCGCGATCGTACGCCTCGATTTTTATTTGGTCCCTTTGGATATAGTGCAGCGACGATGAGGTCGGTAAATGAGTTTGCATGGAAAGTCGCCATTGAACGCATTTTTATGCCATTAATTACGTTATTTTAAAGGATTAATTTCCTCTTTTAGCTAAGCTGTGGTTTATAATTAATAAATTAGTATCCTGAAAAGTGGGGTTGTGTATTAAATATACTTTCATTGAGGTTCGATTTAATTATTTTCTTGATGGGTTTATTTATTACGATGGGTTATACATAAAATGTGATTATTAAAGGAACAAGTTTCCAAGTCAATTTTTGTATTACCTTTTACTCCACGGGACTTGGTTCACCTGATAATAATAGTTCCTTAGAATAAACGACATTAACGTCACGAGGGGAGTTCATTTCACACAAATCACGGTACCATTGTCTTCATTGTGGTTACAGATATTGTGCAAGTCGTGATGAGAGGCTGATATGGCGGAAGGTTCGGCAGAGGAGGAACAGAGCAGTACCGCTGCGTCCGCTTCGCCTCCAGCTGATCTTCGGATTCTGAATACCGAGCTGTCTTCGCCCTCTTATCAGCAGCAGCCTCGTCTTCAGTCACATTTACAACAACGCCAATATTCAAGTATGTTGGCCACTGCCATTCCGCCGAGGCACAGTATGCTGTCGCATCAGATGAAAGCTGAGATAAATACGGAAGCTGAAATGGACAACTCCTACGACGTTCCTTTAAATCTTAAAAGCGAGGTGAGTCATTTCTTTTTAATTTATACTCTCTACAATAATTGACCTACAATGACGAGCGACAATTCCTTACATTATTACGAATGACTGATCTCTAACCACAATATAGTGCAGTTATTCAACAGCCTACAATAAATACGGTTCATATTTTTAGAAAATATTGAAATCATTTTTTATCGACATAGAGAACTACATACATAAAAAATGTGCTACTTTACGATCTCGCATCTCTTGATCATTTATTATTGAGAGAGTAAGAAATTCATTATATTTAAGTTCACCATTATGGCAAAAAAAATAAAAATTTACTAAAAGGTTTTTCACTTAATACATCGATTAATGTGCTATACTATTTTTCCATCACTTTATATCCGCCTATATCAATTATAACAATTTAGGATTTTTTTTATAACTTTTTTGTAATTTTTTTCATCAATGTTGGACAAAATAATGGAATAACTTCAAAGTCGACAAATTCAATATGCCTGTTACCTCTCAAAATGGTAGATCCAGTAAATGCCCTATCTACGATAGTCATGTTCATGATTTTAACACGGATTCTAGAAACTAGATATTCCATGTATCAATCAATTTCTATTTTGAAATTCTTATATACATATGTATGTGGGTAGGTAGTTACTCCAAACTAGTAATAGAATAAATATATAGTCATTTCTAATAGGTTTTCGATTTGTTAACAAAGGTAATAAAATGTTTTTAATATGCCGTAACAGTAGAGGAGATAAATCTCGTGATTAAATATTCTCTTAACATCCCTCTATCGTTTTTATTACGATTCCATTCTTCGTCGAAATATTTGCATAGTTTGAAAAAGTTTTTATTTTCTATAAAATACAAATATAGTTTCAATTTACAACCAAAATTAAAAGTTTCTATGAATTCCGTAGAAAAAAATAACGGTACCTGATCGTTTTTCTTGCTGTGCCAGTGATTCGATTTAATTTATTTTAAGGCAATTTCAGCAGTGCTCGTTTGTGAAACGTATTAGTGGTAAATTAATTGATCTGAATTGTTACGTTACTTCAGGTTTCGGTATTAGGTTTTTTCCATGAAACTCGTGTATTACATTTCACAGACTGAAAAATGTTTTTATATAGATTCGAACAAAACATTTCCATAGAGTTTATTTAATTCCATGAAGTTACGAACTGTTACTACATTCACTAGCTATTTCAATTGTTCTATTTTATTTTTTTCATGCAGTTTGTAGTTTCGCAGTTGCTCGTTACTTTATTGTTGGTAAATAATACTGTTTTCTTTTTATTTCTCCCGGTTGATGTTGTCTTCTTTTTGGCAGTATTAATCTTTCGAAAGTATACTGGTTAGTATTTAATTATGATGAATTAACAAAGGAGGACTAAACGAAAGCAAGTAATTGACGAATCTGAAAAAAGCCGATGGCAGCGTTCATTTGTGCATTATAAATGCCGTGCGATAAAGAGACATCAGATAACAGGCTCTAATAAATACTCGTCGTGGGAATCGGACATTTTTTTAGTTGGTAACAATCAAGCCTCGCTAAGTACTCGACGCGTTTAAAACGACTGATGGTCGTTTTGACCTGTATGCTGTATATGATTAGCTTAGAACACAAAGCGCGCAGAACGACTTTCGGTATGATCGGAAGGTCAACGCCCGGCTTATTTAGATTTTAGACGAGTGTCATTGCTCAATTCCCGGAGATCGTTTTAAGACAAACGATTCCGGGTGTATTTCGATTAGAAGATACATAATACGAAGCGATCTACGCACACAAAATTTTAATGTTTCCTAATCAACAATTTTCGAAAAATGTAATAAACCCCAACAACTTTTCAATTTTCATACATATTTTACGTAAAATACGAGTCGATTTATATTATACTTTATAATTATAAATTTATTATTTTATAAACAATATAAATGTATGTAATTTGCTAAAAGTTATTTTTAAATGCTTGTTAAATTTTCATTATAATTCAACGGAGTAATTTCATGCATGAATTACGGAAAGTGATATTAATATCGTAAATTTTATATTAAATTTATATGGCATGAATATATCAATCTATTTTATCCCTACGGATTAGTTCAGAATAGTAAATTTATGTTTTATAATCTATGTAATATATCTTAACAAATGAAGTTAATTTCATCATTTGAATTCACGAGTTTTATGCAACTGATTTTAAATATTTGTTTTATGAATTCAGTGGAATATTCGATTTTACACTTCCTTTTCCGGGCGAAAAAGCCATTATATGGCTTCTTAAAATACAATGTAGGTATTTATAGCAATTTAAATGAAATGTACACCAACATTGGGTACATCAAACATTAAAACATATGACACTAACATCACGAGCATAAAATACAAAAATATCGTTAATGCTGAAATGAATTGCAAATATACAAAATTGCCTTCGAATTTTTAAAATGGGTTTATTGCAATATGATTATAGCTTAATCTGGAAATAGAAGAACCATTTTCCCCCACTCTACAACCGTACGTGTACATTGAAACTTCTTATAGTTCTTCATTTTAAATACCAATATTTATATATAGATCTAAAATCTGATATCATCTGTGAAAAAAAGGTGTTAACTTTCACAAATAACAATAAACATTTTCAAAGGATATAAATTTTAATATCAAAGGAAGATATACTTTCCACATTAAATATCAGTCTCTAACTCTTACATATAACTTAACTTAAAGGTTCTAAACAGATTCCCATTATTAGCACGAATTTCTGAGTAATTTATCAAAGAATTATGTTATGTTAATCTGAAATTCAGATTTCCCGTTTTTCCTTTCAAAGAATATCGTTTGTTACAAGTACGAGAATGCGATTTTACATACTCGGATAACTAAATATGAAAATTGTGAACTGTGCGTGAAATCGCTTTTTCCGCACATGGCACGAAATGTACTATTAGCAAAGAATATACATGTGTTGTAAGCAAACATCTATGAGCATTGATATTGTAAATTGAATGCGATGGTTCTTGAAATAAGGCAGTAAGAATAAGTATTATATAAAACTTGTATCGAAGTAAGAGTGACATTTACAGTTTCTTCTTGCAGAGTATGAAATCCCGAACACTCAAACATATTTATAGGTATTTTCGAAAAAGAGCTTACAGAACAAGAATAGTCCACTAAAAAAGTATGTTATCACAAAAATTACAAAACTTTTCTGCAATCCATTGCTCTCAGAATAAACATACTTGTCTAAATCTTTTTTTAAATATTGCAAATAAAAATGAAAGCTTTCCAGGACTGAGCTAGTAAAAACGTTAATACTCTGAAATTTTATAGATTCTGCAATTTCAGTAAGATCCTTGACTGCACAAAATATGGTATTTTCACAATTATCTGTATATTTTCTACCAAAGAAAACAGACTTTTCTCATAAAAATGGAAAATGCTGCCAATAAAACACACAAATATTGATATATTCAACTTCGCGTATCTTAAAAATGAAGGCTTGAATTGATTGACTTACTGCATCATCATCTTTTAATACGAAATGAAAAACACCTTGGAAATTTATTTCCAATAGAATGTTCAAGAATGTTTCATTATGATAAAAATGTTTTGTAGTTGGCTTTCGATCCTAACGCTCATGAAAGATCATCAGATAAGTCAAGACATTGAACAATCGTGAGATTAATATCCAATAAAGAGCCATAAAATCATGAATTAATGTTTCTGAAATATATAAAAATTGGAAAACTCAGTGGGATATCCGGTACCGTCTGCTATGTTGACTGGATAGAGATCGAACGTAGACTGTTTGCGCAGGGATTACGCGCCCACCTTTGGCAAACGACTATAGCAGTTCCAGCCGCGGCAGCTGCTTGCATATCGGACTAGCGAACGGGTGAACTCGAGACACGGCCGACGGATGATTGCGTTTTCCGAGGAGCGCGTTATCCTTCTTCTATACGCACTTGATCCACAATGGAATCTCTGAAGTCTCACGATTATCGCGATAGCTCGCGGACGAACGGTTGCCCGCGGGCATGCTCCTCGTTTTCCCTGCTGGAATACCAGCGATTTTCCCCATGCGAGGGGTCCCAGAATCATTTGTGAGAAATCCGGAAATCGAAGATTTTAGTCGCAATTATTTCTGCTGGAAAGAATTTTCATGCCTCAGTTTTGCTTCATCGTTTGGAAGAACCTATGAATCATGCCTAACCTTTTCAGATGCCACGAATTAGGACGCTGGGATTGTGCGAAGATTAGACATCCAGTTTTCACATGCATTCAGTTCAGATAGGCCCGAGTTTTTTATTTACTAAATAAATCGAGTCTTACTTTTGTCAGAATATGCAGTTACATATCCTGTGTAAAAGTTGACTATGGGATTTGTTAGACTATGCGTGTTTTTTATTTTTATGACGCACGTTTCATAGCATCTGTGCTATAAGACATTTAGCAACATTTATTTTTATATTTTATGGGCGAAATATTTCATACTTGAAATTTTCAATCACTAGATAGGTTTCTACTTATTATTAATATGCATATAATAACGTGAATTATAATGCAATTAAGTAATTGTATATTATCTTATAAATTGATAAGGAACGTGAAAGTGTATTCTTAATTTGCCTAACGAATCAAATAAAGATATAACTCCTTATCAAAAACTGAAACACAACATTGCATATTTCCAGATATCGTTTTAGTAATGTCATACAGGAATTTAATTATAATTAGAAAACATCTCTTTGATGCGGAAAGATTTCATTTCAGAGAATGCACGATAGATTCGGTTAATCTCGAAAAAATTCAATTTAAACTTATAATATATCAACAACAAACTTTTCATTACGTTAATGAATCATATTAAATGTTTAATAAATTAATTTCCAATAACGATTTTATGCAACATTCGTACCATTATTAAATTAATTAAATGACAATGCAAGTCTGTAATTCGTAAAAATGTACACATCCGTCGAACGGGCGAATGTGCATTCCGTATTATTCGTTAATTCTCGATAATTTTTGAAAAATATTTAACAGAAAGTTACCTAATAACTTTAACCATTTGAATAATGAATGATCGGGTAATTAATCAAATTTAGATTCGTACTGTAAGTTCGACACATAAGTCGAAACTTTCTGATTTTGACATATTGGATTTAAACCTTCAATTGCTATCGACAGGTGACCCTCGATTGACTAATGTCCCTGACTCTGATTTCAAAATTCTTTTGTTGATGAAACTTTAAAAGTTACATTATGTTTTACCAACAGAATACCTCTTATTCTTAGTATATATAAACATTTAAAATATCCAGAGATGATAAATCAATGAACTCTGCTTGCCAATGTAAAAAGACCATTATTTATCAATTTCTTTGAATAGCATTTTGTGGAAGGAAAAGGTTGAATTCCTCCTTAATATGTGTAAGATGTTACTTGAAGAAATTTAAATTCGTACGTGTTGACTAAAAAATGTTGAATTATTTATGTTGTTCGACGCAATAATAAGGAAACACATCGAAACGACTTCGAGCTCGTTTCTCGTTGCAAGAGCGATTCGAAAGAAAATGAAAATACTGAAGGAAGTTCGAATGGCGCGAAGGAATATCGCCTGAATAAGTGAAGTGTGCTACGTAACAACGTAACTATATACGCCGAGACTTGAAAACGGCAGGCTCATCCGTTCCAGCCGTTGTTCCATGTCCATCCATTACACTATTATCCTCTCTGCAAACACAGGATCCATCATGACCGCGTGGACTTAATGCTGCTCTGCTCTACAGCCGGGGAATACACCGCATGTAATTCACGCCTCGAAGAAAAGGTTGTTTAATATTCGCAGACATATACTTTCCATACATATACGCCTTGTCTCAAGCGTCCGGTTGGACAAATGAAGGCAATACATTCGACTCTGAATATGTATATGTTGCACGATGCATGGCCACATTTTTCGACGGTTCTACGGATGAAGGGTGAAACAAAAAGAAGGGGGGAATTTTGGAAGGGGTGAAATTAATACACGGATTATCCATCGTTTTACTGGGATTTTGGAGGGATGCTTTTTTCACTAACTTGAGCCAATGCGTTAAACATTTTGTACGAGAACAAATCTTAAGAGAAGGCTTGCTCTTACGTATTCAAGCCTTAACAATAAATTAAGCTTGACTTGTACCATAGCTATACACTCTTGTATATACTGAAAGATAATCTATGGAGCAATGAAGTTAGGAAACTGATCAGTTGCATATGCAATAGGGAACTCATTTGTTATAAAATTTTATGAAATTTTGACCCTAACTTACAACTAGAGACATCAAAAATCATAATGAAGAAAAAACGATTATGATATCCTCTTTTGTTTCTCAATCTTATCGCATAGTTACGGCATATTGTCAAACCATTAAACAATGTAATTACACTAACTAATGTATGAAAAGAAAGAAAGTCCAAGAATAGTGGCGTTATCGGAGTATCGCCGATCATTCAATAGATTGTTAATCAGGATCGCAAGCTGGATCGACGGTACCCGACTATGGTTGAAATTGGAAGGCAACCCGAAGGCACATTCCAACTTGATGGGTCGGAGACCCAGGCGTAAGTGCATCTGTCAAGAAGTGATTGAAGGCAAACTATCGAGGCGTGCGCGAGTGAACAAGCACCGACTCGGAGCCCCCAGTGCTGGAATCTCATTACCTCTGTAGCTCATTTCAGTCTCTGAATTGTGCCTCGATCAGATTTCACAATTGTGATTATTATTACCAGCCGCAGTCTGATTCGTATCGCGGTAGCTTTTGACGCTTATAGCCCAACTCTTTGAAAGGTCGCCCGCACCAAGAATCAGGTTACACCTTATCGCGCATAAAACTTTTGTTTATATTCATATTAATGAGGTACGAAAGGTGTGATCGAATAATAAGTTGCGAAATAGCTTCCAAACAATCCTAACTTACTTTGGAGCAGGATTCTTAAATTCACACTTTATGTGTGATTATTAAAATCGAACGTTAGCATTTTATTCAGGCTGCAATTATAACCGTTATTTATTTTAAAACTATATTTGTTAACTTGCTAAAGATTTTTTTATTTCTCATTCAAATGCTTCTACCCCTCGTTTTCCTCTCCTCAAATTAAAGAATATGACTGCGCATTCCACAACACGGAAGCAATTCAGTTGCGTATGGCGAAATGCATTGTAGGGAAATAAATCTTTCAGGTAGATACTTTTGCTGACGAATACGCGTATTCAATTTGATAGAGTGTACGCAATTAAATAAAATAGTATTTTTTTTCTATTCCGTCGATTTCCTCGTTCTTTTTTCTACTTCGTTGCACCTCTTTCTGTGAACGTGCATTCGGTATACATTGCAGATTCAGACATCAATAGATCTGGTATTTTTCCATTAGATTGGAGTTTGATTAAATTGAAAATCTGTCAATTTGGGTAAAGAGTCCAATGGTTTATTTTGATGCTGGACATTATATGCGGTGGGTGAACGGGACAAAACTTGCCGCCTGACAACTCATCTAGAAAACCCCTCACCGTCGCTGCGTTGTTGCCGTTAACACGACTGCCATTGCATATGGTGACATTGGTTCCGAGGACGGTTACAGAGTTCCCATTTTTTCATCGATAGCATCCGGCCCTTTGTTACCCCCTTTATTTTGTGTCCTTCGTGATTAACCATACGTCCAAGTACGCACAGTAATACCTATCAATACTTTCATGAAAAGCTCATTATGTATCTTTGACGACCTACCATCAGCTTATTTTCTCAATCTGGATAGAGTAATTAGAAGTGTACCTTAATTTATAAACTTGATTGTTCATTCTTCATAGCCATGATACATCGATGGAGGAGAGGTTTTCTTGTTCACGCCGTCAAGAGCAGATTTGGAATTAAGTTTGACCATGACACGGTGTTGCATTACCGTCTGTGGCACAACTGCACAAGGCTACACGTTCATAGTTCCCCGGGCACGTCCTTTTAAAGTGGTAAACTCCCCGAAATACGTATCTGCTGTCCAACGTTGCCACAGATAGGGAAAGACCGACACAGCACGAGCTTGAAGGATGGAGAATGAACAAGATAGAAAGAGAAGCAAGACGAGAAGGAGAAGGGTACACACTCCCTGGCGGTGCCAAATAACAATGTTGAATCTCATAAACAAGGAGACAAGACAAATACCGTTGGCCGGTCCTTCGGAGTGGACAGAGTCCATTCTACCACCCACGCCTTTCCACCCGCTCAGCCTCACTCTCGTAGAGGGATGAGAGACTCTGCTGGTAATTTCACGGTGACTTGCATCCCTGAGCCATCCGGTGCCCTCCTACTCTCTTCTCCTTCCACTACTGCTCTTTCTCCTTCTATACCATCATCCACATGGGTAGGGTATGACGTCCATTCATTGTATTTCTTTAAGTTTTGAGCACGAAACTAATGATCCGTAATAAGGAATATATATAATACATAGATTCACAATATTAATAGCTATCATACCATGCCCTCTGATAAATTAACTCCAATAATAAAATTTTACCGTGGCACTTCTATCCCGTTGTTTTCATTCCGTAGGATAGGTCATCAGTATGCAACGGCGACCCCTCAAAAGACGGCCGACACTCTGGTAAATTGCATTGACTAATTCAGATCGACATAACTTATAATTTCGCAGCTACCCCAGGTTTTTTGTTGCCAATGTCCGAAGATAATTTCTCCCTTCTAGTACTGGACATAAATCAAATTATACAGAGATTTCAGTGTGTAATATTCCGAAGTTCGAAGGCAGATTTGTTGAGAGTGCGGGTATTAGGGCTTTCGAAGAGTCAAGCCTTCCAAAGCGCTCTCTTCCTATACAGCCGACTCCATCCTAACGTCCCATCTTATAGTCTCTCACCTCTCTAGACTCCTCTTCCGTACTCCAAATCCTTCACCGTATACTACGAAGTCTAACATTAGTTAACGATTAATCAAGGCGCTTGTATCTCAACATATATCATTAAACTAGTTAGCGAAGTAGGGTCAGCCAAGTGTGCTGACCACTGCCTCCTCACCGATCCCCAAACTCGCGCCTTCGGGTGAATCCGCCCACCACCCTTCGGACAACGTACTCACGGCTAAACTCTTGGAAACCCTGCACCGTAGTTTATACTCGTCGTCAGCTACTGAGCGAACGACGAGCTTTCTACGAATTGCTCGTTAAGAGATGGACTTTAAGGGGCAGTTGAATTCAACTGTACGAAGCTGTGTACTACTTGTGTCATTATTTCCGTAGTGGTCAAGTGTTGATGTTATCTCGATGGCCATTTCGTGAAGTTTATGGAAAGTATACAAACAAATACTTGAAAAATAACGGCATTTGCTCGTATTATGCAGCATTATTAATTAAATGTTAAAATGACATTTGAAATCATTTAAAATAATTGGCGCAGTAGTATACATCTTTACTTTTATTTATTTTATTATGGAACTCTTCTACGTTTAATTTCCTCCCTTGACCACTATCTCGGTTTCGCATTCTAGTTCAGTTTTGTCTTCTCGCAGGCTCTTAACTGCTCTTTGTCCCTTCTCGCTCTTCAAGTTTTAACCGTCGCAAAACTGAAGCACTGAAGTATCCCCTGCGCTAGTGGGCGTCCCTTATAAATCCTGCAGGACTCCAGCAGGCACTAATGTACGACTGTTTGCGGGTATAACTTGGCCCCAACACGAATGATAGGGGATGGTGTTACCAGTACACGTTAAGCCGGGGCTAAAGTCTCGCTAGACCTAGCCATTCCTCACTGCCCCGCTGCGGACTTACACCTCCTTCTAAGCCCACGTGCGCGCGTGTTTCTACCTGCCGTCGCGCGTCTGCGACCTTGTCTTTGCTTCTTATCCTTCGGCAAATGTTGCGCAAAATTTATCGACGAGGAAATTTACGAGCTTGACGCTTGGACTGTTGACACGCAGCTTTGTACAACTTTTATCGCCGCTCGTGTTCTTCCTGCCTCTCGCATCTTTACGCCTGTGTCATCCGAGGGCTTCAAAATTTCACCGACGATAATTCATCAGGACGTATTATATCAGACGTACATAACTGCGAGATTGCTTATTTTTAATTCGATTCCAACTTAAAGTAAATGCGCTTAGTGGATAGCCTAATTCAAGGAGACTCTTGTTTCAGCCGGTATTTAATATCGGCGCACTGAGTTACTTGAACGAAGTTATATGACCAACACTGTTCGCCTAAGAGATAGTATTAAATCCCCTGCCCCACCCTCCCAAAGTGCTTCGGGCAGACTTGTAGCAGAACCCGGGAGAGTACCGGGCACCGGTGTCCAGCGGTGTCGCGGGCAAACGTTTGCTGGACAAACAAACTCAACTACCTATCCTACAGCGAGAAACGAACCTTCTTCTCCGTTCTGCATGGTAGGGTCATGACTTCAACATTCCCGATTTCGAGGAAAATTAGGAAGGTTCGAATATTGAATAAAATAATGTTTAGTGATTATTGATCTTCTGCATAATTGCGAATATGTTAGAAAAGTTCCTTTTCAAGAATACTCGTATTCTTCCCACGTGACACTTATGCTTAGTGAATTAAGTGAAAATCAGTCTAGCAATGAAATCCGTTCCAGGGTTTAATGATGGCACAGTTTCTATGTGAATACAATTTGATAGTATTCATTGAAGTAGTATCGTGGTAAGCATTTTTTTTAGATTATAGGAAATTCGGTCTTTCTTTGTTCCTGCTAAGAGATCCAATAACAATTGGAATGATATTTATACAGTCTGCTGTTCGCACAATTTTGCGGTGTTTGCCGAAGGAGCGAGTTTCGTTCCCGAAGGGGGCTACGGGGTTTCGTAGAGTTAGCGACCGACGCACTGACCAAGAATAAGATAATCCTCGAGCATACACGTAGTACGTACGCGTATCTACCGGTGCTATTCTGTATTAATGTTTGCATTGATATCTGTAAACAGTCACTGGCGGTATCTACGGAGTACGGACGGCGTACTCATCCGCACTGGGCTTTTGGGCCGAGGCAGGTTATTAACTGACCATTGGGATTAGAAACTTCCTCCGAGATCCTCGTTCTCCTTGTCATTCACGTTATATCTGTTCGGCATACTATTGAAACAGGGCTCAACCGTGAGAGTTAGAATCCCTCTGATTTTCTGTATATAGCGAACGGGATAATATACTTTGTCATAGATTTACACAAATTATACAGACTCTACTTCATAATATGCAGCTGTACGATGTTTTACTTCATTAATATTATAAGTCGTGTTCTGTTCGTAATATTTAAATGATTGGCTGAAAGAATTTAGATAAATTTGTTTTATGGGTTGTCAGTCAGTTCTTAATTACCAACTCCATGAGTAATCAAATAGTAGAACAAAGTGTTTATTTGAAATGTTGAGTCAGTAATAAAATTTCGGGTATCAATTCATTGAACATGTTAAATAAGGCTATTGATGATTTATCGCTGTCAAACATTGAGGCATAAAGAGTTCAAAGGATTTCGTAAATACAGGTGATTTGCTGCTCTACAATTTAGTGTCAATCTCCATCGCCGGCAATAATATTCACAACTGGTCCACGTCATTGACAACTGGATGTACTTGTTCTGCTTGGTTATTCTTGATGTTCCTTTTTGTATTATAGTATGCTTAATGACTCTGGTCCAAACTAAATAAGAACAGAAGTAAATTAGTAATAACTAGAGTAGGTTGTCGATTAGGCATTTCTATTTCCAGTCGCATTTTGGCACTTTAACTACGTGTGGCGCGTGAATCAGAGTGACGTCCGATGTAGTGACAGATCGCGGTGCGTAGGAGGTGCAACGGTGTGGCCGGGATGTTTTGTAGTACCATTTGCGGATGGAACGGATTTTCGGTACAAAGCGAGCAGCGCGGATTCTTTGTCACGCAGTAACGCGATGGTGAGCGATGACACGCCGGCATTACCCTGAGTGACAGAGTGGCCGTAGTGTTTCATCGGTGCGGGCGGCACGACGCCCGGCGTCGCGTTACCGTGTGCGAACTACGTAGTTTCATGGATGTTCATGTGTATGCGCAACGTGTGTGGACAGCACAGTTAACTGACGCGTCATATTTACATTGCGCACCGGTGCAATTAAGCCTCGTGTCCCGCGTCAAGCGTAGGAAATTCCGCGCGGGCTAACGCCTTCGCGGTTGCTTTCTTTCTCGCTTTGTCCAGTTGGGAAGCCAACCTTTTCCGTCTCGATTCCAAATTCATTCCGCCGCTTTTCCTACATTTTCACGCGTTTCACTCCAAAGGCGAGTCTTCAAGGTCTGCTCCTTGAATTAATGAACTAGTTAGTACGTCAAATTAGTCCAATTATCATTTCACAGAAAACTTAACGAATAAATTTTGTTGTTCAAAATCTTGTTAATTCTGATCTCCTTAAGCAGATTTCTCATAGATAATTCAGCTTTGATTAAGGTATGATTATTATCCAGAAATTATCGTAATTATTACATATAATTTCTATGTTTAACTGAATTCAAAATACGATAGAATGTCACGAGCATACGTGATTATTGGAAATTAATTTCGCATTTATCAACTGCCATTATATCGTGTAATATTTGATGTACATATTTGCGAATTTCTATTTTCGAATGTGTTGAACATTAATTATCCGGCGAATGCCAGGAAAAATAATTTGAATGCCGTCATGTTTAGACAGCGCATGCATTAATTTTGACCCGCTCTAAATACGTGCCATAAAACAGTCGCATAAGTGTAAAAGTACGTTTGTAAAAATATCAGCTTTTCACAAATGTATTCAAAAATGAAACCTTAAAATTGAATTTTGTAAATTGGTGCGTAAATTACTGACGACTGTATCTAATCGAAATTTGTATAGAATAAATTCCTGGTCTATAATGAAAATGGCGTCAAAATCCATTACGATGAAATTTATTGTTAACCACAAAAGTTGAATTTTGTTACTATTCAAATCGTAAAAGAGAAGACAAAATGACGATCATAAATTCATGATTTCAATGCAAGGACAAGCGTGTAATTTCGTACGGTATGCGCGAAAGAGTCCCAAATCTGTAATAATCGTTTGGGGATAACAATCCAGAAACTCCCGAAAGACCATTACCGTTTGCGGAAGAATTATTCCGTAAAATCTGGTGGGAAAGCGGAGTTACGTGTGTACGAGTTACTTGGAAAGAAAGCAAATCGCTACCGCATACTGGACGATAGGGTGGATTACAGCGGGAAAATAACAGCCCACTTAAGTTGACTTGCGAATAAAATCACTGAATCTTCGTTCTGAGAAAGAGGTTCTTTAAATTAAGATCATCAATACGCTGACGTTACGCTGGCCTATCGAAAATCAATAAGCACGAAAATGATCTGTCGCTCGAAGCATGCAATTTAAATGAGTTTAAAATTAATCGCGTCGTTGACGTACGATTTCCGGTAAATTTTATATACTTTCCAATCATGACAGATATATGCACATAATCGGAGTTCTAAATATTCCGAAATTGGACGTTTGCGTATTTCGCTGTTGGAAGAGTATGGGTTTTTGCTTTATCTTATGATTAGAAAATAAATACATTTGAAATCTTCGAAAGATGATTTCTGTTAATGTCGTTATTATGCCTCAGCTTAAGTGTATATCTGGAAATTTCAAATTATAAATCATTTAAAGAATTATCTGAATCCTTCTTGAGTTTTGATAATAGATGTTTCAAAATGAAAAGGAATGTAATAGAACTGCTGCCTGATTGGCTTATTTCATGATTATACCATTTTATGCGTTTGATATAACAAAATTATGGGAAAACAAATATATATATATATTAACTAACACAAATCCACTACCCGTATATTCAAATAGTTACAAAACTGCATGAAAATAAGACAGGTTATAATGGTTATAAACTGAAATATCGATATTGAATATTTTACAAAACTTAAAATATACCTACTGAAAATCAGATTATTAAAAATTATTTTAATAATTTTTCAATATTTGGTTACTTTAAAAAAAATGCAATCAAATTAATCTATCTAAAAGAGTTTAATTTTAATCGATAAATAAAAATCGATGAGATGCGAATAAGAAACTACGTTAACGCAAAGTTTGATTTTGAAGAAGAGATGTACTATTGTATATAGTTAATCTTAAGGGATTAAAACACTCTCGCTCACTTTCATGAATTTCTGAAAGAAAATAATTTTTAAAATGTTTTCCGATTCTGATTAAACGTATACTTAAATCCAGAGGTGCGTGCTGTCACAAATTTGTCAGCACAATTCCGAATGTTGTGGATATTTTAACTGATAATTTTTAGATGCTACAGATGTATTTATTCCCCACGATTCCGTTACAAAACTGTACAAATCATAAGGTCAATTAATTTATGATTTTTGAGGCCATTTCTTCCCGCTTTGACAAACTTTTAACCAAAGTTTAAATAAGCTTAAAACTAACTTTATTTTAAGTTACAATTTGTTCTCTTTAATATCTTTTAATTTATTTCCCGTTTATTTTAAAAATATATGTCATGTATAGATTATAAAAAGTGCATCTAAAATTGCAATTTCGCATTATTTGCAAAAAAAAGGTAATGAAATGTTAGAATTTAAAAAATAGATTACCGATCCAAAAATGTATTATAAATCTTGTGGAATGGTTTTCTAAACTGATTTCTGTATATTAGATACTACAGATCATAACCAAACAATAAAACTTTAAAAACAACAATGAATATACTTTAAACTGCGGATGCTATTAAAAATTGAGCGTACATGTGGCATCGATAAATAATAAATAACTCAATAAAATATAAGTGAAAACAGGCGAAATTGGTCAGACGTTAAAAATTCAAACGTGTACTTAATGTGAGTAACGTATATTGATAGCATTAATTTAAAATATCTGATTTTTATTATATTGTTTATTAAAAGAAGTTTTTCTTGTTTTTTAACTATAATATTAACTAAAATATCTCAAACATCGTCATACGCGTGGAAACTGAATGATTCCAAATAGAAATTTAACATTATTTTCGTCAATTGTCATTACATTTTATACGAATATTGTTTAAGTTAATATCGAGACCGATACTGTTCTTTTCTGATAATGAATTCTTTGGAGTTCAGAATATTTCGTCAAAGAACCCTGCATTTCATAAACAGCATGTCTTATAATTACCAAAGGAAAAGACATGAATACGGCATAATTAAAAAAAAGGACTACATTTTTAATAAATTACACTTTGGCGTGTAAAACATATCCAAATGAAGTCGAAAAACGTTATAATTGTATTTATAAATAAAACGGATAGATTTAAAAAATGCGAATACATGTAACACATGATAAATTCGTGAAAAATTGCTGAATTAAAAAATTGGATCACCACATTGGATTCGGTATTTTCAATTCTGGCAATTTGATTACATGTGCATAAAATGTATTTTTGGGAAAATCAAAAATCCATCCAAATAAGTCTTCTTAGAAATTGTTCAATTCTAAAAGGTAATTTTGGACCAGAGGTGCAAAATGAGGAAAATCACAATCTTTCGGATAGAATAACTATAAGTTCCTAGAATTTTTACTATTGATAATAATTTCTAATGGAAATAATGGCAAATTTCTACTTTCTACCAGCATATCCCAAAATTATCATCTGAAATTGTGAAATTTCGAAAATAATTTTACCCTGCGCAGTTTGCTGTAGTTTTTCAATTTTTTAAAAAATTCCAGTCTTCCCCCACTTTCTCAGTACTACAGTTTATCGAACTGGCGAAGGAGTCAACGATTAATAGGCTCCGACAAAATCCTATAATAACGATATAGAATGGAAATTGTAGTCCTTTCACTTCGAAAATTGTAAACAATTTTGAATGCATAGAAATCAGATGTTAAGAGAATAGAAGCAGAAACAGAAGTGGTCTACGAATACAAGGAGTACATAGAAACTAAAAATCCATTTAAATCAAGGCCTTTATCAGGAACGGTCGGCGTACAGACTAGCTACGTTTCTAACGATGCATGTACTAAAAAGGGTGTTATCAACACCGCGATAATTGCCATAACCTCAACTCGGGATAAACATTATCGCCTCTTATGTACGCATGATTATACATTCGTTGGTGGATATAGGTAGGCAAGCGCATGGAGCGTTTATCGTGTATAGCGGCCGCTTGGATTCGAAGGAAACAAGGATGAGAACTCGTCGATTCGTAAAACAATGGGAGTCGGCTTCGAGAGGCGTTGCTGGCTCATAAGAGAGTCGCTATCTCGCAGTCTCTCTTCGCGCGGTATCTACTCTCGGTTCTATCTTTTATTAGCATCCCGTAGAAGCTATTTCGTGGCCCTTTCTCTATCGTCTAACCTATCCTCGGAGTTTCTCCCCGCGTTTTCCGCATTCAAAGGGGGGTAGGTACGAGCCGGCAGAAGTGCGTATTTACGAGCGTTCCCGTCCATAAAGCAACCTCGCGCCTGATTTTGATACATTCTCCATGCCCGGCACTATCTCACGCGCGAATACGACCTACGTAGCTATATAGACTCGGGATTTATGGAGATGCTGGATGCGAGCGAGGGCGAGACCGGGAGACAGCAAGGAAGACAGAGAGGGAGCGGAACAGCGCGAGACAGAGGTGCTGCACTCGACAGTCTTGTTTTCTCTGGAATTTCGCACTCTTTCGTTACTCCAATGTCTGCTGTCTGTTATAGGTGAGTTCGCTTCGAAATCGCTCGCTTGTACCGTAAGGCCCGACACATCCATAATCTATTCGCACGCAAGATCGCCGATCTTCTCCGTCGTAAAATTTCCGCGGATGAAGACGAATAATACTTACGACTTACCCGATAGAATCTCCAACCAATCCGGTTATGGCGCGTTCAGAAATTGGAAAAGTGCGAACCTTCAAGTATTTCTCCCGAACGTCAAATCGTTCCAAACATATAACTCGCGATTTTCTGATTTTTTTTGCACCTTTCTGAAAAAATACGACACGAAGGGTTTCTTTTAGTACACTCGGAATGAATAACGAGGCTGAAAATTACTCGAAGATAAACTGCTGAAAACAAATACGCATTCACTCAATTTTAAACTTACATATTTGCAAATATTTCGGAATTTGATCATTTTGGACATGAATATTATTATGTATTTGTACACTGAGAGAAATTGTATAATAAGTGTACCTCGTTTCATATGCATTTCCAGGACAGACCAGAATCTCTGTTGCATTTTCAGATTTTTTTCTTAGTTCTTTATTTCACCTGCATAGCGATTTCTTGATAAAAAATAATATATATTAACAGAAATGCGAATCTCTCGGGAAAGCCCTAGTCAGAGTACTAACATTTTCTACAGTGTCTCAAGAATAGTAATAGAATAGTAATTTCATACATGTTTTCTTATAAGCAACAACAAATTATTTAAATTCACAAGAACACAGGTAGCGATTTACATTGCAAACTTCTTTGGTGTTCAAGTGAAAATAATGACATCTTGAACCACTTATTCCACATTTAAGAAACCACTTTTCGATTTTGAGATTATTTGCCAATATGGTTTGAAAGCAGGTATATATACAAAGAGAATAGAATATTATACACTCGGGACAAATGAAAATCTTTAGTAGATCTCTTCAACGTCGTAAAGCCTATCAAATCCGACGGAGTAAGCCGTAAAGTTTATGATACATCAACAATTAAGCTTCTCCGAATGAATTCTTGCTCAATGACAGACTGAGGAACAATACATGTAACGAAAAGTTATCTGTCACAAAGACAATTAAAAATAAAGTCAATATTAAGGAGAATCTAAACGAAATTTAAATACCCCCTGCATTTTGGTCTTCTTTCATTGGGAACCGTACGCTCTTAAGTTTCCACTGATTGCAATTTAATTTTTGCTACAACTTCAACAAAACTATGAATTTTGTTAAAGGTGTTAATATTACCATTATTTTGATAAAAAAGAGCTCGATGTAAGTAAAAATATTACTACAAAATATTATATACAAAACAGTTCAACCATAACGTCTTGAATTACCAGTGATTGTAATAAAATTAAAATTTACATCTTCATTATATCAGATTTTAGAATTTGATCATTTCGAGATTACTTATAGGAACAAATGTACGTGTAAATTTAATATCTAGTTTATAAAACTTAAACGACTTTATAAATATGCTTTGATAAATTGTATTAATGGAACATTATTCAAGTCCATGTGCTGACGTTCCTTCATTTACTTCATTATTTTTGTGTATCATTAATAAAAATATCTGCTCTTGTTAATTAATCAGTTGTTCCAATTCAAACTTGACATATTTTCTTAACAGAAAATAATACCATATTTTTTATACTTTCATCGTTGGAATAATTGGGACACACGATTAATTATGAAGTATAACAGAAATTATTATTTGATTCCATTCTATTTTGACAAAATCTCGACGAACCTTTCATTGCGGTTGTTGGAAATTCATTTTTAACTGTATACGTTATCGATTCCTTAAAACTTGATTTACGTAAAAAAATCTTGGGATTTTTAAGCCGTAAATATTTCTGGGTTTAGTGTAGAATTAATTACGAAAAATAATAAGAATTAATAATGACAAAATAAAATAATCTAAATGATTGGTAAATATTCGCCAGTGAGTATTATACCCAATTGTCTCATGCAAGATCTCTCATGGTTAGTAGCCTCGTGAGGAATGAAACACGCTAATTTATGCAACTCTATCACGATAGATAGAAGCTGATGGTACATTGAGAGTATAATATGGTTCTCGCGAATTCATCCAATTGAGTTCGACTAAACATAACGGTTGGCTGCTGAAGAATAATTAAGAGCGACGGAAGTCGATGGGATGAAAGCGCATGCTAAATACGTTTTATGTATCGATTTGCGATAATCGGTAGCAATTGCTCCTCCGAACCAATTACAATTTGAATAATACAACGATATATATAAATATAACAGTGTCATGTCCAAACATCATCCAAGAAAGATTTGGAAGAATCGACCAAGTCATCATTTTGTAACTTCGATAAAACGGCAGCTGTGAAATGAAAAGTTTTTCTAAATTTTATTATGTACATCATCGTGTACATCATTGATAAACAAGAGAATATATCGAAAAAAATTGTAAGTGAATTAAGTCTTCTAGTAAATAATAAAGATTCAAGATAACTTACGAAACAAATTGTTATATTAACGTTGATGAAGTTGAAGATTTTCTCTTTGTTAATCGTTTTCAATTTACGTCAGCAGATTGGTAAATTTGCAAATATAATTCGCTAAAAATGTAAAGAGAAAATATACCAGGTCTTTACGTCAGCATTGAAATACACACGTAAAACCGTGCATACATCTTTAAGACATGCATTATTTATAACTAAAGAATGGCCTCGATTCAAAATAATTGACATGTACTCACACGTTATTTGGATATTTGATTGAATCCATGAAGTCGAAGAATTCATTTTTACGTGCAAAGCTGCGCAAAACAATAAATTTGATTAGTTTCTCGCTGGAATATCGATAATTGTGTTATATGTATGCATTTTAACTCGTTTCTATTAGACTTTGTAGAATAGCTAAAGCAATTACATAGTGTTCTCCCATAGAAATATTAATAATTACCGTATTTGCAAGTTACGTGGTAACTGAAATCCTTGTATTAATTAGATCGTTTGTATTTAATTATTTTAGTGAAAATCGCATATTACTAACTTGACGATTCAAGTTACATGTAATTATAGTTAATTCATATGCATAAAATCAAGCATATCGATAGTAATAGATTCATGAAACTACTTTTGGTTTTGAATACTAGAACAGTGTGCTTTCATTTGTTTAAAACTTCAAATTCCGATCATATTATGTGAGGAATAATAATTGAACTGTTTCAATAAATATGTTATGTCAGGAAAAATATGTATTTATGTCATAACTTTGTCAAAATTCTGACGCTACTTTCGCTGTTGTAACCTTTGTTTTAATCACGTTTAAAAAATTTAAATAATTCCAGATCCAATAGTTTACAGCCTCCCTTTTCGAATTCCGTAGTTATGATCATTTTTTGGAAAAATACTATCGATTTTTTCAACTATGCTTTGCAAGAATCGCGTTTTTTTGCAGTTCTGACCATTACAAAAGGCGGTTTATTTTTACACATTATACTTTAGAAAAACATAAGATGTTTGTGGCATCAAATGGAATAATTGATATGAATAATTTTAATAAATCTTGTTGTACATTAGTTAGGTGTTAAACATACTAATTCAAAGTATTCAAAATAAAAGGTTCATAAAACCCAGAGTCGGAATTTGCTCTATATCATCATCTGTACCTGTTTATTACTTTATGCATATACATTTCGGAATCGCATTGGACATTTTATATCAAATTTTGTTAAACAGCAGCAAAAGCTTGTTTCAAAAATGAAATTTCGATTCGTCATTTCGAAATGACTTCATTTACATTTCAGTTCATTTCACTTCACAATTTGATAAGAAATTTTATTAAACATAACGTCACTGTCAATTGCTAGTGCGGTTGTCTCCTTAAAATGAATTTTTTAGAACAATATGAAAGTAAATAAATATCGAATTGTATTTCAATGGAAACATGATCCATCTCATTCGAAAAGTCATCTGATATCTCATAAAAGTATAACTTCATCTTCCATAAAAGCATCATCATTATTAAATCGAGACGATCGAAGTTCCTGCTAAAAGTTCATTAAATGCCATCAAGCAAGCTTTAAAGCCGGGTTTATTGATATAAATTTAAATACGAATATGATTGACTCAATGGATGTTGTACAGATGTTACCATAATTTTATATTTAAATTTGTCATTTATTTGCACTCATATAAGAAAGAGTTAACATCCTATCTGCACTAACTTGAAGTATTGCCTCAAGTCGTAACAGTAAAACTCAGAGATTATTGAATCAACGTATTTTAATTGATAGAGTCTACAGTGAAAACTTTGATCGTGTACTGATCTAAATTCATTCGGAAAGATGTTAATTCATGACTGTACAATTGACATCCAAACTTATCTGAACTGATTAAAAATAAATTAATTTACTACAAATGTCGATATCATATTCTAAATTAGACACAGGATACCAATGAACTCTTGAATGTTCTTGGATTTAGATTTCGGTGGTATCTTTATTTGGTTACAGATGTCAGTCAGATCTAGTAATTCTATAAGATCGTAAAAGAAAATCATCAGGACATGTAGAGTCACGTCCAAGATTGAATGTCACCTTTCACATTACCATTCAAAAATATACACCCTTTTCAGTTTGGAAATAAACCATAACCGGCGACCATAACTGTTCTTACGTCATCGGCACAATAGCTTTAGGAAAAATATATCTTTCCTTGGGGAAAATTTGTATTAAAATATACATTAGAAGTGTAGAAAAATATTCACGGCTACGCTTACTTATGCGCGAATAAATGTATGGGCAAACTCGCGTACGAGATCGGTCGGTATACGGAACGGGGGTTTCTGCGGTGGCGAGGGTGAGATGGCTATCCTGACGTGTCTGTGTCTGCGTTTTGCGAACTTGTTCGTATACACGTTGGACAAGGGATCAACCACCGGTGGAAGCCGCACTATGAATCTACCTACGTATATAAATGCGGCCGTACGCGCGCGCGTCCGTGTGTGTATAACGTAATCACAATATTATGCCGAAATTGGAAGGGCAGGATTTCCCATTTTCTATTTTAATAGCTTCTGGGATTTCAGCAGGGATACGTCAAGTGTCGCGTTATGCTACGCTATTGGTCAACGGCTAGTTTCGGGGATGTCGCCCTCGCTTCGTATGATTCGATTGTCATTGACGTAAAAAATGAGATTGGAATCCTTATAAAACTGGTTTTTGATCAAATATGTGGACAGCAACGGCAAACGCGTTATTCGCGACTAAGCGTATTTTGACATGTCTGAGGATTTAATTAAGTGACCGTGTCAAACAGTTTGCCGCATCATTTCTGTGATTTTCTTTACATATCATACAATTTTCTTCTTTCTGTCTCCTACGTAGTCATTATTTTATGTTTATAATCATATTGTTGAGACGAAATTCTGTCCTATAAAACTCTGTTTTTTTTACAACGGAGTCTAATTATAATTTTACTTCGATTGTTTAAAACCATTTAAAATTATGGTTTCCTGAACGACGTAACTGAACTTCGTTTACGTCGCTTCATCGCCGGGAGTAATTTCAGTTTTTACGCGACGTACAATTTGTTGGCAGCTAAGTAAGTATGTATTTGAAACTACATGAAAGGTAAGACATTCAGGAGAGTTCCCGAGCAAGGGGAAGAGCCTAATTATCGCAAAGCGAGTGGCTCTTTGAAAACTTGCTAGTGGCTTGAAACCTCGAAGAAATGCGTCGCGAACAGGAGCATAAATGGATCGTCCCGCATTAGCATAATGTATGTCGCAATTATGAAGATGATTGCTTAAGTTACTGCTAACTTATTTTTGGTTATGCTAAGCTTAAGTTGCGATTAAATATTAACAATGTAAGCAAAGTTTTCTAAGGTTTCTTGCCTTCTATAATAACTCGATTTAAAGTAGATTGAGAAGCTAATCAAATTAATGGTTTATTTATAGAATTATTATCCTGTTTACCGTCACCGTTCTTTTATTGTTAGATTTCGCATCAAAACAAAACAAAATAGCTTCTGGTAAGCAAACCAAATATCTCAGTATTAATAAATATATTGCTATAATATATTTTTCTATTTTTTTCTGATTTTATGTATTATATTTTAATAATGTTCTGTTTCAACGAATACTAAAATTATTATTATCGTCTCGTGTACGATTAATAAAAAAAGATCTTACCTATACCTTCCCTTTACATTAGCACCGATGTAAGTTTCTATAGGATATTTACGGTATATAGCAGATATTTAGCATATTATAGCGGTCTCTTGATTAGTACGAGGAAGAACTGGACTATAACTTTATACTATGAAATAACTGAAAGCAAAGTCTAAAGTCGGAGAACTTTATAAGTAAAAATCGATAATCCCGATGAGCCGCCGAGTTCCCGCGAATCGATTAAAAAGTCGTCGGTGAAATACATAATAGTTTTAACGGTTATTACAGTTGTCATTTGCACTAATTGATACGCTGCTTGGCTGACTAAGTAGAATCGTTAATAAGTTTTCTTTTGTAACGTGAAAATATCGATCTGACTGATGTAACAAAGTGTTTTGACATGATATACGTATCCTAATACTGCTGTTCGTGTCTTTAATAATTGTATTCTTGTAGTTATTAACAAGGCGAAAACTGAATTGTTAAAAAAATGGTGTAGGTTTTAAAAAACGTATTCGTTTACCCTTTCGGTTGTCGAGGAAGACATACTACAAACGCATTTTGGAATTTAAATTTATTCTTAGAATTCTGTAGCCATAAAAAAGATTAAAATTTAATATTTTAGAAGTGGTATTTGTTGAATTTTTTAGGCTGATGCAATTAATTTATCGTGTAAATTTCAAAGAAAAAAATGGCACCTCCACTTTTAAAGGATGAGTCTAATTAAACCATTCAAAATTTGTTCATGTTAAGGGATTCTGTCTCTTAGAAGGGACCGTAGGGTGGTGGGCTTAATCGAAACATTTTAATTACGGGGTGACACATTATCGTCTTATTCAGACTTCTTGATAATGACAATGGCCTATTCGAATTCTGTTAAATTTACATCATTTACACAATCCACGATTCTTTGATTTCATTTCAATACTGTCCTGATATATTGCATATGTTGGTTATGGTTTGTGTTAAGTATGAATCCACTGATATTCCAATAGACTAATATTTAATTCCCTTGAAGTAAATTTTCTTCCATCTGCTAGTGAATCCCTCTATCAAAGCAGTTATGTGCTTGATCGAAAAGGGTAAAGTCGGGAATTACTTAACTAGAGGGGCTTTATTTTTAACTTTATGAAATCCGCAAAATTCAACGAATATGCTTAAGAATCGGAAACTGAAAAGACCAGTATAAATCCGATTTAATATGTATATAAATTATAAATAAAGATACGATGGAATTGGATATTATATTATCACAACAATAATAGGACAAAAATAATGCTATTTTCATCACATGTACGCTGTACTGATTATAACAGAATGGAATGAATACATCTATAACGGAACCAAAGGTTTATACCCAATTGGTATATCTACATTTATGTGAATAGTTCTAGAAAATTGTTGACGGCGCCTCGAATTAACTAATTTTCCAGTGTATTAATCGTTATTTTATATTAATCTTATCATTAAAATGTCGCAGTTTTTTTTTAATTAAATGACGTTTCCACTTTGGATGTATAGAACTGTAGGACGAAGACAACCCCATCATAAGGCAGGCAATATTCGATCAAGCATTAAAGCATATACTTTTTACTTGAAGAAACTGGAATTATATAGTCCAACTCAAACTACCCCAATCTGTAGCCCCATTCGTTGAAATTCTACCCCAACAATTTTAGAATGTAGTCAGGAATTTAACTTAGTTAAAGTACAAAGAAAATATTGACGATTAATTAATCTTCTCGGAAATTACATTTTTAAAGTAAATTTTGTTCAACCATTTCTTATTTACTCATTAAAATTAACTCATTTGACAAGAGCATGATTGAAAAAGATTGAAAGAAACACCAACCATTGTCGCCGCTGCAGTGCAAGTGAATTAAAAGTAAATGTCATTATTGGAGCAAAGTGTTTAAGGAGCGTGTGCTTGCCAGCTGTTTTACCGCTGCGAAAGTTGTCTCTCCTAAGGTCAAAAGTTTACACCGCCACGGGGGAGAAGATCGGATGCAGCAACTGCCGGCGGGAGAACGACAGAGAAGTTCCGGAGGCGTGAACTTTTGCGCAGACAATTCGCAACTATAGTAGATAGAGAGAACGAGAGAAAGAAGGAGAGTCAATTTGGCAAAGTTGGACACCAAGTTTTTACCTGGATTTAATAACTGGAAGACATTGACTAGGTTCCTTATTAAATTCCGAACGCGTTGCTCATTTCGAAGAGTATCGCGTTTTTTAGACAGCTTTTTGCACCGCGGAACATTTTTGCTGGTTACTTACCGCTTCGCCAGACAGAAGTTGAAAATAATTATGGAATAATTACAAAGTAAACGACGTAGTATAATAGACTTAGTAGACATGGCCGTTTTCCAGATTTATTGCCGACGTATTTGATTAGATGTACTGTTGCCCCACTTAAATGTTTGATCAAATGTAAGCAAAATCTCTTCATTTATTATTTGTTTGAGTGAAGTTATCGATGATTTGTGCGAACTTCAAAGGAGTCGAGGAGATTACGAATATTTGTACGTCTCCGATGCACGTAATTGTGTCGCTATTGGCCTGAATCTTTTATTACATTCTGTGCTCCATATTTACGGACCTCGGATGACCATTCGCGATATTCATCGTTCGACGTCAGTATTATCTTCTAGAATATAATCATTACGTCCGGCGCGGAAACTGAAACAGCACGCGACCTTATATTCGAGTGTTCTATAGTGTATCGATTTATTACTATTATGAATTTTGTTCTTCAAGGATGACAATGTCTCAGGATCAATCAACTTCGACGTCTGCAAGAAGCATCTAAAGATCATTGTTACATTGGTTAAGAACAAATGGAATCGAGGAAGTCTTGGAAAACAAAGCTCCAACTGTTTTTAAATGGGTTCAGATTCATCTGGCTAAAGATTGGTTAAACTACTGGCAGAACCTGCCTGGTCTTAAGTAGTCCGGAAGGATCGTTAGCTTTTCCTGCAACTAACCAAAATACATGAGTGATTTGGATATGGACGATCTTGAAATTGTAGTATCAACTTTGACAAAATCTGTTGGGCCACACACTGTGTAACATGGGATCGTGGGTATACAACATTGCATATTTTGTCTGGAAGACGGGACTTCGAGTTGTTCGTAATACACGAATAGTAAGAATTGATTAGACTATATATTTCTGGTAAGGGGTTTCACTTACCTGAAGATATAAAGGCTTGCAACACACCCTTCACCCTAAGATGTTTGAAGAAGCAAAAGGTGGACCTTGCAGATTAGCGTTATGGTATGAATGTTAAACGTTCGATAGAATGCATAAGAGAAAAATTTGATGCTTCAACTCCACTGCTAGTTCTAAAATACTAGCAATTAAACGCCTGAGATATTCGTCGTTGGATATCAGTCATATCTTCTGTAATACAATAATTATGCTTGTCGAGCAAGCTTGAACAGCACTCGACGATACGTTCTAGAAATCTATAGTGCATCGATTTACGACGGTTTGGGACAATGTGGACCAGTCTCCACAAATCGCTTTGAGAAGTATCTAAAGATAATTA
Organism: Trichopria drosophilae; assembly: GCA_030407085.1. Classification (NCBI taxonomy): domain Eukaryota; kingdom Metazoa; phylum Arthropoda; class Insecta; order Hymenoptera; family Diapriidae; genus Trichopria; species Trichopria drosophilae. The sequence continues at coordinate 63,641,687 of CM059583.1, read as the reverse complement.
GATTGGTTGCGATATAATAAGATATTAAACATTGTGATATATTTTCTTTTAACTTCCGCGTTGAAAATTTGAAAAAGATAGGTGCTACAGAAATGTAGAATTAGTGAAAACAATAAGCAAGTCAGATGTTACGAATATGACACTCATTAAGTACCTGCTGATGGAATACTTGAATGTTTACACAAGGATTCACTTGTCGCGTACGGGATCCAACTGCGATATCGACAGGACGGTCATTAGCTCGGTTCGCACGAAAGCGAACCATAATGAGACAAGCGATGATACAAAACCTGTTAGGAAGACGGAAAAACAAAACAAGAATAATTCCGGATAACTGCGTGCGAGTGTGCATGCGTACGTGTCAGCGATTTCCCGATAAAAAATAACCAAAAAGGCTAGTGGAAAAGAGGAATAATCGGCGGCGACCTCTCCGGTTAGATGCCGTCGGGAAAAGGGGATAAAAACGAGAGAAAGAGGTAAAAAGAGAGGAAGTAAAATGAACCGTCCGACCGTCCGACCGGCCGACTGACAGGAATTTACATCCTCTCCAGCGCAATCTGCGTGAGTGAATTGTGTCGTGTTACCGTCGTCCGGAGAATTAGATCCGGAAAATCCGTAATAATTACTCGAGCGACAGTTACCTCTCTCCTCTCTCTCTCTCTCTCTTCTTTGGCCTCCTCCCTTCGACCACTCCTCCATCGTCCCTGTTCCACCACTACCGGTGGTGCCCCGCCGCGAGTACCGGATCCGTACTTCCACCTTTTCCTGCTTTCCACGATCCCACCTCCGCGTCCCACTTTGCTCCTTTTTCGTCTTTCCCGCGTGGAACGCTCATTCAGGACTTTCCGCCGGTGTGATATAAACAAGTAAATACACAAAGCCACCGTGGCTGCCTCTGCGGCGAGGGGAGATATCCGATTTTCCGAGTTGTACACACTTTTGTTCGGAGGAGATAGAAACTTATTATGGGATGCCTTTGCCCAGAACTCACCTTTACCTTTAATACTTCGCGCGGTTCACATTTTTCACAGGGGTCGTGTGCCGCATTTACTTTCACCACGCAGGAATTTGCACGCTTCAGTGTTTTTATTTACGGTTATGATGCGCATCCCCTTTGCCATCACGTATCGTATATACTTATCTCAAATATGATGAAAATGTGGTGATTTAGTGTAATAATTCTGTTGGGTAATATAAAATGGACATTTGAATTCGTTGTATTACCATCGTTTTGTTATCGACCATTAAGTTTGTGATAATTGATAATAATATTTAGTTTATAAATAAACGTTCAGCATTGGAAACAATTTTCTTATTGCTCCTGATTTAATTGTTGAATATATTACTGGATGTGATTTGAATAAATTACATGTAAAATCCATCCTTTTTTACAGAATATTAAGGACATCAACTCAAACATTTCCGACTATGATATCAGTCTCATTTTAGACGACACTTCCTCGTTTCTATTCGGAATAGATGGTTCACTTCGAAATTAAGAATAATAAATATATTAATTATGTAGATGTTTCAATTTTTATCCAAGATGACGGTAGGCTCAAATTAAATTTGCATCATAAAGAAACTTGGCTCTAAAGATAACTTCATTCTGTGTCGGGTAAAATAGATACAATTTTTGGACAAATAGAGTAAATGTGAGTATAATTGTGATATAGAATGTCCTAAAATGTTACCCATAAAAACCGCAAGATATCCCAGGACTTCGTATACGTGTTACGAGAAAATTCTGTAAACCTTAAAGAAGGCGGCATGCGTAAAAGCCAATTTCACGACTCATGTATTAGATCGGGATTTTGGTAAATCATTTGTAAAAATGTATATTTTCACATGTACGGAATAGAAAAATATTGCTGACTTTACCGTTTCTTGGGCGTGCTATAACCAACCGAGGCGTAAAACTATTATTGTACGCCCTTGATACGAAAAGTACTACTTCATTGCAAAAATAAGAGTTTTTGCAAAAGAAAGTTTCAAACTTCTTCATTTTAACCTCTACATGAAACCTTGGTATTTACATATACTGTCAAAACTATAGACTTCGGACTTCCTGCTACTAAAACTTATTGTTCAAAATGTAACTCTGATTATTGGCGTTTATATTGTAATGAACGTAAATGGACAGTTATAAGAGTTAGTGACTTCAAAAGGGAAACTTTTTCTTATTTATTCTTCTAAATGAGAAACAGTTCTCTTAAAAATGTAAAGGGACATGCAAATTGCACAAATATGTACATATTTACATTGTTTCGTCCGTGATAATCTGTAACATATGTTGAACAGGGAATTCTCTTACATAACTGTGCACTTAAGGAGAAACTCTAGCGTTTTATAGAATTTATACATTAACTGTAACTCTTTCTAAAAGTCTCCCTTCACTCGATGTTTTCATGGTTGTCTTATAATTTACCAAAAATAATGAAATTCGAAACTGTACGGAATATGTATCTTCAGTATCGCTCTCCTTCATATCGACAGTTTTCGAATTTCTGCATTTAGACTAATTTTTCAGCTTTATTGTCGATTTTTTAATTTTTTTCAATGATGATATTTCCGTCAAACAATTCAAAATAAACATTGGTCAGATTAACTGTATCTTACTTGCATTTGTTTAAAATTAATTGTAAACTGGAGAACTATTTTCCATGACTTCGTAATTATATTTGTCATTTATCCTAGATAGTCAATGTAAATAATGTCAACATATTTACTACATTGTTCTGTATATTTTTAAATTTACAAAACTATTTCTTTTTATTCAATACCACACATTTTTTTAATTATTGTCCACATATTGGCTCATTTACTATTATATCTCGAATCTTTAAAATAATGTATGAAATTTGAATTTGAATACGCCATAAAAAATGCGTAATGTGTTTGTTAATGTTAGAAAAACATATTACGAACGCCGAAACAGAAAGACTGAAATTGTAGCCATAACTTGATGTTCAGCTTTTAGGCGACCTGTTGCTGAGAGCTGAATAAGCTGATATAATATGCGAAATAATTCTACATGAAAATCCACGAATTGTTCACTTCCAGTTTGTTTGTAATATAATTAACATAATTATATAAATTTGCTGATGTATACATGTATTGCAATTTATGTCGTAAATTGGATTAAAATATTTCTTAATTTAGAAATAATTAACATTTGTCAAGTCATTTAACAATTAGGTTGTCGGCGGAGAGTTTCGAAAATATTTTTAATTATCTCACTAAAGTTTTTAATGGTAAGTTCCACCAATCTCAGTTACATTAAAATTAAAAGTAAAGAAAGTTGCGTAAGAGGAAAACTGCTTATTCCTTATATGAGATTTTTTGGCGCGTTACTTCTTTCTTACGCAATTCGTTCATATGTATTCCTAAAATAGTTTTTGGTACAGAAAGATGCATACAGCTTTGTCGTTATCTTTATGCAATAAACCGCATTTAATTATTTCAATTCCCCCAGATATTATGGTAATCTATTTAAAAAATAATGTGTGTATCAATTGGAATTAACAAAGGGTATCCAAATCTTAATAGGATATGATTATTTACTTACTAGGCTTATAAAAAATTGACTTATATAATCGAAGTGGCAGTATCATATATTTAATTATTTACGTATAGTGGATAATTTGTGATTTAAAATAGACAAAGTAAGAAAGATTATGAGGAAAATTGGTGGTCCAAATTATATACTTTAGTACCTACAAAAACGACAAACAATAATTAATTACAAAATTTTAGAAAATCGTAAGTTTTAACATGCATATTACATATATGACGTATTTTTTTTGTAAAAAATGTTATGTGCAGTACATTAATACAAAATACTTTATACACATTAAGTAAAGGCAATAACGACAATAATGAAAATAGTAAGATTTTAACGTCTTTAACAAAAATTCTTGAAGGTGTTGCTACTCCTAAATAGAAGTTTGCATATGAGAAATGATAAATCTTAATTGAAAATTGAAAATATTATTAATGAGAGACATACTAGAATTTTGAATAATTTTTCAATTAATTCGCAACTCAATAAGTGCATCATATAAGCTAAAGATTTTGGAAGTTAAGCATCAAAGATTCGATATTAAAAAGCTATTTAAACGTAAGCAAATTCGAGTATCTCTATTTCGTTGTGATAATGTAGTATGTAGTACTGAAGTAATTTGTTTTAACGGGTTACAAAAGTGATGTCATTATCATTTTGTACCTCCTTATTTATCTCGATATCATGTGATGATGAGGAGTTTCGATACTAACATTATATTGTAACGTGAGGCGATGTTGCCAGCATGTGATAGTAGATCAATAGTGTTAGATTTTGACATCTCGCGATTCTGATAATTAAGAGTAATAATAGCAATGTCAATACTTAGTACTGAAATGCAATGAAATAATGATATCGCATGATATCAATGAACTGATATCGACGATGATGAAGTCGTATGCTGTCATATGCCAATGAAGGGTTATGAAGATATTGCTGAATTGTGATATGGTTTGTGATATTGATTTCAGTAAATTTTCCCTTATAATTAGACTCATGCATACGGATCAGTCGAGGTGCTGACATAAGCTCAGCTTATATTCGTGACTAAGAGTCGTAATACGGGATGACTTGTGATTGACAACCGAGAGGGATTTTTCTGATTCACATAGTATTCGAACACCCTTTTTACAGGGAGACAATTTAACGATTCTTTTTTTTTTGTAATTAAACTGCTGCTAGGACTGAAATTAAGGTATTGATTTGGCATGTAATGAATTTCTGGAAGAGTCCATTCTTTTTAAAAAATATATCAATTTTTGAAGCATTTTTTGTTATTGGGAAATTTGATTGTCCGTTAAAAATGTAAAAATAAATGAACTCTTTCGAAGAGCGCAATAATGAAAAGTACACGTAATACTTTGTAGAATTATAATTGCATGCCGATAGGGGGAGACTCTTGTCATCCATATGATATTTGCTGGTGCATCGGTAACGACTGTTGTTCGTTTTTCTGCCCACGCTGCACTGAGTTTCATTCCTGAGTAATCCTCATGCAGTTCTCTTTTGCAGAAAATTAATTAGTTCGCAACGTTATGTAAAAATATAATACGGGATTATGTTTGCTCGTAGGTTCTGAAAATTGGAAGCAGACTTGGAGTCGAATAATAAATCGGCGTTCGAAAAAATCACGCACATTGAAAAGCGATCGACGTTCGGCGCCGCCACTCGCAAGTCTGTATACATAGCGTACGAGGGAATCTTTCGGTATCCCGGTGCACTCGGCTTCGTTTCTGGGATATGAGGGGGTGGTAGCGGGGCAAGAGTGGCGTTCGAGTCGGACCAATCGCGTATGCCCCTCTCGTTGCACAAAGCATATCGAACGGAAAATAAAGCAACGGGAGCATTCGGCGCGCAAAAAAAAGATAGTACAAAATTAAAACCGGCCAGCAGAAAAATAATCAGATTTCCGCGTATATTATTAACGAAGATATGCACGGACATACGTGGATATGCCAGGGGCATGTGCGCTACCGGCGATGGAAAACTATTGACTCCAATCGAGTTTCGTCCACCCCTTGCCCGGTTCCCCTTAGCGGCCCACTTGAGGCACCCGCGCGATTTCGGCGCCCTGCACAATCACACCCGATCCATCGGTATACTATTGCTGATCCCACCACGACCTCGTATCCGAGGCATGTTGGATTTGTGTACGATCTACCCGATAGTGCTCTTACATTCGCGTGAATATGTAGGCGAATCAAACGCAAGAGTAATGTTTACACAGAAACAACATTTTACATCAGTATTTTACACGACTTTATTTTAGTGGTTTATTTTATGTTATGATGTATGCCATAAACAAATATAAATAGATGGTGTAAAAATTCAGCATTAATAACTGGCAGGATTTCATTCAAATATCAAAATTGTAATGTCAAAAACTGATACATTTAAGAGAAAAATAGATATATTATATCAAAAAATTAAAATATTATCTTAAATTTAATTTTGTATATTAGTATTTAGTCCCACACAATAGCTGTGATTATGAACATCATTCTATGCCATATTTGAGGGTGATTCTGCAAAGAAAGTAATATCATCCAACATTTCAACGCAGCAACTCAAATTTTAACAGAAACAAAATTTACAAAGCCCACAGATGTTATTACATTTAGCCGATTACATCTTCTAAATTCACTTGAATATATTGTGTTCTGCGCGAAATAGAAACTCACCCTGGTGGAGATGGTCACGAGAATCTGCACAGAATTATCTTAAATTTTTTTGATCTGAGTCGAAACATTAATATGGGTAGAAATGCTACGAAAATTGATATGAATTCTAGCCGAAATCTACCGAAACGCGAGACATTGAGACAGCTAATATGGTTTAACATGAGTGCGACAAGCTTCTACAACTTATCGACCTCGATTCGAGAATCTCGAATACCTCTCGATCGAACGCCCAATATGGCGGCTTGCTCTCAGCTGATTCGCCTGCACATACTGCCGCGATCGTTTACAAAGCTGTTGTAAAGATTAAAAGCTTCATTTCGAAAGAAAATTGTTTACATTTACACCTGCTCATTTTATCGAATCGATTGATCCTTACCTATTATACAAATTTAATATGATATTTTCAGTTTGTAATTATTGATTTGTCAACTCTAAATATATGTTAGTGGTCTATAGCGGGTTTTCATCTTGAATTCGTGTATATTTCTACCGAGATTCTACCGAATAGTAGGATAATGGCTAGTTCAAATCAGCCAAATCTCTACCAGGACAGATCTCTCTATATATCATGACATTAAACTACATCTAGTAATTTCAAAATAAACATAAAATGTGACAAAATCTGTAATATTTCTTCTACACATACATCGATCTAATATCAGAGATGGTATTTCTAATCTCAGATCCTGATAGATCTCGTTAGCGATCTTATTAGGCCTAATTGAAACTAGTGACATCTTAATTTGATCTGGTATTATCCCCATAGCTGCAAATGGGATCTTATTTGATCTGAACTTTATTTCCTGGGTGCTACCTCCAAACTAGATTTGATGATCTTGATATTGATCCAATTGGTCGGCTAAAAGCATTTTTTATACAATATAGTAAGAAATGGATCTATAACTATATTTATGTTTAAAGATTTCATCGATTAAATTTGATTACATTTATCTTAATATCGTTATTATTACAATGCATATAATTTAAAAACTAGTCAGTATTATAAGTACTTACATATATGACATTTTTCTAACCCAATAAACATTTTACAAAAATTTTAATTAATCGTCTAAATTTGGAAATTTATCATTTTCATTATCCACCTTAATATCAAATGCAGAATGATGAATGATTTATTTCGGTCTCTAAATAAAGTTTGCAATCTTAAAAGACTTTGTCAGTATCTTAGAAACTATTCCATTTGTAGTAAATTTTTTTGAAATAATTCAATCTATTATTTAACTTCTCTAACAAAATTCAATATGACGGAAAATCGCATTGGGTCTTTTCACTTTGATATTTACTTTTGCATTCATACCTTGACTAGAAGAAAATATGATGTAAAAGACGAAGAAGAGAATGTACAGATCATGAGTAAAATTCTTTGAGAATTACAAATCATGTGTCTTGTTCGTTAGATTTGATCTTTTGCTCATCGTATAATTCTACTCACTGCGTTTTCTTGTTGATCCCTTATAATTAGACTTCACCTGCTAAATCTTGGAAGAAGATGAAAGAAACATGGTGTAAGGAGAAATCGAGAGTGAGAGGGAGAGAGAGACACGGAGAAAGAGAGATGCCAGATTTAAGACTAATTTGTCTGAAGCCCATGGATCAATTGGAACTGTGCTTGCAATTTATCAAGCTTCCTTAGAGGTTCAGCCTACAATAAAAACTGTACCTTTAAGGTTTCAAAACAAATTTTTAAAAAATTTCGCACACAATAAAATACAGCGGTCAAATTTAAAATAAAAATGTTGTAATGACAAAACTATTGAAAAGGAATCAATAAGATTATGTCAATGTGGTGCAAATTCAATCTTTCCGTGAATTTAGGAAAAATTATGACCGCCGGATAGTACATAATCTATTCATTAAGATTCAATAAATTATAAAATTAAATTAAAAGAGTTTCATTTTTGTAATAAATGTCAACGTAAATGTAATCAATCTTTAATTAAACGAACAAGATCAATGAAAATAATGTCGCCAAAAATAGGAAAGTTTTGAGATTGATCGAAAAAATCTGATTATCTGTGATTTCATTTTGTTTTATTGTAATAAATTTGTCAGATTTATCCCAAAGTCGATAAGGATTTTGTCACAACAAATCGGAATTCTGCCATCTGAACAAATCTATTTTCCGAAAATATTTGATTATGTCTAAATTATTCTTAATTCTAATTTGATTTAGAATTCTATTACTTTATTGATAAGATTATACTAAAATTTCAGTCTATTATTTGCAAAGATTATTACTTTTATAGTATTTCTTCATAAATAATATCTGAAAACATTGAATAAATAACCCGTTTATATCAATTTATAGAAAAAATAATTTTAAAATACGAATCGTTATAAAGCAGAAAAACATACTCAGTTATTACAAATGATGGCCGTATAGATGCGATGAATATTTCATTAATTAATACTTCAAAAATAGAGGGATAAAGAAGTTAATAAAACATTAAGCGGGATAGAAATGGAATGAACTATTGATACTAAATGGTCGAATTAATGTCAAATCTCCAATGAAAAGGCTCATTAATCGATTTTTAATTCAAGAAATTATATTGCAGGAATATCGGTGCATCTTTAAATGATAAAGAACAGTTCTGCCATTGGCGCGAAATAATATCTGCTGTGATAATATATTATCCACCAACGCATATCATTCGTTTTAGATTTAATACGTAATAGGACAACCACTCAAAGCATTAAAATACTTGCATAAAGGAGTCCATTGTGATAAAAAACTGAAACGCGTTTGCACGGCGAATAATATTCGGTGTAATAAGTTACCATACCGAGTTACATTACGGAACTTTTAATTATAATCGCACATTTTTTCTACGCGGCATGTGCGGAGAGCAGTAAAAAATATCGCGTTGTTATTACGGCGAATTGTACGCGTGTGTCGGTAACTTTTCTGTGTCTTTGGGTTATTATTATGTCAAGTGGAAAAAATGAAGTGTATGAATCACTATACTGTACTGAAACATTTTACGTTTTTTCATACCGCTAATTTATAATGGGATGTTCAATTAACAACTGAGACTATTATACCGATGCAAATCCTCAGGATGAAAAATGTGCTTTCCATCATATTTTTTGTATAATTTGAAAGTTAAGATTTTTTTTCAAAATTAAATTTATGTTACGTAGTTTATTAACTCCATATATTGTTCTACATGTATACCGAGCAAATTTCTGTTAAAACTTCTGATAAAAGCTACACTTGATTTTATTTTTTTATATGAAAAACTAGAGATAAAATATCAATTATTTTAAATATTTGAAACATATAATTTCGTTATAACCTTACCACAAATTACGAAGTAATATAGAATTAAAATATTTAGTTTAAAAAAAGTTATTTTTTTTTTAATAGAAAAAATGATGGAACAAAAATTTGATAAAAAATAAAAAGTATCTTTTGCTGTTATTTATGAGATCTCTCCTCAAGATTCTAAGGTCGAAATTGAGTTTCAGCAAACAGGAATTCTAATATCCCATAATTTGAAGAAAATTGCCAAAAGTTTTACAACTATTTTGTTTCATGATTTTTTTTCAGAGCTGTCAGAATATTGAGACTGTATCAAACTATAGATAACGGTGGATGAAATTGAATTTTAGGAACAAATTTTATTTTATACCCTACGTCATTTTAACTATCTACAAATGGCGTCACAGTGAACATTCTTTGTGAAAAATTTCTCGATGCTGTAAGTTAGATATTATCACTTTAGAATATACCAAGAATAATGCGAAGAGTTCTTAAAAATCCATCAGACTTTTTTTTACGATTTTTTAACCGATATTTTTAGAAATTTTATATTTGCATTTTTTAAATAATTGCTAGAATTGAACGAAAAGTTCTGAAAATAGTGTTGCATTCTTTTATGAATACTTTTATGGATTTTTTGTTCTTTGCAATTTGTTCAAAAAGTTTCTGGAGGAATCATGCTCAAGTATAATATTTGTTATTCCTTTCCTTATAAACCATAAACTTTTCGATAAAATTGCCAAAAACTAAAAATGCTTAGAATTCATTGAAAAATGTGCCGAATTTTTTCAAATTTTTTCTTCAATTTTTATAAATTTAAATAATATCTCAGTATATTCTTCGATGAATTCTAGAACTTCGTATTCTTAGCAGATTTTCAAAGAAGCTCATAGATTTTCAGTTAGATAATACAAAAAAATTTTCAAAGAAATTTTCATTTTTATTCTCAAATATTTCATCCACCTTTGTCCATAGTGTCAGTAGAATGCCAATATTCTGATTACTCGAAAAAAAGTATAAAAATGAATATTTCTTCTTTTTCTTGCAATTTATTTTCAAATTTCGTGTTATATTGAAATTCATGTTGGCTGAAACTCAATGTGACTTCGAAATCTTCAGAAGCAACCTGAAGTAGTGCACATAACCTTCATTTATCTTTAATTTTGATTTCGATATAAAATATTTGATTGAAATTGAAGTAAACAGGTATTATTTCAGGGATTAAAGGGTTAATGTTTCAATCTTTAAACCTGATTAACTCAGTAATTCGATATGGAAATTACTTAATTTCTAATACACTACTGCTAATAGTAGAACAATTACAACACTAACAATTGGATTCTACTTCGAATTATAGAGTGCATAAAAGGAAAGAAAATAATAACTTCACCGTACTACCTATTTGACTTCCTGGTATTCTATAACTTCAGCATGTTATCTTACGACCGAGAATTAACACTGAAAACAACTGAAGTACTGAAGTTGCAATTGAGTTGATTTCTTCGAACATCTATGCAGCGACATAAAGTGAAGTAGAACTTCTGAGTCGAAGGGAAGTTTATCCCTCCGAACGTACTCAAGTTCCCTGAAGTAGTAAATTTTATTCAATTAGTAAATGACCCAGATGTACATGGCGTGAGAATGTCAAAATAATGATATAATTCGAGAGCAAAGAAAATGTGTTTTTCGTATTACCTCATGAGTGCAATTTGGAAGCAGCAATGCTTCTACCTGCAGGTTTTGGTGTGATCGAATCTCGAAAACAGTATGCAAAAAGTGAATTGGTGCATTTCGAGGGAGACAAGCATGGGTGTAAGGATGTTAAAACGAGATTCGGCATACAAGCGAGCGGCGTCAGTGCCCTGTATAGAGCTTCATTAGAGAATGCAGTTGGAAACGGAGGAAGATGTTCTCTTCCATTTCCAACCGCAAGCCTTCGACCGATCCGTAGCGCGTATTCCAAAACTCGACATCTCGAATCGAATCGTTACACGGACAAGCACCGCAGGCACGACACTGGACAAATGCCCTCGACGAGGTCCTTGAGGAATCTCCCGTAGTTTCGAAGCCATCGCGGCATCCTTCGACCTCTAATTGGCGCATTCAATTCACGCTACGTTTCACCCTCGCCCGGGACTTACGTCGCCGAGTCCGAAACCTACGCAAATTTCGGCTAATTGTATGTCGCCGCCGACGGGTGAACGAGAGAGGTCTGTTCTTAGAGGCTAATTCGCTTCGGGTTTACTTTTGCTAGAAGTTCGACTCGAGTTCGCCGCCAGAGCCAACCTTCTGAAAACGTACAACGACGAAACATTGAAAAAATACTTCGCAATTAAAGGGACGAAATTGTAAAAGTTTCTCTTGAAACAGAGGGAATAAGTGCCATAGAGAAAGAGATACGTAGTTTTAAAAAAATTGAATTCGCCCGAGTCACGGACTCGCTTTTATTATCTTCGAACGAGTTTAATTGTTAGTCTTTGAGAACTGTCTGACACTTTGTGTTTTATTAAATAAGTAATTTTTTAAACATGCTTTAATTATACCGTCCAGTATTTCGTTGTTCAGGAATTGTTCTCCGCCACTTTTCGCGAAAGAATATTCGGAGATTACTTGAATATTTAATGTACGCGTGACGAACTTAAAAACTTTCAGACAGGTTCTTTATACCCTGAAAAGTGTCTTTGGCTAGTTATAATACGCGCTGTTTTAAACAAAATATCGTACCAAATCTAAAAACGTTACAAAGGATAATGTGTCGTAAAGAAATGTCAAATTATTTTTACTACTGATAATAAAAAGAATAAAATTTTCTCTGCGTTATCAACATGATACATTCCAGTACAGTATCGTATACCCCAGCATATATCTCTTTACGCTATATGAATATTGATCATAGCCAGCGTTAATAAGGATCACCCCATCAAGTGCGCTCAATTATTACTTGATCTAGCCCTAATCAAGAAGCAAAGGTAGTCCTTATTAGTATGTTCTTCAGAAGTGGCACTTGCTCATTGCCTGTTCAGAAACATCGTATTTCCAGTTACAGCCTGAACATGGCATAAAAATCACACGATAATATATTGAAAAGTCTAAAGTTTTACCACTGTCTGCTTGGATCTCATCAGATCAAACGTTACATTTTAATTTGTAACTATATGCTTATATTCAGACAATCAAGGCCTGACTAGGGCTCTATCAAAATTTCGACTCAGGTAGAATGGAACTCAGGCATAACCAAGTCGTAAGATATTACACGCATCCAGCCTAGGAACTGATGTAAAATAGCCTGATAACGACCTGATCAGATCAAACATTACATTACAGTGAAGTAGACTTAAGTGCCATTATTAGGACCTGACCAGACTAGTGTTCAGATTTCTAATACATATCTATGCGCAGTCAATAATGTAGAGGTGCAGAATTTACACATCAACAGAAATAACCACATATGAATTGCTATGTATAGAAAAATTCCAAGAAGGTTTTTGCTTGAAAAAAAATCTTTTCAAACTTTTCCTCAGCGTATAATAGTGTACAAAATTGTTCACTTTGTAAATTTAATCACCCGGATCATAACGGGCATCGCTTATTAATTTGCGTACATAATTTTCATTATATCTATCAAAGACAGCGTGATACCCGATCATAAAAAGCGATAATGTTTATAATGATATCGAGACTAATTAAGCAGCGTAACGAGAGCCGCAAGCGTAACGGGGGAAGCGCACGTATTGATAGTCGACGATTAAAAGCGAAGTACACCCTAGCGACGTTGTAAGTGCAGTCTTTGTAGTCGTTCTTACTCATACGATCACATAAACATCGATACTTTTTTTAGACGCTTTTTCTTCGATGAATACGTTTTTCTCGCTTCCTTTTGTGCTTAAATTGCTCCGCTGCTTTCCACCCTTGGTTCCTATTACTTTCCCTCGTTTTTTTCTCTTCCTATTCCTGGTCTTTTCACTATTTGTCGTATCACTTGCTTGGACAATGTTACATCGCTTTTACGCCTTCTTTTTCTTCTCACTTAGTTCGCATTCAAACTTCGTTTTGTTTCCTTTCGGTAACGCCTTTAATTTGTTTATTTGGCGGAGAAAGTAAGCTAATGTATTATTAAGTCTCAGAGAGAAATAAATAAGTTTCATTTCAAACCCAAAATAGCTTCACTCGACATAATTTGGTAAGATAAAGAATTATTTATTAGATAGAATAGAGCCAATTCAATTGATGTCAATTTTTAGTAAATTTCACAGGTACATCAAGTGCATTTTATAAGCTACAATAGTTAACGGAAAAAACTTCAATTGCAGACTGAATACTACAAATTCTTACTGAACCAAATGATATGCAATGTTCATCAGTATACCAACCGTAAATAACGTTCTATTTGATAAGATTACAATGGTCCATTATACCAATAGTACGTTTGAAAATGAATGACGAGTAGTACTGCCAAAAATAGAAACAAAATGAAATTATTGTCATATGTAATTTTAAAACAATTAGGTGATGTGTAAATAAAAAATATAATTCAACTGCTATCAGTTTAATGCTTTTTGATAGGAACTGAAACGTAAACCTATGAAACTCCGTTTGTGACAATAAAAAATGTTAAAAAATCCTAAATACAATTCACCGAAAAATTAGCTGAATATAATGTCGTTTAATTTGTTACAATTTATTTAAATAATCTAGAAAATCTAGGCTGTAATATAAAATAAGCCGGTAAGCAGAGGCTCACTGAGTGCTAATGCGACCCTATGGTAATTTGTGTATCAAGAGCAAACAAATGACATTGGTTGGGGTTTGCGGTACACATTTACTCGTAGGTTGTGTAAAATCCAATAGATATCACGTCAATGAAAGTTCTGTCAACAAAAATCAGGTTTCGAACAAATATTTTACTATTTTTTTAAGACTTGACACGCGTTTCATTAAACATGCTTTTAAAGGAAGAATTGTTAAATTATTTTGGACATCATGAAAAACTAAATATTTGTTTAGTGTCTGTATATATATCGAAATTTTTTACTGCAAATCGCGGTTGGAATTCAATGATTTATAAAAAAATTGTTTTGATGTTTTTCAAGATAAGAATTAATAATGACTAAAAAATGAAAACGTTAGTTGACAGTAATAGGTCGATTAAGGCATAAAAACCAAATGGTTTCAAAACCGATTTATTCACATGATCTAAAAGAACAGAAAGAAAACCCGTAGAAAATTAATTTAGTTACCGTTTTGGGTCTTGGTATCAATACAAATTAGTTCTATCAAATTGTTTGTTATTTTTGTTACTTTACTTATAGAATATGGTATAAAAATGGTTAAAACGATTCTTCAGGAAATATCATTATTAACGATGTTTTTAAAAAAATTCCTGGAAAGTTTGTATGGCAATTACTACTTAGATGTCAGATTTACAGTTTTATTAACAAACTATTGTATAGCAAGTGTCAAACTTTCTCCCAAAAAAGTCATTCCCTATTTCGTACAATTTGTATTTCTTGAAAAAAAAATCGTTTAAAGGATGCAGCGTAAGGAAGAAAGGCTCCAATTTATAAAGGAAAATATAAAAACATTATTATATTCTAATTTTGTAGAATGATGTATGAATCGCATATTATTTTCATTAGTTATAAAATAGTCATTTCACGCCGCATTTTCAGAATGTAAAATATCTACTTTATGGCCCATTTTATCAGAGTATCAATTTTTCAATTCATAATTTCTAAAAATGGCTATTTGATACCCTATGAATGGAAAAATACTGTACAAACCGCATTGGTAGTATTTTTTACTATATCCAGCACCGTCTAAGGCGTAAAAATTGAGTTGGCCCCCTTGATGCAAAAATGACTACTTTTTAAGAATTTTTTATTTATTCTATATAGTCCACTATACAGGGTGTCCCACAACTCGCGGACAATATTGCAGGTACCTATTCTACATCAAATTTTAAGCAAAAAAGTCCTTTACCAAAATTGGATCCGATGCTCAGAATGTGGTTGACGTGTCAATGAAATTTAGAAAAAATAATCATTTTTTGCAATAACTCCGCTCCTTCCGAAGTTTTTTTTTTAACGAATGAAAGCTCATTTTAAAGATTTTCTCAATCCTTACAATTCAGCTTGGAGGCTCACCAATCAAATTCTAGGCATCAGATCCAATTTTGGTACGCTACTTTTTTGCTTAAAATTTGATGCAGAATATGTACCTGCAATATTGTCCGCGAGTTGTGGGACACTCTCTTATATATATGTGATAGTATCAGCGTCCATTAGGTTCGTTAGATATAATATTATTTATGATTATTTAACTTTTAACTTACTGGAGTGAAATACACACCTTTAAAGGGGATTTAAAAATATTCATTTTTCCCCTACAAAATGATATTTGATTTTGAAAAAAAAAATGTAATGAACGAATCTTCTCTAAATGTCGGCATTTCATTATTCAAGCTAAGCTCACTTTTCCATTTTACATAGATGATTCTTTTTCTATCTCTCCGGCAGCTTTTTCTGCGTCTTTTTTCTTCCGCAGTGTATATCGTGGACCGATCACCGCGCATAATCTTCCTGCTCATTATTGCCGGGACCGTTAAGGGGACGAGCGCGTGTGTACCCAGCGCGTTCATTATGGACGACGATATGGAGTATTGTTTGCACAATGACGGGGTGAACGCGCGACCCTGCTTGCGGGTATGAATATCGTGCGCGAACACGCACACACACCAGCACACAATTAAGTAACGTTACATCCATGAACATCATTTCACTTCTGTACGCCTCGAACATCATATATAGATCAGTTTTCCGTAACGCTGACTAGTTTCAGCCTGCGTTATTTTCTTCATCTATACTTCTTACAGTGGTGCTCCTCCTTGTTCGGTTTCCTATCTCTTCAACAATGTGGTGAACTGAATATGCCCCCACGGGAACACGCACGCGACTAAGCTACTTAGCGGCGATGTGTAAACGCACCACGTAATCATTCGCCAACCGCCACTCGTGTCTCATCGGTGGGCTTCGACTAAGCTCATCGTTTTACTGAGTTAAACCAGAATTCTTTGAAATACATGAAGATTTAAAAAAACCACCCGATCTAATAAAAACGGCTTAGTATAAAATTAAAAGTTTAATATAACACTAGATTTGGTCATTCGATTCATAATTTTTAAACTCAGCAATACCAGTATCGAATTCATGAATACTTATAATTTAAATCAAATAAGAACTCGTACGGTTATTAGAACTAGTTATAATTTATAAAGTCCATTCACAATATTAATTCAATTCTTAAACAAAATCCACGAAACCATCCGAACTCACTTTTTCAAATTTAAAATATTTATCACGATTTGAAGTCCCGATTTAAATTTGCATTTTCAAACCTACACCAGCAGGAAATCATTACGACATGAATTTTAATTAGAATTCAGTAAATTTATAAGTCGTTTAGAAATTATTCAAATGCAAGCAACGGAAGTTTTATATAATTTATGTTATTATTAAAAGGGTTCTAAAATAGATTGTAGATCTAAACGTCCAGAATTATGTGACGAACTGTAGTTGCTGCAATTCCAAGTCTATTGTAGTTTTTTGAGTTGATGCTAAACTTACGATAATATTAATAAGAAAAAATATTTTAAATTAATAGAAAACTGTTGGAAATAAAGGATATACTTATTTCTTAAAACGTATTTTTTAGAGGATCATATATATATGTAGTAGAGCAGAAATTGGGAAAAGCCAATTGAATCGTTTTTTTTTAAATTTACATTTTTTTCTGTAGAGAAATTATTACTCCCTTTTCATCCGACCACTGTTGAATCCCTTAAGAATACTCTATTTAACAATAAATTTATTTAAATAACTCAAATGCATACATTCAATTAAAACGCGCTGTTATAAGATTTATAATGTTGTAATATTTGGTATGTAACTCTGATATCTTACAGAGTATTAAATTGATTAACATATGTCGTCGAAATCTTTTATTAAAGTTACATGAAACGTTTAAAATTAAAATTCATTGCATTATAATCAGTATATAATGACTAACTGTCTTACACGATGTCCACCAGCTACATTAACCATTCAAATTAAATAAAATAATGGCGCTCACATAAACACAATCTTGGTCGAAGCAAATTGTTCCCGGATTTAAAAAAAAAGTCTGTATTGGTCGTAATTTAATACTAAATTCATGACGTATCCGAATTTCACTTAATTTTCGTGTTTTATTCATTGCTCTCCGATAAATTGTCGGGGCATTGTGTCGCGATGAATAATTCCTTTCCCTATGTTTCTGGACAAAACGATCGATGGATAACGCCTCTTCGACGATTCCTTCACAATTTGATGACACGTGGCGATATCCCTCGTCGATATTCATCTGTGATAAGGAGAAAAGAACTGTCCCGTATCATTATCCTAAATTTAATGATTTTAATTAAAATTATATTCCATCGTTCTCATAACGATTCAATGGGACCCGATAGTATAATTTTTTTTGTACTGCATTTCTCCAAGATTTTTGTTTTGATTACCCAACTATACGAGGGGAATTCATATTATTACATGCATACATAATTTCAGGGGCGATTCACAGAGTATGAATTACCGTTTTAACAATTCAATAGTATCGAGGTTGCAGTTTATAACTCACTGAAAATTACACTCGAGTTCTTTGTAACAATTTCGTTAACTTTCAAATTGGAGATGTCGTCAATTTGCAGAATGGAAATCATTGATTTTTCATAAATAAATGATTTATTGTCTGCCAACGACGCGTATAAACTCAACGATACGTCGTCTGTTTTATATTTATTATAGAAATTTTAACGATTGATTTTACATTAAAAAGTAAAAATGCAGCTTTATATTAATACAATTACCCTCAATTCAAATAATTTCA
The DNA here is from genome assembly GCA_030407085.1 of Trichopria drosophilae. Lineage (NCBI taxonomy): Eukaryota > Metazoa > Arthropoda > Insecta > Hymenoptera > Diapriidae > Trichopria > Trichopria drosophilae. Next base: position 63,623,239 of record CM059583.1, on the reverse strand, counting down.
GAAAATTGCAATTTTAAAAAATTTATTATTTAATATATAATAATATTTAATAACAAATTTTAATAAAATATCATCGCAATTGCTATCCTTAAAAGAAATTACATTTCTTTGAATAATTAAATATGTTCTTACTTCACAAGTATTAACATAATTTAAATTATTTACACAATTTTGAATTAGTTTTTACCAAATTACAGTTTTGCAATTTTTGTGTAAAAGACATTTTTATTATTTATTTCTATGACATGAAATAAAAAAAAATATTTTTAATATTTCGGAGAAATCTTCAGAATTCTGTATATCTTATCTTTAGCAATTGTAAAATTCGTTGGATAATATGACAATATTACCAGGCTGAACAACTAGAACAAAAATACTAGAAAAGAGAATTGGTTAGAGCACACTCGAAAAAAACACTTTGTCGCTTGTATGGATTCCCAAGTACGATCAAACATCGATATAAGAGAATTCTCGATTTCAGAGTAGAACTGTCATAATAGCTTGCACAGATCTTAGCCATTGAAGTACTCTACGCCCATGATTTTAGAAATTTCTAAAAGCTAGTTCAATTTATTATTCTGCAACAGTTATTGAGAAGTTTTCTAAATTTTAATATGCTTATACATTCACGATTTAATCAGAACACTTGGTATTCAAGTTCTTCGCTTGAATTCATTATTTGAAAGACGGTCGCTTTATAGTCCTCCAATGAAAATATGGCGTTTATTTCCATATGTGCGATAGAAGTACGATCACGTTGATCGGTACACGAGTGTGCAATCAAGCAGCACAATTATCAGTGCCTTTGTTCATGAATAATTACAACGAAGGAAAGAGAGGGTGAGCCTCCCCTTTCGGATTCCCCGATGCACTCTACTTTTCTTTACCCTTCCTCTTATTACTGCTTTTCCGGACCCTCGTTCGCATTATATTAGCCATCCGATGTGTAATTGGATGTGTACCGGACATTACGTATGATAATATAGATCCATCCAAATCTGCATTTGAAAGGTGCAATTTCTTTGTCATTAATACAAAATAGATATTACAATCAAATTTATTTCGAAATTTCCTGTCTTAGATCTAAATTCGATCGAATGAGAGCACTACGTCGACAGATGTGCAAGAAAATATGATTTCATTATCGTTATTATTTCTGTGATGGGCTGAGTCATTTTAGTATATTTAAAATTATTTTCTAGGACGTAGGGGATTTATATACTTGAATTTATTTGGTTCAATTAGTTTTGAAGAGAAAAATAAAATATTTCTCCTGAAAAGAATTTAGTAAAATTCTATGATAATTTATATATTATGTTTGCATTAACGTGTATTGTATGCTAATAACATATTGATAAGAAAATGTACATGTCATGTGTATTTTAAGATATTCATAAAAATTATGACTATGTTCCTCCCCAGGCTGGCGTTATTAATATACCGTAGTACATACTTTGGTATAGTACTTTGGTAGGAGTATGTGATTGACAAGCACGGCTGCCACCCCTGCGAACTTTTAGTAGCTGCTAGATACAACTGAGCGCTAGTTTCAGCGTCATGCTTTTAACGCACGTTCTCCCGACCTTTTTACCAGCGGCCCCTCTTTAGAATAATTCTAACCCCACTGGTTTTAAAGTCTGTGGCATTTATTCGATCATGTGCGAATATAAATGTAAAATATAAATCTTAACTTTGAAGTTTGACAGCCACTTTTCGTCCATGTGATGTATTTATAAAGAGAAGGATACCTCAAAATAACAAAGTAGCAGGACCTTTCTTCTTATTAACTATAATAATCTTCTTCTTTTTATCAGATCGAGTCTGAAATTCTAAAATCAGTATTATTGTTTGCTAGCGCAATATATCTATTTGCACGTAGTATATTGAAAAAATTATTTTTCATGCCACCTCGTTCCTTGTAATGTCTTTTCATGTTTACGATATGTTTGTAATACACAACTGCCATAGATATTGAGATTGCTACTATTATATGCAGAAATTGCAATATTCGGATGACTATTTTAACTATATTCGGTACCTGGGGTAACATTTTAAATTCCATTTTAATTTAAACCTCTCTGATAACTACGTTTCGCCATCCGCCCGTGTGTTGCAAGATTCAAACATACTTTTATTTAATATTCCATTTTCATTTGAATATGTATGTCTTTAAATCAAATTGTATTAATGCATTAAAATGTTTTTATATGAAATGTATGTTTGCGAAAGCGCATTTTGATTATTATTGTTTACATGCCGTTGGAGTTATTTTAAAACATAATGTTCCGCAAAAAATGCATTCATTCTTCCATAATGGGATATTATATTCCAATATATGAATCCGTTTTAGGGGAGAACGCGGGTATTTATGAATACGCATCTTTATTAAAAGGCTCTTATCCGATGAGAAATGACTAGAAATAAAAAGTTTTATTTATATGTATATTATTGTCTATTTTTATATCCATTTTTTGTTGTGCAAACTTTTTATATGGTATAATATTTTTCATGCTGTATATTATTTTATTTAATTTATTCATTTTTATGATATGGTATGTTTATTGAGACATTTCTATTTAAATTAAAATAAGTTTGTAATTATATTGAGATACTCAGTATTTCTGGCTTCTCCAAATCACATATCATTCATTCAAATTACTTAAAAATGATTTTTCGATATTACTAATATTGCTTATTGTTTGAAAATAAATTACCCTCAAAGATGATCATATCCTCGAATGAGTCATCCTATTTTTATTGGCGAAAATGTAAAAACATATATTTTTCAAATTTTTTCAGATATATAATTCATGGTTAAAAATGTTTGTAATAAAACAAATGTATTCGAAGTGTTTTACCAATGCGATTTGTAATTTTTCAAAACATGTCTCGTGGATATACAACACGTGTATTGTAGATTTCTTCTAAATGGGTTCTGTAAAATCACAGCAGCTTTTTCTAACATATGTCTATTGCGAAAAGAAACAGGTCATACACAGAGTCAACGCCCCTAGCGGCGTACTGTAGAACTAAAATTGCAATACAAGGGTTGTAAAACCTGGCAAATTATAAGCAAATTTATGGATTTACAACATACGTACTGTAAGTTTACAACACATATATAATAATTTTATTTTACTTTACGTAAATTGTAAATTTACAATACCAACTTGTAGCAGTGTCGATTGATAAAACTGGAAATACACTAAAGCAATTGCATATTTTCAGGAAATACCATAGTGAATGTGCAATATACATAGTAATAAAAGCTGTTATCAGTTTTTGTGGTATTTCTGCTCGATGTTCTTTTTCCTTGACTTATTCAACAAATTTTCATTGATTTTTGTGAGAAAATATTTTTCAGTACATATTTAACGTTTCAGTGTACACTGCGAATTTTTATTTTCATTCGAAGAAATTAAAATTTTTCTGAAAGTAATATATTCAAGTTTCGGAAGAAACAGTAATATATTTGCACGCCACACTTAATTTAAATTTCCCTGAAAGCCATATAAATATTCAGCAGCAATAATATATAGAAAACTGAATGAGCGACCATTCAGTCTCCCGACTTAAGAAGAATGTAATTCAATAAACCTGTAAAATACTCAGCATGTGAATATTAATATGAAACAGATAGAAATAGTAATTTATCGATTGGTAATTTTAGGAAACGGCAAATTTAATTTTCCCTGCAGTGTTTGATTTGATTTCTTACTAAACGAAGCCCTACGATAAGCTCAGAGTGCAACGAAATGTAAATTACAAAAAGTTAGTATCGATATCTTTATCCAATATTATCGACGTTTACTACTGAAGTTTGTATTTAAATAATGCTTAAATATAGAAACTATATATATAATAAAATTTTGATTTATCTTTATGACTTTACTTGACTTATGTTTCTATGTATTTTAGAGAAATCCCTTTTAAACTTTTTTTTCAATTTTCTATTTTTGATCACTTTCATAAATGGATTGAAATTCTATAGAAAAACAGGTATCTTCAATTTCATCTTAAATGTTATATATTTAATTGCAATATTCACTTCGTATATTCTGCATTATGAAAAACTATAAATCATGTAATTAAATTTTTTTTTCTGCAGAATAGTAAAAACATTTTTGTATTTGGTATATAAAATTACAGAATTCTCGGAATGAAATCTGTTATAATTTTGGACAATATCGTGACATCAGTATTGATTAGAAAAATATAAAATTTATTCGATTTTAATAATTTAAAATTAACTTTCTGATTTTAGTTATTGATTCAAAATTTTAATCGGAGATTAAACATTCACGACTAGTGAATTTAATGCGAAGGCTCAGGTTTCAATAAGGGTGAGACTTTTCTAGAAATGTATTAAAACAGTTATAGTTACAAAAGATTTGATTTTTACTTTGCAAGCAGCATACAGTTCAGTAGATGAACTGATGATTTAATAAGAGAACTGTAATATGCAGTTGATCTGGGATTTTATCTTTTTCTGTACTGCTGTAAAAAAAATCCTTAGTTTTTGTATAAACCCGAGGAAAATTCATCACGAGGAAGTAATGATGATAAAGAATTTGAAAAATTTAGAGGTTAATAATTTAAACTTCAGGAACAACATTTTCCATATTTTTAATGCGTTATTTTGATGGGTGTACTTTTAAAATATCACGATTACGAACATAAAAGCAGATTCTGCAAATTTTTTCGATACAAAAACGTACACATTGTTCTTTTATCATGCCATTTGTGAATGCGGAAACCAACATACTTTCAGCAATACTTATTTTTTGCTTATCATCAACTCTTCTCCACCATTTGAAATCCGCCATTTTTGCTAAAAAAATCGAAAAAGAGTGATGTCAAAATGTACTAAACAAATTTTGTAAAATCTGTTAAAAAATGTTGTGTTAAATGCGTCGTTTAAATTAATCGTTTAAATGTTCAGTATGTCAAAATATTTTTAAGTTTCTTTAATATTCTTTCCTGAAGTCACATAAATCGGAGTATTGTCAGCTGTCGTGATTTAAATCTCAGTAGTTTTGTCTCTGCATCTTACTAAAATCTCAGGAATTTCGTTGAGACGTGAGTAAAACTTCTGACATTTTTTTGAAATAAAATAAAATATTAATATTTTTCTAAAAACTGCAAAATCAAGAAAAAAACAAAAACCTTTTTTATTCAATATTGTCCGTAGGATATTCTTTGAACTCCAAATTTGCCAATGTAGGTACTATAATATACTATTAATACTTGTCGCTGACAAATAATTGTGTTTATAAACGTAATGAAATAAATGAAATATTTACTTTCTTTTTTTTAAGTAATTTTTCGTAATTTCATCCACCATGATTTTGCCGGAACTAGATACCATTTTTAAGCGTTTTCTTTCGGAAAATGTTCATTCCGTGTAATTAAGAGAGTTGAAGCTATGCTAATATTTTTTTCATTTCATAGCAATTGCCCGATTTAATTTTCTTAGTACACCAGGAGATTTTTAACGGAAAATGGTAAATCAATCACTTTACCAAAACTTGGATATTTACGCGTATCGTGAAGGACGGGATTCGGTTTCAGTGAAGCCGTCGAGCCAATTAAAGCCAAAATTGCTCGTAAAACTACCCTGTGGCGCAATTTTGTTTTCGGAAGAAAAAGAAAGACTGGCCGCCGTTTTATGTATACACGTATCGCTGGTGGAAATTGTAATTCTCCGCGGAGATTCCGAGGCGTCCGATTGCATCGGCATCGATCGCGCGCTAATTGCAGAGCAAATTTCGTCGACGGTACCGGGGCGACGCCGCCGCCGACGTCGCTAGTCCTCTTCGCGCTTCGGCTCCCCCTACGTACCTACGTGTACGTTTTCGAATTTGCAGTTGCAGGCGACGCTAGTAGCTGCTGCGGACAATAATGAACGACCTGACTGTATCGCGACGCAATCTGCACATACTTAACGGAGGAAAATGCATATTCATGCGACTCCGCAAACCTGGGCCGCGCGCGCGAGTGACGCGCGTTTTTTATCCCCCTACTCTCTTTTCACTCCAGCACCCCGCCCCTGTCGTATATATATATCCTCGGACGAGTGAAGCTTTTACCACGCCGAGAATTTTCGTACAGTCATCTACAATAATAACAGCGGCTCTACAATAATAAAAAAAGCCACGCAGAAGGTCGGCAAGAAATCATTCCCGTGTTTTGCAAATTTGCCCCATTGAAGGAAATTCGCGACCCTTTTTCACCGTTGCGACAAGCGAAATTGCTTCTTGGTTCCTTTGACTCATTCGCCGGAAGGGGGTTTTGTTATGCGAATATCACACCAGTTTTTATTAAATCCGACGCTTTTCCGGGTCATGGCTAGTTTCGTTTAACCGATTTAATGCCCTCAACTCGGTACACCAAGTAGTTCTAGTCGAGACAATATTAGACTAGTTTTATGGCAACCCACTAACGTCCAAGATTACGAGATGTTTAGCTCATTTTCAAAGCTCTCTAGCAAATCGAAAATATAATGAAACCAACTTACTTTACTATTTTTGGGTATGCTCTATTGATTTATGGGCTCAAAATTGCAATTCCTTACTGCGGACAAACAATATAACGGATTTTATCTGATAAAGTACCGAAAAATCGGGAAAAGTTGTTTTTCGACAATTTTTTACAAATGGATAATGGATGGCAATTCATTCCAAACTATGGAAAAACGTGGGCAAATTAGTTACAGTTTGAGGAGAATTTTTATTATTGAACTCCATTCAGTTTATACTCTCATTCATAGATATGGAGTTATAACTCCAACTTATTTCACCACGTTTGTCCATAGTTTGGAATGGATTGCCATCCATTATCCATTTGTAAAAAATTGTCCAAAAAAACAAAATGTTTTGATTTTTCGATGGTTTTTCAGATAAAATCCGCCATATTTTTTTTCTACGGCATGGATTCCCAATTTTGGCCAGTAAATCGATAGAGCATACCCAAAATTAGTTATGTGTTTCATTATATTCTCATTTTTTGATTTGTTAGAGAGCTTTGAAAAGGAGCTAAAATTTCGTCAGCCTGAACGTTAATGGGTTATTAGGAACGGCCTATAACTTATTTTGTTATTGAAGACAAATAATTGCGTAGTACATTTGATAACTAAAGAATTAAACAAAAGGTAGGCTTCAAATGATAAAAGTGATTAAAAATGCTTTTCAGTCAACAAATCAAATGGTAATTTTCCAACAATCTTAATTCGCGACTAGCAATCTAAATCAATCGAGTTCATCATCATCATTAACAATACAACAACAAAATATTTATAAAATTTCTTACACTGTGAATTTCTAATGTTTTCATCTTCTTTAAATCACATTAAGTCGTTTATTTTAGAGATAATGAAAATTACTCATATTTATTTTAAAAAATACAAATTTCTCTATGAAAATATTGTTTATGTAAATTTTAGACATTAGTAAAAAGAAATTATTTTTTCAGATATTAATTTTTGTTAACAATGCTTCTTCTCGTCAACAACATCATTAATAATGACAATTTCCTGGAAACGGTATTAATTATTTTTCTCAAACATGCTAAAAGCTCTACCTTAAGAAATCTATTGTTACAACTCCCAAAATATGAATAAATGTTTAGCAATCTTTTTATTCTTTAGCAATCGTTGCTAGAATCTGCTAGAATCTCTGAATAACTTCCGTTTTCTATAAATTTCAACATGAGCAGTCATCATCCTTTATTTGCCATGTTATGGCTGTTAAATCTACGATTAATCATTAGGGATCATTAGATTGATGTTTTCCTCTGACAAGAAATTCATAGCGACAGACAAGAACGCGATATTACGATATACTATAAAAATAATGCGAACTTAAACTAAGTAAAAAAAAAATAATACACGTGTATTTAATTATTATTTTAATCACGATTTCTTGGGAATATTAAAAACAAAAAATCAATGTCCTAAAAGTAATATAAATTTTTAAACATCTATTGGCGGAATGCGATAAAATCATATAAAATTTAAAAGCAATGCAGGTTAAATTTATAAGTTAAAATTCCCGATTAAGAGAAACGAAGTATTTCTTCATATAGGGAATCGGATAATGCAGCTTATGAAATATCGTTTTTACTTCACAATATTAATTATTAATTTCCAGAGAATAATGGAATATATTGATTACAAATATTAGCCTTTATTACTTCCATTATACAATTTACGCAGTACGCTTTTACTATTCATTCTAATACATAAGCAAAAATATTGAAATTTTCATATTGAAATTGACCGGTAAATAATAAAAAGAATATATTAAAAATCCACGTCGTAATGAAAATTATGGTCGGGTATTGAAATCAGCGAAATATTGAAATATCCGTGGAAAAATTTTAAATGGAAAATAATAACGAATTTATTTGAAAAAAAATCTTGCATGGAAATTTTAGATTTTAAATATTAAGCTTCGGATATTATGTTTCCTATTTAATATTACATAAACGTCGCTTTTCTTGTTTTACTGAATTTCATTTTGCGCTAAAAATTCTATATACATTATATCAGCAACTCTCCAACGTATTTTAAATATACTTTTATTTATCTGTCAAATTAACTAAACTCAGTTAGCTAAATTCAAATTATTGTTTAGAAATCATTTTTAACAATTTATTTGTATATAATTACTAAAAAAATATCTACTATCGCCTACTGAAATAAATGTGCCGTAAAAACAATTGCAATGAATGATAGCATTATATTTTTTTTATTGATCATCTGACATTTCTCTTGTATTATGAAAGGAGGCTGAGTCACATAAACAAAGCCAAAATTTCCGAATGATTTGAATAAAGATGAGCTCAGATATAATTTTATTATATTTAAGGTGCAAATCAGAAATTGAAAGAATAGAAAATAATTCTAAAAGATATAGTAGACAACACAATACGAATTTCCAGAATGAAAAGTAATGTGAGACAGACTAATCTGCCTTTTATTGGATATTACAGTTCTATTCTTTAGTTTTAGTATAGGCACATACTAGCCTTACATATGTTAAATAAGGTTTTCGTCATTTTATCTCATGGTAGTAATGATCATCTCTAGTGATATCGCCACCCTTGTACATAATTATCGACCTTTCACAAACTTTGTTGTCGTCATGTCAGCATCCCCCATTGAAGAGTTGACGTTGTCTCTTATAACAGATTTTAAAATTCATCTCATTTTCTTATAATTTACATATTCCAAAACATTGTATTAATTCTGAGTGACATCATGAGAAGGAACTAATTATTTATTTAGCTTCACTACTTATAATTTATAAAGAATAACACAAAACTTTAACTATTTAGTAATTATTTGAATAGTAAGTATTTTCATGGTGATCTATTAGCTTTAACTGATGAATTAATGTCTAATTAATGAAACTCATTAATGTATATATAATCCGATAAATCGTGATAGTAATTTGATGCGTATAAACATTTTTCTTCGATCAAAATTATATTTTTATATTTCACAATTTTCAGTCATTTCCAAATCATTATTATGTCCATTATTTGTGGTGGTCAAATATTTTTTTTCAGTTTAAAAGTAACTACAGTAGAAGTTCACTTTATTGTCCTACACGGGGTTTTGCCTTTTACTTTGTTGTCCGACAAATGCGCGTTTCTTCGTCCCTTCCAGCCGACACAATAGGCAAAACGCTGGAAGAATTACGAAAGAGGGAAGAATAACTAAACTTACCTACGCTAAATACATGAAGGGAATCTCGTTAACAATGTGAAGGCGCTAACAAAGTGAAGGACAACAAAGTAGAGTTGTACTGAACGTCAGTAATTTTTGTAAGTCTCATAAATTGAGGAAAGAGTGAAATTTTACAAAAATATAAAAATGTTAAATTTGAGAATTATACCGCCACTTTATATAATTTTATAACGTACCTGTTCAGAAGATATTGGTCATTTCTTATATAATTTTGTATATCCGATCCAGAATCGACGCCAGGAGTAACTACCAGAAGTAGGTTATATCAAGATATAAAAATATTGAGTTTTTGTAAATCAAGTGTGAAATAGATAGAAAATACATGAATTTCTTTTAAAATGTATGGTTAATTTTGTACAAATAGTGGTAGTTAATTCGATCGGCAAAAGGTCCCAGGATCGTGCCCTGGTGTCTCTCGATTATTCTTCGTGATTTTCTCTGAATTTTCCACACATTTTTTTGTTTCTCAAAAATTTTCATATATTTAACAACTGAAATTTGCATGTTTATCGTTTTTTGGTGTTAAAGTTTTTTTCTAAAATGTCTACTGTTCAGGAATCGAAAGGACTTCGACAGAGGGCGCTAGAAAAATATTTCGGCCAAATAGAAATGTTTGAATAATGCAATTACCATCAGTTGCCACATTTGATTGGTTTAATAATGGTAATTAAAATATGGTACGACTTTTGAATGTTTTGAATAAATTTGTTCGAAATATTGAAAAAGTCATAACTAAATTCAGTTACTTTCATGAGTAGACTGCAATGCTGACAGATCAAACGATTACTTTTAACTATTTAAAAAATAACATCAGTTATAGAAATGTCCCTTGATTTCCTGGAAATGTGAACAAACCATTTACTCGTTTTTGACACTAAAAAAGGTCTATAACCACTTACGTATATCATGCGATATATTTATTACGATATCTCAGTGCGCTATGGGTATGATCACTAACCAGGCATTAAACGTAGATAAAAAATAATAACTACGTTTCGCAATGCATTTCCAATTGGTAAACACCATAAAACGTTTCCCTGCACTCAATTTTGATTTGGTTCAGTCAATAATGTTTGCAGACAAATTATTTACGTTATTCCTTATCTTGAGTTAACCCTTTTCAACCCACATTTTTCTGGTGAACCAATTTACATGAAACTGGGTACTTGGGGGGTTTTGGGGTCGCTGATCACGAATTTGAACTCACATTTTGAACACTCAATATGGCGGATTCAAGATGTCAAACCGAGATTCCAACAGAGATGTATAAATTTACTTAATCCAGATGAAATTAGGTAATCTTGGATTTTTAGGGTCGCTGATTATGAATCTGCACTCACATTTTACCAATGCATTAAGGCGGATTCAATATGTCCGACCATTGATGGGCCATATTGTAGCCGCCATATTGAATTTTCAAAATTTGGGTTTAGATTCATAATCAGCGACTCCAAAAACCACCTAGCTCTCAGTTTAATCTCGATCCAATTGAACATTTGCCAGCGACTGCATGTTTTCTATAAAAATAGCGATTTTTAGTTGATTATTTGTGTATAAATCATAATGTTATATAAATATTCACTTAAATGCAATGTTAGTCATTTCTTCAACTCCCACTTACATTGCATTTAAAAAAAAAGCGCGCAAATGCTTAAAAACTCAAATTTTCAAATGGGTGCCGGAAAAGCTTAATGCAAGGCGAAATATGCTTAAAATGCTGGTGTCTAGATCCATACTAAACCAAAATTTGTTATAATCGAGGACCAACCGATGAGGGGTACATGTCAAGAAACCGAATTTCAAAAATTCGAAACATTAAAAAATCGACATTTAAAAAGCTGACATTGTTGTTTTTATGAATATTTCAGCTTTATGACTCATTGGCTTTTTGACAGTCATCGTTTTTTGAGTGTCGGCTTTTTCAATGTTTCGGATTTTTGACATGTACCCGCAAAGAGTGTAATAAACGGAACGGGGAATGTATATTCCTGCCATTGTGGAGTTTCGCGCGACGACAGAGTCTTAGGTGGCGGCCGCCCGCCGCCAGAAAAAAAAGCTCTATAGCGTTCGAACAGGTCGATCCTCGGTACGTTTAACCTAGTGACTGGAGCGAGTGGCCGGGTCGCTGCTCGTGAAAGAAAGGGGCGTCGGGAGAGTCGGTACGCTAGAAATAGACGAGAGCGAGCTTTCGCTCTCGGTTTCACGATGTCGGCGGGCGCGTCGTCGTTTCTCCAGCCAACAAGAAAACTTCGAGCTTGGCGGCCAAGTTCAAGTCAGCCGACACCGCGCGCCGTCGCCGTCGCTCCCGCCGCCCTGAGCTTTTCCCCCGCGATGGCCGATTATACGCCCCGACGTACGCCGTGCGTCGGTTAATTAACGAGACTTCCGTCGTCACGCTGTGTTTTCTACACGAAGCAAATTATTAAGTGTAAAAAGCACGTGATGCCGGTTCATTAGTGTGCGACGTGAAGTCTTTATATCTATTACGAATAAACGAAAGGGGGGTCAAATGGGCGGGCTAAGCGCACAGAGCATGCTAGCAATTACTTTTCAAACACGTAATGCAGTTCTAACAGTCGCTTATCGTATCAAAGTTATGCAGTCCCACAGAGGAGACTGCAAGTTTCTAGTTAAGCAGGAAAAACCTTGGCAGTTACGTGCTTTTAATAACGTAACAATTATTAACGCGATCGTACGTGCTAAACGGTAATGTCCATATTAGCGGATGATTTTAGTTGGGACGACTTGGCTAACGGAATTATGTGCTTTTTGTTGTTGTGTTCATGCAGTTTTCCCGAAAACGATGGACTATCATTCGACGTCACCAAAAATAACCTGGTACACGGAAAAAAATCATAAGTAGAATTTGCCGACCTTAATTAAGTAAAATTTACCGAGTCTCATTTAAAAGCAAAATTTATTTAAGAATATAAATAAATAGTATTCTAGCAATTAAGTAATAAGTTTTTAAATGATGTTTAATCACAGATTAACAAAATACTATGCTAGATATTCTATAACATTACTCGCAAGAAAATTGATACCAGTATATATTAAATTTAAAAATTATGTGAATTTGTTTACTTGGATTAGATTTTAATACATCATTGGTGTTAATCAAGCATTTAAAAGATAAATTCCAGATAGACTGCATAAAATAATGTTTCACTTTTCAACAATATCATTAATAATGAAAATTAAATTCTTCGAAACGTTATTAAATATTTTTCGTCAACATATGATATTCTGGGGTCTAACTCTAAATGTTATTATCTTCTCTTTCTCGAAATTGGTTTCAAATTTAACATTGGTTCATTTTGATTATAATTATTGGCAAAAGTAATTTTTTTACTGTACACTTTAAAAAAACATGACGTCCCGATACGAATAGTTGAATGTAGAAAACAGATACAATGAAACAAAAATAAATGACATTAAAGCAATTGACACACAGTTCAGTTCACATGCATAATAACTGATAAAACAATTCTTTCTTTCCCTGCATATTCAGTTTACATACTTTATACAAATCGATGAATATAAACAATTAATTCAATGTAATTTTGCAAATTAGTTTAAAGAGATAATACCAACATTATTGCTAATTTGTATGATTACGAAAAAAATTGTATACTATTATATGCGCGAGCATGGAATGATATCAATTAGCAAACTGGGTGTTCTGTGGGTTAATTGAATTACGATTGACTTTTGAATTTGCGACAATAATATCTTGTACGTCATGTCCTTGTAGGTTTGATTATATTGTAATCCTAATTTGCATATTACCTGACATCAGTAATACATTTAGCTGAAGAACTTCAAAGAAAAGCTTGCAATCTAATTAGAACAAGAAATCCGCGTACTTGTAAATATCTCTGTTATATATGTCTTCTAATGCTTCATTATTTAGAACGTTCATTACATGATTAAAAATTATTTATGTTATTGTTGACCACGTAAATTTTAAGAAATGTTTATTAAATAGATTAAAAATATTTATCAACATAATTTCTTACTTGTCACAGAATATTACTTTCATGAAATTAAAATTTAATAAGTTTCATTATTAACGAATCGAACGAATGGCAATGCTTTGGAAAAGTTTGCTAATTTTTTAAATATTTCTTGTAATATTTGGAAAGTTTAAAAATTGTTCTCAGCAATAATCAGTAAAAAATGTTCCAATTCTCATATTGTTAAATTTTGAATTTTGCTGCTTTCTACCCAATATAAATTTCAAAATAAAAAGTAATATGAATTCAAAAAATGCAAAATAATGTACATATAAAAATAACCTATTTAACTTTTTTTATGTTCACCATATGTCAACAAAATGTAGTAGACATGATCAACGCCGCCATTCTAGAAATTTATATAATACAGTATATTACTAATTATAATATAATTACTATGATGGCGTGGTCTTCGTTAATGACCCAGAACATTAAAAAAATGACACGTCATACACCACGAACCCTTCTAAAACAATGCCAATATGCGCTACGTTAGAGGTCGTATTCTTACCGAACGTAATCACATTTGATAATTACGATAATTAACCACAGCGTTGTTGTAGTTAAAAAATGCTACAATGCATTAATGTATGGAACGAACACACGCCGTGCCCGCACTGCTGCGTATACTGAGTAATGAGTCATCATTTTGACAGCTCGTATCTCATATCTCACATTCATGATAATTACAAGAAGGATTCTATCGCCATTGTTATCGTTGTACGAAACCTCTAAACATATGTCCGGACTGCGCCGCTCTGAACAATTTCCGATATTCAAGTAAACAATGAAGCAAACATAAAACCCATTCCCAACTCCAGGGACGCATTCGCGTGTCGAATGATATTTCGGGCGATCCCCATGTGCTTCTTCGTACACGGAACACGTTACCTAATATATTCGTGTAATACTGATATTTGTGGATTTTCTACATATCGTCATCCACTTATGCAAATTATTGCAGTCAATTATGCACGCTGGTATTTCGGATGGGCAATGTTCACGAAGGGAAGGAATTTATAAAAATTGCATGATTCGTCGGTACCGTCAAATTTTTATTCGTTTCAACATGCTTAAAGCAATAACTTTTTACTTCGGACATTATTCAATTAAAACCGAAATACAATTAAATTTCGTTTAACATCTCACATGTCCAAAATAGTTAAACATTGATTGAATATGAATGGTTATTACCGATGATTCGACCATGTCATGACTTCTTTGTATACATATACCCTATAAAAAATAAAACATTGCAATTATAAATTATCAGAAGTAAACATTTTTTAACATTTGTCAGTTAATTCCATAATGAAAGTACCTAGTTCTTACGCGGTTGTGAACCTCTTCGTTCAAGAGCAGCATGAACGTAATCTATGTTGCGAAGGCGTACAACCTCGTGTCTATCGATTTTTCTCGCCCCTCTTCTAATTACCCACGTGGATAGCACATGCAGACACGTGTAGTTCACTCGTATTTGTAGTAGGTACGTCTTGTACCACATTATAGCTAAGCGTCACACGCGTGTTGCGCGCGTGTGCATTATTGTGTCTGATGCGAATATCAAATTATACGATATATATTCCACCGAATTTTTAGATGAGCGTAAAATCTATTATCATATTGTCATTCGCGATTACGATCTCGTGAACGCAACTTACTCATCCGCAATATTTAAACGCCAATAATATTGAAAAGCTCAATCGTTACTATTGTGATAGGAAGTAGGTCATATAATGATGTAAGAGAAAGGAGAGTGACATCATTTCCTGCAGAAATCGGTTGGATCTTCTTTGGTCCTCGCAACTGAATAATTGTAGAAACCTTACCAGTTTGGTTAATAAAACTGATGATTGGTTTGTGATAATTCACATTTGGTTTGGATCTGAGTATAAGATCTACGTTGTTTATCGGAAAACCAAGGAAATGTTTAATGCGAATTCTGCTAGCATGAAGCAAGTTCTTTTGTGAGTACTGTGACGAGTCATAATAAATAGTCTAGTTGAGAGTACCAAAATTCTTGTTTCAGGAACAAGAATCTTGGTTCTGTCAACTAGATTACTTATTATCCAAACCAACTGTGATTTATCGCAAACCGATCATGCAAATAAGGTTTCTACAACAATTATTCAGTTGCGAGGACGAAAGAAGATACAACCGATTTCTGCAGGAAATTAAATCACTCTCCCTTCTCTTACATCATTACATGACACCTGCTTCCTGTCACAATAGTAAAGATTGAGCTTTTCAATATTACTAGCATTTAAATGTTTAAAATTATGAATCTACTACAGCTAAAAGCAGTTTCCACTTGTTCGATTGAAAATCCGGTGATTTTGTTGCAACTAAAAAAATCGGTTATTTTTTAATTTGGCATTATTCAATTACTCATATGTTACAGCGTTATTTTTAGTTTGGTGTATATGGAAAAAAAATTGAGCCACTCTAAAAAAAGAGAAACACCTTATTCCAACATCTGCGTATAACCTGACTAATTCTCTCTGCACCAAAAAAAAAACAGGTCTGTGATAATCACAGATCGAGAAGTTTGTGTTACACTAAAACAATATGTGACAATCACAGGAAAGTTTTTGTTATAAACAAAAGAAAGTTATAATAATCCCAAACATGTGAGGTTGTGATTATCACAGCCCTGGTTTTTAGAAGAACGCAGACAATTTGTTTCCGCGTGTGTCCAACGAAAAAGAAAATTAATTTTTTCTAGAAAGAACCGTATTTTTAACTAATTTCTTATTCAAATAGTGCACTTTAAGACATTTAATTAATAACATTAATGTTATTGTTTGAAAATACATATTTATGGGTTTACTTATTTTTCTGTTTCAGGTGAGTTTCGATGAACGATAAACATCAAATATTACTGTATTTGGTATGTATTGTATAAAATATGACGCTAAAATTGTTATTTATTACGATGTCTGAACTAATTAATCAAGATAACTTCCTAGACTAAGTAAATATTATGGCACGTTTCTAATGATTACAAAGTTTTATCTTGCATTATCTCGGTCTTATTTAGGATTTTTCCTGACAATAAAGATATTTCATAATTTCTACATTCATATATAACACAAAGTTCAAACAAGATTTCAATTTTTAGGTATTTAATTTTTATAATTCTGCATTAAGATAATAATTCCTTGCTGAATATAAATAACTTGCCGTCATAATAAATGTTTCATAAATTGAATAACCTGACGCGAACTTACAAGGTTAGTGAAATAGGCGTATAATTAGTTCTTTATTAACGTTCTTTAAACAGATCGGTACTACTGTTCTTAATTATTACATCTGCGTTAATGACTTCGCGGATGTACCGAAATAGCAATGAGGCAATCGCGTGAAATAGTATATTTCATGGCTATAAGTTTTTCGTGTAATTCGTGTGTATACGTTTTTTATGTTTTTTTTTCGTTTTTTAAAATATAATAAAGTTTTGGGTTAATTGCGAATGTCATTTATTATACTTAATGATCGATTCTCACTTTATTAGTTTCTTTAATTGAACAGTAGTATATTCAACGGCAATTGGAGACAAATGTAATGCATGTATGATGATTTAGAAAATTGATGATACAGTTCTTAGAGCGATAAATGCATGTCGTTTACCTCTTATTGAAAATTATGCTAGATCATTTTCTAGAAGTAATTGCTCAAGTAAAGTGAAAACTTAGTATTTATCTATGTACAAAAAATGGTAGCACTTATTTACTGCACAAAAGTACAATTTTTATTCTAAACACAATTCCGGATTAAATAAACAATAATTTAAAAGATTATATAAATTAATATCAAATTACCATTTATTGTCATTTTGTCTTACATAAACTTAGACAAAATGATCAATTACGCTAAAATATGTGCAACTAAAAGGTATAAGACGTGAAACACGATTCGTTTGTGTTACATTACAGCCTATAAATTTACTATTCCAGTAAAGTTAGCCATATCTTCTGTCCAGAAAAAGTATTTACCATTTCCACGCAAACTTTTAACAATTGCCGCCGGCGACTTTATGTCGTTAAACATTTCCCCTTTCGCTTGAATATTCGCATATTTGGACACCGAATCAAGGCGCCCCTGGTACTTTGCTGTATACGCAGGCACGGAGTTTTCCACCGACAAAATCTAGTCACCGTATGGCACTCAAAAAAAGGATCGCGCTTTTGTACAGCCCGAAGGCGTATTTTTTCTCCTTCTTTTTTCAAAATGAGAGTCTGGGCGAATCGTCAATGCAGTTCTGAAATCAGTCGGTTGAGAGTTGAAAAAGTCGATTGTTCATTCCTGCAGCTATGCATGACGACATTACTGTTTTTGTGACTAACATGCGGAAATAAGTTGTTAAGACTTAGGAAACATATGAAGCAGTTTTATTTATATTTTATTATTAAATTAGAATCCTTTTTTGCTAAATGGTGAGGGTCGAATTAGATTTTATTAGATTGCATTAGCTAAAATGAATTGACAACATATTTGGTATGAAAACTAAATATGTTATACTCCATCTAATATATTGTCGTATTACAGTTCCTTATAAATTTTATAATTATTCGCTTTTTAGGTACAGGAAAGAACAGTTTTTAAAAGCTGTTTAAAATTTGTTGCTAGATTAGAGATGGCTTGTAGATATATTTGTACCGAATTTTTATTCCTGCATGAAAAGTTAACTACGTCTTTTTTAATCAGAAATATAAAAATTACATTTTCGCCCACCCGGGCGTAAAACCCGCTTTAAGCCCCTATTTTCGGGCGTAAAATCGCATGTTACGCCCTCGAAAATTACATGGCAAAGATAGCTGTTCCCCCTATTTCGAGTTTACAAATCGGGTCATAAACTTGAATTTTACACTCACTTGGGCGAAAAATAATATTCGTATCACATTTAACAGCAAACATGATAAATAATAAACTGACAGTGTTGCTTACATTTTTTTAAATTTGTTTCGGAATTTCAAAAAGTATTTTTTCATAAAGTATATCAACCTGATGACGTCCTCAATGCTTTTTGGATCAGTTTTAAAATACCCTTTTAAAAGTCCTGCTCTCTGAATTTATCCTGTGGATAGTAATAGGAAGAGAAATGCGGACATTTGGTGGTCTTAAGGGTCGTTTGAGGATATCCTCAGATGGATGTGCCGTGTGACATGTAACATTCAAAATATATAGAAATAAGAATATATAGAATATGTTAGCTACTTAGATAATCACGTCGGAAATTTGACTAAATTATTGCAATTATGACTTTGGGCATATATTTCTATTTATATATTAATTTATACTATAAGTTTAGTAATTTTTTCTACTTAACCCTTTAACCCCGGGACGGACACTTTTTTTCGTTCAATTTCAACTTTAATTTTCCCGGCGATTAAGAATGTAAAATCCTTCAGGAACCATTTCTTATGTATTTGACCTCGCTCTTTCAGAGTCTACAATAAAAAAAAAAGAATTTTCAAAAAGTTAGAGCCATTTTTTAAAAGAGAAATCAAAATTTTTTACAATTTTCTTTCAGAAATCATTTTTTTTTCATATAGCAGGTCACCAGCGCACTATTTCTCCTGAAAATATCGTGTCCGCAATATTTAAGCTTGAAAATGGCGAAACGTACTTTTCAAAATTCAAAGATGGCGGCTCAAAAATGTTGGCGGAAGAATTTTTTCCCCACAATTCTTAATAATCTGTGTATCCTTATTTTTTCAATTTTCCATTCGTATGGCGTTGAGTATCTAAATATTTCTCGGGTCGCTCATAACGAATCTGAAGTCAGATTTCAAAAATTAAAAATGGCGGATCCAATATGGTGGGCAATATTTTTAAAATTGTTCGGAATGTTGTGAAACTGATTACTCGGTGGTTTTTTGGAGTCGCTGATAACGAATCTGAAGTCAGATTTAAAAATTTAAAAATGGTGGATCCAATATGGTGGTGGATATTTCCGAAAAACTTCATACAAATATTTCTGTACCATTTCTGTATGTTTCCTGAAGGATTTTTTACATTCTTAATCGCCGAGAAAGTTAAAGTTGAAAATGAACGAAAAAAGTGTCCGTCCTGGCGTTAAAGGGTTGAGTAGGATTATGTTCAGTGCTATTATAGTAGCAATTATCCTACAAAGAATAGGAAAGCTGACTGTGCAGAACAGTCAAATGAAGAAAAATGTCCCTCGCAATTTCTCTCAGTGTACTTAGATATATTTTTATGTACATACAATTGTATATACATTGGTTTTATTACTAAGTTTGTGGCGTATGAGTGAAAGCAAACTACTACATGCCCAAATGTAAAAAGATTCTACACATTCATGTATAAATTTTAAAATTTTGGTGATATTACATTTTCTCACCATGGATTCTGACATAGAAATGCATCCTTAGGACATTACTTATTAAAATATCGTGAAACATCCACTTGGTGGAATAGTAGAAAATCACCACTAGACTCGGATGCAGCACGATGGGAGAGGAGACCGCGTAATCAGTTATACGAGTTCCGAGCTTAGCAATTCGATGCAGCTGCGGCTGCATACGCGATTGATGCCGGACGTCGAAAAAGAAAAAGCGAGGTTATATAGGTCCATCGACGGAGGGCAAAGGCATGGAGGCGCGTCAGTTCAGGATCGAAATGTTCGACAGGGGAAAGGGTCAATGTGGCCGAGGGGGCAGAGCGAGATGGGGGTACCGCGGTGAAGAGAAAAGAGTATAGGTGGGAGCTGGCTCGACAGGTCAACCTTTTATAATCCTGCAAAAATGCGAAAGGCGCGCTCTCGCGCTCGCGATCGAGGCCGTCGAACGCCATTTTAATCGAAATCGGTTTTTTGCGCCGAAAAAAGTTCGTATTTAGAGAGAATGAAATGAGCTCGGCTCCTGCACGATAAAAGACCGATAAGCACAGCTGATTTATACGCGGTGCGATCGAATCCAATGGCATCGAGTCGGTTTCGATTCGTCTGCTCGCTGATTCCGCTTTCATTCGCCCGTGCCTGCGTTTATGCAGATACGAGAGACTTTGTCCGATTCTGCCGATGAATTTGACAATGCGCCAACGAGGCTGCACTCGACTTTTCGTCTCTGTCACACTCGAAAACGACTTGCAAGACGCGTGGGTGTGAGAATTTTCGTTGCGATGACTCAACGGCGCCGGAACGCGAGATCCTCGGCTGACGACTCGAGTCGAACTTAAATTTGCTCGGTGACTGTCCATTTCATGATTCGAAATGTCACTAGGTAATGAAATCTATCTTTAACTCGGTGGAACGTAAATGCGTGCACTATGCGTTTAAGAAGAAAGAAAACACACTTTTTTAATGATGCCTGGTATATTTTTAGATGTTTATTCTAGAATATTTTTGAACGATTAAATGAGCAAAACTCGCCAGTTCGTGTACTGATTAAAAATAATCGTTTACAAATAAACTTTACGACATTTAAACGTGGTTATCTTATTTTTGTTTATGTTTTCCGGTTAATGACCGTTTAATTTATTAATAAATCAAGAAGTAAACAATTTTGTTGTTGAATGCGTAAAATTGGTATACGATATACTTTGGTTAGCTTTCTGAAGGTGTATAGTGCGAAGTTCTGTATGATGAGTGTGGCAAGCCTAAATTGAAAGTTGTAAGAAATGTTTAGAGCATGCATAAAATGATCCTCCTTTAAAAATATCTCAATCATCCCTACACAATTACGTTTTTTCCATAAAAGTGCATATACGAAAGGTAAAATCGAGTGTACTACGGGAATACTTCGAGTACACTAGGTGGCGCGCAAATGTGAAAATGAAGTAGACCATTATTTAGTTTGTATACCGATCTGATGGACGAATGTACGAGTAAGTGATCGCTTGTCTTTGAAATTTATTAGGGAGAGAAGGAAAGACATCAGGATTTGTATTGTCTGACGTCCATTTTTTTCGGGTGTGGGTCGAAAAACCGACGAATCAAAAAACTGACGGGTCAAAAAAACGGACACTTTAAAAAATTACTGTCCGCTTAACGATGTGGGGTGCGGGTTGAAAAACCGACAAATCAGAAAGCCGACAGTCAAAAAACCGACACTTCATAAAATGACTGTCCGCATGTCGATGTGTCTAATTTTTATGTGTCGGCTTTTTGACTGTCGGTTTTTCGACTATCGGCTTTACGACTGTGGGTTTTTGAATTGTCGGCTTTTTGAGTTGTCGGTTTTTCGACCGACACCCTTTTTTCGTGACTGCCCAGATGTCAGCTGGCAATTGCAATAAAACTCTATTCAAATATGTTTTTAGATTGGACCACCACCCAATTCTCGAATAAAGAATTGAAACATACCGGGCATTTTTTGTCATACTGTATATATAAATATGAATTTGGATGTAGACAAATTATGTAATTTCTTTTAAATTATGATAGAGGTATATGAAAATTATGGTATTCACATAAAAATGTTCATAGCGGGTATGGGTTAATTTCATTCACTAAAACAGTGGGAAATTACCAGTAAATTTTTCGAAGAGTACAGAAAATATGGTCCTGTTACTTCTTGTTAAGTAAGATACTAGTTCTCTATTTGTTACAACCTCGATTACTTAATGCACTAAAAAATACATTAAAAATAATAAATTTCTTATAGTTCCTTCACTTTTGTTTGAATTTTGAACAGTTTCGATTTTTAAGACAAACCTATAACTTTACTTTTATTACATATTTAAAATATTTTTTTTAAATTTCTTCGCTCGAATACTCGAAAAATAATAATATAATGCACAATTTTATTCCAGATACATAATAATAGTAATGAGACTTTAACCTCGAGTGTTAATTGAAAATCAAGATATAAATAAATAAAATATATTTATAACATAAATTAATTGAATAAAATTAAAATCTTCCTCGGTTACGACCATAATGATCATCAAATAATATTAATATCCAAGAAAGATCAATCTACCAACTAAACTAACCTATATGTTAATCTTCGGCTTGAATGTAAATTAAGGCATTTATAGAGTTGAATAAATTTACTTTGATATTAACTATTCGAACATAGCGTGCAGTTTGTTTACTTTCGAAGAATCTGTGCAAATCCGGTAATTCAATTAATCTGGTAATGTGTTTACCATCGTATATTACCAAAATGTACACGCACGTAACCCTGAAATTCATTAATAAGCATGGGGGTTTTACTAAAACTGATATATGTGGCAATGTGTTGAACCGTTATTATTTTAATTTTTTACTCCTTTTTTTATGTCATGAAAAATAATCATTTTTTAACAATATAATTAAAAGCAAACAATGCATTTTTCAGAAATATTTTTTAAAATTTCAACTATCCTGGTATTGACAAAAATGATTATTTACTCTAATAATAACAAAAATCATAACGTCGAATGGAATCCAATTATACTTTCCTAAATAGCAAAATGTGTTTCCTTATCTATTTTTATTATCTGTGGCATAATTAGAGTTACGCAACCAATATAATCACATTTAATAATTACTATACCTAAAAGTAGTGATTAATTGTTTATCATTTCATAAAAAATGCACATTACTAGATGTTACGTTACGGAGTATTCATTAATCATCCCTGCACCTAACTCCCATCTAATTCCTCGAATTTAAATAAATTCCACATACTTCCATTTAGTAATTTATCCTTGCGTGTACTAGTAATTAAATTATCTGGAAATCTTCTCTGTCAAATAAATTTCTTAAACAACGGTTGTGAATTCAATTTATTGCCTGTTAATTAACAGCGTCGCATATATTAATTACTAATTATAACTGACCAGTTGAAAGACAGCGTAGAGCTATCGTAATGAACACATCATCAAAAATAGATTATAATTTATCGAAAATAGAGGACCTCTTATTTGAACTTCTAGCTAGGGAGACGCGCTAGCCAAAATAGGGTAGATAAACAAAAAATCTCCGGAAATCCAAGTTACTAATGAATCGCTATGACGCAGTCTGATTCGCGCAGTATCGCTAACGAAATTAGCGTACGTTACCAATCGTAGGCTTCGCGATTAATTGGCAGACTCCGTTCTACGGAACAAACGAAGTCGCGCCTTCGCTATTTGCAGAGGGCATCAATCTCCGCGTATCTCGGAACACCATTCGCAAACACGCCTTTTTTCCCTTTTCCCGTTACGCTAATTCGCTACTAAATCATGCGAGAATGAAAAATTTGTGAATATTTCCTCGGAATTTCGAAATAACGCTTTCAGTCATATCGAACACCCAACGACTTAATCTTTTATTTCAGGATTGGTTTATCTACTTTTTTTATTTATAGCAAGAATTTTTTATTTCGTGTAATTTCATATTTATGTGAAATTTTTGTTTCCTCCAAATTAATACTATCAACATCCTCGATTTTAAAACTCATTTCATTTCACGAGCGTTTCCGGAGACTAGAATAATTAATGTAACCATTGTTTTCCAAAATTTCAACAATCAGTTTGAATGGCGAAACTGTCATACCCTTTTTAGCATTTTAATTTCGGAGATTGTATGTAAGATTTATAATCAGGTGCAAAGTGAATTCCCGAGTTACCAGATACAAAAGAAATCGTTAAATTTTGAAAAATAATTTTACGTAATTGGAACCTTCGTTTAGAGTTTTGAAACAACGAGTAAGACGTTTCAAATAAACCCGGTCAGTTTTGGGAAATTATTCAGTGATATTGGGTCCGTTATTTTTAGTGTCAAGAAAGTGATATTCGTAAACAGCAAGCCGAAAGACTCCCAAGTAACAAAATTTAGTAATATTCAAAAAGTTTTAAGCTGTTTTTTTCGTTCGAGTTATAAGAATGTTGACCACTTGATTTTTGGATATAGCCTTCAACAATTAGAAATGTATGGAGCCACTATGGTACTGAACTAAACAGTTTTTAAAGAATAACAGGCAATATGTTATCAGTACGTTCAAGGAGTTACTAAACACTAATTTGACGTCAGATTTTATAAATGAAAAATGGAAAATTTTATAGATTTGCTTTATAAAATTAACTTATATTGTAGATTACAACAAGTACAACAATGATATTCACAACTTTGACAGTTGGTTACCATGGCCGAAGACCGCAAGTTATTAATTTCATTCGTAGAGTAGTCAATTATTGCTCCTTTTGCATTATAAGAAATTAATCATTCTTTTTACAACCATTTCCAAGTAGTTTTGAAGTTAGAAAATTAATGTTATGACAAAATTAGTATTACTTTATTTATAAAATGGAAAACAATAAAACGCATATGAGACATAATGCACTGTGTTTACACCGCTTACCCCGGATTAATAAAGGATTAAATATGCACAAAGTGCTACGACATATTAGTCCTCCTATTTTACATTGGTTGCAAAATGTTAACATTAAAATGGCAAAATTACTTTCATAAAATTTACCGAGTAATTGTTAAGTATAGAACCATAAAAATATAGAATGTACTCACGAAAGATTAATGACTTGTGTGATTTAAGGTTCCATAAAAATGACGGTAATATTCAAAAGCAGGTTTCATTGTGTCTAAGCCAACGGGTGGTCCGAATTATCGACTCATAAATGTCTAGAATAGATTCGGTTTCGTAACATAAGATATCTACACATTTAATCTATTTTTATAAAGTTAAGAAGATGACCTAATAATTAAAATTATTTCTAAAAAATGAACCGATAATGAACGTTGACATGTTTTTTAATTAACTTTCATTCACGGTTAGATATATACAATGGAGCATTGATAAGTATAAAAAGAACCGTACTTATGACAATTGATCATTTTCTTAACGGTATATCGTATGGGCAAATTTGAAAAAATACTTATACGTGAGAAATATGCAAATTTAAGTTTAAAAAGAGTCGAATTTTGTATATCCGGTTCTATTAATTATTTTTCGAGAGTAAACTTGTGAGAGGATTATACATGTCATAGAAATTCGAAAACATCATTAAAAAAGGGCTAAAATATTCTAGCATCAAATTTCTTCATCCAATTTATAAAATAACTGTCAAAACTTTGGTAATTATGTATTAACAGACTTTTGAATGATTCTTCCACTACATACAATTTATTTTTAAATCTGCCTATTCTATTTAATTACAATATTTCTTCAACCATGACTCGAGCAATTAATCGATTTCACTGTTACCTCAACAGCACAGTTTGAAAGTACAATATTTTCAATATACATAACTGCATCTCATGATTAAATTGGAGGATAAAAAGTAATTAATCGTCAAATAATAGGACAGAAGTTTGGACGGTGATTTTCGGTAATCATGACTAATGACATTCCGCGGTCAATGATCGATCATCGTCGTCGTCATTATCCGACACGAGGTGGATTCTGTGAAAACGACCGACCGTTTATTCGATCGCACGCTTTGCACCAAGATCCAGGAGTTCATAATTAAGTTTCGATATAACGAAAGAGCGAAACGACGCGCGTTCGTGCGGTGATTTACGCGTAACGGAAATAAAATCTCGAACTCGGGACTGACACATTTTGCTTGAAAATAGATTTTAAATATACCGGGCGCCTTGTGGCTTTCCCCGGTTGCACTCGGTACCGCGTGTTATATAGCAGCCGTGAGCCAGAGAGCAAGATAGCTCGTCACCGAACGAATGCTGGGGTGGGAATATCATTATAAAACGCCAAGTCACGAAACCGGCCATTCCCTCGTCCTATTAAAATATTAAAACACCTCGTCCAAGCCGGGAGTCGTGTCAGCTCGGGGTGTGAAAAAATAAATCTACCTTGTCATGCACAGCCCCTCCCGCGCCACCTACTCTTGCACCAATCTCGTTATTCGTTCGCTTCTTCTTTCTTTGTCTTCTTCCCTCTTGTCTCCTTCTTACTGTAAACTCTGCTTCGGACCAGTTCCATCAGTCTCGCGATTCTGGTCACTTGCCAACTGATTGTGTTCGCGCATTACTTTCTTCAAATGACGTTTTAATGGAGGTCAACATTTTTCATTTTTTGTTCACATTTATCCTGTTCCACCTCCAATTTATAAACGAGTTATTAATTAAGAAACGTTGGTGAAATATTTCTTGTCTACATTGACAATAGTTTTGGCTATTTTCAATGATCTGCTGAACGTCCTCATTGAAAGGGCTTACCCATATCATATTTGCAACAAGTTAATGTTCTGTGTAATTTGCTAACTATTTTATGTCGAATTTCGTCGAGGAACACACTGGTGGTACAAAATTGAAAATCTACCTTTAATTATTCATCGTATTCTGGACATCAATCTACCTCTATAGCTGAAGAAAATATCGGAAAAGTTCAGGAAATTTATTAAAGAAATCGACCGAGGAAAAAGTTTCGACATAGCATGGCTCCAGCGTGATTTTCTTCATTTTGTCTTTGAAAATTTGGCAAAAAGAAAGCAATTAAAATACCTTGGACTCAGGCAATATCGAAATTTTAGCCTTTCGGGGTTTTGATTTTCGGAACTTTGTTCCCCGGTCAAGAAACCGTCGTATGGCAACCAAGGAAGTAACAAATGAACGTTGTTCCCCATTAATTCTGCTAAGGAAAATCGTTTATTGGGCCATTATGTTATCGCTAAAATCACTGCAAGTAACGAAACACGTGTCTTTGAAAATGTCATGGAAATAAACCAAAACTGCCTAAACGACCGTCCAAAGTAGAACAAAAATAAGGGTTTTGTTGAATTGTTATTGCAATGATCAGTGATGACTGTTCACAGCAATTATGTTCGATGTTTGTGGAACGTATTTCTATTCCTATTCTAAGGTATGGGTCAGCTTCACCCAATACTCGCAAAAATCGCCTAAACTGATAGCACATCATGTATTTATACTTGATTTCGAAAAAAACAAAGGGGATGGTACCAGCTAGTATGGCATTTATATGAGCGTCGTGAGATATTTGAGGGAGAATGTAAAGAAATAACTCGTGGTGGCTTCACCAACATGGCACTCTGCTGATAGTGATTGTAAGTTTATTGCTATGGTATCAGAATACTTGTTTGCATTTACGTGGTTTATTCTTCAACATTCAGCATGGACCTACAATATTTGCCATATATCGTTTATGTTAATGCTAATATGGATTCTTCCCAAGTGGTTCCACTTTTGAACACTACTATAATTGTCTTTTATAGATGTGTGTGCTTTTAACTAGATGTTATATTGTGTCCACTAATGGTTTTATAATGTATATCATTATTGATTTTTAGACTGTTTATTGCTCTCTCTCTCTCTCTTCCAGTACTTATTTATGATTAAGAATAAGATTCCTGCAGAACACACTTCTGCTGTACTGTGATATATTCACCACATAATTAGTTCCACTCACAATTCTCTTCTTGTCTGGGACTATTCAGCAAAAATAATCGTCCAAACCATTTCGCAAACTATGCAATTACTTGATACCTCCCCATGTGCCTTTTCTACGTGCGCATCACTGAAGTTCAAGATTGCAATAGCAATTGAAATATACGTATTCCTTTGAAAAGCAAACAATAAGTATTGATTAATAGTCAAGTCGTTTTCAAATTATGGAGCTATTTCGTACTTTTACCTGTAACTTCCGTCGTAAACGTTATAAACCAAAAGGTACAAAAATGATTTGAGACTAAAGAGTCGATCGTCAATAATTTATTGTCACGCGAAAGTGCACAACCGACTTCGAAATTAGCGACGCTTTTTGCAACATAATTAAAAAGGGGGAAAAAGTGGAAGCTAGTAGGACAAATTTTAACGAAATCGTATTATTCGCTTGTTCGTAAACGGCAGGCGGAGCTTCGTTCGAAGCCGTCGTCGCTTCCCTGCTATTTCGACCTGGCTGGACTTGTCCGGCCGCTCATCAGTCAGAGTCATTACTGGGATAATTAATTACATTTGCCCCTCGTCTCCTCATCCGCCAACGTGCTTCGTCTCTCCTCGCTTCCTTCCCCGTCACCCTGCTGTGAACACTGGACGAATCAATGGAAAAATATAGGATTAGTTCGGTACATCGGAGGGTCCGAGAGAGAATCGTTCTCTCTGGTGAACGAAAAAAAGGGAAAAAAATTAACTCGAAATAATTTTCGTTCGTACTCATTCTATCTCTCTCTTTCTGCCTCTCCTGGCAGTGTGAAGACCTGCTACTGCGAGAAAGAAAGAAAAATAAAAATCTAGTTGGAAGCCAAGATCCTCCTTAATTAAGTATGCAATTGCTTAAGGTTCCTGCCCCAAGGATTATTGTACGGTCCTCAACCCTTGGCTGAATTGTTTAGCCCTTCTTCCATCAAACGTAGAATTCATTTTATTTCTCGGAAACTGACAGTTATCAACATTTGAACATTCCTCAGAATTTCGATTTCCAAAATTTTGGATTCACCTGTTTCTGATGTAACGAGCTGCATCTGTAGTATGACATTCACGCTTCATCTCGGGGACCTTTTAGGTGGATAGCGTTTTATGACCGTACAACAATTCGAATTACTAAAACAGGAATGAGTTTCTTCCATCCTCCAGGAACGATATTCAGCGTCGTCGAATTTGTTCGCAACAATTTTTCCGCGAAGCAGTCGTCGAGAGAAATAATATACTGCCGAGGTTTTGGGGAGCGTCGAACGGTTCCGCGAGGTGGCTGGCCCGGTGGGGTTGGGGGGAAGGGGCAGTAGAAGAGGCAGCGCACATGGGGGTGGTGGCCGCGTTATAGAGTGGAGAGTTGTATAGGTTGACGGCGATACTTTTTTCGGGTGTAATTTTTTATCAGCACCAGCACCGAGCGCTTTGACCAATCCCTCACCCACCCCTGTCTCCCTCCACCATTCGGGCAGCAGTCCGCGCTCCCCTCCTCTCGGACCACCCTTTCTCTCTTACTCTCTCGCTCGGTTCGTCTCTCCCTTTTCAGCCCGTTTATCAGTGTCCTCCTCGTGCAACCGTTGTCGTTGCTGTCTCCGTCTCGCTTCGCCTCTCGCCGACTCCTCTCTGACTCCCACACATCCGCCCAATCTCGCCAGTAGCGAGTATCGGTGCTCAATCACATTTGCGATGCATTTTTTTCATAAAGCTGGATTATAATTGCATCGCGATTGCGAGAACGCGGCGACCGGGTCTGGAAAAAATGAAGCTTCGCGAGACGGTGGGGATGACCGGGGGAGGTGAAGAGAAGGTTCGAGAGAGAGAGAGAGAGAGAGAGCGAGAGAATTAGCGAGAGAGCGAGAGGCCGACGGAGCGGCAGCGGCATCGGCGGCGCGGGAGGAATGGGGGTGAAAAAACTGATGAGGTTTCGAGCCGCTTGATTGGTAGGTACGTACCTACTCTATCACAGATCTCTATTTCTCCCTATATATCGTCACATCGCTTTTTTCTCTCGGCTCGCTCGCGCTCTCACTCCCTCCCTCTTCCGGCCGCTATTCCTCTCTCCTTTGTTATCGTAAATATGAAATCAGTCCAAAAATCCATTTCACCAATCAACGTAGTCATGTACAAATGGAAAAAACGTCAAACTATGAAAAAAGTATATTATGGGCACTTCAAAGTGAAGTATTGCATAGATATTGAAAATGGATTGTATGGCTTTGAAATATAAAATACTGTTTTAAGGGTATAATTAAATCTTTAATTTTTTTTCCACGTATTTATTTTATTGGTGAAACGTTCGTCTATGAACCGAATGCATTAGATCCCTACGTTTGTGTTATTGATTTACATTCGATAAATTTACACATACCGAGCTAGCGATGGAACATAATACAGTGAGACTATCTTGTTGCACCAATTTCGTGTATTTTCCAGAAAATTAATTCACAAAAAATGCAAAGATTTGTGTTTCATGAAAAATCGAATAACGAATACATGCAAGTCGTTAAAAAATCATGGTTTGTCAATTGCTTGTGGA
Source organism: Trichopria drosophilae (assembly GCA_030407085.1). Lineage (NCBI taxonomy): Eukaryota > Metazoa > Arthropoda > Insecta > Hymenoptera > Diapriidae > Trichopria > Trichopria drosophilae. The sequence continues at coordinate 63,592,604 of CM059583.1, read as the reverse complement.
AAGTGCTGACATGACCGTGTGTTTGATGACGGATATCTCCAGTAGCATAACTAATAACATAATGCAACCTGAACACGAATTGATTTACTGCCAACATAATTGTTACATAGAATTTGCTTTTTAACGCATATGGTTCTTCGGAAGTGGACAGACTATTATCGTGTTGAAACAAAACTTTACGTCATTAGCATGAACATTGATAATTTATCGGTTTCAGTAATTGGCGGAAAGAAGTCAGCCCTTTGTCACGTATTATATACATATTTACATATTATGTGAAGAAAATATGTGCACTATATTTCGCATATATCCCTCGTAATGTATAATATTTTTATCTGAAGGTTTTAAAAATATTATAAATTCAATTTCACTTGACCTATCTCATGGTGTGTAGAATATATCATTGTCTGTACAAAATCGATTCTGGAAGTATAAGCACTAGTAAGTCAAAATATTCATTACCTTATATAAATTCTTGACATTTGATACTAAATATTTGTAGTTCAGGAGGACTTCTATATAATAAGTTCAGTTTTTGAACAGAATCGTACGTTTTATATTGTTAAACCTTTTGTTGGAAAGTACGATACGAACAATGCAAATAAATTAAAAAGTTATTACAAATCATCAGATACACGAGACTTTATTTGAAAAGTATAACAGTATTCTCATGTTTTAGTCTGAAGGTTTTCCTCGAAAATTAACTTTTCCGACAAAATATTGAAAAGATAAAATTGTTTTGAATGAGGAACTTTTTTGAAATCAACAGAAATGTGCACCGCGTTGATATCACCAAATTATTTAGAGCGATTTTCTGACATATTAGACCAATCCAAGATGTATCAGGTTCTTTATGCGATGATCGGATAAATCATTGGTTTTATAATTCAGATCAAATTGATCAATAGTGGAAATACCACGGACATAACTACCACCCAAATTGCCAAAAAAGAACACGAAAAGTTATCATAGTAAAAAAGATTCTATAATTATATTACTAAAGAATGAGAGTGCATTAAATTACACATATAAGAATTTTTGGAATGCCTGAGTTTCATCCTAAAAGTAATTTTCTCAGAAACGTTAAAATTTGTATACAATCAGATTAAGATTAATAAGTTTCGACGGTACGAATAAATGGTTTGCTCCACTATGTGTTTAATATTACATGAAAGTAAATATATTGTGGTAAAATCTACGAAAACATAGTAAATAATAACGTAGAAATTAATTCATTAGGACATCGACTTAATAAATGTGCAGTGAGGAAAGTGATGCGATCAGAAAAAAATGGCATACAATAGTTATGTTACTATTTGTGTAGTCCAATTTATATATGAAGTAAAGAGATTTCTTAAACTATTTAAAAGGGGCTTTCATTAGTAAGACTCAGATATAATAGTAAAAATTTATGATATAACAATATGTAACTATTTTTGACATCATTTGCATCTTTCCAATCAATCTTACTATTTATGAAGAGTATAAAATAAAATGGGCACCAAAAAATGATTATTTTAAATTAAAAATATAATTCCCTTGCGAAAAAACTCAAAACGTTAGTATTTTTAGATAATATTAATAGACAGCACACAAATCGACGTATTCAGTCAATAGATATAAACTTTAGTAGTTAAAAAAAAATTGTCTCATACCGTAATTAATAGCCTAATTAAAAAAAATATAATTTAGAAAATAGGACATCAATTGTGTTATAAAATCAAGGAAAATCAGAATGAGATTGCCCCTGACACATATACAATTTTACAAAGCCATTGTGTTAGGGAACTTTATCAACGAACGTATTCGTTTTTGATCACGAGCGCTTCTAAATCATGATGAAAACCAGTCAACACGTGGAATCATTTCACGTGGGCCTCTGGAATGTCGATCGCTGAAAACGAAACTGAAAGTGAAATGACCCTATCCGATGAGGATTTAATGATTGCCTTAATGAAAATGCAGAGAATTCGGACTTTTTGACACTTAACGTTTTTCATTCTTTAATATAATATCGTTTAAACAAAATATTTTATAATTTACAATATTGTTGTTTAAAAAATAATTTTTATAAAAAAATGCAATTCTGGATAAACTATAATGTAATTTTAAAAAACTCATTGGATTTGATTAAATGCACATATATTTGCGAACAGCGAAGCGCATCTTTATAGAAAAGTGTATGATATGATTAGTATTGCATATGTAAAATACAGATCTATTAAGTTGATGATGGACATTTTCTTCAAATATATGGTACTAAACATGGCCAATTATTTCAGATAATTAAGATTAATTGAATTTGACATGAAAATATTATTATTATTATAGATTTATTTAATAATACAGAACAATTATTATTTCGCAGATTTTCAAAAACCTGTGCATAAAATTAAACATAATATATCGAGAAAAACATGTTCAAAGTTTTTACAAAATACAAAAAAAGAAAGTTATCTGCTCATCACCACAAATGATATGAAACTTAATTATATAATAGCTAATCTAATAAAACGTGATTAAACATGTCAAATGTGAACATATCCTTTTGGGATTCTATTACACATCACATTTAAGACAGCCTATGAAATGTTTGAAATTAAGACATTGTATCAAAAAAAATTTCGCTATTTTTAATAGCGTTTTTTAATGCATTTGTTCCTAGATTTTTGTCTGTAACCTTCCTCAACTTGTCTTTGTAGAATGGATCATAATTGACGACAGTCACATCCTGATTTTCGATTTTACTCCACAAAATGTAAACCCTTATTTTCCGTGAATAACTGCTTTTTTTTAGACGATTGCGAAAAATTCGATCCATACACTCATTATAGCAAGATCTTCTCTCCTCACTTACAGTAATTTTGTTCCCTGCGGTGTTTGATTATTAAATGATACCAATAAAAATTGTTCATTAAATGCTGGTTTCACCATGATTCTGGATAGTGTTTGAAAATGTTAATATCTGGAAAGATTACATTGGTATAATGTCTATCGTATAAAATGTCGAGTACTTGATTCTATTACCGTCACGTTTGAAGATTATTCTGTGGTGTAAAGAAAATTGTATTTATGTCATATTGTTATTGTGATTAACGATATCCCCCATTTATTTGTCAGTAATTCTTTTCAAATTTAATCATCCTACGGTTATACCAATTAATATCAGAAAATATGGAGACGGAAATATTATATTAGTATAAAAAGGAATATTTTCTTCCATTACGGAATTGTCGCTAAAAGCAACGAATATTTCTTAATAAATATGCAACATCCGAATAGAAATGCATTAAGTCCCTGATCATGGTCTGACCACACTGTTAGCACCTGATAAGGGTCTTAATAAAATAGTTGAAGTATTCCTTAATTAATTTTTATAATTATTTATGACTATACAAGTAAATATTTACGTGAACATAAATTTTGGCTCTTCCTTATTGATGTTGCAACTGAATATTAAAATAAACATTCTACAGGAATGTCTTAATTTATTTTCGCAATTCCTGCAGTAAAACACGTATTATTGAAACGAATGATTTCTTAAAACTATTAAAATGGAGAATGTGTTATTTTCATTACACAGAAAAGTACGAGTCATTATTTATGAATAAGTTGAACAAATACCCATAACACGTTCGTCTTACTGGGAAAGCCAATAAATCCGATCGTATAGATTAGTCCATATTAATGGGAAATATTAAAAGTCCCCGATATACCGGCGATAGTAACGTTAGAGTGTAACAGGCTATAATTGCTTTGTGTCGCACAAAAGAGGGAAAGAGGGAGACAAGTCAGCATTTGTCGCTCGTATCGAAATAATTTCTGCCTTGCTTTAGCGTAAAGCGAATGGCGAACCTCGTATATATATACGGGTCGCTGTAACGCTTATCGTAAAAGCACCGCCCATAACATCATCCGCACGACGTACACGTCTTGCACCTGGTTATTTCTATCTCAAGCTCGTTTTTCGCGCACCTATTTTCGTCCAATCACAAGTAACAAATAGAACGTCGATAAATGTCGAATACTTCATGTCCCTCTATTATTTCGACTACATTGTGCAGAATAAAACCTCGTTAATTCAAGTGAAATCCAATTACAGGCCTTGTCTTTCCAAAAAACCGGCGGTTTCATCCTGGAAAATCAATGAGCAAATGAAAGGGAAAAAATCTGGCTATCCCGTATCCTAGTGCTGCACCGTCGCAGCGTTACGGGAAAATTCACAAATCGGTCTTTTCGGCTTAAAATTAGTGTTGCCGCGCCGCTCTCCGCGGCAGTGGTAAAAAGGGGCGACATCCCGTGCGCGGGATGGCACAACACGGGCGGCGGTATGGGCGAGGGGGTGCGTGTCCCGGAAAAAAAAATCCATACAATCCGATCGCAACAATGTATTTGTGCGAATGTGCGATTGTCTGCGCACTTTTTCTCCAGCTGGGGTCCGACATGTGCAGGTACGCTGCTTCATATGTGTGGGTGCGTCGATACACGGAAACACTACCGGAGACGGTTCACCGCGATAGCTGCGAAAAAAATTTCACCTTTTTTTCTCATTTCATCTATCGCCATCGTCGTTACCTTTTATTTTCAAAGGGGGAATGTAGATGCGTGAAAGATATCGCGTGAGTTAAGTTAAGAAATCGTCGAGTTCTTCGTGCTGTCCGTCTACTGACGATCGACGGCGATTAAAGGTGAAGGGGTGACTTCGACTTCGGGGGTTGAAACCAGATCTATGGACATAAACGTTGATATCGGGCCTCGGGGCAAGTCTCTCGTAATTGACGTCTTGGCGGCTTACAGCGATTTCACGTCGACGAATCTGTGTAAATGTAGGGAGGCGTCGTTAACATGGAAATTGGGAATGCAGATCGTCAGTATTATTTTCTGCTTGATGACATAAAAGTGCTTTGATGTATTCGATTCCATATTATGGCGTAAAAGATAAATGCAAATATCAGATTTAACTCATTTTTAATCGAAACGAATGTCAGAAATTTCATATACTTTTATTAAAATAATTTTCCACTCGTAAACATTGCTATCGAAACGTGATTTAATATTACCTTCATGATTTCGTTTTATATCGAAAAAAAAACGGGAATCAATATGCGATATGCTTACATTTTCAAAAAATAATATTTTACAATTTTATTAGTAATAGGCTTTAAGAACCTTTAAACTGCTGAGTACGGAAATTATATTGGTGCCTTTGGTAGCATAAACTATTTAAAATTGATCAACTATTAACACCAATGAATCTAAGATAAAAATTTGTGGAGAAAATAAGGTATTATCAAAGTCTAGAAAGGTATTTTCTTCAAAATAATTTTTCTAAAGTGTATAAATTTTAGTATATGAGTTGTAACTACGTTTTACTACCTATCGCATAATCTTTAATATAACTGTGAAAATCCGTCAGAAAATGATAAAATATGAGCTTTTAGTTGATTATAATACGTTGAATCGAAATGCACACTGAAAATATTATGTTACCAACAGTTCCGAGGATGCATTGGATGCCAAACACTGTGTAATAAATCCTAAAATATCATTATTAATTCAGCGTTTTAATAGTAAAAATTGTAATTATTTTGAATCGAATATTTTTGAATAGTACTTCTAGTAGTTGCACAACTCAAAATAACCAGATATGAAAAACACATAGAAATAAACGAATGATGAACGACATTGAATGTATGGACGTACAATACAGGTTCATTTCATTACTACAAAATTACTTACAAAAGTTGATCTGGCTTTTAAGTACATTATACTTCCATGAAATGATTCGATCGTATGAAATGCTGATAAACATTAGACGTACACTATTCGTTGGTACATGTCGACAAAGGCTTCAGTAATATTTAGGGTGCTATCTAGATGATATGAAGATTGAACTACATCTTGTCAGAGATATAGATCCTTAAAACTATGCTAACATCAGAAAGATCTGAACATTTTCTGATAGATATTCTGATAGATCATTTTATGATACATTTTAAAATTAATATTTCGTTCAAAATTTGTTTCATAATTTACAAAAAAAAAATAGGTCCATTTTGCAATATCCAAAATTTATCTAAAAATATTTCCTTAACCATTCATGGAATATCCAATAATCGTAGTCCAATCAAGCATTTTTTATGTAGTATACAGTTTAGAAATATATCTATGCCTTGCAAGATTTGAGGACCCTTATTGATGCGTATCTAGTATGGAATTGACACAATCGCATATGGTTCATAAATAAGCCCAGACAGATGGAATCCACAATTTATGAAAAATTCTACGAAAACACTAAAAGTGCACACTTCGAAATAAATGAATAAATTAAGTCTGAAATGACTTATTATTTATTGCAATTTAAAATGCATGATACTGTCTAATTAAAAACTATTTTCAATCAGATATAAATTCATTTATAAAAAGAAACAAAAAAGTGTATAATTAAAAATCATTCGTTGAACGTTGTACTTTTTATCTTTTATCATTTATCTTTCATCTTTTGCACTATAGATACTGCCTTACTTGTCCCGTAGCTGATTGAGACAATTTATTCTTTATGACATTATAATATCAAATATTATCAGCTTAATAGTTAATAATCATGAAATTCTAAAATAATACCGGTCTACAAGCTTTATAAATAAAAATGTTTGATAAAACCATAGGGTCAGTTGCTCTTTTAAGACTTATTTTTGTCATTATATATTATTGTTTAAATGAACAATTTCGTTAGGTAAACTAAATTCATACTTTTAGTCTATCAAATGTGTCAATAAATAGTATTATATCAAGTTTACAAATTTCATTAATTTTAGAACTAAAAGTGATCGAGAATGAAAATGTGTAAAAATTCAGTTAAATTTGACATGCACGGTCATAACCCGCTCATAATTGTGACAGTAGTGTTTCATCGCGAGTAAAGACACCGCTTGCAATTGCATGTGCTCATTATCCTAAATCTTCTGCGCGGTGTTAACGTAACACGTTAATTGCACTCGGTTTGAAAATTGAATAAATCATAAGTAACGGAGATAATTTTTTTTTCAACATTCCCTTGTCACGCGCGCAATTATTCACTCGGCGGCACCGCACCGACCCGATTTATTCAGTTCTTTTTTTTCCATGAATGGTGCGCCCTATTCTTTTTCAAAATTAAAAATACACGGAGCGGCGGAAGACAGGTCGCGTCTGGTCAGATCGCGCGGCGGATAAATAAATAGGGGTTCGCCATTATCTGGAGGACCAGCCCTCGACGCGGCCTCTTCCTACCCTCCGATGGTTCAATGGAATTCATAACGTTTGCGCGAATAAAAAAGCTGCCAGGCTGGTCGCTCCGCTCCGCAGGCTTTGGTTTGGTCTGGAACTGCCCCGGCCCGCTGGAGTCCTTGTGTTGGTGCGCGAGTGGTTCACGTACGCTGGTTCGCGCTTCCACACTAATGTCGGCTTTGGATGGTGGGATGAGACCATGTCAGAACATTACTCATGCCTCGGCGTTCGCGCAATTTTTACCTCCGAAATAAATCATCATTATTGCGGCCAGGGGATGCGCATTACGGGCCGTGGGGGTAGATTATCGTAGCCGGTAGGCCCGCAACCCGCGAAATAACGATGAAACGAATTCTGCCCGAAGCATCCATACCCTCTACGTACCCCATGAACTTTTCAGTCCGCGATACACTTTATTTTCCTTTATGATCCGCCTTTCACTCATACCATGTCCCAGAAGCTAGGATCATCAAACCGAAGGCGACCATCGATGTGTTATTTTTGCCGACACACAACTGACCGCGCGAGCCATTCAACTGCGTAATACACATCGAAAAATATTTAATTTTAGTGCATTGTATTCGGAGAATTTCACGCATACTTCATGTAAATTTGTTTAGCATACGTCGCAATTTAGCAAGTTGCACCGATATTTGAATAGCGGGCTTTCAGAATTATGTAGCCTGAAATTCAGTGCCATACGTCATCGTGGGAAGTGTTTCTCAAACATGAAAATCGATGGTTGTTATTCAATAACGTTTATTTACAGACCGGCTATTGTGGCGCGGCAATGCAATAACGTTCGTTTCACTTTCCATTTTTCCCAATAATCATCATCGTCATTTTATAACCCGCCAGTATATGTGGTACAATTTATCTCGTGTATTTTTAACGCCGATAAATATACTTTGCGTTCGCTTTTCGCACGTTGATGAATGAATTTGCATCATTTTTAATCATCGACGCTTTTACTCTCGATACGTCTACGACGATGTGGGTTTCAATAACAATCGCACCTCTCATCATCGACGAATTTCAAATCAAGTGCTGGGTATTGTTAACACATTTTTTTTCGCGCATCTCCTGACTCGTCCGACGATTCGTTCTTGCGTATACGCAAAAAGTCATAATTCATCGAAATTTATCACTCGACGGTCGTCGTCGGACCTCGGTGGTAATGTACGGCGAGGATTTCTTATTAAGAGACGGATAATTAATTATGGCCGGATACGGCGTGGTACCACCATGGCGATATTATCGACGCATATAGTCCGACGCAGGCAGGGTGCGGGTGTTGAGTTGATGTTTGCCAGCTGATTGATGATGTAACATCCTCCCGGTGGCTCTTCTCTCCCACTGATTTTCGCACTCTCGCATTCCCTCCTCTCTATCTCTCTCCATTTCTCGTTTCACTCGTACTTTCAACCTGCACTTGGCTCGTCGTGATATAGGTATATTCGTGCGTTCGTTCCTAGAAATTTCCACGCCGCGTGTAACACCACCATCGGTATAATAATGCTTTGGTACGCGGTTGGTGAATCACGTGTTCGCGAACGACTGAGCGCATGTGAATGATTTGTAAGGCAATGTGCCGTCACCTATAACTTTCTCCCTCGCGCTTGAATGACCGCGGGAATCTCGTGAGAAAATCTGCTTTCATCGACGCCAAGAAAGCAATTGGCGTTTAGATAACGATCGACGGCGCGTCCAGATCGTTAATTCTTTGTTCGGCGGAAATCGTTGCTAACGAAACTGCGACAGTTTGTCGATTATTATTCCGATTGCGTATATAAATTTGCGCTGGAAGAATACGTTCGCCAATTGCACCATGCCGCCGTATTGTTAATGATCGTTTCTTTGGTTCTCTTGACCAATAAAGAGTTTGCTCATTACTGGATAGAGTATTTCACAATTACAGTATTATTAATAAGGGCCTAGCTGATAGTGGACGTCATAAACGGCAGAAATATTATCCTGAATTATAAATGTGCTTTTCCTCTTTTTGTCTGCATATTTAGGTATCTATTATATTGTATCTAAAGCAAATCCATGTATTATCAGTCGTAGTTTTCAAGAATGATTGATAATAAATTACCGATAAATAATTCATCAGTATTACCGCTATATTGAGTGAGTGCTCATTAGATGTTATACATTTTGTGGAAAAACGATTTTCCTGTCATTTATTTGATCACACGCCGAATTATTTTCAGTCTTGTTGCATGTCTAGAAAAGCACGGCTGAACTGTCTATGGTAAAAATAAATGCTCTTCAATATCATCATTATGACAGCATCTGTCTTCTTTGTGCAATCTAGGATATCCATATGTTCGAGTCTTCGACTTGGTCCATAATTCTTACATTGTTACCAGAAAATGTTTATTTCACTTCAATTGAAAGTAATAACTTTGTGACGTAAACTTCAGCGATATAGTGTTGATGTACACTTTTCCTAAGGAATGTGACGATTCACAATGACCATGGTACATTTCTACCACCTGAGATTATCTTCTGCACAATTGTATGTTTAACATTTTGAAATAGTAACTGATTGAATCCAGATTAAAATCCATCACACCTAAGATAATGACACATTTTATTATGCTCATTGCTAAATTCGTTAAAGTAATAAATGTGATCAATGCCCTTATCTTCGTCTTGCTCTTCGAAACATGTACGAAAAGTAAATAACCAGTAGGAAGGAAAAAATGATCGCTTTCTTCTCCATTAGATAAGGAAAATGCCTTGAAATCGTTTAGAAGTAGAAAAAATTTTATTTCAAGTAGAACAATAAAATATGATTATAGAGAATACAATTCTCTTCAACACTGATCAAGATGAAGATCATTTGGGGTTCTGAAGAATCCAATGGAATATTACAAGGACAGTAATTTGTACGAAATTTATTTTATTTGTATTTTAAACGCAACTACATTAAATCTATATTATTGATAATTTCTATTATGTTACAGCGTGTGTAAAATTTATTTTCTATTTTTCAGCTTTTTTCCACAATTTTGACCTTTTTTCTGGCGCATTTTATACACGCAAGCAACATAAATTATATTTACCCAATTGTATCGAAAATTACTATTTATCTTTTTCATTTGACATTTTTATTATTAACAAATATTATTGCAATTATTCAATTTTCGATTATAGAACGTATAACTGTGGAACTGGACGGGTACTTTTATCACTGATGCAACGGTGAAACTCTCACTGACTGAACTTGTCAATGAAGTTTCAGTATTTATAATTAGTTATGCAGACAGTAACTACTACTGAAAATATATGAAGATAAATTTTCAAATTGTTTAAAATTTTAATCTGTGTCCAACCCGGTCAAACTTCAGATATATTCCTTGTTCGTATTTTATTTGTATTATTGTTTCGTAGAATTTATCAAAATGTCCATAAAATGAAATAATTTTTTTAAAGCATAAAGCTTGGAAAGAGGTATTTTGTTATTTTTTTAAAACTCTTTAATCTCCCTTAATCAAATGGTGAAATTTCACTGGTTCATTTGGAGACAGTAATTGATCGGATAAAGATTTTATTTCAATATGCAATATATAATATATGAAATATGTGTAGTCTGAAAATCCCATATGGATTGTCGATAATGCAGACATCATAGGTTTTCGCTTAATGCAACCTGACTTGTGCTACTGACTACTATTCAAAAACTGTAAAGACATTTGAAAAATATATGTGATATGGATTGGAGGGTTTAATAATTATTTTCACATTGAAAATCAGTATTTCTGGATGTGTCTCTTAAGAGTGAAATTGATTATTTTTTCGCTGATTATCAAGAATATAATATACGACTAACTTGTATTGAATGAAAATGAAAATTAGGAAATTCATGTTTAACAAATACTGGCATTTTATACATGAAAACGCGAACTGACATTAAAATTGATATACTAATGTAGATTTTGTAAGACAAAGTTGTTGCTGGCAAGATAAACAAATTTGGTGTATGTTGACAGTAAATTGGCAGTGATGAATACTGAGTATACCTTCAGCTACTAAACTGAGAATTGGTGGGCACAAACTCGTTTTCGCGTACAACAACTAAAATGTTAACGTACAATGTTTCAGCAAATTGCTTAAATAGCTCTTGCATAGTATTTTACGAGGAGAGATATTTTAGATAAAATAAAATTGTTTATGAATCTGCAAATTGGTATAGTGTATCGAAAATATTTAAAACATTTTTAAGGTAATATTATTACACATTTTTCTATTTAATAATTTTGTATTATAATGTAGAATTGTGTTCTGTTTTCATTACTTTTTAAGGACTTCGCCTTTAAAAATTAAATTTATGTTAATTGTGAATATTTTCCGAATTGAGTAATTAAAAAATCAGTGTTGGTAATTAAGAATGAAACGCTTCATTCTATTTTGTTCTAGTAATTTGAGAATGTATGATTGTTATGATGTTGATGTAAAGTTACGATTAACTAAACAGTCCATCTCTTCAATGGTGCCGAAGCAATATTGTCATGTTTTACATTCAATATATTGTTTATGTCAATAATTTTTAGCTCGTGTACACTCACATTTTCATTTAGATTACTGTAGAAACTACATACAGTGTTTACAACAGTAGTTTCAAAATAAAAGTATAGTAATGTTTTGAAATTCTGAAAATTGGTCATTCAGGTTAAAGACTAGTATAGAAAAGGTTATTTCATTTTACATTACAATGCCGCGAAACCAATCACAAATTATGGTGTTTTTTAAATTTACCTTAAATTACATTTACAATAATGAACGAATCACATTTTTCCATTGATGAAATAAATTCTATAAAAAAAAAACTATTTTAGCTATCGAAATAAAGAATTCGACTAAATTTCATGAACCCCATTAATTTTCTCTTCATTTCGGTGCTTACAGTTGCAATCAATGATAAATTGGTCTGAAGTAATGCAATAGGAGTGAATTGCAAAATTTGAAACTATCGACATCGTATTAAAAATGCGTGAATTAAATTAGCGTCTTACCTTAATGCATTGTAAATTTAAGATCACTATTATAGATTGATTTTCAATTTTTCTGTATCTGAATTGAAATTCAACAGATATTTGATTTTAATTCAAGTATATCATTTATCTATCGATTGTAATTCTTACGTTGCACAATTGCACAACTCGTGCACAATTTAATCCATCCGTACTCTCGATTTTATCTATATTTCATCTTTTCTCTTTGTCTGTTGCAGGTAAGTCGCGCTGATGGGCTTCACTCACTTTCAACATTTTCTATGGAGATGTCATTGGTAACGTTAAGAATTATAATTTATATAATAATCTTAAAAAACTTTAAGCCTTAATTAAATAGTGATGCGGACGAAGATAACCTTTTCTCTTATTTAATTGCTATTCCGAAGACCTGTGTTTAAAATACACTGGCGATTTACCGTAGCGGTTTATTGCATGAAGCAATTTAAATGTTTTGTAACGTTTCTGTTTACTTTATGCGATTATTTACATAAATGGAAATATCGACTTGTACCTTTCTAAGATGTACATTTTACACAAGTCAAATCGAAAGCTCGAAGTTATAATAATTTTGCGTATTCCTCTAAAACTTTTAGTACCCTAAAAAGTTGGCGACCTAAATCATTCTACGATAAACGTCAATAACCTGTCAGACAATTATAGACCTCAAACGCTGAAGTTTCGATGAATTATTTTTTAATAACCATTGTATTTCTATACTAGATCCAGTCCCGCGTAAACAAGAGATAAATTTAAACAGTCAACTGTCAAGTGGTTCTTTATTGCCATCATTCATTTATTATGAGTCTTTTCCCATTTTAAACCGCAACATTAACAATCGCTCTAACACGAGTTCAAATTATAGAAAATGTTACTATAATTTGATGACGTGTGATTAATGACAGCAGTTATAAAAGAGTGGCGTTCATAAATACATCAGCCATGATGGAAGTATTGGAAAAAAAAACAATCGTTCACCAACAAGCTTGTGTACAAAATTGTCCGATCCAAAATGACTTTTTTACGTTAACTCCGTTATGAATCAATCTCTGGCGTGACTGATAAAAAGAAGCTCGTAAACACCCGGCGCAAAAGCACTGTGATTGGAGGGTGCTCATTACCGAAGTTAATCAGATTCTCTTGGCGGATGAAGTAGCGAGTTCCCAGATTCCGGCGAATACTAGTAATTGTGCGACGATCGATCTTGATCAAGATGCTCATTTCCCGTTTGACGATCGCGATATGAGCATTACTACGGGGCGGAAAGAGACACAGTAGGGGGCGGTAGGGCGAAGGACGACGCGCATCGCGAATCGCTCGATCACTTACACATGCGTGCAAAACGACTACTATCCGTGTGTACACCACGGGAAAGGGCGAGCAGAATGCAGGACTGGCCAGCACATCATTAACGTGATTAATGTTGAAATAAATCAGGTGTTCCAAATCGCCAGTCGATAAATCCAATAATTGCAGGATAATCATAAGTAAATAGGCGCTATCGATGACGATAAAGGCATTCTAACGATAGCAAAGCCTAAATATAGAACGATCCTAACGATCTGACGTGTGTACGTTCCAATAATGCGATCCTTGATAACGTGACGAATAACTTCCAAGCGTGGTAGAAATCGAGGTCTTGCGAAATGCGCAAGCTGAAAAATGTTACTGGACTTTAAATTAATTTCAAACTGCACAGAGAAAAGAAATGGTTAAATCAACAATGATAAATGGTTGAATGGGTTGCAGGGTATAATTATTTGCATGTTTGCAGTACTTACATATATATGACTTAAGTTGGGTTTCACTCGACTGCATATGACAAACTACCAATAAAAATTCCTAGATAGGTAAATACAATAAAAACTATCAACAACATACCAGCGAAGACAACATTATTATTACTAGCTTTGGTTAAAAATGCTTAAAAGCTCAGCTAATTTCACTATTTTATATTATTATTTTATTTTTCAATAATAAATTAACGTCAAAAGAAAAATATAATTACCTGCATTACAATAACTCAAATATTAACTAACTTGCCCTAGGATAGTATTATTAATAGTTTTAACTGCATCTAAGGTAGTAGAGTGTAGAAAATCATTGGATATTAAATAAAGAACATATTTTCAGTTATGTGAATCATTGATGGTATGGTATGAAGGAATTTGGATTCAGTCAGTTTAATATTCAGTGCTGACGATTTAGAAATAATGAATACCACGTTCAGTTCGGATGACTATTGAATTTGATCGGAAAATAAATATTTAAAGTTCGGAATTTGGAAATAGCTTTGCTTAGGAAGAGCTTTCTCTATCCCTCTACTATCATAATGAATTTGTTACGAAATTAGGTCGATTGCTCCAAGTTGAACAAGAATTATTTGTAATAATCGATGGATCCTTTCATAGTTGCGTCTAACTTCGTATAGTTTCGCCTGTCACTCACATGGGGCATTTTGATTATTCGTCAGTTTTGTAAATTAAAAAACGATGCAAATCGATGGTATATTGGATATTTTCGGTCTCCGTACATAATAAACGAAAGTATTGAAGTGGCGAATAATTTAAATAATCAGTTATGGATAACTTGAGCATGACTGACGCGGATAGAACTCACTTTTCTGACAGTTTAGAATTAATTTACAATGTTGCTTTTACTATTCTGGTATTTGAATTTAGTATTTGAAAATATTCTGTGATGGGACGTCACGATAACGACAATAAATATTATTGGTGGAACGGTTTCTGCAATCGGTTGTTGGTTTAAACTTAGATATTATTTGGCGACTAAATGAATTATGTACCCTAGGGTAACTAAATCCAGTTTAAATCACATGTCTTCAATACAATAGAAATAGTTAATTTTGTACTTATTGGAGAAAATGGTTTCAAATTCTGCTTAACATTTCGCGGACTTTTAATTGCAAAAAAAATTTTCGTGTCTTGAATTCTTTCCCAGCGCGCAAGGACGACCGTCGGTATTATACCAAAGATGCGAATCGAAAAGACCGAGACGAATTCGAAGGGACCGACAGCAAGATCGAATTAATCGGCCTTGAGTTCCCCCGACTTTGAATCTGGAAAGGACGAAATCTATGGTTTCAGGACAAAAGTCCAACGCCTGGTCAAGGACCGGGATTAGCCGTCGATAATTAAAAAATGACGTATTGGTAACGACGACCTCTTTCGTCAGGCAAGAAAACAATCCGAATGAATAACGTCACTACCTTTTTTGCTATCCCGTGGGAGAGAAATTCGTGGAATTCTTATTTGAAATTAAATATGTATTTGTAACATAATTTTGGAAGTACATTAAAAATGTAGAGGAAATTAGGTAATTTTCATCCATAAAAAAAAACAATAATGATAATCTGTTCTATGAAAAGATAACTTCTGCGGCAGGTCAGTTTTTATTTATCATTATTTATATAATACCGAAACTAGCATCTTCCAGCTTTATATAATATCAGTAATATTGGGTGTAACAGTTTTTTTGTTCGTCTATGAGGAATGTCCATATTATTCCAGAAAATTATTAGCTTTCAATTAAAAATATGACTGAATATTTAACAATATATTGGACATAAATCCTTTAATGAACGTAGATGGAATATGTAACTAATATTTTGTTAGTCAGGAAATTTTGTGTATAATCGGTAACAAGTTGCATGTGTTAGATAAAGGTCAATTTTGACAGTGACGGGTAACAACGGAACATTGTTACCCTTTCTTAGAGCATTTTGGTATTAAAAAATGAAAACCTAGACCGAGGAATTTGATACACCGGGATTCGACCCCGGAACATTGGATTGCGGATCGAGTGGTTTACTGATTCGAGCAAGTTTCTGACTTTAGAGGTAAAAGAACAGAAAACATTCAAATAATAACATAAATTCTATCATGGATTATCGTAAGGATATTTATATAAATTGTTGCTACTTGACATATAAAATTATACTAGTGCTTAGAATCTGGTTATTCAGTGATGACTAATAAACCGTGTATCTACATTTTTTATTGCTATAAAATAGAACAAAATATTTCGAAGTAATGCCACTTAAAACAGTATTTCTTTATAGCAGAAGGCCCAAACAAATTTAACTAATTTCCCATGCAGTATTGGCAATTAAAAAATATTCATTTCAATGTCAGTTATTGATATTTTTGGTCAAACTATTAACAAATTCAAGAGAAAAATTTGGTAAAATATTAACGTTAGTTCAAAATTAATTGTGGCTAGGTCGGTGATCCTGTAATGTTATATGGACCATCTCAGATCATTATTCTTTTCCAAAAAGAAGCTTCATATTGCCTAGGATTTTTACCTTATCCCCATCAAAATCATGGTAAAATTCTAATCGATGAGTATATATAACACCTTTCTGCTCAGCTGTTCTATGGATGTTATTGCGATGTTCAGAGACTCTAATTTTTAACATTCGTGTAGTTTCACCTACATATGATGCTTTACAATTTTTACAATAAATCTTATAAACAATATTATTTTTACACAAGCTGCAAGTAATGGCTGTCCTGCGTTTAATAAAGGTGTCTAATTTATTAGAAAGATATGGTACCACACGAATATTGTATCTTTTCATCAAGGATGAAACTTTTTCAAAAAGACATTTTATGTATGGCACTCTCACAGTGCAAACATTACAGGAATATTCGATAAATAAAAAAGAAGATATTCAGAATTTGAACAATGCTTACAAAATAATGTTTTCAAAATTCAAACAATTAACAGCCTAATTACTTATAAATTTCTGTGTAATACTTGCTAGTGGAACGCTTCATGTTGTTTTAACGATTTATTTCAGTCACTATGTAACTCACGTACTTTGATATGTAAGTGTTCCTTTACAAAATGTCTTTTTCGACGTGCGTTATTTGTGTAACTTAAGTTAGTTTGTTTGTATATATTTTTAAGTTTGTATGCGTATTAGTGTTTAAAAACAAATAAAATATGTTTGGTCTTGAAAATGACAGCGACGCTGTCGAAACGTCGACGATCATGAACTGCAATCTGTGTTGGTGCCTCTTTATTTTTTGATTCGGATCATCGACCTAGCCACAATTAATTTTGATTAATTACACCTCGTGATAAAGTCATTTAATTTATTATTAACGTTAATTGAATAGCAGTGCAACGCCATTTTCTAGAACGGACTTTTGCGCGTGAGAGTGGCGGAGTTGAGTCTCGGTCAAAACTGAGGGTGGTAAAAATCGTCATCGATCATTGGCGAAAACGAAGTGATCATCGGATGGTACTCGAGTGACTCGTGCGTGCGTAATTGTGGCGTGTTGTTAGGCATGTATTATCCGACGAGTCTGGTACTCGTCAACGGGCACAATGGAACTTAACACTGGCACGAGGGTCAGCGAGCAACCGTGTCGCGCGTATAACACACGGCTTAAACAACAACTGGTCGGACAATCGCCGCGGACGCCGGATACATAATAAGCGTGCTGTATCGCGCGGCGTCTAAGGCAGCCGAGCGCGGGCGAGCTAATGAAGCCGAGCTGGTTAGGTGCGACGTTAATTAAATGATATGATCATTAGTCATTATAACGTCATTGTGTCGCGGTCGACTTGTCCGCGCGTCTCCACGAAGGTGCACGTTTCGAGCGGTCTTCGACCAACGCTGCACATAGTGCACAGGGCGTAACGGGATAATTTCTGCTCTGCCTTTCACGGCTCGCGATCTTATCGTCTATCCGGTCGGAGTGCTTTGATTTTCGAAGAAACGACAAGGTCGATCCCCCTTAACGATACGCTCGAAGATGACGCCTTATCGTCCTCTCCTGTTCCTCGAGACAATGCACGCCTTGATTAAATTAATTATCGGCGATACGATAGTCTCTTTAAAAAATGAGAGCTGTTGACTCAAGTAATTGTGTTGTTTTCGGTTTTTAAGTAATGACAATTTTTAAATATCCCGGCGAAAGTTTGTTCGAACTTATAAAGTAGTTTATACGCATAAACATCATCTGAAACTATGATTATTTTTCTAAAAAAATCACCAAAATATAATTAGTCACGATTTATACGATTTTAAACATTTTTTAGACACTTGCACGCATCTTTTCGGTAATTTTTAGTATTTTTTTAAATACCTTTTAGACGTCCTTTAGATGTCATTTGGATATTATTTGAATATATTTTGGACATTTTAAGGTATCTTTTGAATGCCTGCAACATATATTTAAACATCCTTTGGACATCGTTTATATATCCTGTTAATGTAATCGTTGATCGTTAGATCATTCATATATAAATATTGATGGCATCATTTGGACACATTATAGAACTATTTTAGGTATATTTTAGATAGCTTATAGACACCCTTTGTACAAATTTCAGATGTAGATATTGTTGGTATCATTTCGACATATTATAAATCTATTTTAGGTATATTTTAGATAGCTTATAGACACCCGTTGCACAGATTTCAGGTATCCAACATCATTTAGGCATGTTGCAAACATCTTGTGAATGTCCTTTGGAAATTGGTTAGGCAATTTTTAAACGCATTTTATTTATTTCGTAGACAAACTTTGGTTATATTTTGGTTATCTTTAAGTCATTATAGATACATCTTTTTTTATGTCCTGAGAACATCATTTACATATTTCTTATGTGTATCATTCAGATATTATGTAGACCGAATTTGGTCCTGTAAAAATAATGGCAAGGATATTCTTTAGATTTCATCTAATCTTTTAAATATATTTCGGGCATATTTAAAATCCACTTTAGGCATCTTTTAGATTTCCTGTAGACATCATTTACAAATATGTAATACTTCTTTTGGTTATATTTTAGATAACTTGCAGTCTCCTTATCGACAGTGGTTAGATATCCTTTGGACATATTTGAAATGTCATGTGAACATCATTTAGATATCTTTCAGACTTCATATAGATATCTTTTGGGCACCATTTAGAAATTAATAAGACTGCTGATGAACATATTTAATTTTGGTAATCCTTAAAATATTTTAACTTTTCTGTTGATGTCGTACGGATACCTAATATCTCGGAAAGTTACACATAAGAGGTTTGAAGAATATCTTTCGCCCATGCACACTTTTCTTTAATAAAATTTGGTCACGAGGTGAGATATTTGCTAAATATAATTTAGTTGAATATAAATAAATAAATATTTTATATAAATCTAAAAAACGTTTCTCCATTGCTGTTCATGAACAAAATCACTCCAACGATTACGATTAATATTTACATACATTTAAAAATATCATGAAGAAAATTATGAAAGTGTGGTTTATATCATAGTGCGATTTCGATAATTGTAAATCTCAAAACATCAACTCTTTTCCATAATTTTTAAAAGACATTCATGTATTTATTCCAAAATATTTAATAAGGTATTTGAATTAAGTACACAAATAAATATTCTGAGTTTCTCAACCGTGCGTTTATAATATAGAATGTCTATAATTTCCTATTGTCTACTGATTAGCACATTTCCAATGCGGTATTCTAATAAATTAATACCTTTTAGCATAATTACTCATCGAAATATAATACTAGCGAGCATTAGTTCTCAACTAATAACTTGTCGAGTTAATTACATTAAAAGGATACGAATACCTTCCGGAAAATGACGCTATCCAGGAAAATTTCTGGAGAATACGGAGAAAACGTAATAATAGTACAATTACAATATTGGCAAAATTCTATAGATGTAGTGTTCACCAGACGCAGTATTACCTGTGAAATTTATAAACCTTATCGATTAACTTCGCTTAATACGATTCCTCCGATTAACTGTATTATCATAAAATACCTTACATATATAGTTGTAAGCTAAGACGCAGTTTATTTGAAAGTAACAAAACTTTCAACTAAGGTTCGTCACTTGCAAATCCAGACGGTGCGCATTAGCAGTTGAAGGGATTCTTTTATTTCGCTGGATACAGTACCCTCGTGGACACTGGTTTATGGGAAACTCATGTAATTATCAATACCCCGTAGGGCGTAGAGTACCTGGAATTCCGCATGGTTCTGAATGCTTTCGCCGATCGTGTATCCCGATAGGATATCATCGCCAATTACTAACTTATTTCGAGGCGTTGGCCGACGCGTTAACCATGGCCGTTCGGTAACTAGTCAAGTTTCGGATTGCAAACGCCTCGACTAATTATGGTCTTGGATAGGTGTTTATCATTACTTCCAGTAGACCTGCATTAGGTACCGACAGCATATTTCTATTTATACATCCTACAATATGTAATGCCGAAACTATTATTGGAAACCAATATAAAGATAAGCAAATAAAGGTGCCACCTGTGAAATCTAATTTTCAGTTAATCAGATAACATTATGCGGCCAGCGGTTTACGAGCCATTCGCTTAAAACGTGTGGTGCTCGCTGGAGCGAGAATGTCTGTTTAATATCGGTGAATGTTACAATCAATTTGTAATGATTTTAATAGCGGCCATTGGGCGGTAATGTTACAATAATGTAGGATAGAAAAATATTTGAATTAACTATATGCATTTAGTTGTCGCAGGCCTTAGATGCAGCAACTAAATGTAGCTGACCTTATTAATATAAGGGAAAAATGAGAAAACGCATTTAGTAAAACATACTGCCTGATCTAGGTGTGTCTTAGCCAATACTGCCGTACCCCGGAAGAAAAGTCGTATCTCCATTTTTTCGATTTTGACGTATCGCCAATAAATCGATTCTAACCAAAAACTAAATTACTTAATTTAACGATTAATTTTAGAAAATATACAGGATATTTCATTATACAAGGAATCTTGGGATATGATTTTATAATAAAATACATTCATTTTTGAATTTGCGGCTCTTTTAGCCAAATTATACCCGAAATACTGTATTTCTAATAAAAGTATTTTTCTTTTTTTTGTAGCTAATAACAAATATTTCATATATTTTCTTTCAGGAAATAATGCATAGCATTATAAGGAATATAATATCTTTTTATCCCAATTTCACCGAAAATGGAGATACGACTTTTCTTCCGGGGTACGGCAGAATAAATATTGGGTTATTTAAACCGAATCTATCAAATTAAACTCTGCATTTATGGCATTAAAATTAATAGCAGGTTATTAACAATTATGGAATTTTCTTAATTTCAATTAATTAATTAACGCTGTGTCCCTATCAAGTATCAAATACTTTTTCGGAATATATAGAGCAACGGATACCTGCCAAGACAATTTTTCAAAATCGACTTTTTAGCATATGTATCTTTTAGTGTTCATTCAAATATTATTTATTACTACATATAGTATTATGGTCCTCCTAACTAATGTAGAACACTACTTTCCAAAGACCCTAACAAAATAGAACCTACGCAGGAGTTTAAACGACCGGTAAATATTGGGGATCTCGTCTTGTCAACTTTACTATAATCTGGTATCGCCAAATTGGTCAGCTACTTTCTAAACTTCGAATCAAAATATGTCTTCTCTGGAACTGAAATTTCACTTAAGGCTCCAAATATCCGATAAACCGATAGGCCCTGTAATAATTTGAGGTTCAGTACCAATGAAGAAAACTGGTAGACCAGGACCATAAGGCTATTTTCGAGGAGTCTTATCAAACTGGGTTCTTCACAGTAATTTAAGGCTTAAATCAAGACTCCAGGTACTTGTCAAACCTAGAAATCCAGTAATGATTTTAGGTCCACAAGTAAAGAAGAAAACTAGCATCGACAGAACCAGTTTCTGTTAACACAATTTCCGAACAGAAACATATATTTTTGATAACTTTAGTTTAAGTAACCGATACATGCGCACGAAGAATCCATTTCGATAAGAATACTCGAAGATGATTTTATGGACGAACACTATCAGACTTCCTTTTGGCTCGAGGTTTTTCGACTGATCCGTGTATCGGATACTAGGAGCCTACAACGATTCTTAAATTCTTAAAAAATAATTTGAATAGAACAAGATTGTAATTCTGGAAAGAAGCTGCCAGGTTGCAGGAAAGCTAACAAGGTAGCTCGTTCTTTTTCTTCGGTAACTTGACATTATTTTCTTGAATGAGGCTGAATTGAAACTTAAATAATTAATAATAAAAAGTTTGACTATGTCTGAAACATTTCATGCAAGTACCACTTCAAGAGATATTTACACATTTAGAATAAGCCGATCTATATGATAAACCGTTAGTCATCCCACTCAGTTGCTCTAAGTAAAACGCAGTTGATAATGCGACCATTCTTTCGCATTCTGACACATATTAAATATAACTCGACAATAACAGTAAACACCCTTATTTTTCCTGCTATAAATTACCCCTTTTATTTTTGATTCGTGATTCAGCATGAGAATACGTGATAAACGGAAAACATTTGGGGCTTCTCGTCGTAAAACACAGCTATACAGAACGCAAAATGAGTATTAAATACTTCGCTCATTGAGAACAATGCTGCGCAGCTCGGAGGAACGCTTTCACCAATCGCGCGCGTGCAGATAGGATACGTTCGCCGATTATTAATTTGTTTTCAGGCGCATTTACATTCCCTTCGACGTTCGGTATGGACGCGAGCGTACACCAGCCAAGTTTCGGATTGCGCGCTGCTTTCGCTAATTATGTTCTTCAATCGGCAGTTATTGTTTGGTGCAGTCCTAATTTGTGAGCGGCAGCTGCCACCGCTAAAGTGAACGCTAATTAAAACACGTAATTGTGGCCATTAACGCGAAGTGCGCGATATATATACGAAATACGAGCGGGATGCGTAAACCGTCGTCCGTTCGACGTACGCAAATACGCGCCAAAACCGAAACCTCACCTCGGTTATAAATACAAATCCAATTAACATTTCTTGGCGTCTCGCGATAGATCGACTGAAAAGATGAATCGATCCCGGGCCCGAGTGTTTGGTAATTAATATCGGCCGGTGTTGTAAATTAATCCGCGACTGAATTCACAACGCAGATTCTCTTATGACCCGTGTATTGTGGAAAGAAATCACATTTGTTTCTTGTTTTTACTGTCGTGGTTATTAATCTGACAATGAGGTCGTATTTAGTTTCATTAATGACGGAATAATTAATCATTGTTCTCTGAGCAAGAGAAATGTGGAATTCGCTTCAATTCATAAAATTAGGCGGGAATTCGATAGCCCTAGATCCTGAAGTTTTTTTTTGTAGCCTGCTTTTCCAAGAACAAATTTGTTTGATTAAAATTACCGAAATGTTCTTTTCAAGCTGAAGGTATCACAAAATATTGACAACAAATATTACAGAATATAAGAAAATATTAATTTGTCAACGAAAAATCTGGAAATCTTGTGTGCTTGAATGTTCAGCAGAATGCTTGAATAGTCAAAATACTCGAATTTTAATATGAAATGTTGCGATTTTATTTTAATACGATTATTGCCACCAATACCTACGAAAATTTTGTATTTTATAGTTTTTTTTTAACTTTTGAAGATATAAAAAAGTAGTTTATTTTTATTTAGCGAATGAATTGTAAGTCTAATGGATGGAATTGCCAATAACGATGCACGAAATGTTAATACGATTTACTTTTGAGCAGTTACCAATTGTTTCGTAATAAAAAATCAAATAATGGAAAATTTCATGAAGTGGTAGCAATGTCAATAATTTTTCAATGGTTGTGGAATGTTATAATGGATCATGCAATTTTGAATATTTGAAATATAACTGCGTATTCTTGATAAGTAATCACTAAAACCGCCGGATCACAAAATCAGAGGTATTCGTTTTGACGATTAATGTTTTGACCAATTGTTGGGTCCACCATTCACAGTTGTTGAAGTATTACTTCATACTAATAATCAGCGACCTTCAGAAATTACAATTAGGTTTTTCATGATAGTTTTGTTACATTTTTTTAAACAGAATAATGAACTTCTTTCCGTAATTTTAGAAGAGATCAGTCACGTTGGAAAATTTGATGCAGAGCATTTTCTTCGTCCTAAATTTTTCAACGAACGGTACATAAAAAATTATAGAATCATCTAAACGGCAGTGATTTCTGCTGTAGTGCTACTCCCAATAAATTATCTCATTGATTAATTTTCAGTGATCTTGCTTAATTTTCGACGTTGAATGATTTCGATAATTCCATTCATTACAAGCTGTCATATATTTAATTCCTTTCACTCGTTTCATTCGTTCCAAGATAATTTTCATGGGTTAATTCGTTTATTTATATTTCATTCTCATGTATCATTATAACTTCATTTCATTTAAATTCGTTTCATAATTTTATTCATTTACATTCTAACACTTCCTCCAAACTATTAAATAACTTATTCGATTTATTTATTTAGTTTATTAGTTTCATTGGAGTTGTTCGTGACTCGTCGATAATAAATCATTTTTTTATGTTAACTAATATTTCATAAACAAAAACTATAATTCTATAATGTGCCATTGGGAATTCGAAATTAAAAAACAAATGAAATCAATACATAAGAAATTAATGTATTCCTCCTCAAAAACAACATTTTAAATAAGACTTTTATAAAAACATCATATAACTTGTGTTTTAATATATTTCTTATTGATAATGTTCTTTTTTTTATAATAATCTCTTCTCCACAACTGGCAGATCTAAAAGAGTTTAATCCAGTCATAAATCTAACTAAATTTTACACAAAATTGGTTTATGGTCTACGGAAGCATTTCTCTAAATGTTTGATTCTAAATTTGTAGTATTTAAAAAATAAACAAAAATAAATGTTGCTTATCTTAACGCGTAATTCTGTAGACATATAAATCAATCGTTTCTCATTTCTGTCAAAGAAACTAGTGTAATTGGTTTCTAGTAACCATATTACCAGATATAATTTGTCTCCAAGATCGAGAAACATATTATATAAAATAAATCAAAATAATCAAAGAATATTATTACAAGTATTTAAAAGATTTCGAATTCGCAAAAGTAACTTATGATAAAAGCAAATGTATCATAACTTTCAAATTTTTTCCTTTAAATGCATATGTTTACACATCAAGTTATACATGACCAAAATAAAAGCACAAAACTAAACATTTTTATGTATGCATTTTGTTTTTCAGTTTATTTTTATAATAAGTTGATGTTTATAATAAAAAGAAAATCTAATTTCTATTTTATATAGGTAATTACTTGGAAATATTGAATTAGTGGAATATAATTAGTTCCTTGACGGATATCTTGAAATGAAAATGCCGATAATGCCGGCAAAAAGTTTACACGTTGCAGCCCTTTAGATTAATTCACCTGAATAAAGTATAAATTGCTCAATTATTAAATGTTATTATTACTTTAGTTTTATTATCAATTACTCAATTTATAAAGAACCTTAGTCTTCAGTTTTTCTTGGGGAGATGGAATAATTTGAATTGGACATTTGATCTAATTCACGTTAAGTGTGAAGAAATAAATCAGGGTGCACTTTCATGCCGCGGTTAGAGGATCGTCGTGAAGGTTATTTATTTACTCGATTATTAGACAGGTATAATTACGATTGACATTAAAAAGTAGGCGGAAACTCGATTCGATTCAAGTAATTTCCTACATATATGCTGTTGATGCAATTAGCGAGAAATTCTTATCACGAGGAATGGTTTTGTTTGAAACAAGA
Organism: Trichopria drosophilae; assembly: GCA_030407085.1. Taxonomy (NCBI): domain Eukaryota; kingdom Metazoa; phylum Arthropoda; class Insecta; order Hymenoptera; family Diapriidae; genus Trichopria; species Trichopria drosophilae. The sequence goes on along the minus strand of CM059583.1, from coordinate 63,566,703 downwards.
ACAAAATGTAGAGTTTATGTTTACCTTTTTAACTTTCGGATGAAAATAAAATTAATTAAATCTTGAATCAAATTTAAATTTATCGTTAACATTTCAGCATCTTGTAAATTATCTTAGAAAATAAGTGAACAGGAAGCTCAGCAATCTGTAATTATTCAGTTTACTTCGTACTTTTTCTAAAATCTGTTGCATTCAGATATATTGTAGTATCGAATATATCAATTATATTATAGTGACATTTTTATTTCAATATCTGTTTCAAGAAAAATAATAACTCATATAACATATATTGTAAATTTCAATGTTTTGTTGTAAAATTACATACGAATATGTAGGATATGCCTATTTATCGCCTTCATCAAGATTTGCACAGGCCAGAGTTTAAAACATTATTGAAAAAGTATTTTTATGCCAATGAAAATGTTTAGTGATCACTACAATCCAATTAGAAGTAAGGAAACCAAAAATATCGAGTTTAAGTAATGTACAATCCATTTCGACCTGTCGATAGTAAACTTCTGTACGTTAATTTTGATCATATATTTTAGGTTAGGTTATGGTTTTTGCTGAATGTCGAGGCGTGCAGTTAAAATTTTGTTAAAATTAAGTAAATGCAGAGGTAGATTGGAACTATCTTTTATATACATTAATATCTCACTAAGAAAAAATAGAAGTAAAAGGAAATCTTGACAAGGAAGTAAGGTAATATTCTCTTTTTCATGCTCTCTCCTAGTGAGACAATTAGGAAGGTTTTGGTCGTGATATAGGTTAATAACCATTAATAAATAATATATAAAGAACGATGCTGCTCGATATTTTAGGTGCTTCATGTATACAAATTTGTAACTTTATCTTTGTCGATTGGAAATCTTATATTTCGCATCACCACCTGCATAGAATAATGACGAAACACTTCCATTGTGGTCATGAAAAATGCAAAAAGATTTTCTGGACTGAAAATGAATTATGTTTGCCGGAAAATTCAAGCATATTCTTTCGATTTTTCAGGATTTTCTTTTCACGTAATAAATTCAATGATTTTACTGTGAATCTACATGGAAAATATTGAAAATTACAACACGTTATTGCAAGGTATTTTCAAGTACTTTTTTATTGTGTTTTCACCAATTTAGTTATAAGTTTACAGTACTTTTATGATGTAAAAAAACTTCAAGCATTTCTTTGAGGTTTACTATAGATATTTCTTACAGCGTATCTTTCGATATTAAAAGTACTCTATTTCAAAATTGTCAGTTAAAGTCTCTACATTCATTTCTATTCAATACGTTTTGTTAGGGTGTAGTCATGGGCCACTAACATTTGTTACTTTCCTGCAAACTACTCGGTGTTTTATAGAAGACTTCAATCTGCTTAACACGTGAAGTAAATGAAATGTACGATTATAAAAAATTTGTGCAAACAAAGTAAGGTATCAACGTATCGGAACATATTTTAGAATATTAGGCTAATGTATGTACACACGAATATTAAGAAAATGCGAAAACTGAAAACTATAAATCTTAATTCATCATGAAGTTTTGCAGTTTTGCACGTAAAAGTACCAAGAAATTACTTTTATAAGCCTTATTATTACCTAGTTTTTAAAACTAAATTAAATAAATCCGAGAGAAAAGTGATAGAAATATCTGATACTATAGAAGGTTACATGTCTCACAAACTTTGCAAACATAGCCTCGTTTAAAAGTCGTAAACGGAATAGGGCATTTCTATTTTTTATGGATATGGCAAGTGTTTTCGAGATAAAACCAGAAATATTACATGGCAATAATGTAACGTTTTCAAAATATAACTATCGCTGTCTACCGTTTACTGGAATCTTGCTCAGAAATATCGAAAACTCAAAAAATTAAAAGTCGTTCCTTATGATGAAATTTATATTATTTTAGTACAGAAAAATGTTATGAAGTAATAACAATATTTAAATGCTTTTTACACTGAGTGAGTTCATCAGCAGAATCTCTCAATTATGCCGCGGATGCAGTGTGTAATCCAACGTAATCCACGGTAAATGACGTCAGAGCTGAAGATGAAATCTATACAATGTTTGTTCAGGGGAATATTAAAATCAGGGAAATCGTTAAAAAGATGGTCTGGACTAAATGGCATAAAAGGATATGATGGAACAATTATAATAGCGCAAAAATATTTAAATTAACAGCGACTGCGAAGGGAATAATCCCATTTCCAAACGTTTCGAATACGTTGTAAATGTCAATGTGCATTGTTCAAAGTTAGGGGGATAAGCTAGATATTTTACCGGCGTTGTGACCGGGCGCGACTCGGCCGTGCGGCACGGGCGCATTCCGCGGCAGCGGGTCGTTTTCGCCTGTGATTTTTAATTAAAGGGCTCGAGGTCTTTTCGACTTAAGAACTCGCAACTTCATTGTGGCTACTACAGCCAGTCGCGAAATTCACCGGATAATCCGCTTCGACTACATATATCTCGTAATACGTGCAAGAGAGAAAGATAGCGAACCTCAGCCTTCGAATGAGAAGCGGAGCGCAGTAATTTAATACACGCACGAAATGGAGACAGTATAATGATTCGTAGGGTTTCCGGCTTAAAATTACACGAGACTATCCGAGTTATGTAGCAAAATTCCTAATTCGCGGCAAAAGTCCCCAATTTCCCGTGTACCGGCATTTTTCCTGTGATCTTGGGGGCTTCCTCGTCGGCGGCGACCGGAGTAAGTCGGGAGCGCCTGGACCTGTTACGAATTAATTTTTTCCAAAGGATCCAAAGGATCGCGGGCTCCCATGCTCGCTTCTCCCATTCTCTTTATTTCCGATGCTGGCCGCGGGTGCGCCACGGGGCCGTAAGAACAAAGGACCAGTTTTCAATTTCATATTCATGCGGATATTATATCGCGGCTGGTGCACCCGGTCTAAATCATATGTTAGAATAGGCGTAATTAAAAACTGAACTTTGAATCGCGCAAAAAATTCTGTGTAAGTACTATTGTTTTAACCTAAAATTTTAAATGAATGTAACTTGCGTTACTAGCAAGAATGATTATATTATGTTTATAATAGTTTTACACTCAGGAGTAAAAGATGAGATCAGATTAAGAAAACGATCTCCTTAAGAAAACTCACGGAATGTTTGATAGCTGGCAATGATCGTAGGGGATGCCCTCTAAAGTACTCAGGTGTTTATAGCAAGACTTTTTGTGACAGTCTGTACACTTTTTAAGTGTTCTAAGTTCTTTATCTGAAATTCTCTGGAGCGATATTTGAATAAAAAAATAATCCCCCGATTACCGCATCAGCTCTAAAATTAACGTGGCTTCTTGCAGAAATTATGTCAAGTTTTTCTCAAAAATCACTCACCCTTCGCGTGTGCTTTTTCCCATAAAACTTAACCCCTTTGTTTATTTAAAATTAATCTGCCGGAAATGTCCCTATAATTTAGAACGTCTTTAAATATTTCCATCTGAACATTACCGAAAAGTTCTGAAAGGAACAAAATGTTGATGACTATATAACAGGACATTTCCTGAGAAAACTAATGAATGCCAGAAAAAATCGAGCAGTTCGCAAAAAGTTCGGTATTTTTTGTACCATTACAGTGATAAAATTGTCGCTGAATATATTTTTTTCGTTTGATCTGCTTCTATTAAGAAATTTGTCTCATTTAACTCATTCTAAATTTTTGGAATGTATATAAAAATTCTGCAGTTTCAATTTCAGCTCTATAGTGAAGTTCGATAGTATTCTTTACGATCAAATTATTAATAAGCTTCAACTAAAATATTACAATAGTAATAGATAAATATAATTTAAGAAATAATGGAAGCGCATTAAACAGTACAAAATATACAGAAAAAAGAAGGAACTGTTTGTTCTATGTTCGCTGCATTAGTAGAAAATGTTTTAGTGCAGCCATGATTCTATTCATCAATATTAAAGTACATGAATGTAATTCATAATAACTATTTTGATTGCCGTCAAAGAATAAAATGTTGTTCTTCCATATTGAAGTTGCCATCTTGATGGTATAAAAACAGTCTTGAAATTGATAATCTGCGAATTAAAAACCTCTTTATTTAAAGCCAATAATAAAATAACACGCATATAACAAAATACAATATCTTAATTTAGATCATACTTTGATACAGCACAGGTGAATTATGATATAAAATGTAATACCAGAAAATAAATGCAAATAAAATGAAGCGTTGCGGATGCTACATACGCCTGCGGATGCTACATAATTTAGCGTTACGTAATCTGTTTATAAAAAGGAGTAACTGATTTCTCTTATAATTTGATTCTGATGAAGTTGGTCGTCTATAAAAACGACTCTCCAATATAGAATGATTTATACTCAAATTCTCCGGTCACTTTAAATGCATATATGCATTGGAGGTGAAGTAACATGGCTTCGCTATTATAATATAGTCGTGGTCATTATACAGGTAATTCCTTTTCGTTACGTCGATTACAAATTCCTAATAGGGTAATTACAAGAGAAGGCGATAAAAAGAAACGCAAACGTTAGCCCATCACGGACGGATTACGTGAAACCTCAAACTCACCATGACCCGCATTTGATCGAGTAGCAGTCTCTCTGGAAACCCGTAAGAATTTAATCCGTATGCGGGTAGTTCATCGACGCAATGAATGGTAGACCACCCGATTAGTAACACATCCTATTGAAAATCCAGCATTAAAAATGGATGAGAGTGTCCGTAGATTACAACGTCTGAGCAATGCACTGATAATCTTCCTGATATCTTCATATGCCTCGGTTATGGGGGTTCGTATTAAATCGTTTTTGTTCTGCGGTGACATAAATGGAAATATTATAATTTTTATATATTTACTACTTTCTTTCCAAATGTATGTAGCAGATTAAGAATAGATGGTGTTCAATTGTTATTAGGACATTCAGGACCATTTCGGAGTACTTTTCTTTTTACTAAAAATTTGAATGAGGTGAGAGTCAAAAGAGGACATCAGGATAATTATTATTACATTGTTGTATCAATATCGCTGTTTAAATTGAGCTATTAGTCCAGAACCAATAATTTTTTATTTAAAATCGGTGAACATTCAAACAGTATTAGTTTATAATTTAAAGTAGAAAATATATTCATGTGTTAAACAAATATTCTTCTTTTTTCGTCATTCCGCGAGGTATCGTCAACAATTTATTACATTAAGTTAATTTTAAACCAAAAATATTTAATTTAAGTAGAAACTAAAAAACTGCTCAAGTTCAAATTCATTTTAGAGTAATATTCTGCGTTTTTTAAGAATGAACATATTATATAGACTTGAAAATATAATTAGTTTCTAAATAGGTGAGGTCAGGAATTGACATTATCAACCGCGCAGCTTTACAAGTCACTTAGGGTCGGTGGATTATTTATTTTTTATGAAACTCGCTTATCCACATTATTGCGATACACTTTCTGATCCATGTTTTAATCTTTGTTTTCTTTTTTGAAAACAAATGTAGAACATTCTTTTTTACAAAAACTTTAAATATTCGAGTTTTCGTCGTAATAAATGACATGGATACGTTAGGTGTCATAGTAAAATTATATTACATAGCGCCATCATTAACAACCATTTAGGAAATAATATTATCCTTTTTTTACATCATTGTAAAAACTCATTTCCCTCCAATAAAATGGAGATCATACGATGTAATGTCCGTAACAGCTCGTTTTTAGCCCTACTGGAGATAAAGTAACAGTTTTTGAGAAGTATTTCGGAGGAGCTTAATATTAATATTAATTATTACGTAAGTGAATCTCAGATATATTGAATGACGAATTTTTGTGGAATTTGGGGTTTATGCAGAGGAATACTCTTTGTTGTTAAATATTCAAAAAGCAGTGGATCCAATGTGGTCATCAGCGACCCAAAAATTGCTATATGTTAATTTTGATCAAGTGATTCCGATAAACTTTAAACCTTTTTATTTACCATATACGAAGGGCCACTTTCAAAAACTGACTTTTGATTCATGATCAGCGACTTAAAGAAAGCTTGTCTACCATGCTTTAGAATAATTCATTGAGTTTTGATGCGATCGTTGAGTTAAAATGCTAAAATATGATGCCAATTTTCATGAACAAATTTTGTACATTTGGGTATTACAGGGTTTACTTTCTATTACTACTGTCACTAACTGATGTAGTGAATTACTTTTCGATTTTGAATGACTTTTTAGCGTTTTCACAAAGATCAAAGTGGAGTAAGTAATAGGATTGTAAACTAGAACTTTTGTTGCTAACGAGAAAAGAAAATTGATTTTATGCCACGCTTAACAGTAGACTATGCCAATTATATTTAAAATTGCCATCTTATAGCATTCTAGACTTTTATAACTGAGTTCTTTTGGTGTGAAAAAGGATCCGTAGTTTTTCCATAAAAGGATAAATTTCCTCTGGCGTAACGTATGCTAACAATGATGATGAGGGCAACAAAGCTATAAATTATGCCGGACGTATACTTGTGTTTCTTCTATTATGCGAAAGGCGCGTATCAATTGGACCGAGTGAAAGAGCGTCCTTTGATAAAGGCAAAGTAGGATCGACCCTATGCGGATCCAGTACATATCACACGAATGCTTCGGAACTCGGCATGCAAGCAGCGTAGTAGATAGGGAAATGTCGTACACTCTCGCGCGCCGCCTGGTACATACCCGAAGCAGTGAGCATTACGAAGCCCCTGGAGCACAGTGCTCGCCGGCCAGTAGTTACATTGTCTAAGGTTTCAATAACCTAATGAACCCCGACGCTCGGACCAAACCACCCGATAGACGGAACAACCTTGCATCTGCATCGGCCCTCCGACGACTCGGTTAATTAAATAGAAATTAGCCCCTTGCGGGGGCGCCTCTTTTTGCCCAGACGAGATAGAAAGGCGTCGTCGGTAATCTACAGGCAACGTATACGTATGTCAACATTCGGCGAAGCCAGAGATTTCCGCAGGGAAAAGGGCTGCTGACGAAAATAACTCCGAATTCTTATATTTCCGAGCACAAATTTTCAATTAATTTAACTGATTTCTTGCTGTGAAACTTGTTTGCAGAGTTCTGAAAGGGGTACCAAACTTATATTTCAATTTTAGTTTCATTTAGATCAAAACATTACAAACTAGGGAGAAACTGTAAAATTCAAGGTAATTAGTGCCAACCTTTGCAGTGTTAAATAAATTGCAATATAGCCAAAAACGCTAACTTTGGGTACACCTCAAATACTCGCCAAATCACAAAACAGAGACTTCAACAACCCGACATTCAAATACCAGACGTTTCAAAAAAGAGACATTCAAAAACCAAACATTTCAAAATTCAGACTTTCAAAAAATATGTCTGCATTTTGAAATGTCGGGTTTTTGAACTGTCTGTTTTGTAATTTGCCGGGTTTTTGAGGTGCACCTTTAATTTTTACACATTGAACCTCACTTTTCTCAAAAATGGGACGTCATAGCAAAATTCTATTAGCACCATCATCTTTAGCACCAAAAAATACTTGGGTAATGATACTTCGTTTTTACAGACAAACAAAAAATACATTTTTTTCGAACACTGTAATCGGGTGCGTCTCAAAAACCCATTTTATTATTGAACCCATTCAAAAACACATTTCAAAAAGAAACATTAAAAAAACAGATATTTCAAAAAACGGACATTCAAAAACCAGACATTTCAAAAACCCAGACATTTCAAAAACCAGATATATTTTGTAAATCTGTTTTTGAAATGTCTCGTTTTTAATGTTTGTTTTTGATATGTCTGGTTTTTGAACGTCTGTTTTTTTAAATGTCTGTTTTTTGAATGTCGAGATTTTGAAATGTCCGTTTTATGATTTGTCGGGGTTTTGAGGTGCACCCGTAAATTAATGAAGGTAAAAGTATAATTATGCGAGACCACCAAACAAGTAGTAGGGAAAATCAGAAATCCTTTGATGTGCACATGGTTTCAAAAGTTTTATGGAACGAATGACGTGAAAAAAAAGAATATTACCATTGGACTTCAAAATTCAGAAAACTTTTCGAAAATATGATCCTAATGATGAGTAGTATACCGACCTAATCCGTTTTTTGAGCAAGAATGAAATATTTGTTATAAACCATTTGCCAGATGATGACGAAAAATATTGAAGTTAAATGGTCCTTAGAAATTGTTCGGCCATTATCAGCGTTATTCACGATTCTATATCGACATTATTCGCTATTTTTATCAGGACGATTTGTCGTCCTTGACGGGGAATACTTATCTCGATATACACAAGGGGAGACCGGTGATTACGCAGCTGCGTCACGACGCCGGAGCGACGCGCTTCTTTCTCGCACTTTCGCCGTCAAGAAGAAACAACCCCGTCGGGGGCTAATTTCTATTTAATCAACCGAGACGTCCCGAGGTCGTTAAGTCGTTGAAAATAATATTACGTGAAAATTGCGGTTGTCTATGTTTGCCCTAGAAGTCGGGTAGTAACAGTTATAGTCACTAATCGAACCAATCGTATAGTCACTCTGAACTCTTATGCATTATATTATACAATAATACAGAACGTAACTTAAATCTATTTTAACTAGATAGTCCAATAATAATGCATATTTGTATTTTTTAACAAGACGATACTTTTTTGTAGATGTCAATGTTACATTTCCTACAAACTATTGCAAATTAGATATTTTATTTATACTAGAGGTCACTTTAAAGCAAAATTATTTTTCAAAAGATGATGATCCCATAAGAATTTCCGCAACAATTTCAAAATAAGTACGCCAACAAATTCATCTTGTCCGATGTTGAACATAAAGATACTATCATCGTATACATATCGTCGCTTAAGAAGCAACACAATGCATCTCATTTTTCGCGACTTTCCAGGAGAGCCAGAAAACTACTTTCCACATTAATTAAGAATTTATTTCGCGTTATTTTAGTATTTATGAGATTTTGTAAAAATATCGGTACGACAGCATGGAAGAAACAGGCAAATGGAAATGCCATGAGATACGCGATGTTGCAATTTTTTAAACTTTTACGTTATCCGTTAGTAAAACGAAAAAGCTAAGGTGATCATTCCATGTAGAAAAAAAACTAGTTAGAAAAATTAAAATTACGCAAACATCAAGATTTTCTCGCTTAAGACATACACAACAGATTTATTTACTATTTAGTGCTGCCATTATATTCAAGTAAGATGACATTAAGGTTTAATAATTTAATACAGGCCGAATAAAAAGTAATCCAACATGAAAAAAATAATTATTGAACGCGTAAAATGGAAATTTAAAAGAAACCAGATATATTTTACTGTTTTTTTTTCAACATGTAAAGAACAAAAACAGCTTTGTGAACTTCATCGCCTAATAAATGTTACTAGTTCTTGAAATTTATGTTCATAATTGTCCATAAACTCTCATCATTATTCTTTGTAACGCTATTATTATACTCTTTACTCTGGATTTACTTATCGCAGTTATTGTTAGTTTCCTGAGATTAGTTTTTGTAATGGAGGACGATAATACATCGAAAAACAAAAAGAGCTATTACTCACGACATTACAAGTCTAGATGTGTTCAAAGGTGTTAATCTTACGACACATGGTACGTTATACAAGCTGAGGATTTATAATGAATGCATGAATAAAGGAAATGGCAGAATTAACAGTAATTGCCATTGAAGTATAAATGCTACCGGAATATATTTTACGATAAGAGAGTGAACGGTCAGCAGGTTAGGAGCATCGGTAAATCGACCATCTCTGCCTTCCGAACGCCATTTTTGATTTCTTCGAATTTAATTGCACAATCAACCATACACGGGTTCTGTAAAAGATGCCCAGAGTCCACTTCGTATGTACGTGTGAACCTGTCTGAGAGTCAACTGATCTGCATGCTTATCACCTCGGAAATTCGTGTAATTAAACAGACGCACCTCTCGTTTCGCACCTGTAAATATAAATTTATAATGAAACAAGTAAGTTAATTCCCAGCTATAAAATGGTTTCGGTCAAAAATTTCATCAAACGTGTTCTTGAACATGTATTCCATTCCTGCGATTTATGAACTTTGAACGCGAAGAAAAGTGGTATTTCTACTATAGTGTTACAAAAATATGTTTCTGCTAAGGATTTGTTTCGAACTTCAAATATTTTGTTTGATCCTTAGATCTGAAATAGCGTTTTTATACTTACCATCATATTTGAGTACTATTTGTAAGTGAAAGACGTCCATCACGAACAATAATTAAATATTCGCATAACTAAATACCATGAAGGTGTTTTTTTTTCATTTCTTTACATACCAAAATGAAAATTTAGTTTTCTAACGGTCATGAAACAATAGGTTATGAATTCCTACAGCAGCTACCCGCAACTAAATAAACTACTAAGATTTATGTCCTTCATCATACTTCGAATGTGTAAAAAATTCCAATTTATTACTAATTTAAGTAATAACCTATGACAAATTCAAATTACATGATATCCGTCCGAATTAACAAATAAGATCTGCAACGATCAAATTATATATCTGATATATATATATAAAGAAATGTTTACTGCCTACATTTAAATAGAAAATAATATTTGTAACGGGATATATCTTCATAGCCAGTTTTAAAGATCGAACTAAGTCTTATTAAATCATGCAAGTTCTGTTTTTCATGTAGTAATATTATGTAGTAATATAATAATATCCAGGTATATATGTCATACTATCCAAATAAATGCACAAAATTACACTACTAACAGCATTGAGAACTTTATCTAATACTTGAGATTACTTTAACATGGCACATGGTTTACTAATTAGATAATCATATGTCAAAATTGAACATATTAGAAACTAATGGAATAGTCAAATAATGTTTTAAAGAGGTTCTAGTATCGTCTGATGATATAGTAAGAATTTACACTACAAACTGTAAATAAAAAATTTCCGGCCAAATTTCCTGAAATTATAGCTCGATTTGTAAAGGTAATTTTAATTATGTATACGGCGTCCTACAAATCAAGCCAGAACGTAATTGACATCGAATTTTCATAAGTAGAAAGGTGTTTTTTCTTTCTTTCGGGAAATTCTGAATAATTCAAGAATGATGAAATATGGTTTCGAGTCATTTTTTAATCCACGGATTTTATCCTACATTTCTTCTCAACCCTTTGGGTTGTAAATTAAATTAAGTTAAGTAAATTTGGGTTCGGGTCGAAAATCCGACAAATCAAAAAGCCGACAGATAAAAAAATCTACAGTCAAAAACCTACAGTCAAAAAACCGACAGTCAAAAACCCAACAATCGGAAAGTCGACAGTCAAAAAGCCGAAATATAAAAATTAGACACATCGACAAGCGGACAGTCATTTTTTTAAGTGTTTTTTTTACTGTCGGCTTTTCGATTGTCGGTTTTTTGACCTGTCGGCTTTCTGATTTGTCGGTTTTTCGACGCGCACCCAAAAATTTTATTAATTCACATTTATAGCAAGTCGACTAATGCAAATTTAGTTCGTTGATTTCTGTAAATATGATGTAAAGTTTGGTTTTGAAATATCTTGTTGCTTTGGGTTTCTACAAAGCTCAATTCACAGTATGTAACAATCGGTATATGGTTCAGCTTCTTCTTGATCGATGTCACAAATATGACTATATTGCATACTGAAAAACTACAAAAATGTGGCATAAAGTTGATAACATATTTCTGTTATTATTATTGAATTGTACCGAAATATTATGAGGATTTTTTACGTTTTAATGTTTTTAAATATTCTGTTAGCCTTGAGATCCAGAAACTAGCAGTATCTCAAGAATGCCCAAAATTTGAAACAATAAATATTATGAAAAACTATATATTTTATATTTGACGATACTCTAAAGTGAATTCATGCCAGACTTTATTCAAAACAATTTAAATACAAAAATGTGCAGTATATCGACGGCAGACGCATCTTTCCGAATAGGCTCAAAATTGGATCTCTTTCCTATTTAAATCGGATCAATTACGGTCTCCCGAAGTCCAGGTGCAATCGTTGTAACGATATATGCATAAGAATTGGATAAAATTTGAATAAAAATTGAACTTCTTTTCAATCGATATAAATCGACTTTCTTCCTTTCGCAAAATCTGATTCTTTTTTAATGAGATAAGATCCGTAATAGTCACTTAAATGTTTTCCGACCTATCATCAACAAATTGTAGCCTGGTTTCACCGTAACGAACCTGAAGGAGTCCAGTGACAATTACGGCCCAAAAATTGGTGGAAGGTGCCGATTCCCTTAATTAACCTGAAATTGATTTAACTTTATTAGCAAAATCGCACGGCAATGTACGAAAGCGACTCGGGTGAAAGGCAAAAAATGTCCGAGGATTCAAATGAATGAAAACGTCACGAAATAAACTGTGATATCGTTTGTCCGCTCGAATTAAGAGGTAGCACCTCAAATCAGGGGCGCGACCGAACTCGCCGGTCCTGATGTAAGGCGCGCCATTAGTAAAGGGATTGAATTAAAATATTTGATTACCGAAAGGTTCGCGCGTATCCCTTCGCGTCTATATGTGCTCTGGCGCCCCGACGTCGTCCGTGCGCGTTCACCGAATTTGAAATGCTAAACGGCAAATACGTCTAATGAACACGTATGCTCGCAGGTATGTTTGTATCACACGAGCGACATTACTGCTGCCGTATTTGCTGCTCCAGCAGCCTTCGCCGACCGACCCCGTACGTGGACCTCTCCCGCCTCCCCGTCACGGGATAATAGATTCATCCTTCATGCTTCTTAATTAGGAGTTCAGATTTGTCGGCCCTTGGGCCGCCCTCGAAATTTCACTGAATTTACCAGTGACGTGCAGGAGAATATGCGTTCTTGCAGCCAATTTCGACGTGTTGGTTATCGACGAAACGAGCCTTTAATGATGGCTCCGAGGTGCCCATCGTTACTGCGGAAATTTACTTTACACGATCATCACATGATTGTAACAGAATATTTATCCAGTCAGGTGTTTTCTGCTGGTCTTCGCTTCTATGGATATTCAATTAAGAAAATGCTCGAATATTTTGGATGTTCTGCAGTAACTTAGATAATCACTGAAATATAAACCAAAACAAATTCTTCAGCAGAGACAAGAGATTTGTTCACTGCGATTGAAAAAAACATCAAATTTGTTCCTAAAAAATGTTGTGCCTTCTTTACATAACCTCAAATTTGAAGGGTACAGTTTTCGAGGTAGAAATTAGCAATGCACATTAGATAAACTTTATATTATTATGTCTTTTGGAAGAATCGAATTTACCGAAATTATTGTAGCAAACATACCTAGGATGTTGGCGATCGCACCTCCCTACTTTTGTGTCAAATTTACATCCTCGTGGGTTCCTTCGCAAAGAAGACAACTGAACGAAAAAGCGGATATCTTGAGGAGGTCCAGAGGATCTTTGAAGTCGGATGTGTTGTATGTAAAGAAGTTCAGGAAGCAACTCAGAGTAGGTTGACCAGACAAATTGATGATATCTTAATCCTGCAAAGAATAACGCGTTACAACCGCAAGAAAATTCGTGTTGACCAACATAATCCATCAGGAAAAGCATAAAGTGCATCAGTTCTATCAAATTGCGTAATGCGTATCGGAGTAAATTTCACGTAATATATTCTCGGATCAATGTGTGCCGGAGCTACTAATATTACGGGTCATTGTCTGTGCACCGAGTTGCCCCGTACAATTGAACTCATGTTTGATCGTTAAAAACGCATGGTATAAGCGAACATTTAATATGTGCAACCACCTATAGGCGTGCGAGAACTGCATGCCGCATGCATGTGTTCCGATGACGATTATCAGGACAGCTCGTCGTAAAGTTCGAAATAATGCATTTCATATTGGTGTATTTATAACTTATGAACGCTCAATGTCTCTGTATTGTATGCGGTATAGTTCGGAGTGTAATGTTCGGAACGTAATACGTTACGTAACTGAATACGCCAACTGTTTTAATGTCTCGTCGAATAAATACATATTATACATAAAATGAAGGACACAGTTTTTAATTTAGAGACAAACAACTGCCAAATAATTAAAAAATATGTAAACGTATAAATCGATAGCAATGCTGTAAACCCGAATTTTAATTAATTAATATCGACGAAACACGTTTCTGCAATAACTTTGGAACTTTTTTACCCGGTGAACCTTTTCAGAACAGTTTATTGTATGTAACGCAAATTATTAGTTGCTTCCAATTTTCGCATTACAATTAACTATTTCCAGCCCTGGATAAATGACATATCAAGAACGTTAATATCCACAGAACAATCTTCGTAAAATAGCTCATTTTTACGTTTCATTTCCAGACATCGTCATTCAAGCAGTAAAATATTTGAATTACATAATTTCTTATAAAATAAAACATTCGTTAGCAAAATTTGCATTATTTAAAGAACTGATTTCGATGCGTATATGCAAATATTCCATTGGTTATTTCTTCAAAACGAAATTATTGTAAAAAATTACCTTGTAAACCTTTCTATTCAAGAGTGTTTCATTACAAAAATTGGTTCCAATTAAGTGAGTTTTTTTACTGGTTGAATTTTTACGAAATTTTAAACCTAGAGTTTTTCGGGAGCTGCTCACATTTCAAGAATTTAAAATGGCCACAAATGACATGAAATAGTACAATTAGTAATTTTGTAGAATCGACATATTTGCGTGAATTTAGGAGTTGTCGAGGTTGTCGATTACAATTTAGAAGTTAAATCTCAAAAACATATGATGTCGGATTCCATTTGACGAACTTCTTTTTGGAAAACTCTGGAAATTGAATGAAATTTCATATTTACGTGTTTGTGACATACCTAATAACGATTCTGGTAAAACCATTTAAACATTCAAAATAACTGAATCAAAGAGGCATATGAAGAATGTAAATCATGCCTTAGACGAACTAATCGGCTAAATCTATCTTTCTAACTTTCAATTTTAACGAAAATGGCTTTCAGAAAAAAAAGGATACGTTGAGGTAACCAACTGCTTAGTGATCTCATCCGCAGAAAAAAAATTAGTTTAAGTAGTTAAGAGAATAGTTGCTCTAACCAACTGAGTAATTTAAAATTACAATTGATTGCTTAGTAACCAATTTATTTGTTAGTGAAGCTATTCACTTGGCTGTACTAACCAATTTTTGGTCAGTAGCTGAAGGCATTTAGGTTACCTCAAACAATCCTTTTTTCCGCATAGGTTATTGTAACCGCTGAAACGAATCAGAATTTAGATGTAAAAATTGCAAATTACTGACTCAAAATGGCTGATACTGCAAAGTTTATGATTCTTGTAACATTAATTGGAATTTCGCAAAATGCAAGATAGATATATAAGTTTTTGAAATTCATGATGACAAATTTGATACTGCAATTCAAAATATCCAAAAATTATGCCTTGAAAAACTCACATGGTTTTTGTCACATTCTAATTTACTTCTTCAAATTTTGAAGCATCCCATTCAGTTTTTACTATGGACTTCATGTTCATTATTAACTATTCGAAAAACTTTTTTATATGTCACGTTTGCAAGATTGATTAGCCCATCTTATGTTTGAATCGCAATATGGGAAGAACTACTTTGGATTTCATAATTTTTATTCCGGATTCGCAATCATCAAATCTTAGGTCATAGGACACACATTTTCTTGAAGGAAAAATTACTTTTTGACACAATTCGAATCGCTCGGTGAACTTGAATATTACTCGAGCACCTTCGACATCCGAATGCTCGCCAAAATACGGTTCTGAGATGCATTTACAGAATTTGCATGCTAATATAGGAGCAATTATCATAAAGCCAGAATAGAAATTGGCCTCTATTCATTAGACACCTATCTCGAATAGGGTGTTCCGTTAGATGCGCGGAACTCGACAAATAACCAAATAAAGTAGCAAGCGGGAGCTTATCCCACGTACTAAATTATCGGTCTCGCGTTACAAGAAACTTCGCAGGTTGTCGACTTGTCGTCGCTTCTTTTTGCAGAGAGCGGAATGTTAGCTATCGCGCTCTCGCTCCCACTCCCGCTCTTAGTCGCGAAAGCGGTGATTTACCTTCGCGCGATTAATTACGCACGCCGAGAGCAGAGTTATCACCTTCTGCCTTAGTAGCCCGTGGATGAACGGAAGCGAAGTGTGCCGCCTCCGTCGTGCAATAAAATATTATGAATCGAGTTTCGCTGCACCGCTTTACAAAATTCACACGCTTTTCGATCTCACCCTCTTATCGTTTTCCAAATTGGATCGTCAGGTGCGATTCAATAACCCTATACGCGACCTTGCTCTTTAAAACACGCCTTAAGGTTACCCAACGATTCAGGTGCGTTATATTGACTTTAGTGGTTATTTGCTAATTGAACGTGTGAAAGAATGAGCACTCATAGTATATGAATGACTAGCTAACTAGTCGAGCATTAACATTTTCTTTCCGCAATTATAGACCTAAATTTCAAATTCATTTTACGATTTTCGATTACGATATTCAGTGGTTATAATGTCGAAAGGTGATAATGCACAATGACTGTTCTGTTAAATGATAATTATGAAGATATAGAGAACAATTCCTAGCAAATTTGACTACTTTTTAGTTACTTCAATATCTTCTGAACGAATTTTTATAAATGCTAGTTACAACGGTGAAAGAGTTGGTTATATGAGAATGTAATTAAAAAAATGAAAATTTGAAAGCTTAGTGGACAAAATGTCAAAAAAATGAGTGGAGTCTGAATAGAAAATAAACGAAAAAAATGAAACTACATTTTTAATTGATTTTTTGATGACTTATAGCGGAACTGCATTTCTAGTATATTTAATTTCTTTACGGCCATTACTACAACTTATATAATTTCATGAATGCTTTATCGGAATGCCCTGAGTAACTAAAAAGTGATTCACCGTAACAATTGAGACATGTGCATACAAGACCAAACCCTACAATAAGAATAAAAACTCATTTGGGATGCAAATAATAGTTCCTCGTTCTAAATCAAATTAAGACAAACATTAATAAGTGTGTCGTATTTAAAAAGTAGAATCTTATGGTTACTACCATGCAGTAAAACATTTCACAAAAAAAGTACACCGATGTATTATACCCCTTTCGTCACGCTTCATTAAACTATTAAAATGATTATAAAAACAAAAATTGAAATTCATTTTTCTACATCATTTAGGATCAGACCTCACAATGATTCCTGATACTGATATGGGATTTGAAATATTCTCACATTTCAAATTTACAAACGTATTTTTCTAATGGTTGGGAGAAAAATGTCGACGATAATCGCAACCGATGCATGCGATTGGAGGCTAATTTGCTTTCCAAACAATATCTGCAGGAAGATTTTAAAATTTCAAGGAAAGAAGTTTAATATTTGCTATCTTCGTAGATGATTTGCTATATGAAATATGATGAAATATTTTGGTTAAATTTAAGATTACATATGATTTTCCAGCAATAAACTAAAATATTTTCAAATTACTAAGATTCACAGAGTCAAATATTTTAAAAAATCTGACAAAATGTAATCATGAGATTTTTATGAAAAAGACAATAGTAACAGTTCCCAGATTTACTTCTGGCATATAAACGCAATGTCATTTATAATATAAAGTTTATTTATCCTAAAAAATTGTTAGAAACAGATAATTATATGATAATATTACAAAGCATTTAAAGGTTAATTTTTACCGTTTTAATTACGACCTTCAATTTTATTTAATATTAAACTAAATCATTATAGTTCCTCTCTATCCCCCGAAGAAAATAGGGCAAAACCCGAGTCTCTTCATGTCGTTAAGTTGCTAATCTCTTATTCGTTAACGATAAAAGCCCGTGTATACTCATCGTTTTTGCAAGTACCATTTAAGAAATATTTAAATAATACTTTGCAAAATATACTCAACGTATGTTAAAAAGTAATCCGTCAATGTTTTCATGCTGATTTTTTACGAGGTCTCATTCCCGGGAAGCGCTGAGGCTTCTTCCGTATTTCCCCACTTTGCATTTTACCCCGACTCAGATTTTCGTTTTTGCGGAAATCATCAATATTTATATTGTATAATGTATTCGTAATTGCCGCGTGCACACTCTATTTGTCCCGATCTTGTAATGCCATGAAAATGTATGAACTTGTACGTATTATTAGGAACTGGATGCAGAATGCCTCCTATCGGGTCGGGCGTTATAACTCCGTGGAAACCGAAGCGAAAGAAATGCATTCGAGAAAGTTTTCGAGGGTGCTGAAGGTGGAGGAAGAGTGCTTCGACATGATATTGCGCTATAATTGCCGTGCCAGGAAAATAAGAACCTTACTTACAATTAATGCAAAGCGCGAAAAAGAAAAAAATAGGTGCCAATTAGTATTGAACACTTGATAATTGAAGTAGGAGCCGCGTCCTTAACCGATTTCAAATTCACAAGTTATACGAAATCGAGCGAATGCGGCTAATTGAACAAAAATTTTATGCCTAGAAATTGCAAATAATGCTTAAAATATTTGTATACAAGTCGCGATTGTATCCGCGAAGTAAATGTTGGTATTGTGGATAAACCAAGAATAAAAGAGCTATTTGTTTCCTTAACAAATAACTTACATATATTTGAAAAGCTGTATAATGTGTAGAAGTTTCGATGTCCTTACACCCTTTCGACAGGAAATAATTATTTTATTGAATGACTATAAGAAAATAGGATAAATTCCCAGAGTTACTTAAATACGCTCAGAACAAATAATGTATTTGATTTGTGTTCCTTGCGAGGTTATATTACCGAGAAATAAATACTATACAGTAGTTTGAATTGCATCGTGCTTCGCGGCGATGTTACTCAAATGAATGCCTATTTTGCCAAGAAAATAATTATACTGTAGATTTATTGTAATTGCACTATAATTTAATGCGATGCATAGAGCAGCGCAATATGTAAAGCCTCTAGTTTTCTATATTGTATCTATTATCGTTCGGACAGAAAATTTACGTTGCATCAATAATAAAAAATATTGCATTGTCATTATGGGTACATTTACACATACATATGTCAGAATTTTATGTTTAATTGTAAAAGTTGTAATTGTTTAAAATATATTTTAATAATTGTATGCGTTCGGAAGTATTTTTAATCTAATTCTTAATTTTTTATTTTCAGGTAAGTTATCCGGTAACATTGTTACGTCAGGTTCCAAACGCTTTCCTCCATAATGGTAATGTGCAGTATTTTATTATCAGTATCATATCAAATTATGTAATTAATACCGGTGATTTAAGATCATAAAGCTGTTGTTAATATAAGAATTTAATTCTTCGTCTAGAACTACTGCTAAGTAGAAGAATGTTTCATTGGTGTACAGTTTTTTTACTACAATATTATATTCGCTTAGATAAATTATAATTATTATTATCAAAAATATAATAGCCTTTACTATACACTAAGTAATGCTAATGTTTGCAGAAATAAAAGTTTTATTTGATTTCTTTTTATGTAAATATTTAGATATAGTTGCAATATTTTACAAGTGTATTGTAAATAGTGAAATCATTATTGAATGAAGTAAAATCTATTCTACCCCTACTGATATTTCTCGTATTTTGCAGAAATTAAATTTCATTTTCAATTCTTGTCTTGACTTGTCTCAAAAAGGCGAAATTCAAACCATTTCAAATAATTTCGGAATGTGAAAATTAATATCTATTTTAGATATTTTTAATATATTTACATATGTTTAACAAATATTCATTGTTTTCCACGTTTTATGACTTTAATCTAGTT
Organism: Trichopria drosophilae; assembly: GCA_030407085.1. Taxonomy (NCBI): domain Eukaryota; kingdom Metazoa; phylum Arthropoda; class Insecta; order Hymenoptera; family Diapriidae; genus Trichopria; species Trichopria drosophilae. The sequence goes on along the minus strand of CM059583.1, from coordinate 63,546,919 downwards.
TTCAATTTGTTTTTAAACATGTAATATCAAAAAAATTAATGAATTGCTCTCCATCAATTGGGTGCGGGTTGAAAAACCGAAAAATCAGTCGACAGGTCAAAAAGCCGACAGGTAAAAAAACCAACACTTCAAAAAATGACTGTCAGCTTGTCGATATGCCTAATTTTTTGTCGTCAATTCAATACAAAACTTAAAAATTACATAGTAGTTGCAATAATATAATATATATTTATATCTTGAAAAATACACATCTTCAAGAACATCTTCAACTTGAGTTTCTTTTATTTACATTATTATTTGTAGAGTTTTCTTGATTTTATCGTCATTTTGCAATAAGAATTATAACTAATTTTCTTAAGGGCCATTTATTTTTTGTTTAATATTTTTATTTGGTTTATAAGTATAAGAAATATCTAATAAGTTCCAAATATACATTATGTCTAACAAATAACCTAGCTCTACTAGCACAATACATTTAAATAAGTTTACTTACTTTCCATTTTTCAGAATATCGAAAAAAGTAATTTGTCTTTAAGTACTTAACATATTAATAAACCTATTCCGGACATATTTTGTTGTCATCTTACGAGAGACAAAAGTACGGTACCGGTTTACTAAAATATCAGTCTGTGATAAATTAAACCTATTACCGTTTATTTATCAGGTTAAAATTAACATATTTCACAAATGTTTTTGAAAAACAGCCTTGTAGTTAATTGCCATTCAATTAAAACTATAGAATTCTAAAGCACAATTCTGATTTTCAAAAAATCAGATTTACGTAGAATTCAAAATATATTTGCGTAATAAAAAGTGAAGAAAGATTTTTAAGAATTCACGTAAGAACGTTTACAAATGGATAACAGTCATTCAAGGAATCTCAAAAGCTGGAAACATAATTCGGACCGACACTAAGCCCGGGCACTTTTCTCGGTGAGGATCTTTCACTACCCATTCTTTTGCAAGTGCCAAGTACAAATGCGGTCCGCCGGATCGGTTCCGTCGGACTGACCATTCGCCCAGTCGATAGACGTCTGGAGCCCCTTGTAATTCGGGCGAATGGACTGAACTTATCGACAACCTGTATCCAACGTCGCTTGCTGCCTAAGACCACGGTCGAAGCTGCTGGCAATCCATATTGCACCCTTAGAGAATGGACTGAGAATTGGGAGGTGGAGGGAAATACGCTGGGATAGCGAAGGGGGTAAGATGACCTCTCGGGTTCTCACTATACCCAAGACGTGTACAAGGGGTTACATCCGAGGGACCTGGAGGGCGACGGAACGTGGGGCAGGGTTGGAATAAGTTATCTGCAGCTAACAAGCCTTGGCTAAGTGGAAGGTTCTCAATTCCAAATGGCTGCTTTGATCGTAATTTCGTCCATATAGTCCTTGAATTGAATGAACCGTAATTATTCAGAGGCAAATGACCGTTTAATGCTGAAAATGTTAACTACGAAATTGGGCACATCGTAAAATAACAAATTCACTGAGGGAGAATTCTGAGAAAGCTCGCCGATCCGAAGTAGTATCTTCGGCATTGTTCTCTGAAAATGTATTCGAAACATTACGCTGAAAAATATACGAGTTTCATAAAACTGAAATGACAATCATGATTCTAATTGTCATATAATGCTGAACGTCCCAGGTCAAAATCATAAGTAATTTTTCATTCTTTAACAGTAGTCCATAATATTTAAGCAGTAATGAATAATAACTGAGATATTCTTATAAAAGTCTATAATAGTACACAGCTGAAAGCCATTGTGTACTTTGGAAATTCGAACAGTCAACATTTTCAAGCCGTTCGAATGTTTGCAAGATCGATACTGAGGCCATCGACGGACAATTGTCGGTATTCAATTACTGTAATTAACGAGGAATACATCACTATGGACGTCATAATCGGTATTGTAGCATGCAATGCCGTGAAACGCCAAGAGTTTTCGTTGTGTCATAGCGGCGAAATTCCTCTAGATACTTTAATCGCACAAAAGGAGCCCGGAAGCATCCGGTTGGGAACCAGTCTCTTCGAGAGGGCTCGAAGTGGAATAAGGTGGAAGGAGAAAACCGAGGGAGTAACCCTTGTGTCCAGTGTCTCGGCACGTGGAGGTGGTTTGAGGGTGACGGGGGTGGTGCTTGTGGCCAGTCGCAAGAGGGCTGCCGGTAACGGAGTTAGGTCCTGTCTACGAGAGGCGAGGTTCGGACTTGAGAGATCAATAAACGACCCTCCAACCTGGACACTTTGCTCATCCCTCATCCCACCGAACCTCTCGGCGAATCACCTTCGTTATATACGTAGCACTCCTTCGCGTGCATAAGCACGTCTTCTGCCCACATCTTGCTCATCCCACCTTAACCGCTGACAATGTCCCGACTGCTTCGAGACATAGATTTTTCATTTTAATGCGATACTGGAAACCGATAGTCTGATATTTCCAGCATAATGGTATATCCACTACTTTTAATGGAATATTAGAAATGAGAGAATTCCGAGTATTAACGTTGTATCCATTTTATATTTGAAATACTTGACGTAATGAAAATATTGAATACATCCAAGAAGAATGTACTTACAGCTGTTTGTAATTTAATTGAAAGTCAGGGTTCATGATTTTGCATGTGAATTGTCAACCCTTCTTACCGATGCCCTGTTAGCTGGATAAATCCGTGACCTCAGAGAAACCCAGGCAGCTATCCAAGTTTTGACCATCAAGGAAACTTGCTTAACAATGAAAACCACGCGTTCACCGAGCAGCTACTGCTTTTGACTAAATCAATAATTTATTATAATTCGTGCATTGTAAATATAACCGTCAAGGCCTATGTTATGATCCGTACGTTACGTTTTCAATTTCTAAAATCCATAAGAGTCACTGTCATTTCAAGCAGAGTCGATAATAAATATCCACATTTATATATTTTTCCGAACTCCGTTTTATCAAAGGAAAGTTCATGTATCATACATATGACGTCACTTCTTCACTACCACTTGCAGGGTTTCTATAGTCATTTAGTAATAGTTATCACATGGGGCAGTCGTGCAGTGAAGACCTGGAGGTACTCAAGCTTGTAGCTTCCCTTACGTTAAAGGGCTAACGATCTCCATCCTACTCGACTGCAACTGGAACATAGGATAATCAATTGGGATCAACTACTCTCAATTACTTTGCGTTTATTAAAACGATTTTCAGCGCTAAAAAGTTTGCTCGTATTTCAAGATTCATTTACCGCGAGGAAGACTCGAAACTGCAATGCTCCGTATTAGGGAAGCGGCAAAACCATAAGTAAAAACAGCCTTACTTTGGCCGACCTTGAACCAATTAACGTCCACGGGATGCTCGAGCGCGTCGATTAATAACGCCTCGGCTCTTTGCGCAAGCACTTTATGCCTTACGCGAAAACACAGTATCGGACCGTTGATCCCTCCGGCGTATTTCACCCGCGCGCTCAGTTTCACTCCTCGTTTTATCTTGTAACCCAGTTCGCCGTTGAAGGGGCGAGAACAGAGATGTGAGGTGCACATAGCGGTAGGTAGAAAAAGAGAAGGAAGGATTTCCAGTAGGTACAAATGTTAGGAGTATAGACTGAGGGCACGGCCAGTGTATTAAGTTAAATCACTTTATCGACAACGCAAACTAAGTATATGAATCAGTTTTAATTAATTTTGTTCGTTGTTTAAAATGTGGCCTCTTCTTTCTCCAAAGAGAGGAGAAGATTAGAGCTATTAATAATGATCAAAACGATTGACGATAAAATGTTGTACTATTTTTTAAACATTGTGTAGGGCATTAGTATTTTATAATAAATTATACAACATTTTAGTATCACTACACTAATTATCTGTGGATAATATCAAAATCTGCCCAAGTTAGTGTATCATTACGTGACAGTTAGAGATTTCAAAATCTTATCGTATCATGTTAAGATTCTGTGGGTCTATTTGAGAATAAAAAGAATTTTTATTCAAGTATACGCTTTAATCTCGAGGATAGTAATGGAACGATAAAAGAAGAAATTGTAACGATTTGTTGAATGAGTGATAATAGTTTCAAAAAAGTGTCGTACGTGGACTGTAGTTTAAAAATATTCCATACGAATCAATAAGACATTCTGAACCTTGCTCATAATTGTTCTGTAAAATGTGGAATTGAAATTTTACCATAACCATGTAATTTTTAAATTATAAAATTCGGCAATGTTTCAGTTTGCTGGAGTAGGTATAACCTAATATTACGTAATGAAATGCAGCTAAAACTTTTCATGTGCATTTTGTACAGGGAAATAGTAGTTTGTACTTTACCCAACCGTGGGCGTGGGTTGCAAGCAAAACAACTCTTGTTTGAGCTGAACCCGAAAAAGTGTATCTAAGAACAAGTTTGGGCTCGGTACAGAACAAAATCATATTGAGCACAAACGAGATGTTGCGATGAGTATTCAACGCTCTGAAAACCGTTAGAAATCATAACTTTTGAGTTATTTTCCAAACACAGAATATTGTGTTCATTAAGAAGCGGAAACTCTGTGGCTAGTCAAAATTGACTCAAGAGTAACTATTCGTTTATATATACTACAATGATTGAATTTCACTCTCTAAGAAATTTAGAGGGAAAAACTCTCATATATGAGTAATTCCAAAGGGTTTTTTACTTTCGAATTCGGTAAAAGTTGAGAAAAAAATTGATGGCACACCCACGGTATGACATTATCACAAAGTATATGAACCCTTAAAATCGTGACGTGCATAATTTTTTAGCAGACTTATCGAAGGAAATCAAACTTTTTATTTTTTATTTCAACTGCTTAGCAAAATAAAATACAAATATAATTAGTGACTGATAATTTATTTCTTAAATGAGTAAATCTGCTTTAATAACAAATATATACTAATATATTTAATATACATAGAAAGTTTTATAAACAATCTGGCCGATAAACGTTTATTTTTTGTTTTAACAATTTAATAGAAATATACATCTGTTTTCGTTTCGAAAAGATCTGAAAAATGGATTTATTTAATATTTCGTCGATTTTTGTCAAACATCATAATTTTTTAAAGATAATAAACATTTTGCAATACTGTAATTCATTGTGTATCATAGAAAAAAAAGGTATTACAATTTTTACAAAAACTTTCGTGAGCATGTTTCATTTTACATAATATTTCTCGATTACGCCCAGTTTGCGTTATTATAATGCTAAAACTTCAATTACCTATTGCGACCACAATCAATTTACCCGGTTAAAAGAAATTGATCAAATATTTGTTTTGACATTTTTTTTCAAACGCTTTTTTTCCTCGACTAAACAAAAATACTGAAATAGCAATGTGATTTTCAGTAAAAACACATTCGAAACTAATGTGAATACTGGTTACAAAGTATCAAAAAATAATTTTCTAAATGTGCTACTCGTTTATTTGTATTTTTTAGGTCGTCCACGTTTCATCTTGACCATTTCTCAATGACATACGTATGCTAGTTACTGAGGCACACTAATCTACCAAATTTAGTTTTTATTAGTAGTAGAAAAGGAACTTTTTACATAATAATAAAAATACTTTTCTTGAAATTTATTTTTATAAAACCACCAAATATAAAAAAATTTTTTTTTGGATAAAATCGGTACCTGTAGTATTTGGGATAATAACTTTTTTTTAACATGAGGCCCACTCATCAACTTAATATTTTTTAAAAGAGTACTTGTTAAGTATACTTCCACGTGACTTTGAGGAAGATAGAAACAGTCTTAATTTTTATATAGCCCTAAGATGTAAAGATTTCTATACGAGTACCCTTCGATAGTAGCAAAATTTTGGCATATTATGCGTAAATAGTGAATATTTATAACTTGCAATATATAGAAAACTGATGAAATTTTACATCTAACGGTATTTTGTCCAAAACCCTTCATGAATTAATACTCGAAAGGGTGAGGATAAGTCTGAAATCGACAGTGCCCGCTATGTCAAAAAATCTGTGGAATTACTCATATTCGTTCACTTAGACCTAAACCTGAATATGCTAAATATAAATCATCGATATTTTTCATTATAGTAATGTAGAAAAGAAAACGAAATCAAAAAGAAGACATTAGATCAAGTGCTTACGTTAGTTATCCATTATTGATGAAACATTAGACGTTTTATCTCAATGGGTCTTGGGGAAAAATTGAAATATACCAATAACATTAGTGTAAAAAATCAAGTCATTCGAGGTAATTTAATACCTCTATCACAATATGCAGTACAACATAAATTATTTCATTATTTCATAATAATGTTACGGTTTACTGCTAAAGGCCCCCTCCATGTAAAATACCAAAGAACACTTGTAATTAGATGAATACAAAAGATCATGACATAATAATAAAAAATGAAGTTGGTGCATAAGCAGAAACTGATAATAACTAATGGTAAACAATCAAGTTGCTATAAACTCCAAAAAGAACTAAATACATAACTAATTTGACCTTAACCTGAAAAACACTCCTCACAATTGTACGTGACTGAAATTTGATCTAAGGCAAATTGATTAATATCGTCAATTTTGAGAATACCTCACAAAACTGAAGAAAATTAATTTCAATTTAATTACGTAGAAAATACGTTTGCAATTATATGCCGACAAAAACTTACAACTACCATAAATGAAATCGATTAACTTTGGAATTCGCACGTGTTTCCGACTATTTTTTTTTTTCAAGAAAAAAAGGGAAACAGCGGTAGCCAGAGCGCAAACTTACTTCGCTAAAATTAAAACGGCGCTACTTTTCAAAATGTTATTTAGGTTTTATTTTATAGCCTCAAGTGAAACGAGCGAGAGTTTTGAAAAATGGACAACGACGACAGCGACGTCGACGGGGCCGAGAGCGAGAGAAAATGAGGACGAGAATGATACAAAGAGTAAAAGGGAAATAAAAGGACGAAAGAGGGAGAGAAAAGCTTTTCCGGAGATAGTATATAAGGGGTAAGAGGAGAGAAAGAGGAACGAGTCGGAAAGAGAGTTTGGGACTTTTACAGCGCGGTTTCTATCCCGGTTCGAGAGGGGTTTGCGGATGCCGCGAGCAACTGGTGGTGGAAAAACACCCTCGTTCGCTCTCTCTCTCTCTGTGTGCCCACCCTCCGATAATACCCTCCGACGCCGCCGACACGACCTCTTCCTCTGTATTCTTTCCCTCTCGATCTAACTCTTGCCTGCTCTCCCTTCGACATAGTTCCACGACTACGACGCGCTCAAAGCGATTGCGAGATATGTACTTCGAACTTTATGAACACATAAACGCCGAGAGGAATACGCGTCAACGCGCTTGGCAAGAACTGAAAGAGCTTAAATATTCCGACGGGAGAGCCTGCTGCGATACTCGAGCACCTCCGACGACCAACGATTTTACTTTTATTCCATTTCCTGGCTGAATTCATTGATAGCTATTGTTGTTTTAAAAGTTACACTTGGCCTAGTTACGGGATTAAAGCTAGATATTCGACATTTCAAATTATTTCTAAGATTCTTGGTATTGTTTGCTCATTTAAAAAAAATTTTTAAACGTGATTCATCAAAAACATTGATCTTACTTCAAACATGAACAAATTGTTGTCTTTTCTTTCTGTAGTAGTCTAACCTTCTTCCCTCTGTTGCAGGGGATCATATAGTCTTGCGTTTATGTTGTACTACTATGATGTATTGATAGGTCATAGTTTGAGAGAGAAATTAGGTAGAAAAGAGAGAGAATTCGGTTGGTAACTCTAATCTGTGTATTCGCGTGAAGTATGCTGGACAAGTTTCTGTTCACCAATTAACGATCAGAGTTTAGAGCCGCAGGATTTTGGAACACGCATTCTTTCTAGTTCTGTCCATATTGCTCAGCTGATCAGCACACCTGTCTGCCTGTAACTCTTCTGACATGCTTTTCGTTTTAGAGCATTTTTATCGGTTATACACTCCTTAATCCATTGAGCTTTTGTTAATATCTCCATCAAATTAGCCCTTCTTGAAACGGCAGTGCAATACTCCTTGTCATTTCAGTTCAATCAATTGGGTCCGACTTTAACTTTCTTTCCAACCCATATGTCCTGGAATCCATGTCAGGTTCAGTCTATTTTTTGTCGCCAGGTTTCGCAAACAAGCTTTCGCGTCCCTGACTAAAGCCGACATCACGATGGGATTTTCTATTGCTCTCAATGCCACCTTGCTGTCGGAGCAAATCCATATCGTTTCCTCTATCACCTCCTTCTCCAAGAGTATCCACACCTGTAAATGGCCGCTACCTCCCCTTGAAAGATCGTTGTGTTTCTTAAACTAAAGACATAAATTCTCTCGTTGCTTCAGTCCGCAGACACTGTGTATACACGTCTAAACACTGGGTATACTAGATAATGCCATGCTTAAGTGCTACTGTTTTGATTTTCCAGTCCTTCCTACCGGGAAAAAACACATTAAATTTATTTTCCCCTGTGTCCAGAGTCTAGATCCTATACTGTGATCCTTCCGTGGTATACCACTTTCGAGAATGATACTACAGATGCGTTTAACATGTTACATATGCGGTACCAAGCGAGAGTACTGGGTACTTCAGATTTTCCAGTGTCTCCATCACGTAGTAATTATGACTATGTGCGAACAGCTAAGTGAGAAATATTGGCAATGACTTTTTGATGAAATTTCTAATCTTACTTTTACGTCACTCGTGAAAAATCTCACTTCATTCAAAGAAAAGAATGAAATTTTTACAGGAGTGACAAACGAAAGTCACTTTACTGCAATAAAATCTCTAAAAATAGATTTTAACTTAAAATAAAGCGACAATTTTACATTTAAGATTCTGGAGTTCATAATCATTTCTCAAATACTATTGGTGAACAATTTAGACCAAATTATTGAATTTGATGTCGTCCAGGGGGTCTTCTTCTCAAGTTAAGAATTTGTATGCGTGATTACAAAGTGTTCCAAAAACACTGATAAAAATGATCATAGAAAAATATACATTTTCTTTAAGTTTTGAGAAAAAAATTAACAATAAGTGAAGCTCGAAATTGAGGAGATGAAACTGAGATTTTTCGGTTCACGGTTTTAAAATATTCATCCCTTCTATGATCTTGTATTAAATTTTTTTCAGGATCTTTGCAACAGTTTCGAATAATGTAGACAGGTTTATTACTTCAAAAGAAAAACATCTCAATGAAATCAAATAAGAGTGCCACAGAAGTTCAGTTTATTTGTTCACTAATAACATTGCCGAATATCATATTTAAACTTCTCAAGTATGAAGGAAACAAAAAAACTGATATTTATGATATAAAATAAAGTTACCATTACATGCAAATAAATAGTCTGAAATTGGGTAAACAGCACGTGAATTATTGTTTATTAGAACGTAAGTTATCATATATAAAAAAGATATACTCGACCGTTTTGCAACTGCACCAAATTTTTCTCATTGAACCCAGGCGACACTGCTTTCTATTCTTTTATAAAATTTCCCTTTATTTTGTCATCTACAGAGTAAACTGGGCAAGCGGGAAACATCTATTTCATTTTTGAAATTCGACAAAATTGTCACTGATCTTGTTCAGGTAAACGCAGTGTTTGGTGACATTAATTGAGCTTTTGGTCATGTCTGGTATCACAGTAGTGGCCTGCTGTCATTGTGAGTTGTCAGCATGTAAAATACAAGACGGATTAATTCATGGAAACTCCTAAAACCTCCAAAAAGCAGTCAACACCATATCGGTTTTATACGGCTGTGGATAACTTTTTATAACTTAGTTTTAGAACCTCATTTCAATTACTATTGAATTATTTCTATGAATTGTTCTTTTTCGGTGCCTTTCATATACAAAATGTCATTAAGAGTAGCATTACTAAGAGATGCAGTCGATGGAACACACTCCTGAACAAATTTCCGACATTCATTTGGCGATTTAAAATTATGAAGGTTCTTAAATTGCAGATATTTGTATGATAGAAGGAGATTGCATAGTATCAAGCATAGTATCACCTTTCACAACCAATTTTGCACGGTTTAATTTCTTTCTACAGCTAATTATGTAGGCGTTCGGTACACAGGAATCATCAAAAGTCACGTATAACATTGTCTATGAATTGGTATGCCAATGTATAATTCACGAAAAATGTCTTACAAAATGTTTACCATTGTTTGAATCGTAATAAAGTTATGTTTACCTTGAGGATAACTGATAAACAAAAACATGCGTACCATGCCCAAGAAAAAAAACGGTTCATCTAACATAATGTACATTTATTCCGTAAAAACGAAAAGTCTCAAACTGTCTGTTTAAAGAAAACTAGACAACAAATTGTTTCATTTCAAGACACTTCGAGAGATCGACAATTTGAGACTTTTTGTTTTTACTGTGTATTTCTTTACAAACGCCATGGTCCACTGTTTTCACTATTGCTCACAGTTTCCCGATTTCACATTGAAACGATTACCACTATTATAAAATATAAATTTAAAACAACACATTTTTTATAGAAAACAAAATTTAAATTCATATCATATTTCCAATATATTGCTCAAGAGAACAATGTTCCCAGAAATATAATTGAAATGGTGAATGCTTTGTCATCATATCATTTGTCGATTATATGTACTGATGTTTATGTACATGATCGTTCTACGCTTTAACAGTATGTATTCTCTTTGATTAAAGAAAGCGTATAAATAAAGGTACCAAAAAGTGCACTTTAATACATGCTATTCTTCATAACAGAATTCAATCATATTAAAAATACTATAGAACGGTTTCAAGTAAAACATCTGTTAGAATATTAATTCAGCATTCATGAAAGAACTAAATTTTAGCAAATGAAAAAAATGCAAAATCTCTCGCTATTAATTTGTGGTACGTTAAAAAGGCGGATATGCTTTTGACATTTAGAAAGCGGATAATGCTTCCCCCCGATGAAGTAAAATTGACAACTGGAAACTGAGCAGAGGAGCAGAATTATTTGAATGTGACTCTGTAGGCATAAAAATGGGATAATCAAAGCTCCGATGCCGGGCTTCGCGTCAAATAAACGGGGGATAAAAGTTAGTATAATATCAGCTCTTGTTCATTGAGTGAAAACCCTGACGACCGGCACCTATAATTCCAATTCCCGGCCGTTCATTAGACCTCCAAATATTCACGGCTTAATCCCTTAGATCAGTGGGCGGGCGCCTAAGCCATCATTAAGACTCGAATAATTCAGGTTAACAGCAAACGGGCTAATCTCCATTTGCATTTGCTGTTTGCGCTCGAACGTTCTACTCCGTTCAAGAATAAACATTCGACACTGGACGTAGGCTATTCTCTCTCCAACTCCTGCTCGCCATCTTTCTCTTATAAACTCTATCTATCCCTATCTTATTCCCTCCCTTATTCTCTTTCTCGTTCTCTATCTGCGCCTTCGTCTTTAGGTTCGTCCGCAGCTGTCCACATTCTCAAAACTTGGAACAGCTGCCAGTTGTCCGCCATTGCTCGTGACATTAATTTCTTCTCTGATTACACCAGCAAACCAGACATTGCAAATTATTCCCGTCTTTATTCTTAAATCGCGTGATTCGCTGCAGTAACATTAATTCTCGAGAGAGGATTCTTTCGTAAATAAATCAAGATATTAACTAATGATCGACGAAAACAATGAACAAAACAAATTCACACAGAGCAAACAAAATGACAAGCTTTTAGTTCTTAATTCATATAACGGAAATTGCGATTGAAAATTTGTCTCTCAGTGAAATCAATATATGCATTAAAGAAAATTTTGGATTGCATTTGATGTGTCTTAAACAATAGTTCTGATCAGTTTGAAATATATCAGTTAATACATTTTTTTATGTACAATATCAGTTATCAAAAGTTATGAATGCGATCGATAAGACATCTACTAGTTTATCTTACATTCTCCTAAGAATGCGCAAGACGTATGCAGAAAATTAAATTGTTATCAGATTTGAATCCGTTTCTAAGATCCATGTAAAAATTGTTCGGTACGAGTATGTATTTAACACCAATTATTACTGATGCAAAATCAATCGCAGTAATTTAAGAGATATAAAATATTGCTGAAAGGCTGATATATTTAAGAAGTAGAAAAAATTGCTTTTTAGAATAATCTACTCCGTTTTATTACCAATTGTACACAAATATAGTATGTACTGAATGTACGCAAACCGCTACAGTTAATAATTTATTTCTCGCTAAATGTCTCGTTAAATGTGTTTACGTTCTCGACTAGCGTTAAAAAGTTGACGTAACATGAAAAGGCTGTTTTTGATATTATATTACCTCGAGTACTTAACAACCTTTAAACAGACAATGTAAAAAATACGTTAAAGTCCACAGAATAAAGCGATATTTTATCATAAGCGTTTTCGATACATCCAAGTACTATATTCAAACAGGCTTTTGATGAAATATTATTCGCAAACATATTGATGAAGTGCTAGCCAATACATGTAACAGTCGATAATTGAGTAGGACATATTAAATATTATAAAGAATTTAAAGAAGACTACCCCAATATCTATTAAATGTATTTGGACACTTGTATTAAAAAATATATATAATTTCATTTTGATTTTAGTAGTATTTTGTGGTATTTTAAATTAATTGCTTTTTTAATACTAAAGAACTAACAAGAAGTACTTATTTTTTAGACAAATTCTATCGAGCTAAAGAATAAAGCATTCAAAATTACTAAAATATTTATTTAAATGGTTTAATACTAATCTTATTAATAATCGTTTTTATTTTGTACAAGTAGGCTTAAATAAATTCAAATTTAGATGTTAAAAATCCATTCAATAATCCGTCATATTTTATCGAATTTCAAAACATTAGTTTTTCTGACTTTTACATAATTGTTGGTTTTAGGTTTACTTTTTTCTACTCTCCGAATGAAATTGTACCGTGTAAACGTTTGAGATTATAACTGTGCAATTTTTTATTTGTGTCAAATTATCCATTCAATGTAATGAAGGGCAACATTTTCTACTACACTTTATGTAAATTAAAAAAAAAACACATTATCGGTCAAAATGTTTTCAACAGAATACCGTTGCCAGTACATATTAAAGTAAGTCCATTAATAACATAGGAATCCCAAACTTATGTGCATCAGTAGTAACAGAAACTTTCTAAAGGTCAACACACCTTTTCTTAAAATGAACATCTGATGAACTAAAATAATTCATCGAATTCAACTTTCAACGACGCAAGTTTTCAGCAGTATTTTCTCGGTTTTTTCTTTTTTTGTTTTATTTAGATTTTCTTTTGTTTTTGCTTTTCTATATTACATTTTGATCTATTTTCACTATAGTCACTAACAAAAAATATATCATGTATTTCATGAAAACATTACGAGAATTTTGTTTTCGAAAACAATTCTCCATCCTGCAAAGTGTACCTATAGTTTCGTGTACAAAACTTCAAATATTGACTTGATGTTTTAAGTTCCGAGTTTTAAGAATGAAGTTATCATATTACACTAATTTATTACTTAAAAGTACTCTAATTTAAAACGTTTGGTTATGTAACTACCATTATTTGAATGTGTTTACGAAATTTAATAGTTCAATTCATTAACGATTTTTTATTAACAGTTTTTCATAAAGTTAAATGAACTGTTACTTATATGACAGTACTATAAACACTATTAAATCAAAAAAATTTCTTAAAAATAGAAGTTCACAGTTGAATAGCGGTATATTTTTAGCAACTTGTAGAAAACCAAGTTGTATAAAATTTAAATCATCATTTTTTTCATCAATAAATAAAGTTCCCGTCAATGCACGATTATAGTTTTCATACATTTAGTAGAAGGATAAGACAACATTAATTTGCTGAACATCGTCGCCAATCAAATAACCGATAATTTGAAGTAAAACGAAAACAAACAAAATAAAATATAACTCTAAAAACCTATAACCTATTTAATAACTCCATAAAACAGATATAAACCAGAATAAATTTTTGAACAGCAGAACAAAAATATATCGAGTAAACGCTTTCAGATTTGTCCAGGGATCTGGTTAAGAATTTCGGCTTCATTTTACTAGTATTCCTATACAATTACATATTTACTAAATGTCTGAAAATCATAACCGGAAAAATGGGAAAATAAGGTGGTTTTTGCACTGTTAGTTTAGGATATCTAAAAATGTTGACGCCATAGAACAATTTTTCGGCCAGATTTCGACAAAGCACATCGAAAACCTTTGGTTTAATATTGTTGCTGTGTGTCAAATTCACAGTAATTAATTTATAACTAATATTTCCAAAGTCCAAATAAGTGCATCTTTTAACTGACAGGGACTATACTAATCCCCAGCCAGTATTACGATAACAATATGACGAGCAAATTGCAAGACTGAACATCGCTATTTGAACAGCGAATTGGGCAGCCTTTACATCTTAGCTTTTGTGAAAAGGCGGGTAATAGGAACAGCGATGTTAATGGGAGGTGAAATCGGTTCTTAATTCGCTTCCGACCTCGCGAAATTGCTTTCTTCGCATTGACCATTACCATGCATCCGCGTCCCTGGCACTCGCATCTTGGAGTTTCGCAACCCGAAGAGTCTCCGCCCGTCTTTGATTGTGCCGGAGGTCTTACTGACGGCATCGGCGGGTAGTGTTGGTTGGACGGGCAAATACATGCCATGCATAACAATCGATCTCGCTAGAAACTACGGGGGTGGTTGGTCAGCGGAAGGATAAAGGAGGGTGCCCAAAGGTGCTCGCGCCGGCAGACCGCCAGGGGCGAGGGGGCAACACCACGGGGGGTGGTCCGACCCCAAGACGAAGGGAAGTCCGAGATAGTCACTAGCCAACACCCCATCTGCGTCCATCTTTCACTCCCATTTTCATCCCCTTTGCTGCTCCAGCGTATATCCCATCTCTTCCTCCTTTCGCCCGAACGCGAACTCGGTAATCACGTCGAAACTGCATGTCAGACGGCGATAGCGCGTACCCAATTCTGGGAATCTCCATTTGCGTCGAACTCGTATCGGAGATTTCAAAAACTTTACTCCCCAATTCGACTAGACTTGTTTTCATTCAAGCAAATTAGACCAGAATATTGAAAATTCACAGGAACTGGTATTGAGATTTTTGTTACATATTTTTATTTTAACCTAACCTTTGTAGACATACTTATATATGGCCTGCAATTAATCTGCGGAATCTTGTTTTATATTGGATTGATCTACTTATAAAAGTGGTTGTAAATGGTTTCTACTAATGATAACTACTGGACTCTTAACATATATGACCATGAATCCGTTTCATAAGCTTTGGATCTACCTGAAATCATTATACTCAGACATTTGTCTAGAAATCTGCTGGTCTGTGCGTTAACTTAGTCAGAGTAATAAAGGTATAATTGTAATGTAAAGGAAGGATGTATTCATCATCGGCATCAGTGCATCATCTCTAAATAGTGCTCAATTATTGGTCTGTTGTCGGAAGCATTTTCTTCTCTAAAAAGGGAAGATTTCTGATTATGTTTTTGAGCTATTTCAAACCTATATCAAACGCAGGAGGTAAATGCTTCACGAAAGAAGAAAATCTTCATTTAGGGAGCTGTTATCTGAGATAGGACCTCCAACAAAATAACCAATTAAAGGATAGGAATTATCCCCCGCTTTAATGACATTTTTGCCTGTTCGCGGGTCGGCTCTCGGGTGGATAGGTCGGACATACAATCGAAAACATTTACAAGACAATACATAACAGCACATAGCAACACCCACCCAGAGCCAGTCCCCCCATTACTGCGCCCCGTAGAACGTCTTGAGACCCCTCTGTATCGCATTTGCACGGGGTCTGGGAAAACTACGGAAAACCCAGACAGATACAGTCGACAAACTACTCTATCATCAGGGGTTACCCTCTGATGGTAAAGCAGCCGTGTCTCCCACTCAGCAATCGGCCTGCTATCTTTGCCGTAGCGGGCGCAACGCTCGTTTTTATTTATTTTTCACAGTCACCCTTCCAAGTATGGATCCCTATCAAGAACCTTTCACCTGAAAGAGTGACTGTGCGTCGCACCGACCACTAGGGCAATTGCTGTTGGTAAATAACCAATTATTGGAGTAGCGCAACTATTGCATTGGTTCACAGATCTTAATAGGTTTTCTCCAGTGATCGACTCGGGTTTAGGGAACTGAGCGAATGGTTGAGACATCCAATTTATTCGTTACCTCAATCAATTCGGTTTTTCCTATATATTATCACTGTACCTATTCAATAGGATTGCAGTTCGCGATTCCTACATTATCGGGAATGTGAATCACTGAATAAAGATGTCACATATATCATAATATCACACTAGTGAACGAAATGCATGCTGTTTTTTGTTGTTTACAAGACGTAATATATTCGACAAATCAATACCATTCAATTGTGATTGTCTATTCGCATTATAAAATTGAGATGAACGTTGCAAGGGCGAGCGCCGGTTAACGAGTTAACGAGCGTGCCCGTCAAAAGCGCGCGATTAACACACCGGTACTCACCAGCGTAATAGATCTAATGCGTTCACGTGGGTAGGACGTCATGCGCGAAGATAGCCGAACCTCATACAAATGACACTGTACGATTATCTGCTGCCTTGTTTACATAATGTTAAAGGGACGCGTTATCTTATCACGGTTAAACAGGCCTACTTTCCGCACCACAGATCGTTGTAAGTCGATATCAAACAAATTGAAAAATTTTACGTCATCCATGTTTCGTCCTGCCATCTTAACTGAATTCATTGTCGAAACATTGAATACAAACGATTGCGCCGATAGAATTAAAGATAGGAACGCATTTGCTGGCAAGCTTCCATAGATTTGATTGAACAGAGTTAGAAACTAAAATTAACCGATAACCACGTTTAAGACAATTACCACTCTAACGATGTCTTTTGTTAGATAATTTTTGTATTTCAGAATCTTGAATAACGTTGTGTTTATATTTTGTAGCATCAGTATTGATTATGAGGTAAGACGTAAAAGATAATAAACAAATACGTTTATGTTTCAAAATGCTATTAGTTTTAATGTTGCAACAGGTAAAAAAGTTGGCAAAAGATGTTTGGTGCGTTTATAAAACATAATTATTCTCCACACGGAAAAAAATGTTCAGAGGATACAGCCAGAAATATGGTTACTTCTGGCAAAAATATAGCTGGATTTGCCATATTATGGCTGAAATAACCATATTTCTGGCTGTACCCTCTGTACATTTCTTTCCGTGCACTTACTGACAGTTCTTTTAACATGTTTGAAACATACTTTAAATACTTTGTAAACAATATAAATATCGTCCAATGACTGCGAAGGTTTTATAAACACTGACATAACGAATGGAAAAAATGTATGGATGGGTGCTACCAATCGCTTAGTGATCTCAGCCGCATGTGAAAAATTGGCAGTCGGGCAATTAGTTTAACCAAGAATTTACTTTGTTGTTAACTAATTTACTGAAACAGAAATTTAATCAATTGGTTAGTGTAACTATTTCTTGAGTTGCTACATCCAATTTTTCTTCGGAATCTTAAATCACAAAACGATTTAATCAGATTTGCAAAACCGATCCGTTTTTTCCGTGTGCGGTATTTGAAAAAAGACATATTCAGCATGCTAAGCAGTATATTGAAATACGTGATTATTGGCAAATGTTTGTACTAATTATTTCTTTAGGAGCAAACATATTTTCTAGTAAAACTTTTTACTTCGGTTAGAAGATTTTATAACAAATTGTTAAAATGGTAGAAGCAACCAATTTAACAATGCTGATGGAAAAAAGTTTCTGGACATTTTTTCTGGCTAATATTTTGAGATGCAGATGAAACATTTTTTGTGATAAAAAAGTAAACAGTTAACTAAGAAATAAAATGACTAATAACCAATTAATTGGAATTCAAAATTAAACAATCTCATCTAAATCAGTAAACCAACAGTTCATTGCCCCAATCAATCCTTTTTTCAGCATGGACAATAATATATAAAGCCGGGAATAGTGATAGGATTTGGAAAAATCGTACGTAATAAGTAATAATTCGAATTTGCAGATTTGGATTTTGTAGCAGTTTTTCGTTTCGTAAAGTAGTTGATGAACTTTGATAAATTAAGGAGTTAATTAAACGGGTATTTTAATGTCTAAAAAGCATTTCAATTTTAATACATAATATAGGCAACAACCTGAAGTAGAGCAAATATATCAATGCTCTAATATTAATTACAAAAAACAATATTTCAAAAAGAAACAATATAGTTAATATGACTAGTTTCTAAAAGTAAAACGAGAGATTACAAAAAATAGATAAATTAACTAATTCTAATGTAAACGTGACAATAATATTAATCTGTTTACCATTACGCGATCCTTAAATATGCAGTAGAGTATATAACCTCAAATTTACTGCAGTTATACTGTTAAATAGTCACTTTAAGCGTTCTTGAATAGAAAAATATTTGTAATAAAATTTATTAAACGAAAAGAACCTTTGTCATAGAAAAAATATTTATGGTATATTTCACAATACTCGGAGTTGTATTTAATTTGTCTTCAATAACTTTTAACGTTAGTATTCTAATATTATTATATATTAGAATCGTGTTCCTTATTTTTTCTGAGAGTATGTATTCATTTCTTATGAGTGAAATTTATCTTATTGAAAAGAATGGTTTATTTAACATTTTACACTACGTCGAATTGAATGTGGGTGATATAAAAAGATGACAAGAACTGTAATTATGTGTGGGATATGCAAAAAAGTTAATATCTTCAAAAGAGTTTTTGTATTTCTTAGCGACATTATAGAGAAAATATACTGACATTTCGTTTGCTACTTTGAAAATCGAGTTATTTAGATTATCCTCCTGCGTTCTTTTATTTAATGTTTCGGTTATATTAGGTTTACTAAGTTCGCATATCGTATGTTTTTAGTATACCCATTTTATCAGATCATACACAATATCTATTATTTTCCGAATGTGGAAATTAAAACGCGTCATTAAAGTACATTTGATAACTCGCAGATAAACATTTATCATTTACGACACTCAGGAAAATAAATAGAATGAGAGTAATTCCTCGAAAAGTATAATTACAAGTATTATCATTATCGAAAATCCACCAAAACGCGGATTTAATCATTTCTCATATACACCGCGAATATATATAAAGTGAACGCCAATCAAATGAAAGGAGAAAATTATAACAGAATCAAGATTTGTTAATATACTTGATCATAAACGAGTCCGGAAAAAATGAATTCGCAAATATTCGAGGAAAATTAAGACTTGTTTGTATAAAAACTCGGTTTACGCGAATAACCTTAAAACATGTTCATAATTCAGTAAAAGTCTACCACCGCGATTATGGATGTAGTAATATTAATTAAAAAGTGTAAATTTGATATCCGTTTTCTTTACTTTTTTTTTACCAATCATTAAAATATAGCATAAATTCCCTTGCGAATTAGGTAGGCGTTTTATAAATGTATACGATTAAGTAATGTTGTCCGATAAACAAGCCTACCACCGTGAAATTCTCGTCTGGTGCTTGTACAATTTTAAATATGGCGGATTTCTAATTTCATGTTAATAATTGCTTATTCACTTTATTTCCTTCGAAAAACAAATCTTTTTGTTTTTATAGTAAATGCTTGTAGCTATGAATTTAATTTTTATTAACTGAACATTTTAAACAAATTAGAATAAAGAATCCTATTAAAATATTACTGTTACCAGGAATAAAAAAGAACAGAATATTCAACCTATCTATAATTAATATCGGAGACATTTGTTCATGAAATTTGATTGAACTTTATGAATTATATTTTAAACATCGGTCTTTAAAGGAAATTATGATTTTCCAGCAGCTACCCATATGATTACTTTTTGCTGCATTATTCGAACGAACAGTTGACATTCACTGAATCGTAAACTGTTGCATTATTCGCCCAATAATTATTTAACGATGTACGCGTTATGTCACGCCAATTAATGATCATAATTATGATTTACATTACTGTTCCAAATGCGGAAAGTTCCAATAATTGTATGATTAGGTCTTGTTTGAAACAAAACGAACACCTATTAAATACGTACATAAAAAAGTATTTTCGTCTCTTATTCAGTAATGAGTGACGTATGAGACTGAGTCAATTGTAGACCTCGTTGAAAACGATGTTAACTGAACTGCGGCCTTAAAGTAAGCAATTGCCTCAAGTAGCTCAAACGCTTAGTGAATTTCTCGAAGGTAATTCGCGTTGCAATATGACGCTGCAGTTTAATTCGTTTTTAATTTCCACGATATGATTTTTTATTCAATTTTGAAACGCCCAGCAATTTCAGATTTCGTTGGCTTTTTTTTTAAGATTCGGGTCTTTTTCATAATGTCTGTTTCGAGATACAAATGAAGGAAGGATCATTTCTTGGCGACCTTTTGCGAGGCACGTTCTCGGGTCCCGAGACGAGACGAGTCGAGACGAGCGAAGCCATCGGTCAACCAGCATTATGGCATTTGCATGTTATTTACTCGCGAGCCACTGAGTACATTTGTTTGGATTATCCCTGAAATAAACCAGCGCTTGCAACCGCTGCCCTCCGGATGGTCAGTTCAGCTGATGCTGTACGGTCGTTCTGCTCTAACGCTTCGTCCCGCTTGAACTTGAAGGCGGCTTCGTCCGGGAAAATAGACAAATGGTTCCAGTTTCTCGTCTTATGGTCGTCTACATTCACTTGAGGAAAAATGACGAAACCCGCGGTACTTGGCTGCGTCACGTCTTTGCTGGAAATCGTCTCACGTACATGAGTATGCGAGTTGCAATTGAATTTTGGAACGGGATTCCCAAAAATTTCAATAAAATAATCAGTCATTTTCATCTGGATTTTATGAGTAAATTTCAAAGTAAAATCTCCATTTACAATATTCATTACATTTCCATAGGGACTATCCGCTTATGTATAATTTCCAATGAATTTTTATTGTTTTACTGAGTAAAATAAGCACAAAATGAATAAATGCTATAAAGTTGAAAAGCTCCAAGTGTAAGTTGATATAATAATTTATATGTAATACATGCACAAAAAAGGCGTTTTTGATCACATACCAGGGATGTATGAAAACCCCCATTTTTCTGCGTTTGTGACAAAATATCGAACGTACACTGTATCGAAGACGAGGGTCTAAAATGGCTCTCGTAATTGAAAAGTTCCTTCTCCGCCCCTTGGTGCAGAATATAGGTACTACTACTAAATAACTATAACTCGTACATTTGACTGGTTCGTTAGATGGACAACTATATGTGGCAGTTGTATACTTATATTTAATAAAAAACTAAACTAACCAACTATTAATTTTAAATTAAAGAATTGTGGGATTAATAATATGAGTAGCAGATTTCTTCAAATAGAAAATTTAATCTTGGTCAGTGTATTTTTTTTTGTGGTTAGAAATTTTTTATTAAATTTACAACAAAAATGTCTTATTTATGATCGATAGATGGAAGTTATGTCTCAAATATTGGCACTCTTTACAAAAGACAGGTATATTTAAAAGTTTATCCTAAAAAAGACACTTTCGCATGGTCTAATGTCTTAAAATTAAGAGTTTATTAGTCATGAGTTTTTTAATGTTTTCTGTAAACAAAATTATCTTAGGATCATCAAATTAATGTTTCAAAATGAACAAAGATAACTTTGCACTAATTTCAATTAAATCAATGTTCTACATCAGTAGTTATACAGGGATTTCTGTTTTATTTTGAATATAGTATCGATTAAAAAAAGCACTTCCATATAACCATACATTCTTGCTGCAATGAATTTAAACATAACAATAAATTAATGCTAATATATACTGACTTTAAATTTATCTTCGATAGACAATGTATTTTTATTAAACGACTAGTTGTCGCAAGTTACTGATGTATTACGCGCAGTGTTCTGAGAATAACGAAAGGATAAGGCGATTGAATATAGGTTGATGCATATAAGCAGTAATCTTATCTAAGGAAAAGTCGAATTGAAAGAGACATCTATTGTAATTGGGAAATAAGTTAAGGTACTGCTAGATAGAAAGAACACCAGGAGCAATTAAAGGATAAAATAGAACAACTTCTAAAGACAAACAACCGTATTGGAAAACTAAATCAAGAAAAGGAAGGTAGAAACTAACTTGTGAAAGAAACACCACAATATCCTTGAAGTTACTAATGCGACGAAAAAAATATTTAACTGAAAAGACTATAGCAGCTTACGTGCAATAATACCCTTCCACAACAGTTTTTATTTTATTAACATTTAAAAACAATGAATAAAATTTATTAGGGGATTAATGATCTAGTTTTTTTTATAATGAACTAGACTGAATTAGAAATGGAATATTTGCAAACGTTTAGAAAACTTCTCTGCATATGGTAACAGAATGTGTTCATGGTATTTTACGATGCGCGTCAACTAACCCCGATTAGCGTATAAAACCTAAATTGTATAATATGTATATGAAATATTTACATAAAATCTCTAAAATCTTGGCATTTATTCACATTCTGAATATTTACAGAAGATAGAAACAAAACTCATATGGTTAAAATACAATAATTATTGATCTGATAACCATCTTTTGCCGTTCGCTATGGCAAAAAACTTAATCACTGGCTAAACAGAATTACATTTAAGAAATTAACTCTTCAGATTTCATGGGAGCACGTGGAGAGTATATTTTTTTAAGTTGTCATTAAAATTTGTAATATAATTAATTGCATTTAAAAAATTAGAATCCGAAATTTATTAACTTTACTCCTATTGTTCACTGATCAACTATAAAGGAAATTTTGTTAAATTTACTAAATAGCACTGAGAATGTCTAAATATTATCGAGCTAATATTATTAGAGTAACTGCATAATGAACATAACAATACATTATTTATCTGAGAAATTGTCTAAAATTATGAGACCACAGAAAACGTCATAAATACAGCAATTTGTAAAGCGATTATTCTGTTTACTCTGCTGCTAAAAGTATACCCTGGCTCATTTCAAATAATCGCGTCCCGCCAAGTCTACGCATTGTTCGTTTCTGTGTAATCAATTACTTAACCGGTTAGATCTAAATCGAGAATGTTTTCAAGCAAACATAAGTAGTGTGTCTCACTAAGAGAAGTATATTACATTGATGGGGGATATATGACGTAAAAATAGACTCTTTGTGATAAAATTTGACGATAAAGAGGCAGATAATGAAATTCGGAACCAAAGGAAAGAGCGGTAGTAAACACGAGAGGTGAATAAACTGTTGGAACTTTAAGTACTTAACCATAATTAATACTACTTTGAAAATCAGCGACAATAACTCCCAGTTTACAGTGTTTAAAATTTATTTACGTCGTTATTTAACAAATGCATGCGACGTAAATTGCGCCGTTGCTTTTATGCATAATTGCAGATTTAAACGAAAATAGAAAGTAAATGATTTTACGACTCCATTCGAAATGAGGTATTTATCAAGTAGAAGTAAACACGAACAAAAAATACATCGAAACTAACCGATGATCAAGTATGCAAAGATTGTAGCAATGCACGCGCTTATATAGATGTTCTACTTAAGTTTCAAATAAATTTAGTTCATTAGATATTCAACATTTGACGTTTATCAGCTCTTGTTAAGTACAAGAGAGTAATAATTATTTCGAGGTTATTTCGAAACCGCCTATTATAAATAAATTGTAACCTCGTGAGACGAACGAAAAGTTTAAAAACATGCAAATAGCTTTTAATTACTAAAGTTGGGATTGATCGTAATGGTTACTTTTTATTACAAGGTTACGTTTATCCGAAGTTAGTGTAGTATTTTGTTGTAAAACAAATTTTGTTCAGCAATGGCTGTATCACGTAATGTTCTATATTGAAGTCAATTCACGAAAGTTTTATAATTATCTCAGCGTTATTAATGATCTACTTCGAAAATTCTCCTGACGATAAGGAAAAGGGCGACTACTTTAAATGAAAACTGAGTCTTGAAAACAATGGTTTCTACTAATTATATAATTGATGAATTTTAAAACAACATGACGCCGGAAGTCCGTGCATCTTGTCGTGTAAGTCAAGCGCCTTGACTGCGTTACAGGTTAAACTTACATGCTGAACACGTCCGAGTTAAAAAGGAAGGTAAACCTCGAACTACGAAAAATAAAATAATTGAAAATGGCGTAGGCATATATCCTGTTCAAATATAAATATTTATCGTACTAAGTATAAACTCTTGATTACCGCGCGTGTGTCTGATATACGCGCCCGTGTTTGCTGTGGACTCATTAAAGCCAATAATACCGAGATAAATTATATTCCCGTTTATCTATAGCTCCGTGCGCATACAACCGTTAAACCGTCGAGTTACAGACCGATCGGCCATCTCTCGTTTGGATCTCCCGTTCCAATTACATTTGCGAGTCATGTCTCGATTCTGTGCGTCTTATGGGCATTCTTTTACCTTGGATTCCCACGGAATATCGTCTATCGTTCTCCGATGCTAGTAGACTCAATCCTTTTAATCGACGTTCTGAAATTTATACTCGTCATTTATAATTGTAAATGTGTGCACAAACATTGAAATTTATATGGAACCGCATGCACGTATATGCATCGATCGCGTATGAAACGCAGATTTAGTAGGATGAGTTTACGATGTAAGTGAACGTTTAGAGTTTTATGGAAGAGTATCGAATAATGAAATCTAATATGATCGGTAATTACGTTTTACTCGTATGTTCGATTTAGATTAGAAGGTTAATCATTTGCTTAGTTTGAGTCGGTAACCTTTCAACAATGAAGCAGCAATAAAAAAATTAAATATCTAGGTTATACGTTTGCCCACTTCAAAAATGCATGAAATCTAAATATCTTATTTGAAAACATTAGATATTAGACGGGGATACCAAAAATGTATTCAGAATACAATCTGAGACATTACTGTGTTTCTTAAGAAACAGGATATTTTTTCCAGTACGATCGAGAATAACTGACAACTTTCGTCTCCAAAGCTGACATAGTCTATTCTGTCTATGCGTCCAAAAGTTTCAACATCTAATAGTCTATTACCATTTAATTTAGTATTCATATAATCGATATACATTAAAATAAAAATAGATTGCTGTCGCATTGAAAAATGTCAATTTTATCTTCTACAAAACTAAGTAATCTTGCCATAAATTCCACAAGGTACTAAAATGATGTTAACCAGTGAGTTCTTAACTTTGTTGTTATTATCGCAAGTTGCATCTCTTCAATGTTCTATTAATCAAGAGCTCGATAAAATGTTACTAACAGCGAATGCAAAGCTAATTAAATAAATAAATTATCTATTTTGTTCGTGTTGATGCTATTTTCATTTCTGTCACATCGTACCTTTTTGCATTCTGAACATTCCTTCGCGTAATCTCTTATCTACCGATAAGATATATTTATACAATTATGCAGTTTTCAAAAATACACGTGTACCCGTGCATCCAGTCGTGAATGTTCCAACACAACTAGAATGTCGTAACGCAGTTTCGGCAACATCACAGGAGAACTCACAGGAGCAAGTGATCGTTTCTGCAATTGGCAAATCGTAAATTGTTGGAAACTTTTCAGCGTCGACTCAAGAACAGCCTGATAACTAATATCATTAAATCAGTGGACGTTATTATTCGTTGTTACGGTGCGGCCCTCGTAAACCTGGCAACGATACTCTTAGAGTTGGCAGCAGATTGGCGGAAGATCATGTCGCATTGGACGGACATGTTCAACGAAATTCGATCCGTGCCACGGTTTGTCCAAGATTGTCGCATCATGTTCCGTGATCCGAGGGAACGATCGTTTGGAAAAATCGAAACGATCCTTCAATTCCGGGGACGAGGGCATTAGGACTCGGGTGTATATCATCTACATCTTCACCTGCGGTTCGCGGGACCCCAGCTATATACAAAGTGGAAGCGGTAGCTAGATTTTCACCCATATACGCGATATTCGCGAGTTTACGACAATTCCGTCAATTAAGTCGAGTGAAGCGAAGTCATAACATAAATATGTAAACGGCGGCGTTCGTCTCCTGGAGATACCGCCATATAAAGGCTCGCTTATCCATCAATGTCTCCGCGAAGGAGGCCCAGCATCCTCGTAAAATGCGTACGACCGGCGACGAAACGGCAACGGTCACTGCTTATCATACGTGCAGGGCCATGTTCCGCATAATGCCGCCTGCTTGCGTAGTTTGCAGGTGGACATATCTATGAGCGCAGCCTTCGGGAAATCGAGAATTCAGACTGTCCATTGTACGTAAGCTTTACGACGGGATTGAGCAATGAAGGCGAATATATTTCACTATTTTCTTTTTATAGCTATTCGCTTTTATTTTACAGCGCTCGATTCTACAGCGCTCATATTTTATGAGTTTGCCTTTTTTCAATAATTGAGCAATAAATTACCGGATTATCAACCCGAGCCTATTAACGTGTCCACTGTTGTTGTACCTCGGCTGCGGTAAATCCAGGAAAACTGATCACAAATATGGATGTGAGCCTCTTTGCAATAGCTGCGCTAAGTTGGTCTCACAAATTTCAGTTGTTCACGTTGTGTTATTAGTCATAACGACATGAAATGACCCATAGAGTTGCAAGTTTCTTAAACTTACTATGCAATTCAAGACCTTTTGATTTTTAACAGCCCAGCAGCAAATGATTAGTCATACTTCTTTGATCAAGATGCTATCGTTAGTAGAACAATCTTTTTCTGCAACCTGTTTATAATGATATTTTATTAATGATTATAATGATATTTTCTGTGACTGATCTCATATCAATGTAAATGAAATTAAGTTTGACGAATCTATCCTCGTCAACATTATAGTATGAGAAGCAGAAGAAAAGAGAGACAAATAGATAGGGTAAGAGAAAGGGACTAATGAAAGCAAGAAAAAGTTGGCAAAGATATAAAATTAAAAAGTTCCGAATATTGTATTTTTATGCCTCTTTAACATAAACTAAGTCAGCATCCCACATGACAACTGCACAAGTATCCCAGAGTCTTTTAGGAACATTTAACCGATGGACACATTGGACACCCTCTTCAGATTTAGCATCACCAAAATTCAATTTGCCGCCGAGCAAACATCAAAAATATATAAACATCAGCGTAGTTGGTCTCACGCCTTGAAAGTTGATGCTTGAAAACAATACAAAATTTTCTTGACTTCGTAGTACAATACACTACCAAGTATGGTAAACTACCCGATGGAACATTTGGATTCAGCGGTTAAAAAAATGATTTGAATGAAGAATTTTAATCTTCATACAGGGCGAAGTGTTAAATGTAAATAATTTTCTGATAATTGGTGCCTTATGGCAGAATACCATCGAGAGTCGAAACTCAGGAAGCACAGGCTTTTGGCTCTTTGACGCCTTTTCTCTAAATGTGCTGTGAACAGCCATATTTTGTTAGGTTACAAATCGGTCATTGATCATTAAATGGGTCTTTAGAACTGGAATCAATTAGTACTTAATGGGTGATTTTCACTTTTTTGGCAATCCTTGCTCTGGCACAAGGAGTATATGATGCACAGGACCTTGCAATTGGCGCGCTCCTCATCGTCATTAGAGATGAATCGTGCACATTCTTACGATCCCTTGTCCAATTCAATGCTCCAATGCAAAGTCATATACAAAGAAAAAAAGGATTGCTTGGTGCTCTCTTAGTGCTCACAGATCCAGACGAAAAATTTGTTGGAGCAACAATGGAGCAATTTACACTAATCTATTATTTAGATTAGACTTATGTTCCGAATAAATGGTTAGTAACCAATTTTTATCTTAGTGAAGCTATATCCTTTTTTCGTAGAAGTTACGAGATTTTTCATGATTCCTTAATGCATCTAATTTGAAAACCATTGAATAACGATTTTGTTGGTTAACGTTTAACATCGCTACCCGATTCAAACTCCCACGTTAATGATGCAATGGACACACGATTACTGATGTACCATTTGTAGCTTGAAAGTAGTTATGCATTAAAATCTGACGAAATTGAATGTTGTATAGAGATAAAAATAAGACATCAAATTTCGACTCGGGTAATACCAAAATTTGTAGAAAAATATTCCGTTAAATGTTATCGTTATATTCATAAGACATTTTGGAACATATTCCAATGTAAAATAACCAAATCGATCATCAATTGCTATTATTTTGACACCATTAATTTATTTTCAACAAATAATCGCTATTCAAAACAAAAACGAATATTGAAAACAATTAACGCTGTTGCTCAATTTCTACTAGACGCATCCAAAATAATTTTCAATTATTCGTTGTAACAATGGAGCTAATAATAGCCTAGTATTTATCTAACTTTTGTTTTAAGCAAGATGCGCGAATATCACATTAGGAACACTCAGCGACGATTTTATTAATTCAGGTTTCGTTCGCAAGTCACTCGCGGCAACGTCTTGCTTCCCTAAGCTTTGCGCGAAGGTCTGTGCTTCGCCGAAACGTAATTAATGTTTAGCGCCTACATTATTTGTTTAGTCTCATTTTATTATCCTCGAAGGCGTCGGGTTATGATGATTTTATGCAAATAGGGCCGCGAGTTCTCAAGAAACATCAAACCGTCTACTCGCTCGAAAATTCCTTTCAATTCGCGGAATCTCGAAACAGCCCTCTTAAAGGGTTTTCTTTCCAACGGAATCGTATTTGCATTAACGCCATCATAATTTATTTCAAATACATTCTCATCGCCGCAAAATTTGAAATTAAAATCATGTAAATGAACGGATGAGTTTTATTTACATTCTTGCAACTCCGGCATTTTCGCGCTCGCTGTTGTTATCATTATGGATTTTTTTTCATTTGCGAGCTTATTTTAATAAAAGCGCTCGCGCGCGCGTGTTCGCGCACCCATAAATTTCTTATCAACGTGTTCGGCTATAACGAGTGTGCGTGTTAATGAGACACATTCATAAAGTTTGCGTCACAACTCGGCGAGTCGATTGTACTGGGAAAATTAGCTTTTGAATTCTCGCTGAACTCCTCTCGCATGTACTTCTGTCGCACTCTCTTGATCCTGCACTCTTTCGTCCAACATTTTTTGCAGTGGACTTTTCAAGTACTGATTAACGAATGAAACTCAAGTTCGTCGTCATTGGATTTTGTTAATAGATTTAATTACGGATACAGTTAATATGGACTTATTTACTTGTACTTGTCCTACTTCTACATCTGGAATCATTTTCAGCTCACTTTATTATGGAAAATATTCCTACTTAAGGATTGTCATCTATTGTTTTCTTAATTTGTTTCGTTTTATGTCATAGCACAAAATTTGTCTATCCTCCTATGTCTTGTATATTTTCTTATGTCTTCCTAGTACTTAATATTGCTAATATTCTAGTTTAAGTTTTCGCCTTTTCAAAATCAATTTTATACGCAACGGTTGCTCATTATTTGACAGCTCATCAATGGTTAGACTTTCAGACATTTTTCAGCATATAAATTCATCGACCAACATTCTCGAATGTTCTAAAACATTAGCATAAGCTGTAGAGCAATCAATATTATTAAAATTTTGATGGATCACAGCTAGAATATGAAGGTATAACTCGTCAACGTTATGTACACTATTACGAAATAGAGATATAGTTAATTGGAATTACACGTGCGACACGCAACAGTTCCGCTTAATACGTTACATCAATGTGCCTAATACCATACGGACATTTGAATATGCGAGGAGGTTACATCGAGTGCTATGTAAATGCTACTGAATCGCTGTAAATTTTGACGAGCGCGAAATGTCGTGTCCGTAATGAAAAATCACGCGCTTTAAAATTGGTAAATGCCGCTCGACGCAAATTGTCATAAAACTGCTGAAAAGCAAACCGCAAAGACCCGGGCGAGAAGAAAAAAGCACGCATCGTACAGCAACCGGGCGAACGCGAGAACTTTTATCATCTGGCTTTAATTTAAGCGGCGTTAGCCTCTCCGTCACGGGGGATTCCAGGTGTGAATTAAACGCAACGCCGCGTATCCCCTTTCGCTACAACAATGCGCAGCGTAATTAAATGTGTGTTTTAACAAACATCATATCTTATGCCCGCAGCATAAAAATACATGCGTGCCCCATACGTACATACGTGTACATACAAAAGTAGTTATGTGCACACGAGGGAAGAAATCGGTAGTTCATTACTACGAAAACACACATGAAGAGGGTAAGTGGTATTTCCATGAAAAGTTTCTCATGAATACTGCTGGTTACAAAAAGTGTATTTTTGTTGACTTCAAATTTCTTGTGTTCGTTGACATTAGTAAACTGTTTAAATTTTAGCAGCGTTTGAACCACTATAAAAATACAATACAATGTCCAGATGAGTGTAAATTTAAGCTGGAAAGGCTGGAACTAGGTATTTTTCATTAGGAACTGAGAGATCTCTTTAAATTGTGGCGAGGGTTAACTTCCCATACTATTTATACGTATCAAAATAATTGAATTTGCTTGAATCAGAAAGGTTTGTGAGATTGTTAAAGATCAAGCTGAAATCAAGTTAAAATATTGGATCCTCAGTTCTGAGTTTATGGCTGGATAGGAATTAATGAACTTGCTCCTAGAGAATCTAAACTTTCGATTTGACATTTTGAAGGACACACTTTCTTTGCACTGCGAAAAACTGAAATTTTGGTCAAAATGTAAAAGTAACTTCACTGAGTAGAAACTGGATACCCGAGTGGTTTTCGAATTTATCTATTAGAAATATAATAACAGTAAAATTAACCTCTACGTGTTGGAATCAATCGGGTAATTACAAATGTAATATTTCATTGTTGCAGACTGTAAGAAACCACATGTATATTTGATCTAATTCGCTACTTTTTCATTGTAATTCTAGTAAATATGAAAATGTCCATTGGTCCCAAATTTTGAATGCGGTAAATTAAATTTAGAAAATTTAAGGTCAGATTCATAATAAGCGACCTTAAAAGTAATAACATAATAGATGTCGTACTTGATCCTCCATTTTGAATTTCTGACGATTAAGACTGAATTCATCATTAGCAATCTCAGAAATTGTTATACAGCAAGTTTCAAGAAAACTTAAAATATCTTTTAATTTATTGAAACCCTTAAAAAGAACCCTTTGAAAATCTTGAAAAAATAGTCCAGAGTTTATATCCATCTCCAAAACTTTGGTGAGCTTTTCTATTTTTTTATTGTATACTTTAGTCAGAATTCTACTATGTCTACAAATTCATTATCTTAGTTAGGCTGATATCAAGTAACATTTTCTTTTCACAGTGTTTTCAAAAGTAATAAAAATTACATTTTTGTCACTTTACCCTGATTAATTTTGTACAAGCTATGTCCAAAATATTTTCCCGTTCACATATTGAATAAAGGCATGAACTTTAAAATTAATTTTGTACAATTCAGTGTAATCAGAAGAATCGCAGTCTCAAATTAATGATAACCATTTTGAAACATTTACATAACTAAGAAACGAAGCAACGTTTAAAGATTTATTAATGTTCAAATGAGATAATGTATTTTCCCATCGTAAGTATACACAGTATATCACTATGGGAATGTTTAATTAATCAATTCAAGTGATCATTTCTTTCCAGATTTTACATACAAATAATCAAACGAACATTACGTAATAGTAATCTCCAAATATAATTAGAAAGTACGTTTTTACTTCGAATATCAAACGTTTGAACAGGCATTAAAGTTATTAACAGTGCGTTTCTAAGAACCCGCGATAAGAAAGTGACTAAATAATCAGAAGTAATATTTGCAGAATAACGTTGATAATTGCGACTATCGAAACTGCATTTTGCGTTCATTCAAGGCATTCACTTCCTGCTTTATGAAATAATCATAATGCATGCTGGAACTGTTCCTAATAGATTATCTATCAGGCTCATTAAACGCGTTGCTAATACATGCAATCAATACTTATTTTGAAATATATTCGTAATATATCGATTCATTATGGATAGGATCGATACGCAATTGCTTCTAATTTCTTTTGAATCATGTACTAAATGTAAAAATCATTGCGTATCCTGCACATTACATCAATTAATAACTTTCACTACCGGCTTAGAAACTGGCTAAGAATACTTATTTGTTTACTATTAATTATGCTTATCGTATTTAGAGTGAAAACACGCATTATATATGTAATGTAATGTAAAATCTGTACCACTTACAATATTTTATATACTTTCGACATATAATTAACATTTGTCATCTTTTCTCTATTAATGAATTTCATAATCATTTTGATTAAATTCGATTGGTGCTAAGCAGTAAAAGCATTTTATTGTATAATTGTTGAGTCTAAGATAATCGTTTTACATACTAGCATATTCAGAACTTTTACTTAAAATCGGTTTTCATTCCACTACAGAATGGTTTCGAGAAGATGTTGACAAGGATATTAGAATATTTACAGGAGGCAAAGGTGTTTGAAATTCTCACAAATATCTACATACATATTCATGTATAACTGCATAATAAGACTAAAATCGTCCCAAACTTTGGTTTATCCAAAGATGTAATTTCGAAAAATCCAATATGGTGGATCTTTGGCAAATCATTCAAAACATTGAATATGTTCGTTCGATTGTGTTCAAAACATTGAATATAATAATAGATCTTCTTGTATGCTTGTCTTAAGTATTCTAAATTGTTATAAAACACCTAGCAATTGTAATGAAACGATATTAACTCACACTTTTTGTAGAATTTAATATGAATCGCTTTTATTGGTTAACTTTTCTTCGAAATAGCAACAACTGAAACTAAACTTTCTTATAGTAAATAATTCATTAAGAAAGCAAAATAAATGGATCTTGTTGTAGATTTTGTGGAAGTATATCGGTAATAATATATCACTGTAATTGCTCAATGATGGATGCAAGTTGTATATTATTATTGTGTACCAATAAGACAACATATGTTAATAATAATAATAATAACGAAAACACTGAAAATACTAAAATATTTCGTTATTAATGTAAATATCAAAATTATTGTTGCACTAAATGATTTAGTGACTATGGAAGAACTACGGAAGAAACTAAAATTTGTTACTTTCAAATGTGATTTAATATAAACGAAGAAATAGGTTTAACCCATTATCTTTTATAACCAGGATGGGTTGAGTCAGTTAGATTCTTTTTTAAATTAATGATGCCGCAAAATTTTTGACCATATTTGGTGCGTCCGAAAATGTGTCCTTCATTCGATCAAAGATACATTGTTTTTTTCTGCAGAAAAGTTGTAGCGCCTACAACACTATGAAGTCATATCAGCTTCAATAGAAGCATGCACCACAAACATATCGACAAAATACATTTCGGAAAAACTCGGGAGAACGTAGCTCGTCCACACGGGAAGGAAACGCTCTTACAGAAGGGGACGACTACTTCCAAATAATTGAAATTCCCTTTCGAAATTACCGTTGTTGTTTGACATCCGATTGTCTGAGAAGTTAGCATGATAGTAAAACACTTCAGGCTTGGTTGCTTTCTAAAGTCTTGTCAATCCTCTGTCAAACCACAAGGTCTTTCTCTCGCAACGTGCCTCGTCTCCTTATGGTAAAAAATTACGTTTGGTATTAGTATATATCAAAATTCAGCTAAAAAAGATTTGAGTCAAGAGTAATCAATTTAAATGTACCTAAAGGGACATTAATTAAACTAAAATCAACTGTTACGTATTATATTTCATGTTGGATAACTTAAGAAACATAAATAAAAAATAGCTATGGTCGTGAAACAATTCCTCCGAAAATATATTTCTAAATAAATTCCATCAAAGAATTCAGTCCTAGTCATCTTCAGTCGATCGCTGAAAAAGGTTATCAGTAATTTATGTTATGTTAGGGCTTTGTAGGTGAAACTAAGCAAACAATAATAACATGATAAATTCAGTCACGCTGATATAAAAAGCTTTATGCGCAATACCTAGACATGTACATACGCATGTATAATAAATTGCGAACGCATTTGAAATTACCGTCCAGATCGGTTGGTTTAAGCGGCTGGTACTGTGCTTATTGTGGATCCTGATGACTATAACTTTCCGTGCTTTCTTGTACCTATTATTAAGTTACGCGCGCTTATACGCGTACCTGCCATCCTATTAATACGTATTATGGGACTGGACCACCGCTGTTCCCCGTATATGTATCATCTTAGAATGCACAACCGAGCACATGCACAGGTGCTGGCACACCCGGTTTACATCGTCCGCTAAACTTTTCGCGAAGTGCCTACAGGGCACTTTGCATCGGGCGAACGCGGCACATGAGCACGTTCAAGGACGAAACAAGGAGGGTTATATACCGCGTTCCAGTTACCGGTTATGGAAACTGCTGATTCGGTATTAACGAAAATTAATCGCGGTGGACGAATTGCGACGTTAAGTATTCACTTGCGTAATTGCATTTATTAGCGGGATCGATTTTCCGAGAGTGACGCCCGGGTATTCGTTTACAGTTTTTGCGCCGTCTTGAGGCGAAAATTGAATGTCTGGCTATCGGGTAATTAATTTCTCGCCAATACGCGTAAAGTAGCGTATAAAGGACATTCCGCCCGGCCGTAAGTAATCCAATTAATTAAGTGTCTAATATTTTGCCCGATCAATCGGCGCAGATTCGTATTAAAAGTCGTAATATAAATCAGGATTCCCTCCTGTGCATTTCGACGGTGGCCTATGTGTTTATGAAATAACGATTGCGCATTACGGTCGTCAGAGGAGTAATATTTTATTAGTATAGGGATAAGCCATTTTCAATAATTCGAAGACGGTTATGATTTGTTGCATATTTTAGTGTACTTCTATCGGGATGCTCGCTCTTCGAGAGGATTAACGGAACTAATCAACTTATCTCCCTTTTTGCAGTCTCGGCGGTACGAGGATTACTTGTAAAGATTTCGACATGGACGGGGCGTTTATCTCTTCCGACATGCATTTTGCCTAAGAAATTGATATTTGGAAATGTGATATTGTCGCATTGTTTTTTATAATACTTTCGTCCTTATCCAGCCGAATGATTAATGTATATTTGCATAAAGAAGTATTCAATGTATTCACAGTATAAGGTGACTAGCAAATAAAGCTATTGGCAAGATGCACCCCAGCACTGATAGCGTCAAATACTATTTTGCAGTTTACGATTATAATAAAGAGATAAAAGCTCTCTACTTCGTCGCTGGTGACTTATGGCAACGGGTGAGACAACTGGTCTCGTAAAACCTAACATAATTAAACACAAAAATTAATTTCTCTCTCGCAGGTATCCAATGGCACTACACGCCACCGCGAGCGGCCGCGAGAAGTAGTTAATAAAAAGCGGTCTTTATTACAATGAGCTTTAATTAACGCGGCAACGATGACTGTTTGCGCACGAGCGCGAGTGCCCGCACTTTCTCAACTTTAATTTACAACGTCTGAAAGAGTTGTATTTCCGAGCTGGCGAGTTGCTCTAAATGTCGCAGAGAAAAATTTCCTTAATTTCTTTCTCAATTGTTTTTGCCCGCAATTATTGCCAATTGAAGTAAACACGGGCTGGTCATAAATGATTCGGAAGATGAGGTCCATCTGTTCTCATTTCTACCATTGTCTACAGAACTGAAGGAAGTCAATATAGTAACCTGTATGTTATTTATGGCCATCGTTTATTAATCTGGAATTATCCTGGTACTAAGAGAAATCATTTAGTAAAGTGTTACTATTCTCAATCGAATTTTTATGGTAATATATATGTATTTATATGTATGGTGGTATTTTAGTAAACTTTCTTATTTAGATGTAGTACTTTTTCTATTCTATGTAGCAATTTCTTTATACCGGATAGAAAACACAAGTGGAAATTGGTGCAGGGCCTAAATAAATTTCTAATCTAGAATTTTGCTAATAGAATATTAAATATTAAAAATATGGACGTATACTGAACAAAAAATTTCCTCATTTCAAGTAAATATTTACTTGAATAGTAGCAACAAAATATTTACTTAAAATAATTAAACATTTTCTTAATTTAAATAAATATTTACTTGCCGGCTAAATTCAAATTAATATTTAGTTGAATTAATAAACTATTTTTCTATTATAAATAAATATTTTGTTGCGATTATTCCAGTAAATATTTACTTGAAATTAGGAACTTTTTTTTCAGTGTAGTATTCAGACTAGGAAAATTGAATATTTTTAAAGGTTTAAATATTTTTCAGGGAATAATTAAAAATCATTTAAAAATAAGGTTATTTCAACATTCACTTCGTGTATGAACAAATTCATGCTGCTATTTCTACAACATATAATCTACAAAAATAAGAACTAAAAATGAGAAATTTATTATTTTTATACATTAATTTAAAAAATGATACTTCATTATTTATTAAATTTCATCGACATTAATCTGAATATTGGTACAGAATGATGAAAAGCTTTCATAATTATTACACGGTGTGATTTATTATTTTACTATTCTATTATATGTCTTTCCATTTTATAAATTCCTATGTGAACGCTTAAATCTGCAGCATTTACAGATATAAAAATAAGCAACAACCTCATTATTTAACATTCTAGTATTTAGTCATAACGTAATATCTGATGTAACGTAATCAAGCAGGTAGGCATTATTTTTTTTCAAAACAAGAGTCAAATATAAATTTTATTAAAATTAATGTAATCGGCCTTATTATGCACTGACTCACTAATTACAGTTCTAATATGATTAATATCTTACTAAGAAAATCGTTTAGCCTTTTTCTTAAGCCAGAAATCAAAAGCAAATTTAATATGCAAATGATATTTACAACCGACGCAGCTCTCACGAAAAATGCCTTATTCTAAATGAGATAAACCTGTTTTAGAACAATTTTTTTGTTTCGTAAGTATACGTTGGTTGATTGTAAAATCAGTCGTTACTCGAGAATGTGACAATCATAAGACGAATCCCGGTTTGTATTTTGTCCCGATTTTCTTCGCTGGGAATTTTACAGTGTGTACATCATTGGTAATGCTATGTTGGCATCGTAGGATCAGATTTATGCTTAGTTGGAGTGATTTACCTGCAATCGATAAACATAGAAGCATCATTTCTCAGCCATGCCTTTCGGAAAATTTTCAGAGGAATCCATAAATACTGAACTGATCTCAAACAGAAAGTCTTCTCAAACATTATCTCATGCAATATAATTTCTACTTTAATCATACTCCAGACGTAGTTATACATACTAAGAAAGGTTTAACTCTGCAACGTTAAATTAACATAAAATAAATCTTGAATAAGTAGTAAGACAAATGTAACAGTAAACGAATGTTATAGAAAATTTCGAATGATTGATAGGTTTATTGTAAATGTTATGTAATAATATTTTTATTACGGAATGCATATATATTACATACTTTTGAAATATCTTATAAAAAGGAGATTCTGTTAGAATTTGTATGTAGTAACATGCGCTTTTCTGTGTAAAGGAATATTTAATGACCTAATACATCATTACAATTAAAGTACTGGAAAACGAGAGCAATTTCCCTGTAACCGAACTTGTATTTGAATTTTCGACTTACAACGTTTATCACTTCATTTTTAACATTTCCAGTATCGGGTAATCATTTTGTCTTGACATATGATGACAAGTGCAGATATTTAAATTTACAATTAGTTGAACTCATAACGAACTCATATAGTAAATTAAGGTGCTACGAACACAGTTAATATATTCATTTTTTCATAGAGGAGTTAGCATCTTCAGATTTTGAATCAATGTCGTATAAATTTATTTGTGTAACAATGGATCCTGTATAAAATAAAAAATTTTCACAGAAACTGTCACCACTTAAGACTCCATAAATAGAGTTTTTACTTCATAAATAGGTTTATTTTTTCGCTAAAATTGGTTATTCTTTTACTGAAACGGCTCAATTTTTTAGAGAGTTGAATTTGACCTCTGGAACGCTCTAATGAAATTGTTCTAACACGGTCAGAATTATATTTATGCTTATACACCTCAACTGCCTGAACAGACCCACATCCTCAAGATACATGACGCATTCATAAAAACGAAATTCAACTTCCTGACGAATTTCTGAGAACGTTCAACCGTTGTCGTAAGCCGGGGGCTTTACCATTTTTTCGCGAATTCTCTGTGAACAATTTTCAAAAAATCAGAATTTATTAGAAAAATTGAACTTAATTAACGAGTTTCTGTCTAATGGCTGCCGCAACTGGTCTTACAGTAGTAGGCAATTCTGTCTACCCAATGTTGGAATATGTTGTGTTTGAGACTCTGTAACATCAATGGTTACTTCAACTTCATGTTTGAGAGCGCCATTTGTCTCTGCATTGTTGGCGTTACGCATCCGATTTTTTGACGTCCAATTCACATCAGCATTTCTGCTGATTAAACGGTTTTCGAAGACAGTACGCAAAATAATGACCCTAAAATTTGTTAAATGGCAGTCAGTACACGGAAAAAAAGAAATGGTTGTCCTAACTAATAAGTAGTTATGCCTATCAGATAGATAGTAAATTTAACTATTTATTAGTTGAGACAACCATTTATTTTTGTCCGTGTACAACAAAATTGTTTTTCGGTCATAAATATTAAGGTTCAATCTTATAGTAAAAAATATGGATTATTCATTGTTATATAGAATTTAAAAAAGAATAAATGGCCTAACCTTTAATATATGGGTGTTCATTAAAAATGGTTTTATTATCGCTTCAACATTGTGGGCCTGAAATAATACATTTTACCCACCATCCTCTTAAGAGTTCACCATTATTTAAACCTTTCCCTGATAGCCAGATTAAAGTTTTTTCTGAAACTATGCAGGCAATCAGCATTATGATAGCATAACGCGTTGAAATCTGTTTTCGTGTTTCTTAGGGCAAATAGCTCACTCAGATTACTGAGTGCTGAAACAAGCTAATGAATTTCGGCATTATAACATCATTTTGAGAAAAACTTTAATCTGGCTATCAGGGTTATCTGAATTAATTCCTGTTGCGACCACATGGGAATGCAAAACTATCTGAACTCCATGAAACGTGATTAACATAAAATACCCATAGGAGGTTTTGGAACCACCGATCGAAACAAAAGAATCGGTCATATCTGCCGAATCGTCAAAACGACTGTCGAAGTAGCGGCAAGAGAGAGAGGTTTATCAGTAGGTAACCGTATATGCTCGTCGTTTTGAAGTAATAAATTGCCGGCGCCGGTCGATGCTTCGCGTGTCGGGTTATGCGCGAAAGTTGAAATTTATGCCCGGTTGTTTATGATCGCCAAGTGATAAGGGATCCGCGTCGCATGACAAATGATCCCGTAATGAAAAGTGAAAGATACTATGCGGAGAGTGCGTGGCTGCATAAATTTCAATGATTTAATGCGTCGCACGCGCCGCGGTCCGTCCGCGGACCGATCGCACATGGAAATCGATTAGAAAAACTCAGTTTACATATATCGATCGGTATCGCGGATTCGCATATGAAAGCTGCCTAGCATATGCTGATTTCGGATGATTACTGAGCGGCCACTCGCTGTTTTCGTTGCATTTCCCGTCACGATATTTTAGATGTCGTACTTTCCTATCGAACAACCTCGCTGAATTGTGTCCTGCTGCGAAAAGATGTGCTACCATATTACGTTATCACGTTTCTGCCACGAGCTAATAAGAATCTAATAAATTTCTATATGTAAAAATGTATATTTATTAATAGAAGGTGAATTGATCATTTCTTTTATTTTGTGTTATAGGTAAGTTCCATGGATGGGCTACCATCGCCAGTACATTCACCGCTACGACCAACAGATGATGTCGAATCGGTAATTTTCATATGTAAATTTTTTAATTATTTAATATTCAGATGTTTTGAGTATAAGCTAAGCGGTTGATAAAATATACAAATCACTCGTTAATAAAGTGTCGAAAATAATGGATACAGGACATTATAAATTAAAGTGTAGTGTGATCACTGTTGGAACTCGGAATCATTAAATTTTTCGTAAGTAAATTGTATAAATCGTTCAAATATGATTACATGTCACATTTATATCTAATTACATTGATAAGTTTAATACTTTTAAAAATAAAAAATGCTTAGTTTATTTGGCATCTGAATATTATATGATATTTCTATTGGTGTTTTGGTATATATATTTAATTTCATTTTCGAACATCATCATTATATTTTTCCTCTCTTAATTATATAATACTTACCACAAATTATTAAATTAAGAATGAACTAAAACATATTGCTTAACTCATTCATTTTTATTGGTATACAAAGTAACAAATCATTAGTTGCAAAAAAGAGTCAACAATAACTTTTATTTATCCTTGACATTCGCTGACAGATCTCAGATATCCGTGTCGTACTTACATAGTGGAAGAATTAATTATTCACTTAGTTAATTATATTACTTTTAAATAGCAAAGGGAGAATGAGGTGACTTCTAATATTATCTCGTAATGTGTCACAGCATATATTTAAGCACCCATAGGAAGATTCAATTAGCGCTGTCATCCTACTTTCGAGTTATTAAGGAATGTTTTACTATATAAAAAGAACGAATGTGGATACTTTGGTTTGTTCCGAATGTTGAATGTCCACTGATTGATAAATTTTGATTTACCACGAATATTTACGAAGTAGTACCTCTTGTTTGATTAGTAAAAAAATTTGCTATAAATAAATGGTAGCTTCCACATTTTTCTAACTATTAATAATTTTAAAGTTTATTTCATTTATTATTTAAACACAAAATTAAATAAATTCAATAACGTTTTAATCGTGATTTTCGAAATAGAAATGAGACGTACAAAAAAGTCGTTAAATGTATGAACACTTTCCAGGCATTCTTGTTTAATATGGCGAAAAGGGGGACAAAATGGGAAAATGTATATTTTGCAATGAATTCATTTTTCACTAGCCGTTGACTATTTTGAAAACATCATTTGATGGATTAATAATAGCTAATCGTTTGTAACCTTGCTAACTATAAAAATGAAACTTTTTAACTCAACATCTTTTCTTTCTAAAAATAATTTAAAACATAATTATCACGTGTATTAATGAATTAAAATCATATATTTTATAAATAAAAGTTTTTTTTACCCAAGTTCTTAATTTTTACTGCGCTTTTAATTAATATTTAGAAAAGTTTGCGTTATTTTAATATCATTTTTCTTAAATTAATATAGTTTACTAAAAATTCAAGTAAAATTCTAGTAGATTTTAGTATATTCCTTGATAAATTCTAAGCTATACGAGTTCTATTTTATGTTCTCTACAACTTTTTTCAAAAATTCACATATTTCGAGAAAAAATCTCAAAGTTAAATAATGCAGTTTTATTCAAACATTACAAAATTCTAAATATATTTAAGTTTTGGGCACACATTATGATTTTGAAATATGTATGTATGAACAAAAACAAGTAGCACATCACTTTTCTTGTTTATTAACCACTTCACTGGTAGCCGTTTTCAAATAAAAAGTGCCAAGACTGGTACGAGCCAGTTTTTAAGTTATCGAGAAACTGTGAAACATGGGTTCCATTTTTTCTTCACCGCAGGGTGGGGGGTGAAGCATAAATTTCTTTTTAAAATATACATTTTTCTTTATCAAATTTCAATGAGAATGTTAAATATGAGGTTTCCGGGATCGGTGAATACGAATATGATCTCAGAATTTAAAAATTCAAAATGGTGGATTCAATCTGGCGGACGAAATAAAACAATATTGAAACATCTCTTTTCACAAGAAATGTGTTTATCTGAACATGATATCAAATGAATTTGAAGTGTGCATTGGTTTATAGATTCAAAATAGCGGATCAAAAATGCAAAAAAGAACAATAAAAAACAACAAAAATAAACAATGGAGTAAAAAATCATCCCACTACCTCCTTGTGGTGCACTTTTGGGTTGTTATAATTAACCAGTTAACGGTGGAGCTCAAGAACATAATTTTTTCAATTTATGAAATATTCAAAATTGAGTCCGCCAAGGTAAGCTTAAAATTCATTTTGCACATTCTATTTGCCATCTCGGATAAATCATTTTGAATTTTGAAAATCTGAGATCATATTCGTAATCAGTGACTCCAAAAACCCACAACTAACGAGTTTCAAGCGAATCCGATGAATTTTTAAAAATTCATCTGCCATCCTTGATTCGCCATTTTTAATTTTGAAAATTTGAGATCAGATTCGTAATCAGCGACCCCAAAAAATCCTGAGTAACAAATTTCAGCCGTTTTCCACGCACAGAAAAAAATTTGCTTCAAAAGCATATCGCTTGTCGCTGCCATATTGACTTTTGAAACAGTGACAAATTTATTGAAAATTGTGGAAGTTATTTAAATATGTACATATATGATACATTACCAGTCGTGGCACTTTTTCTTTTGTACACATATGATACATTACCAGTGAAGTGGTTAAGGGTAAAAAATAACAAAATAGGTCTAAATAGTGCGTACCTAAATTTTACATTGATTACTGTGTTAAATGGTGTATAAAAGCCCGATGAACTTTTCTATGTAGTAATTAAAACTGGCAATTAAGTCTAATTCATATTTGTTAAATAATTAAGAATATTAAGTGTAACTATTCAAAAAAATTAGTTAAATTTAAAAATAAAATTATTTAGTCAGTAAGATTGAAACATCTAGTCTCGAATTCTATTTTTCTTCAATTTCAAATTTTCTCACAGTTACGTAAACAAATTTTAATCGCTTTTTGTGAAGGTTACAAAATACCATTTAATTAAAACTTTAATTCTGTAAATTAATTTTCTTATAACACCTAAAAAACAATTACAAGATTTACTCCTTAAATTAGCAGGATTAAATATTAAGAAAACACCTTGCGGAGCAATTCTTAAGTACACCAAATATACGACGTCGATGACGTACATCCAATAGCGACCCAAATGTATTAATGATAATTACAAAGCTCATTACGTAGCCAGGGAGTGGGGAATTGAGAATCAATTCTTTCATCGGCATATAGAATGGACGTAACCATTGAGCGGATTGGAGCCCACGGAAATTGTCGTGGAAGTCCATCGATCGACCAGCGAATAACGTGGAAATGCTAGCTAGGCATCGTTAGGTTAGGTGGGGTGCTTAGGTGTTACAATGATTATCCGAGAAGGACAGCGAAAGGTAATTATGCCTGATAGAATCGAGGAGAGCGAGAGAGTTAGAGCTATACTTTACATCGCGGCGGAGACGCGCACCCGGTATATAACCAGCATTCGTGCGCAAACGAGAAGGGCGCGCGATCCTCGTAATTACCTCGAAGTGAGCTGCTTTCGACTTCCAAAGCCGTCGAAACTTCGTAATAAATAGTATTCGGCTCCAATTGGATTTTATGAAAGACGCCGAGTAATCAGCCGAATATCCTCCCACACGCACTATCCCAATGACGTCGGTGTTACCAGCTTTCCCGAGCGAGAAAAACCTCGCGGTTTCGTCATTACTCTTGTCTAAGCGCTAATGCAGCGCTTTATTAATGCGAGGTCTCGAACGAATTCGTAAGTATATACCGCCAAGTTTCAAATTAATGTACTATGCAAATTTCTTATTAATATATCGTCTAAATACAACTTCACGCAGATCGTACAAGCACATTCATTAACGGAAAGTCCATTAGTATACTTGCCCTCGGAAAAACTATAACATTGAATTAATGAAGTTCCAAATCAAATGTTAGTATTGAGTATATTATAATAGAGTTCGTTGCAAAATTTAATTGAATCTGTATTTATAGCTCTATAAAATGCTCCGCTAATAAGTTTCGAGAGGATCAACAATGTAGATTCGACCAAGGTCTTTAACGAACTCCATTGTGCTCTACTTGCAGTGACGTCACCGAAAAAATTTACGCCACACTAATAAACGGAACTTTTTTAATGAGTGTAATAAATTGTGAATTTTCTTATGTAAATTCGAGAGGT
The DNA here is from genome assembly GCA_030407085.1 of Trichopria drosophilae. Lineage (NCBI taxonomy): Eukaryota > Metazoa > Arthropoda > Insecta > Hymenoptera > Diapriidae > Trichopria > Trichopria drosophilae. Next base: position 63,502,892 of record CM059583.1, on the reverse strand, counting down.
TTTTTTTTGTTGGACAAGAAATTAACTTTGTAAGGTAGCGAAAACGTTGCGTTCTTATTTACGCCTTGTGGAAGTTTCCTAGCTGTTTGAAATAATACGGAACGCTGTTCATAATGAGCCAAAATGCATGACGTATCTATGAAACATTAAGGCCTCCTGAGACGAGAAGGGGGTTATGCTTTCGAGTGTGCGCGCACACACACACACACACACGAGGAAAGTGACTGAACTGTGCAGGGACACGCGCGGAGGCGTGTATATGCATGCTCCCGATAGTGGGGGGTTAATTAAGCCGTCCCGATATAACTTCTCCTCCTCGGCCGGGCAACTTATCGAGTATTATTCCGCAAATGTGCCAACCTCAAAGACAATGCCATTCCTGCGAAATTTATTTGCGTCGCCGTCCGCCTGTGCCGAGAATCCGATCCTCCATCCAGTATCTGCACCCACGAAACAAGCCAGGCGAAACTTCTGCTACGCACGACTTAATTAAACAGAACGCGAACTCCCTGCGCCAAGTGTCGGGATCGGTGTCTCTGTCTCGTTGGTCGTTTTCGCTTGACCAACCGGAACCGTTCTTTCTTGATGGACGGGACGCAGTGGGGGTTTGATCAGAACTCATGAGAAATGTTGGTTTTCCGAAAAAGACCAATTCAGAGTTTGACACTTTGGACTATACTCTTGGGAACTTGAACTATAACCAGTAAACAAACGACGAGCCTCATATTGGGCTATATTATGACGTATTTCGGATATAAGAATTCTTTTTGAGGATCTTGGTGGAAACCAAAAGTATATTTCACGGATGTTGGCAACATTTTCGTTCCTATCAAGGTTTTTGCATGGTGTGATCCGAAAGCTGCGATAATAATGCGTTGATGGTTTCCGGAATGAATGTACAGCTACTGCGAAGCCTTCCCAGAATCCATCAACACGACGGACCACTCGACACACTCGATAAGAGAGATCTACTCTCCAGTCTGGCTGTCCGTGGGGAATAAATTATTATTACGCCATTATAAATCCACTCAATTTGCCACACAGATTTTAACGGCGTGATTCGCAACTTTTTATTGATGGAGTTCAAAGTCAAGACTGGAGATGACTCGTTCCTAATGCTGTCGCTACTTTAATAATGCTCTTAAAGCGGCGCAATTGACAGTGACTTACTAACTGGAAAATTATTCTATTCTCTATGTTCATATGACTTCCCTTTCTGGTGTTTTTCTAAATTAACTTATTTATTGTTAGAAAATAGATGCAATATTTCATGGTCATTGTGTGAGTTAGCGCCAAGCTCGCAGATTACGTTGATTTTAAATTAATTGATCCAAGAACATTATTCTTATTATCCAAAGACTGTTGGACTTATCCTAATATGCATGTACCTCATAGGTGTTTTATAGACTTGTCCGTACATATTCTTAGTTTTCTGTTATTCAGATGCACATTGCTAATTGTTGACCTCTTCATGATCAAACGAGCGGTGGTTTACGAACCTAAACGATATTTCCTTTTACTCCATTGACCGAAGAGACGTAATCTGGAAATATGTCCATCATCTTTACCTACTGCCATTCCCACTACTAATTTGTTTCCGTATAGGAGACTGTTCAGGGTCGAAAGTAAATCATTTAATGATGACGTATAAGGACAATTGAAAAAATCACTTGCATTACTCTGATAACTAAATCTTCGATTGAAAAATTGGGAAGCATTTTCTTATTTGGAATTCAGGTTCAAGTTTACTCGTTAAGTGTAACATCAAAATAGAATAAGTTTTCCTTCTCACGTTTTTACCACACAATAAAACTGAACTTACACAACAATGTACAATTCAACGCGATGGTTTATTTGGTTTCTGATTAGAATAATTACTCCAGCGATAAGAGAAAAAAGGCAAAATTACATCCTGACATAATGACGCATTCAACGCTCCGGCAGTGAATGTCGTCGATTAGCTGTCGGCATCACCGAGTGTGTCCAATTAATTATTTAAATCCGAACGATAGACAATCATCTTAAGCAAGTATCCAAAATGTTTTCATAATCGATGCCGGCGTCCCGCTCATTGCGTCATTCCGAGAAATCTCATAGCGTCTTACTATTTGCGCCGAACGATTTCTAAGCCGAGTCCTTGAGTTATACAATCCCCAAGCCAAGTAGGATCATTAGCGAATGCCTCGATGTTAATGAGCGTAATTCCAGATATTCTGATGATACACGAGTTCCACAATGTTCACGGGCTTCTCGCAACGGGGAGCGGGATGATTGAGTGTCCTTCGTTCGGCCAGTTCTTCGAATGTGGAACAGTAAACATTGATTGAATTTTCCATCGCGCTGCGTTGCTACGCTTAACAATAGAAAGGAAATGATTACGCGATGAAAAAAAGTCTGACGAGCAAATTTATTGATGTTTTACATAAATACTTCCGCCATAACTGGAATCCAAACTACAGTTTTGGTGGTAAACAAACGATTAAGTTTCTGACATCGACGCCGCGATTATCGTAATCAGTGCAACAATATTACTCGCAATGACGAATTCATGTCCTTCTTACGCCCGATTCTTATCTCGTGTATTTTTCAATGTTTTATAATGAGAAACTTATCTATTCTAATCGTTTGTCGGTGATACGGTAAGGCGATTATTATACGGAAATTGTTAAAATTGCTACTTTTCCATGGATTAATGTCGAGAAATGAAACACGACTGATTACATTAAGCAAAAATCATTTTTATGTTTGCCTATTTAACGTTGTCTAATTTAGTAATCAATCAAAAACGAATTAGCTGGCGCAATCAACGTATGCTGAAAACTTTTTTGATAGATAAGATCTCATATTAATGCTTTTCCACCCTTCTTCATAATTTAGAATGGTAAATATTTTTTTAACATGCAATCCATAGCGGTGATTGCATCAACAGTCATTGAATATGAAGTTAATTCTCATTTATTAGCTGGTACACTGCATTTGACTAAACTTCTATGCATACGCTACACAAACCATTTTAAACGCCTTTCATCCTCGTCTTATACCTCTTAGCGTTGTCGTCAACAAACGACGCGCAAGCAAAGGACCTTTCGCGACATTTTGCGATATTCTCACAGATTACGTAGATGACTTAATAAACTTTCCGACGCGACTTTACTCTTTGATGTTTTTGGTTTAGGCAGCGCAAGTTACTTTACCTTTGGATACAACGCGTTACCTTACAACTTAGTTGAATCCTTCACATTCGAAAATAATCACCGACGACATGTGCAACACTATGGAACATACTGGCTTTAGAAACAGGAGCGTTCTCAAATTTCAAGAAATTCTTACTTTGTAGTGTAAGATTTGGTATTTCATTTAATATTTTAAATTTCTCATCCCTGCAAAAATTCTACTTCCTTTGCCAGCAACGAAGATTCAACGTAAATTATATTTATGTAGAGTGAATAAGCGAATAAAATTAAGTAAATTTAAAATCTGCGTTTAAACTTGAAATTTGGTATTCATTCAGCAAAGTTTTCGAAGGATGTTGCTTTCGGAAATTACGTTTTATTTGAAAATTTATTTACAATCTGATTACCATTCAGAATGTACACCGTGTACGTCACCTTGAACGTTGAATTCATCGCGAGGGCATTCAATTGTACTATTTTTAATGCCGGATTCGAAAAACTTACACTGAAATTTGAATACGAAGAAACTTCTTTGGAATGCGTTATAAGTCATCCACGTAGTATAATAGACGTATTTAACGATCTATATGTTAAAGAGTTATATGATATTCCCCGAGCATTGCATTCTATCATGTCGTTAATTACCTGAGTAAATAATGCATGTTTTGAATACTCACTAAGTTGATGAATATAGCTGATGATAACCATAACATTCTACTTGTGACCTAAATACTGACCTCGTCATATATTTTATATGCAGTTTTAGTTTTTTAATTCAGTTAACTATTTTCGCGAAAAGTCCAAAAGTAGTAATTATTTTATGAAATGAATAATAGTTTGAATTTCTTTACTATAATAATAAATATTTTTTTTAACTAAAAAAATGTTAGCGCATTTTACTTATCATCGAATAAGCAGAAAGATTCCAGTCATTTACATGAAAAAGCGTTGACTTTCACAAGAATTACTGAACTTTTTTGAAGTTATAGGTATTAAAATGTCCTGTTCTACTGAACAAATAAAATACACAATCTTAGTACTTCTTTATATTATGTAAAATCGTTATTCCTTTGTCAATATTTTGAGCAATTTCAGGTATTATGTATATGAAGCCGTTCATATAACATAAACTGTAATCGATACATTGTAAATGTTTTTCAAATTTTATTATTTCTTACAATAGCTTTGTTACATCAAAAGCAATCTAGTAGTGTGTTTGAGAAACATCATGACGAATAGATAGTAAAAACATTATAAAGGCGGTTTAAAGTTTAAATATACGACTTAAACCATTAAATTTTTACGATCAACATTTAAAGACGGATCCATAAAGAAATACATTATAAGCATATTCTATAACTATTGTAGAATTAATGTATGCAAATAAATCGGCTCCTCAGATTAACAGACAAAATATCATAAAATTAATATCGCTTAAATTCAACATTGTATATATCAATTTTATTAAAAAACGTAAATAAATCGTTCTTCATTTCGACGGCTCCTATTCATAAAATGCACGTTCGGAAAGGCTATAAGATGCTCAGTCAAAAGGTAGTTTTATATCATGCTAATTCATGGTCCATCTAATATAAAGCTCATTCACAGACAATCTAATATAATGCACATTGAAAAATGAGTTTCATATAATGCTCATTGCGAATTGTGTTTCATAAAATGGTATCTCAGAAGTCTAGTTTATAAAATTCTATTCCGGCAATGTGTAGAGTGAGCCCTTTATTTCCTTCGAGCTTAAATTGCCACGTCATTATATGAAAAAAATATAAATATTTACTAATTGTACAAAAAAAATTAAATAATAACTTGTTTAATTTTGGTATGCGTTTAATCGTAAATCTGAAAATGTGAAGGTTGGTGTAGTTTTCTGCATTGTATCAATACATAACTTGATGTATGTTATGTAAATAATAATGCTACAAACGATATACATATAGTAAACAAAATTGTCAATAAAAGTTTTACACTTGAGCATTAATGAAACTTGTTTACTGAATGTATAGTTCAAATACATGGTTGATATTACTAAATAGGCTTTCAGTTCAGAAACTTATTTTATACGTAATACTTTATGTCATGCAGTAAATAATACGCGTATATGCAGAAAATATCGTCTTACTGTAAAAATAAAATGAAATTTATTTACAAATAAATTTACAAATAAATAGATTTACAAATAAACGGAAACTGTAATGAATAAAATCAAAGATCCACAAATTTGTTGTTGGGATAATTTATTTTAGTAATTTTGTATGTTGATTTTAAACCCTAGATCAGAATTAACTCATCACCATAGGATTTTTTAAAAAATATTTTAAAATTTTAAATATACTAAAATATTTTTTTTTTCAATTTCTGACATAACGTGGAAGATGCAAAGTTTTTCTGTTATTTTTATTAGAATGGTTCATCACGAAGTTACGACCATTTTCATTTATGGTACGTTTTGTTTAATTTCACCTGATGTAAAAATGTAAATTATCTGCCATCATGCACCCAGAAACGGCCACGTAGCTCAGTTGTGATAAATGTAATGTAATAATTGTAAATAAATGTAATTATTTAAAATGGTTTTATTGATGAGTGAGAGCAGTGCTAACTAATGCGAATGATTTAAAAGAACACAAAGCCGGTTACATCCTGTACATAAACTTAAAAATAGCAATGAAATGCATTCTTCAAGTACCCGCAGCCAAAGACATATAAAAATCTTGAAGCAATCGTCTGATTCCAACGTGGGGTTTGGATTCCACGTAGAAAATTACATACTAAGTGATTCACGTCTTATCAAGACTAAGTAAAACTAAACTTTTATTTTGTGATATTCCTAATAATAGCAAACATTAATATTTCTGCAATCAACGTTTTTAATTACGCAAGATTATTTTTAATTTCGAACATTTCTTTACACATATCGTAGAAGTAACATTGTATGAATCTTTCAAAAAACATACTGAGTAGAAATTTATTAGGGCCCTGACCAGGGCCTGACCCAAAGCATTACACCCTTAGCAGCTCCTGAACAAATTTCTGCTCGGGATTATATGGAACTCTGCCGTTTAATAGTTGTGAAAGAGCAACGTTTTTGATAGATTTTTACAACTAGAATTCTAAAAAATTATTTTTTTTATCATCTTATAACTTAGATTCTCGAAATGCGCATTTTATAAATATGACGGACTTCCGTTTTCTCATCATGTGCACTCTGTGCAAAACTAGCAATGTAATTTTTCGAAAGAAATTGATCCGAGTGTCGTCACGAACCTCGTCGTTGCTACTTAGTTAAGACATGAAAATGCACTAGCAGTAGCAAAATGTAATCATCCACAGCCCTAAATATCCACCAGACTATAATTTCGATAGCGTGCGGGTAAGAAAATGTTAATAGGCAGTGGTACGACTATACGGTGGCCTTGAACAGCTAATAAAATCACGGAGAAGCTTGCGCATCTTCTGGCAGGAGGGCCGAATCGTGACCGATGGCTCGCACTCGAAAATAATCGATCGCGTGATCATCACGATGTACCCACTAATGCTAGGAAAATCCAGCCCCTGTCTAGAGCCTAACAAGCGAATGCCGCGTTAGGCGTTCGCCAGCGAAGGCAGCCCAGTATAGGCGTGTGGTAATTATATTAGGGACTAATGGATATAGTTAATTGCTAATTATGAGGCCTGCCGAATGATCGATAGGACCGAGATAACGCCGCGGTGCGATTGCTCGCTGCAGAAACGTCGGCAGGAGGCGGAGGTGTACATAGAGAGAGAGAGAGAGAGAGAAGGAGAAAGGGAGAGAGAGAGAGAGAGAGCTTGCAGGGAGGCGGATTACCAAGCGTGTCATTCTGGCTGTCCCGCTACAGCCGACGTTACCCACCTCCTCCTCGCCCTTCCTATCCTGGATTAGGGCTTAGTAATTAGCAATCGGCGGTTAGGGATTATTATCGCTGCATCGATTTGCGTTCACGAAATTCGGTAGCCCTTGTTGCCAGAGCGAATTCATGCGGTTTTTGGAAACGTCTGATCTTAATATGGTATTCGAAAGAGTAACTCGAATCCTGCATTAAGATATTTTGGCCCTAGTTACTAAACAGATATCAGTATGATTAGTCAAAGTCTATTAAATATCGACGAGCTACCCTATCAGTGGCAATATAATTTCCTAATGGTATAATTCTTGGGAAGTACAGAGAATACAAATACCATTCATACATAGTAACCGAAAACATCTTTAAATGTTAAAAGAAAATATGTCTTAATAAATTAGAATTTGTTAAAGTAATATTTATTAAGGAATTAGAAATAAAAATCAAATTTATTAATTTCCAGATATTATTTAATTTCGATATCATTAACCCATTAATGCCGGGAAGGACACTTTTTAAGCCACCACTTTCACGTCGCTATTTCCAATTCATTTGACGGAGAATATAACCGTGACATACTGAACTTTTTCAAAAAAAGATTGCTCTTTTCGATGGTTTCCATGAAATATTTAAAAATTTAAATGTCCACGTGAAAATGGAGATTTTTTTTTAAAAAAACACGATTTTTTTCAATCAACTTTTTTTTTCAACTTCGATTTTCGTCCAGTTTCCGGTTTGGAATCACTCTAAAATCTTTGTAGATGGTGTATTTTTGGTATAAACTTAGTAACTTTTTCTTCAAAAACCTAATAGATAAAAAAAATAAATGTCTCAAAAAATTCTATTGCATTCTTCAATCGATATTAAACATTTTTCGTTCTTATAATTTTTTTCCGAAAGTCCATAGTTTTCGAGAAAAAAATTCTTGAATGTTTAAGTAAAAAATTTGGCGTATTGGCCGCCATTTTCAATTTTGTACCAAAATTAATTATATAAATCATCGATACTTTAAGTTTAGACCAAAAGTACACGATGTACAAACATTTTAGAGTGATTCCAAGTTAAAAAAAAAGTTTATTGAAAAAACTCGTGTTTTTTTACGACAAACCTCCATTTTCACGTGGACATTTAAGTTTTTTCAAAATTTCAAGGGAATCATCGGAAAGAGGAACCTTCTTTCGGAAAAATTCACTATATCATTTTCTCCGTCAAATGAATTGGAAATAGCAACGTGAATGTGGCGGTTTAAAAAGTGTCCTTCCGGGCGTTAATGGTTTAAGGAAATTACTTGATAAAAACCAACAACTTAACATTTCACATAACCTAACCTTTGTATAACGTTTTGACATGTAAAAATAATTCATTTTTTTTAACCAAATCTATAAAGCATAAAATTAATAAAATGGTTGAGTACTCGAGTTCAATCTAAAAAATATTGTATCTTAGTCTACAGGACATACATTGCGCTGCGTTTTATGTGGAAACTAACTTGAATTAAAGTTTTGAAAATGGTTTAACTGCTTTTATATTCAATAACAAAATAATTGTACAAAATAAACGAATACTAATATTGAAATTGAAGATAATAAGTACTTTTTGATATTATTCGAAATCATTCATGCCCTTTTTGTAGTACAAATTTCAGATATTACAACTATTATGAATGCGATATAACTTATGAAATGAATCACGAAATTAATGAAGAAAATAAATTTGTTTAAAATTATAATTGTGTAATTTAATAACAAACTCTTCTTCAAAATGATTACAAATACTTGCATGAAATATTAATTTTCGATATATTTTTATGCCCACAGCAGAAACGAAAATATCCGGTAATAATTTCTGCGAATATCTGCATAGGTTTTTTATCATTATTACCGATAAACAATAAAGTTCGACTCGGACATCCGATGCTCATGATTCTAAAGCGATGGACGTAACATTTTTATATTCAAACCGGCGAATCTACGTTTCGTGCATTAACGATAAAAATTCATGACCTTTGGAAGAACATTTGTAATGCGATTGCATTTCACGCATTATTTATCGCTTCGAAAAATATACTTTTCGAACTGAGTTTTCACAAACTGGACGTGGCAGTTTATTTACCGCGTTACATAAATTATTGAAAAGAAATACGATGGACTTGAACAAAAATGTGCATCGACATTTAATAACGTATAATTGAAATCTGTTTTCGATAGTGCGTTGACGAGTTTCCCGCGTACAAAAATAAAAAGCCATTGTAACAATTATAAAGAGGATAAAGAAATAATAATAATTTGATGAAAAATAAATTTATGGGTATTTGTAAGTAAGCACACATGCTTAGCGAGTCTTAGAGTGACTCAGACTCGTACTGGTCGCAAGCCAACTGACGTATTTTCAAAATGTAATTAGCGTCAATGGGACACCATCAAATTAACATTATATTCATTCCGTTCGGATCTTTCAAACTGTTTAACTTAACGGGTTGCAAATGTCGTTCGAACACGCGAGACATTTTTAAAGTTCCACCCCGTGGTGGTAATTATGCCGAATGACTGTCATTAACATCAGCCATGGTCCGCCGTTATCATAGGAAAGCTCGTAATCGTACGGCATCGACCGCATCAGGAGGTTATAGCGTCAAAGAGCGAACTTTCGTATAATTATTCTCCCGCGGGGATCGGTTATAGTCGTCGATTACGGCCATTACAAACTGTCGGGTAAATATAAGAAGCTAGTGCACCCACCACAGTTATAGGAATTGCGGGATTAGATTTGCCCCACAACCAACTTGCGGATATCGCTGATCGCGAAATCAGGATTTATATGGAGCCAGGCACGCAACCACCAGTGATGCTCAATCACGGATACGCTCCCGGTTCTTGTTTACACTACCGGCAACAAAGTCTGACTTTACTGATCTTTTGATTCTTTAGTGTAAATGAATGAAATTAGATTCGTATCTTCTGAAATACTGGAAAACGTCGATCATTTCAAAGACTGGTGCGCGTCCACCTCAGATCGTAAAAATTTATTCCGGATCTTTTGGTCCTTTTTTTTTTATTTTTCATGATTTTCTCCTCTAGAATGGATTATTATCAATGAAATGTTAACATCTCGCTTCAGTGGTAAAAATTGTGAAAAATTAAAAAAAAACCTAAGAATTATGGCATTTTTATATCAATGTGCAATTTTTTTGCGCAAATAGTGTTTTTTTATGATTTGTCCGAAGGAGAATAGATAGTGCATACTAGAAAATGGTGTAAAAGGCGTTGTTCAAAAATTGAAAAAAAAATATGCTTACTGGAGAAACTTATTTGATCCTGCCGCCTTTAAGTTAACGATATTCTGTCTGTAACTGAGTTAGTAAAGATATCTGCAAATAAGTTACTTTAGTGACTTGCAGACAGTTTCTTGTTGTACGCGTGACTGGTTCAATAGAGTTCGTACCATTGCTGGTTATTGTTTCGGTATTATCAAAATAGTAGCAACGACTTAAAGGACGTTTAGTATAATTGTCATTAAATAAAAAAATAACATATACAAATCACGACGAAAAGTAAATTATTGTTCATTACTAAATAAAACATTGTTAGTACAAGCTCTAGAACCATGAAATTTGCAAAGTACTTCAAGATAGATTTGTTCCTTACGATACTTAAAGTTAATACAAGTTCTGATTATGTATCGAACACAATATGCAGATTGTTATTATAAGGATATATAAATAAGGATATATTATAAGGGTATATGAAGTCTTAAAAACAACCGAAAACGTTTTAAAAGAGAAGACAAAATCGCCTCAAATTCAGATCCCTGATATTAGAATGGACTTAAGAACATTTAGTATACTTAATTTCTGACTCAGATGTCATGTCATAAATGATCTGATTCATTACTGAGCGAATATACGACTTAACATTGTGCAGTCTCAATCCAATATTTAAGCAACGTTAACTTAAATGACCAATCACATTCTATAAATGATTGATCACAATTCTAAGTCATAACACAAGAACGATCTGAAAACCATCAGTCAATCTTAATGAAATTAATTTTGCAAAATTAATGATGCAAAAGCCGATTGGTCATTGAAGCATTACCAGTACGTATGCTTAACAATTAAATGTGCCGGAATCTCTTCTCCGTGAATCTGATTGATCTGAACATTCCATAGAAACAGTTCATATCTGAAGTACTTATCTTATCGAACCTGCCTGCTTTCAAAATAATACCTTAAATGAATTTAAAATCGGTATTATAATGAAATATATAAAAGCTTTAGACTGTTGTTATATCGCAAACACTAAAAGGACTACTACATTGAATGTGGTGAGGACAACTATTTCTAGGAACCAAGAATATAAAGATGGAACAGGAAAACTCAGACCATTTAACTTTCCAATTTTTACTGGAGTAATACTGTAATAATGTAAACTTTATCTTTTAGCTCTGATGACTGGAGCTCCGATCCATTAATCATGAAAATGATATAGGAATTTTGATTTCGCGCAAATGCTGGTTAATAGATGCACATGGACTTCAGAAGGTGGAAAAGAATGAAAAAGCGAAAAAAACAGTTTCCATCGTGAAAATTCTAGAAGTGTAATTTCGAGAAGATAATACGCTTGAAAGGCTCTAATAACCGCCCCAACCAATTTCTGGACCAAAGGTACCAAAGGTGCTGAAGTAGTGGTATAAAATCACTTAAAAATGTTGTATGAAAGCATATTTAGGAACATGATGAAACTATCATCTTTATGTACATTAAGGTAATATTTACCAATTAATACAATAATATCCAAGCCTTCACACGTGTTCAGACTACATTAATCTGATAAATCGTGCAGACATTAAATCGCGTTATTTTCATTCGAATTTGTGGGATATAATCGTATGCGAATTCGTAAAAAAATTAATGAAGAAAGATCACAATGCGGATGTAAGAAAATTCTTCCAGATTTAGTTGTGAGATAACAGTACTATCCGAAAGCCGTCGAGAAACTTTCAACCAACAGAGCTAAATGAAGATCGAATTTTCCACCATCTAAAATTGAAAGAAATTGGCATGAAGAATATTCTTAACAGCCTATGAACCTTAGTGAAATTGGTATCCACAAATATAATTTGTAGAGACAATTTTCTTTTATACTCGTTGATGGCTACTATTCTTATTCTTAACTCCAAGTATTTCTAAAGTCATATTTGTTGTTGAATTTTCGTCCAAATTAAATCCGTCAATGTATAGTAAAGATAAGTTATTCTCATAAATTGGGTATTTCAATTAAAAACCATCTTGGTCAGGAATAATATTGCTTTAGCAACTAGTCGTGTTATACTTTAAAGTTCAGAAATTAGTGAAATGACAATAAAATTTCCAAATGGTAAATTAAAATGCGTAAATTTGGACGCTGTAATGAATCTCCGACTTTAACATTGAAATAATGTTATTAAATATGCGCAATAACGCGGCACAATACCATTCGTATAAAGCAGATAAGATTTAAACAGCAAATTAAGCGGTAAATATCCGTTTAATCGAAAACTGCGATATTTCCGGATAAAACGCTGGCGACGAAAAAAGCTATCCGAAATGCGTAAAAAAGCAATTAGAAAATACCCATCGTTAATAATTGTTCGATTAAAGCGTTTATACGGCAAGCGTTTGAATTATCCCGCAGGCGTGTATTTGGGAAATGCGCGGCCGAGGGATACTGCGCGGCGGCAATAACTTCTCGTTACAACGACGCACTAATTAAATAGGTTAATTCATTTTTCGAGCGTTCCACGCGGCAGCGTGTAATTCGGCCGCAATTAAGTGAGTCTAGAGCCGCGAGTGGAATTGCTGATTTTAATATTCGATTTTTCAAACGGAGCGTGCACCACGACCAGCCGCAGTGGCAAGATGAAAAAAGGAAAGACTAGCCTTTGGAATGGACATCCAGCGACCCTTCCAAGATCCGTGATGTCGAATGAGACGACTAAATTAAAAGTATTTTCGATCCGAGTGTCATGAATAAATGGAAGTCAAATGCACCCCTAAAGCATCCTAGATGATGCGCAATTTCTAAGATAATCTTCCATGATACTTTCTTATAGGTTAGGATATTCGAACTTAATATATGTTTGAAATTAAGAAACTGTAGAGAAAAATGATGAATTGAATATTTATTTTTATTCTCTACCAAAATTGACTTATGTGGGTCTTTCAGCGAACCTCTCATGATATTATCCCTGGCACTGTCGAAACATTTATATTTATATATATAATATATATGTGTGTGTATTGTGTTTTGTTGATTATACAAATAAAGACGATTATTATCATGATTATTATATTTTCTTTTGTTTTGGTTATAAGAAATTTCGATATAGAAGCGACAACAATATTCTCTAATAATCGTATAAAATAACAGTAATGTAGGTTTACTTCCGAAGTTCTAGTCAGAGAGTTAAGTTTCCCTTTCTTGCATTGATGTTTTGGTAGCTTGAGATTAAGTAAAGTATTACTGTTCAAATCCTCCAAGTTCAAACAGATCGATAATTGTATCAACTACTTCGTCAACTAACTGCTAATCTTGATATCTAAATGGTGTTTCTGTTCGCTGGTAGAAAGGTGACCAGTTTCTGGCCAGTTTTGCTAGGTTTCATTGCTTACAACACAGAGAAACCAGAAAAAATGGCCAGAAATTGGTCGTATTTTCTACTAGGGTTGGCATCGTTTTTTTGAAACAGAAATAAAGAATGTCACTTTATAATAATCAAACGAATTGTAGTTTATTCCTTCTAACTGAATTTTTTTCCACAGCCATATAAGTAGAAATTTATATGTCGGATTAGACCTATTGCAAATAAAGCTAGACAAATTCACAATATTTTTATAACGGTAGAGAAAAAACCTGCTTGTTTTTAGATTTTCGAAAAAAAACAAGGCCCTTAGCCCTAAGTTTCCATCTAAAGAAAAGTTTGTACCCCAGAAAAATAGTACTTTTTAATCATATCTAAAAACAGCCACGTCTATCTCTCAATGCTTCATTATCGCGGAATTTTGAAAATTGCCAAAAACGCAAAATTTTGCTTGTTGCAATTTTGCTTCGATACCCAGACGAGATATGATGTTTCGATAGTTAGTTGAGGCCGAGAACAAGAACGTATACACGTGACCAGACCAAAACACTAACTGTGGGACAATACTTATTGAAAAAATACAAATGCATATATTTTTTTTATTAGTGGCTTAATAAACAAACTATTCAACCATTTATAAAAGTCCAATATTAACTTGAGTCATTAAAAACTTCTTAATTTCTGAATAATAGATTTCGAACGCATCAGAGCACGTAAGCTTTTTTTGAACGAATTTTAGAAGCTATTCAAATTATTTAATTGTTGTTGGAATAATAGAAGGAGACATTCTGGGATTAATAAAAATTCTGGGGTTGTGCTTCGCGGACGGGACCAGTACACCTGCGTCACCCTCTATCTTCATCCGAACATTGCGGAGTCCAAAAAAGAAAGATTACTCTCCAGGTGCACCCGCGTGAATTCACGGAACATAACCCCAGATTTGATCAATATCAATTAAAGGCAAACTCAATATACATATAGTTTTCTTTATTTACACACATGCCTTCGAATTAATGCAAGTTTTTTAATACGATGATAGAGTCATTAAAGACGTAATTTTTGACCAAAATAAAAATGCTGCGTGTTTTGAATGATAATCGATTTCGACCGCTCAAATAAGAAACTGGTAATTTTTCGATTCGAAATTTTCTTCGTTTAAAAAATCAGATTTTATAGTAGGATATTGCTACTCTTCAAATAGATCAATATACATATTATAGTTAGTCTACGTTGATTTTAGAAAGATAGATTGAAAGCATGTATGGTTTAAGTGTTTATAGTAATTTCAAAATAATTATCATTCGAGTGGAGTCTTAGTAATCAGGTAGAACACTCCGAGGCCATCGAAATTACAGAACATTTCCAAATTGCCTTTTTGGGTAGTAACAAGACGGCTAAGAGATAACCTTATCCTGATCATTAATGCGCAGGGAAATATGATGGCAAATAATTTCGAAGGTCGAGGGCTATTCCCAAGATTATTTTTCCCAGGTGCTTAATTTATGACCTTTCTTCACATAAACCCAATAAGAAACCAATGCGATTTGAACAATTTCTGTCAAATGGATGGAAAATAATTGACGGGCCAGAGGTGTGTTACCATATTTTGATAATTTCCCAAAACACATATGACGTGAAGTTGTCATAAGGCCAGGAATATCAAACGCCGATTAGCCTCAATAGCGGCGAGAAAAGTCTTTTACAACAAATTACTTAGATTTTATGGATCTAAATTTAAAATTTTTGAAATCTACATTTGACAATTCGTTACGTAATATTGTTAGTAATAATTGATCAGAAATTTTGGAAATCTGTTATTTTGTCCCTTATTATTCCAACCTTTATTACGAAATTATGATAATAATTATGTGGAGGCAATCATAAGTAAAGACCGCTATACCAGTGGATTATGCATCGGTACACTAAACATCATAGATTTTCTTATAATTGTGCGAAATGTGCTGGTGTACCCATAGTTCATAGGAACGTGAATTGTAAATCATGTTTCTAAACACAAGTTGAAATTCAGCACGAATCGCGCAAAGCACACTGCGAATCGTATATCTCGTGGGATATAGGAATACGTCGGGAGATCCCGCTCACCATGGGCAAATTAAAGAATACATATCGTCTAATAGCAATTCCGCCAGTCGATCACAGGCAATTACAGGCGCACACATACTGCCTCTGCCCCCCGACACCCAGTCCACCTTCTGGGGAAAGTAGAACCCACGACGTTGGAATATCGCTTTACGTTTACCTTCGGATTTCCTTCCAGATCGAAAATCCGCGGTACTTGCGCGTTTCGTCGGACTCGTTTATGCATATGTAAGAGCAGCGCTCGCTCTGGTACTCTAGCGATTCGATGAAATTTCCAACATTAATTGTATCACAATGGTAATTGAATCTGCGAAGCGACGTCTATTTGAACAATAGTTGGTTATATTATGTAGATTTCCGTCGTAGTCCTCGTAGATCCCTTCCTTCTGCCCCATACCCCCCTGGAGGTTCGCCCCGAGACGCCCCCTGCGCGCTTCTTCTCGGTCCTCGACTATATATATGCGTTCGCCACACAAGCAGCGGGGGCTGGCTGTTTAAACACAGACGATATCAGAACTGCGAGAACTAACTCGCGGAGTTCCCGGGTTAGGTTCCTCCCGACTACGCTCGCCATTATCATAATTGCACGTGGCGTTCCTTCGACGAAACTCGACTGACCCCCGTTATATAACGGGGGTGGGCGCGATGTCTACGCCGGAACTTCCCCGTAGATGAACGCCCCGAATTACGGACCAACCAACCTCGATTGGTCTGAACAAAAATTACGGGCTAAAAAACATACATTTTACGCCTCGTAATGAAGCCATTGTTGTGCTGTCAAATGTGACACGAAATTCATGGGTTTATGTTAACCTACCAATTACACAGGGTTTTAAAATTGGACAATTTTTTTGTTTGGTCAATGTTCATCTATTTATTGAATCTTTTGGACTGGAAAAGCTCTTTCTGTATTTGCTTTGATTTTATTTATGTCAAACTTTGCACCGATCCTACACCTGTTTCCATTGCTTTTAAGAAAAATATGCAAAAACAATGCAAAACCAGATTATGTCTATGTCTTTTAAGTAGTACGTTGCCCTATCATTTTCCACAGAAATTGTGCAGATCTTAAGAAATTACTATAAATTCCAACGTAGATATCAACTAGCAAGAAAAGGACGAAATAAACATTTAATCTGGTCAGTTTCGTACAAATCAAGGTTAAAGAGCAAAAATTTTGTTTCACGTAGACCACAGTACAGTTCCAAATCCATTATCTTATTTCCAGACATTTTTAGCATATAAGACCTGAAAAATAATTTGCAGGATGATTTTTTTTTTTAGTGCATGGAATAAAATTATCGCATATATCGATATCTATTTATATTAGAGTTGAAATGAAAATTTGCAGCTTGGACTTTTGCTGCCAATAGGGCCAATAATATATTTCTTAACCTCCTAGATAGCAACGTGAGTTCATATAGGGTGCATAATGACACTCATTAATGCGACTAACGCGCACGTGTGCGCTCCATGTGACCGCTATGTGTGTCCTCCAGTCAAATGACGATTATCACTCATATATAAGTCTTGCTTTATTGAACAACTTGCGCATGCGCAAACCACTTCCTTCTTGCCGCATGGGCAGACTAGTAGCCAATTATGACAAGTATCACAAAAGTATCATATGTGCGTAGAAGCGAAGATTTCTTGGGCGTGCGCAGTCCAATCCCGCAAATTCTACTCATTCCCGAACTCTCATATGCATTCACATAAGCACTCATAAGTGAGATCTCAAACATGAGGACATGGTAAGACTCACGCCTTGCTATCTGGGCTATTTCATCGTAATGATAGTTTGAACTCGACGGAAAATGTTTATCCGTAATTAAGTCTTTTTAAGGTAGTCACTATGTTATTTATTTCGTTGATAATAAGAAATGTGAATGTATACAATATCGAGACTTGAGTCCAAATTAAAACCATTCAAAGACCTCAAACTTCTTTTTGAGCTGAAAATTACCATCTAAAAAACTGATTTTTGTCTTCGTTTATAGTTACTATTTGTACAACCCTAAGAAAATAATGAATGCATTTCAAGTATTGATTGCAATGATATTTTGTTTTGGATCATCAGTTGAAAAACTTATTATACTAGAAAATTGTAGAAGTTGCTAATGACGACTATAACGTTAGATTAAAAAATTATAAATGAAAAATCACCTATCTAACTATACTTCATATTGATGATCAACAAACTAAAAAAACTGCAATTCTAAAAAAGACCTTGGTTAAAACCAGAATTGGCTTCCATCAAATTCTTGCAATTCCAGTTTTTTTGATAAAAAAAATAATTTAAAAAATTAAGCTATCATTGATGTTTCAATCTTAAGTCGAAAAGTTCGAACATTAAACTCTACTTGACATTTATCACGCTAGATTTTTTTAGGGTGGTACAAATTAATTTTCCCTTTTCTTATTTCTTGGAATCTAAGGATGCAGCAAATACAATAGTTTATTTTAATTAAACAAAGATCAGCATTACAATAAACAAGTGTTATTCTTATGCAAATAAGTATGTTTTCTCAAAAGTATCATTACATTCAAGTTTAATACTATGAAAAAGGCCAAGATTTGCGTTATAAAATTGAGTCACCCGGGTCTATCATTTCTCGTTGATATCGAGGCCGCCGTTTCGATCAGAAAAAATACCAAATGCTTCAAGTCCGTGACATGCTTTATTAAAATATAAACTCAATTGAATACTTAGTATTTTGGCGGTGTTATATAAACTTTTCGCTTTTTAATATATATAAAATCGTAAATTGAATAAATATAAAAATAATCTGTTACGCCAAAATATACAAAAGAGCTTCCTAATATTTTTGAAAAATGATCAGCCGGTGTGAAAATTATACTTCCAACATAAAACATGACAGCACATACATAGCTGATCAATTAAATAGGAAGATGCGGTATTTGCTAATGCGTGAAATCATATTCCTCTCATTCGTGATTTCTTGTACGGCGTAAGCAATAATTAATTTAAATCTTATTACGTCCGTTCGCGTAATTTCTGTGAAAATAAGGCGGAAAGAAACAGACGGAAGCTGCTTGTTTAACTATGAATATTCACAGTATTGTACGATCTATAATCAGTAGCTTCAATGAAAATCTATTAATAGCCATGGAATTTATAAGATGTATGATTACATTTTTATTTGGATAAATACTGAGCTATTAATTTTGGTTTGAAAAATAATTGTAATTTACATTCATATGTTTATCAAAGTTTTAATCGCCAGAGAAAATTCGATAAACAAATATAAAATTCTTGGTATATAATTATCCGTGAAACATGGACGACAACAGAGTATTCAGAATAATGAAAAATATACAGAATTTAATTTTAATAATTAATCTTTTAAAATTTGTGTACATAATTACATTATTTTTTAATTGTAATATTATGGACTTAATTTTTGTTTCGATTTAATATTTTTCGAATACTTCAATTAAAATATAAATAAATGTTTTTTTTTCAATGTTTTAAAAACTTTGTTATCAAAATTTGTGCAGGTAATTAAATATGAAAATTTCATCATTTTTATATCAAGCGCTTATTGAAAAAATAAGAAGTTACATTTCGACAATAATAACGTCCTTTGAATATCAGTAATTATGAATTTTGAAAAGAAATGTACTTTCAAATGACCTTTTTAATCATAATATTTTGGTCTAGAAAGTTAAGACATAAACAGTTTTGCGGTAGGTTTTCACCGATAAATGTAATTTTTAAAAATACGTTGTTTTATAAATATTAAACAAAAATAGTCACTATAACACTAGGAGAAATCTACTTATTTTTAATACGTTCATTTTTCGAAATCATGTTTCCTCAACATTTTGGATCTGATGAATATAATTAAACAATTTCGAACCTTATGAATGGAAGATTTTTAAATGCAGTATAAAATTTAAATTGTTTAATTGCGTATGTTAAATGAATGTGATGCTTGTGTAATACCTCGTAATATCAATTGTATAAAATAATTTGAAATGACGTATTATGAATTATCCCGAACGTACTTACGAGTCAATGAAATTCCATGCGTAACGTCCCAATTTTATGTTAATAATTTAAAACGCGAGCTTAATGATCCGAACGACCTTAATTCCCTACGTATTCCTCTTCGGATTCATAACGATATTATTAGCTGAAAGCATTCTTTATGACTCGGCGTTTGTATAATTTGGAAATTATTCTTTTACCGAACATCGAGGAATGGGGAAGTAAGTCACATTCCATTATTTCTCGCCGTTGCCATTGTAACGATATGCAATCCAGCTTCGGAAGCAATACAACTGCATGAAATTATGGAAGCGCAATGTTCGCGACTTACTAATACACTGTAAATAGATATTCAGAAAACTCATAATGAATCAACGTACATTTTTTAAATACAATTTGCATATAATATAAGAAAAAGTTACATTTTTATGCAATATTAAAGGAATTGTTTATAAATGTAAAACATTACATCAAGATTATTAATTTCTCAGAACGACATAATCGAACACGGAAATTACTTAATGCAATTTGCATATCATCCGCCGTAATCTCGCATTAACGTCGATTAATCATGAAGGGATAATGAGATGATAATCATCGAAACAAAAAAAAATGTCGTAATAGATGTTCTCTTATATTGATGGAAATTCTTTAGGCAGCGACACCATTCGGAATGATGCGTAAATGCTCACGCATGCATTGACAGCATTAGGAAATAAGAAGGATTATTAGTTCGTGCGAATGACCACGAAAAGTAGCGCCGTCACGTGCGAGGCTATCAGCCATTCGTGCACGTGGTATCAGTCGAGACAGTAGTCTATTCGTAAAAAAATCGTAGATTAAATCGCATGATTGTAATGAGATTTTACCGGTGGAACGATGTAATCCAATATACGACTAGCTAGAATAGTGGTACAAAAAGTGCGTGAATTATGTCAAACGCTGCGGAAGATAGATAGTCGTCTTTTGCAGGTACGTAATTTTACTGCACATTTATTTTTGCACATTTTTTAAATGTATTGCATAATTATAAAAACATTATTTTTGAAAACGTTTCTATACTATCTAATATATTTATTTAGCATATACATATTAATTAAAATTGCTCCGAAATAAAATTTATAAAACGGAACACGTAAAAATTCGTCTACAATGTTTGTAATGAGTAGTAATAAAAAAAAATTGTTCGCAAACGTAATAGTCGTGAAAATTATGTTTGATTAAAATTTGGAGCTTGTAACATTGCTTCGTTACAACATTACAATGTATAATTTATTAATGGTGTATACAAAGGACTATTTGGTTCTTTTTGAAGATTTTATGCGTAACATGCAGAAATCATAAGTCAAAAAGTAGCGGAGACGTTTTTCAGTGGTCGACCTCGAAGTGGATAATTATAAATGTAAACAAAAGCCTGAGACACGTCGGTCATTAGGACTCCGTTATAAAGAGATTTACATTGTACATTTGTCACCTTGAACGTCACAAATTCGAGTAAATCGATTTTACATTGATAAATTACATGATTTTGTTTTTAATCACATATATTGTTATTTATTTACTTTTATTTTCGAGTTTGTATCTATATTTTTTAAGGTGATTGTTTAAAAGTAATTACCTTAATATTATTCCTAAATACAAAAATCAAATTTCTGAAAAATTTGTACAAAAAAGGCATAGAAACTATAAGGTATTTGCAACTGTATTTATTAAAGTTATCTTTGAATTTACTTAATATTTTCGTCAAAAATTATCTATAATACGGCAAATTGTTAATAGTTCTTCGTCGAAGTAAAAGCATCATATTTTTTTACATCTGGAATATTGGAAAAGTTAATTAACTTTAATTGAATAATTCAACACAATAGTCTTCATATTAGTTTTGTTTTCCATTAAAACATTTAGAAAAAAACATGCTTTTTTGTTATTGTTTTTAAGAAAAATTATAACCAATATTTTATGCATTTTGTAAATACTTGAGCGCATCCAATATTTCTTAAATTTTAATTACTTCAATAATTAAATTATTACCACTACTGAAAAGACTGAAACGTTAAATTATTAAATAATTAAAAAATTATTTATATTTGATTACAAAAAATGGCCAATCCGAAGTTCTATGTGATTTTAAGAGCATTTATTGATCGTCGCCTCAACATTATCTCAGTATTTTATATGAGATATGACAGGATACTGTAATAATTAATTTTTTTTTCAATTTTTTAATTAGTGAATTGTTTAATTTAATATATTTCAATCAATGAAAGATCTACTATGTTCTTATTGTCAATAAATTTTTTAAGTTCATTTTTTTACGTTGCATTTCTTAATTCTATAATTTTACTATGTAATTACTATTAATTGCTATTAATTAGTCTATCATTGCATTGAAATTGGAAAATGGAGTAATCTAACAAATTGTGCTGATCATTATGTCTAATATCGTTAATTTTTACGCAAACAATTTTATAATTTATTAATTCAGATAAATTAACAATATCGAACAAACATTATGTTAAGCGCATGCTTTCCTACACCTGACAAAACGATAAAATTATATTTTAATTTTTTGGAAAACAATGTAATCTATTTTTTTAATCAAACATCGAAAATTATCATTTAGTGAAATCAGATATCATATTCATTTGGTGGTAAATTCAGAACATGATTTGTTGTGCATAATTTTTAATAAGCAACAAAGATTGAAGAATTTAAGAGTTAAAAGTTGGAACTTTTAATTTTAAAATCACTGAAAACTAACTTGAGAATTCATTGAACGACATACTAATAACAGTGTAAGGATTTGCACCCCTTACATCTATCAGCTTTTTCAACAAATTCCGCAAATAACTCTCATTGTAAGTAATTTTATGATCTTAGATATAAGGAAGAATATTAAGATTATTAATCTAGTAAATCCTTCGATTTGAAACTTACGTTTGTACTATTTTCATTTAGAAAAATCTATAATCAAAAATTGAAATTTATATTGATAGTTTGTATGTTTTAAGAGACACTTATTACATTCATTTTCTTCAATATCATTGTGGATAAATATTAGAAACACACGTGATTTTAATATGAAATGATACCTGAATCGTTCATTAATGTATTTTTAAAATACCCTTTCCGTGAATAAACGAATTCTTATTACATCTATATATATATATCAATCTGTAATATATACAACGCGATAACATTCATTATTCTAAACATTTAAATAGAAATAAACCCATATCGTCATCAAAAACAACTTGTTAAAATTAATAATACAAAACGATCTTAATAATTTACTACGCAGAGAGAACGTAAATATACAATACGTAAACCCCGGGCATTGACTTATTTCGTGACTTTAGTAGTTTACCTTTAGCTGTAATTTCATATATTTGACCTTCCTAGAAAAGAATCATGTCATTCATGAGTTCTACAGGTTCTACGTCAATTTACTTAACGAAAATATTTATTAATTTGAAAATTATCACTTTATTAAACGGTTCAATTTGTTCCATTTAAGATTGAAATAATATATAAATGGAACAAAATTAGCGTACGCATACTTTATATTTTTAAAGGAGTTAAACACATTATAAGTTAGGGATCTTCAGGTTATTATTCTCATTATTCACAGAATAATAGAAACGAAAATTATATTTTTATGTAAATTTGATAGTAACAATGTTACAGAAATTTCCATAAATCGTAATCAACTGTCCTAGTCTTACAAGATTTATGAGAACCATTGTGCAGTCATTGATTACATGGATGAAACACGGAGACCAGTAAACCTTCAAATTACATCTGAAATTCAGTATAGGGCGTAATTTAATTTCAATGCTGTGCTAGGTTTCTCATAAGTTATTTGGTATACCTAAAGTTGTTTATAAATTTTGAAATATATATGACTTTTAAGCAATATTCAAATGTGTAAGAATTTGTTAAGTTCGCACACTAAAAGAATATTACTTTTTAAACGATGTATTGTCTAAAGGATAGTTTGAACAAAAATTTGAACAAAACCTTACATGATTCTAAGATAGAAAATTCGGCTTATTTTCTGTGAATATCATTAATATAACGATAGCCAACGTCAGCCATTCAATGCTACATTTAGAGACTTTTATATATTACGATATAAAATGAACACCATAGACTTTTACGGTTTTATTCTAGTAAATCTTAAGCTTGAAATTGTTAAATAGTAAGTCCAAGTATTAATTTCACTTTGAATGAACTTTAATTTTCTTAAATTAAGTTAATACGTAGATTAAAATTTCTATTTCTCATCATTTTGAGAAAAGCTGATTTCAAGATTATATTTCTGTAACAAAAAAAAACAGTTTGTTGCGCCTCATTTATTTATATTATTTATAACCTTTGCTTTATTCTATTTCATAATTTGATTTAATCCTAAGATTTATGGTAGTAATTCACCATATCAACTCGAAGATGGAAGAATAAGTTAGGAGGATATAATTGTTTATTATGGATAGATACATACATTTATTAATGTCATGGATCACAGATCCTTAGACAATTTTTATCATTTGTAAATAAATAAGCATGAAAAAATTATTTTGTTTAAAAAAAATTCATTATCGATGATGTTTTTAAGGTAATATTTTCGAATGTTGTACAATAAGGTTTTTGAGGTCATTGGTGACACCGCTGCCAGATTTTTAAAATTCGAAATGTCTGCCTTGAAATGATGGACATCTTGATATGAAACTGCAATAAATGTAGGTGAAACTACGTGTATTCAAGGTTTTTGTGGATAAGAGTAGTTTTACTTTAGAGTGATCACAACCAATCTGCCATTTTGGATTCGAAATATGCTACCTCAAAACCCCCGTAGTGACAAGATAATTTAACCTTAAAATATATATTCTTTAAGGGTTGGAGTAAGATTAATTGCAAAGTAACTAATTGCAGGTGATTTCAACCCTAAACACTACCCACAAATTATCTTTCGATTCTATAAACAATATTTTAATTGTAGACATTGACGTTATTTGAGAAAACTAAAATAATTTTCTTCTATAATTAAGCATTAAATAATGAGGAATTTAAAGTATAATAATTCTAACACATCTAACCTGAAGTAAGGAAATTCTTGACTTAAGTACTCATTTTTATCAAAGTTCAATAAATAATTAAAAAAGGGTGCGAGTCGAAAAACCGACAAATCAAAAAGCCGACAATCGAAAAGCCGATAGTAAAAAATCGACATTTTAAAAATGACTGTCCTCATTTTGTGTCGACTTTTTGACTGTCGGTTCTTTTACTGTCTGCTTTATGACTGTCGGTTTTTCACCTGTCGGCTTTTTGATTTAAAGTAAATACAAATGTCTCACTTTCGAAGAGAAAAGTTGAAAAAGTGTAATTTTTTCAATATTCCTTATATTTGTTAGTACTAAAGCATCGACACTATACTGCAATTTATTAAGAAAAGTACCATAGGTCTAAAACTACATTTAGATTTAATTTTAACATTTACTTTTTCTCTGGTAAAAAATAATTTCTCTTTGTACTTTTGATATATCACTTTTTTATATATAAAAAGTGTTTTAGTGTGCAATCGATTTGGTGATACGGATATATTAACGATATTGCACCTGCGGTAACAGACAACAACGATCGTTTGTGAACTTGACTATCACTCGCGAAGATGGACACGAGAGTGAGAGAGAGTGAGATAGAGGGAGAGAGTGAGGGAGAGAAGATCTAGTGAGAGAGTACTGGCTTGCATCATGTTTGCAGGTTGACACCTACGCTAATCGCCCCTGGGCGAGGCCATCCAGTACCGGGGAGATGTATAGAATCCCCATAATGTGTGTATATACACACGCCGGGCTCGCCATCCCCTCGCGCATGTGTTGGGGTCCGGATGGAACGTCGAGCCTGTGACGGTATTAGGGACGTGTTAGGGTTGTCGAAGGATCCCCCTAGAGATGACAAAAGGACCGCATGCAACGAGACGTACCATCGGACAACGGCATATTGCGCCGGAATCGCTTTAATGATTCCGCTATCTTCTTTTTCGAATTTCTCATCACGAGTTTTTTCACCATTTTTTCCAATTTTACAGGTTTTTAAAGGCAACGTGTCGATAAAAATGCTCGATACTTTAAAAAATGACGTTTAGAGATTTTCAGTTTATTTTGACTTAATTTGATGACGTTAGGGAAATATTTATGGTGTGATGGCTTGAAATCTATAAAATTGGTAGTACATTTGAGAGAGATTTTGTTTTAAAGAAATATTTATGAAGCCATTTATGAAGCCATTTATTACCAATAAATAACATATAATTTTTCTTACTGATTAATAAATTATTTTTTTAGCGTAATTAACATTTTAAAATATTAAAAGATTTTTTTTATTTGCTACGTTTTTCTGACAAAATATATTATTATTTTTAACATTTACCTTTCAAATAAGGGTGTTTTAAATCATTTCTTTACAACTTAGATAACGTATAGAATATCGCCACTTATTAACAACTTCACGTGGAAAAATACTGTTAAAGAAACATTTTATAAACGTAAAATATATGATTATAATTAATAGTTAAATAAACTATTCCAATAATAAAGATAAAAATATTGCTCCGTTTTAAATTTTCCCGAAACTGAAATAAGCAGGATAATACATAACCTGAAAAATAATTAATTTATACAATTAAATGGACCCTGTTTAATATTGCTAAGTAATAAAATAAATGTAAAAAAAATGATTAAATAAAAGTGACGTAGTATCATAGTAAAGTACCTATAATATATTTCATAATATTTTAAATTGTATAAGTAACATATACTATTTGCTACAACTATTTAGGTTCGTAACTCTAATGGTATGTTATAACTATATCCACATTTTTTAATGATATCAACTTTTTTTCTATGTAGTAACGTTTACGTGCTAAATTTTCCAGAGAATGATAATTTTTCCAGCACATTTTGAATGACTAAGAGCTTGAAGTCATTAAATACCTAATTTTGTATTATTTGTCTCGTTAATCCTCATACTTAAAATATATTTCTGAAAATTTCTTAAGAATGAATTTATTTACAAATTATACAAATCCATTATTTAATATGATTTCGGTCAGATATATTGTTAATTTATTGATTTTTTTAATGCTCTGATACCCAAATTCAAACAAAAGTCACAAACATCTATTGACATTTATTGAATTCCAAAAATACAAGTGAAGAACTTAGCATACGAAAATTAACAATTCGTAAGCTTACAAAGCAGAAATCGTAAACAATTGAATAGAAATTCACTCACTCGAATCCCTGCAAAATTAGTTGACACTTTAATCGTAATTAGTGCAGAACCACTGGTGAAATTAGTTATTAATTTTCATATTAGTTAATAAAAGGCACACACTTTGTCGTGAATTACTGTTAATTACTGTTTGATTTTAAACGGTCTGTTCATGGTTTCCAGCTTCAAAGTAGTTTATTGTTGTTACAGATAAGATAGTGTTTTTCTAATTTTTAAAAAAATTCAAATTTTAAACTGGGACATTCTAGTGAAAGAGTGAAAATTAATTTTTTGGAGATTGAAAACTAATAACTGCGTTTAACATTATTTTTCTAACATGATAATACCTAATTAAATTTATATTAAGTAAATATTCTTTAATGAAATTTCCACTGCTGAACACTCAGCTGTACAAATTACCCTTTGTAGTAATGCAGCCACAGATGATTCTCTGGGATCAACAATGATTATCACGACTTAGCATGTGCTCAATTAGGGGGAATGTTCATAATGTGTCTTCCATTTGGACAGCTGCACATTCTCACTATTTGATTATTTTGAAAAGAAATTCGTCTCGGGAATACTTTAGCGGTCGCTCATCTCTGTTTAAATCTAAAATCACACATTCAACAATTTAAAACATTTATTAGGTTAACTGCTACAACTTATTCAATGACTATTATACTTCTTCAACACTAGTTTCTGATTAGATTAGGAATGACTGTACATATTTCTCAAATGTGTAATAATAATATAGCCCCTAGGATGAAAATGTTTCTATTTATTTATATTTGACTATTTAATAACATTCAAATACTTTAAAGAAAATTGCGTAATTATAACTTTATTTTCTTATTATCGACGGTTTGTGTGTTAGAATTAATTAATTGGTTAATTAATTATCAATTCGAATCCTAAAATTGAATTTAATATTTTTAATTATGGAATTCTCATCTTTTTTATTAATATACACGTTAGTACAGACATGTAATGAAACAGCGTATTTTAATATAAATTCCTTATATTAAATTTCGGTCAAATGTTAAAAAATACCTGTTCAAAGTTTTCCAATGTCTAGTAATTGTTTTTCGCCAAGATATTCAGTTAATAATGGGAGTTTCAAAAGTATTCACTCATAAAATTAAAGTATTTTTCATGGAATTTCCATACTTTATTTCTAAAAAAGACCCGTAATCTCCACCCTCATTATGCTTCATTAGTAAAAGAACCACGTTCTTATATGTTTTCCTTAACTGTATGAAACTAGCAAAAAAAAGGAGAAATTAGATTTATATGATACTATTAGATTTTACTATTTTATTGTTAATTGTTTCTTAATACGATTACGCACTTTTGAATTAATATAGATAGGCTATAGTCTCCAGTTTCTACAGGAATATTGTTAAAATTTGATGGGGGTAGTTTGACGGTTACTTAATACATACACTTGTAACATACACAAATCAGTTCAGTTATTAGTTTTCCGTAATAAGTAATAACATGATTATTAGTTAGTAATAATACATTACAAAAATAATTTACTATTAAATTAATACTTAATATGGATAAGTGGAAGTAAAATATTTAATTAATGAATATTTTTGTTTATAGTTATAGTGTCCCAACTTGTATACCTTCATGATTAGCCACCTAGTAACCACTGATTATAAAGCAACTTTAAATAAAGTATATTATACCAATTTTTTAAATAAAAGATTATCATTCGTTTAGTAACTGAAGTACTAGTTAGACATATAAGTACTAGGGTTCGAATTTTATTCGTTATTTATTCCCTGGTAGAAAATTAAGCCATTTTCTGCCCAGTTTTTCTGGGCTCCATTAATTATAGCGTGCAGACCAGAAAAAATAGCCAGAAACTGGTCGCATTTTCTACTAGGGTTAATAGATCTTTTAATAGATAAACTTATTATAAGAATTAACGTGAATTCTATATTTCTACATAAATTATCATTGACTATTATCAAATGTTCGATTAATGTACAATGCAGAACTAATTATTATAATTTGCTACTGATTACTGTTGATGAAATATTTCTTTTAGTAAAATTTTATTTACATTACATGGATAGTGACTGATTAATATTGTTATATCAATTATTTTGAACGGACGATTAAAAAATAAAATATGAACAACTATTAAAGGTTAGTTTTCATTCTTTTTTTTTCTTCACGGAAATTTAAAAAGTATCCTTAGTTTTTGCATTCATTTGTGAATATTTTCAATATGTTTGGCACTTATTTCAGAGATTTGATAATGAAATGTCTATCACTCAAACTAGCATTTGGAAAATCATACTGGACATCCGATTTATAGAATATCAATTTTAAAATTAAAATTTTTCAAGGTAACATGAATAAAAAAGTTTCAAACCTCTTCAGTTTATTACATCTTAATAACTTCGATTGAGTTATTAATAACTTAATAACTCATTCGCGTCCTTCGTAGTATAATGAGAAAGTTGTTTCCTAGTTCATGCAAATGAAAAAGAAACATCGACTAATGACGTCTTTAAAATCAAAATTTGTTTAACGAAATATGACATAAACGTACAACTATTTTTTTTTAGTCTAAAAACAATTGAAGCTTTGTAATATGCTAGTTGAGAATATACTACAAATTATCCTGTTATATCATTTGGAGTTCACTGATTTTATAAAATGAAAAAAATGAAATAAATACAATGAATGTTTCAACTTATAAAAATGCTACAAAATTAGTCGATGCGTAGTATGCAACTATTACCGACTTTAGTTATGAATATTAGTACAAAGTGATAAACCGGATGAAGCAATGAAGTCGGGAAGCGGATAAATATAAGAACACCGCAACCGCACCTGGCGACAAAAAGCCCAACTACGTTATCATGGAACCTCCATTCAACAATTTAGTAATTTTAAGGAAGTATTGCCTGAAAGTGTAATCATTTTAGGAAACATTTTTTGTAATTTATTTTTATGCAACTCCGTTCATAACATTTTGTTACACTGGTAACATAGTAGTATCAGAACATTTTTAACAATGTATGTTCATAATACTTGACTCGAAGAGACCTTAGACCATTTGTAATCATAATCTAATTTTTTACATTCTCTACTGAACAAAAATTTTTCTAATTTCCAGTAAATATTTACTTGAATGGTCGCAACAAAATATTTACTTATAATAGAAAAATAGTTAGCTAATTCAACTAAATATTAATTTGATTTTATCCAGCAAGTAAATATTTGTTTAAATTAAGAAAATATTTCATTTTAAGTAAATATTTTGTTGCGACTATTCAAGTAAATGTTTACTTGAAACTAGGAAATTTGTTTTCAGTGTATTGTCTAAAATTTCAACAAAATTTGGTATAAATTAGAACTCGAATCATTGATCATTTTTTTATATAACTTCTCAAATGCTAAGTTGTCTAAACGTAGGACCTTCAGAATTACGAAAACCGATTTAGTGTATCTATTTACGACCTTAATATTGGATTCCCATTCAGAATTTTGCTGTAAAAAGTCCCTAAATTAATTTTATATTAATTATAAGAAACATTATCATGAAATGTCTTGGAAAGAAAGAACCATAAAATGATTCATCGCTCTTTTGGTCCATCCGCGACAGCTTATAGCTTTATTGCGACGGTTATCTTTTTCTCTTGGAGAGAAATGGGCAGTCTGTTTTCTTACGAATAACAAACACTGAGTCGACACGTGTATGGTTTCAGTTAATCATTATTTTAGGTGATTTTTATGTCAGTGAATAAATTATATGCCACAAACGCATATTACTTTAAAAAGAACCATAAAATCGCTCAAACCACACTGTCGCCCTCACATGCAGCATATTGCGGTGTTATATTTATCAATATTTTTCTCAATTCAAGAACAAAATATATTAAAATGATGCCGTCTTCCAACTTTGTCTGTTTATACTTTGTATGATAGTGTATGTTCCTTTTGCAGAATATAATAAATAACACAGGCCGACATAATTTCAGAAAATTGCAGAACCAAGAACCAAAACATATTTCCCAAAGGTATTTGACGCTCTGAAACCGAATCCGACTTCAAAATAGCCCCTATATGTTAGGTTTTTGCAACATTTTAACCTAAAAGTGCAAAAAGTACGTTTTTGGGTACATTTGAGGTGCTGTAACTTCAAGACAGATTTTTTCAAATACGATCGTCACAGTATCTCAAAGTACTGTTTTTGCCCCTCATAATCCGTTTTCAAACTTAGAAAAATCATTATTGGTTATCGTCTGTTAAAGTTTCTGAGTTTGAGGAATTCGGCGATATTCAGAAACTGAGCAGAATCAGATAAAGCTTCAAAAATAGAAAGAAATTAACCACAAAGACCTAAATTTCGAATGGCTCTTAAGATGTTCGGTGTTGTTGAGTAGGAATTTGATGTCAGAATAACAAAATACAAAATGTCGGATTCAATATGGCTACCAGCGTTTTTTTTTTTTTTTTTGCAAAAACTTTTTGCAAAAATCAGCCTAATTCGCTTCAAACTTATCACTCGGGGGTTTTCGAGGTAGCTGAATACCAAACTAACACCAAAATTGCATAATTTTAACACCCTGATCTAATATGTCGACCAAATTTTGTATAAAATGAATATCGACGAATTTGCCAAACTCAGAAATTTCAACAAATGAAATCTCAGTGAACAGTAATAATTGGTAAAGTAAAAAAATGGATTTTGAAGGGCAAAAACATTACTTTGAGGTACTTTTTCCGATCGTTAAAAAAAAAAATCTGTTTTGAAGTTACAGCACCTCAAATGTACCAAAAAAACGTACTTTTTGCACTTTAGGTTAAAATATCTCAAAAACCTTACGTGTAGGGGCTATTATGAGGTCGAATTCGAATTCAGCGTGTCAAATACCTTCGGAAAAATATGTTCTGGTTCTTCGTTCTAAAATTTGTCGGCCTGTGCAATTAACAATTATAGGAATTATTCTGAGAGAGACATAGAAAGTCCGCATGAAAGAGAGTTGTGTGGGTATAACTATGTGGAATTGATGCTCCGTGCCAAAAAAGAAGTATCACTTGGAACTTAGGAGAGAAAAGGAACAATGACTACGAGGGAAATATAGTTGGGGCTGGCAAGCAACCCGTTAAGGTTGCCGCGAATGGGAATCGCAAGTCATAAAAAGCAGTCATCGAACCTACCGGAATCCGGGGTCGCGAGTCCGTGCTTACCGAACTCCCATGCAGATTTCGGTAATTTCGGTCCACTCAACGTCCATCGGCCTCGCGGTAATACTCGAAGTTATGTGTCCGCTTGGTTTGGTTGGCGCAGTCGAGGATAGACGTACATACGTAGGTACACACAAACGTATACACATGCACACATCATCCACACATAGACATTAATACATATATATATATATATGTAAGCGAGGCTCGCCAGTTCGTTCGGTCTGCTGCGGACTTTGCTCGTCGGCGGCGACGATGGCGATGGTGGTGCGGCCGCGTTTGCTGCTGAGTTGGTATCCCTGCCAGCCTGCCAGCCTGCCTGCCACCACCTCATTTGAATTTCTAATTAGGAAACCTCCGTGCAATTATTGGATTAATGTAAATTACGAGAGCTGGCTCGGTCTCCGCCACCGCCGCGCAAGGGTGAAACTCACTCTCTCACTCTATCTCACTCCAACTCGTCCCGTCGGCCATCTTATGGACTCTCTCTCACTGGATTTCTGTCTCACTCGTTCGGGACTATCTCACTCGCACACTCTCTATCGTACGTTGTATGGCTTCCTCGCCCTCCACCTCCTCCGATTCCCACCCTCCGTTTCCAACAAGGGGTTGGGGATAATTAAAATCCGTTGATTAATATGTAAATTTAATAAGATTACTGTTCTAGGAATGCTCGTTGCAGACAAGCACAGGGACGACCGCGCTATCCGCTCTCCGTTGCGATTCTTGCTTTTGGTTTCCGATATGTATTCTTGTATCGGATCTCTACTCGTTTCTTCGGCTTGCCTTTTTGGAGTCTCATCTGCAAGCGGTGGCCGCGCAAACGCAAAAGTCTCGTCGTGTGTCTTTCGACAAGTTTAATTGTTCTTACTCATCGCGCGCGGAGTCCAAAAAAAAAACGATTGGCTCGAAGTATTACATACCGAGTATGTGTAGTGTAGCTAACTTTCAGAGTTGACTTTACTAACTTATGCAGGCAGCTTACAAATTTCAGCAATTTGTCTCATGGCTAAGGCTATTAGTTCCTATATCTACGTTTGTTTTCTTTTTCAACGATACTCTGAAGTGATAAAAAATAATATCATGTTATATTAATAAATAACGAGAACTTGTTGAGTTCCAACAAAACATAGAACTTCATTCTCTGCAGCAATTCCTGCGCAAAGTTGCCCATTCAATTTGTTACTTTACATATATCGGGTGCACATCAAAAACCTGACAACCACAAAAACGACACATCAAAAACCAGTCATTTCAAAATGTACATTTTCTGTAAATGTAATTAATGATTAAATTCTAAATGGGCTTAATCCATAATCTGGGGATCAAACTGACTTGACCTTCAAGTTACCTGCAAAATTAATCCCTTGGTAAAACATTACTTACCTTGAAATGACCTTCCAGTGAAACCTCAAGGCCGGTGACCAGAGATCATTTTTTATATAGTGAACGCACCAATCGGAGGTGTCTGAATTTTGAAATGACCATTTTTTGAATGTAGATATTTTGAAATGATTGGTTTTGTAATCTCCGTTTTTTGAAATGTCTGGTTTTTGAATGTCTGTTGTGTGATTTGTCGGGTTTTTGAGGTGCGCCTCATATATAAACTATTGAATGCAAATTTCTGCTAACTGTACCATCAATTGTTTTAAAGTTTGAGGATAAAATTTGCAGATAACTGGGCTCTTTTTGAATAATATTATTAATAATAATAGTAATGAATGACATTATTGGCAGAGCATGATGTACAAATCTACTCGATCGAGTCAAAGAGTCAAAGCCACAGCTATCCGCTGCTTTGCGGGCTGACGTGTAATATTTATTTAATATTCTGTCAAACTAATATATTTTTTATCAATATATATGATATTCATGTTTGTACTCTAATGGCAACAAGTCAATCCAAACTGTGATTATTTTCTTTTGGCACAGTAAATTGACAAACATTTATTATTATGCATTGCTCGTTTGTGTTAAAGTTATCTTAAATATGATAATAATTTAATCAATTTTAGGGTTACCTTCTCGAAATGTAGTAATTCTAAAGGTCAAACGGCAATAGCTTCGTACAGAATTTCTATGAAACCAACGGAATAGTATAAGTAGTTAAAGCAATTATTTGGAACAGTAGTCCCTAAATTTGAATAAATGAAAATGGAAGTGGACGACTTATAACTTATTCAAATTTAGGCAGAAACGTGCGTTATATAGGTGTCCTTTGTAGTTGTCGTAACTACTGAAGAGACTGAGTGTTATTTCTACTTCAATAATAAGAATGACTATAAACAAATACATAATCTACATTTTTGCACGAATCATTTTTGGGGATGAAAGTTACAAAACTTTTTCAAGAATTACTTACAATAATTCAATCCAAATGATCTTGTTTCTCACTAAAAATTGGTAATTTTATTTATTATTTATTAAGTATTTTTATGTGGACAATAAAAACGGTAACCCCTTATGTCTTCCATATGTTCACAAGAAACTTGCAAGGAACATGTAATAATTTACCAAGCTAAATTAAAATGAAATATGAAGTCAATTGCAATCTGCCAAGCATCACTTTAATTTTCGAAATTTCCCATTTGTTATGAAATCCCATGTCCTTCAGGTGTATACGTTCTAGAACTTGTAGATTGATCATTTTTGGTTTATTTTACAAAAAATAATTTTTCTTCAGATTTATTGTCTAAGTCTCTGTAAAGTAGAAAATTGTATTTTTGAGAAGTCAGTCCAAGTAAATATTAAACTTTAATAATACTTTATGTTACAAGTGCAGTAAATGGGTGATATCGGAACGATTGTGAGATACAATGACACGAAATTCATGTTACAAATTTAAATATACACAGAATTAAATAATTTATCGATTATGGAAAGTTTATGAAATTGATTTAATTAAGTATTTTTATAAAATTAGAAATTAATTGCATTACAATTTTAAATGATAGTATATTCTTTGTAAAATTAATATGTAATAAAATATGTAAATCAGACAATGCAGCAGAAATTCATGAAAAATTAACTACCGTATTATCAAATTAAATTATCTGGAAATTTTTGACGAACGCAATGAAGAAATTTAAACGAAATCTATGGCACAATATATGTACTTATATTGTAAATTATTAAAATTATCGATATAACCTGTGTAGATATTCCCAAAATCAAGAAATTAACTGCATTAAAATGTAATTAAAGAACGCACTGAATTGTAAAAACTTTACAATTAAAATATTTCGCATACATTTGCATGCATTAGGCGAATTAATGTCACGATTTTAATTTTATTGCGACACAGGAATAATATACGCGTTTAATGAGAGTACACGCAAATGTTAATTTTTCCAGGAACACAATGCATTACCCGCAGAGCGGTTTTAATTTAATATGAAAATTCGCGGATGCTTTTTGTTAATTCATTCGCATTAACCGTAATGTAAGTTTTTTTTTATCTCGACCGAATGCAATTAATTGTGAATGTATAAAAGTAGCAAATAAAAACAGTTTAAACTGTTTATATTTAGCCGTTAAATCGCGTTGAATGTAAAGCAACATTTTACACAATGTTGCCAAATATTTCATTTATTTTGCACAATAATTTGAAGAAGAAATTTACATAATATAATTTTTTAAAGTGTGCAATTTATTATGCAAATCATGTATCATTTAACCGAGATAATCTGTTCATTGATAGCCAGAACTTATTTTTATTAATTTCTTCAAATTACGGTCACTTTTTTATTAACTATATAGACGTGGGCCATTTTTTAGTGAAAGATAAACAATTATTTCTCCTTATTTTTTTTTATTTTAATGGTAATGCTATTAAATTTATAACATATTCATCTAGTTTAAAATATGCAAATATAGGTAACATTAATCATCAATTTTAGCTTAAAATGTTATTGCTTTAAAACATCAAGAATTTTATGTAAATCAGGAAATGTCAAAATATGAAATTTTCAGCTGCAAAGATGAAATAAACGATTGTACCTTAAATTTATGTAACTTTCGTAATACTTATTGTTTCCAACGGTTCCTAGTTCTATTAAACCTCGTGATTAACCCTGTCTAAAATGATACGAAAAATTTCTTCCAGGATTGTTTGAAATTCGTATGGTGGTGTTTCTCTATTGATGGTTTTTTGATATAAATTTTGGCCGTGTGATGTCCAACCGTTCTTCTCCGAAGATTTCTTTTTGGGGTGGTATCCATGCTAATGGTAAAGAATAATTGTCTTTATATTTTTGATGGTGATTTTTAGAATCTTCTTTGTCGCTTTGGATATATTATAAGCTGGTTTACATGACTAGGTTGTTTATTGACTAATTCTGTAAGTGCATTTGAGATCTTAAAAGATTACATATTCTCACTCTAAAATAAAATCAAGTGCAGATTCAGGAAAAGCTTATAACAGTGAATTTCACTCTGTTAATATAAGCTTTTAGATATATCGCATACATAATTTTAATAAAATAAATGAACAAATGACAATAAAAATTAATGCCTTTATCGTAATTAACATTTTTTGTATACTTTAATGATATGTCATTACATTTTGAGTTTAATAAGAAAGGTACTTCTGTATAAACTTCGACCAATTGCTTTGAATTTTAAAACTGAAAAAAAAACACGGTTTCCTTTACTGACGACAGTCAAATGTATGATGTTTTTGATTAATTGCATTAAATACTACATTTGGCTAAAAATGACTTTTTATTCATACCCCTATAGAAATTTAAAAAGTAAGATAATAATCCAGATTAATCCGACAATCTTGCGAAAATAAAAAAATTATTAACAATATGGCTCAACAAAGCTATCTTTTGTGTAAAATGGCCGAAAATAGCGATTCATCTGATTGGGCACATTCAGTAAAAGCGAATCTAGGTTTCAGGTCCGTTAGCAAATATTTATACGGTTTTCAATAAGAATTGGCGGTACCAAGCCATCGGGCAGTTACCGCGAATAACGCGCTTCCGCACCTTCGCGTCCGGTAGCTCGTTGGTGCGCCCAATATCCCTGTTATAGCTATAACTACGTCGATCTTTGCATGTTTTGCCGAAAGCCGCAGAAACACATTTTCGAAAATCCGCAACAATACATCCAATTCGGTCTGAAATTCAACCGAGGTGGTGCGGCGGAGGCCGATGTTGCTTCGCTATACTGTCGCGGAGGCAGGCAGACGTATTGTTCGCCATTCGACACAATGCGTTCGATTGGGAGGCCCGGATTTTTACAGCGTTCGGTAGCGCGGAATTTTTTATCCCCGCGCAAACGGCTGCCCTCGTATAATCGTCGACGCGTTATCCCGTTATCCGTGATTTGCATACCGCGGTAGCAAAGAGTCAGAGCGACCAACTCGCGGGACGAATGAGGGATCAGGGTTTGGAGGACCGTGGTCGGGGCTGGGCGAGGGGAGGCGAGGAAACGAGAGGTAACGGCTGATTTTACGGTCGCGGTCGTTTCTTTTTTCTCGCCGTAAGCCCGAAAAACGTATCGGTAACGCCGCGGCGCGTCCGTTTTTTGAAAATCGATTTTACATCGAGTCGTTTCTGCTGCTCTTTACACGCCGAACCGGTCGCTGCTTGCTGACGCTTTTTATCGGCCCCGTGGAAAAAGGAGGAAATAACACACACACACACACACACACACACATACACACGCACACACAAAACGAGAAAAATCGCTTCCCCGAATTATTAATCCAACGCGAATGCCCGAGGTGTTTTTTCTGCGATTTCACCGAATTTTGTGTATATACTACTGCAGCCGTAGATGGAAGAACAATCAGAATTACGCGTTTTTTGCACTCCCGAAACTTTTATTTTTACGGTGCAACGAATCGAAAATTGCACGAAATTCTGGCGGTTTCAATTTTATTTCTTATTCGTATATCAAGTTTACCGTGTCATGGAATTGAACACTGGTTCAACTTTTTACTTCGAAATCTCTTATCAATTATTAAAATGTCTTGGCGCGCGAAATGTAGTTTTAAATGGCAATATGTTAAATCGTCGAATGTAGAATAATAAATGCGATCGAGATATTGCGTTGAAGAGTTGCCAATTCCCGCGCCGTAAATCTAAATAATCGCGTATAAAAAATTTTGTGAGCTTTATCGCGCCGACATTTATTGACAGACAACATGACATTTTTCAGCGCGCGGACGAGCGCCATCATCCGAAAGTTAAAGTTGATTAACACGTTAATAAAGTACGAATATATGATTACGAGGTAGGTAAAAAAAGCATAATTGGAAAATGCCATTTCGTTTAAAAGTTGCAAATACCCGGTCCCCTTACCTCCCCCCAATACAGCGATGTATCGACGTATGCGGGCACGTGTGCCCGATGTAGGCGCGCATTCGCTGAGGTTTCCCCGTGCGCGACTAACAAACCCAATAAAAATAATGCACTTTCCTGTCGCATTTGCAAATGAACGTTGTCATTGTTTTTCAACAGTATCGAGAACTGCCGGAATGAAATGACGGCGTCGGGATAAAAGGGGGTAGAGGTTTAGGTAATTCGCATCACCTGGTAGAGCAGGCGATGCGACGCCGGCAATAATTATTGATATTGAGAATGGCCATCATTGACGTTCCGCGCGATAATGCACGCTCCGCTGATCTCGGGACTAAATAAATTTACTTGTATCGCTCCGGCCTAGACGGGCACGCTCTGCGGCATCGCTCCTGTTTTTTGCATTGGCGTCGATGAGGACATTTTTGTGTCACATTCATTATATACATGCCACTCGCTTCGTTTTCGCGACGCGTCAATTAGCATTCTGCACCGATGGAATCGCACATTTGCGAGCTGTGTACACAAAAGCTATTTGGTTTCTCGTCTTCGACACCGCTGGAAATTGATGACTGGGGGTGTCCAATTCGCTCGATTTTTAACACGGCGCGGTTTCAATCCGCCAATTTCCGGGCGTGCTTGACGCCAGTTGTAAATGATGATCCAGCTGAAAATTGAAAATATCATTACCGAATAAATTTAAGATTATTGATCATGTACTTCCGAAATGAAAATTTATACAAATAGTACACATGCCAATTACCATTTGAATATAAAAATAAATTAAACTGTAGTTACCATATATATATGGGTGGAATAAGTCTTAACTTTGAAAATTGTTAGAAATGGCAGAAATACTGCTCAAGCAGATCGTTACTTTAGGTCTAATACAACCAAAATGAATAAATATAATTATGTTGCAAAATATACATTTCTAATAAAATAATTTTATATTTTCGTTGACAAAATCAGTGAATAATCAATGAGCTTCCTACTTATTTAACGCAACAGTTGTTCAAACCGTCATTTTACTGATGCAGCATTGACCACTATTGGCGGTCTACTGGAATGTACTAAAGTAATTTTATTTAGCAATCTCCCACCCAAATTTGTCCAGTCAGGAAAAATTGAGTGGGAGGGAACGTCTATAGACGTACATTCTAAAGTGGGCTTCCAGTGTGAGGTACCTCTAGGCGTACATTCAAAAAAAAAATGATAAAAAGCCCAAAAAATAAGTAGATTTACATCACACATACACTGTTCTTAATATGACTTGTGCAAATTATGTTCTCTGAAAATAGGGATTGTTCAAAAATCCTGTATCTATTTCCGGTAGTATTGCTCTTATCATACATATCTAGTGCTAAAAACATTAAAAAAATGTAAAGTATAGTAGTTAATGAAATTATCTGCAAATATTAATATATTATCGCAACTCAGGACATGAAATGTTAAATAAACTTATTTTGAAACAATTTCAACAGGTAACTGCTTTCAACAGAATCCAAGGATTTCAAAAAACTACGTTCGCCATGTTGGATCCGACATTTTGAAGTTTAAAAATATACTTCATATTTGTAATCAGCGCTCCCGAAAAGCCAACTATTCCCAATCTCACAGCGAAGGGGTTAATTAAACTTTTTCCGAAATAGTTTATTACTTATTATGTTATTTAAACACAGGTCATTAATAATAATACGTACGTAACTCAGTTATTAATATTAACGTTTATTTCATTATGCTATGTAAGTAACACTGTGATTTTTTATTACCTAATTATGAAACAAAAATGGAATATGTAATTAATTTTTTAGCTTTTGTTTCATGTCTGTTCTATTTACACTATTCAAAAAATCGATTGAAAATTAAATATAAGTCGCATATTTCATGAATTGAAATAGTATTATTCCGATTTACTTACTTTTATAACCTCATACTATGAAAAATGGTAATGACTGTTGCTAATAATTAACCTAAATTGAACAACTTCCAACAAATACTACAATGAAGTTAAAAAAATAACATTACTAAAGTAGAAGGCTTCAAACGATACCATTGTCGATCTCATAGTAATGCTTAAAATAAATAGTTCCAGGGTAACCTTTTTATCAAGGAAATGAAATTTCCTTAATTTGTTACTTCTTATAATATCAATAAAATTCAATCAATTTTCCTGCCGATCACTTGACAATAGAATATAATGAGTAATAACTAAATCTATCATGATAACTATTAGGTTTCGTTTTTTACAATTGCAAAGCATTATTTTGCCTAAAAATGGATCATAAACATTATGCCATAATAACAAATATTAACTCTATATCACATACGTTTAATAATATAAAAAAATTGTAAAACAAGACGACAAACGCAAATCACATTTTTACTAAGTAACCATACCATATTACGCTTTAATTAATGTATTATAGACTGTTTTAGGATTTTAATAGCTATTATTATTTTACTTAATAAAAATTAGATTAAATCTTACAGCAAATCGAGGTGCAAAAACATTTTACGTCATACTGCATCAAAAAATAGTATCCGGTGTAGAATTTTCGCCCTCATAAACCTCGAACCGGCTTCACCGTCTCTCGCGCACTGTAAGCGAGGCGTAAAACTCCATTTTACGCCCTTCATAACCAGTTCTTCTTAAAAAAATGCAATTACTAACTGATTTGGAAAGCTATAGTGTAAGGGCTGCTAATCAGCACATGTGCACTGATTTGCAGTGATTTTCTCGAATTCAAACTTACAGATAAAGGAATAATAAATAACCACAGAATGAAATTCCTTACAAATTGTAAACAAACAAAATTAAAGTAGACAATGTTTATGATGAATAACACGTGATAATTACAGCAGGAGCCTATTTATCCCCACGACGTGATGCGTCGCGACGTGGAGAAAAATTATTATTGACCGAATGTATAGGTATCACGCAAGGGCGCATATAATGACATTTGAAACTGTAACTACATTCCGCCGCTGCGACGCATAATGGTCCGGGTCGCTTCACTCGACGTCGGCGCTACATAATAACATTAAGCTTTATTTAGGTGAAGTTTAACTTTAAAACGTGACTCATAGTAATTATGCGAGGAGTGAAACAATGCCTGCGGCTCCGCAAGCGTGTGATATATACGTCCACGGGTTTTTTGCAAGACAAAGGCGGCTTGTATCGCGCGTTATTCGCCACTGCAAGAGTTCTGCCATTTTGTACTCTTGTCTTCTACCTTTTTTTACAAGAGGCGACTTTGTAACTTTGTTCTTTGGTCAGCCTTTTACGGCTGCATTTAATGGGCGCGGCGTTATGAAATGTATCACGCGGAAAGCTGCCGATTTTTAGAGAGTAACCTCTAATTTTTTACTTCAAAGTACGGCAGCAAGCTGAGTTTCTTCATTGTGCGTGAATATACTTATACGAATTTTCTTGCATTTTGTTATTATAAATATTTTCATAATTTTGAATAGTTAAATGGTACCGCGCATAGAGGAATCAATTAAGTTTCAACAATATTGACCCAGAATTGTCAGAAATTTACTAAATCTTTTTA
Organism: Trichopria drosophilae; assembly: GCA_030407085.1. Taxonomy (NCBI): domain Eukaryota; kingdom Metazoa; phylum Arthropoda; class Insecta; order Hymenoptera; family Diapriidae; genus Trichopria; species Trichopria drosophilae. Next base: position 63,460,757 of record CM059583.1, on the reverse strand, counting down.
TAAAAAACAAATTTTTAACGAGAGACAATCATCATACCTTTAAAAGTCTGGGAAAAATGTAAATATTAACAAAACGATTTACCATAATATTTTTCTTTTGTAAAAATTACCATTATTATTAGTGAACAATTGGTGTTGTCTTTTATACACAAGTTTCGCTTGTTTACCAAACCACACATTTTCAGGGATCGGTTTCGGATGAATTCGTTCGATTCTCCACAAGTTTGTAGTTCCAAGAGCAACTTAGAAGAAAAAAGTTAGTTTTCATTGCCTATGCGTATTCCGGTCTCATAAACTACAAATGAATAGGTATACATATCGACCGTTTCCAACTTTTATACGAACCCTTTTTAGTGTCGTTATGTGCTACAAAATAAATACAAAATACGTTACTATAATAGATCGTAACCGCAGAAGTTATACGCATATGTCGTCATTGTATAGATGATATTGTGTTGCAAAAGGAAACTTGACAACTTTGGACATACTGGAATATTGCGACGTTATATTACAACCAAGTCCGCACAGAGCAGCCCTTTCTGACATTTCGATTGTCAATATGTATATATATCGCTGGAGGTTTACACCCTCCCAAGAACTGCATGAAACTTTATAGCTGCGTAGATATCTGTTAACTCGTATTATTTTGTTGAAACGCTACAATTTTTTATGAAAGTATTAATAATGATATTGCAATCGCTTTCCTTTTGTGATGGCTTAATTCATGTTGTGGTTTAGAAAATTAATCAATAATGGGAGGACTTTTAGAAGTACAATGTTTTATCCCCTCGATTCTCATTCGGATTGGGTGTAACGCACTTGTAATTATATGTATACAATAATGCCCCTCTCTTCGGTCCGATGGTTTGCAATATGTTATTAGATTTTGTCAGAATAGAAGTAAATTACTGATATCAAAATTTGACGAAAACAATGTTACAAAATGAATCCAAGAAATTCATTTAGAATTTTTGTTATTTATAGAATTTATGACGACATTTTTTAGCATTTGTTAGAGACAATTTATCAGATTCTAAACATTTTGCTAGTAGTTAAAAATCATTCGTAAAAAGTTAAATATTTCTGGTTGGAATTAGCTAAATTCTATATTGAATAACTGATATATTTCTTACAAAATCTTTCTTACACAGGATGTCCTGAATGTCCGCTTTAATCGTCCTGTTAACATCATCAAAGTATCCTACGTTCTCAGGATGTCCTCAGGATATTAATAGGACTATAAAAGCACACATATGAGCTACACTAAGGAGCTACGGAAACCGTCCTCAGAAGGACATCCTATATCAGTTGGTTTCTGTATAATCTGTGTAATGCAGTTGAATTAAATTCCCGCACAAAAATTTTAAATCCGCGACGGATCCTTGGTGGATCTGCGGTTGATCTACCCGGTCGAAAGTTTGTTTTTTGAGACGATCCCGCACTATCTGTGGATTTATAACGGACCGAATTTCAATACGGTTTTGTGTACTAAAAATCATTACGCAATTCTAAAAATTTCATTAAAAGCATCGGTAACACGAATTTTTGGTATACAAAGTATACGCAAATTAGATCCCTTATAAATCCACAGATAGTGCGAGATCGTCTCAAAAAACGACGGGGTAGATCCACAGCAGATCCACCAAGGATCCGTCACGGATTTAAAATTTTCACACGGGTCAGGATATTAACAAACAAAATTGGTCCATAAAAGCATTTTAATTCCAAATCTTGAATTTATTTAAACATTTGGAAAAAATACAATGAAAGATTAAATAGATTCCAATCGTTTTTTCCCCCAAAAAATAAACTATGGCATTTTAATCGTTATTTTCACATTAAAATATCTTTGAAATTGATTTCTCGAATTCTCACTAATTCCAGTATCATATTATCAAGTTAATCAAACACGATTTATAAATTAAAGCGGCAGTTGATATAACGTTAGATTCGCCATAGTGTCGTAGCTACAAATATCTTTTCAGTACAATCGATCGCATTTTCACGGCGTCTTACCCTTAATTAATCGCTCGAGGCGTTATCGGAGCTACTCAAGGAGGCGCGGCCTTGTCTTTTATGTTAAGTTTCTCCGGATTTTCAAGTCGTTATAATAGAATTGCCCATACAGCGTGAAGCCATATCTGGCGTTACGTGCGACTGCTCATTGTCCGTGCGCCAAGAGAGTAGTGGATTTTAATAAACCCGATGTTAGCTGCTGGCCCTCACTCTTTGTAGGTTGTTTCCAGGAGAGCGCGCCGATTTTTAAATATAGCGTCGTAGGTTTGGACAACGCCAATGATGAAGAGTAGGGGATGACAGGGTTGAAAGCGGGAGGAGGAAGCGCGGGGGCAGAGGAGAGGCCAGTCAAAGCTTGCCGCAAAAGCTTCGGCGCTTTGCCTGGCTGACCCACGAAAAAAAAGGTGGCTCGCCATCCGTGGAATCTTTTGTTTAGCGAATTTTTTGATCATCATCGCGCCCGACTATAATAGTTCCGATCGCGCGCGTTCGCCGTACACACATAGCCCAGAGCTTGAGTGCATTCGAATTTCGTGCTCGCGCGAGGCCCCGCCAATAATTTTTCTCTCTTTCACTCTCTCTCGCACTCTCGTAGACTATCGCAAGCTCGCTCTTTTTTTTCAAACGTGTTCCCTTCCTCGCCGCTCGTCCTGCCCTTCCGTGCACGTGAATATCGCTCGGCGGCCAGTGAAACGGAAGTGGAGGTGCTTATGGACGCCGTGAAAAAATACGTCGGAATAGAAACCGGGGGAGAAGCCAGCCGACTAAAATGGAGAACAAAGAGATGAAGCGCGAATCGCGCCGAGGCAGAGTTCGACGGTGCACGACGTGCAATTTTATGTGCGTTTATCTTCCCGACGTACTCTTTCATTCGATGGGGTAAATCATTTGGGTACATCATTTTTCTCTGTTTTTCGGCATTTCAATATTTTCCAGCCAGTGCCAGTCGGTGCACTTGCTAAAAGCTCTGCTTACTTCATATTTACTTCGTTTGTGCATAGCTTTTTCATCATGCAGGTCTTATTTTCTTCATCGCTATGATTCATTCGAATAAAATTCTAGGTAGTTTTTCCATTTCAAGATGATGTGTATTCTTCATTCACCCATTTCACAAAAAGGGGTGCACCTCAAAATCCCGACAAATAAGAAACAGACACTTCAAAAAAACAGACAATCAAAAATCAGACATTTAAAAAAAATAGATAGGTCAAAAATTGCTTTGACCTTCAAGTGATCTACAAAATGAATCTCTTTGTCAAACATGTTTGACCTTGAAATGACCTTCCAGTGAGACCTCAAACACGGGGTACCCGAAATCATTTTTTTATGTCTTGAAGGGACCAATCGGAGGTTTCTAAACGTCGGGTTCTTGAATTTGATTGTTAATAATTTGAAACGTCTGTTTTTTTTTTATATGTGTGGTTTTTGAAATGTGTGTTTTTTGAATGTCTCTTTTTTGAAATGTCTGTTTTTTGAAGTATCTGTTTTTTTTTTATTTGTCGGGATTTTGTGATACACCCACTGGTCTCTAGCCAAGAAAAATTAAGATGCATGCAATTTGCTAAGATTTCCTAGAAAAGTTTGAAATTCCAAAAGTGCAAAACTTTCCGAACCAAATTGTGAAATGCGATTAAAGTTGTGTTTTCTCTTTTACAATTTCGTAGATAATTGTGGCTATCGTCTCCCTGCCGCTGAAGTTTGTCATTAAAACAAATTAGACTTCCGAGTGGCGCACGCACACGCTCATAGCCCGCGAACGTATAAATTCGGAATATGTTGGGCGCACGCGCAAAAGTGCGACAAAAAAAGAGAAGAATCGCATTCCAGATACGGGAAAATGTTTCGGACGTTGGATATAATGGGAGCATCGCGCGGAAATATAATGAGATTTTACAGTGCACTTCACATAAAGCATTGGAAATGGCAAAAAGGCCACGCCGACGGGGTGGAGTCGCGGGGGCGAAGCGGCGGATTGGTGGTGGCACACGGCGGTAAAAAAGCGCGCGTCTAAACACATTATTTCTGCACGATACGACCCTTTCCTGCGTCGTACTTTGTGGTCCACTATACCGCCGTGCCGTTTCATCGTTCGAGTCATCCGTTCGTTCCCCATTGAATCGCGATCTCTCGAATATCACTGTCGTATATCTCCCTTTTGGAAAGATATCTGCCATATAATTTTTCATCCTGTTAAACGTTCCTTTTTATATCGACACGTGATTGTTAGCGAAAAATATTGTATTTTTTCCCTGGCAGCCGAGATGTAATTGGGTTGTGAGAATGGCTATTCTGATTTAATTAAATATATGGATGGTACTATAGTAGTAAACTGAAAATTTATTTAACAGCCGTGTAGTTCGCCGCATTATTATTATAGTTATGAAGTTTGTAATCTTTAACCCACTAACGCCTAAGAGGAAGAATTTCGGATTATTTCTTGACATTAAAAACCAATTCCAACAATTTTAGACTCAACATTTTCGACGTAAAATTGATCGATCTTGCCGAATCTGATGTTAAAAAAATCAATCGAGACCATTCCAGAAAAGTTCTGATTGGTTTTTCACAAAAAAATCAGATTTCCGTCACATTTTTTGCGAAAGTCTATCGTTTCCAAATAAAAAATGTCTGAACTTTTCAAAACATAGGGAAACAGGATTTTTCTTTGAAAATGATAGATTTTCGCAAAAAATGTTGTGAAACAAAAAGTTCTTAGAATCGATCAAAGAAAACCTCGAAATTTTTTCACAATTTTTCTACGACTTTTCGTATTTTTTTAAAATTTTACGATTTTGAAAATGAGTAAAATTGTTTTAAAAATTCTGAAAAAATGTGAGCGTATTCTCTGATCAATTCTAAGAACTTTTTGTTCAGCTACATTTTTTCCGAATGCCTATCATTTTCGAATAAAAAATTCAGGAGCTTTTCGCCGTTCTTTTCGTGTTTGAGCCACTTTTTGACATTTTCCAACTTTATTTTCAAAATGCTATCATGCTCATTTCAATGTTAAAGGTTCGAGGAAGCGATATTTTCACCGATCAGTAATCTCCCTAACCGTTTCCAATGTGTAAATGCCGCTTAAAAAATATTTGTTAGTGAAAAAATCTGATTTTTTTTCTGATCAAAATCCGTAAAAAAGGTTGAAGTGATGCATGTACAGTAGTTAATTAAATTCCTGTCCATCACGCTTAGATTGATAGTGGTGTTTCAAGACGAATGAACAATGTATTTGAAGGTTTTATATTGTTGAACGATTATTCGAATTTAATCGATCAGTGGTGATATATTTCAGGGTTGTGATTTTTAGTGCTCCATGTAACGAAAAATATAACAATTTATTTAGCACCGTTCCATAAGTTATATAACAATGACCAGTTTTCATTTCACCTGACAACGATTCGTATAAGAGAAAGCTAGCTAATCCAAATACAGGATTGGAAATAAAAGTTAACGGAATTAGGTTGTAAAATATAAACTGAGTGAAAATGCATTGCGCATCCTCCTAGTTTTAATTTTTATTTGAGAAAATTCATGTTACATTAATAATATTCTTCACATAATACTTAATAATATTGAGTATTATATATAATATATAAGGAAACAAAAAATTACTTTGCCTAAACATGCTTAATAATAGTAGGGTCGAAATTTTAAATACCTAATTTGAAGGTATCGTTAATCAGGATGACCTCATGGTCTATGAAAGATTACGGTCTAACAATATTAAAAAGTTAAGATTATTTTACGGTACTATCATTGTGATTATCCCATCGTAGATGAAGTAAAATTGTCGTCCAGTTAGGCTAGTTACTTGAGCCTTGCAGTTACTCGTGGCGATTTCTTTCTGTTTGAGCAGATCGTGCGTAATTAGTTGTTTTTAGGATTTCCTTAATGTTTGTATTCAAGTGCTAAGCGGGACCCGTGGGATATAAAGCAGGTTCTATTCCTTACTCATTATAGGCAATATCCTTTTACAAGAATTTACTGTTACCCACTCGTAGGATATATAAAATTGCTAAGTTTGAATTAGAAAGGGTTCATATGACACGACAATTTTATTTAATCCAATGATATTTAATGCTGTTATTCCTGGCAGCATTTTGTTGGTATTAGGAACGAAGTTTGAAATAAATAACTACATACAAACTTGTTTCCGGGTTGATCTCGATCGCGACCATTTATATTAAATTTGTATATTATCTTTACATCGTATATATAACCTCGCAGCATAGGTTTTATCACACAATTCAAATTATTTCTTACCTTGAAATGGTAAAATTCTCTACAGATTTTACATTAATCATTTTCTAAATTTGGAAATCAGAAATATAAAATTCAATTGAACATAATTTTCAAGAAAACTTAAAAATGTTTCAAATTAAAGATACCATCCATTTGACACTGTGCGACACTTTTGTAAGTATTGAGCATACAAGGAAAATCTTTTTTTTTCTAACAATGTTAAATTGTTGAAAATATGTAGTTTAACATATATCAATGCAGTGTATCAATTAGGATAGTAATTAAAATGTTTCGTTAGCTGCTTCCGAAGCCCTGCAATTGATGCTGCGATTCGACAAAGCTACTCATCGTGATGAAATGCAAAGGCATCTCGATAGGAAAGGAGTTCCTTGCTTTTGGTTCTATACAACGCTGACTTTGACGAATAAATTAGCTTATAAGCGTCGTCATGTTGGATAAGTAATGGAAAATCCTCTGTACCCACACTTTCCACCGGTTGCCGCGTGCCAAGCACACGCACGCGCGTACTGTCGCAGCAAAGGTGCGGGGTTAGCATCATTCATATCTTGTAAAGGCTAACCATGAGAGGGGACGGTATTCCACCAACGAAAAAGAAAAATTGTCTGCTAAATTTTTATTTTCTGCAGAATTCAATTTTTGGTAAATATTTAGAGAGGAAACCTTGTAAATTCAAAGAATCTTATTTCTTATATTGACGTAGAATACTTCGAAATATTTCAATTCAGGAAAATTTTTGAGTAATTTGCGCTTACGCCTGTCTCATACCACAATATTTTTTTTTTCGTGTGGAGTAAACACCAACAATACAATATATCAAAAACTTCTCTATCAATCAGATTCATATTCTTCTTTTTCTTTGTTTGGTTTCGATTTTACAAAAACAATATGATGTCAGTTTCAGAATAAAATCTTGGTGTATACTCTAAGCCAACCGCTTAGTAAAAGACTTAAAATCAAAATTACGTAACAAAATGTCAAATCGACAGTATTTCACGCTTTAAAGTAGCGAATAATCGCAAAAACCGCACACCAGCTAAACAGCATACGACCTTCATAAATGAGCTGGAACTGGTTTCTTTCTGAGTAGTTTTTGATCACCAAATTCACCAATAAATGTTCTTTATGTTATCAGACTATAATTTCAGTAAAGACTATTCATGTAACTGTCATAGTCTTCAAGGAAAAATTCTCAAACGATTTTTTCTTCAGACCCGCCGAACTACACTTGTCTTGGAAACTAGTGTATTAGCCAGCAACGACTAGACTAGACTAGTTAAGTGCTATTAGTTAAACTGGAATTTTAGTCAGTTACTTATATTAATAAGATGTTGGATATATGAGAAAGAATTCTATTTTTGTTTGCGAGGACAATATAAATAAACTACACTTATGCACTACTAGCAAACATATTTGTCACTATTGAGAATTATGGCGTTTTCATATGCAAACTTTGATCATAAAGATGTTGTGCAAAGTATTTAAATTAATTAATTATAAATAAGTCCACTTCAACCGTTTGGCGAGATATAACCATTGATAACAATAATACATGAAAAGCACAACCTCAATTATATTAGAAATATTTTAGTAGTGAATGTTAGACTCAATTATGAACGTCGACCATCGATCCTTGCAATTCACTTTGGGAATCATTTAACATTTGATTCTGACACGTGCATGATGAGTGGAATAAAATATTCGAAATTTCGGAAATCCAGAACGATTGCCACTTGAGCTGTTGACTTTTAAATGAAACAATTTCACGTGGATTGCGCATAGCCACTATCAATGCTATAATTACAACCAATTCAAAATTTACATTTAGTAAATTAATAAGATCTTGGGAATTATTCTCGGTAACGAGGATTTTGTCTGAATTCGCTTAAATAATATGTTGTGCTGTTGGTCGTACATAAACCATAAGTTTGGGGATATGCCATTTATATTTTATTAAGAAATAAAATAATTTTCTATATTTGTTTTGCCTAATTAATATTTATTGTAGCTGACTAAAAATTATATTTCTACTGTATTTACGTTACTATTAGATTTAAACGAGGGCCATCTAATTTTAATATTGTAAAATGATCAATTCTAAACAGATATTTTGATGCTGGTATTGAATATTTTATATATATGTTTAAAATAATAAGGGATGGTTATAAGTATGTAACTAGTGAGTGCATACAAACTACATTAATAGTAAATTATCCGCTTAGAACAGTTTTTTTTCTGTTGCCCTCTAGTATATATTATATTAATTTCCTTTAATTCTTACATTTTTACATGTTTACCTGTAGTAAACAGAAGTCTAATCAAATAGTTGGATGTGCCTCAAAACCCAGGCAAATCACAAAACCGACACTTCAAAAACCTGACATTCAAAACCCAGACATTTCAAAATGCAGACATTGAAAACCAGAACTTCAGAAACTAGATATTTTAAAATGTATATATTCCGAAACTATAATTAATGATTGAATTTTAAATGTGCTCAAATCTGGTCAAACATTTTTGGCCTTGAAATGAAAACTTCCAGTGAGACCGCAAGGAGTGAGGTTATGTAGTGAAATGTCGGGTTTTTGAAGTGTCTGTTTTGTTATTTGACGGGTTTTTGAGGTGCACCCCAATAATTTAATATTATGTATTAATATTACATTTATATTTTTTGTATAAATTTAACGATAATATCACTAACAATTTATACTTGGAGTTTGATTAGTAAAAATTTACGGTGAATTTTGTATCGAATAAGGAAATCGGTAAATGAAAATTTCGGATATATAGGATATATACTCGTATGCACAGTGTACATAGCGGGGGTGGAACACTTACATCTGCCCCAGCACAGTAAAATCCAGTGGGGGCATCTCGAATTCCGGTATAAGAGGAGAGAGGCTCAGCTCGTAAAGCACAGGAAGATGCATGCCGGGATATTAAGGCCATTATCGCCGTTGCATATTCATGCTGTATTATAATGAAAATACACTTTATTACCGAAGATTAACAGCTTCTTACGAGACGACGTGCAGTTGCCACTAAGCGATGCTTCGCGCGTCTCGGAGGTTCGTGGGCGTCATTCAACGCAGCAACAGCAGCAGCTCATCCTTTTCGAAATGTTACTCTCAGTTGATACTAAAATCAACTGCAGCGACATAAAGACAAACTCGCTATACAATCTCGAGAATTGCTTCGTAGTGTGTTTCTGTAGATTTTGTGAAATGCGTTTCTTTTTTATTATGGTCATAACGGTGATATTTCATACGAATCTGTAATTTTCACCTTTCAGACTTTGTATTATCCGTTAAGTGAATCGAATTAACGGGTAACTTCTTTAGTATTTCTACTTCCTGAATGAACCTTAGCTAGCCTCACATGTGCTTAAAAGAAATGTCGTTTTGAAGCTTTGATTCAAAGAGGTAAATGCTTGCTGTCATATTGCAAACCGCATTATTTAAAATATGGAGTTTCGGGTATGAAATTATATAATTTACATGTATACATTTTGAATTCTGTTAACGATTTCATTTATATCGGAATGGATAAGTAACAATTCATTTCTTGATTATCAATTCAATCGTAGCTTCTATCGTGCAATAATCGATGTCAGACGTCTTCTTATGTCTATCGTCTTAAATTTTCAAAAGTTGGTGTACAGAATCGTAGAAAACGATTTAAGGTTTTTGTTTCATTTTAAGACGGTCTCTACTGATAAAATGTTGTGAATGTGTATATAATGCAATGTGATTTCGAGGATGAACTTCAGGATCCACCGGTGTAGAAATATATTAGGGCCCTGATCAGGGAGCAACGCTTGGTCAGGCCCTGCTCAGGGCCATAATAAATTTCTACTAGGGCATATATAAAAATCACATAGTTCGATTTGATTTCATTACAGTATTATGATGACGGACTGACATCTAAGATTTGTATTGTTTTTTTAATGTACACAAGTGAATATTTCATAAGGAATTTATCATTAACATGGTACCGTTATAACAAATTATAGTTAAGAATTAATATCGTATCGTCATTTTATCGGGAACTCCTTAATCTACGATTAGGTCAAATTGAAGTAAGGTCAAGGGCTCATGTGAGTAAATCCTGATTTGCTCATGTTTAGAGCTTATATGTTAGCAATTTATCTTGATTCAAGAACCGGTTAACATTTACCACCTTTATCTCATTATATAATCGAGGATCCAATCGCCACATTTAATAATTAAAGTTCAACTACACTTCTCCGCCAGTTTCTGCCGGAAAATATCTACTATTATTATGTAAATTCGTTCTAGAAACAGTTACAATACTGTATCGCAAGGCAAGATACCCTTTAAAAATGCATAATTTATCTACTTTTCAATGAGCCGCGGTAGAAAGTATTAAAAATTTAACTGAACACAATCCAGAAAATAGACAGCTTTGATAGCCAATGCTTTTTTCTTAAATCACGAACAGAAATTTGTAAGTATATTGCCAGTTAATCAGTGTTTGAAACCAGATTAGCGTGTACCACAATATTTTTCATCCACTCCAACTGTTTGGAAAACATAAACAACAAAAGTAGCAGTTTTCTACCAACTAATGTTAATAAGTATATTATATAGTAAGATTAGTTGAGGCACATTCCGGACGGAAAAAAATATTTGCTTTTAATAATCACCGAAATGTTATGAAGTTAAGGATATCATAAAATTTGACACGATAGTTGCTGAACAATCACCTGAGTAGCAATTTATTAGGGCCGTGATCAGGGCCTGACCAAAAGCGTTACACCCTGATCAGGGCCTAAATATATTTCTACTCGGGCACAAACAATTACGGAACATTTTCAGGCAAAAATGCCAAACTATATAACTAAAATCAAGTGCTTTTGAAATACTTCGGCAACTTTTTAAGGTGTATAGTCCTTATTTTCAAAATTATCGAACGTCCTCAACTTCAGAACATTTCAGTAATTTCAACAAACAATATTTTTTTCTACGTTCCAGTATCGGAACGTCCCGATTATAATTCACGGCGCATCGAATCTCTCTAGTTAAGGCATTGTCAAAACATTTCCATCATTCCAAAATTTGGACAACATATTTTTTGTAGCATGTTTGCAAAATAACTTTGAATTGTACAGACGAGTTTCTGACTTAAAAATAAAAAATTAAAAGTTTGAATTCTGGTCAAAAAGGACTCATAAAGTGAATTTAAGACTGTTCATAATGAAGTTCTCCACAAAATCTGACAAATATGAGATCCTAAGAAAGGGCCCAATCTTAGGGCTTAGGTTACTTTTAGGTTACTTTCATTGAAAATTAAATTCCAGAGAATTATAAATTCTATCGTTATCGTTCATTATTACACTTGATTACTTTTGTTAGCAGTTTTCTATTGGCTGTATGTAATATTTCTAACGATTTGGAAATGTAAATACTTTCAAAAGAAGGAGATTACGCAATCTTGATAAAAACTTGTGACTTGCCAAATTTATTGATATATGTAATATATCTATCCGTCAGCATATGAAATAATGTCGCGTTAGTTAATTTTTGGAGAAGAAAGCCAATTACGGTCCTCAAGTGTCAATTTCACTTGTAACAATTTCACAAATTTTAGAGTCTAGCAACTATCTGCAACTATTAGTGCAGAAATGTAATATTTCTCTTGATTAAGAATAGATGAACACCCTAAAAAATGACAGAGGAATGTAATGTACAAAATGGTCACCTATTTATTGCTACCAATCAAGCTTCAGTTTCACGAGTGCCAGGCGTCAACAGTGAACCGCACGCTACAATTGATAAAGACACACGTCACGAAGCGGGGAAAGATCGCAATATTGAATTGTTCAGAGCCGTTCCTTTCCATCGCGCACGGGGATTAAGGCAAAGCTGAGAGTTTATGAGCCGTAAATAAGTGAATAATTCATTCGCCGTTCGCTTGGCAACTGTTATAAGAAGAAAAAGGCGGAGAAAGAGCAGGAGGCGCGGGGCTCGGAAGGGTTGTGCGGCTGTGCGAAATCTGCATAATATCGGTAATGCTCAAAATGCCAGTCGCGTAGATACCTGCCTTGCTTACAGCACTCCGCCTCGGGTACGTCAACTAAAACTTAATTATAATTAATTAATGCGACTGCTAACTGAGTTGGGTGGACAACTATTGGCCGCGAGGCGGACGAACGTGACGTCGCAGCGAGGGACCCTTACGACGGCGACGGCGGATCGCTGCTCGATTCTCGATCGACGGATTCGATAAATCGACGCGAGTTTTATCGAGGATCGAGCCTCCATTATCCCGGTCCCTTCCTACTTTCGCCGACCGATCTTAAGGGAGGACATAATATCCGCCGTCGTCGGAGACGGTGCTAAGTCTATGGCCCCATACAGTGCGTAATTAGAAACCTTTGTGCAAAATGAATACTGTTAATTAACGTTGCTAAAAAGACATTAAACCCCGCCGCCGTAAACTAAATATGGCCTTCGTCGGGCGCATTACACCCGCTCCCGACGTAAATAAACGATTTCTCTGCCGAGCGCTGCGCACCCCCGCTCTATACGTGCGAGTATGCGTGCTCCTGCCTACTTAACCGGCGAGTTACGCGCGTCACGTGCGGCGCGCAAACCCGAACACACACTCGAATAAAGATTCGCGATTATACGAGACTTTTTTTAAGAAACCTGACAGCAAGCTGCGACTGACGTTCTTTCGCGACAGCTCCTGCAATTGTAATAGCGCGCGCGAGCGAATCTCCACCGTCGGAATCGAAAGCCTCCGCCAGAAATCTGATCTCGCGTACCGATCTGATCACTTCCCGATTTCAGGAGCGTACGGCCCACAGCCGCTAATCTCGTACCCAGATCTTAAAGGATTATTTAAATGTCGTACGTGCCCTTTTTTCATGCGCCGACTTAACGAGGCGCTGCCGATCGCTGCTACTTTTTTTTTAACTCTCTGAATGCTACTTATAAAGACGAGTCGTTTTAATACGCTGAAGCTCGTCCGAAAACGTCGCAGACGCGTTTCGAGGTGGTTTTGTGCGTCTTGAGTGGGAGGGCCGCAACGAGAGGCGCAGCCAGTATTAATTGCGCCTTGATTAATTAATTTATTCGCATTACCCTTCCGCGTAGCGAGCAAAAGATTGTCTTCGAGCCCTCTCTCGCGGGTTCGCTCGCTCGGAGTCGTCGGCTCGAGTGGAGTTCGGTAGGTAATTACAATATGAAAGGCGCATAAATCAGCGGCTTTAATTAACGCATTATTATTATCATTATGATACCAGGACGAATTGTAATATCCTGAATGATAATGAAAGCGTAGAGCACCGGCCTCCATTTTTCAACCGGTCGAAAACCCGCGTTCCGTATCTCCCCAGCCCTTAGTCCCGCTATGTCGTCTTTGAAGCTGCTTGAATCGCCCCGTTTCGGCACGCGGTCCCTCAATTGTCGAAAAGTACGATGCGGGGTATGACGTATGGCTGTCCTCAATTCAATCCAACCTCCAGTTTTCTACCCCCGGGAGGTTCTTTTTTCTTAAATTGATTGTGGGCTTTTTGTACGCCATTGTGAACTAAATTTTAAAATTGAAGATAATACATTTTTTAGAAAGATTTCATTTTATCTTCGATATCATTATAGCCATATCATAGGTATACCTAACGTCGGTAGTTTCTTGACCATGCTCAAAACTGACTTTCTTTTTTTTTTAATACTTTCTTTTAAAATTCATCCTACCGACGGTGTTCAATTACCGTTTTTCAGAAATTATTCTAGCCAATGTTAAAAGTATTTACTATTATTTTGAAGTCTTTACCGACCGACCAGGGTTCGATCCCAGTTATAGTTCTGAGTTTTTCTAATTTTTTTGTTTAGATTTTCTACATTTATTTGTAAATGTTATTACTATGTTCACATCTACAAATGAAATGATTATGACCTAATTTGTGATTAAAAATAGAGCCAAGAAAATAAGGAACCCCTCGATTTAAAAATTACCAACGCAAGGTTCATGTAAAAAAGCCATGATGAATATTCAATAAAGTACCCCCGAAATTATTTATAATATTAATGAAAAGATTTGATGACCGGTCGTAATGTCAAAGTTAACTAATTACTACAAGAAAATACGTATTACTTTCTCAAATGTATTTACTTTGCGCTTCTTCGATATTTTAATGATGATGTTCAACCATGCATTAATTGCATTGATTATTTCTATTTAAAATATATTATTTAAATTGTTGTTTAAAAAATTAAATAATTGTCTCCTTTTGTTTCAGGTGAGTTGTGCAGAAAAGTATTCTGATTCTCCGATCTCTCGAAAAATGTCTATGGTAACGTATAAGTTTCCATTTGACAAAATTAATCAAAATATTTGATTTCGAAAAGAATTGTTTAAAGTTAATTTAGCATAATTATGTCTGATTGGTTGATATTCAAAATAAAAATAGTTACGTTCAAATAGTCTATTTAAGATGATATGTGACACGATTTTTTTTTAAATACAGAATACAACGACGTAGACATACAAAGTTTGGCATGTAGTAATGAAATAATGGAGGTTCTTCCGCTGGGCCAAAAAAAGGATATTATTTGAACTTGTATAACTTCATTGTAACTTTTTGTTTTACTTTTTTTTCACACGTGTTGTCTGGTTCATATAAGATATATTTAAGTATTTTTCACTTCATTTAGAAAATGCATTATTAAAATTGAATTGTTCGAACTAGAAACGCAACTTTTATTTTGATTATCGCAAGGTCCATTTTATTTGAAGTTTAAAGTATCCTTCTGTTGGGAGTTGAACTAGGAACCTTTCTATAGCCGGTCATATGTTTTCTCCACAATAATATGAGCCCTTTTGCCACCTCAACATCGTTTTCGAAATCCTGAAATTTCGAGCTCGTTATGAAACCATAATTTAATATAAATACTCGTATCACTTACTATCTTATTACTTACGTGTAACAATATAGTCACAATTTATTACTCTATAGTAACATCTTCTGTCTCATACTATAAAGTTTGTCTATAAATTCCCTTTTATGTTATATGAAACGCGGTTACAAAAGCATATTTTAATAATAATATGGTAAAATGTGATACATGCCATAAAAAGTTATTCCGTGAGTTTCGGCGAATAATAAATGTTTATACGGGTTTAATTTGCATAATATTACACATCAGATTTGAATTATAACATGCCATTTGCCTTTAAATCCAAGGACTAATAATTCTGTTGCACATTTTCACCTGACAGAATTAATCGAGTAATAAACAATCGATTCTTGAAGTGTAGCACCGTGGCAAGCTGTTAATAAATACACTGAAAATCGTGTAACGAAATTTTTGCAAGAGTACAATCCTCGTTACATCTGTCGAGTGAAGTGCTCGCGAAAGCATGGACATTGGCGAATCGCCCCTACCGACGATCATGTAAACGTCCACCGAAAATCACGTGAACGTTCGGTGATTTCCTTGCTTCGTGTTTATTTTGTGCCGGCCCTCAAAACTCTTAATATAATGAAATAATTGCAATCGATGCCGAGGGTATCAACTGCAGTCGACGTTCTACGGTTAATTTCCATCAATCTGCAGCGATTCTCAATCGGGATCGTGAATCGGGAAAAATCTTGTCCGGGGGCGGGTGCAGAAGGTGCACCCCGGGTCACGCAGCCGCCTCGAAAGTATCACATGCCCGGCTGAGCGACGCTGCGATATTTTTTAATTAATCGAATTATTGAACTGTATCGCGATTGAATTGAATTAAGTGCCAGGTAGTAAGCTGCTGGCTGCGTGAGCGCAGTGCTCGCAGATTTTCGTCATTATCGGGTTTGATTGTATATTTTTCCTCGTTTCGAGCAGTGATTCACTCCCCGCTCCTTCCTTTTTCAATCATGATTCCGCATTTTCTGCCCTCCATCCGCTCATTTATGAAAGTCGTACAAGGATTTCTGCATTAATGATGATACACACGCGGAGAAAAGTACCGGCGAAATTGCTATCATTTGGTATCGCTGCGTAATTTATTTGAATTTAGTGGAGCGAAAGTAACTGCACAATCAATTTCATTACACATCTCTCATTTGCCGGAACGATGACGTAATCGAAAGCAACGCATTTCCATAATAAACCTATTGAAATATGAAGTTACTTTCTGCTATGTCGTGGTCAGTTTTCAAATGTGGAGGTCACTCTCTCAAAGTTCCAAACTGAATAAATTGTCAGCAGTATATTGGATATCAATAAGTTCGTATTCACTAATAATCCTTAATATAAAATATGAAACTCGTAACTATATTGCATAGTAATATTATTGCTTATAATAGTGTCAAGGATATACTATTAACTTCTTCAAACAATCGTGTTCAGCAAGACGATTGTCGCATTTTGCTAAATATTTCCAGTATTATAATATTAGCATAGTTTCGTTGTACTACAGGAAGATAATAATATCCATAATCTACGGTACTCTTGTCGATACTTTTTATCGAAAAGTTGAAGAATTTATTAACTAAAATAAATGCTGCCCCGACATTTCATGACAAATCAGCCTCCGAAATTGGTAGAAATTAACTAAAAATAACAGTTTCAATGCGTTAACATTATTTCCATTCAACGATTGTTAATTATTTCAACAATATCAGGCAATTATTGTTTTATTTTTAATTTTGGATTCATTGTTGCCACGTCATTGACTAATACTGAGGAACAGTTGTTATTGTATTTTATAGAATTTATTTAATTTACTGTAATCGCTGAAAATAAAAAATTAGGACCCTGCAATAACCATAAACTTTGGACTAATCGTCCAAAATCGTTTAAAATCCTACGTACTTTTATTATACGTCATACGAGATTTGCGAAACTGACGGATCTCTCATTTCTCTTGGGATTCTCACCCTTTGCGATTGTTAGAACGTGCACGCACACTTGCATGTCTAAACCAACTGGTAACAGTTCAAAACCACAGGTGTCGGTTATGTAATCATTCTTGGTACCATATTGACACTCTGGTTTGACTTTTAGTTGATCCATCCTACAGTGACAATAAGAGAAGGTTACATGCATTAAGCAAAATAACATGCGTGTTTCTTGGAGTGGAAATTCAGCAATTGTTTTCTTATGTCAGTCTGCTATCAACATGTCGATGAAAAATTAATGGGCTAACATTTGTATTGTTTATATATACAACTTCCTACGAATATAAACTTTTATTTCGTTATTTTTTTTATTTTATTTCGTTATATTTTTATGTTTTATATATAAGTTTAAAAATATACTTTTAGAACAAATATATAAATAGTGATTATTCAATTTTCAAAATGAAAATATTGATCAATCTGAGAACAAAGTACAGAATGTACTACACAGAAAGTACAGAAATGTCTTGAAAACTTTGTTTAAAAATTATATTTCTTGTTTCCAAAGGTAGGTAAGAGAATAAAAAATGAAATATCTTGCCTCAAAATGTGAAAAATTGTGTAAACAAAGAAATCACATATGATATTTTACAATCAGTTTGATCATAATGAAAATTGTTGAGATTCGCCACTTCGCCTGTTTTCTCCTATCCATTTACAAAAATAAGTTTAAAAAATTGGAAAATGTATTGGAAATGTAGTTTTTATTTAAACTCACGTGAGATCAAATTGCGAAAAAAAAATATAGAAAACTTTTTGTTTTTACGAGTGTATTGCGCTCAAACCAAAGAGTATGGAAATGTAACTAAGGAAGTGTTTTTAGTGCACATATGTGTACATATTACCTTTTAGGGAAAACGGAGTGCACCATAATTTTTTTTCTATAAAGCAAAATGAACATATAGCATACGTATGCAAATATAAGTGAAATAAAATGACAGTTTCAATGGACTTAGCGTCATAAGATGTCCGGAATTAATGATTATAGTAAAATAAATTAATGTATGGTGCAGTTACCGTAAACATCTTTGAAATAGTCTCATCATACATGTCTAAGCTTATATTTTTGCATGATTTGAATCACGGACTTTGATTCGAATGTTACGTATTATAATACAAAAAAAAAAGAACAAAATCATGTATTCATGATTGCTCTGTTTCAAAAGTCGCAGTAGACGGGGGAGGGATTGGTGGTAGCTCGTAGAAATGAGCGCGAACATCGAACCCGGCAAAAGTCAATTCATACACCGGAGTTCGATTCAAGACACGACGAGGCCCGTGCGATCGTCGCTCTCTCGCCATTTCAAATAATGCACACGTGCGGCATATATGCAGCGCGCGCGCGAGTCACGCCGAAAATCCAGAACGGACCGCGCGGCGACTACACGATTTGGAACAGCACTCCGCGCGCAGAGAGCCAGGAACGGTCTAACCAAACTTAATTGAATCCCAGTCCGAATGTATAATATGTAGACTGCTTGCATAATGTCGTGAGCGGGCCAGAGGTTCTCCGGCCGGGATCCTCGGAAAGTCGCCGCCGGCGACGATTACGCCCGTCTCGTCCGCTGGGACTCGGAGGACCGCTGGTGGAATTAGATATACAATAATGTAAGCAGAGCTCCGTTGTGGTGTAAGGGTTGGCGGTAAGGTCATGTATATTCATACATCGGTCGACTCCCCCCCGGCGACCCACTCCTCGGCGCTGCCTCCACCGCACCCACGTCGCCGAACCGCTTCTACCACCCTCTGGGCCACCCTGGGCCGCCCCCCATCGCAGAACCATCGCTCCTCGATGCACCGCGCGTCCTCCTTCCTTCGAAACCCTTAGAGCGGACCGACTAAACAAAGAGGGTCTGAATAGATTTACGCCGCATTCTCCAAGTTTACGACTCGTGTGCGCCGAACGCGCCTATAAAAATTTTATCGGTGCTCCCCACCAGCCTCGGCGGCCCTCGATCCCCCAAACCCTGCGCTTTCCTTCGAACTATGCCACATAACACTGAGCCGCTTCTGGAACGACTTGATTAAGAGGCGCGGTTTGTTCTCTCAATCCGTGCGTTTCGGTGTGCCTGTTGATATGTGGGCAGTTTTCGATTGTCTGCGAGTTATTATTGGGGTGTAAGACTAATTTCTCCACAAAGAATTGTAATTTATTGCGTGATAGCTCAGGTCGAATCAGTACCCCATCTTATTCGTATGTAATCGTTCGTGGGTTTATTTGATATATGAGTCAGATTTCCAACAAAGTATTACAAAGTTAATATGAGTTTTAAAGCAAATTATTTCTGCGTGACAAAGTACTCCGAAAATGGTGATGAGATATAACTTTATGGTTTTCTTAGCAAATGTCAAGTCTGTTTAAACATTTCTTAGTATATTTGAGAACTCATTATTAATATGTATCAGCCTTAAATGAATCCCTTCATTAGATTGAGGAAAATAATGAATATACATAGAATGCTTACAAGTAAAGCCTCAATAATAAACTCCTTAATAATGTTATGTTTTATGTAGCTTCGTATGTACTTTTACGTTCTTCGCTATTGCATGTTTAACCGAAGCGTTCCGAAGTTTACCGATCCTTGACGAATATTCTGAGGGAGTATCGCGAAACACAACGAAACGAAGTGGTGAGGATATGAGGAACAAACATATTATGTAACAAGGACGGATTTGTCAGAGATCGATATTTCGCCCGTGTTCCATATGATATTTTTTAATACGAAGAAGCGTGGGGCTCGATAATTTGCGCCCGAATATTTCACTGTAGGGCGCAAAATCGAGTTCTACTCCCGGAGCATTAGAAAATATTTTCAAATGTTCATTGTACGATGAGAAATGCAATTAAATCGGACAACATACAGTGCACTGATCAATATAATTGATGTTTAGAAAATACTTGTGGTATTTAATGATTCGTCTGACACATTTTTTAAATAATATCATAAAATAAATAAAAGTTCCTGGTAGATTTCTCTGACTCGATATAATGATAAGATTCAAATTCAGAAAATGTGTTCTTTACTATACCTCAACATATTATGAATTTCTTAAGAAGCGAGTATTTTTTTGAGAAGATATAGTATACAATAGTGGCCGCCTTAAGTTATACCGTCCACAGTTATAGGACCATCCTAAGTTGTCCAAAGTTATACGAGTGTCGTCCTCTCCTTCCCCACCGCATTGCTTTATTAACACGCTTCACGACACACACACAGAAGTACCTATTGCACGGATATAAACAAAGATACGAAAGTAGGGAGAGAAAGAAGCTATAACTTTCGCCATTTTGAAAGAACTGATCACAACTTAGGTCGGGGATTACTGTATGAAAAATTAACATATCAGCATACTACACATCTTGATATCGCAAAAATAGACTTATTTTTACACCAGATTTGATACAGATTATTATAGTCACTTGAGTCTTTCATCATGATTTTTGAAAATCATGATCTTTAATATCAAAATAACGAACCAGAATACCGTTAAAATACCTGTTTTGTTTGACATGTTGTGGTAATATATCGTTATTTGGCCCCAATTAAATAATGATAAACCAGAGATTAATATGTTATTTATTGAATTTATAACAATAATTGATTTTCGCAAATGAAAATTTATTTTTATACTTAAACTTCGAGAGCATCACATTTAATTAAAAGATAAAAACTGTGAAGATTATTTTTCGTTATGTATTTATTACGAGTATAAGTTACGATACCTTAAAATTAGGTCTTCGATGATAATTTCTGCTTAAATATTCTTGGGTTGCCAAATGCTATTAATTGTGATCAGGTATTGCGAATTATTATTATTCCAGCAGAATGTTGCATGCAACCGTGTTTATAGAAAGAAAATAAATAAAGAAGTCAGAGTGTAATTAATGCTACAAAATATTCATGCTTTTGTAAAATAATATTTTATATAATAAACATGACATTCGTACCACAATTTTTGATGCTCTTAATGTTTAAACTAATCAAAAGAATATATCAAGTCCACTTATTCCAAGTATACATAAATACATTAAGACATGATAAATTAAGACATTTTGTTAATGTAATAAAGCATAAATTCTATATGTTATGTTATTTTTTTTAAATAAACAAATACATAAAGTCTCATTGTTGGAAATTGTAATCTTGTAAACAATGTGGGACAGGGGTTTATTATGGAAAGAATAACATTAATTTTTATAAAAACTGGTGATTTGGAAATTAAGGAAAATGTGGTTTTAATCCATTAATTGTAAGACAGAAATTGAATAGTATGTTTAACTAGAAATAAATATCATTTTTAGTAAGATAAATATCTGCAATAAAATTACTAAACATCATTTCTTAAGAAATATAATCATTTTTAAGATAAATTAATTTCATAATTGAATTTCACTATTTAAAATTTTCATAGAAATTGAATATTCTTTAAATCAGTCTATTAAAACTACTGACTTTTTCAAACGTAATTCTCAAAAAAAAAGAGTACAATTACAAATAATGTGTAAAAAATATCAGAAACGACACAAATGCATGCTGACTTTCCTCGTCGACAATAGCCTTAATATTAACTTCACACGGTGAAACCGCAATGCAATATGTTTTTTTTAAGACCTGATTTCCAGATTATCGGCGTTCTTAAGTATTAATTGATCGAATGCCAAACGATACTGATGGTTACTGGGTTATAATTAATTTTAAACAGTTCTGTATTTTTAAAGTATTTTCATCGAATATTGTAAATTCATTGTCCTACATTGAAGTAAAAATTGTAGGTCGTTCCAATTTTATCCATAAAATATTTATTTTCAAATTCTGTTAAATTATTTATTCAACGACGCGATGTTGTAATTATTAAGCACTGAGCAAAGAAATACTCTTACATACTTTTTCATAATATTCAGTAGTACTACAAACAGTTTATAAAAAAACTTAATTATTTCATTTATGTAAAACACTGCCAAATTGGTTCCATTATTTTGCTTTCCAACAAGAATATTATTATTATATTTCTTGGAATCAAATAACTGTCGATATTATTTATCATAAATCTTATTTAAACTTTAATTCACGATGTAAAATAATATGCGATTTCTATAATTAAACAATTAATTATGAAATTATGTAACATTTTAGAGCATCAGTAGGTCAACTGAATAAAATTCCTGAGAATACACGGTATTGCATTAGTATTGTGATGAAGTTATAGGTTACAATTTATTACTTTGCCTTGCATGTTGATTACGCAATAATAAATTATTAAAGCAGTAAACAAGAATATACCTAAAAGGTGTACACAAATTTGGGCCACTTTTAATGAAATAGATTGAATTGAGCCGGGAAATGAAAGTTTCTCCTTAAACTGCATCTAATTTATTCAGTTTTGTGGATACGGGTCGAAAAATCGCCATTTTAAAAAATTACTGTCCGCTTGTTGATGTGTTTGCTTTTTGACTGTCGGATTTTTTATTTGTTGGTTTTTCAACCCGCACTCACATTTATCCGTATACTTTAGATTCTTATAAAATTGAGATCGATTAAAAAAAAAAATGATTCCAATATTTTGTAATTCCGTCATATATTTATTTTTCAATTTCGTAGGGAGCTTAAAAATGAGCAACTCAAGGGGTTGATAAAATACTTAGACTATTGATTACTTAGATTTAGATTATTGTAAAAATGTACGTAATGAAGAAATATATGCTGTACGTTGGAATGATGTATATGGGCATTGTTCTAGAATTTTTAAATTTTATGTTATCGCTCATTATGATACCTTAAAAATTTTAAATATAACTTTGCAACACGACAGATCAACAAATTTTTGTTCGATTTTCATGTAATAAGTGTTTATTACTAATAACAGATATGTAGAAAACAATGAGAGTAAATAAAAGTAGTGAATTTGCCTGTTTTTGGTGCGCGACACTCACTACATTTTTTCAGTTTTAACACTGAAACTTTTTGCACCTTTTTTTTATGATCTGTGGTTTTTTGTGGGAGTATTTGGGGATGTAAACAAATGAAAAATCCTTAATTTAATGATGTGCCTCACTGAGGAATAAAATTATATACCTTCAAACTTGCGAGATAACTTTTTTTTATAGTTGACAATTTAGCAATCAACCTTTGATAATTGTTTTCACATTGGTTTTTAAGAAACCACACAACAGGTGTACATTGCCTATATGATAAGAAGTAATTTGAGCCTTTGCCCGAATGTGTGCCACCTATACATAAAAAATGCAACCACGTCAAACTTTAAATTTCCAAGCGAAACTCACTTTGAAAAATCAAATTATTTCGTGGCACATCTACAATTTAGCTTCTAAGTACTTTGGAATCATTGTGATCTTTTCTCCTATGTTATTAAAGTATTTATAACTTTTGTGTTTTTTTAATACAACAAAAAACACACTTTTTGACAATAATAAAATGATTATTCTTTACAAATCGTTTTAATTTTTTAGTATCCTTAAGGTTAAATCATGTATTTGGATTTCAAATTTTAATGAAAACTGACTTTGGATTTGTAATCAGTGGCCTCAAAATCCCTAACATATCAAATTTTATAAAAATCAAAGAAATTTTGTAAAAATAGTCCGCCATATTTAATCCATTATTTTAAATTTGAATAACTATTAACTAGACGTTTAATTTTATATACTAGCTTCTAAAAATTAGGCCATAAGCAAAAGAACTCAATTTTTTATGTATATTAAACGTTACAAAACTAAAAACTATTTTTACGAGTAACGTAACATGTTACATTAAAAAAAAATACATTCTGTATAAATGAGTCACGCAAGGTTTTCCTGTCATTTGATCAATTCTAAAGCCAATAAAATTAATTTCATGAATGTGCCTAAAAAAAATGAAATTTTCCTTAACCTCAAAGTTTAAAAGTTCTAGAATAATGCCCATATAATAGCAAATATTAATTACAATTTGGAGAGTGTGTTTGATACATTGATATACAAAACCGATTCTAATTAATATAATAAATCGATATTTTCGAAAAGTTAACTGGGATGTTTCGAATTTCAATTCAGTTAAATCCGAGAACTGGGCGGTTATGAAGTAGGAATAATAATTTCCAATTTCCCGTTCGACTTTTACTTCGACAAATGTTGATTACATCATTGCACTACATTTCCCAAAGGGAAGATATCGAAATATAATGAAGGATCCATTTACAAGTAAGATTCCGCGACGCTCGACTTCATTACCCGTGATTCTATCGCTCGGAGCCTGCGCGCAAAGCATTCGTAATGAGCGATGGCCATTCATTTTAATATCCATTAAATGCAAATCCCACGATACAAGGCGTTTACTCGTATTTCGAGTTATTTTAGCGGACTCGCCGTAATGAAGTTTTCCCGACGATTGCGCCAAATGTCGTTAACAACGACTCTTCATCCCTACGTCCCTATCCTTATTTTCGCAATCCTTCCATCTTGGTCCTCGCTGCTCGTCATAAAACGTATTTCCTGTAAAGAGCAACTTTTGTATAACCGGGATATCCCGTCGAGTGGTTAAAAATTAAGTTCATAAGTAGTTTAATAAAGTGAATTTATACTACTCGATTAACTTTTGGATGCCTTTAATAATATTTGCTTTAGTGCATGTTTCCTTTGTGTTTTATTCTTGTTAATATATTTTAAATATTGAAGTCGCATATTCAACATGAACTAATGTGTAAAGTCGTCTAAATTTTGAAGCGTTTTTCTTGATTGTAGTAATGCAGAAGAGTGTAAACCTCTTTCCGCATTACACTGAAAACTAAAAGAATCGAATACAGGAAATACTACTAAATCTCTTTTATACGTTTTTAAGGAAATTAATACCCGACATTGATTAAAAATGTGGATCTTTATGTTTAATGTACTGTTAAAGAGGCTTTTAATCAAACAAGTCATTTTGTTCCTCCCATTAAATAGGCAAAATTAAATGTTAGACAGATGATATTACTAATTTGTAATGTTATTATCAATAAAATATACACCTTTAATTGTATGCCAGTTGACAATATATGGTTTCGTATTTATAATTAAATTTTATTGGCAAATTTGAATGAAGGTATACTTGTTTATTGAAGATATACGAATTTTCACATTGCTTTTGTGACATGAGGCAAATATTTTTTAATGAAGGATTCTAATATCTTTAAAACAACTGTTCGGCGTTTAAGATAAAATTTTTGACACACAAATTTAGGTAAAACCAAAGAATTTTAACTTCTAACTAAATGGCAGGTTGTGCTACACTAGTTATATTTTTACACCTATTTTAAATGTTTTAATATTATTAGAATTTGTAGCGGAACAGGGAATATGTAATCTAACTACAATAGGGACATTCTTTCTCACTCATTAAATAATAAACGTCAGTATTTTTTATTGTACAATAATTAACTAAATATAATGAATTTACGAGAAAATCATTTTTTACTTATACGTAAAGTTTGCCTCGTAAAAATCCTGCTTATCCATATATCATTCACTTCCCATATATTACGTAATCGAGACAAAACATGGTAGACATATTTGAACCATCAGGGTAAGATACGATGTGACCAAAAAATATACAAGCATGCATTTAGGAGAAAAGACGTCTCAGAAAGTCGTAGTAGTAACTAGGTCAAACACAGTACCAGGCGATAAAAACTAGATCTATTGTCACTAGGGTAAATGAAATGGTAATTAATGCACATGTATTTCCAAAGCTATAAAATTCCTTGGCCATATAAATATGGACTGACAGGGAATGTTTTCGAGTTGAGGACGAATTGTTATGCCAAATAACTTTTTCTTGTCTTATAATTGTTGGGTATATTGTTCGTATATCATTTTACTTATTACAAATAGGTAATATGTTATTGAGAAACATGTGGTATAAAACATCTCACGTGAGACACTGTCATAAGATTATAATGTTATAAAAAATGAGGTTAGGATGACGAATTTGGAAATTGTTTTTCTTCGACTGATTCCATTCCTGCAGTAGTAAGGGCAATCTAAGGATCTAATACAAGAAAAATCAAATTCTAAAAATAAATCACAAAATAAATAAATAAATTTAATTGTTGACTTAATTAGTTTAGCAGTTATTTCAATCTATGATATATCTTTTTGGTTTAATTCAATGCCCATGATTATATATTTAATTTCATTTATCCAACATGAGTTTGAAAAATAGAAGAATATTAGTCATTTTTTATATTTGATTATACCAAGTAGATTTAGTATGGACTCTGCTATTGTTTGGGTTCAAATTATTCATACATTGATCAATTCGTTTGATATAACATCAGACCATAAAAGTAGCGAGATTAGTGACAGAGAAAATTTTAAGTTGTCTGTACTGAATATAATCATATTCATTTCCTGACCAAAATTATTAACCTTCATACGCGATATTATACCCAGAAACCAACACAAAACTATGAGTTTATCGCTGACGTTTAGTTTTGATTTTTAATTTCGTTCATTTAGCTATTTATGGGATGAAACTCAACGTACATTCTAAAGTGGTACAGTTCTCTAAATTCGAAATCTGTTCTAAATTAAGGATTTGCTAATTTTTTAGGGAATATTTCCATACTAATTGTTACATTCGGAAAGTGAATGTATTTATAATGTTTTATTTCTTGCTTAGTTTTGAGATTTAAATCAGAAGTGATAAACAACTGCCAGAGATGAATTGGATATGCAGTATTGATGTGAAAGTAAGATGGTAATTTGATGATTATGATATAGATACAATCTTTGATAAAACAGAGCGCAATGCGTCAAACGAATTAAGGTAACGAACAAATTATTGAAAAAAGTAGCACAAACGTTAGTGATGTCAGACATTCTTCTCATCAAGCATGATTATTAATCTAATTTGTAGGCACACATGCAAATATTTACATACAAAATAAGATACAACTAATTTCCGTCTTATTGATCCATCTGCTCCAAAAATATTAAACATAAATAAATAATAACCATTTCTACTAAATTAAGAAAAAAAACAAAACTTTGAGTACGTGAAGGGTTGAGAATTATTGTTTTACTTTACATATACAAGAATTGAGACCTTAGCATCGAAATACAATATTTTTGTTATATAATTATAATAAATAAATGAATATACGAAATATTCATGCTTACCAGAAAAATAGTCATTTTTAGGTCTTTGCTAGTCGCTTATTTCAAATGCATCGTTTCATTTTGGAAATTAAAAACGACTGGGGCAGTTGATTTTTAATTGGGAATTAGTGAAAAGAAATTTAAAATGGCGTAATCATAGTATCCTCGAGAAACAAATTTCAAATCTAAAGAAAAATGTATATATTGAAGGTTTGAATACTTAAATGTCGCGTTGCAACTCGACATTATGAAAATTTTACGCCTGCATAAAGCTACACAGAAAAAAAAGTCTTAAAAATGATACATCACAAATTAAGCACTGTAAAAGGCTTAATTTCAGTCTAAAATTGAGCTAATTTTCTGAAATTAAGTCAATATTTGCGCTTAAAGTTTTACTTTCAGGCAAGAAAGTTTAATTTTAATCCACATTTATGCTTAAATGAAAATTTTTCTCGTTTGTGACACCTCAGTTAGAGAATTCTTATTTCGAACCTGAATATTGACGAAAAGTAAGTTTAAGAAACTTAAAACAAGGTTTTGAGCGCAAATATTGACTTAATCTAAGAAAATTAGCACGATTTTAGGCTCAAATGAAGCCTTTTACAGTGCTTAATTTGAGACGTAACAATATTAAGACTTTTTTTCTGTGTACCAACTGCAGAGCCATTCATTTTCCATTAGTAATTTTGCGGTTATTCAGCTTGGCAATTAAAATGCCGACAACCATAACTTAAATTAAATATTTTAATATTAATTAATAAGAATAAGTTCGAGGAAAATGGCGGTATTATACACAGAAAAAAATAAGTCTTAAAATTATTACATCTTAAATTCATCATCAGGTGAGGCTTAATTTAAGCCCGAAATAGCGATAATTTTCCTAAATTCAGTCAGTGGTTTGGCTTAAAGTCTTACTTTCAGTGAGCAAAACTGACTTTTAGACGATATTTTGGCTTAAAATAAGATTTATCGAGCTTATAGCATCTAAGTTAGACGTATCTTATTTCAAACCAAAAAATAGGATTAATGTCAGTTTTGTTGTCTGAAAGTAAGACTTTAAGCCTAAATATTGACTGAATTTAAGAAAATTAACGCAATTTTGTTCTGAAATTAAACCTTATCTAATGACGAATTTAAGATGTAACAATTTTAAAACTTATTTTTTTCTGTGTATAGTAGGTCGCGATGAGATCTCTATTAACTTTGGGAAGGCATTATCAAAAATATAGCAGAAAATTGAAAGCATAAATGCACGTGCGGAAAAAGTAACGAATGCATCAAGGGGCATTAGTAGGTTGTTGGTCATGCATTATCGCAACCCCCGTACTCCATTCGCGTGATTCGCAGATCTCGAAATAAGTCGTGAAGTTGAAGCTTTCGCTGCGAATATCGCCCCCACGCGTGTGAAGCGGCTTCTGCGGGGCCGTTATATACTCAACATTCTACAATCTACCCTTTCTATCGGTCCTAATTTATGTTGAGTAAGGCAACAGCCGACCTGCCGGGCCCGCCTTGGCTCGTGTGTAGGAAGGCACGGTAATGTTTCAAGTGGCTTGTCTGTTGTTAATTTACCCCGCTGGGGCTTGATGAGGGTCTGTCTAACTACTCCTTGTATATATACGCTCTAGTCGTTTCGATAAATCGGCCATTATCTGCATACATCGAAATAATTCCGCAAATGTATCCCGCGGCGATAAATATTTCTAAATGACGATTCTGATCACGGGAAATTCATACACTCGGCAACATCGTACGTTTCCTTCCATTAGGTTTGCACCCTTGATAACGTTCTTTCCTTTCCTGCTTTAATTTTTTCTTCTATTACATTACAGCCTAATGAGATTTGCATTTTCACGATAAGAATAATCTGCTTCTTTATGAATACAACGGACGATATGTTCTGATGAATTCTACGATTAAAATGACTGCTGAATGTAATTCGTATCATTTACATTTTGACAAACTATACAAATTTTCAATGTTACATCATCGTCCCGTTATACTTAGATAGGTAACACAGGTCAGCATGGTTTTGTTGTTGGTAAGCTGTGGGTCATTTCCGACGTAATTTTGTACCTAAAATCAGAATCCGAAGTCAGAAGTGGCCCATCATGTCAGGATTTTGAGATATTTGAGGTTATTTACTCGAAAAACGCGTTTTTTTGCTATTTTTTGAGGTCATGTACAGAAGACACAACAATTTTAGGAGTTTTTCCTTTCATTGGATCATGTGGTACTACTCTTTTTTCTTTAATATGGGATGCGCAGAATTCCATTACGACTTTTCTTCACCAAGATACGCCAATTTGAAATTACGATATATATGTAAACAAATGTACCTTGAAATGCTCTTGGAGAACAAGCTCAAGGTCAAATTCAATGTCATGGAACCTATATAAATATAAACAACGATATAAAATATGGATACTAATAACTAAAATCACGTTTCGGTATTGTGACTATTTTTTTGTCAACGTTAATGGAATATATCTCGTAATTTCAAAATGGCCGTAACTTTGTAAGAAAAAATCTTAGGTGATCGAATAAAGCCTCATTTTGAAGGGTAAAGGTAGTACTAAAAGATGCAAATAATACAGAAGGAAAAAAAAATCGTTGCGTCCTGTACGTAACCTCAAACATAACAAAATAACGCGTTTTTCGAGTACATGACCTCAAATATCTCAAAAACCTGACATGATGGACCAATTCTGCCTTCAAGTTTGGACTCTATGCATACAATTACGTCAGAAATGACCCACAGCTTCCTAACAACATCCAAGACCCTCTTTTTTTCTAGACCTGTGTAATTATTAAAAATTCACATTAAAAGATTGCCACTGAATCTTTCGATGAAACGAATGATGACCTACTTCCCTACTCACTCAGTGTAATGTCATACATTCATCAAACCAGTAGGTTCACATCCAGACGTGTCTTGCATATCAATAACAGTATTGAGGACGTGATCAGGACTATTTTGCAGCTTAGTTGAGTTGAGATCCCGCCTTTTTTCACAAATTTACAATTCTGCCCGGCATATCTATAATAAAATATCGAAACACGTGTCCTTGGAACACAGAAAACTAGTTCCAAACCAACCTCGCCGTGTATCTAAAAAAATTATCCGAATTCAAAATATTCTGACTGAAACTCTATTTATAATATTGAAAATATATTGTCAAAGCATACACTCAACATTTATACATATTTGCTGTAATCTAGTATAAGCTATAGAAATGAAGCCTTCAAGAAATAATAGAAGTAACACTTTGAGTGTTTGAAATATTTAAGATCAGTTGAAAATTCACCGTCTTTAAGATCATGCATGTAATAGCATTACTTCCCAATTTGAATATTTCAATGTTATCCATTCTGTAATATATTCTCTCAGGAGGATCCGCAGACCTCCCGAAGATTTCTTAAGGTCTCTTTGAAACTCCCAGATGTGTCGTTTATGAAATGTTCTGATGATTTCTCCGAAAATGAAATTAATATAAACGAAAATTTTGTCATAATAAATCATCAAATTCTAATTGCATATTATTACGATGATATACACATAATCCAATTACTTCTAAACTAGACGAAGCTGTCTTTAACGGTAATAAGACCATCAAATCGTCAGATAATAAAAAGTATAAAAATGTTACATTCCCTACCACATTGAACGTATTAGTGATAATTTACGAGTTTCTGTCGAAACTTGTAGTTTTTGACATTTGATTATACTGAATATATACACTAGCGATCAGAGATTCTGACATCATCTGTCTCTATTTTCACAAGTAAGCTGTTATCTTTCGTCACCTAAATTCTGAAAGAATTCTCTGTTCTTTTGTACATAGCCAATCAGAAATCATCATGTTTCGGTATTATTTAAGTTCTTGACAGTCACGGACTTGATAGTCAAGTTTAGGACTAAATAGGCCTTCGATAACTTTTCGAAATATAAGTGCGATTTTCATATAATTTAAATATAAATATTAGGCGATATTCAGTTCGAAATAATTAAATGTAAACGAATAATCATCACAATTTCATAGTATGAGATACGATTATTTGCACTATTCAGGAAGGCATTTTATTGAATAAAAATTCAAGCAAACTTTGAAATACTGACAAATTGTATTTTATGCTTAAGTTTTTACTAATTTGTTAATTGTTCTTTCTCAACCTTCCACGATGGTCGATCCACAGTGTAAGTAATGCGAAAGATGACGCTACATGAACAACATTTTTTTTTTAAATTTCACTATTTCAGGTGGTTTTGGGACTGATTTGCAGAACGCGGAAAATTCCCATTCTTTTTGATAAAAACTGCTAGAATTTTATTGTATGTTCCTATTCCGAAAGTAAAATTTAGTAATGGTCCAGTAATTTTTATCACATATAATGGCTTTATTCCCTCAGTCAACAAGTATGTCCAAAACTGTGAAACTGCATAGTATTTTAACGAAATTATTTATTTTTCATTTAAATTTGATATGGGTAATTCTCCTGAAAGGGACCCCGAAATGCGTCACCATCGATATTTCCAAGATTCGCAATGAAATTCCAATATAACGTATATTTTTTGCAATTTTGAATAAATTAATTCTTAAACTAGAATATATTAGCTAACTTTTGACGTATATAGAGAAAATTTAATACGTCACTTACATAGCTAAACACGCGTTTGCAAAGTCGTTGCATGTTTTTCATAAAAATTGCATTTCATTGTAATTATTCATTATAACGTACAAAAACAATACAAATAATTTTTTAAAATGCATGAAAAATAACTTTAAGTTATACTACTTATATTGTATAAGGCCAATTTAGTGTAAAATTTTTTTTTGGATTTTATATAATTACTCAAACATTATCATTTTTTGTGAGTAAAAATTCGGGTGATCTCCGAAGCCACCTATTTTTAACAATAAATATATGTATTAACATACTAAAATCGAATCCTACGACCTTAAAATTTAAGTACTAATTAGTCCTAACGCGGTGTTAGAAGAATTTTTCGTTACAGCATTCGATTTTTATCTAAAATCTAATAATATGTCGATTTGTGATCTCCAAAGCTTGGTGATCTCCGAAGCCATTTTCGGCAACCGCATACAATATTCATTTACCTATATATTTATAATTTATCATTCAAAACATTTTAAAAAATGTTACTGTAAACATATACGGGAGTTATAAATCGTTAAAACGTATATTATTTATACTATAGATATAATTATAAACAACAATATGTCCAGAAAATACCTATTTAGTTGTAGGCATATTCGCTAAAGTTTTAATATTTCCTTCCCTCAGATGAACTCGAAATTTGTTACTCATAAGTTTTTGGGGTCGCTTATTACGAATCCGTTGTCAGATTTTTTATATTCAAACTGGCGAATCCAATATGGCGGACCAATTTTGTAAAAGAGTTCCGATTTACCTGAAAATCTTTACTCGGGGGTTTTCGGGGTCGCTGATCCCAAATGTAATGTTAGTTTTTAGAAATTTAAAATGACAACAAAATTATTAAAGCAAGATTCTTTATTAGGAACCCCAAAAATCCCCACCTAAACAAACTTCTAATCAATCGAGCAATTTTTCTGTTTTTAGTCCGCCATATTGGATCCGCCATTTTGAATTTCAAATCTGACAACGGATTCTGAATCAGCGACCCCAAAAACTCCCGAGTATTACATTTCTAATTAATTGGATAAAAGGAATAATTTGTAATACGAAGTTAAAATTATGTTAATATATTAACATTTAAGAAGGGCTATACAATTTATAATAATAACAATGAATTTTGCGCAACATCATATTTTCACTTTAGAATATACCCTAAACATGTTTCAAAAGTAACAATATTTAATTTCATAAAAAAATTTTGCCTTGAAAATTTTTCGGAAACGGGTCCTTTTCAGTAGAATTACCCATATAATATTCACTAACGAACTATTTTTTATAAATAGTTCATGGTTTTTCATACTTGCCATTATTGCAATCGTATTTTCCGATACAAATTGAAGAAAACCATTCACATTTGTCGAAAAGTTATTGTTACACATGCATCAAAAAATATTTTGGCTTGCAAGTGTGTAAAATGCGACAAATACAATAATCAAATGTGTAAAACCTTAGGCACATTGTAAAGAAAAATAGTTTTCGCTTTGATATAAAAGAAGCGGTAAACTAGATTATATAAACTTTATTCTTCAACAAAATTGTTATTTTCTTTGAGCAACAATATACCAAGAATACAAAAATAATGGTATTATATAATTTTTTATTATTTTTTAAAATAAATTTTAAATAAATATAAGTAATTATAATAGTAGATAAGAGGAAATCGATTGAGAACCGGTCTAGTCCACTTCATGAAGTGTAATATGTAATTCCAAATGTTTATTACGATGTACATAGAGAACTATCATATATAAAAATATTCAATATGTAGACTGCACTGTTGAACATGTCTGTAGAAATTTTCTGAAAGAGTAATCGAAGTTTTTTTATCGTTACGGTTTTAGAAATTTACGAAACACACGAAACGAGTTTAGTCATTTTCTGAAATCTTTAGGTAATTTTCTGAAATTTTTTGTAATTTTTTGAAAATGTTTCTGAGTTTTGTTTCGTAAAATTCTGAATCAGTAATAATAACAGTAAAAAACTTCAGTTACTATTTCAGAAAATTCCTAGAGAAATTCCTCTAACTAACCTAACTTAACCCTAACCTAGCAGTGCATAATAGACTATATTAGGAGAAACATTAGGATATAAACTGGATCAATATTTTGTCTCATGCCTAAAAATGTAAATATCTTTTAATTACCTGCGGTTTTAAGATTTAAAAGAAAAAAAGCAGAAAATTCCATTTGTTATAATTAATTCTATCACATTAAACATGAAATAATAACCATTTCCTGAAAGTCATATCTATGAATAAGAAACATGACTCATGGTCAAAAAAGCGCACATTTCATCGACAGACACGATATGAATAGGTTCCGACATAACAATATATTTCAATCAGTTTATATAATAAGACCGGTTGAGTTTTCTAACTGACGTTCAAAAATATGATTTTACATATCGCATTGATACAGAGAAGAAATTATGAATTGGCATATCAACATGTATTGGGACGTATATATCGGCTTATTCCTATAAATCGGCCATTATCTGCATCTAAAGTCATGCATAAATACCAGAGTTTTAGTTTTAATATTTGATTCGAATGCATGCGAAGCCGACGAAAACCTGATTTGCCGGTTATAATCGATTTGTAACGACCGAAGAAATTAAGCGCCTGAGTTCATTAACTTGCCACATTCGTCGACGCCCGTTGTAAAGTATTGGGCGATGGAGTCTTTGCGCGAATAATATCTATTAAACGGGCTCGGGTATTTCGATAAATCGGAGAAATCACGGTGTTACGCTCTGTAAATTATGGCGAATCGCGTCGTACCGTAACGCTGCCGGTGTTACTCGCTACTGGTTTTCAACTAGCGATAAGATATTTTGATTATTTATTTTCACTCTATTGTATAAATAATGCGGAATGACGTACTGTCTTTCGCCTGCGTCAACCCGCTCAAACATCGGGTAAACCTCAAAAATCCGACAAATCACAAAACATCCGCTTCACACTTCAAAAATCCGATGTGTATTCAAAAAAGACAATTAAAAAAACAGACATTTCAAGATGCACACGTGTTATGAAAGTCTGTCTTTTTAAATATCTGGTTTCTCAATCTCCGTTTTTTGAAATGTCTGGTTTTTTGAAGTGTCTGTTTTTTTAAATGTCTGATTTTTTAATGTCGGGCTTTTGAAATGTGTTTTGTGATATGTCGGGTTTTTGAGGTGCACCCCAAACATGGTATCAGATCCGAAATGGTACAAGGATGCACTGAACCTTTTTTGCAAAGCATGACATTTCCTAAAAAAAGTCAACAAGAACCCTAGTTTAATTCTAGTCTGTATATATCCTGATCTTCTACAGATTAGGGAATTTGATCAGATCTGGAGCTGATCGTACAGGGAAAATTAGGTAAAGTTTATACGAGAATTTATCTGCCGCAATGAAATCAACTTTGAACACTTTTAATAATAACATTTTCTTTAGAAAAGATTTCTGGATGTTATAAAACGATATAGTAGGAAAAATATATTTCATTTTTGAAACGCAAGTAAAATAATTAATTTATTTGAATAAATATTTTCTTCAAACTTATTTTTTAAATTTTTTGTTTATTTTACTTTGCTTCGTTCTGACTTGGATTAATTCATATTTAACAGACTTGCGTGTATTTAGAAAAAAAATTCTGACTCCGATAATTTTCATTCTACCTAGATGTTAAAAAAAAATGTTGTTATTACTATTATTGCTTTTTTCCTGATAGATACAAGATTACCAGAGTTACATTATTATGTCAAATAAATATTTGTAACATATACATCAATAAAAATATGAATCTTGAATGCAAACCTAATAAATATTGATCGATAACAAATGGTTCAAAAAATTCTTAACAATTTTATTAAATACTGTATATTTATATATATTTTCAAAAGTAACTTACAATAATATATTGGAATCAACTTCAATTTTGATTTTAATGTTGTCTCTGCACTCACTTAAATTAAAATACTACGTTTCGCGTACATATCCTTCAATAATGCAACTTTAGTAATAAATAAAAACATTATTATATTATATACATGAGCGAGAATTGATTGGGTGCAAATAAGCTTTCTGATTTATTTAATTATATGGCGAAGTAGTTAATTTATTATATGGATTCGAAACAATTTTACGCAAATGTTGACTTTTAATACAGTTTACGATTGCAAAAGGTTTTCTACAATTTTAAACAGGAAATAATGTGTTTCTTGATTGCATTAATGGGTTTTAAATGCGTGTAGAATATATTAAATAAACAAATGGAACATTATCACGAGGATAAAATTTATAAGCGAAAAGTAGCTCTTGCATCACATATACTTAATATACTCATAATACCATTTGCCATTTTTAATACGTGATTGATAATATTAAGTCTTTCATTTAATTAATTTTAGTAATTTAGCGAAATGATGGAATTAATAACAATAATAAAATATTTTATTAGCAAGATTAGAGTCTTTATGGAGTTCGGAGTGTCTAAACTTGCGAAAATATTTACGTAATCTTATATTAATTGTGTTTCACAATTAATTTTTATGCTTAGTTATTTTGAGAGAGATAAGAGAGAGGGAGAGAGAGAGAGGGAACGGTATGAAATTGAAGAAATTGAAGACTTCTTTGGATGACTGGTTCAACGATGTGGATTATTTTTTTTATAAATATGAATAACATTTATTTACAATTAATTAACATATACATCATTGAGCGAAGAGTAAAGAACTGTTTAAAATACCAAGTCATTTATTCGAGGATAACAAAATTATATTTCAGTATAAATAACACAGTGTGCTGTTGATGACATACATATATACAATTCAAAATTTTCATGCAATTTCACTAATTTCGCGTTATTCGGTATTTATATTTCATTATCTAATTAATCGAATCTGAAAGATGAAATAATCCATAATTTAATTGATTGAATACATTTCATTTAACAAACTTCTGGCAGCAAACATTTCTTAACAAATTATTTATTGTTTTTATTAAATTTAGAATAGTGTTTTATTAATTTTGTATCGGTAGTTTGAATAGAAAATGTCATATCACAAATCGATGTAACCAAATGAATTACTAAATAATGTATTTACTAAGCGGACTCTATGTCAAGAGTGTTTTAACTTCAGCGACAAAAAAAAATCATTTAGTAATCATAATTTTCCTTTTTTTTTATTGAGTTTAATGATTTTTTCTGAAAGATCGTCATATTTATTGGAAATTTTACCATGTAAATTTATTTTTTTTTTAATGAGCATTATATGAAATTTCTATCAAATTTAATAAAGTTTTGAATATTTAGAAAGGGTATCTTTAAATAGAAAAGCAATAAAATAAATAGAACTGTTATCCTGGATCCGGATTGTAATGTTTAATGTAATATTTCAATTCTATAGAATTTAAGTAAAATTGATTACGAGTTTTCCTAATTTTACTCTCCTGCAATTCTCAAATTAAAAGAAAGTTTATTACAAAATTTACAATGTATACTAATACCAAGTCGGGATATGGAACAAATGAATAATATTCTTTCGTTTGAGGGGTATTCTGCAGGTCAAACGTAAGATACCTCCAAATCAAACAGATTAAAATTCTTTCTAAAATTCAGAAAGTAGATCATTCTAAGAAAACTAAAAAATGTTTATTAAACAGTCAATTAACTAATTGGTTGCATATTTTTGAAAATAAAATATCTTCTGAAGATCCGTGAATTATTTCACTTTGGTTCGTTAATTATCTTTCAAGTTTCTGCGCTTTGAATTATTGTATAAATGGTAAACCAAAGACGTCGAAGAGATGAAAAAAAGATTTCGGTAGCTGTTTCGGAGGCAGAAGATCTGTAATCTGTTAATCTCCATACTATTTATGTTGTTTTGGCTATCTCTTTTTCTCTATGTATGTCTACGTTTCTTTCTGTCTTAGGACATTCTTTCGTTTCGCGATAAATATAAAATTTTTGTTCTACTGCTTAGCAATAATACGTATGGATCTGTCGGTCATCTCATCATCATCACGATCCTCAGGAAGAGCTTTTTCGACGCAACCAATGCAGATTATTTTCTTTTTCATTGATCTTGTGAGTTAAATAGAAATGTTATTAAACACTTCAATAGTTGCAACTACAAGGGACTTGTATACCCCATGCTTCTGACATATTAAATTCTGCTGTTACTTTGTATAGGTTCCTCATTTGCTAAAGGCTAATAATTTAAGATGGTGATGCAGATTCATTAATTTTTAATTAAATTTAAGCAATTGTGGTAACAGTCCATTTGACACCAGTAGTCAGAAGCAATTCCGACCCCGCGATTACCAGGTACGAATTCTTTGCAGTAGTAAAAGCTTAGATAAATGTCCAAAGCTCATGTCGCATTCGGAATCGCGCTTGGCGTCATATAAACTACGACTGGCATTACGAAACGCCCGAGGAGATTATCATCCGTTCGTTTTTATTTTTATAGCCCTGTTTATCCGTCCGAGCCTCGTTATCCGCGTACCTTCGCGTACCGTGAACTGCTGTCTGAATAAAAGCTTTAATAACCGCTTTTAGTTTTCGCTCTTTTCGGATACGGTTCAATTTCGCCAGAGTCACTTTCGACCCAACGCACTCTTCCGCCTTTCGCTGTTACGTCCGCCGATGCTCCCGAGGACTAATGGGGTATTAATTCTTTGACATATTTCCAATTTCACTACGTGGGTCATGCACTGTTTCTAATTATTTAATGGATGTAATAGGGAATCATTTTAAAATTAGATTCCTGCTTTTATACTTGTTTTGTGATACACGAACGATTACACAGACGCGGTGTTAGGGCTAGGGGCATGCATGATAAAATAATGAATATTAACTTTGCTGCGTTTAATCGTATGCATCAGCTAAGTCTTAACGCATGAAATTAAATCGAATATGTTTAGTCACTTTTGTGGATGGATATGAAACAATGGATGTGAAAAATAACCGCAGCAAAAATAATTTCCCTGAATATTAACTACCTCAATATTACTAAGCCAGAACCGATTCGACTCCAATAAAGTACTTCTTATCTAGTACGTCTTATTACTACCTGATCAAGTCCGGATCTAGATTCAGTAACATATTCCTTATCAAGACTTCGCGAGAGATTCTTAATCATAAACGGATCGAGATTTTATTAGACATGCCTTATCAGCGTTCATTGTTAGTACCTGATTATTAAACTTGCATTCACAGTGCAATGCTCACATCATAATTGCATCTATTCATCAGATCAAATGTTAAACGCTTGATCATCTTCTAATGTATTTTCAGGCATTAGAGCAGGGCCAAACCAGGGCCCCGGTAGAGATTTAGCTGGTTAAACTAGCTATTATCCTAGCGGATGGGTATATATGTTCGGTAGAATCTCAGTAGAAATATACACGAATTCTAGACGTAAACCCGCTAGATCAGTAACATATATTTAAAGTGACATAAAGCAATAATTGCAAACTGAAAATATCATATCAAATTTGTATAATAGGTAATAATCAATCGATTCGACAAAACGAGCAGATGTAAATGTAAACGATTTTTCTTTCGAAATGAAGATTTGATCTTTAGAGCAGCTTTGTAAACAATCTCGACAGCACATATGCGTGCGAATCAGCTGAGAGCCAGCTGCCATATTGGGAGTTCGATCGAGAGGTATTCGAGATTCTCGAATCGAGCCGAGGTCGATAAGATGGAGGAGCTTGCCGCGCTCATGTTAAAATATATTAGCTGTCTCAATGTCTCAAGTCTCGGTAGATTTGCCCCAGAATTCATGTCATTTTTAGCAGGATTTCCGCCATATTATAAAGCTAGTTTCTAGCCAGATCATCAGAATCTAGAAAAATTCTGGGCAGATTCTCGTAACCATCTCTACCACGGCTCTGGTTCAGAACAACCCAGTGCAGATATATTATAAATAACCAGCATTTTTTTAAATTACAAACACAACAATAATAATATTAACATGAACTGATTTAATAAATATATTCGAGAATAAGTTTTTAAGCGTAAATATTATAGTTGTTATTACACTTTCAATATTACTAAATATGAGTTGCTACTTTGCGGTATTTCCTTTCGACATTTTATAGTATGGCGTAATCCGTGCCTAACGATCATCGTTTAGTCCATAAATAGCTTCGAAACAATGACGACGTCTTTGTAATTCATGTCATAAAGGACTCGACGCGCCCTGACTCAACCTAAGAGTGGATTAAAATCGCAAACGATACGCATAGATCACTAAAATACGGAACCCGTACATGTTTAATAGTCCGGTTATTTAGAATTCTCTCCCTATTGTAACGAAGCATAGTTTAAATTTTAAATACATCTCGCGAACATTTTAGCGCGAGCTGTTTGTCAAATAATACATGTAACATTTATGTTCTCCCTGAATTGAAATATATAATTCAAAGAATAATGAATTAGTTCTTACTTTGTTCCGTATATATTACAGCAAATGCACGACGTTAATGTTTTAGATGGTAGTCAATTTTTGGTATTCGTGCCGGTAGTGGAGACGTTTAATTGACGGATTATTTCATATTTTTTATGTATTAAGCTGTTTAATGCAGTTATTCCCAGTTATGTATCGTGTATCATAGCAATGTTTTAAAAGGTTAAAAGTAATGGCAATCTAACCGAATTAACTTTCAGAAGTATTCTAGATGATAATAAAATGGTACAATGGTCATTCAACAAATGATATATCTTTAAACGATATCAAAAGTACTTTTTTATTATACAGGGTTGTAAAAACCGATTTTTCGACTCAAAGGCAATTTTTCAATTCCCGAAGACAGTCGCAGCACGCTGGTCACCTGCGGACCTAAACCTTTCTTTTACGCCCTAGTATCGAAAATAACTATTTTATAAATGCCTTTTCAACATATGACTGTTTGTACACTTTTCATCTGGTGACCATTTAATTTAAAAATAAATCATCGTGTGCGATATTGAATTTAAAAAATTTCACAAAAACTATAAGCTAATTAAAACTTAATAGACTGAATACTTTAGAGAAAAGTACGTTTTAGTTGGATCTTATTTGTGTAATTTGTTGTGTGATTTCTAACGAATTTAGGAGTTTTGGTATAGTTACAACTATTATTATATCAAAGCATCATTTGAGGTTAAATATTATTAAATGAACATTTTAAATAAATTCTAGCAAATTTTGGCAGAAATAGTTATAAGTAATTGAAAAATTAGATAAATGAAATGAAAAACCGAATTGAAAACAAAGAAAATATGAAATGTATGTTTTAAATAAATACTTACATTCAAAGAATTTTTAAAATATATTGTTTTTTTGTTAGTAAAGATACAGCAGTAGTATAAGTTTAAACGTTATCTCATTAAAAATAGAATTTCAAGTCCAATAATGTACTTTGATTTGATATTATTTCTGTAGTTAATGGCAATGGAATATATGTACAAAAATAACTTCTGAAACACAAATGACATACAAAATGGTATAATCAATCATAATAATTATGAGTCGAAACATTTGTGTGATATAATTATAATAAAATTGGCAAAATGAATCGGAATTCAGAATTGCATATTATACTGAACAATAATTATATGTGTCTAAAATAAGTGCATATTTACGATAATTACAAAAGTCTGCATGACATCTAAAAAAACACGAGTCTTCCCAGTTTCGTTGTAAGAAATTGAAATACACTGGCCGGAAGTACAAAAACAAGATTTATTTTCCATTGATATATGAATTAATGTAAATGAAATTATTTGAGTTTAGAAGGGAAGTTTCAGGTCGACCACAATGACGATATTCGGATCATGAAATTTTATTAAAATATATTTGCGTTTGTCAATTTGACTGACGAAAAAATGCGTTATTACGATCCCCTCAAGTTCTGGCTCAAAAGTTTGTTAATGATGAAATGCCCCTCGATTTTATTGGTCGTCTTTCCGCGACATTACACCAACATTATAATATCCAACGCCACCGATATTCGGCATGACGCAATTTTGGCAGTCGCGGGGTCGTTCGTCCCCGCCGTAAATGAAATGAACGTAAGCATATGAGCGGGAACGAACCCTTTTCCGCGTATTCTCGCACCCTTTCCCAGAGCACACGCAGCTCGCTCAGAGCATTAATATCGCGAAATGAAGCTCATTTGCATATAAATAAGGTAGAGCGAGAAAAGGGGTGGTGACGAGCTTTGGTAGGGCCGTGGAGGGGAAAGGAAGCCGAGAGGTTCGGCGTAGGGAGCTACGGGATAAACCCCACGTTCGACCGTTAGGCTCCCACTGGAAGCCCCACCCAGGACTAATTACACTTACAGACAAAGCGGACCGAGCCGAGGGTCAGCCCTACGCCGCGTCCCGATAACACCGGTTTGCAATGACCGCGCAAAGAGATAATTGCGACTTCGCGACAGAGCGCATATCCGAGCATTACCCGGATTCCAGGACCGCGAAAATTCATCGTTTCCTCGACGTCCTAAGGATAACACCCCCGCCATTAACGCATCTCGACGAGGTCGTAAGTAACGCCGTCGGTGTAACGGAAGATAGCATGGTCTCAAGGTTACTAGAATTATCCCTACCCGGATGGAAAATGAGGCCAGTTTCTAACCATTGTTTCTAAACGACATTGCTTATACCATTCAGACCAGAAAATTGGCTGGAAGTTGGTCTGATCGATTCCAGCATAGAAAGTATGGTGGTTAGTTAGACGATTTTGCATTCTCAACTTGAACATGTCGCTGAAGCTTTAAATATTAGGCTTCGGTGAATGGACTGTTCAAGAGAAACTTTTCAGAATTTAGAACTTCCCGCAGGGATGTTTGACGAAGAATGTTTGGAGTAAAGAATGAACTGAGGGTCCTCAACCATTCGCGTAATTCTCGTAGCTCCACATATACTGGTTATGCACCTCACAAATAGTTGTAAAAATAAAGAAAATTGTTGAGTTATTCAATTTAACAAGTTCACTAAATTCTACTAACTGCGTTGTCAAACAAATTTCTGATTCGGAGCTTAGATCACTTGCTTCCCGTCTATAATTTTTCTCTAAGATCACGCAGTTACGAAGCAATAGCAAGCCACAAATTACGATGATAAAATTTGTTTATCCGTATAAGTGTGATAATGTTTCAACGAGCATATACACGTTTAGCAAAGTGTGTTAGTAAGATGAATGCATTAATTGATTGTTCGAATCGTTGACTTGATTGACAGTGCTCTCAGAATCAGATGATAAATTTTTTCTGGCAAGCAATAGGCATTACAAGATAGTTAAGCTATTCTTTTTTTAGTGTCAGTTAATTTATTATTAGTTATTAACCAATTAATCAGATCGACAACATTTCTTTTCAGTTAAGAGATTGAGGTGTTTCAAACAAATCAACTGTTTCAAAAAAGAAACTGATTGCAAATAATACATGTTTACTTTCTGTATCACAATTAGATCAAGTAAAGTTTTATTTTATTTTCGATGAATCCATTCGCCATCTTGGCATTCTTTCCTTCCGGTGATAAATTAATGTTGAAAATAACTAATAATTATAGAAACCAAGAAAATAGTTGCTTCAACGAAAGAGTTTTACTTACTAGTTGCCTCAAGTATGTAATTAATAAATATATGAAAAATAATATCTAATCTTGTACATATCTCGATTACTATTTAACGATTGTACACACTACATCTAATTCCGATTACTCTAATTAGTACTAACACTCAATGTCATTATCACCCGTATATATTGAGAGAGAGAGAGAGAGAGAGAGAGAGGCTGGATTCGGCTATGAAATCTCAGAAACATATCTAATATTGATCTAGACATTTTCTATTTGGCTAGAGCAACTATATCAGAATATTTCCTGGGTTCTTATAACATATACATTCCCCGAATCACCTTGTCTGGAGCTCAGAACATGAAACAAATGATTGAGAAAAGCAGTGCATTACATTCAGTCAGATTATTTTTTTCCTTTCGAATATTGGTGGACAAAGGAATAATTCCAAATGAAAGTACTAGCTCCGTAAGGTTGATGTAGTGAATTTATGATAACAGATTTGACGTAGAAAAAGCATCAATTTCCGGGTAAATATCTTTAACCAGTTAAATACCGGTAATACATAATGACAGAAAACAGTGTCTCAGCGGATTCAGGTAATTCCGTAAAGCCTGGTGGAAATGCGCCGATTCCACGACTCTGGTGGATAACTTGGAAGACATTACGCCGCAAACTCTGTTGCGAATTACGTCGAGAGCCGCGGGGACGTCGACCCTCTTTTCAAGGTCGTGCGCGATCCCGTCGGGTATAACCGCGATTCTAGGGTTGCGAGATATTACGACACGTTCCGAGGAAATGCCCTCGTGAAAACTTTAAGTAGGAATGCTCCACCGCTTATGATCAATGCTTCATAGGTCATTGAAATTCTTCTTACGTTTCAGTATATTAATGTATGCTGAAAAACATGGAGAAAGTAATCCGGTGTAAGAATTGAAGAGCAATTTGAGGTACATGTTTCA
Organism: Trichopria drosophilae; assembly: GCA_030407085.1. Lineage (NCBI taxonomy): Eukaryota > Metazoa > Arthropoda > Insecta > Hymenoptera > Diapriidae > Trichopria > Trichopria drosophilae. The sequence continues at coordinate 63,416,240 of CM059583.1, read as the reverse complement.
ATGTCTCTTTAGGTCCTAGGCAGGCACTCCTTATGATGCCCAAATGTCCACTTTTATAGTCCTATCATTGTCCTATAATCATCCTCAAAACATAGGATGCCTTGCGAACATATATAAGATCACAAAAGTGGACATCTGGATGTTCTCGGGAACGTCTGAGAAGGGAATGGAGGGTCATCTGAAGAGGATCTGGTGTAGATGATTACATATAAAATGTTCATAAATGTGCTTATTTCAGTTGTTATGTAAATTTGACCGGTAAAAATAGCAGTATTTTTGGACATTAGCGTATCAAATGAGCACTGGATGGGGCAGCAACTCACAAGTACCCAATCGAATAGGGGTTAATTCATAGAGCAAGACAGCTTTATTCTTGATTGCAAATTGAAGTACCGGAGTTTTTCACTACGCTTATATAAAAACGCATCTTATGGATTTGGAAAATTTGTTGATTTCTCCTAGGAATTGAAGTTACTCTACCATAAACAACCGTCACACATTATACTGGAATTTCATTATTCTTCTATACCAGAATGAGTTAAATACAACCTTTAAATTGTGTGCAGTCTTCAGAATTTCGAGGAGTTTTAGTAGGACCACGACGTCGTCTACACGTATTGCTATTTAAAATAAACTCCAACCCTTGGAATTTGTATGTTAAACATGCATTAAATTGCATACGAAAACTCAGTTATAATTATTGGACAAAATATTGTAATTTTTCAAAAGAGACTGCGTATCGGTTGTTTGGTCATCAACACTGACGGGAAATCAGCGTGCGTAGAAAACGAAGACTATCGTGTTCGTGCCAGGACACTGATACGTGACGTTAAACCTTATCTCGTTTTTTTTTTCAAAACATATTTCAATCCGGTGCCTCTCAATTGCGACTGATCAATGCCCGGCATACAAACGAAGTGAGAGAAAAAAAGATATTCTTGATGGATGAGAATCGGATCTACAGTCCGCGTCGAGGATTATCGGAAAAAATGCGTGCCCATTAACGATTCAGGTAAATGGCCATTAGTCCAAGGACCGGATCGCGCCTATTGGCGTATATATACCTGCCCCGCTATCGTTTATTAAGCGCAAACAGATATTAATGTATTTTTACGCGAGCCGTGTACGGTTTCGCTCGGCCCCGGCTCGTCGACGGCAGCCACCCACCGGCGGCGGCGCGCGGGGGTCGAAGCCAAATCCAATTACTTTTATTCGGACGAAATGAGTGCAGCTAAGTCATTAATACTAATCAATGGCCGAATCGGGGCAACCGGCGGGCCAACGCGTGCCATAGGAATTACCCATAACTCAAGCGCTTAAATGACTTTATAGCAAAAAACTGTGCGTTTTTGCGTGGTCGCGCAATGCCGGGAGAGGAAGCGCTGCCACGCGCGCATTCGACGCTGTTAAAAACCCGAGTCGATAAGTAATGTTTATTGTTGCATTTTCAGTATTTTTTGTTCGCCGGGTGGATGCCTCTCCTAGTTTTTTTCTTTTTTGGTTTCGGCGTTGCGAGCCGCGCCGACTGCCACCCACGCCGCTAACGATTTTTTCGCTTCGAAAACGACCGACGACTTTACGAGTACCTTTATTGTTATTCATATTCCGAGAATGAATCTGAAAATATCGCAGGTTTTACCCGTTGGCTCGTAAGTGGTTGAGAAATCGGTGACGCAGTTCATTTACGAGTTTTGGGGGGTTTATTGAAAATAGTGGCCGCTCGTGATCGTGACGTTCGACGCACGAAACGAGAAGCACGGACGGCCACGGTAAACGAGCGAAAACAGAATGTAATTGCAGTTGTGCTATTATTTCGGACAATTAGGGCATTGTACGGTATGATGTTGCATTCGGAATTGATCGCAATTTAATGGGATTTCCTATATTATTTTAAGAATAACAGTATATCACAAATTTTAATGTTGAATGGTGATGTATAAATAAGAAATTATTGCTCTTGTGTTGTACAAATAATAACAGTAACTCACCAAATAGAAATACAGGAATATGAAACAAGGAAGACAGAGCTATGTGCATTATCAATTCCTGTTTTCGAGTTATAAGTCATTTTTAATATTGTGAAAATTTTACAACTCTCATGAAAACAGTTTTGTCACTATTTAACAGTGAATTTTCACTCCAAGAAATTCAGTAGATTCTAAATTGAGGATAAACCATAAATTTAACCCTTTATGAAATGATTTCAAAACAGTAATAATGTTTGTGTCAAAAGTGCATTCAAAGCATTTTTAATAGTTTTTCAGGAAACTTGTTACTCGGGAGGTTTGGAGATCCTCTATTATGAATCAGATATCAATTTTTCGAAAATTTAAAATGCAGTTTGACGTTTCCAAAATTGTATAATAAGTACATTTCAAACTGAGTACTTTAATGCAAAATGACATAAGCAAAACAAATATCTATCATTATTGCCAAAATTACCAATTACAAAAAAAAATGTTTCCAACAAAAAGATAGAGCATCAAATTCTCTGCATCAAAGGACATATAAAAGGTCAAATTAATTAGATCTTCCGCTGAAAAAGAAAAGTCTTCCATTAATTTTATACAGCGGTGACCAGAAGATACTAAGCTTTTATTAATTCTAAATAATGTAATATACATAATAATGAATAGCTGGCATGTGCTACAGGTCGAAATTTTGAAAATAATTATTTTCATTTTTCTTTCTATTTGAACTAAATAGCTGGGTCTACCAAACCCTGCCCAATCGATGAGTACATGAGCCAAAAGCCGCAGGGTCGAAGTCACTAGTTAGTTTGTTAAAAGAAATTTAGCATTCGATGATTCTGCATGCTGCTTTTCCGTATTCGTCCTGATGGTATATTTGAACAATACATTGCTAAAAGACGGCATTATTATTCCACGAATCTCAAGTGCCCATGACGTAAAACCGGAGAAAATCGATCCTAGTATATTACTCTCGGAACTATGAAATCCGTAGTGGACCGTTCTTTTCATAATACCACCTTCGAGTATTTCAGATTTCGTTACTCCTAGAAACGAAGTTTCTAGATACTAAAGGCTCTAACACTCTTAATCTGTATCCGGCTACGGCGCTACATGTCCCAGCATATTTCCATGCTATTATGCAAAGAGGCCGTACTGGTAACAGTATTCCCTGCAGTCCCGGTCGCCCGATATATAGACCGCTAAAGCATCGACGGTTACGTACCTATATATTCCATCGATTTATTATAATTTAGATTGCCTTCGAAGACCCCATTCGCGCAAAGTCATGTCTACGTATGCGGGATGCAATGTCCGTCCGAACATACACGTACTTTCTCTGTGTGGGGCCGTTGTTCCGCATGCGAGCGCTAATTATTCTTCGACTATCGTGCAAATGAGCACGAATTATCTACCATCGCAAACTTCAGTCTCAGTCGATACAACCAGTCGATAAGAATTTTTCGTCCGCTTCTAAATATAAGCCGAAGGGGTGTTTGGCGCTAACAAATTCAGATGATAAACGATCCAAATCGCGTAATTAGTGGCTGGATTCAACAATGATAAATTCTGCCAAAAGCGCTACCGAGATCCCTGGAATTCCGATAACTCAACCGAGTGCCATCCGCTAAAATGAACGTATTAATCAAATACGCATTTCATGCACGCGGTAAAAAATGAATTAATAAATTATATCGTTGTATACGATCGCAAGTGAATTCAGTCTGCGTTCGATTAGTCGATTAAAAACCGTCTCTCCTCCCGTGAATTTCAAATACTTTTGACATTTCTATGGTGTTACTTTCAGTATCAGGTTCATTATTAGATTTTCTGGACAATAAGATCACAATTTATAAGATCGGGTTTCATAGCTTATGTTTTACATTGTAGGCTGGACACGCAATAAATTGAACGCTCTTCTTAACGGTTCATTTGCATATATTCTGATTATCGGCTTTAATAACTTCCGTCCTATAATTCATAAGTTCTTTCTTTTTTTTTAGTAATCAGACGAGTTAATATAATCCGACTAGTCGTAATGAAGATACGTTCTTTATGCGTCTGGAAATGTAATATCAAAGAATATCAACCATGAGATATTTATGCTTACACATTACTCATAATTTTAATTCCAATTTATTATTTTGAAATTATCTACTAAGGCAATGTTAAGTCTAAATTAACAACTGATAATTATATTGTAATATAGGAAAGTGACAGGAGTAGCGCAGGAAGCCCCGAACCTGGGTCTGGTCCTTTGTACGAGCACCAGATGATAATGGAGAGTATGAAGAATTCCCGGAAAAGGCTGCTGACACCTTCTCCGGAAAACTTGGACCACCCGGCGAAACGCGCAGCTGTCGCGCAAGCTCATCTTAATGGCACCAGTATGTAAAACATAACGAGTTACACGGATAAGAATAGATAGTTAGGAGAACTACTTAAGTAAAATGCTGATCAAGCATGTAGATAATCTTATTTTTATCATTTTGATAGTTCTATTCAAGTTTTCTACCATAAGTAACTTGTAGTCTAACCACCTGTCCCTTTCCCCCATCATTCGTGCCATTTACTAAACAATATAAATTTTTTCTCTATTACAGTGGCGGGGATGGTAACTCTTCAGAATCTCCAGAATTTAGCAAACCTTCAAAACCTACCGACAGTAGCGTCACTAGCTGCCAGCCTTCAAGGAACGACGACGGGTTTGCCCAACACCCAACTCATCAATGCGCCATTAAATCTTACTGTTAGTTCATCCGGTAAGTAAACGTCAAGGAATGGCGATCAAGTAATTAAACTACGTGTATAGTAGAAAAGTTAACAGCTTCGGGACGTACGTTTATTTCTTTAACGATATAATTGCAAACTAGTCGATTTATTGAAAACTGGCATAATACTACAAAAGACCGACGGACGTATAATCATCGGAGATTCGAGGTGAAGTTCATTACATATTCTATTCTTCAATCCTTCCAGCTGGAACGATCCCAACACCCTCTTGTACGACGACAGCACCCCATCTCTTAGCGCCGAGCTCTGCCCCAATGGCGACACTTCCCCAACTACTCTCCCAACCCCAGCCGGTTGCGATGCCTCAGTTCATTTTGACATCCGGCCAGCTTGTTCAAGGTATCCAGGGTGCTCAGCTTCTTATTCCTACGTCACAAGGTAAGCTCATGCAGAATATATATACTCTACTTCTATATGACTATATGACTATAGTCATCATTTTTTATTAATTTTCGAATCGGACGTGCTTAATTATTAAAGATATTGGGCTTAAATGTAACATATTTTCTAATGCGATACTATTATTTACTTACACGATATAATATTAATTTTTATCCGATTCTTAACGTGAATCGATTACTCAGACTTATCAGTAAAATCAGTACTAGACAAGTTAGACAAATCTCTAATGCAAAGCACGAAATCCACGGCAAAGTCGAGCGCTGTAATTATATTACGTCGAACAGCATCGAGTTCTAACGCCCTACGCATTTCACAATCCAGTACCGACGTAAGTTTAGATTTCGGTTTGTAGTCGGATGAAGCTCTAATCGCACTCCAGCGGCTGCATAATATTGCACAATCGAGTTTGTGGCGTTATACTAATATCGGCTATCTCTGCCCAGCTCGGGCTAGCTAACGCACAGCATCGGAGACGACGTCCATACTTAGAACGGCCACACTACCTCGGCAAGCAGAGGGCAAACTCTGCAACTAATTTCAATGTATAATTAACGTCTCACTACCACCCCCTTCTGGATCCAGTTCTTCATCCCTCCGCCGCTTCTCGCTCATCCGCGACCTTCGATATTCTCATCGTCCGAGAGTTTCATCTCTTTGTACCGCAACCGTTCTCCCCTGCTGATCTGCATGTCGTCTTCTATTGCCACTCGTCCTCGAATTAAATTCTGCGAAATGATCGAGGCAGCCGGCGTATCGAAGCGACGTTGCAAACTTGGCAGCCATTCTATTGGCTGCGGTACTTTTGATATAACCCGATTTACTACTGGTCAGTAGGTGGAACCTACAAGTTTTTATCAGTGGGCGCTAACTTTGCTTAAATAGATTGCAAATGGGCAACCTGCGAGATGGATAGAAACTTCAAGTAGCACGGAGGTGTTTGCTCGAGTGGTGTATCTCGATGGCCACTGATTTCGCAGATCCGATTAGGGAATTTATCGAGTGGCCGAAAAGTGTATGTACATACATACACATATATCGACTATAAATAACCTAAAATAAACCGAGCATAATCGTTATCGTAAATGAATATCGTAACGAAATTAAGTGATAATTTTGAAATAAATGTATAATGTTTTCCGCGTTAATATCAACGTTATTTTGGAAAATTCGGTTATTCACAAATTATACGTCGCGTGCCCATCTGCAATTTTCTATTGATATGAACAACAAGTGGTTGAAACTTTTCGATGCTCGAGCTGCAATTTCACACACGTGCACGCTCATATTGGTCGCTGAGAATCATGCGTTGGCGACGCGAGCCTACCAGCGCGTGTACATCGATCGACGCGAATGAGGCTTATCTGAACACAATGAAGAAACTTTTACGGCTATTCAAACCACTGGATTTAGTTTGGCAAATATGTATACATCGAATACAAATACCTACTCATAATCAGTAATTATATTAAGAGCATGCATAGTATAATCAGATTAGCAAGGCTAGCGGTAATCCTTGAACTATTCTAAATATGATTAGGCGTCCTTCTCAAGCGATGAGAGCGCGGATACTCACGACGAGTTCAGGACCAGTACCTTTACTTGGTATTAAGATGGTGATAATAGTTTACCAACTACTCTCGCCTGCTATGTTACCTGCGTTATGGGATGTCTAATAATCCTTCCATGAGACTCTGATAACTTCCCTATAGGCACGAACTAGATTCGCCCGAAGTTCAGTCCAGATTGAGTGCGATCCCTACTCGAGACTTGGCTCTAATCTATTATGTATTGGTCCGGTGAAATAAAAATCGCCGCTAATCTTTATCAAACTTGTTAGGAATACTCACCCCGTAGTCTAATTAAATTAGTTTAGAGAAACTTAACCGATGACCGGAATTCAATATTATTCTAATGTAAATATAATACGTAATTGCAGGACTCGCTACGCAAACAATTCTAACCATTCCCGTAAGTCACGTCAGCACCAATAACCAAATAGTCAATCTTGCGCTAAGCAACGGACAAGTTGTTTCGACGACGCTAGCGAATTTACAGTCCATTGCGCAACCACAAGGCATGATGAATACTCCGACGAACAATGGTAATTATGATAAAGTGAAAAATATTTAAAAAGTATAAATTTTGTGAAAAAACTCTTTTAGTTCTTAAAACTCGTAATTGAATCGAGAGTGCTTGTTGAGACTTTTATTAATTAACACCAATTCCATAAAACGTATCTCACCTCCGGAACTTCTTGCTTTTCATAAACAGTTCCAACGAGTCCCAATTTAGCTTCCGGGTTAGCTTTGAACCCAGCGGCACTGCCACACTTGCTTGGCAACAATCCGACAAGTCAGCAATTGCTGAACGCAATGCAGCCACAGCAACTTCTACACGCCGCGCAGGCAGTACAGGCCCAAGCTCAAGCCGTGCAAGCAGCGCAGCAAGTATCGCAGCAACCCCTGCTGACTACTTCCCCACAGCAGCATGGCCATCGACACGGGTCTCACATTAATCATTACGCGGTAAGTTAACTCAGCATAAATTCAAACCCCATTTCGAATTGAGTATCTTCACAACTTTTCAAGTTTTGTTTTTGACAAACCTAAAGACGCGATGCCGAAAACCAACATTCAATTCAACTCCATCTAGAAGCACAAAGTTTTAATTCTTGAATGTAATTCCCTCTAAAGAATCCTGATTATCGCGCTGAAAGTGTTCTTTTACAATCATCTTGTTAAGAATGGGATTCGACCACGACTGGCACTTCCGTAGCTAGTTAGTTTTGCAATGTAACCTCCGATCTACGACTTGTGCTCATTAATAAGATACACAATTGAAAGTTGTGAAGTACGTACCGTTGTTAGAAAGACGTCCTCTTCACTATCGCGTTATGATGCAGTCGACCGAAAAACACCACCGGGAAAGGCTGGAGCAATCGTCGCCTTTGAACGGATCCGCAGCCTCCGCGGCTTCCGCCCTCAATAGACTCGCTTCCAGTAATGGTGAGATAACCATCACAACGATGCATGGGACGGGCGCCACAAACCTCAAATCTTCGCCAGGTAGTTTGCACAGCCCTAAGGAAGAAGACGACGACCTCCTTAACGACTCGCCGAGTAAGATAACCATTATTTATTCCACATTTTTCCATCTATCATGCTACAATTAAAGATTCCATTTCATTTCGGAACTAAAGTGTTCTTTTTTGTATCATATGTACGTTCAATAATTTGTAGATGTTGTCTTAGCATTGTAGCCTATGATGTAGTCATTTTGCAAGTTAATCTTGTGATTAACATGAAGAAATAATCCATAGATTCAATATTGAGTATATCCCTGGAAAAGTGAATTATTATTATCATAGATGATGAACCAGTGTTAATATGAATATTTAAACTTGTCTTTGAGAAATTCTATAACTAATTCACAGTCAACGACACCAAAATACCGAATACTATTTCATCTAATTAGTAGAAGGCTTAGTTAAAAGTTCCAGAGATATGCTTACAGATGGGATACCTGTGAACTCAGCAATTGACTAATATTAGTAATTATTCAAAATTACGTTGAGTGAAGTACGCGATTACTATATGCCGAGCTTGTTCAGCGATGAAATCCAGTTCTTTATTTATGATACAAATAGTTGCCTGTAGTTAATTCAATATAACCGAAACTTGTTATTATGTACAAATACGAATGTAATCAATTTCTATTTATAGATCAACTTACCATTAACGAAGCTACGAATAATATCGTTGACGGTATAAACCTGGACGACCTAAAGGAATTCGCGAAAGTCTTCAAGATGCGACGACTCTCGCTTGGACTGACGCAAACGCAAGTTGGCCAGGCGCTCAGTAGAACGGCCGGTCCAATCTACAGTCAAAGCGCAATTTGCAGGTAAGGTTACGATTCAGTTCGATTGAATTACATTTGTTTTACTTTTGAATATATAAGGCAAGGGTCGCAAGAAACGAGCGTGTGAATGTGCCAGGTCGCTGAAATTATCGGGGAATCAAATGAATTAAAAGATTAAGATTCCTTTTTTGTTTGAAAATTAAATTACAAAATGTGGTGATGAAATAATTGATTTAACAATCACGTTTATGCAATAATGAGCCTTCGGAATTAAATAAAAGGAGACCTTGGTACATTTAATAAAACATTTGTACTTAATGTTTAAACTGGATTTAAAAGGAATGTAGTAACTGCAATTTAAAGATGTATATGGGTAATTTTCAAAACGTTAGTATTTTATCATCGATATCATTAGAAATTTATAATTACAATTATTATCGATTACTAAGGAAGACTTAGAATTACATCCTGACAGGGGCTTGTAAATTATATCTTTAGTATAATTTGTGGAATAATCATATAGTTTCAGAGTTGATATTTGTTATCATCGAAGGCCACCATTTTACTATTATTTCCTACTATTAATTTTTATTCATTTAAAAACCTTGTACTGTTAAAATACACATTACGTAAGAATTGTAACGCTAAATTTTGCTGTTATTAGTTGACCTTCCGTCATTGTTTTTTATATGATATTTTGTTTTTAGGGACAAACCACTCATCCCATCGCATTAGTCAATCGTTTTTCAACACTAGTGGTTAATATAAAGTATAATTTTCTGTTTTGCGTGTTGAACATGAAGACAGTTTATAAAAATAGAAAATGGCAAATATAATGTGGTGACATTGTAAACAATTGTAGCTTGTGATTTTTACACTATTATGATTATTGATTGTGTTTAGGGGTATTAGAAAATACAAATATTTTGAAAGTGACCCATGTGTACCAATCAATGATATCGTAGAAAATGATTAATTTGTATTATAGTCGGAGACATTTTTATTTTGAATCCTGTAACTATCTTGTTTTAATTGTTCGTCAATTGTAAAAAGCGAATAACGCATATCCGCTTCCTCGCGGTGGTTCTGGAAGCCTCGATGAATAAGGCATCGATAAAGTGTCAGGAGTCGAATTCGTCTCGAAAAATTTCAATTAACGTCGACATTAATTTTCGATTGATTAGCTACGATTTGTCGCAACATATTAATAGATGCAAAATTAGGTGAACGAACGCTAAAAGGAGATGTCGACGACGAGCGGCGAGAAGAACACCGGGTCCAGAATGATATAAAATGAAAGGAGTCAAATCGCGTTTCGAAATTATCCGTCTAAAACTGATACATGATATTATCCGAGGAAATGATGATATCGAAAATCTATAATCTAATAAGTGATTTTCATCAATAATGTCGTTGCTATAGCGAACCACCGCGACGAAGTGGGTTACATTTTCAATGATCAATATTAGCCTTTAACCGTTTCGACTAACTAAAGCATTGGTGATTTCCCAGTGCCCTGGCTTTCCAGATGTACGCTCAGGAGCATCAAAAGATGTACGTTCACTCCATATATTTAATTTATCTAAAACTTCTAACAACCGACGCACCTGCCGTTATACCCATTCCAGCGAACACAGGGCTTTTATCTGGCTTTTCCGACGAGGAAAAGCTACGTACGCGATTGACGAATGATTCGCTCGGATACACCGTTGTCGCACGTTTTTTTTTTCGTTTGTCGTCGTCAACACGATGGACCTATCGACCCGCGTCTAGATTGGGTATAGCAGCGGACATTGTCTTACCACTGTGTCAATCTCGTTCGAAAGAGAAACCGGAGAGCGACCGTGGAAAGAAAAGAATAGACCAAACGGAAATGCGAAAGGAGCACTTGATATTAACAACTTTCTCCGAGCCAGGGCATTGGCAAGCTTGGGTATGGTGTCGCCAACAGTCGGGTGGCTTCGATCTGCTAACGTCTCTCGCCTCTTCTCCGACCTGTGGTTAAAAAACCGCCTTACTTTCGTCACCTTTACCTTTTGTTCCGCTTTATTCTACAATAGTTTTCTATATTTTCAGCCTCTTTGAATGACTTTTCTCTTTTCTTCCGTCACTTTTCGACCGAGCGGACTTTCGCGACGTCTACGTTGGCAACATCATACACCCGGCATCACCATGTCGAAGCGCATGCACGCATTGTCAATGTCCTGTTATCGAAACGATGCATGCTTTTCTTAGTGCTCCTTTAGTCGAAGTGTATCGAGATAACCTCAGTCAATGTATGTCGTTGTGTTTCTCTGTGCTTTTCTTTCACATTTCTTGATATTATTTTCGTTTGTCAAAAATATAATTAACTATTGACTTTTTGCTGATAATGTTAGTAATTTTGAAAACTGTCGCAGTAAGCGAAAACAAGACTTATGTTGTTCAAATCGATATCGATTCGCATTTCTTTTGCATTCCTTTTGTTTTGTTATATGAGTGTCTACTTATCGCGTTTACTAACCATACTACTAAAATACTTATGCAATGCCTTCTCCTACCGTTAAAATTAATTTCCTTACAAACTATGCTAATTATTTGATTTTGCCGTTAGGTTTGAGAAACTTGACATAACGCCAAAAAGCGCTGTGAAGATTAAGCCTGTACTCGAGTCGTGGATGAAGGAGGCCGAGGATAGGTGAGTTATGCTCTTCTTCGTGTACGCCTTTTAACGTTGATTTTCTCAAACTGAAAATCACAGAACTTTCTAGTAAATGTATCGAGACAGAACTGTCCGCTATTCACGAATTCATAAATTCACTGTCAATTTAAAACGTATAGCAGTGTCCACTTATAGCGCACTTATCTGAGAAAGTCTAATATAATCGACGAGGCGTTCGCGCAAATTGCATCGATTAATCGTGCGCATGTATGCGTCATAAATATTCAAAACGATAATCAGCTTTACAAGGACATAATACGCGAGAGTAAGTGAAATCGAAGAAGAGGTCGAGAGAATCGAAGCGCGTACGTGTGGGTGGTACGATAATAAAGGCTTAAAGATACGAAACGAGGAAAGATAAACACCATTAAAACAAGATATCGAGGAAATAATAATCGGAAAGTAGCAAATATAGGGGATAATTCGGAAGTAAATAAAAATATCAATTAATAAAAATAAACAGCAGTATAATACATTCTTTAATTGCAGTTCCATTTAATGAACAAATTATACGTTTTATATTTAAAATTTCTAAGAAAAAAGTACACAAAAATTGTACAATACCGTTTCATATGCTTGCGAATGTGTTTCAGCTAAATGTTTTTTCATGGCAATTATTGTAATAGAGTTTTCATGGACCCTCGACTTAAATTTTTCAAAATTTTATATCAAAATACAAAATGAATCAATTTTGAAAAATTAGGATCGTTTGTGTAACCAACATAATATGCTGAAGAACCTATGTGGTATTTAAACTACATAATAAACAAATAGGGAAAGTTCAAGGTTTGCTAAATCGTTTCAATTGGTTACTTAATTTTGTCCAACGATTTTCCTTTTTAAAATTCACTGGATAACTCAGAAATTTGCGAAGGTATTAAATCATACAAATGCCAGATTGGTCTTAATAATGTCCAAAATTTACCATAATGATTTTAGGAATTTTTCATGATAAAAATAAAATGGAGGACAAAATTCAATAGATTCCATAGCCTTACGAAGGATCCGTCAAACATTAATTTCAAGATCACGAAATAATTCAATCATTATCGTATACTAAAGTTACATCCAGCAATAGGCGCAGCGCAATACATAATTCCAACTCTTGTTTAATTTTGTACATTTTAAGTATCAATACAATGAAACATTAAGGTTTTACTTGTATACTTCATATTTCCGAATTGAAAATTTGACACTGACAGATTTACTTGTCATTTAGCAATTTTGTATTTGGCTTTTTGTTTCATCTTTCTTAACCTTCGCCGGTGACACCTCCTAAAATGCGAAGAACGACACACGAGGTCTACCGCACCCCAATGTTTAAAATCGTTTCCGTAATAGAAGAGTGAGCCGTAGCAAGTTATAAAAATTCTAAGACGTTGTTCAACCATCCCAAATTATGACGCCATTGTTCAATTTGCATAAGTTTGTATCTAACATAGTAAAGAAAATTACAAATAAAACAGGTGCAGAAAATGACTTTATTTACTTAAAAAATCATAACTTATTATATTTTTAATATTTTTTAATAAAATTTTCAGGACGTACTTTACAAATTACGGGCTTGGAAAAAAAATGTAGTCTATTGATGTACAATTTAAAAAAGATATTTATTTAGATGAATGAAATGCATAATCTTAAAAATATAAAATACATAATTTTTACCTACATACTTTGTATATTTATACATGATTTTTAAAAATAAGTTATATAACTGAACATATAAAGTAAGTTACATCCTGATAATCGAAAATTTCTGAAGCATCTCCGTTAATAGTTTCATCTTCCTAAGTCTCTTCTAATTGCTTTCGAATATTACGAACTCCTAAATTGGGAGCCATCTCTAAAACTATAAATAATATACGTCTCATAATATTATTAACAGTAAATAATAGATGTACAATACGTATTATTTACCGTGGTATTGCGGCTATTTATATTACACGATTCATGAAATAAAAGCTTTTTTATTTTCTTTGACGTGTACACGGTAATCACACTGTGGTCCGCTGGACCCCGCCACAAAATCGACTAAATTTTGTAACGTACCACGAGTATACTAACGTTTGTCAGTCAATGGCATTACCAGAAATTTATTGATAGTACTTTAAATTACCGATAGATGCTCCAATATTTTCAATTTGAAACTAATAAAGCAAATTATTTAACTTTAAATTCATTGTGGGGTCTGCTGGACCCCCCGTGACTAACGAAGGTTAACATTTTATAGCTTCAATAACCTATAAATGGTACACATCAAAATCATATTACAATACAATAAAAATGAAGAGACAAGAGGTAGGACCAGAGATGTAAATTAGATTAATTTTGTCTCCAAGAATCAAAATCCTTAATCGATTTTTTCGCAAAGTTTATTGGGAGGTGTCGGCGTTTCCTGCAACTTTTTTACGGGACTCTTCTTTAAATCGTCAAAGCGGTTTCACATGAAAATGTTTGAGTGCCGCATGACTCGCTAATCGAGTTCGGTACGCGGGCGTGACTGACGTTATTGCTCGGCGTACCGAACTGCCCCGTCGTCGGCATTTTACAGAGGCGAATTCGATCCTATATCCATCCAAGTATCCATCGCATTATCAGTACCGGCTTGCTGCTGAGAACGCGTAAAAATGCCCTCTGTCTTTCTCTTTCAAATCACTGGAAACGTTCCGATTTCAGGTCTGCCGAAGGTAAAAATTGCACATTTTTCGTTTCATTGTTCTCACGCGCAATGGAATAATTGAATCGAAAATTATTCAAACCCTGAAAGAGATTTTGTAAAAAAAAAAAACTGATAGCGCACATATTAATTAAGAGACGTGTAAAAGTGAATTAATCAGTTCTGTACAGACTCTGAAGAGCCATTCAATTACGCAGGGTGGATGAAATTATTCGACCGTCAGCGAACAAGTCGTATTTCGCGCTCTCATTATAAATTACCTTTCTTTCCTGGGTAATGTGATGTCCGTTTTATAATGTATAGGGCGCCATTTTCTTTTACCTTTTAATATGTTGGTTTGCTGCAGTTGAATATGTGCATATTGGCTACAATTTGCGGGATGTCCAAATGCTATCATATAATAAAAGTTGCCACTTATATCTGCCATTATGTGATGAAGCTGACTGAATAATGAGACAAGTACTTTAAAGGATTTGTAAATGTGAATATCAGAAAATCTCACTTATTATTCTCGTAACTAATACATATTTTTATTAAATATTATATTTGGCAATTTTCAACATTTAAAATAGTGCTGCCAGATCATAATCTTCACTAATATTTAAATTTTTTTCCTGTAAACTTAAGAAGTAGTAATTGAAACACTTCTTTGCTGAAATGCCGTAGTCCTTAAAATTTTGGTAACATTGTTCCAGTACATAATGTACAAAATCCTTAATTGTTTTATAAATCAAACTGAATGCAACAATAGTGTTCTTTTCGTATAAAATGTATGCCATAACGAAATCAGGTACATGAAACTACAAAAACCAATATTCGACCATTTTTTTAGGTCGCTCACCACGAATCCGCGTTCTGTTTTTATAAAGGTTCAACATTGCTGATTCAATATGAAGAACGAAAATATCTACCATAGATGTTATATTCTAGAAAGGCCATAATTTTGTGATTATTTACACCACTGATTATGAATCTGAAATCGGTGCTTACAAAAGTACACAATAGCGGATCAAACAGCAAAACATTGCGTTTATTAATCTCATTTCTAAATCTGCGTTTGTAATCGCGATCAGCGATCTGCAAACCTTCTGAAAACACACTTCAACTCATACTTGCATAAAAATATAAAAGATTTCTCTGCGTCGTTCTTACTTTTTACTTAATCTGAGAAAAAATTCAGTAAAAGGTTATTTTCAAAATTTTGAAAAATCTGTACCTTGGAGTCATTGTCATCTTTATCAATGATGTATAACGATTTCGAAGTGTTAAGTCGTCGACCGAAAGTTGCGCATATGACTGCTTCAATATTGCCAGTTTTCTCCTTCAGAAATTTTCGAAATCATTGTAAGCAACAGCAGGTACGGCTGGAACCTGGTGATACATATTTTGCATAATTGATTAATCAGGCTATTTATTTAATTAGGACTAGATGTTGTCGGTTAATTGCATGTGGGCCATTACTTTTAATCAAGGGGATAAACGTAGGATGTTATTCGATTGCTGGAAATATCGTTAATTTCTCGTATTGTAACTATACCGTGTACTTTCGCATACTTAAGAAACGAGCAAGTCGAGCTCGCGGACAGTTCCAGTATATCCTGTAATCGAATCTCGATAAATTTATGCGTGGTAGATCGCCTTCGAAATTCGCGTTTCTTACAAAGATACGATCTTGTTTCGGCATTCGCGTAACACGCGCGTGTTTCCAAAGTGCGTATCCCGTACTGTTTGATTATAAATTTTAAAATTTCTTGTAAAATGGAAATCATTTCTAGGAATATTACTGCTGACGATAATCTTTGAAACTTTATAAAAAAAGATTATTGCAAAAATCACGTTAAATACAAATAAAGAACTATTATAGTATTGTGAGCCTACATAGAATGTCAGTATACCAAAAATAATTAAAATAGTCACATCTTATATTCAGCATCCTCTAAGGCTTTAATATCAGTTCGATTTTCGTATGTCAGGTCAATTTTTAAGATTGAATAATTATTTTCTTACAGAAGATCTGTTTCTTTAAAGTAAAATTGTCCTGATTGCATAAAGCTTGAAATTTCTCATTTATATTATAAATATTTTCTATAGCATGTTGTCCAACGTTAGGTTAAGTGTAAAAATTAACTTAATTTGAGAAAAGACATTGCTGAATGAATTTAATCCTTTTCTGTCTATCACGTTAACAGTGCGGCAGAAACAATAGACACCATCTGGATAAAGTGTTCTTATGATGCATAATACATTCAGGGTAGTAAATGCAGGAAAATTTTTCTTTAATTTTCACAAACATCTCTTTCATGCGGGTTTTTAATAGGTTGACAAGAATTTAATAATTATTGTTGATATATTAATATTAACATTCACAACTTTAAGTTGTCTATTGACGAAATTGACGTTTTTTTTATGTTACGCTGGTGGTGGAATATTTCGATTTTAGTTAAACGTCCCAATATATTAAACTGAAATTCTGGTTTCAAACCATAATCATGATTCACACATTCGAATAGAAACTGAAAAAAAAGAAATAATAACACTTTATAAAAATGTAATATTTTCTTGATATTTCACACATTCAGATTATTTATATTACATTTAATGTGCATCATGATCAATTAAAATTGAAAAAAAAAAAGTTTTTAATATGTCTCATTTAGCAGTCATTTAATAAATTATATGAGTGGATAATTTTCTTGTCCATCGAAATTAAAATTAAGTTGGTTCTTCTTGGCGAAATGGACGTAAATTATAAAAAACGAAAAGCATCGTCGATTGACGTTTCGGTACTTCATTGGAGCCCTCTTCAAAATATTCTGTAAATATTTTGTTACATACAATTAACTCTAAAAATTAATGATACATTCTGTTTACAAAAAAATTAACATAATTTGCATATGAGGATTACAAAATAATCGGTTGGGAAAAATAAATTATTTTCATATTCACAAGATTACGGACTGACATTACCGAAAAATTTCAATATTGAAAATAAAATATTTTAAATTAGTCTTTTGGCCGACAGAATTACAATGAAAACAGTGTTTGGAAGACAAAAATTGTAATAAACGTAACAATTGCCGAAAGAACATTGCAAAATTTAAAAAATTAAGATATTAAACAGTGAGAAGGAAATTGTGTTTGATGTACCTAAACGAACTTGGAGATTTTATTTGTTCGCCATCATGTAATAATAGTCATTTAATAAAGGCAGGAAATAACCTAAAAACTGAAATTTAAAAAAGAAATATCATTTTATTAAATAGAAGTATTTCGTATCTGGTTTCAATCATCTTTTTTTCTTAATTTGCAACATAAAAAACTGCGTTTGAACCCGCCTCCATTAAAGCGAACCAGACGCTGCGCTGATTTGGGCTTTGTCGAAACGCATTATTATTCTTTTAGTCGGAAACGTATTAATGAGTTGTTTATATTCTAGTATTCCGGCAACAATTCGCGATTATTCGTCATAAAAATGAATGTTTATTTGATACACGTCGAAATACACACGCTTAGTTTGGTGTCTGTGTCGCACGAGCCACCAGCACCCACACAACGGAGAAGGCCGCGACGAACGCTGCGAAGCGCCGCGGAAAAATGAAAGCGGCTGGTTTATGCGGTGCACGTGCACGATTTATCTGCCGAGTAATTAAACTGTGGACTAATTAAAATCAGGTTTCTGATGTACCCCTCCCTCTCCCCCGCCACGTCCTCGACGCTCGAGTAACTTCTCTCACTCCCGATCCTCTTTACCTTCTTTCTTCCTTTCCCTCCCGTTCTAGATCTTTGGATCAGCGATCCTCCTCCTCTGTCTAGCTAGACGACTGCTTCTGTGCTGCTGCAACTCGCGTCTTTTCGCTCCTCTGCGGCTTTCTTTTAGACGGCAAAGGTTCTCACCCCTGCAACTTTTACGTTTCCAGA
Source organism: Trichopria drosophilae (assembly GCA_030407085.1). Classification (NCBI taxonomy): domain Eukaryota; kingdom Metazoa; phylum Arthropoda; class Insecta; order Hymenoptera; family Diapriidae; genus Trichopria; species Trichopria drosophilae. The sequence continues at coordinate 63,397,918 of CM059583.1, read as the reverse complement.
GGCGCGACTTAAGCTTGCATCTGTCTTCGGAGTCTGCATTTCATTATAGATCGAGGGTATTTAATCAGAGATAATTCTAATTAATATTATCGCGGATGATAACCAACTGAATATTTTATTGAAATTGTTTCCCAAATACGAGCCTCTCGAGCCAAATGGTCCCATCTTAATTACAAGATCCATAATTAATACCGCTCAACGAATGCTAAATCTTGATCCGCTACTATTATTTCAGTAATTGTGTTTTTCCAATTTCGAATAATTGTATTTATTAAATCATTCGTTTGCTTTATAAATAAAATTAATTAATGTCGCAATTAGTTAAGGCGGTAGTGAGACTTTAATCCCAAAGTAAACGAATAAGAAATTAGGACGCTCTCGTAATTATTCCTAGTAGAAGTCGACAGATGTGCAATTCAGATTGGCTGCCCTGTGGTCTCTTGCGGAAGAAGTGTACGGGCTCTGACAAGTAGGCATCGCCCGTTGTAACTCCTCTTACCCAAACGGCTTTAGACCCCACGAGGTCTGTTCCGTCGGTGTATTGACCCGGTTAATCGATCACCCAACTATTTTACCCCCGGTCCCATCAATCCGGAGCTGAAAATCCTTTAAGTCCTCCACACGTTCGACAAATGCACTGTTTACCCTATTCTTCTCTCACTTATATCCGTAGCTTTTTACTTTTTTGTCTTGCCGAAATGGACTAAGTAAGCGTAATACCATCCAATCAGCCTTTGGTCAGATAACCTGAAATTTTAATGACTTACTAGCGGTATACTATACAGTTTAGTGAGCAGTTTTTACATAATAATTATTTATTTATTCATAACTTCTGTGATTCTTGTTTTAAACTTTCTCCCATCCGTTTGTTATTTTCATCGCGTTCTTCCTTCACATATCTCATCACTGACTGTCTTATTACGTAATCTATATTTTCTCTCTTCCTTCAGGTACTCAATTCATATTCCCTCTTAATTCATTTATGTCACACATTTTTTTCACAAAAACCGCGCCTTCACGTGCCTGTGAAACGTACGTCATAAAGCGTATTCAGCGCGTGTATTCTTCTGGGCTCCAGCGTGCGATTTTCGTCATTCGTGCTCACCCGATAAGATGGTTTCACATTTTTGCGCCCGCTTCTTGTTTTTCACGATTTCGGACCCGCCGTTTGGTTCACCGGTAGTATAAAAGCGTGGTTTTTTATGGACAGGAGTGACAAAAAATATCGTGTATATCCCGGGCGATAACGAAGGCATCTGAGACTATCCCATCATTGCAGCCGTCGGCGTCGAGACTCCATTCCTCACCATCGTCTTGCACAGCGCGGCTATCGCCAATATCTTCCTTTGCGCCCTTGATGCACAATATAATATTCCAGCTTACTATTTTTCTTCTAACTCCTTGCTCCCCTTTTTGCTATTATTTGTGGCGTAATTTGATATTCTTATTACTTTCTCACATTCTAGGCCTGATATAGATCCTTTGTTTCTTTCTCTTCCTCTCCCCCCCCCCTTCTCTCTTTCTCTCTCTCTCCTAATATCTCCCATTTGTTCTTTCGCAATTCATGCGCCTCCTTTCAAAACTTTCTTTTTTCCAATCACTTGTCATTGTATCCCTCTTCTTTCATACAATTCGTCTCAATTTTCCCTTTCTCTCCCTTTTATTTCCTGAAATGTGTAGACTATGGATGCGCCTTTATCATTGATTTACTTCTATTTAGTTCTCCAGATATCCAGTAACAAAAATAAAACTGAGCGGATTATTATATTGAAAATAACCAGTTACAGGACAATAACTCAGTGTTTTTTAGTTAATCTAACATAATTTTGATATGAATCCAGATGTATTCTTATATAGATGTCGTTACGTATTATTTTTAAATATTATGGCCTTTTTAACAAAATATTTCACGAAAGAGTATATTATTTCTGTACATTTAAATTGGAACCGTTAAAAATGAGAGTTTTTAATGTCTCGCGTTCGGTAATATATGTATGCAAAAAAGAAAACAACTCAATCCTTTTTCCAGTGAAATAATTACTGCAGAAATTCTGCGTTTTATAGCGAAATTTAAATTTCCGCCGTGATTTACGTTAATGTATCCACAATCTTTCCACTGCATTTTTTCGTCACTTCGGCATTCGCGGTTGCTTTTTTGCCCTAACGTATCTTCCATTTCCATCGATTTCTTCGTCATACGACATCCCCTACCCCTTTCCTTCTCTTTCGCCGTTCCTAATTCACTGGTTCTCTCTTTCTCCATTAGCATATTGTTTTCCCGGATTCAGCGAAATATCACTGCGTGATGCTAATTTCGCGCCGTGCTTTTTCCCCTTCGTTCGATCGGTTTCGCACTCGCCTCCCCGCGCCCCTGTCGCATCGTTCCCCGAACACCCGCCCGCCCTCTAGGGTTTCGCTCGACAGTTGGTCATTCGGAGTTAAATTAAAAACATAAATTTTAACCCGCAAACTACAACAGCCCTCTCCTCGCTACTCCCGTCCCGTTATTCTCCAATGCGAGCTTGGTCGTCGATTCGACGCCAAAATAGCAATGTCACCACTCACCAGTTATTTTCTTCCTGTGCGCGATCGCTCGTAAATACATAATACACTCTTCGACCGAAGGCTTCCGACCTGCGAAATTTGTCTGTATGAATTGCTTCATTTCCCCGATTGCCGGAAAATTCTATCTAATTGGCTTGAATGTTTGTGACGGAAACAAATAATGCCACATGTCACTTATTGCACTCACTGTTACAAATATTGGCATCAAAATTAACCCTTAAAGCGCCCTGGGGGTACTGGGAGACCCCACATATAAATATTACATTTTTTTCCCTTCTAAAACTCCACTTTTACAGCATTTTTTTTAAGAGCTACACGTCAAGAGGTACAAGATACATTTTCAGGAAAAAGTATTGAAAATTGGCTGAGGTATGATTTTTTGTGCGAAAAACTTTACTTTTGTATTTCATTTTTTATAAAGGACACCAATAATTTTTTTTATCAAGATAACTTATCTACGCGGTAAAATGACACTTGGAGAGTATCCAGTAATTTTGTTGAAACGAAATAACGAAAACTGTCTACGCAGGGCGACATTATCTTCGAATTGGGGTCTCCCACGACCCCATATGGCGCTTTGTGTTATTTTTATATAGGTTGACAGCTTTAAGGGTTAATATACATGGATATGAAGTCATTTGCATATACATGTATACTAAACTTAATGTGCATGGTTAATATAAATTAATATACGTGTGTATTAAATTTCATAAAGTGTATGTAAAGGTTATGATTGTTCGTTCCCGATTGGCCACTAAGGAAAGCAAGAATGAAATTTTAATCCAAATGTAATTTTTTGACCAATCAGAAACCAACTATCCAAATAATTTGAAACAAATTTTTTGGGATTCAGGAGGATCTAAATTATTACATATGTTTTTTCTGGATTTTTTCATTTTTTATGCAAGTAGCCTATTTTTATCAGATAATAAGACGTTGCTTTTTTCGTCTAGGGACTTATATGTCACACCGGAATCTGTAGATTACACTGTAATAAAATGTCATGAAATTTGAGAGAAATTTATGAAGCATATTTCTTAAATGTTATTAGATATTAAGAATTTGTCATAAAATTTAAGAAGTTTGTTCCTTAAAACATTTTCATGAACTTAAAACTGAATATGGAAGTTGCACCTCATAGGTCATAATTTCATAAGCTCAAGTTTTGTCACGAAATCCTTTACGCAACTTTTCCTTGATTGGTGGATCGTTCTTTCATTAAAGTCCGAATTTTACTTCCTGACAATTTAAGTTTGATAAAATGTTCGATCCACCAATCACTGAACATTCGAGTGCGATACACGTATATCAAATCTTTAATATTTAAGTATATTCATTTAAAATTAAGACACCAGATATTACAATTAATTTACTTGTCCATATTAAAAAAGTATTAAATTTTTATCAGTACTGCTCACGTGTTTGCTAATGAGAGATTGTTAAAATCGAATAATATATAACGAATAAATTGTGAATGATTTTGATTTTATTTTGTCGAAATGTTAAATAAGTATATTAATGAAAGACAGACAGATCGTCAGTATTGTATTAATTCTGTACAATTCTTGGACGAAGAATTCACTCACTATTGGTGGCACATTTAGTTTATTCTTGTCGAATAATTGAATATAGCACTTCATTTTTTTCATTTGTTTCACAATCAAGAATAACATTCTAAATATAAACAATTTCAAGATTTTGCGAAACTTAGTTTTCCCGTGTTAGACTGGTTGAGTTCCTGTATTATAAACACTGACTTATTGCTCGGAAAAATTAAAAGAGAGTAATTCATTCAAAAATTGCAAGAAGGATTTTTATAAAAGTTAGTTAATCTCCATTAAAAATTATGTCGATAAACAAAATGTAGTGGATTTTAAATGCATTTGCAGGCATATTTGATCCGTTATTTTTAATTCCGTGAAATTATAAAAAATAATTTAAAAAAATATGATGAGATTTATATGCAGCATACATTTTTTTCACATAAAAATAAAATTTAATTTCCATCTTTCGTTCAACCTTTGTGTATAAGTTTTCATTAATTGTTGTACTGCTGCTTCAGACATCGCATATTATGTATTTATTTGGATGTTTTATTTGAATTACTTACCGTTTTAAATAAGCTATAACATTTGTGTTTATTAACCTCTTTTAGTGGACACCTGTCAGGTATAATCTTAAATGACAACAATTAATAAAAAATGGAACTAAAATTCGCTATATTGTTTATAAAATTATCAGTGGATTAATTATGTTTGACATTTTTTAATATATCATTGAGTAAAGTTAGTTCAGTGATTCTAAAAAGGACAATGAAACTTCTGATTATTTTTTGGTATATTCGGACCTGAAGTAGTTAATAATATTTCTGTTCGAAGACATATTGCAATTATTCGTAGTATTAGAATTTCTAGTGTACCTATTATACCTTATTTTCATTTTATGTCAAGTACAATTACTATTATCACATATTTAGAAAATGGTAACGGATTACTTAAATCCGTCGTTTTTTTCATGCGATGAATTGTTGTGATAGTATAAACGATTTATTTTGTTAAATATATTGCAACGTAAGCCCATGAAAAGGAAATAAACATTAATACATTTTCTCACGTTCTTCAGCGGTTAAATTCAATGGTTTTGTAGCATATGAACTGTGATTTTGTAAAAAATGAAAAAAAAATTTATCGACGCAATTTTAATAATGATTCTTCAGTTTATAAAACAGCAGTGTATGTATTAAGACAGGTATTAAGAGATAACAATCTAACGGAAATAGTTAATTCTATCAAATAACAAATAGCAAAATTTTAAATCAGTAAAACTGAATTATGAATTTATCATACGTCTTAACGACTATTGTTTATTGGAGGGCGTCACGCCTTAAAGTACTATATTTTGAAATAGTCCATGAACTGATATTGTTGGTGAAATTAAAGTCCTAAATATCCAACTGGCATGTATAAATCACTGTATTTTAGTTAACAAAACAGGATCTACGGTGAAATTGAAGTTAATACACCAATGTAATTGAACAATGTGTCTAAAGTTTTTAAAAATAATATATTTATGTGAATAAGTATATTTTTCAACAAATCGTGGACAGTTCTATAAACGATAACATAGTCACACCACTAGAAATGCTAAACGTTAATTAAATCAAGTTCTATAATTGAAACTTTTTATGGCTGAATTTTGTAATACAATACGGTCACTTCAATCGGCATTTTAGTCATGACTTGCAATTCTACATATTTATAGAACACACTTAGCCGGAAATACTATTATTCTCAATTATTACATTTACGTTTATTTGTAAAAGTAGCCGACACTGGATTGAGAGTAGAGCGTTTGATTTCAGTTTCAAAAGTGGAGCTAGCCACCTCACAGACTTCATTGGAGTGGAACCGAGCAAGAAAAGAAAACGACGAACTTCGTTCACGCCGCAAGCTCTTGAGCTTTTGAATTCCCACTTCGAAATACATACTCACCCTTCCGGTAAGTTTCAAGGAAAACCTAAAATTTTACATGTTTAGTATGATAGGTTAAAAGTAATTAACCCCTAATATTATAGAATTTTGTTTTTGGTTTTATAACCGCGTTCATTTTAAACCAAAAATAAATAATAAAAAAAGCTTGAGATTAAGTATTAATTTCAGTAGTTTACATAGAAGTGATTAATAGACATTAAAATAATTGTAGCTTAGAACGGCAAATAGATTCGAAAATAATTTAAAAATCAAGTGATCTGAGATATTGTGCATTAAACTATTTGAATAATTATGTATCATGGCTTAAATTCGTAAATGTATTTTACTTTAAATGAACAACATATGTTAATATTTAAATTTGTATTTATATTTCTGTCGAAAATTGCGTTTTATGCGAAGAGCTTCAAAATTATCATATTAATAACTTTACCTCTGATTTTCATCGTTAATGAATAATGGATGATTTATAATGGGCAATTACTTTGTTGCAAATGCTTTAGTCGGAAATTGAAAAAATAATTTAGATAATTTATTCATTATTGGTCAATCTAATTGACGCTAAATGAGGAAATTCGCATACATAAATTATTGCAAAGCAAATGAAGTTGCAAGAGACATGGCGGATTTTTTCGTGATAATCGTGAAGTGAAGATGGTCATTAATAATATATTTTAAATAAAGTTAAATTGTTTAAACGTTATTTTTGATATTTTTTATGTATTTCGCACTTAAAAAGTAATTAGAAGTGTCGTTACAAAGAATGATTTATTATTGATTAATAGAAATTAATACCGCCTTAAGAAATTAAACACCATCGGTCATGAAATATTTTCACCTTTTGTGTAACAAAAAAAATGAACTTCGAGGTATATATTTTATTCCGCAAAGATTTGTTTCTTATTATTCAACAGTCTTTTTAAATATTCCTGTAACATGTTTTATTTTAATTTACAATTATTTTCATGTCAAATTATGTAAAACTTATCACTCTGCATTTATGTCTATAACAGATTTTAAATATATGTATTTGATAATAGTTATCTAAATTACATCCTCTCAGTCTTTAAATTATGTAGTCAGTTAAATGATTGTCGGAATAAAGGCAAAGAAAAGTAGAAGTTACTGTAACTCATAACTCTAGGGGAAGGAGCAATCCCTTATATTTTAAAGTCATTAATTGCCGAAATAGTCACAATAGCAAATTGAAATTAGTTTAAGTGACGATGACAACATTGTATATTTACATATTAAAAAATAGTAATTTAAAAACAATATTTTTATTTAATATGCTGAAGATACTTCATAATCAATATATAATTTTTTTTAACTACTCTGCATGATTTAGTAGGTCGTCAACTGTATTTATCGGTTACAGTAACTCCCTAATGTAGTTAAGTAAAGTAATAATAAATTAAGTTAGTGAAATATCGATTAACAATCTAGTTTTACTAAATTTCAAAAATAGTTTCAAATCGAGTACACAATTTCTTGAATGTAGCTAACAATTATTGTTCAAAAAGATTAACTGTATGAAGCATTTATCTACAAAATTAACTACAAAATTTTTTTTTTGTGAGAACATTCAGTTAAGCTTTATATTGCAAGTTGAAATTGTCAGAAACAATTCTCAAGTGTATTTAACCTTAAAAGCTTTATATCGTTGATAAATTCATAATGCATAGATTCCATAAAATTGGTATTGAACAAAGGAATGCTCAGTTATTGTAATATCTGGCACAAATTTAAAAAAGGATTTTTTAAAATGTGAGATATTTTAAATTCTATCAATTGATTTTTATTTACATCATTAAATAACTATATATTGATTAAAAAAAAAGTTGTCAATAAAGACATTTATTGCTACCAGCGAATTTAAAATTGTCGGTTTACTTCTAAATTACTTACCTCCAAAATTTTAGTAAATATTCACTACATTTTAATAAAATTTACATATATAAAAAAGTAGTTTTTACTCTATTTGCCCAACATATGTTATTGCATATATTCTTACTACTTAGATTGTTATGCCATACGTAATAAATATTTAAAGTAAACTCTACGAACTCATTTTTACTTTGCACAAAAAATATTTTCACATCCATAAAGTACTTTACGCACCAAAATTGGTAATGAAAAGTACTATTGTTTATATTACAAATTACTATACAAATAATCATCTGAAATGGTCAAACTTTCCACGAAAATTGGTCTTCCTACAGTGACTCAATTATTTACAAATGTTTTTAATTGTATAATACAGATAGATCCATTTTTATCTATATATTAAAATTTTTATTGAGTGTTGTTTAGGGTGCACCTCAAAAACCCGATAAATAACAAAACAGCCTCTTTAAAAACCAGACATTTCAATATGTACATACTCTGAAAATGATATCAATGATTGAACTCTAAATGTGCTTAATAAATTATCCGGAGATCAAACTGATTTGAACTTCAAGTAACCTACAAGATGAAGCCCTTGGTCAAACATTTTTTCTCTTGATATGACCTTCCAGTGAGACCTCAAGGGCGGCGACACGAAATCATTTCAATCGGAGGTTTCTATATTTTGAAATGTCTGGTTTTTTAAGATCGGGTTTTTGAGGTGTACCCGTTGTTTTATATACGAAAACCTATTTAGGTGGTACGCGCTGAATTGGACTATAACTATGCATCGTACTCTATTTTTATTATTATTTTCTTTTAGTACAAATCGAAAAGTAGTGAAACGACCTACATTTGTAGTCAGATAAATCGCATGATCTTGTAGTTAATTCGATTCTTCGCATTTGATTATATTTGAGTATATGGAAAAATTACAATATTTCCTAAAATTTAAATTACCTTCTTTTAATGCTTTGAAATAATTGCTTTTAGTGATGAAATTTTAGGTTTAGGTAGGAAGTATAGGAACTATTCAGAATTGTTTAAAAGTAGTCAAGTTAACTTGTTAATTTCATTCGGCGTAGTTAATACATTTATTTGATTCTGTCGCAATAACAATAACCCCATAATTATAAACTAGTACACTTTGAAACCTGTTTATTTTATGCTTTAGTATAATATCTATTAAATGAAAATTTCAATTTTTTTAGGAAACGAGATAACTGCT